>VCII01000680.1:0-1327270 GCA_006030095.1 Triplophysa siluroides
TCTCGGTGTCACTCATCTGCGCAAGGTTCAGCCGGGGGTGACTCTCCTGGACCACTTCCGTGGACATCGTCCGACCCAGGTCCCGTGCCGCCACCTTGGTCGCTCCGTAGAGCGCTGTCAGTGGCGGCACAGAAAACCTGCATTATACCTGGGTCGGCCTTACCCTCGTGGAGCTCTCTCAACGCCCTGGCCTGGCGGACCTGCAGGATGGCCATGGCGTAGAGAGAGGAGGCAGCCCGGTCCGCGACAGCGCAAGGCTTCGGCACCATAGATGTCGAAGTCCTACACGCGTTGGACGGTAGGCGTGGCCGATTCTCCCCAGGCGGCAGCCGTCTGCGGCACAGATGCACCGCAGCCGCACGTTCCACCCGGGGATCTCGACGTAGCCTTTGGCTGCCCCACCCTCGAGGGAAGTGAGGGAGCCGGAGCTGTTTCGACCAGAGCGGTCCGTGGAGCGCTCCTAGTTTTACACAGCTCCTCATGCACCTCCGGGAAACAAATGGCACCCGGGATGGGCGCAGTTTGCACCGCGCTCTGCCCCCAGGAACCACGTATCCCCGGATTAGCATGGCTGACATCACTTCTGCTTCCTCCTGAGCTCGACCCCCCTGGGGGGAGCTCGGATTCGTCAGAGTCGGATGCCAGTCTCCCTCCGATGCTGCGAACGACATCTCATCTACGTCACACATCGTTTTTCCGAGTGCGTGCCTGAGGATCCGAACGGTATGCCACCGCCGGTTGGGGAACGTTCAGAAGAGCGAATCGGGGTGCGATCGGCCCGTGAGCACTTGGCTGGCGGGTTTACGTTCGCAGAGTTCCCCATATCACTACGCTGCTACGTGGGTGGTCATCGGGGCCGTAGCCAGATGTCACAGCCCGGGTAGCAGACGAAATGGTGGCTGGTTCCCGTAGGAAGACAGCCCCCGTGACCGCAACTTCTGAGTGACAATCCGCCCGCAGTGCGGGCAGATGTCAACGAACGCTGCTTCAGTGTGCTGGACGCCCAGACACCTAATGCAGCGATCGTGTCCATCCCCCTCCTCGATGAGGGTGCTGCACCCAAGAGAACAGCGGGACATGCCGCGCTGGAAATTGCTCAGTCCTGAAAAGGACCTTTTAGAAATAATCTCTATCACCTCCGGAACCGCCGAGACGCCCAGGAGAAGGTCGCTGCAGGAAGGGACGATCCGCTGCTCTGCGTCGTAGATCCGGTGAAGTAGAAGAAGAATTCTTTGAATTCTTTTTGTTCGTAGTCATGAGCGAGGGCTCTGAAGAACAAAAGATGAGTGAATGCTGCACGCCGGCTTCCTTTTATACCGGACATCCGGGGGCGGAGCCCGGCATGCAAATTTCATTCGCCAAATTTCATTGGCCTTTTCTATAGTAGTCAGAGTTGATTGGTTCTCAAGGGCGAACCCTATCTGTCGTCTTCGACACAACGTCGAGAGACCGACAGAAAGGGAACTCTTAGAGTGACATAAAAGGAGTATGGTATAAAACACATTACTGTGCTATACACCATCTTTTAAGGAATGAATAGAGGAACATTTAGATATAAAACATGCCAGGATTATAAGTACATTGACCTGAAGTTTCACAAGAATGAAAAGATAAGCAGGATACAACTAACACACATGCTTTTGAGGTTATAGGTGAGGCCGAATAACATGGGGACAAAGATACAATGCTGGAGATATAGGTTTATACCCATTTAAACCATTCTTTGTGGTTAAGAAGAAAGAGAGAGACACTTTCAAGACTTGACTGACCATTTGCCCTCATTCCTGTTAACACATCTGGTGTTCATGTTAGGGAAAACACCCCATCCTGATCAAATGATGGATGCTTTAAAAGAGGGCAGTTGGATCAGACGTGCTGGCGCCGTTTAGACCCCTACTGAGAGGTCATGATGTTTTACGATGCCCCAAATGCTCACCTTTGGCCTGGCCAGATCCTACACAGTTTATAAGAATAAGGCAGAGGGTGCTTTTATTCGCTCTAGAAGAAGATGGCTAGAGCAAGGAGAAGTACAGCATATTTCTTCAGAATGGAAAAAAATAATTTTAGAAATTTAACTATTAACTCTTTAAATTTAAACGGCACAGTTATTTCTAATTCTAAGGAAATCGGCACATTTTGTGCAAACTTCGATTCAAATCTTTATAACTCTAAATATTGCAAGACTCAGCTTTGTCATTTTTCCAGTCTTTGAAAGATATTAGGACACTATCTAATGAAGATAAAAACACCTGCGATAGTGATATATCCATCAATGAAATAATTGAGTCTATTGAAGCTCTTAAGGACATTAAGTCTCCGGGCACAGATGGGCTGACAGCCGAATTGTTTAAAAGTTTTGCTGTTGAGTTAGCACCTTTCCTGCTTGAAACTTATTTGGAGAGTATTGCGTCTGAGACACTTCCGCCTACCTTATCTCAGGGATTACTTACTTTTATACCTAAACCTAAGAAAGACATTCTTTTGATTGATAATTGGCGTCCAATCTGTTTATTAAACTGTGATTATAAGATATTAGCTTTGTTACTGGCCAAAAGACTTAAACGGGTTCTGGGCTCAATAATAGATGATACTCAGTCAGGCTTCATCCCAAAAAGGCATATTGCTAACAATATACGCATTGTCTTAGATTTGTTGGACTATGATGAACTGATTAGAGATGAAAGTTTTATTCTTTTTTTAGATTTTTATAAAGGCTTTGATTCCCTTGAACATGAATTTATTTTACAATCCCTATATAAATTTGGTTTTGGTGATTTCTTTTGCAAAACTGTCCGAACGTTATACAAAAAATGGAAACTGCTCAATTAATCTGAAAGCTGGTACTTCTCCAAGATTTAATGTGTTTAGAGGGGTGCGCCAGGGTTGCCCGGTATCACCTTATCTGTTCTTGATGGCTGCTCAACTCCTTACTACTTCCCTGTTGAATAGTCAATTGCAATGGATTAATATAGCAGATAAACACATTATTATAAGTCAATTAGCTGATGATACCACACTCTTTTTAAAAAACGACTTACAGATCCCCATTGCTCTTGATCTTATTAAAGTGTTCTCAAAAGCTTCTGGCCTATCTTTGAATTTAGATAAATGTGAACTCCTTCCCTTAAAGTCTTGTTCTGCTCCATTCCTGCATAATATTCATGTTAAGTCTCAAGTGAATTATTTGGGTATTACGATTTGTAAAGATGTCAATGCGAGAGGAAAGTTAAACTTTGATCCAGTAATTACTAAAGCTAAGAAAAAGTTAAATTCCTGGCTCAAAAGAGACTTGTCTTTATGAGGAAGAGCTCTCCTCGCCAAAGCGGAGGGTGTTTCTAGATTGACCTACCCTGCTCTTTCTTTACATGTGGACAAGACAATTTGTGTAGAGGTTGATAGAATGCTTTTTGATTTTTTATGGAAACACAAGAGACATTACATTAAAAAATCTGTTGTCATAAATAGCTTTGAACGGGGCGGTTTTAACTTTCTTGATTTTGCTTCTCTGAACAATACTTTTAAGATCAATTGGTTGAGGCAGTTCTTGAAAGATTCTGATTCCATATGGAATGCTATTCCAAATTATATTTTTTCTCAAGTTGGCAGTCTCCCCTTTCTATTAGTATGCAATTATAATATCTCTAAATTGCCCATTAAATTGTCAGATTTCCACAGGCAGGTGCTTCTGGCCTGGCACTTGATTTATAAACATAATTTTAGTCCCCACAGGTATTTTATTTGGAATAACCATGATATCCGATATAAAAATAAAACACTTTTTCTTTCAGATTGGTTTAATAATAATATTATTTTGGTTTCTCAACTTGTAAATTCAAATGGTCAATTGTTTTCTTATTCTGAATTCTTAACGAAATATTGTATTCCTGTCACCCCACGAGACTTTGCCATAGTGATGGATGCCATCCCCAGTGGAGCTATTGCACTTTTAAAAAACTCAGCTGATTCTTTACTCTCTTCTTCCTCCTGGATGCATCCATGCGAGACTGCAATAGGGAAGATCTGTTTTTTATCCTGTCCCTCTTCTAGGAATAGAAAGATTAGACAACTTTTTCAGAGTGATATAATAACTGTCCCTTCTATAATATCATATTGGAGTAATTGTTTTAATGATATTCCTTGGAAGAAAGTGTGGTCTCTATCCAATAAATATTTAATCACTAATAAGGTTAAAGAGGTATCATTCAAGTTGTTGCATCGATTTTATCCAGTCAATGTCTTTATCAAAAAATAAATTCTTTGCTCCTTTTGTGGAGTGGAAGACGAGTCTGTACCTCATCTTTTTTGGGACTGTATTCATGTAGCTACTTTTTGGGAGAAATTTTGTCTGTTTGTACGTGCTTCTTTATTAGTCAACTTTTCTTTGATGTTTAAGGATGTCTTATTTGGATTTTATAATTCTGACAAAAATCTAAAAGACAAGTATTTTCTTATAAATCTATTTATTTTTCTAAAGTTTTTTGTACACAAGTGTAAGTTTTTGTCTGTCAAAACTCTTTTTATAATTTTTTGCAAAGACCTTAATTGTTATTTGGGTACTATCTCTTCTTCTAACAATGCCAAAGCATTAAAGTCTGTTACAATGTGCACAAAGTATATATTTCAGCTTTTTATAATGAAAACCAAAAGGGTCTCAAGGCTTTTCTCTCTCTCTTGAATTTATTTTAAGTTTTTGTTACCCCTGGCTCAATTTTATTTTTATTTATTTTTATTTGTCTATTTATTTTTATTTTTACTTGCTTTTATTTTACTTCCCTTTACTGGCTTTTTGTCTTCTGAATTATTGTTGTTTATTTCTGCTCTTAATTGTGACTATGTTTTTGATGTTATATTTGTTAAAAAAAAAAAAAAAAAAAAATTTTAAAGTCACGCATCCTTGCTTCCGGATCCAAACTCTATAGAAGAGACATTTTTTTTTTTTTTGATGATTCATTCCTCCCCCAATGCAAACATTATAAGCTGTACATGTGATTCTACTACATTTCTGAATGCTAAATAGAATATTTGCCCGTTGTATTTCTTTATTTAATGTTGCTTTCTAATGCCCTTTGGAGAAAAATACCATATTGTCTGATAGAGAAAGGGGTTGCTGATGCATTCACCTGTAATTTATAGCTATTGTACAGGATGAATATATGCTGTTATGCTTTGTGTAATTTAATTAATAACTAATATTGGCAACAAATTATAAATAAATGTAGATTTTTTTTAATCTCCTCTGTATCCTTTTTTTACAGGACTTTAAAAAACTAACTAATGGTGTAAGACAGGTGTAAGACCCGAAAGGGCAAAAAGGTTTTTAACGCATTCGCAACCACGCAGCAAAATAATGGAAATTGTATGCACCTTATGTCTGTAAATACATTGGATTATGCACGTTTTTGTGGAGCCAATAAACTCTATGATGATGCAAATAAGAAATGGTCTGTTCGTTCTTTATGGAGATGAAACAAAGAGACAATCAACAGTACATGATGAAAGCATAAACCTACCAATCTCGGGATCAAACTGTCATGGTTCCACTATCATGTCATGTTTTATTCTTGTCTTACAGTGGAGCCATGGCATAGCCTTTAGTTATGTGGTGGGAGAGAGACTATTTTGGCACCTATTTGGCCATACTCTCTCTCTCCGGTCTGCGTCATCGTTCCTGCCCTCCTGTTTCCTAGTTTGTGTTAATTAGTTTATCCCCTGCACCTGTTCCCTCTTGATTTGGTTCCCTTTAAAACATCCTCGTGTTCATTGTCCTGTGCTCGTTCATTGTAAGCTGTATGATGTCTCTCGTTTGTTTAAACGATATTCATGCCATCGTCTTGCCTTGTTCCTGTTTCCCTTGTCTAGTAAGTGTTAGTTTAGTGTTGGTTCCAAGTGTTGGTTCCAAGTGTTGGTTCCAAGTGTTGGTTCCAAGTGTTTTGTTTTCTTAGTTTATTGAGTCTGTGTCTTTGAGTTCTGTTTAAGTCATTCCAGTATTGTTTTCCCCATTGTGGGTTTTTGCTTTGTTCCTGTTTTCTGTACAATAAAATATCTGTTAACCCCGTCATCCCTGAGTCCTGCCTGCAATTGGGTTCTCCCGCATTGTCTTTCTGTCAGTTCATGACAGAATGAACGAGCCCAACCGAACCCAGCAGGCAGCAAGCCTGGACAGCGGGATCAGGGACTTCGCCCAGGAGTTTGTGGCTGTGGCAGAGGAGACGAAGTTCAGTGAGGCAGAGCTTAAGGTTATTCTTAACTGCTGCCTCACTGAGCCTCTCAGGCGGACGGAGATGAGGATGTTGAGCTCCCTGTGGTTGGGTGATATGATCAGGTACGTGGTCAACCGGGATGATCCCTGGCCGGTAGTGCCAGCCTGGGTATCCACTCCCTCGGATAACATCCCGGAGGACCGCGCCCTGGCCACCCTTACCCTGGGGAGCTCAGCACCTCCATCCGCCTCGTCTTCCCCAGTCATCCCCCATGGCAAGCGGGGCAGGAGAGCCTCTTCAGGGTCGTCCAGTCCGGCATCCAGCCCGGTGCAGCCGGCGTCCAGTCCGGCATCCAGCCCGGTGCAGCCGGCGTCCAGTCCGACATCCAGCCCGGTGCAGCCGGCGTCCAGTCCGGCATCCAGCCCGGTGCAGCCGGCGTCCAGTCCGACATCCAGCCCGGTGCAGCCGGCGTCCAGCCGCAGTCCAGCCGGCATTTCCAGTCGGGTGCAACCGGCATCTCCAGTTCGGTGCAGCCGGCATCTCCAGCCTGGTCCCGAGTCCGGTGGTCCCGAGTCCGGTGGTCCCGAGTCCCGAGGTCCCGAGTCCCGAGCAACCGGCACCAAGCCCGGCCCAGCCGCCGTCAGAGAGCCATGGTCCGTTCCGGCATTCCAGCCGGCCTTCCAGCTATGGTCCGTTCCGGCATTTCAGCCGGCCTTCCAGCCATGGTCCGTTCCGGCATTTCAGCCGGGGTCCAGCCCAGCAGTCCTGCAGGGGACTAGGACAGTTCCCCCAAGGACTTCCCCTGTCAAGCCCCCTGGGGCTCCGCGCTCTGGCGCGCCCCCACGGGCTAGGACTTCCCCACCTAGGACTTCCCCACCCAGCCCTACCCCTTTTGGACTTCCCCCAATGTACTCTTGTTTGCCCCCACCCCCCCTCCCTTGTTTATTATTTATTATAACCCATTCATTGTTCTTGCCTGTCTGCCACTAGTCATGTTAACCTTGTCTGTATGGTTTATGTCTATGTCCCAGTCTTGTCTTGTTAGTCTACCCCTTGATGAACACCTGGAGGGGGCTTATGTTATGGTTCCACTATCATGTCAAGTTTTATTCTTGTCTTACAGTGGAGCCATGGCATAGCCTTTAGTTATGTGGTGGGAGAGAGACTATTTTGGCACCTATTTGGCCATACTCTCTCTCTCCGGTCTGCGTCATCGTTCCTGCCCTCCTGTTTCCTAGTTTGTGTTAATTAGTTTATAACCCTGCAACTGTTCCCTCTTGATTTGGTTCCCTTTAAAACATCCTCCTGTTCATTGTCCTGTGCTCGTTCATTGTAAGCTTTATGATGTCTCTCGTTTGTTTAAACGATATTCATGCCCTCGTCTTGCCTTGTTCCTGTTTCCCTTGTCTAGTAAGTGTTAGTTTAGTGTTGGTTCCAAGTGTTTGTTTTCTTAGTTTATTGAGTCTGTGTCAGAGTTCTGTTTAAGTCATTCCAGTATTGTTTTCCCCATTGTGGGTTTTTGCTTTGTTCCTGTTTTCTGTACAATAAAATATCTGTTAACCCCGTCATCCCTGTGTCCTGCCTGCAATTGGGTTCTCCCTCATTGTCTTTCTGTCAGTTCATGACACAAACAAAGCAGTAGTTTAAAGTTTTAGATTTAGCTCCTACACATATCTAAATATATCAAGTAAAATCCAGTTTCTAATCCACCTATCCGTGTTATCGTTTACATTAAAATTAATTGTATTAATCTTTAAAATCAAGAGTTTGTTTTACTCTGAGGTAGTATGATTGCATTTTGTAGACTGAAATTAAAAATACATGAATAATGCTATGCGGTGAATATTTCAAATGTATAAATATATATAATTTTGAATTTTTTCCATATTCAATTAACCAAGTCATCAAACGGATTGGTTCAAAACACTGATTAATTCAGAATCAAAACCTAAAAAGACTAAAATTTATGAATGGAGAATTTAATCCCTCAAATTATTACTTCTAGAAAAATTAAATTTGGATTATTTACTTTAGATTCTGAAAGAATCAAACTTTAAACAAATTAAAGTAAAAAAAAATACTATTTCAAATGTATATAAAACTAATACCAGTACAAATAAAAAAGGTGCCATAAATCCAAGCAAAAGCCAATACAATAAAAAATGTTGTATCTCGCATTCAGTTTTTATTTAATCAGACTGTTTAACCAAAACGTCATACCCCCCTTAAAAACATTAATTACAGGCCTTTTCCCCATATATAATCAAATGTTTTTTCAATCAAATGTTTTGTAAATTCTGTTTGCATCTATGCCCCAAGAACAGTGGGTAACTTGCGAAGGCTATAACTGAAAAAAAAAACATACACAGATTTATAACATGCCAATCATTATAGTGAAAACTAAGAATTTGTTTTGAAAAAATAAAATGTGAAGAAATTGTCAAACACAGCTCAGATGTACAGTCCTCTTTTATACAATTTTAATCATATAATGTACAAACAGTACATAATGACCGAATTATGCTGTATGGCACATTGAGTCTAAACTTTGCCAAATCCAAAACAACCTTTTACTGCAAGCCTCATCAATTCCATAAAGCCATCTTCTTGTGTCATTGCTCTCGGCAAAAACAAAATAAGAGCACGTGTTGAAGAAAAAGGGATTCTGCAACAGCCCTTTTCTTGGTCATAAAACACAATTGAGCATTTTTGTGGAAAGCCCAGAGGAGGTAGTGCATCAGCACCAGTGACAAAAGCAGAAGTTCTTCGAAGGTTATATCCTTTGTTTCTCCCTCTAAAAGAGATTATAATAAAAGCTCATTTCTATTCATTACATTAAACTGTTATACTCGAATCAGAAATCAATCAACATGACCTCACCTTGAATGGACATCAATAGGCACTCCCACTGAAATATCGTGTCTTCCTCCTGGTCGCGTTTATTACTCCCCTCAATGCTCCATTTGATGGTGACAGAGGTTCCGAGTTGTTAGTGAATAGTGGCATGAAAGATATAGACCCACACACACTATATACACTATGTATTCAGTACCAGAAACTGATCAGAATAAGAAAGATCTTTATTGCCCAGTATGTTGACACACACACAAGAAACTTGTTTTGGTGACAGCTGGAGCCTCAGTCTCCAGTACACAGAAACAACAACAGCAGTACACAGAGACCTTATCACAGTATAATACAATGTACAGATATTAAAAATAAGCGTTATTTCGGCTAAGTACAATTCAACACATCAAACAATAGGTCCTAGTTTTAAAAACAATCCATTAAAACTGCAGCCTCACGTTTCTACCGCGAGATGACATGTGTATCAGCTTTCCTGTAGCTCAGTGGTAAGAGCATTGCGCTAACAACGCAAGGTTGTGGGTTCGATCCCAGGGGTTTGCAAATACCTATGTAAAATGTATAGGATAAAGCAATGTAAGTCGCTTTGGATAAAAGCGTCTGCCAAATGCCTAAATGTAAAAGTAAATGTAAATGTATCAGGCCTGTTGTACGGCGACGTATCCAGTCCATACTCCCTAACAAAGCGAAATCGTGTACATCAGATAATATGTACCAAGCTTCACTGACTCCTGAGACAGGAAAGAAACAGGGTCAGAGAAATGCATAAAACAATACAGTAGAATAAGCATTTACAGTAAGATGCAGCTCAGTTCATTTTCAATTTTTGCATTAAAAATGCTTAATGTCCTCTTCAAATTAAAATTAGGAGACAGGACATATAGTGTTGCCCAATTAGTTTCAACATGTCACAACCTGATTGAAAGATCGAAAGTGAATCATCAGGACACACATAGCCCATGTATATATAATATGAATGTTAATTAATAGTTCCGTTATTGTGTACTGTCTGAAGATCTGGCCAAACTGAAGATCTGTCAATTAAGCACATTTAATTGGCAAAAGAAAAATGTGCAGAAAGAGGGGCAAGAAATCTTTATTTATATAACTTATGTCAATAACGTTATTTATTTACATGTCACTATGTCTTAAATTGACCATCTGCTTGTTAAGAATGTACAAAAATATTTTCTCCCATCTTTCAAAATATTTTGTCTATCCCTCTGTTAAATTACTCCCAACTTTACTGAATTAAAAGGCAGTGAAATAAATCACAGAACTGTTTGTAACACATGAAAGGGGAACACTGGTCATTGTGTAAAAAACTTTATCTAGTCTTACTTGGGCCAAAGAAGAAGAGTGCTCAATTTCCTTCTGCATCACTCTATAAAACAGCCAGCCATATATGATGGCTAACAAAATAAATACAGAAAAGCAAGTCTTCACGCACAGGTCTGTATACAAGTGGAACCATGGTAGAGATGCTGATTATAGTACTTCGCAGTACGGGTAAGAGCAGGAGCATGCGCAAAAACACAATATGGTTTGGCGTACTCTGGAAACATAGCAGCACAAACTGAACTTGATCAGTGAAACTCAGTTGTGTTCTACACAGTACTGTCTTTTCACACTTGGTTTGGGGTTTTAGGTTCCACATGTATTGCAAGATTAAAGTAGAAATCAGCAAATTTAACAGAAATAACACTACATTACAACACATCGAATGATTATAGACCAAATCTACCACAGTAGTTTGTAATAAGTTCACAGTGGAACTACCTATATCAGTTGAATTACTATGATTAGGCTAAACTTAATTAAATATATATATATATATATATATATATTAAACTAACTTTAATACTGAAGACAGCAGATCACTTTGTTACAAACTTTTACTGTACTAAAACCATGATAGGCCTACTATACTATTACTTTAATAAAACCATGGTTAATTTTTGAGAGGGTGCTTTTATCATCTGTTAAACTTCATGTTCTGAATAAATCATCATATTTCAAGATAAAACAGTTGGTTTTGCAACAAGCTTAGAGGCTAATATAATCACTTAGCCAACTTTAACGATTAACTATAATATTTTTGTCCAACTTGTATTAGTGTCCTTTTGTTGCTAGAATTTTTAAGTTCATCCAGTTCCGCATATCACACAATAAAACTCGTTCTCTAGAACTGCATCCTTAGGGTTACAAAAAAATCACACTTCAAGTTTGGCGACGAGTCGACGACGTGTGTATCATACGTGCTTAGTGTGTATCATGCTTAGTGACGACGTGTGTATCATACAACGACGTGTGTATCATGTAAGGCGACGTACCTTGTTCAGACGTAGTTAGTAGACGTGAATTTTTAATACAATTCTAACATACTATGGAAGGCCGTTTTGGCAAATATTTATTTAGACGTAACGTGTACAGACGATATAACGCGTAGACGCGTAAACCAAAGACTTCCGTTGTCAAAATAAAAGTCACATTAAGCAACATAGCCCTTAACATTTTTGTTTTAGCAAGGCTATCCTTGTTTACTCTTCATGGTTATTTATATTAAGGATTTGCTCTTAATGCCCGTTTTAATTATACTACGTTGCTTTATAACATGATGATCATTTTTAATACATTTGATAATCCGAAAAATCCTTTAAAACTATAGCATATATGACACATTCTTATTATTATAATGAATTTGAAAATCAGGAAGACAAATACACATACAGTAAAGTAATAGAAAACACTGTAAATTGGTTAAAACATATTTTATTCTCTTCGTGAATTAGGACTTTGTGAATGATGGTGGTATGTTATATTTTTATGCACTAAAATTAGCTTCATGTATCAGATTCCGTTGAGGAGAGGACTCAAGAGATAGAGACGAGCAAAGAGCTAAAACAAAATGTGAGACAGAATGAAACAGAATGAGAGACAGGTAGAGAATCAATCACAGCAGAACAATCAACCTAGGAAGCTATGATTAGAGAAATGCTGAAACATCCACAAATACACAGAGTAACCGCACAAACCATTTAGAACTACTACAGTCACAAGAGCAAATCAGGGGAAGAGCACAATGCCAATAATGACAGAATGACTGGGAACAGGTGTGATCTCCATGCGCAGCACACGGAGCATCAATTATTTAACTCATCTGCAAACACATTATCTGCAAATTTGAAAGTGCTTCACATAATTGTGAAGTTATCTACATTAGATAAAAATTCATAGCACTTGGGTTTTATCTGGAAATACTGCTAAGTCTACACTCATACACTCAAGATCACCATATGAAATACAGAACTATGAAAACCAGAATGTCCTGTCCCATATAACATAAAAAAAAAATACTTACCACCTATCTTTTCTGTGAATATATTCTGTGAAGAAAAAAACTAACCTTCTCTCTCTTTCTCTCAACAGGTATTGTCTGGCTTTTGTGGAAACTAGAAACTTGGTATTAGCATCTATTGTATTATTGCCCCTGTATGACATTTCGTTTTATAACTCCCTGAACTCTCGAAGTCGCTTTGGATAAAAGCGTCTGCTAAAAGACTAAATCGACATATAACAACAAGGGGACAACAGTGTGGTCCACTTCATGCGTCGCTGCACAGATTAATCAGCGGATGACTTTGATGTCATATGCTGATGCACTAATAGTCTGCGCAGCGCCGCATGAAGTCGACCACACTCTTGTCCCATTGTTGTTATTTAAGACAGTTTTAATAGTTCTGTATTTTATATGGTGTTTATGCCACCCAAGCATTTTGCAGTAGAAAGTAACTAATGTTTGTAATTCAACTGTTTATGCATATTTATTTATTTGTATGTACAATACCTAATGAGCATAATGTGTTGTTTAACATTTCTATATAATACAGAAGCGGTGTTGTTCAGCTTTACAGAGCCCAGAGACAACTAGGCTAAATATAAATCTACAACAACACATCTGACGCTAATACCATATGTAAGAAAATGTACTCCAGTAAAAGATTTTAATTTTGAACAGTGGACTTAGAAGTATATATAACAGGTCTTGACACCAACCTTTTCTGTTTTAAGCTGCTTCAATAAATATTTGTTTTGTTCTGTTCTTTAGCATTTGAGTCTGTCCTAACAGAACCTGACTAGGGTCTCAAAACAGAAGTAATACATACAAATAAATAAATACAAAAACAATATATATTTGTAAGAAGGGCACATAATTAAGCTTATCAAGCAATGTCATACAATATGAGGTTTAATAACAATATAGCCCACTGTTTAAGGATGAAATGATTCCATCTCATTTGTGGGTTAAATAACAGTACAATACATAACATACCACATCACTGTTATTTGATCACAGTTCAGTTCAGTTCTGTAACATTTCCTTTTGTTATGCTGTGTTAGGAGGATCCCACCATGACTGGATAAGCTATGCTGCTATATAAGTATATACAATATTTCAATACCACATTTTTTATATTCTAAGTGTGTGTATATTTAACGTTAACATCATTTTTTCTTTAATAGATATTCATTAGCCGCCTTTCCACTATCGAGCCAGAAGAGGGCGTGCTAGTGCGTGCCAGGGCCATTAGGCTTTCCACAGTCACTTCCTGGGCCTAAGCGTCCAGGGTTTTGGGCCACAGTGAACCTACGTTTAAGGAAGGGAAACCTTTGTGTTAAATGAAACCTGGAATACATGAATGAAAACACTCAAATGTTTTAAAATGTTTTGCAATGTACACACACAGGTGGGGGAGCATTAATATGCTCATTGAGCGACTTGGATTGACCCAGAACTTCCTTCTCTACGTTGGGGAAATGTAGCATCCGGAAGTTCTACATCTACAGAAAAGAGTCCCCTGCACGATCCAGGCCCCTGGTGCAGCCTTGCACACACTGTAAGGCACACTTTGTCTTTGCTGTGTCTTGTGGTGTGGCCTTGTTCAACTTCTTCTTGGCCTAATTTAGGCCTTGTGTAATACTCACTGAACATTGTAGTCTTTTCGGTGTTAACACGGTATAGATTATTGTTTGAGTTTTTATTTGAAAAGATTTCAGTTTGGATCTGTTAATGAAATTTCAGATTGCAGACTGGAACGTAATTAAGTTTGAACTAAAACTTTGTGTGTCATCTTTTTCTACTATTCCCTGCCATTCTGAAATCTCATTTTTTTTTAGCCATGCAGTTTAATGACAATCGCTAAAATGTCTTTGGTGAGACCCATTAGACAGAGATCCACTGGTTATGTATTTACAGTTCATCAGGAATAAAGAAAATCGTCTTCAAACAATTGTTTTACAATACTCTACTTCCAACACCTCGACATTCAATTTCCTCTCAGGAATCATGCTGGAAATACTCAAAACATATTTATCTTATTTAGAAGAAAAATACATGTGTATGTGTTTCTAAAATGTACACACGTACTTTCTTATCACTCATGCAAAACCACAAACTCCACGTCTAAATAAGAACAGAACAACATGACACATTACGCATGTTCACACATCCATGAAAACCAGAGAACATCAATCTGATAAACGGTTAGGAACTACCCAAACCAGACAATAAGTTGTCAAAAACATTTTCCATATTACACATTGAACACGGGACACTACTGCGCTGAAGTTTGTGTATAGGCATAATAAGAATAGTTCTTTAGCTAATAGCCAAGCCCCGAAAACCACACGACTGACAAAATCAAACAATGAGAGAAACATGAACGGTACAGATAAACCACAGCACACTCAAGGCAGATTCTGAAGCTCCACACTACCACATCTTTAACTATCTTAACCTCAACCGGCACCAGTGCACTGAGCTTTCTCTTTACTGCTTGAACCGTTTATCTGGATTTGTGGTGGTTGAAATCATTTTGCCTGGACTTGTTTTGGTCCAACGGCAACTCCATTACAGTCAAGAATGTACTGTAAACAACCTTGTGGCGGGGGCCGCTGGCTGGGGGTCTTGTTGGAGTCAGCTGGGCTTTCCTTTAAGGCAGTGCTCTGTAGATTCATGTAAACATATTCACACACATTTATTCAAACATTCAAATGTAATTTCTGAGTGTGAGTCTATGCTACAGTACATACACCAGAGGGCGCTTTGTGCAAAGACATCCAGATCATAGTAAGTTTGTGCATGCTTTTAGTATTCATATAGTGCATGTCCTTTTAAAATATATTTTATATATGTTATCTATATTTTTTGTGACAACTCACTGTCACTCACATTGGAGTTGTTGAGTCAAAACATGATAACATGTCCTTCAATGTCTTCTGAGTTTGATGATCATACCTGAAGAGTGAAGAGTGGTTGGAGGTCTTTGCGGGGAATGGGCTGTTGTCCGGCTTCCTTCTAGATTCATCCTGGCCAGGACATTCACAGCTATCATCTGTTTGTCCTCGACCTGATGTTCCCCAATGAGTGGCATTGAAGAACCCACATTATAAAACGGTCAGTTATTTTCCTTGATTCTGATTGGCTGAGCCGAGTTCTGAGGCCGTAATAAAATACCCCGATTTATAAGGCTGACCGCATTACAAAGCTTAAATATTATTTTATTTACTTAATATAATGAGACCTTGCTACGCATATGGAATAACCGTTTTATAAAACCAATAAGCTCCATAAATGACACAACAGTATGATGTCAGGTTTTCTCGTAAACAATAAGCACTTGTGTGATTTAACCATTCTGTCATTGTGGCACACCAGTGGGGAAGAACAATAACCGCCACATCCTCCGTGCCTGAAATTAAACTCAATTCTCAATCCTTCAAAATCATCTCTCATACACATCAATTTAGTTTTAAACTGTGGGAAGGTCTGCTTATTAGAACTGTCACTCTCATGTGAGGTCAAGAAATATATTTTGATGTATCTCATGTTTACTCTTTGGTTCTGTGAGGTAACCCAGTGGAGAGAAGTCATTCAACTACTGTGATTCAGTTAACATTATTCATCAATTAAATCATTTTAATTCATTATATGTCAATTATATGAAAAGGCTCCGCATGTCTACCATCACTCTCCTCATCTCACATTGAGCTGTGGGTAATATCAGCCGTTTGATGTTCATGGATGTTTGTATGGAACATTTAGCATTTTCACCAGAAATGTTCGACCATCCAGTTTTCTTTAAGAACACTTGTAGTGAGCTAATTATATTCTTGATCCCCTCAGCCCACATTACCCTCAGAGAAAACCTGCTCAGCAAGAAAACTGACTCCATGACAAAGCAGTTGTAACTCGTAATACCAAATACAGAAACACCTAGAAAACCAGAGAAGTGACATTAAGTAATGAATCAGTGTTAATGTGAATCATGTCTGCTCTCTTCTGATCCTCTAGAAAACTTTAATGTGACTTTACATTTGTAGTCCTACAATGAGATGAATCTTTCAGAGAAATTTAGACCTACTTCATTTCTTTTTGCTTTGGCATTTTTATACATTATTGTGTATATTTTTATAAAATATTTTGGGCAAATGTTCTGCTTTATACGATAAAAGTCTTAAAATAACTATCCCAACACTATGAAAGATTTTTCATGGATTTATTTGGGTTGTTTTTAATGTTTAAATGTTCCCACTTGTCTGCGTACGGAAACAACATCATATTTATTTTCTGTGAAAAATGTTATCAGTTTGTTGCATGTGGTGTTAAGATTAACCTGCTAATATTCAATTTCAGACATTTTTCACAGTCATTTTGTTAGCAGCTCTCAATGACGTCTATTAGAAAACAAAACAATACCATCTGCTCTCATCTCAGTGATGTAATAATTTTCATTCTTTCCGTGTATGGCTTTAACGGCACAGAAGTCCAGACCTCCAAAGACCTCTGCACATGTGTCCACCCACAGCTTATATCTGCAGGACACAAGAACACGTGCCATGTGCTTTCACATCAGATACGGTCATAACCCCAAGCTCGGATTCAACTCAGAGGTTTGAGGAAAATAAACTGCTTCAAGCTCACAACTAGAATTCAGTAGGGAAACAGTGTTTGTATCATTGAGGTGTATAGGGCAGTTTACTGTGTGTGCTCTGTGTTCAATTGGAATACTTTGCCTGATTTATTCTGGTCTGTAAGAAGCGAAAGTTCTGATTGAGTGATTATAGACTTAAAACAGTAAAGAGACATAATGAATGAGCCCAGAAAGCCAATTGTATTTGGCTCATGTCGACGTTTGCAAAAAAGGCCCAGTCCCAGGGAACTGAAGTCACGACCTTTGTGTTGCTATCACCCTGCTTTGCCAACTAAACTCATTAAAGAATATTCAAAAAATAAACCATATAATAAATGACTTCAATTGTATGATCATTTACAGCGGGGAAAGTAAGTATTTGACACATCAGCATTTTTATCAGTAAGGGGATTTCCAAGTGGGCTATTGACACAATTTCCATCAGATGTAGCCATCAAGCCAAATATTGAATTCATACAAAGAAATCAGAACCTTTAAGTATAAAAGTTCAGTCATAATAAATAAAGTGAAATGACACAGGGAATAAGTATTGAACACATGAAGGTAACAAGGTGCAAAATGGCATAGAAAGCCAGGAGATCACCTGAAATCTGTCAGTATTGAGAGAGAAACCCTGCCCCCTATCAGTACTAATTGATATCAGCTGCTTTAGTCCTAATTGATGGCCTATAAAGGCTTCTCATTACCTAGGAGGCACACAGGAAAGACTTCATGATGGGTAAAAGCAAAGAACTCTCTGTAGATCTTCGTAATCTTATTGTTGAAAAGCATTTTGATGGGAATGGTTATAGGCGCATTTCCAGCATGCTGAATGTTCCTGTGAGCACTGTGGGGGCCATTATCCGGAAATGGAAAGAGCATCAGTTCACCATAAACCAGCCACGATCAGGTGCTCCACGTAAGATCCCTGTCCGAGGAGTCAAAAGAATAATCAGAAGAGTTGTCCAAGAGCCAAGAACCACTCGGGCAGAACTTCAGGAAGACCTTGCATCAGCAGGTACTGTTGTTCCAAAGAAAACTAAGCAATGCACTGAATCGCCATGGCATCCATGCACGCTCACCACGCAAGACTCCGTTGCTGAACAAAAAGCATGTTGAGGCTCGGTTAAAGTTTGCGAAAGAGCACTTGGAGAAGCCTGTGGATTATTGGGAGACTATATAGTATGGTCAAATGAAAGCAAAATTGAACTTTTTGGCAGTCATTCTACACACCATGTTTGGAGAAGAAATGGCACTGCCCACCACCCCAAGAACACCATACCAACAGTTAAGTTTGGGAGTGGGAGCATCATGGTTTGGGGCTGCTTTTCAGCAAGGGGTACTGGCAGACTTCATATTATTGAAGGCAGGATGAATGGAGAAATGTACCGGGACATTCTGGATAAAAATCTGCTGCCATCTACCAGAAAGCTGAAAATGAATAGAGGGTGGACATTTCAGCAAGACAATGATCCCAAACACAAGGCCAAGGACACAATGAATGGCCCAGTCAATCACCTGACCTAAATCCCATAGAAAATCTATGGAGAGAACTGAAGATCAAAGTTCATAAAAGAGGCCCAAGGAACCTTCAAGATTTAAAGACCATTTTGTGGAAGAATGGGCCAGAATCACTCCTGAGCAATGCAGACGACTGGTCTCTCCATACAAGAGGCGTCTAGAAGCTGTAATCACCAACAAAGACTTTTTCTCTTTTCTAGTGTGTTTAATACTTATTCCCTGTGTCATTTCACTTTATTTATTATGACTGAACTTGTATACTTAAATGTTCTGGTTTCTTTGTATGAATTCAATATTTGGCTTGATGGCTACATCTGGTGGAAATTTTTGTCAATAGCCGACTTAGAAATCCCCTTTCTGATAAAAATGCTGATGTGTCAAATACTTATTTTCCCTGCTGTATATTAACAAACTAAAGACTTATTCATTTTTTTGTTATACACTAATCAAGGCTTTAGTACATAAAATGATAATAGGGAAGATTTTTTATCAAACTTACTTATCAGTGATGGCCACCTGCTCCAGCATAGCAGAGCCCGTGTTTGACTTCAAGTTGCCAGAGATGGATGTTCTCCTAAATAAAGTATTTTTGTCTAAAAATAAGTCCTAGACAAAACAAAGAAAAAACATCACATAATGTAAATAAGCGGTCACAGAATATGAACATGCGAATAACTCAATTTTGACCAAAATGTCAGATAGAAGGCAAAGATTTATTGAAAAAGTATTGTGTATTGTGATATTATGAATGCATCTATCCATCATCTATAAAATAACTTAACATTGTAATTTAATGTATTAGATCATTAATGCAATTGATTTTTATTAGGAAAAGTTACTGTTTAGTTAAAAGTTACTGTTGCTGTTTTTCTCCTATTCAACTAGCATGCTTGTGTAGGTGTTTACTTACATGTAAGCTTTATAATCAGATCCAATCTTCTGCACACTGATGTCATACAATATTTAGCATCAATGAATGGCTCTGTGGTTGTGTACGTCTGAGTAATAGCCACGGCACATGCAATGTCTTGGAAGTCACTATGATTGTCAACTATGAAGATAATCAGTAGCAAATCTTGAGCATGTAGACTCGAAGGCCTCTGGAAGGCCGGACGGGACCGGCTCGAAGGCCTCTGGAAGGCCGGACGGGACCGGCTCGAAGGCCTCTGGAAGGCCGGACGGGACCGGCTCGAAGGCCTCTGGAAGGCCGGACGGGACCGGCTCGAAGGCCTCTGGAAGCCGGACGGGGACCGGCTCGAAGGCCTCTGGAAGGCCGGACGGGACCGGCTCGAAGGCCTCTGGAAGGCCGGACCATTGAGGCCCATTGAGGAATTGCCACGGCATCCACTCCGTTTTCCATGGCGATGCTGGGCCATGGAGGATGAAGGGCTGCACCCCATGTGAGCTGGAACAGACCCCTCTTTTGCAACTGGGACTAGATAAACAACTATGCCTGCTTTCATCACTCCCCCCGACGCAGAGTTCATACCCATTAGCCTTTAGGATTAGGTTGAGAAAATCCTCCAGGGGGTATGCATCTGTATCCGGGAGCATGATGAGAGCGAGCAGCTCATCATCCATCCCAGTCAGGAACTAATGGTTAAACTCGGGGTCGCTCCAACTCACCTGTCTGCACTTAAAAAAAGTCCTCACGTATCTCTCCAGAGACATTCCATCCTGCCGGAGTTGCAGGAGTTGAGTCTCCGGAGAGAAGATCCGGGTACCATTGCAGTGTGCACATCGTAGATTTAGGTCTTCTGTCATAGAGGAACGATGTCACACAGGGAAACGTCTCGGTTACGTATGTAACCTCGGTTCCCTGATGGAGGGAACGAGACGTTGTGTCGAAGACGACAGATGGGGTTCGCCCTTGAGAACCAATCAACTCTGACTACTATAGAAAAGGCCAATGAAATTTGGCGAATGAAATTTGCATGCCGGGCTCCTCCCCCGGATGTCCGGTATAAAAGGAAGCCGGCGTGCAGCATTCACTCACCTTTTGTTCTGAAGAGCCTGAGAGCCTCTCACGACTGCAGCAGAATACGATACGTGTTAGTGGCATAAGGGACAACGTCTCGTTCCCTCCATCAGGGAACCGAGGTTACATACGTAACCGAGACGTTCCCTTTCTGTCGGTCTCTCGACGTTGTGTCGAAGACGACAGATGGGGTTCTCTATGGAAAACGCCACAACGCTGTATCGCGTCACAATCTCTAGCGAAGCGACGGGTAACAGGCCTGGGCGTGTCAGCTCGATGCTTTCGCGAAAACTGTAACCTTCCAGTGTGGTGGTCGGGGGGTTCCAGAGCTTTCTTGGAGAAAGATGGGAACAGCCCTGACCGTAACCTTTCACGGACGGAGGCCTTAGCTCTCTACTGGCGAGAGGCCGTCCGGCTCGGGTTTACACCGGGTAAGCGCAACTTCCTTAATTAGGGATGCGCTGCAGAGGCCACCTCCTACCCGTGGGGAGAATACGGTGGGATAAGGTATGGTCTCGTCCTTGGAGGAGAACGCATGGAACGTGCGGGCTGAGTAGTTAACCGCGAGGTGGAGGTCCACCTGGGGAAGCTCATGGGTTACCAGGAGTGGGAACCATATCATGAGGATACATCAGACGGAACAGCCCACGGGGGGGGGTTACAGGCGTCCGGTAGCACTAGGTCCGGTTAGAGCCAGGGGATGGCTCACATGTTATCCCGGCCTAAGGGGGAAGGCTGCTCTGCCCAGCCAACCCCCAGGTGGTGCTTGCTTAGTGATGGATAGAATGCCTATTCTTAACCAAGTGGTTGGGTAAGAAGGGAAGCGGATAGGGTACCTGTCCTTAGCCAGAGTAGGGTAAGGAGAGAGGTAGATAGATAGCACACTGACCCAGCCTCCTAGAGGGTGGGGTGATGCTTTCGCAGGCATACGCCCCGCCGGATGCCAGTCCTACATGTTGCCACGCAGGACGTGGGCTGACACCGGGTTTACGCTAGGGTTGTTTAACCCCTGCGAAGGTGTATGGGCGTAGCCCAACCCGCAGCTCTACAGATGTCTGCTAGAGAGGCGCTTCTGCCAGTGCCCAGGAGGTGGCTATACCCCCCTCAGTGGGCATGGGAGATTCTGAGATTGGAATGTCGTCGTAACGGCATCCACGACTCAGTGCGCCAACCTCTGCTTGGAGACAGCCTTCCCCTCTGCTGTCCTCCAATACAGACAAGGAGCTGGTCAGAGCTACTGAGGCCCTGCGTGCGGTCCAGGACACAACACGGATGGGGTTGGGTCTTCCTCCCCAATGGGGAGCGCCTGCAAGTTCACCACTTCGCCCCGTAAGGGAGTAGTGGGAACTTTTTGGGCACGCATCCGGGCCTGGGTCTCAAGATAACGTGAGAGCTACCAGGGCCGAATTCAAGGCAATCCGGGGACACGGAGGATGCTCGGAGGTGCCCTACCCTCTTGAAGGAAGCGAGCGCCATCAGGAGGGCCGTCTTACTCGGTGAGGAAGATCGGAACCTCCGAGGGGCTCTTGGGGGGCCCAGAGGCCCCCCCGAGGACCCCTTAGGGTCCCAAGAGGGTATGGAGCGGAGATGAGGCGGGAGCCGCCCTCTCGCACCCCTTAGGAACCTGGTGACCAGGTCGTGTCATCCTAGAAACTTTCCATCAACTGAGTTGTGATGAGTGGCGACAGCGACTACATACACACTCAGTGTGGAGGGGAGATGTTAGTCTCCAGTCTCGTAAGAAGGACAACACAATCCTGATCGAGCACCTCAGTGGGTCTTTCTCGTTGAGAGAGACACCAGGACAAGAAGCGGCGCCGTCTAGAGGCGTGTAACCGCCCCGTAGATGGGGCCCTAGCCTGGGTGATGGTCTCCGCCATAGAGGGGGAGTAGCCAACTCAGGAACTTCTCGTCCCGTCTAGAGACCAGACATGGTGTTCCAGAGGTCTGATCTGGGATGCCAGAACGTGTCCTTCCCCTGAGAGAGCAGGTCCTCTGTCAGGGGAATGGGTCAGGGGGAGTCGCTGTCCAGAGCATCAGCTCTGACGCCAAGTGCGGTTAGACCAGTGCGGTGTAACCAATAACACTTGGTGCTCCTCTTCCCTGGCCTTGCACAGTGTCTGTGCAAGGAGGCTCCTGGGGGGGGGGGAAGGTGTGCTTCCGCCCGTCCCGCGGTCAGCTGTGCGCAAGGATATCCGTGTCGAGAGCCTCGGACAGGGAGTACCAAGCGGCCTACGCGGGGGGGGAGTCGCCACTCTCTACGAGGCATAAACTGACAAGAGAGCGCGTCGGCTGTCTAGTTCAGTTTGCCCGAGGTGAGTGTGGCCCACAGGGAACGGATCACCTGTTGACTCCACCGGAGGAGGCGTCGAGCAAGTTGTGTTAGCTGCTGTGAGCGAACGCCACCCTAAGATCTGATGTACGCTACAGCTGTAGTGCCGTCCTCGGACCAGCACGTGCTTGTCCCGCACGAGAGGCCGCAGCCTGCTCAGTGCAAGTAGCACTGCCCACAACTCCTGGCAATACCAGCGCAGGTGGGGGTTCGCCCAATGCCCCGCCTGCGTGCCCGTTACACACTGCACCGCACCCCTGCAGGGAGGCGTCCGTCGTCACCACGACTTGCCTCATAACCTGCCCTGAGGGACCTTAGTCCGTCGAAAAAGTCATGGAAGACCAGGGGTTTTGGTGCGTCGGCCGCAGGGCGTCATCACCATGCGCCTGCTGCCGGTGTGCCACGCTCTCCTCGGAACTCGACTCTGAAGCCAGTGTTGGAGCGGTCTCATGCATCAACCGAGGGGTCTCACCCGACGAGGACGCCCATGCCCAGGAGCCTCTGAATCGTTTCAGGGGGACCGTGTCTGCCTGAAATGTTCCAGGCAGTTCACCGGCTGGGCGCACTGCGGACAGTTGCGCCGACATGGTGACAGAGTTGAGTTCCCTACCGAGAAAGAGGATGCTCTGCCCTGGGAGAGCTTGTCCTTTCCTCGGTTGACCTGGATTCCCAATCGATCTGGGTGCCGGAGCACCAGGCCCTTGTACATAACAGATCTCACGAGTGTGTCAGGCCAGTCGTTGAGATAGTTAAGTACCCGCACACCTTCCTCCCCTCAGGGAGAAAGGGCGGCTTCCACGATCTTCGTGAAGACCGTGGAGACAGGGACAGACCGAAAGGGATTTCAGGTCGATTGCCACGAACCAATCCTGACACCTGATGGGTGTCAGGACGCGCCTCTGCGTGAGCATCCTGAGCAGCAGCTTGTGAAGGTGCTTAGTTCAGGGTACGCAGACCTCCGGGGCGCAACCCGCCGTCTTTCTTGGGAACGATGAAGTGCGGGTTGTAACCCACCGAACATCTTGGTTTGAGGGACGAACTCGATGCCTGTTTGCCAGAAGGGTGGTGACCTCTACCCGAAGTATGTAGGCGTCCCTAGCCTCAGACAGAGGGAGAGATGATGCCCCAAAACTTGGGAGAGTCTCTGGCGAACTGGATCGAGTAACCAAGACGGACCGTCTGCCCTAGCCACCGAGACAGTGTGGGCAGCTCTCGAGCTCCCAGGGACTGTGACAGGGGGACCAAGGGGACGGTCTGCTTCACCATTCCCATGGAGGGTGGTTCGATGGCTGGCGGCTAACCCTGTCGCGGGGGGGGCCCCGGAGGGAAGGTTGGCTCTGCCTACTTACCTGCCTGGCGGGACAGCTGCACGCACTGTCGGTTTGAGAGTGGTAGCAGCTGTCGTGTGTGTACGACCCTACGCCTCGCCAGGGCGTGAGGTCGGGTTTGCCGGGCACAGTCCAGTGGAGTGTGCGATCGGCAGGAATGAACTCCCAGGGGAAACAGAAAACTCTTTGTGAGTAAGTGGGCGCCAGGCCCTGAGAAGGGCCCGGCTTGGTGACGAGGCAGGAGCCGTCCCGTACCGACTGATCAGAGCCGTAGCTGTGAAGGTCGGGCCCGATGTTGTTCCCCCTGGGGTCTTCCCGTCAGTGTCACTTCTCGTGAGAAGTTAGCTGACGGGGTGAGGTTTCCCCCTCGACCTCGACTTCCGGGGTGCCACCTGTGGGGGCACAGTAACCGGAGCCGATGTGGAAGGGGTCCTGGGCTGCCGGGAAACAGACATCACGTGAGATCTCGGAGGCTTGAGGGCGGCCGAGTCGCAGCGTGGTAAAAAATGTGGCTAATCGCCACTGTCTGCTTCTTCACCGTCAAAAACTGCTGAGCGCAGTCCTCGACGGTGTACCACAGCCCACCCTGCGAGACGGGTATCAAGAAAGCGGACTTTCTCGGTGTCACTCATCTGCGCAAGGTTCAGCCGGGGGTGACTCTCCTGGACCACTTCCGTGGACATCGTCCGACCCAGGTCCCGTGCCGCCACCTTGGTCGCTCCGTAGAGCGCTGTCAGTGGCGGCACAGAAATCCTGCATTATACCTGGGTCGGCCTTACCCTCGTGGAGCTCTCTCAACGCCCTGGCCTGGCGGACCTGCAGGATGGCCATGGCGTAGAGAGAGGAGGCAGCCCGGCCCGCGGCAGCGCAAGGCTTCGGCACCATAGATGTCGAAGTCCTACACGCGTTGGACGGTAGGCGTGGCCGATTCTCCCCAGGCGGCAGCCGTCTGCGGCACAGATGCACCGCAGCCGCACGTTCCACCCGGGGGATCTCGACGTAGCCTTTGGCTGCCCCACCCTCGAGGGAAGTGAGGGAGCCGGAGCTGTTTCGACCGGAGCGGTCCGTGGAGCGCTCCTAGTTTTACACAGCTCCTCATGCACCTCCGGGAAACAAATGGCACCCGGGGTGGGCGCGGTTTGCACCGCGCCCCGCCCCCAGGAACCACGTATCCCCGGATTAGCATGGCTGACATCACTTCTGCTTCCTCCTGAGCTCGACCCCCCTGGGGGGGGAGCTCGGATTCGTCAGAGTCGGATGCCAGTCTCCCTCCGATGCTGCGAACGACATCTCATCTACGTCACACATCGTTTCCGAGTGCGTGCCTGAGGATCCGAACGGTATGCCACCGCCGGTTGGGGAACGTTCAGAAGAGCGAATCGGGGTGCGATCGGCCCGTGAGCACTTGGCTGGCGGGTTTACGTTCGCAGAGTTCCCCATATCACTAACGCTGCTACGTGGGTGGTCATCGGGGCCGTAGCCACAGATGTCACAGCCCGGGTAGCAGACGAAATGGTGGCTGGTTCCCGTAGGAAGACAGCCCCCGTGACCGCAACCGCAGTGCGGGCAGACGTGTCAACGAACGCTGCTTCAGTGTGCTGGACGCCCAGACACCTAATGCAGCGATCGTGTCCATCCCCCTCCTCGATGAGGGTGCCGCACCCAAGAGAACAGCGGGACATGCCGCGCTGGAAATTGCTCAGTCAGTCCTGAAAAGGACCTTTTAGAAATAATCTCTATCACCTCCGGAACCGCCGAGACGCCCAGGAGAAGGTCGCTGCAGGAAGGGACGATCCGCTGCTCTGCGTCGTAGATCCGGCGAAGTAGAAGAAGAATTTGTTGAATTCTTTTTGTTCGTAGTCATGAGCGAGGGCTCTGAAGAACAAAAGGTGAGTGAATGCTGCACGCCGGCTTCCTTTTATACCGGACATCCGGGGGCGGAGCCCGGCATGCAAATTTCATTCGCCAAATTTCATTGGCCTTTTCTATAGTAGTCAGAGTTGATTGGTTCTCAAGGGCGAACCCCATCTGTCGTCTTCGACACAACGTCGAGAGACCGACAGAAAGGGAACTGAGGAAAACTGTAGGTTTATTTACAGGGGTTGAAGGAAGGGTAGACAGGGGAGTAAATCCAAAAGACAACAGGTAACATCCAGGGGTAATTATTACAAAAGAAAACAGGTAACATCCACAGGTAACTACAAATTACTCGGAGCTTAGACACGTAGTACAAAAAGATCTGACCCCGAACAGAACAAAACACAAAGAACATAAAGAGTACAGGTAACGAAGATTAGGTGTGGGTGCAATCATGAGTCTCAGGTGCGGGTGTAATCAAAGATGGTGCAAAGGATTATGGGGAGTGTAGTCTGTGACAGTGAATGGTGTGGTGAACAAGAGTCCATGAAGTGAAAACACAGGGAAAGCTGGCAGGGGAACACAGGGGGGAGACAGGACAGTTTCACCGGGTAAAAAAGAGCCTATTTCAAAAATAAACCACCTCGGGCTCGTTTTTTTTTGTTTGACCCGCTGCAATAAAAACTGTCCGACCAAATAGATTGGCGCTTTTGTTCATGTGCCTGGAGCTGCTGAAGTTACAGTAAAACAAGCCTTGTTGACGATCATGCACAAAATGGTCTTGCCGAGCACACATTGGCTGTGTCCCAATTCGGGGGCTGCGTTCTTTGAAGGCTGCATTTTAAGACTGATTGCGTCGACTGAAGGCTGGTAAGGGTGTCCCGATTCAAAGGTTGCTTTAAATGCAGCCCCAAAATGCGATCTTATTTCCACAGGGTTTTAATGATAGAACGAATGTATCCTTCACAGCTCTGGCTATCCCGAGATTCAATGCGCCCCTGTAACGGCTTGAAATTTTTTGTAAGGTTTGTTAATTTATTATACTGTTGGGCTGTTTAAATCTACATAAACGTGTCATATTCTCAAAAATATCGCGTGCGATTATCGTTCTGATGATTACAAGCAACTTTATGAATAAAAAGAATTTTAATTCTTAAATAAATTTTATTGAAAACAAACGCATTTATGATCTGTAATGCGATAGAAAAAGGTAAAAGAGCGTTTTCAGTGCCGGTCTCCAGTATCAAAGCTATACAGACTTTACACCGTATGCCACTGGAGTCGCTGTTTGAAATGGGGTTGTTCTTACACGTTCTCTATTCCAATAACATATTGGTTGGCAGAGCTAGTGCAAATAGTCTCTACCAGCAAGGTGGGCTATTTGTCCTCAAGTGTAAATAGACACTGCGTAACAATTTGGACTGGAATGCACCCCTGGTTTAGCTCCAACCCTTATCAAACACACCCGAACCAGCCAATCAAGCTCTTCAGGATCACCTGAAAATGTCAGGTATGCTGATGCAGTTTGAAAACTAAATGTGCAGGACAGTGGGTCCCAAGGAACAGGGTTAAAGAACTATGCGCTATGAAATCAGCCCAGGGCTGTCCCAATTGCAAATGTCTTCCAGTGCACTAAAACATTTGCTCCCTTAAAATTCCCACAATGCAACTCAAAAACCTGTGAACATTGATGCTCTCACTAGCTGCGTCCCAATTCGCATACTATCTGTCCTAAAGAGTATTCGAAATTAGAATGAGTATTTCCCAAATCATAGTAATGCTGAAATGTGTATTATTAATGTACCTGGATGATCTACTGTTTTCGGTGAAAATTTTAAGTGCAGATCCATGGATAGAAAAACAGCTGATATTACCCACAACTCACCGCAAGTTAGTGATGCTACCTGCATTAATAAAATGAAATAAGTGATGCTTCACTGAATTAATAAATGTAAGTATACAGTAAACATTGCAAATGAAATGATGAATAAATTCATACTTAAATGCAAAGAAGGGCTATATTTGATTATTGTTTTATCGTCTAGGGAACAGAAAGCCACTTCCGTTCACGTTAGTGTGTACCAGTGTGTGCATCTTGTTTTGCTGCCCACTAAAATTTATATACTTTTCCATAACAAAAACAGTACATACTTTAAGGGCATTGTGTAAGTAGGTGAATTGGGACGCAGCATATTGTCATGATCCTGTCTGTCTCTCACTTGTTTTGTAATGTATCTTCTTTCCTCTTGTTCCAAAGTTGTTCCGCCCCTTGTTTGTTACCATGGATGTTTATCATAGACCAAACCCATCTCATCTGTTTCCATAGCCATTCATTGCCACTTCACCTGTGTCTTGTTATCTTGTGTGTGTGTGTGTATATATATAGTGCCTGTGTTTCTTCTATCATGGTTGGTTATTGAATGTACGTAGTCGTGTTGTTTTCTGCCATGCCCATGTTAATGTCTTTTACTTTCGGCTTGATTAAATGATTTTGATGCTGCACTTGGATCCTTCTCCTAGTTGTCTGTTTTGGACTAGATCATTACAAATATGTTCCCTTACCAAAGATCAAGCCACAATCTTTTCACCCAAACAGTCACCCAATGTGTAGTGAGCTAGGGTGCTTACCGCGCCTGTTTTCGTGTACACGATATGGATCTCACTAAATCCTTGGTTTTTCGAGTCTGACCCGTGGGCCTGGCTTACTAGATCTCACTAAAAAATCCTGTGTTCAAGTCTAACGAAACCATTACCATAATTCACCTACACCATATTCATCAAGGTGTTGTGTTCTCCAGGAACAATTAACATGTTTGGTTCATTACATTGTATGTTTAAACAAATGTCATTGGCGGAATAAATGGCATAAGCACAACATGTTTGGTTTGTAAGGAATGTAAGAAAATGACCTGCAAAAATGCTTTTCAAGCATAAAGGAAATTGTAGAGAATAAAAGTACTATTTTTCCTTTGAAAATGTTTTCAGTTAAAATGTTACTAGAGTAAAATACAGATCAAAAATAATGCAGAAAATCAAGTGTAATTACTGGAGTACTTTACACCCCTGCATATGACTCAATGGAGAGAAGGAAGTGCCACTGAAAAAACATATAATCATGATATGATGATTCAGAAAACAATGAACTGCAGAGAAAGATTTAGTGTTTTATGGGTCATGTAACTACGTTTCAATTTACTGCTTACAGATTTTTATTTATAGGTTATTAATGTTTATAAAACAGTTGATTGGATTTTTAGTGAACACATTTAACTTTTTTAGAAAGCTGCAAGTTTTACTTAACAGATCAATTATAACATATGCATTACTAAAGTGAATTAAATGGATAGTTAACCAAATACAAATCAAAATAATTTACTTTGTTATTTCAAACTTGTATGTCTTTCTTTCTTCTGCAGAACACAGAAGAAGATATTTTGGAGAATATTAATGGCAAAAAAATGTTGGTACCCATTGACTAGCATTGGTTTTGTACATTTTGTAAAATTACAGTTTTTTTACAGGAAATAAAGAATAGACTATTCCCACTGTTCTAAAAATTCACTCCACACACCTGACTTAAAATACTGTGTCCCACACACCCACACCAGTGACCCAGACAAACAGGATTCTAACATTCCTGGTATATTCCCATATAATTACCCATATAATGTTAATGTTGTTCAACAAAGAATAAAAAAATGCACCAAACCGTAATAAATTACAGACTGTTTTATACTTCACAACACATGGCATTGTACATAATTGTATTCTAGTATTTTATCGTTTAATAGGCAGGACAAATTCATCAACACACAAGAATGTGGGAGGGGTTTGTTTGGTAGGAGGGGCAGATCCTTCCCTCAGACATGTGAACTATAAATTTCATCCCATTCCATCGAGAAAAGGAGAAATTCTATCACAGGCTGTGAATCAGACCTAATCCTTTGACTTCTGCTGCACATGATGGGCGTCACACTGTTGGGTGTTGTGCTGATCTTCTTGTCTGTAGGGCTGAATATGCAGACAGCAGAGAGCTGCCGCTGTTTACCACGTCACCCTCAAGATCAATTCTGTCAACTCTAATATCAACATTATTTCCACAACTTCTCCAATATAATATTTGTATGAAATTTTGTAAACTGCAGAACACATTTATCTGAAGTAAACACTATTTCAGTTGATTTGTCATTTATCTATAAAACCATGAGCAATTTTTCATTTCCAATCAAGCAAGTGTAAAAGTACTATTGCAGTATGATGGAAATGTTCTTGATTCAGAAACGAACAACAATGTCTACTGTTGAATGTTGTTAGAGGACAATAATAAAATATTTTATATTAACAATATATCAGTGAGTGTGTGAAACCTCCACAGTGCTGATCATGTTCATGATGTTAAACAAAACAGCATTTCTAACATTTATGCCACTTATTTTCCATCAGTGATTTTAGCAGACACAACCGGAAAGAGCTTCCTGTTAAGGGTCAAAGGACTTATTTCGGTATAAATCGAATAAATCAAGGTGAGCTAATCTACTTGCACTTTCACGCCCACATTTCTCAAATTAATCAGAATCAATTTTAATTATTATGCATTGTATTAATCGACAAAATATTTTATCTTGAAAAAAAAAAAGAAAGAGTATCACAAATTTCAAGTTTCCGAATATTCACAATAAAATATTACCGATACAAAATATAATGAAAATTCCTTTTTCAGATGTTGAAAGGTTTCAACAATGCAAACCGAATTCAATACATCTACACAGATACATCATCGTGTGGCATCACACTGGATGAGGGACGATACATACTTGCAGGTACACCTCTCCGGCTCACTGTAAATCTAAACTTACCATTAAAAACCTGACAATTCTTATTTTCTTTTGTTTTAAAATTGTATTTATTAGTGGTACTTGTAAGGCAAAGCATATGAATATGCAGTGAGGGAAATCATTATTTGATCCCCTGCTGATCTTGTAAATTTGGATGCTTACAAAGAAATGAAGGGTCTATAATTTTTATGGTGGGTTTGTTTTAACTGATAGAGACTTAAACCTTATAAAGGTTAAAAAAATGATTTGCATTTCAGTCAGTCAAATAAGTATTTGATCCCGAGTAAAACATAACTTTGAACTTGAGGAACTTGTTGGCAAGCACAGAGGTAAAACATTTCACATTTTAGTTCACTCCTCTGTCAATCTTTAAGGCTTCTTGGCTGTCGCTCAGCAAATTGGAGTTTTGGTCTCCTTCACAGATGTTCTATAGGACTAGGGTCTAGAGACTGGCTAGGACATTTAATGTGCTTCTCCTTAAGCCACTCTTTGGTTGTCTTGGCAATATGTTTTGGGTCTTTGTCATGTTAAAGGCACATCCACCACCCATCCTCAGTGATCTAGTTACGGGAGGAGGTTCTCGTTTAAGATTTTACGGTACACTGGCCCGTCCCTCTGCCCCTCAATGCGGTGAAGTCATCCTGCACCTGTAGCAGAGAAAACACCCTAAAGCATAATGTTTCCAACCGAATATCAACCAAAAAAATCTGTTAAAATAAACACACTACTTTACAATACAAATTATAAACCCTTAATTTCTTTGAAAGAAGGCAAACTTACAAAATCAGCAGGTGATCAAATAATTATTTCCCTCACTGTAAATAATGATTTGGTGCGTAACTCACCCGGGACTGTTGGTCGTAGACCCAAGAATGAGGTGTCAAATCCACTGGCCTATTAAGGAGAGGCATACTGTCTTAAGCAATGTTCATCGGGCGGGTGAAGAAACTTGTTAGGTTATCTCCAAATGTCAAAGAGCTTGGTGGTGGTCACATTGAATTATCTAAGCATGCAGGAAATAAATAGTGACATTCGAATGTGCTAGCCACACCCTTACCAGTTACAAGACATAGATTTCAATTGAAAAGCATGAGAGGAGTGTCCCTGGATCAGGCAAGAAGTTTTTACATATCACCCTGGCAACTGTCTTGCCATTCCCTAGCAACCATTTAGAGCACCCTAGCAACAGTGTAAATATATGAATAATCCATATCTCTTTTTACTAAAGTGGTCAGAAGGCATTGCCTTGGCAAGTCCTGGCTGTACCATAGTTTATCGAAAAATTAGAGCATCCTAGCAACCATACAAACACATTAATAAGATATGGCTCTTTTAATTTGGTTAAATTCTATGGCCCAATCCTTTAGGGCCACCAATTTGACTAATTATTGTCAATCCCTGATTATTCGCACACTATAATCTAAAACACCAAGTATCAATTTTATTTTCTGTAGTTGTGTTCATTTGCTTGCATCAATGTTTTTACCCTTCCATGGATTTTAATTGCAACAGTACCAAACCCACAAGAGTGGTCAGGTGTTAATTTGCACTTTAACATTCAAAGTCTTGCAGTACCAATTGGCATACTTAATGTGGTGTACTGAAAATCAGCTAAATAGACCAGTAGACAATGCAGTTACTGTAAACATCTTAACCACTTTTTTTTTTACTTACTTTTGGTTAGAAAAATTAGCAACGTGCAAATAGTGCAATGCAATCAACTACAAATAAAATTACTTAAGATAAAGATTATTGTTTTATATAAAAAATAAATGTATATGGACAATATTAAACTAAATAATAAAATAATCACAAAATGATCAAATCTGAGCTGCGTTTACTGATAACGTTGTCTCTTAGCGTGCTAGGAAGACTCTAAAGTTATATCTTAACTACAGGTAAACCTTTTCTAAGTGTGTTTCCCAAACTATACGTTAGGAGGTGACTTTCCTATGTGCCACGTTAACAGGTGCTGTCCATGGCGGTGGTGCTGAATTAATGAATATCGATCGCTCCACAATCATTTATTCACTCTATACAAGACTGCTTTATATGAAATAGTGCCGTTCTTTATAAAATAGGCACTTTAGAAATAGTTGAGGTTGCATTTATTAGGACTCATAGGATAAAAACCAAATTACAAACTAAATCCATTTCAAATTAAATGTTATTTATATGTGAAATGAGTGTGCTAACCCACTATCTCAGGCCCAAATGTCTCAACACGCTAGACTAACTGGCAGTATGGTCATTTATATCAAAGGTTCTCAAACTTTGGGTTATAAGGAGGATCACGCAAAGCCTTTTTGTTGCGGTGCATTAAAAAAGTTTATTCCAGCAACTAACAATAAGACTTGTATAGTTCACATGTTTATGTGCTTTGTACACTGGATGCGCAAGTGGCACGTTAACAATATCAAGAGGAGTAATATAAACAAGTATGCCATAATTGTGCAGCCCTAAAATGAGGTATTTTGATATTGCGGTTAAATGTATTCATTCATGACAAGAAAAACAAAAGTTATGAATGTGTATTTTTTCCCTATTTTCTGATTTAATAGTGTTTCCATGAGATACCTTTCATTATTGTGATCCGGTTTATATTAATATAATTATGTTGCTAAAGTGTCTTTATTTACTCTATCGCAACTTCCTACCACAATCTTTCTCTTTAAACATACTCTAAATTCTTTGGTTTGCCAGCTGATGCACCTTTAGGTAATATAATTAAAAAGCTAACAACCATCAGTGTGACAATTACATTCTTGCATAAAGACACATCAAAATACTGGTGTATTTAACATTAAAGTTTTATTTGTTGGACTTGGTGTAAATAAGAAGTTTTTCACAGTGGCCACTAGTGGAGTGAACTGTCAACAGTGATAAGGTATAGCTAAGAGCGCTCCAGACCAACCTTCCGAAACTATGACTTACAGAAGGTATACTTAACTAAGAACGTTTCTGGAAACACATATTAACGATAAGGTACAGCTTAAGGTATAACTTAAGAATGACGCAGCGATAAGAAGGTTTCTGGAAACGCGGCCGCAGCCAGATGGATCTGTAACAAGGTGCGAATGAAACAATTCAAATAGAATATAAAGCTGAATACCAATCAACTACAAATAAAATCAAATATAAACAGGATCTTCTTATATAAAAAATAAATACAATTGTTATAAAAAAATGAAAATAGGTTTCTAAAATAAACACTTTTTTTGGACAATCTAACTCAACTTTACATACCATCTCAATTTTTTTTTATTGAATAATGCATTTTGTATCATTACCCATATCCATTGAAATATTATATATATAAAAAAAAAATGATATCAAAAGTTGTCAAATGCTCAATTTGTCAAACAAATAAAAACTTCACAGCGAATTTCTAATTTCTTTCCAATTTCTTTCTTTTTTTTCAAAGGAAACCGGTTTGAAGATGGGATCAAGGTGGGGATGTGTGACCTTGTTAAGCAATGGGATCATCTCTCCTTAACAGAACAAGAAAACTTCACACAAACGTATAAGACGGGCTGTGACTGCACGGTAATGATATACAGCATACAAAACCTTGCAAAATTTTACTTTGGTATTCACAATTTTCTACCAAAATGACATCGTTTCAAGAATCAGCCTCTGCCATGCAAGCCTCCATTAAAGAGAGTGCATTTTGCTTTTTTAAAACAGAAAGTTCACCCAACGATAATATTTCTGTCATCATCTGAGGCTTTCAGTCTCTAAATTGTACTTTGCATCTCTTGGAGCAACATGAGAATGAAGAAAACATAACTGAATTGATATAGTCTTGGTGAAATATTCCTTTAACTGTAGTCAAACACAAAACTCATGTCAATGTCAAACTGTACATCAGCTCAAACTCATGTCAAACTGTCATCTCCACAGATCTCTACATGCTTTGACAGTCCATGTTGTCCCCAATCTGAGAAAGAATGTAAGTGGGAAACCAACTCTCCTCAGTCTCTGGAGTACGTCTGTCTGAAGGACAGTGAAGGCATCTGTAGCTGGTACAGGCCAAGTTCAAAAGTGGATGAAGATGCAATGTGCAAACAGAGGCGCGGATGAGCTAAAATGTCACCTGCACCCACTGCTTCAAATAAATGATCCACCCGCCAGCTGCCAGCACGTATAATTTTCACTGATATAGATATCTGCACCCGATCCTCACTTAATTACTCTAATTCTTTGTTTTGAGCATGATGTGGTCAGATTCAGTGAAGTTAGAACTAATCTGCCAATCTTTTAAATAAGCAATTATTTATTAAAGAAAGGTTTTTCTTTGGCCAGATTAGCCTACATTTTCTTAATAAAATAAACACACATTTTTCAATCAATTTAACACTGCTGTTTTAACCCTGAGAGAGGAAAGATCCCATTCTTCCCCCACTGACTGTTTCCATCTGCAAATTAAACACCTTTGTATGCAAAATAAACGTGTTTCTATTTTATTTTTAATATGAAAAGTAAGCATGCTTTGTTAAAACAGGATATTTTCAGTACCTTTGACTTTAATTTAAAATGCATATTGAGCAACATGTCTAAAAGCAGCTTAAAAAAACATCACAATGTTTAATAAGATGCTGATGTAAATCCCTTATATTTTCATCTACATTTATGAATTCTATGGATGCTTTTACTGCTTTTAACATGCATTTAAGGTACACATTCTTCATCATTGAGTTCACTTTGAGAATCATTTCAGCCTTTAGCTCAGGTATCTGTTGATGGCAGAGGAAAATTTCTCAGCTTTTCGCAAATTGTAACTCACACTATTTGTTGAGAAAGTGGCGAAAAGATACACAACAATTTAATAATGCCAAATGGAATCATCTTAATTTTATTTAGAATCAACTTATTTCATAGGAGCTGTGGGGCTGTACTACCATGTCTGATCATGACTAAAATAAATCATGACTAGTTTTCTACCAGCTTACTGCAGACAATTGAAATTCTTAGGATAACTCAGCTCCCCACACTCAAACTAGTGTGAAAATGCCTTCTTTTGGATCAACATGCTGTGGTTGTTGTGTGCTCAAAGGTGCTAGTAACATCAGACTGAGTAACATCAATTACACAAACTCATCTACCCCAGATATGGCTAAGACTCGACTAGACAATGTTGGTATTCTACCACCCCCTGTACATCTTGAAAATAGATTTGAGGCACTAATGAATATGTGTGAACAATTCCCAAATGTGATCAGGCAAAAATTTAAAGTGGACACTGCAGCTGGCAGACACTATTTGTCAATGAGGCTACGGCGCTCCGCTCAGAAAGCAGGCGAGCCAAACACATAGTGGGGGAGTCTATTATCAGAAACATTCGTAGCAGTCTTTCAAGGAGTTCATTAAAATCCCTTTTAAGTAGCTCTTTTCGAAGTTGCCACACTTACATACTGTTTTCCTCAAGCAATGATAAAACATGAGTCTGTAAATCGGATTGTCGTACATGTGGGAAAAATGATATTCGAAAAGAGCTACTAAAAGGGATTTTAATGAACTCCTTGAAAGTTCTGTCATTCGTCACTGGACATTTCCCAGCTCGAGGAACAAATATGTTTTCTCGGCTACTCAGTCTGAATACATGGCTGCAAAAAACCTGCGACATGAGAGAACTGAACTTCAATCTCTTCTGAAGTCAAAGACAACTTTTTACAACAGATGGCCTCCACCCAAACAAACTTGGTGCAAGAGTGCCAAAGGACGATATCCTCTTCTCCATCCATTGGTGTTTCTAAATGAAACTTGGTTAGGTGACAGCTCTAGTGCTACAATCCTCAGTGAATCAGACCCCCAAACTTAACTTTTTTAAATGTCTACAGAGCTATTAGAAGAGGTTAAGGAATAGTGTCAGGATCCTGTCCTTCCTGTCCTGAGTTTTCGAGCCTTGTGGATAGGATTGTGATAGTACCATGTCTTGTGTGTTATGTCTTGTGTGGAGACACGTGTCGGTATGTTTTGACATTTCGACGCGTGTCCTCCTGTCTTTCGTTAAGCTCTGCCCCCTTGTTTCTCCGTTAGTGTTTCATCTCCCTCACCTGTCCCATTATCTTCCCGCTAATGTTTTGTCTTGTCACCTGCCCGTCTCGGTCCTTGTGTAATTATCCTTCATTAGTCTTTCCCCTTTATAAGTTGTGTTTTAATTCCCAGTCCTCGTCGGTGTATTGTTCCATGTCCGTGCGTTTTACTCACCCTTGTTCTATAGCTGTGGATTATGTTTTGCTGTGGACTTTCTCTTTTCATGTTGGATTGATTATTTTGGATTTTTCTACGTGTTTGTTTTTCCCCCTTGTGGGAAGTTATTTGTTTGAAGTTTTATATTATTTATCGTGCTTTTCCCCCATCGAGGGTGTTTGCTTTGTGTTTTATAATAAAGTATTTTGGTTTACCCTTCACCTGCCTGCATTTGGGTTCTGTCGTACTATTTTGTGACAGAATACACCGATCAAAACTGAACCCAGTAGGCATGTCCACTGGACGGTCCCGCCAGACTCGTCACCCCGGTGACATTCACCAGGGGGACGCCCATATTAAGGATTACCTGGAGGATTTCCTCAGCACCGCAGAGAATGGGATCTTCGGAGAGGAGGAACTATCAGTGTTATTTAACCGCGTCCTCAGGGACCCTCTATCACCAGCGGAGATGAGGAAGCTGAGACCGCTGGACTTTGACGCTTCGTGTCACACGAGGTCCAGGGTCTCAGGCAAACCCAGCTGCCTGTCTCCCCTTCCGATGCCTCCGGTACGGAGTTGGTCGGGCCATCCACCGCTTCTCTGGAGGCGGCCACACGTGTTGTTAGCCGGTCCAAGAAGAAGAGGTCTAAGAGGGGTTTGCGGTGTCCCTCTCTCCAGTCAGGTGTCCAGCCAGTGGTCCAGCCGGCATCCAGTCCGGCGCAACATCATGCTCTTAAGCCGGGTGTGACGCAGCTGGCACTTCTGCCGGTGACGCAAATGGCGCCTCGGCCTGTAACTCAGCCGGATTCCCAGAAGGTGTCTCAGCCGGCGCTTCAGGCTGTGAGTCTCCTGTCGGAAACGCAGACGGCCGTCCCGCCGATGACTCTGCCGGCCCTCTCGCCGGAGATTCAACCAGCCTTCCCGCCGATGACTCTGCCGGCCCTCTCGCCGGAGACGCAGCCGGCCTCCCTGCCGACGACTCAGCCGGCATTCCAATCGGCGCCTAGTCCCTTTCATCCGGCACCTAGTCCGGACCAGCCGGCATATTGTACTTTTTTGCCTTCTTTGTTAGGACATTCCCCTCTCCCTAGCTCCTGTAAGTCCCCACTGGTCTTGTCCGGTCCTCCGAAGTCCCCTACTCCTGTCCCACCCCAGTTTAGCGTTCCCAGTTTTTTCCAGCCCTTCCCCCCCCTTCCCGTTGATGTTTATCTTACTGTCCAACCCCAATCCCTTCGTTGTTATGACAGCGCTGCCCCCGCCGAAGCGGCAGTCTAACTCACCTGAGAAGCAAACGGGGTGGCGGCTTGGGGTACGAAGAAATAAAGCTTCAGCGCAAGTTCTGCCGGGAGGACTCAATCCTGCATCACTCACTACCAATCAACACCTAATCAATCACCTTCCAACATGGAACATAAAAGATCGCCACTTACCCTTTTCTACGTTCGCAGTCGAAGCAACATTGATTCACGCGCTCGTTCAGCCGTGATTTAAGGATGTTACCGATGATATTTGTGACTACACGACTATTTGGTAATTCATGCTAGGCTACTCTGCTGCGATTCTTTCAGCCACTTGCTTTCCCCAGATTTTTCGGGATTCAGTTATTTCTGGTTATTTAATACACTCGAACCTCATATAGTGCATGGCAGGCGTTTCATTCAACAGCCTTGTTGGAAAGCTCTCAAAGGGCATCTCTGGATTTATATGCAAGATGCCGCGTTATGTTAGTGCTCTAACATGAAACAACTTCATATGCAGCGTTTGTTCCTTAAAGCTACTATGAGAGGTGGATAGTGCCATGGATTGCCTTCCGAAGGAGACAGTCGTGTATGACGCTCGGATTGTGTCTTAACGTCTAAACTAGCTATGTATACAGACGCGCCAATGTGTGGACAACGTTCATTCGTTTTAACGTGTTTTTGACTATAAGCTATAAACTAAAACGTACGTTCTCCACACGCATGTTTACACGCACGTCGACACGCATGTGAGCTTGGTCAGTAAAGGAATGACACAAAAGGAGCGCCATAGACACAAAATGAGCGCCATAAAACGTAATCTACACGTTGATTTTTTACGTGACATCTGTATAGACGTAATCTACACGTTGATTTCTTACGTACTACACTTACTGCCGAAATCTGTGATTTGGTGAACAGACGAATGGAAACCATTGATGAGAGCCCTAATGAAAAGGTTGTGAAAGAGAGAGTTAGACAATTCCTAAACAAAGACGAGTTTGAATCCATCTTTGGTTGTACAAACACAGATACTGTGGTTTCAGAGCCGTCAAGTGCAGAGAGCCAGTCAAGGATTTCCTCCAGGGTTTCCAGTAAGAGGGCTGACGCAGAAGCGGAACTTGCTGCCAAAGTTGAGCAAGCTATGGCCATGCAACAAATTCATAAGCAGCAAGAAAAATGATGCCAAATGGAGAATGACTGGAAGATTAAAATAGCTAGAATGCTAACAGAGATGAAAGAAAGGGAAACAGTAATGTGCCTAAGAATAGAGCAAGAGAGAAAAAAGTTGGAGAGGTTGAACGCAGAGAAGGAAGTCAAAGTCGCAGCAGCTCGCATGAGGGTGTACAATGATGTCAAGAGCTATCCTGAAGAGTTCGAGGAGGGCAGAGTTACTGAAACTGACATCAAACCCCAGCTTAATCCTGAGGTAGAGTCATTTCATCCTCAGCAAACAGTTCCTGAGGTGCTTACTGCTCAAGAGTCAGTGAACGTAGTACAAGCATTAGTGAACTCTCTAAGTATAAGTCGATTGCCTATTCCAGAGCCCGCGACTTTCAGTGGTGATCCTTTGAAATTCATTGATTGGAAATCGTCCTTTACGACACTCATCGACCGTAAATTAGTTCCAGCAGGGAAAAAGATGTTCTACTTGAAAACCTATCTTTGTGGTGAAGCACGGAAGGCAGTTGAAGGATTCTTTTATCGAATGCGTATAAGGGAGCCTGGAAGGTTCTCGAAGAACGGTATGGAAATCCCTTCATTGTCCAGAGAGCCTTTCGCGAAAAGCTCATGAAGTGGCCTAAGGTAGGAGTTAATGACCCTGCGTCACTGCGGGAGTTCAGTGATTTTCTACAGGGCTGTGTAGAAGCCATCCCACACGTGAAGGTTTATCCATTCTAAACTTCGAGGAGAACTACAAACTTCTCAAAAAATTACCAGATTGGATAGTGTGAAACTGGAATAAGATTGTGGTTGAAGAATTGGACTCGTCTGGAGACTACCCAAATTTTAAGCGATTTTCAGAGTTTTTGCAAAAGGAAGCTAAGCTAGTCTGTAACCCGGTTACAAGAGTGCAAGTTAAGGGTTCAACACAAAGGACACCTGAAGTTCAACAAGTGTTACAATGTCCTGTTTGCAAAGGTGAAGCGCACAACATTGCTAAATGTCCCATCTTCGCAGCAAAAAAAGAAAAAGAGATAGAAGTCAGGACTAATCGGTAAGGTGTTGACGGAAGAGATGTGTTTTCAGACGATTCTTAAAGATGGCTACAGAATCTGCAGATCTTGTTGCCGCGGGCAGATCATTCCACAAAAGTGGTACCGATCCAGAGAAGGTTCGTGAGATCGATTTTTTACCTTTTTGGGATGGCACCACAAGACGTTGTTCGTTTGCAGAGCGCAGAGATCTGGTGGGTACATACGTCTGCATTAGCGAAAGAAGATAAGGGGGAGCCAAACCAGTGGTGGACTTGTAGGCCAGGAGGAGGGATTTGAATTTGATGCGAGCCGCAATAGGGAGCCAATGTAACTTTAGGAAGAGAAGAGTGACGTGTGCTCTCTTCGGTTCATTGAAGACCACTCTTGCCGCTGCATTCTGGATCATCTGTAGAGGTTTGGTTGTGCAAGCAGGGTCCAACCATTAGCGCATTGCAGTAGTCCAGTCTGGACAGAACAAGGGCCTGGACTAGGACTTGCGTAGCATGCTCTGATAGGAAGGGTCTAATTTTTTGAATATTGTAGAGGATGAATCTACAGGACCTTGCGGTGCTGGCAACCTGATCTGTGAAGTTAAGGGACTTTCATTTTAAAGGATTTCCTTGATGAGCTACATGTAAACTGTGAAGAAGTGAAGTTGAGGCTTAGCACTATGACTACTACTGATACACTCACTACCAGTCACAAGATCAGAGGCCTAAGGGTCAGAGGACTGCAAGGTGAGAAATGCATTCAGGTTCCACAAGCCTATACTTGCAATTTAATTCCAGTGGACAAGGCTTACATACCAACTAAGAAGACAGCATCGCAATGGCCTCACCTCAAGCACATAGCCCATGATATACCTCCTCTTCAGAGCTGTGACATAGGGATGTTGATCGGATACGATTGTCCTTCAGCTTTAGCTCCTTTAGAGGTTATCACTGGCGGTGACAACAAGCCCTTTGCCCAGAAAACAAGTATAGGATGGAGCATCATAGGTCGTTGTAATCCTCATCTTGACAGGCAAGCTAACCAAAGCTTTGTGCATCGAGTTTCAGTGAAAAAGTGTCAGTCCCATCTGCAAACAATGTCCTAAAGGTATTAGAGTCAGACTTTAATGAGAAGCATCCGGAGGGCAAACATGTGTCTCAAGAAGACATCCGGTTCATACGTCTTCTCAGTGATAACGTTCAGCACAAAGAGGATGGACATTATCAGCTCCCCCTTCCCTTCAAGAGTAGCAGCGCTCCTTTACTCCCCAACAACAAGAAGCTTGCCATGGCACGACTACAGCACCTAAAGAAAAGACTGAAGAACAACCAAGAGTATTATGAAAGTTACAAAACCTTCATGCAGGAAATGTTCAACAAAGGAGAAGCGGAACAGCTCCTACACTTTCTGAGGATGAAATAGCATGGTACATTCCCCATCATGGAGTTTACCACCCTCAAAAGCCAGGCAAGTTGAGAGTGGTGTTCGATTGCTCTGCAAAATTTTGTGGTGTTTCCCTTAATGACATACTCCTTACTGGCCCAGACTTGATTAAACTCCTTGGTGGGAGTCCTTTTCCGTTTCAGGAGAGAAACAGTCGCTGTGACATGCGACATTGAAAAGATTCCATCAATTCTTTGTTCCCCCTGAGGAAAGAAATTATCTGAGATTCTTACGGTGGGAGGACGGAGATCTGGGAAGAGAACCGCGAGAATACAGAATGGCCGTACATCTTTTCGGCGCAGCTTTGTCCTGGATGCGCCAATTTTGGCATTAAATACTTGGCAGAGCAATACAAGTCATAGTATCCCACAGCTGCATCTTTCTTTCAGAAAAACTTCTACGTGGACGATGGCCTGATGTCTGTTCCTTCGATTCAGAAAGCTGAGAAGCTAATTGTTGAAGCCCAAACATTGTGCAAGCGTGGAGGCTTACGTCTTCATAAGTTCAGCTCTAATAAAAAGGAGGCTTTACATTGTGTAGATCCATCTGAATGGGCAATACCCACCAAACCGCTCAATCTCCATCCTGAGGCAACAGGATGTGTTCTTGGCATTCAGTGGGCTGTGACGATAAGTTTAGATTTGATGTCAAACTGAAAGACCACCCTTCAACTCGTCGTGGAATCCTGTCTGTCACTGCTTCCTTGTATGACCCTCTGGGGTTTCTTTCCCCATTCCTTCTGAAAGGAAAGATAATTCTTCAGGAGCTCTGCCGTAGAAACATTGGTTGGGACGACCCCCTTCCAGAGGACATAATCCCATGGTGGGAGAAGTGGAAGAGTAGTCTTCAGGAGCTGAAGCATATCAGCATTCCGAGATGTTACCACCCACCAACCTTTGGTACAATCATTAGAACACTGCACCACTTTTCAGATGCGAGCAATCTAGGTTATGGTGCATGCTCTTATCTTAGGTTCAAGAATGAAAGGGATGAGGTACACTGCAGTCTAGTAATGGCCAAGGCTAGAGTTACTCCCACAAAAACTCAGAGTATTCCAAGATTGGAATTATCTGCAGCTGTTGTTTCAGCAAAATTGAGTGCTATGTTAAAGACCGAACTGGAGATGAAGATAGATCAGGAATTCTTTGGACTGATTCCCAGGTTGTGTTGGCATATGTCAAAAATGAAGCTACAAGATTTCATGTGTTTGTTGCAAATCGCATACAGTTAATCAGGTGAATCACAGATGTAAGCCAGTGGTATTATGTCAACACTTCTAATAATCCCGCCGATCATGCCTCCAGGGGCCTTTATGCCTCAGACATATCCACAACTTTCTGGCTGTCAGGACCAGAGTTCCTATGGGAACCAGAAGTTCTTTCAACACCCACTTCTCAAATGATTTACTCGTTGGAGAGCCTGAGGTCAGATTAACCCAAACCTTCGCAACCAAAGTCAGTGACAGTTTGGACTTGCTTAGCCGATTCAATCGTTTTTCCTCTTGGAGAACACTCATCAAAGTTGTTGTTAGAATAAAGAGGCTTGTTTCAGCACGGAAATACCCCAATGACATTGTCACTGCGGAAGAATGTGAAAGAGCTTCAGAGGCTGTGATTAAGAATGTCCAACAGGAAGCTTTCTCCCAAGACATTAGGGTGATTCAAGGAAGAAATGTTCTTCAGAGCACAAGTGCACTTTTCCCCCTTGATCCCATCATGAAGAGAGGTCTTCTTTGCGTAGGTGGAAGATTGAAACAGTCTTCTCTGAGTGAAGAGTTAAAACACCCAGTGATTCTGCCAAAAGACAGCCACTTATTTTGGCCCATTATCATGCCAAGGTCTGTCATCAGGGACGCTATCTGACACTCATGGAGCTCAGAGCAAACGGATTCTGGGTTATCGGTGGTAGTAGATCTAGTAGTAGAATTGATTCAAGGATGTGTCCAATGCCGTAAACTCAGGCGGCCAACAGAGGAACAGCAAATGGCTGAGCTGCCCAAGGAGCGGGTCGAAGCCTCTGCACCTTTCCTCTACACTGGCATTGATTACTTTGGTCCGTTTAGTGTAAAGAGGTTTCGAAAAGAGCACAAGAGGTATGGAATAATTTTCTCCTGCCTTTCATCAGGAGCGGTTCACATTGAAATGCTTGAAGATCTGTCAACAGACACATTTATCAATGCCTTGATGTGCTTCATTAGTCTCAGAGGAGCCGTTCGGCAACTTTTCTGTGACTGTGGAACAAAACTTCGTAGGAGCTAGAAATGAGCTTGGAAATGCTCTCAAAGAGTGTGATGTCAAGAGTCTGGAGTTGTTTCTCAATGAAAATCAATGTGAATTTGTCTTCAATGCTCCCTCAGCAAGTCACACAGGAGGGGTCTGGGAGCGCCAAATAAGGTCTGTTCGCAGTGTGCTTAATGCCACACTTTCTCAATGTCCAGGTAGACTTGACGACTCATCTCTGAGAACATTGTTTTATGAGGCGATGGCTATCATCAACAGTCGTCCATTGACAATAGATGGAATAAATAATCCCAAATCTCTGGAACCTTTAACCCCGAACCATCTCATTCTGATGAAGTCCAAAATTGCTCTTCCTCCTCCCGGGAAATTTCAAAGGGAAGATATGTATGCTTCAAAGAGGTGGCGTAGGGTTCAATACCTAATTGAGCAGTTCTGGAGCCGCTGGAAAAGAGAATATCTCTTGAACATTTCTACAAGGCAGAAGTGGCACGTGCCACGTCGGAACCTCAGTGTCAATGACATAGTCATTATTAAGGAGGACATGCTGCCAAGAAGTCGTTGGCAGTTAGGTAGAATCGTTGAAGTCACTCAGGGGAGTGATGGTTTAGTTCGACGAGTTAAGATTCAAACTGGTGAGCAAAAACCAAAGAGTAAACAAGAGCCACACTCCAAGCCTACTATTATTGAGCGACCAATTCAAAAGTTGGTGGTTCTGCTTGCGAATAACGAATTTTTTTGTTTTAAACGAATATTATTGTTTGTTTTAGATGTAATGCAATGTGTATACACGATATAAGGTAAAATAAACGCTGTATTTTCCACATAATGTGCATGTTTGTTTTTCCTATTTGCTCCGCCTCTCTGAAATGAGCTGATTTTGTGAAAAGCGAGGTGTGCTATGATTGGCCAGTTAACCAGTGCGTAGTGATTGGTCGAATACTGCAAGCGTTTCACGGAAATGTGACGCCACTTACCATATTTGGAACATCATTGTTCCCAGGCAATTCTCCTGACAGGTGATAAAATGTCATCGGTACTTCCTTATATCATTTCGAGACCGAATCTGATACGGAAAATGAAGATGATCAAGCCGATACATCAACTTTGCCAGCGCGACTTGAGCAGGATGTAAAGGATTGGTAAGCTTTTATTAAAAAAATATAATGTTTAATAGTTTAAAACCATAGCTAACTGTTTTACCTTTTATATACAACGTCATAAAGACTATAAACAAACAACCATATACATCATACAGAGTTTGGGTGAGATAGAAACAAGCTCGCATTACAGCAGGGAATGGTATAAATATTTATTTAATAACGCGACCGCTTTGGCCCTTCTTGATCAACCAGTGTTACGCCAAGTCTCGTTGCGACTCAACAAAGATTATAATCCCCAAATAAATACTAAATATAAAAATACATTATAAACACAACATTTGTTGCCTCTAGTTGGAACATTATTACTGATTATTAGGACTTGTGTTGTCTTATTTCACGTTGAGCGCATGCCGGCATTTGCAGACCACAAACACACGACAAACTCAACTCGCGTTAGTCCGTAGCAAAGTCTTTTACAATGAAAATATACTGCGAATCTGAAGCGCCAGCGAAGTTTAAATGGTTGGAATGGCCCCACTTTTTAACCAAAGCTTTCGTGCATAGCCGGTCTTAATCTCTCTCCTACATTCGTGAAGCAATCGTCGGTGAAATGCGCTGCACAAACTTGAACATTCGGACTGTACTTTTCTGGAACAGTGTTGTAAATAAAATGTAACCATTCGTTTTTAGTAGTCTTATCTTTTGGCAGGGCAAACAAAGAGTCTTTATTTTCGCAACGAAACACAGCGTCTGCACGACATGACTGCGGTGGTGACGATACAATGAGATTTACAAGTACGCCCACTTTACTTGAGTTTAGATTTGGGCAGTCTTAGTCAAATCATGTTACGAGGTGACGTACATTCGCCGGGGTGTGGTTACACGGGGCGTTTCAGGCAGGTCTGGGTGAGCTTTTGCTTTTAGATAGAATGGATCGTAAGTTCCGACACTTTTATTTTAGCAATTTTACATTTCTAATACACGCATGGGCAACTTATAACACACCAAAGACACAGAAAAACACATATTTCCGCCATATGACCCATTTAAAGGTTGCAGCCCCTGAATTGGGACACAGCTATTGACGAAGAGAAAGCTAGATGAATTCTTCTTCTGTGTGACAAGCGAGTGTCAGAAGCATAAAGTTGCGCAGCGCCACACTTGTGTACCAGGGTATTTCTGTTTTTTAATTAAGTGCCAACTTTATCAGGGAGTGAATTTGCACGTTCACTTGGCTCATCGCCAGTGAAAATCGTTTGCCAAAAAACCTCTTGAAAAACGCTGGCGATAAGGGCGTGCGTTTATCGTTCTGGTGTGCACAAGCAACTTTATGAATAAAAATGAATTTTAAGTCTTAAATCAATTTTATTAAAAACAAACGCCTTTATGATCTGTAATGTGATAGAAAAATGTAAAAGAGCAATTTCAGTGCCGGTCTCCAGTGTCAAAGCTATGCAGACTTTACACCTTATGCCACTGGAGTCGCTGTTTGAAATAGTGTTGTTTTACACTTCTTTATTCCAATCCCATGTGGGCGGAGCTTGTGCAAATAGTCTTTACCAGCAAGGTGGTCTATTTGTCCTCAAGTGTAAATAGACACTGCGTAACAATTTGGACTGGAATGCACCCCTGGTTTAGCTCCAACCCTTATCAAACACACCCGAACCAGCCAATCAAGCTCTTCAGGATCACCTGAAAATTACACGTCAGGTGTGCTGGAGCAGTTTGAAAACTAAATGTGCAGGACAGTGGGTCCCAAGGAACAGGATGGAAGACCTATGCGCTACGAAATCAGCTCTCTTGTTCAGTAGTCCGGGCACTGATCATTTTAAGGGCTGTCCCAATTGCAAATGTCTTCCAGTGCACTAAAACATTTGCTCCCTTTAAAATCAAACAATGCAACTCAAAAACCAGTGAACATTGATGCTCTCACTAGCTGCGTCCCAATTCGCATACTCTCTGTCCTAAAGAGTTTTCGAAATTAGAATGAGTATTTCCCAAATAATAGAATGCTGAAATGAGAATTATTAATGTATCTGGATGATCTACTGTTTTTGGTGAAAATTTTAAATGCAGATCCATGGATACTTAAACGGCTGATATTACCCACAACTCACCGCAAATTAAGTGATGCTACACTGCATTAATAAAATGAAATAAGTGAAGTCTATGAACTAATTTTCTATTCTAAAAAAGGTAAATAAACATGCGTTATGGATGTGACAAAAAAAGGACGCGGTTTTTGGGAGACGACAAACTTTGTAGGATTTCTGTGAAATAAAATGCTCAATCCTGAAGCAATAATACCCAGTGTATGGATAAGGGAAGGCTCTTTATAGAACGTAAAATAGTTACTTTATTTTTTCATGTGTCCATTTATGAGGAATAAGTAACGTTATGGATGTGACGATCCTGAAAATGGCATTTACCTGACTATGAAAAATCATGTACTAAAAATAAAACAAATGCTTTACAAATTTGATGAGAGATCTCACATGGGTATTTGAAACACCAAATGTGCTGTTACGAAGTTTAAATGGTTGGAATGGCCCCACTTTTTAACCAAAGCTTTCGTGCATAGCCGGTCTTAATCTCTCTCCTACATTCGTGAAGCAATCGTCGGTGAAATGCGCTGCACAAACTTGAACATTCGGATTGTACTTTTCTGGAACAGTGTTGTAAATAAAATGTAACCATTCGTTTTTAGTAGTCTTATCTTTTGGCAGGGCAAACAAAGAGTCTTTATTTTCGCAACGAAACACAGCGTCTGCACGACATGACTGCGGTGGTGACGATACAATGAGATTTACAAGTACGCCCACTTTACTTGAGTTTAGATTTGGGCAGTCTTAGTCAAATCATGTTACGAGGTGACGTACATTCGCCGGGGTGTGGTTACACGGGGCGTTTCAGGCAGGTCTGGGTGAGCTTTTGCTTTTAGATAGAATGGATCGTTTGTTCCGACACTTTTATTTTAGCAATTTTACATTTCTAATACACGCATGGGCAACTTATAACACACCAAAGACACAGAAAAACACATATTTCCGCCATATGACCCATTTAAAGGTTGCAGCCCCTGAATTGGGACACAGCTATTGACGAAGAGAAAGCTAGATGAATTCTTCTTCTGTGTGACAAGCGAGTGTCAGAATAAAGTTGCGCAGCGCCACTTGTGTACCAGGGTATTTCTGTTTTTTAATTAAGTGCCAACTTTATCAGGGAGTGAATTTGCACGTTCACTTGGCTCATCGCCAGTGAAAATCGTTTGCCAAAAAACCTCTTGAAAAACGCTGGCGATAAGGGCGTGCGTTTATCGTTCTGGTGTGCACAAGCAACTTTATGAATAAAAATGAATTTTAAGTCTTAAATCAATTTTATTAAAAACAAACGCCTTTATGATCTGTAATGTGATAGAAAAATGTAAAAGAGCAATTTCAGTGCCGGTCTCCAGTGTTAAAGCTATACAGACTTTACACCTTATGCCACTGGAGTCGCTGTTTGAAATAGTGTTGTTTTACACTTCTTTATTCCAATCCCATGTGGGCGGAGCTAGTGCAAATAGTCTTTACCAGCAAGGTGGGCTATTTGTCCTCAAGTGTAAATAGACACTGCGTAACAATTTGGACTGGAATGCACCCCTGGTTTAGCTCCAACCCTTATCAAACACACCCGAACCAGCCAATCAAGCTCTTCAGGATCACCTGAAAATTACACGTCAGGTGTGCTGGAGCAGTTTGAAAACTAAATGTGCAGGACAGTGGGTCCCAAGGAACAGGATGGAAGACCTATGCGCTACGAAATCAGCTCTCTTGTTCAGTAGTCCGGGCACTGATCATTTTAAGGGCTGTCCCAATTGCAAATGTCTTCCAGTGCACTAAAACATTTGCTCCCTTTAAAATCAAACAATGCAACTCAAAAACCAGTGAACATTGATGCTCTCACTAGCTGCGTCCCAATTCGCATACTCTCTGTCCTAAAGAGTTTTCGAAATTAGAATGAGTATTTCCCAAATAATAGAATGCTGAAATGAGAATTATTAATGTATCTGGATGATCTACTGTTTTTGGTGAAAATTTTAAATGCAGATCCATGGATACTTAAACGGCTGATATTACCCACAACTCACCGCAAATTAAGTGATGCTACACTGCATTAATAAAATGAAATAAGTGAAGTCTATGAACTAATTTTCTATTCTAAAAAAGGTAAATAAACATGCGTTATGGATGTGACAAAAAAAGGACGCGGTTTTTGGGAGACGACAAACTTTGTAGGATTTCTGTGAAATAAAATGCTCAATCCTGAAGCAATAATACCCAGTGTATGGATAAGGGAAGGCTCTTTATAGAACGTAAAATAGTTACTTTATTTTTTCATGTGTCCATTTATGAGGAATAAGTAACGTTATGGATGTGACGATCCTGAAAATGGCATTTACCTGACTATGAAAAATCATGTACTAAAAATAAAACAAATGCTTTACAAATTTGATGAGAGATCTCACATGGGTATTTGAAACACCAAATGTGCTGTTACCATAGTAAAAACCGTTGGTAAAAACTCTGTTTTGTAGTGTACCTTGTTTCCCTCTTGTTCCAATGTTGTTCCGCCCCCTTGTTGGTTACCATAGACGTTTATCATAGACCAAACCCATTTCATCTGTTTCCATAGCCATTCATTGCCACTTCACCTGTGTCTTGTTATCTTGTGTGTGTGTGTGTATATATATATATATAGTGCTTGTGTTTCTTGTACCATGGTTGGTTATTGAATGTATGTAGTCGCAGTGTTTTATGTCATGCCCATGCCCATGTTTATGTCTTTTACTTTCGGCTTGATTAAATTACTTTGATGCTGCACTTGGATCCTTCTCCTAGTTGTCTGTTTTGGACTAGATCATTACAAATATGTTCCCTTACCGGAGATCAAGCCACAATTTTTGAACCCATCTAACCAAAATCGTACGACCAAATTCAAACAAAATGAAGCATGGTAGAACGCCTATTTTATGAATTGCAGTAAACAAAATCTGCTTAAAGGGCCGCAATCCCAGAAAATTCACTTTTATATGTTTATCTACCAGAAATTGAGTCGCCAGGGTGTGTGTAGAAACACCCTGTAATTATACAAATCCATCTACTCTCTTTTTGTAATCTGCTTTAATCGGCGAGAACTTTTTTAAGAATGACAAACCAACATTCACCGGTCCGTATCTCTGGTCCAGAAAGACTTACAGAAACGAGCCAGGACATGTTGGAATGGTCTCCACCGGGGCATTCAAACGATGCTGACCACAAGTCGAGGCAACCCCTAGGTCGGGAGCTAGAGCTCCCGGTAGCTGGTAAGGTTTAAAAAATCAATGCTCCGTGACCTGGGGTCGCGGCGAGTCAACGCGGGCCAGTATTGCATGAGTTTTGCAAAAAAATCAGTACCAGCTGTTTGCGATCAAGCTTCATCTCCATCAGCACATGATTAATCATCAATGGCCAACATTTCACTCAGCAAATGGTTGTATATATATGTAAATATGTTGTTCTATTTATGTTTATCTATGTTTTTTTCCATTTAATTTGTATTTATGAACTAGGCATTAGGGTGATTTTTATGGCAGTTAGTGTATGGTTTTGGTTGGAAAGGGCATTTCAGACGTAATTGCGCTTTCCGGCATATTGCTTGCCTTGATGTCATCAAAGCACATGTGTAAAGTGCTCAGCCTCTTATTTTGCATACGGGTAGGGGAGCGGAAGCTCATTTGCATTTAAAGAGACACACACAAAAACGGCACGTTTTCCATTGCAGCCACAAATGGTCATGTTCAACATCTTGTAATGAAAGATATGTGATGTATTTTGAGCTGAAACTTGAGACACATTCTGGGGATACAACTGACTATTTTTACATTGCAGAAAACACCTGGGATCCCTTTAATATTTAAATTTTATATTACATTTATGAACTGATATGTAACAAAATAATTAAAGTGTTTTTCATGACGTACTTCAACCAATATTTAAAAACTAAAGTCAGCGATGTCGGTTCTGCCTGTTGTTGATAAGAAACAGTTGTCACGTCACAGAAATAAAAAATGAACAGTCACATGTGTAGTGAGCTAGGGTGCTTACCGCGCCTGACTTCGTGTACACGATATGGATCTCACTAAATCCTTGGTTTTTCGAGTCTGACCCGTGGGCCTGGCTAACTGGATCTCACTAAAAATCCTTGGTGTTTCAAGTCTTACGAAACATAATTCACACCCTCCTACACCGTATTCATCAAGGTGCTGCGTGTGGTAATTGATGAGGCGCAACATCAATTCCCAAGGAATAATAAACATGTTTGTTCATAACATTGTATGTTTAAACAAATCTCATTGGCGGAATAAATGGCATAAGCACAACATGTTTGGTTTGTAAGGAATGTAAGAAAATGACCTGCAAAAATGCTTTTCAAGCATAAAGGAAATTGTAGAGAATAAAAGTACTATTTTTCCTTTGAAAATGTTTTCAGTTAAAATGTTACTAGAGTAAAATACAGATCAAAAATAATGCAGAAAATCAAGTGTAATTACTGGAGTACTTTACACCCCTGCATATGACTCAATGGAGAGAAGGAAGTGCCACTGAAAAAAACATAATCATGATATGATGATTCAGAAAACAATGAACTGCAGAGAAAGATTTAGTGTTTTATGGGTCATGTAACTACGTTTCAATTTACTGCTTACAGATTTTTATTTATAGGTTATAAAGGTTTATAAAACAGTTGATTGGATTTTTAGTGAACACCCTCCATCCATCCATCCATTTTCTACCGCTTGTCCGAACTACCTCGGGTCACGGGGAGCCTGCGCCTATCTCAGGAGTCAGTCATCGGGCATCAAGGCAGGATACACCCTGGATGGAGTGCCAACCCATCGCAGGGCACACACACTCACTCATTCACTCACGCACTCACACCCTACGGACAATTTTTTCCAGAGATGCCAATCAACCTACCATGCATGTCTTTGGACCAGGGGAGGAAACCGGAGTACCCGGAGGAAACCCCCGAGGCACGGGGAGAACATGCAAACTCCACACACACAAGTCGGAAGCGGGAATCGAACCCCCAACCCTGGAGGTGTGAGGCGAACGTGCTAACCACTAAGCCACCGTGCCCCCCTTTTAGTGAACACATTAAACTTTTTTAGAAAGCTGCAAGTTGTACTTAACAGATCAATTATAACATATGCATTACTAAAGTGAATTAAATGGATAGTTAACCAACTACAAATCAAAGTAATTTACTTACCCTGTTGTTATTTCAAACTTGTATGTCTTTCTTTCTGGCAAAAAAATGTTGGTACCCATTGACTGGCATTTGTTTTGTAAAATTCTGTAAAATTACTGTTGTTTTACAGTGAAGTTCAATTTGATTTGAAATAAAGAATAGACTATTCCCACTGTTGTAAAAAATTCACTCCACACACCTGACTTAAAATACTGTGTCCCACACACCCACACCAGTGACCCAGACAAACAGGATTCTAACATTCCTGGTATATTCCCATATAATTACCCATATAATGTTAATGTTGTTCAACAAAGAATAAAAAATGCACCAAACCGTAATAAATTACAGACTGTTTTATACTTCACAACACATGGCATTGTACATAATTGTATTCTAGTATTTTATCTTTTAATATGCAGGACAAATTCATCAACACACAAGAATGTGGGAGGGGCTTGTTTGGTAGGAGGGGCAGATCCCTCCCTAAGACATGTGAACTATAAATTTCATCCCATTCCATCGAGAAAAGGAGAAATTCTATCACAGCCTGTGAATCAGACCTAATCCTTTGACTTCTGCTGCACATGATGGGCGTCACACTGTTGGTTGTTGTGCTGATCTTCTTGTCTGTAGGGCTGAATATGCAGACAGCAGAGAGCTGCCGCTGTTTACCACCTCACCCTCAACAACAATTCTGCACTTCTGAAATAGGTACGTCAACTCTAATATCAACATTATTTCCACAACTTTTACAATATAATATTTGTATGAAATTTTTTAAACTGCAGAACACATTTAACTGAAGTAAACACTGTATTTCAGTTGATTTGTCATTTATCTATAAAACCATGAGCTATTTTTTTATAAAAATGTTTTCATTTCCAATCAAGCAAGTGTAAAAGTATTATTTACAGTATGTGCTGGAAATGTTTATGATTCAGAAACAAACAACAATGTCTACTGTTGAATGTTGTTAGAGGACAATAATAATTAAATATTTTATATTAACAATATATTAGTGAGTGTGTGAAAACTGTCATGTTCAGGATGTTTAAACAAAACAGCATTTCTAACATTTATGCCACTTTATTTTCCATCAGTGATTTTAGCAGACGCAACCGGAAAGAGGCTTCCTGTTCAGGATCAAAACGACTTATTTCGGTATAAAATCAAAATAATCAAGGTGAGCTAATCTTTCAAGCATTTCTCAAATTAATCAGAATCAATTCAATTCAATGCAAAATAATGTTAGTCTTTCATCGACAGAATATTTATCTTGAAAAAGAAAAAAGAAAAAGTATCACAAATTTCAAGTTTGCAGAATATTCACAATAAAATACTATCAATACAAAATATAATGAAAATGATTCCCCTTCCTTTTTCAGGTATTGAATGGTTCTAACAATGCAAAGCGAATTCAATACATCTACACAGATCCACAAGCAATGTGTGGCATCACACTGGATGAGGGACGATACGTGCTTTCAGGTACACCTCTGCTTCTCAAATTGAATCTAAACTTACAATTCTTATTTTCTTCATTTTAAAATTGTATTTATTAGTGGTACTTGTAAGGCAAAGCATATGAATATACAGTGAGGGAAATAATTATTTGATCCCCTGCTGATCTTGTAAGTTTGCCTGCTTACGAAGAAAGAGTCTATAATTTTTATGGTGAGTTTATTTCAACTGATAGAGACAGAATATAAAAAAGTCAGGGGAAAATGTAATATAAAGGTTATAAATTGATTTGCATTTCAGTCAGTGAAATAAGTATTTGATCCCCGAGCAAAACATAACTTTGTACTTACAGGAGAAACTTGTTGGCAAGCACAGAGGTAAAACATTTCTGATAGTTGGTCACCAGGTTTGCACATGTGTCAGGATACATTTAAGTCCACTCCTCTGTCAATCTTTAGGGTTTCTTAACTGTCGCTCAGCAAATTTGAGTTTTTGCCGCCTTCACAGATTTTCTCTAGGACTAGGGTCTAGAGACTGGCTAGGACATTTAATGTGCTTCTCCTTAAGCCACTCTTTGGTTGTCTTGGCAATATGTTTTGGGTCTTTGTCATGTTAAAGGCACATCCACCACCCATCCTCAGTGATCTAGTTACGGGGAGGAGGTTCTCGTCTAAGATTTTACGGTACACTGGCCCGTCCCTCTGCCCCTCAATGCGGCGAACTCATCCTGCACATGTAGCAGAATGTTTCCAACACTGTGCTTCTCTGTAGGGATGGTGTTCTTGGGGTCATAGTCAACATTTCTCTCCTTCCAAAAACAGGAGTTAATTTTGGTCTCATAGCAGTGCCAGCACTTTCTCCAAAGCCATTTCTGAATCATCTTGATGTTCTTTGTCAAACTTCAGACGAGCCAGGCGGGCCTTCTTGGGGAGGAGGACCTTGCGGGTGCAACAGGATTTCAATCTATTGTGGCATAGTGTGTTACCAATGGTTTGCTTGCTAACTGTGGTCCCAACTGTCTTGAAATTATTAACAACTGACTGAAATGCAAATCAATTTATAACTTCATATATTTTTTTTCCTCTCATAGAAACCGAATATCAACCAAAAAATCAGTTGAAATAAATCTACTTAACCATAAAAATTATAAACCCTTCATTTCTTTGAAAGAAGGCAAACTTACAAAATCAGCAGGTGATCAAATAATTATTTCCCTCACTGTAAATAATTATTTAGTGCATAACTCGCCCAGGACTGTTGGTCGTAGACCCAAGAATGAGGTGTCAAATCCACTGGCCTATTAAGGAGAGACATACTATTTCAAGCAATGTTCATCGGGCGGATGAAGAAACTTGTTTAGTCATCTCCGAATGTCATAGAGCTTAGTGGTGGTCACATTTTAATTATCTAAGCATGCAGGAAATAAATAGTGACATTCGAATGTGCTAGCCACACCCTAGCAACCAGTTACAAGACATAGATTTCAATTGAAAAGCATGAGAGGAATATCCCTGGATCAGGCAAGAAGTCTTTACATGTCACCCTGGCAACTGTCTAGCCATTCCCTAGCAACCATTTAGAGCACCCTAGCAACAGTGTAAATATATGAATAATTAATATCTCTTCTTACTTCGGTGGTCAGAAGGCTTTGCCTTGGCAAGTCCTAGCTGCGCCATAGTTTATCGAGAAATTTGAGCATCCTAGCAACCATATAAACACATTAATAAGATATGGCTCTTTTAATTTGGTTGACAAACCAGTTTGTATGTATCACAATGGTAACCGTTTAGTCATGCCCTATAGCAACTATTTACAGCACCCTAGCAACCGTACAGCAATGTCTAGACATATCCCAAGTCCACAACATCTTGAGCACTTTTGCAACTGCACAGTGCCGATTTTTGCCATTCTGAACACATAACTAGTTGAAAAAGCATTATAAATTAATTATAAAGTGTTTCCTAAATGATTTATTTATGTGTCATTATTTTTTAATTCATGTACCCTAATAAGCTTTAATCGAAATCTGAAAATGCACTTCTGCCCTCCAGTTGCTATTCTTCTCTGACAGCATTGGCAAAACACCCTCTTTACCTGTCAGTCTGCTGCAAGTTCTATTTCAAAATGAAACGACTGCTTTTTTAGATCCACATTTGCATTGAAAAACACAAGCCACGCCCTCTATTTCTCTTTCGATTCATTTACTCACTGTGCATCATTATGATATCAAAAGTTGTCAAATGCTGAATTTGTCAAACAGATATAAACTTTACATCGAATTTCCCATTTCCACTTTCTTTCTTTTTTCTAAAGGATACCTGTTTAAAGATGGGATCAGGTCGATGATGTGTGGCCTTGTCGAGCGATGGGATCATCTCTCCTTAACGGAACAAGAAAACTTCAAAGAAACGTATAAGACGGGCTGTAACTGCACGGTAATGATATACAGCATACAAAACCTTGCAAAATTTTATTTTGGTAATCACAATTTTCTACCAAAAGGGCATAGTTTCAAGAATTAGCCAACCTCTGCCATGCAAGCCTCCATTAAAGAGAGTGCATTTTGCTTTATTAAAACAGAAAGTTCACCCAAAGATAACATTTCTTATATCATCTAGAGCAGCGGTTCTCTTGTCCTCGCTGCCCCCCGCTCTGCATATTTTGTATGCTTCTCTTACCGCTTCGGAGGTTTGTTCAATACGCCTGTAAGATCCCTGCGAAGTAAACATCACTAGATATTCTGCCATAATTCCAGTTCGAAATGGGCATGTATGTTCCATCCAAAGGGCACGAAGCGTGACTACGCAAAGCTCAAATTTACGATTAAATAACCCTTCAAACTTCCTTAGTAGGTTTTGTCTGTGTGAGGAAGCTGCCGACCGGAATTCACGAGGACCGGAATTGAGAACCGCTGATTTAGAGGATTTCAGTCTCTAAATTGTACATTGCATCTTTTGGAGCAACATGAGAATGAAGAAAACATAACTGATTATATATAGTCTTGGCGAACTATTCCTTAAACAACACAAAACTCATGTCAATGTCAAACTGTACATCAGCTCAAACTCATGTCTAACTGTCATCTCACAGATCTCTACGTGTTCTGCCAGTCCATGTTGTTCCCAATCTAAGAAAGAATGTATGTGGAATGACTCTCTTCAGTCTCGTGAGCACGTCTGTCTGAAGGACAGTGAAGGCATCTGTAGCTGGTACAGGCCAAGTTCAAAAGTGGATGAAGATGCAATGTGCAAACAGAGGCGCGGATGAGCTAAAATGTCACCTGCACCCACTGCTTCAAATAAATGATCCACCCGCCAGCTGCCAGCACGCATAATTTTCTCTGATATAGATATCTGCACCCGATCCTCACTTTAATTACTCTAATTCTTTGTTTTAAGCATGATGTGGTCAGATTCAGTGAAGTTAGAACTATTCTGCCAATCTCTTATAGCAAATTAATACGCTGATCGTAAGATGCTTTTAAATGAACATTTCTTTATAAATCAAAAGTTTGCCTTTGGCCAGATTAGCCTACATTTCCTTAATAAAATAAACACAGGCTTTACTCCCTTCAGACTTTGAATATCGCCGTTTCTGTCACTGCAACACGCAACATACAAACACACATGAATGACTGGACAACGGCACATTTTTTAGCCTTAACAGTCCTTGCATATTATATACCCAGCACTTGATTCATCCTTGTGAACCTCTTCGCTAAAACGCTTCCTTCCTTCCTTTTAACTCTCCCTTTTTAATTTTCTCTCGGATCTGTTTCGCCATTATTTCTGCATTAAGAAAATGACCCCCCTCTACCGCTGCCACTCGCGCATTCTTTCCCCACTGACTGTTTCCATCGGCAAATGAAACACCTTTGTATGCAAAATAAATATGTTTCTATTTGATTGTAATATGAAAAGTAAGCACGCTTTGTAAAAACAGGATATTTTCAGTACCTTTGACTTCAATAAAAAATGCATATGGAGCAAAAGCACGTTAAAAAAAACATCACAATGTTTAATAAGCTGCTGATGTAAATCCCTTATCTTATCATACACTTATGAATTCTATGGATGATTTTACTGCTTTTAACATGTATTTAAGGTACACATTCTTCATCATACTGTTCACTTTGAGATTCATTTCAGCCTTTAGCTCAGGTATCTGTTGATGGCAGAGGAACATTTCTCAACTTTTCACAAATTGTAACTCACACTATTAGTTGAAAAGGTGATGTGTTGGGCGAAAAGATACACAACAATTTAATAATGCCAAAATGGAATCATCTTATTTTTATTTAGAATCAACTTATTTCATAGGAGCTGTGGGGCTGTACTACCATGTCTGATCATGACTACAATAAATCATGACTAGTGGTCTACCAGCTTACTGCAGACAATTGAAATTCTTAAGGATAATTCAGCTGCCCACACTCAAACTGGCATGAAAATGCCTTCTTTTGGATCAACAACCACCTGCTGCTCAAACTGAAACTCCTACAAAAGATTTCAGTTCTCGAAACAAAGTTACTTGTGATACTGCCGTCCCTGCAGGAACACACAGCTGAGCCTCGCCGTGGACGCCCTCAGCATATAGAGTTGTGTGAGTTCTGTGACCCCAGTACTTCTCAACAGATTATGGTGAGCTCAGACAAACCTGCAGTAGAGATGCAAATAAAGGTAACTAAGGACTCTACCCGTTGGCAGAAACAGGGCGCAACCAGGGCCGGATTAAGAACACATTGGGCCCTTGGGCTAAAGCAAACCCAAGGGCCCCCTTTATTTTATTGCCATGGTGTCTTCTGCAGTGTTTATTCATTTTCTAATTATTGCAATACAAATTTTCTACGTTGGAATTTAATTTTATATTTGTTTCTTATATTTAATTTTCGAAATATTTTATAGTAATTTAATTTTACATTTAATAGTTATATTTAATTTCTATTTTATACAAGCACATATTTGCATACTAAACTTTCCAGGCTATTTAAAAAACATTAACATTAACTCAATGTTAATTTCTTATATTTACTTTTCGAATTATTTTATCTAATTACATTAATTACAGCTGTTCAACAGTATAACTGAGAGCTATCATGTCTAACAGGTAGGAAATATACAGAAATTGAATGTTCTCAAAAAGTTCTCACTTTTACAGGTTTTAATGCTAAATTCTAAATTAAATACAGAAGAATTTTCATTAAAGCTACAAAACACATTGAATTCCTCTTTTCTTTTGTTCTTTGGTTAACATTATATTGACAGGAGTCACAGCAGCATGTTTAAGAATGCAGCCCCTTTAAGAGCGGTCGTGTTGCGTTTTGCCTCGTCTCACAGCTAGAAGCTGCCTATCTACACTGAACTCTCTAAAGCAACTGTTTCAAATCGCGCTTAAGTGGTTTAATTCCTTTACATGAATATGAGCGTGATTATATAATGTAACGCTAGACAAAGGATGACAAAACAAACGCATTCTGAGTTAATTGCGTAAAAAAAAATTTTAGCCCTACTAATTTTTGTAGAAAATTACCTTATATTTAATTTCTATTATCTATAAGCATAAGTTTGCAAAGCCTACTAAACTTTTTAGGCTATTAAAAAAACATTAACATTGACTCCCGATATGAACTTCAAACAAACAGGTTTTCAAAATCTGCAAAAACATTTGCAATCATTTCCATAATGGGTATTTTACAATAAATACTTTAAATAGGGTCTTAATGTTAAAAAGTCTTCTTTCCAGCTTTAGCAGAGCACAAACCCCTATAACGATATTTACATTTACATTAGTCATTTAGCAGACCTTTTCCAGCTTTAAGGAACAAATATGTTTTCTCGGCTACTCAGTCTGAATACATGGCTGCAAAAAACCTGCGACATGAGAGGACTGAATTGCAATCTCTTCTGAAGTCAAAGACAACTTTTTACAACAGATGGCCTCCACCAAAAACAAACTTGGTGCAAGAGTGCTAAAGGACGATATCCTCTTCTCCCTCCATTCATGTTTCTAAATGAAACTTGGTTAGATGACAGCTGTAGTGCTTACAATCCTCAGTGAATCAGATCCCCAAACTTAACTTTTTTAAATGTCTGCAGAGCTATTAGTAGAGGTGGAGGAATAGCTGCTCTATTTAAAGATCTCTTTCAATACAAGCAATTGTTACTTGGTGATTACACATCCTTTGAATACTTGAGTATTGACTGAATGGTGCACCACGCATTCGCTTTACAATTATTTACAGACCTCCCAAAAACTCCTCAGTCTTTGTTGATGACTTTTCAGAACTGCTATCAGCTATTTCTTATGAATTTGATTGCTTTGTTATTGCTGGAGATTTTAATATTCATGTAGACAAGACAGAAAGCAACACTACAAGTGAACTCTTAACTGTTTTAAACACTTTTGATCTGACGCAGCATGTGCACGGCCCCACACACACTCGTGGACACACTCTGGATCTTCTCATTAGCAAAAGCCTAACATTTCATCCACTATTATTAGAGATGTGGCGCTGTCTGATCATTTCTGTGTTTTCACCAGTGAGCTCTTTATGAATGCTATGTTTTTGTCATATATCTGCAGACTCTATGGATGTTCTCCTCAATAGCTTTAATGAAAAAGTTAAAAATGTTTGATGACATTGCTCCAGTAAAGGTCAGGACGATTATCGGCAAGCGTAAAGCACCCTGGAGAAACACACCAGCAGTACAAAGCATGAAAAGAACATGCAGAAATGCTGAGCGTATGTGGCGAAAAACACAACTTGAAGTTCACTATAACATCAATAAAGACAGCCTGCATACCTTTAATGTCAAATAAGGCAAAGCTAGACAGAACTTTCTTTCTGAAACATTATTAACTGCAACATAAACAACACCTGCACTCTTTTTGCTACTGTAGAGCGACTAACAAATCCCCGAGTCAAGTTTCCAGTGAAATGCTGTCTGATGGCAATTGCAATGAGTTTGCACTTTTTTTCTTGAGAAGATCAATAATATCAGAATGGAAATCAGCAAAGCTCCATTCGGCAGTCGGGTCAGTCTGACCTCAGTACAACAACATCAGAAATTAGTAACTCTGTCTGAATTTCAGATAATTGATCACAAAACCTTGGTGGAAATGGTACAGCATCTTAAAGCGTCAACATGCAGCCTTGACACACTTCCCACATCCTTTTTCAAAAGAGTGTTTAACTGTCTGGAAGCAGATCTCTTAAAATAGTAAATAACTCACTGCTTTCAGGAACTTCCCCCAAGTCTCTAAAAAATGCAGTTGTCAAGCCTCTAATAAAAAAGAAAGATCTAGACAAAACCTTACTGTATAACTACAGACCAATTTCAAATCTTCCTTTTATAGGCAAGATCATTGAAAAGGTTGTCTTCAATCAGCTGACCAAATTCTTAAACTCAAATGGCTACCTGGACAATTATCAGTCTGGTTTCCGTCAGCATCACAGCACAGAGACAGTCCCCATAAAGATAAAAAATGATATATTCGATTAAATTCTGATTCAGGCAAAATATCAGTTCTGGTATTACTAGATATGAATGCTGCCTTTGACACAGTAGATCACATAATACTCCTACATAGGCTGGAAAACTGGGTAGGGCTTTCTGGGTTGGTACTTAAATGGTTCAGGTCATACAGTACCTTAAAGTGAAGGTTACTATGTGAACATAGGCATCTATAAATCTGACTGGACACCCATAACATGTTCCACAGGGCTCATTTCTCACTCCGCTCCTGTTCAATTTGTATGCTCCCACTTGGCCAAATAATGAAAAATAATCAAATTGCTTATTACAGCTATGCAGACAACACTCAGATCTTCTTAGCCCTCTCACCCAATGACTACAGGCCTATGAACTACCTTTGCCAGTGCATTGATGAAATATACAGCTGGATGTGTCGAAACATCCTTCAGTTAAATAAAGACAAAACTGAAGTAATTATGTATTTGGTAACATGGATGAAACTAAGAAGGTAAACACAAGCCTTGACTCAAGAGGTCTAAAGACACAAAGTAAAGTAAAACATCTTGGTGTCGTTTTAGAGTCTGACCTTAGTTTCAGCAGTCACGTCAAAGCAATAATCATATCAGCGTTCTACCATCTCAGAAACATATCCAGAATCGGATGTTTTGTCTCAAGCCAAGATTTAGAGAAACTAGTTCATGCTTTCATCACCAGCAGGGTGGATTACTGTCACAGACTCGTTACAGGTCTTCCCAAAGAGACCATCAACAGCTGCAGCTCATACAGAACGCTGCTGCCAGGATTCTGACCAGAACCAAAAAATCTGAGTATATAACCCCAATCCTCAGGTCTCTACACCGGTTATCAGTTACTTTTAGAATCAACTTTAAAGTATTATTAATTGTCTATAAATCACTCAATGGTGTCTAGGACCTAAATACATTTTAGATATGCTTATTGAATATAAACCAAACATATGGGATGAATTTCATCTCAAAATGATTAACAAATGCATGCGCAGTCATCCGTGAACGTGATACATGTTACGCATGTATTTTACTATCCACAAACAAATGCTTTATGTTTTGAATCTGTGAAAGTTCGATTTTTATAAACATGAGACGATTTGTACAAATAGAGATAGATTTTTGAATACAAATGTTGTATTTTGTGTTACTATGTAATAATTTTGCGCACACCAAGGACAAGTTGTGCATTTGTGGATCAGGCAACACACTGCATTCAGTCTGTTCTGTGCATTTGATACTTTTGTTTCGCTGTTTTCAGCATTACACAACCCACATACAAACAAGTATCAATAAATAAGATGACATCTACGCGTTATTTGTCTTTAATAAATGTCTCTCATTTCGTGTCTGTGAAATTGGGAACTGAATGAATATGAATCACTTTGTACAAACGGATATATATTTGCGAATGCAAATGTTGTCTTTTGTATCAAAATATCATAATTTGTGCATGTCTAATAGAAAACGTGCATTTGATGATCAATCGACACACGTGCATTCATCCTGTTCTGTGCATTTGGATTTTGAGACTTTTGTTTCGCGATTTTGCGTTGGACAATCTTCACACAACCGTGCCTAAGAAAAGCAACTACCACTAGATGGCAGTCTCACGGAGCTTTACAGAACTATGTGGCGTGAAAAACTGCATATATTTGACTTTCGGCTGACGTTCGCACAAATTGACGTTATAATCTCTCACATAATCGAGCCAAACCAACTTCATGACACAAGGAGTAGTTTGTTGAATTTTCATTCTTTTTTTAATGTAGTTATGGCATCACAATAGCCTGCATTGCTTGCATTCATACAGGGCTCGAATTTCGCTGCGGGACGGTGTTGTATCAAAATCCGACTCCATGTGAGATTACGACTCCCCTGTTTCCTCTTTACGAAAATTAGGATTAGGTGTGGGGGCGGGATTTAGAGATAGGAACCAATCACAAAGCAGCATCCTAAGTGAATGAACCAATCAGAAGTAGGTGAGTCAAAATCTCACAGGGAGTCGAATTTCGGTACACAACGGCACATCATTTGTGAAACGTCGTGGAGTGAAGAGAGCAAAAACAGGGGCGGCATTTTTTCACGACACGTGGGGGGCGGCACAAGCACTTGAAAAAGAAAATAATCTGCGCCGCTAAGACGTTTTCTATTATCTATCATATAACTGTCTGTGTGGGGAAGTGTCATATTGCCGCCCCTGCTTGCTGAGAAGCGCAGAAACTGTGTGAAAAGTGGGAAGGGGAGGGGCCGCGCCCGCGGTGGACAGTTCACATCCCAAATGGAGCGGACAAAGAGGGGGGATCCACTTAGTGGGCTAAAGTCAGTCACACCTTGACTTTCTTCCAAATAACGCACATTTCATTCATAATATTAAAACACAGGCCTATAATTCGCATGTTTAGTTTTTTTCTGAATTGTGTGTGTGAAATGGCTAATAAAAATAGGTAATCCAAAACGATTATGTGGAGGTGAATTGGTTTAGTCTTCTGGTCGTGAGTGACAGTGTTGGGGGTGATGGGAAATCTGTTGATTGTCGAGTGCCAGATTAAACACAGTGACAGCGATGGAGAGAAAAGGTAAAAGCCGTCAGGTGCCCAATATAGGAAAAAAAGAAAAGAAGAGGAGAAAAGAGCAAAAGATAAAGGTATGCAACTACGTTCTCTGTATGAGTAGGGTAACGTTAACGTTATCCATGTCATCAATGAAGGGCTAATGTTAATCGGTGGTATAACGTGAACTCTTACGTTTGTTAGCCTTCTTGCTATGATGCTTGCTATGCTTATACAACAATAATTCGGTCTTAACTCAACAAACACGAGAGCTAATTTCACCATAAGATTGCGCTTTGCAACAAAACTGACAACAAAAAGTACAGTTATCATTTATTTCCATCATTTGGGTTAATGTTGGGCCCTGTAATTACCAACGGAATTGACATATGTGTAGGAAGTTTCAAAGACGAACATTTGCTATTTGCTATAACTCTGTTGCGTGACAAAGCACATCATTAATAATAAAAACACTGCACTTTGAAGGGCACTCTGGTTTGGACAGTAGAGAGCTTGTGCAGGAAATCAAGAACTTCCCTCACCTGCCATCAAAAATCATCAGCCTCCTTGAACTTATCACTTTTGTGCATGATACGGATCTATCGGAGATCTACCCCAACTTTTGGACTGCTCACAGGATTGCACTTACTCTGCCAGTCATTGTGGCTCAAGCAGAGAGGAGCTTTTCAAAGTTGATCAAGTCGTACCTGAGGTCAACCAAGTCTCAGGAACGGCTCACTGGCCTTGCTATCATCAGTATCAATCACTCAATAGGGAGCAGATTTCGTATGATGACATTATTGATGATTTTGCATCAAGGAGGCCAGAAAGGTCAGGTTTTAGTTTGTGTTTTCTGTTCTTAGTGCAATAGTGTAAGAATTAGATTTGCTTTAGTGTGATTTGTGTGATGAAGGATTTGTGCTATTTAGAATATGTATTCTACATTTTATTTGTATATTATTCTTAATATTTTATATTATTGTTGTTCTCCGCTCATGTTACATCATGATTGTACATATGTTGCCACTTTTATGTATATAGAGTATATTTAGGTTCTGATAACTTGTTTTGTGCAGAATTGTGTTTTTAAAATGTTCTGTTGAAGGATTTGTGCAATTGAGAAATATAAGCTTGTCTTACACTTATATTGTTATGGTAAAACATGGCTGTTTGTGCAAAATGTTTTTTTTTTGTTTTTTTCTCGGATGGTTGGGGTAGGTGAGGGGGGGCACCCAGAGGGGATCTCGCCCGGAGAGTGATTCAATGTAGAACCGCCACTGGCGCGCAGATAGATGTAACTGTCAGTGACTGAAAAACAATGTCCTTTTTAAAAGTTAGAAAAGTTGACGCTGAAAATCATGTTTTCCGAGATGAATGGGTCGAGAGATTTGCATTTATTCTTCCTGCATCGACACGCACGGGGCCGTTTGTCTCATTTGCTCGGAGTCTGTTGCGATTGTCAAAAGTGGAAACTTTAAGCGGCATTATGAAACTAGACATAGACACTATGAAGAAACTTGCCCGCAGCTGTCTGAGGTAAGGACACGGAAATATATTCGCTCACAGCCCAGTAGTAGCGATCTACACGGGTCCTCCCTCACTCACTTACCGCCCAACAACCAGCACATGGATGTTCACTAAGAATACAGGGGATCTTATGAAAACATAACAAGCCCTTTACTGATGGGAAAATAGTAAAAGAGTGCATGGAGGCTGCGTGTGAAACGGAAAATAAAGACATGAACTAAAATAAAATATTAAACAAACCCCGTTTCAGCTGCAACAGCCACAGGAAGAGCTGAAATGTTATCAGAGGATGCTCAGTCACAACTTGATGCTGCTATTTGTCAATCTCAGATCAGCAGAAAACAACACTTCAGTTTTCTTTTTAAGTTATTAATGTTGAAATGAATGAATGTTCAGTTCAGGTTTAGAGATTAGGGCATTTTGCACATTTTCCTTCATTATATTGTTGTCAGACATTGTTATGCCGTCCTATATGAAAAGACATGTTTGTTTCCGTTTCCATGGTTACTTTCCTCCTCCAGTGTGTGACACACATTCACTGCACAACGCACACCCATTAATACACATCAAGCTGGGAATTGTACAATTTAAAATCTCATAAATTATTATCAAATTGCAAACTAATAGCCTTTTCATTTAACTAAAAAAATGTATATACATATACTAAAATTTGCCTGTTAAATAATTTAGCAGTATTCCATCGATGCCTTTGACTGAAATATTTATAATAATGTCCTGTAAGAGCTTAGAAGAACAATATAATTTAGCCACTGATGTACAAACAGAGACCCAGAGGTGGCAAACCGTTGGTGGCATGCCACCCAAAAAGCTGGCAGACCGACACTTTGCCGACTGTGGTCCAACTGTGTCAAGCTGCTGAATCTGTGTTGCAGTTTGCCAATGATGTTCCAACAGTTCCAAAAAAGCTGGCAGACCGACAGCATTTATACATTGATCGGTTCATTTTATCTCTGTCATTTTCTGTTATCTAATCAGATACCGGTAGACAGCGTTAGTAGTGGTGTATCCACAAAACGGCCTTTAGTTTTTTACATTCATTCATTGAATATAATCATACATCAAAATTTGAAAAATACAACATTGAAGATAACTGACATCAGTCACATAATAAATAATGGAAATAATATATTCAGCCAGAGGAAATATAGAAAACACAACAAAAAACACAGATAAATATGGTACAGATTATTTGTATATTTTAAATTTGCAGATAATATTCAAAGCCCTCGAAGCTTCTCTATTTTTTTAATTTATACAACATTTTACAGTATTAACAGAGTTGACCAATGAAATCGCTAGATACATGAGTCATGGTGGCTGGGGGCGTGGTTTGTTGTTAACAAAAACTTTTTTGTTTATTCCGTGGTCTCGGACTACGTCTACACTAATCCGGATAAATTTAAAATCAGCATTTTCGTCTAAAAACGCTCCGCGTCCACACTAACGTTTTCCATAATTTTTGAAAGGTTTCTCATCCACACTGAAACATGTGAAAATGCTAACGTATAACCTGTTCTGCGCATTTGCAAAACGTAGGACGCTTCAAATGTACGTAATTTCCGCCTAGCTCTTTTTTTTTGTCCGCGAGTTCCACTGTCAAACAACAATTGTGAGTAACCATTCCGTGTCCTCTGAAAAAAAAAAAATCTGAGTAGTACAATGAAAAATAATAACGAGAGTTAAAAAAAAAAACTGGGGGGTGGGGGGGTGTCTAAACATGGGGGAAACAAAAGGGTAAGTGATAAAATGGGGGCGTGGGGGCAGTGAATGTAACGACGAGAAAAAGGAAAGGTTGTAATGGCGTTAAATGTGAAATGGACGAGATAAAGAAAAAAGGGAAAACGTTTACGTGATGTGTGAGCCAGTGGAACTCTCGTAGCAATTTAAACTAAACAAATAAAACAGCATCGTCCATTGTCTAAAGGATCACATGACTGCATCACGTGACTACAATTACGTCATATTTTCTTAAACCCTCCGTTTTCACTATCCACACTGCAACGCGTAAAGGGCATTTTTAAATGTATCCACTTTCGAGAGCAGTTTTAAAAAGCTCCGTCTTCGTTGATAAAAACGGCGTTTTAATGTGGACGGAAGGCCAAAATGGAGAGAAAAATATGTGTTTTCAAACGAAAACGCACTAGTGTGGATGTGGCCTCAGTGGCACTTACTCTTTAGCAACACCATTTCCCAATTTTCATTTTGTGTAACTCGTGTTTTGGTAAATCGGGTGTATAATATTGGTATAATGTTATGAAACCACAACAGTGGAGTAGATGCTTGTGGTGAAGTATACAGTGAGGGAAATAATTATTTGATCCCCTGCTGATTTTGTAAGTTTGCCTGCTTACAAAGAAATGAAGGGTCTATAATTTTTATGGTGGGTATATTAAACTGATAGAGACAAAATGTTTTAAAAAATCTGGGGAAAATATGTAATATAAAGGTTATAAATTGATTTCCATTTCAGTAAGTGAAATAAGTATTTGATCCCTGAGAAAAAAACACGTTGTTCTTGGGGAAGAAACCCTTGTTGGCAAGCACATTTCCATTTATGCTTTTGGCAGACACTTTTATCCAAAGCGACTTACATAGCATTATCCTATACATTTATACATAGATATTTGCAATCCCTTGGGATCGAACCCACAACCTTGCTCTTTCCACTGAGCCACAGGAAAGCTGTAGCACATCACAGAGGTAAGACATTTCTGATAGTTGGTCACCAGGTTTCCACATGTGTCAGGATACATTTAGTCCACTCCTAATGGATTTTCCATTTCCCGCTCACAGTCTGTGTTCATTTCCCGCTCACAGATCTAGTTAAGGGGAGGAGGTTCTCGTCCAAGATTTTACGGTACACTGGCCTGTCCCTCAGCTCCTTAATGTGGTAAAGTCATCGTAGCAGAGAAAAAGTCCTAAAGCATAATGTTTCCAACTCTGTGCTTCCCTGTAGGGATGGTGTTCTTGGGGTCATAGTCAACATTTTTCTCCCTCCAAACACAGGAGTAAAATTTTTGGTCTCATAGCAGTGCCAGCACTTTCTCCAAAGCCATTTCTGAATCTTCTTGATGTTCATTGTCAAACTTCAGACGAGCCAGGCGGGCCTTCTTGGGCAGGAGGACCTTGCGGGTGCTTCAGGATTTAAATCTAATGTTGCATAGTGTGTTACCAATGGTTTGCTTGCTAACTGTGATCCCAACTGTCTTGAAATCATTAACAAGCTTCTTCCGTGCAGTTCTGGGCTGATCTTTAACCTTTCTCATGATCATCTTTACTCCATTGGGGAAATATTGCAGGGAGCTCCAGACCAAGGGCATTTGATAGTTATCAACAGCTGTCTCCTTCTCACCAAGCTTCTGTCTGTAGCTTATTCCAAGGTTTGTGCAGGTCTACAATCTTGTCCCTGACATAATTTGAAACCTATTTGGTCTGGACCATGGTGGTGGAGGGGTTGAAATGGAAGATACAGATTCTGTTGGTTCTTTTATATACATACAAACCTAATCTGCGGTCCATATAGGCACATATCCAACCTGTGGAGCCAGAATTCTTGCTAGTTGTAGGGGATCAAATACTTATTTCACTGACTGATATGCAAATGAATTTATAACCGTTATATACAATTTTTCCCCTTTTTATATTCTGTCTCTATCAGTTAATATAAACCTACCATAAAAATGATAGACCCTTCATTTCTATGTAAGCAGGTAAGCACGTGCCCCCTCAGATTTTTGAATAGTCAGTTTTGCACGCAACCTCCAAATGATGAGTTAGACATCTACTTATCAGTTGCACGATTCTATAGGAAGAAACTGTATCAGCTATGAGCTGCACCCATGTCCTCTTTTGGAGGTTTTCACCGTTTTGATCACATACTGGAGCTTAACATTTATCAATCCGTCAACAGAAGCAACAGCGCTGGCTAATTATATAATCAGCTTCTGAGCACAGTCGGGAGCTCGGCTCACGGAAACACCCGCGTCCCCGAAACAAGACTTTCAGAGTCGTTCTAGTATGCGCCGTCGTTTAGGCAAAGCATTTGTCACCGACTTTCGTTTAGACCCCACGACTAATGAGAGAACTGGACCCATGGACTGGGTTTTTGACTTAAAAGTGGCCCAGACCAATCCCAGTATGTCACAAACTACTGTGAGAACAGACTGCTCCAGATGTTGGTTTAGTCTGCGCAGTCAAACACACCTCTTGGCAATCGGCACACAGGTAGAATCGTTTAAAGCTGGAGGGCCACCATCTTTAACTTTAACTTTATCTCCAACCCAATCAAACATACGTGAACCAGTTCATTAAAGTCTTGAGGATTACTATCCAATGAATCCAAGATGGCGGCGCGCTCAGACGCAGCGGCTACTCCGGGTCCCAAATACGGTGCTTTTATGTATTGTAATGTCGTCTGTTCGTCTCCAAATAGCGTCAATCTACCGCCAATTCATGAGGACACCACTCCGAGATACATTTATGATCGCCAAAGCCTTCTGGATATTGGAAACACATACAAACACAAACTCTCGCCGCCGGCTACTAAGAAGCTACAAGGCCTTTGTTTACTGCTGGACCCGGACCTCGAGACCGCGGCCTCGCCCAAGGATGCTACCCTTACAAAACGGCGTCGAAAGTGGTGTGAGAGAGGACGGAAGCGCGGTAAGCGCAGAGGTATACGAGCTAGGCTAAGGGCTAACCCCACAAGACCGGCTCTTCCAACATTCATGCTCTCAAACGTTCGCTCTCTGGAAAACAAACTGGATTTAATTAAACTCAGTCGATCTACACAGCATGAGGCAAGGGACTGTTGTGTGTTTGTTTTCACTGAAACATGGTTAAAAGACAACATCCCGGACTCCGCCATTCAACTGCACGGACTAAACTGCCACCGAGCAGACAGGGACGCATTACTTTCTGGTAAGACCCGCGGAGGTGGCTTGTGTGTGTATATCAACAAAGAATGGTGTAAAAATGTTCATCATGGGTGGAGTTTATGGTTGTGAAGTGTGTACATTCCATTGTGTTCAATTGTCGCGGTGTACATTCCACCGTGTGCAAACGCTAAGGACGCGCTTCGTGAACTGTACAACGCCATCAGCGACCTTCAAACAAATAACCCCGACGGCTTTTTCATCATCGCCGGTGACTTCAACCACGCAAACCTAAAGACAGTTTTACCAAAGTTCTACCAACATGTGAACTTTGCAACAAGGGGAAATAACACATTGGACTTTTGTTTATACAACAGATAAAAATTCATACAGAGCCGAACCCCGCCTCCACCTCGGGTACTCGGACCATATCTCTGTTATGCTAATCCCAGCGTACAGACCAGTTCTCATACTCGCCAAACCGGTTCAAAAGTAGATCACAGTATGGCCAGACAATGCCACCTCAGCCCTGCAGGACTGCTTCCAGGACACAGACTGGAACATGTTTAAAGAAGCAGCAACCTACAACAACCTCACAGACCTGCAGGAGTACACTGAAACAGTGACTGCCTACATCCAAAAGTGCACTGATGATGTGACAGTCACCAAGACCATCACCACACGTGCCAACCAGAAGCCATGGATGACAGCAGAGGCTCGTGGGCTGCTAAAGACCAGAGATGCAGCATTCAGATCAGGAGATAAAACTGCCCTCAAAACAGCAAGAGCAAATCTGTCCCGCAGCATCAATAATGCAAAACGGTCATATGCTAAAAAAATCAACAATCACTTCACAGACAGCAGAGACACACGGAGCCTGTGGCAAGCCATTCAGACCATCACTGACTACAAGCCGCTGCCACAGGCCACAGGCTGTGAGGACGACAAATCCCTCCCAGATGCACTCAACCACTTTTATTCACGGTTTGAAATGCAGAATGACACACCTGCACAAAAACTGCCCACATCTCCCAACGACCAGGCACTCTATCTGTCTCCAGCCGACGTAAGGAAGACCCTATCTAGGATTAACCCACGCAAGGCTGCGGGCCCTGACAAGATACCTGGCCCTGTACTGAAAGACTGCGCTGCACAGCTGACAGATGTCCTAACAGATATCTTCAACACCTCGTTGAGCCAGGCAGTCGTCCCCACATGTCTCAAATCCACAACAATCATATCAGTGCCAAAGAAATCAACTGTGTTGTGTCTAAATGACTATCGCCCCATAGCACTGACTCCAATCATTATGAAGTGTTTTGAGAGGCTAGTCATGCATAACATCAAGACCAGCCTCCCCAACACACTCGATCCGCTCCAGTTTGCATACCGTCCAAACCGCTCTACGGATGATGCAATTTCCTCCACCCTCCACCTGGCTCTTACCCACCTAGAAAATAAAGACTCTTATGTTAGGATGCTGTTCATTGACTTCAGCTCAGCATTCAACACAATTATCCCATGAAAGCTCATAATTAAACTAAACTTGCTGGGCCTAAAAAACTCCCTCTGTAATTGGATCCTGGACTTTCTTACCGAAAGACCTCAGTCAGTCCGAGTCGGCCACAACACCTCGAGCACTACCACACTGAGCACAGGTGCCCCACAAGGTTGTGTGCTCAGCCCGCTGCTCTTCACGCTGCTGACCCACGACTGCACTGCCAAGTTCAGCTCAAACCACATCATCAAGTTTGCTGATGACACAACAGTGGTAGGCCTAATCAGCAAAAATGATGAAACGCACTACAGAGAGGAAGTGACACAGCTGGCTTAAAAGTGGCACTAACAACCTGTCCCTCAATGTGAGTAAGACAAAGGAGCTTGTGACGGACTTCAGGAGAAACTCCGCTGACCACCCCCAACTGACCATCGGCAGCTCGCCTGTGGAGAGAGTCAGCAGCACCAAATTCCTGGGGGTGCACATCACAGAGGATCTCACCTGGACAACCAACACCATGTCACTCTCCAAGAAGGCACAACAGCGCCTACACTTCCTCCGCCGGACGTTCTCGTACTGTCTGTACATGTACTCATGCATGAACAAATCTACACTGAACTGTTCGCCCCCAGCCAAGCTGCTGACCACAATGTTCTTCTTGCCCTGTACAGTATTCATCTGAACCATTGTATTGTTTGTATTTTTTGTTTATTTAAAGGTAAAAAAAAAATTTTTCTTAAACAGTATATTTACTGTCAACTATCAGCAGGATAGTAATGTATGTCTGTATATATGTAGAACCATGGTCCTGTGAGGCACGACATTTCATTCCACTGTATGTCCCCACATGTAGCGGAATGACAATAAAGCTCGAACTGAACTAGAAACTTCACAACAGGCATGTGTTTGAGCTGGTTGGAGCTAAACTCTGCAGGACATTGGCCCTCCAGGATCTAATTTAAGGGTGCAACGACTGACAATACTCTTAAAGAAAATATATTTTCCTCTAAATAAACCATCAATAATATATTAAATAATTTAATATAGATTTGGAAATAAAGAGTGGTATATAAGTTAAAATAATACATACAATATTTTAAATATTATTATAAAGAATTTACACTTTCAAATATTAAGATGCACTTAAATGTATGTATTATTAATTTATTCCATTATATATGTTCGTTTCATAATGTAAGGAATTTCGTAATGAATAATAAATCTGTATTGTACAGTAGGCAATTTAACAAACGGTAACCATTTTGCGTCATTTTTATTTGCTTTTTCTTTTGTGCTTTATGTTCATTTGTATGCAAACAATGACTCTTTAATTACTATAGCACAAAATAAGATATACAAACCACACCAGAATGATGCATTTACATTAAAATTGTACAACATTTTTACTGGGAAGAAGATTCATGTATCAATCAGATAGAGTTTTAAATTTAATTCTCGCAAGGATTTGTGCAATGTTTTGAATACGCTTAAGAGATATTCTCTATAATATTGCTTTAAATGTATGTATTTGTACGTACAGGCAGTGTTGGGTAAGATACTCTGAAAAAGTAATTCATTACTAGTTACTTATTACATATTCAATAGTGTAATTAGATTACTGTACAAGTTACTCTCTCCAAAAAGTATTTAATTACTTATTACTAATTACTTTCTATATCCTATGTATATATATATACATCAACCTTGATCAGAAGTGATTCAAGGATAGACATGAAACGGCTTATTTAATTAATTTAAATAAATAATATAAATCCACATAAAGTAGTATTATTAACAATGTGAGAATTACACATTAAAGAAGACATTTTAAAGATTGACTTAAAATTTTGATGTCATTTCCACTATTTACAATATTACACTGTATTTAGTTTAATTACATCAGAAGTAACTGTAATCAAATTACAGAAAAAATAAGTGTAATCCCTTACTTTACTTATTCAAGGTAAAAGTAATTAAATTACAGTAACTAATTACTTAGTAACTAGTTACACCCAACACTGCGTATAGGACATGTTTCTGTGTGTTGTGCACAATGTCCCCCCTTAAAATAAGTGCGTGCATGACGCCCCTGAATGGGATTATACTTTAAATAAATTCTGAATTCATTGGGGTGGCAATCATTTTGGCACACATATTTAACAAAGTATTAGTTTTTTTTTATTAAACTGTGTTGTATTTGCAATTGTTTGTTTTCATTAAGAGCATAGGTTGTCTCTTAATATAGTGAGCAAAAGAACAAAAGGTTAAAAACTAAAGACATTTTTTCACAGCCTTCTTTGCTCATATTTACCAAAGGTGCCAGTTTTAGTGGAGGGCACTGTACATTCTTTGGTTGGTCAATCTTCCAAACAATGCATAACAATGCCCTTATAGCTGTTTTAAATCTTTGTGTCATGATTCCGCCCCTCATAGTCGTGGTGTCTGGCGGCTGGGCAGCGGACTTGGGCTGGGCAGCTTGACGGCGGCTGGGCAGCCGGACTTGACGGCGGCTGGGCAGCCGGACTTGGTGCCGGTTGCTGGACCGGGCTTGGTGCCGGTTGCTGGGAGGAATCTGCGGCCGGGCTGGCCGCTCGGACCGTCACCTCCCCACGGCGCCCCCCCAAAAAATATATGGGGTTTGACACCTCCGGACTCGGGACCTCCGGACCCGGGACCGGGGGACCTCCGGATCGGGACCTCCTGACTCGGGAGGGGACCTCCGGAATCGGGACATCCGGGACCTCCGGGGGACCTCCGGGACTCGGGGACCTCACTCGGACCTCCGGGACCTCCGGACTCGGGACTCGGGACCCGGACTCGGGACCTCGGACTCGGGGCCTCCCTTTTTTTTCCCCCGCTACCAACGGAACTGGTGGATGGAGGAGAGGAAGCAGAGGACGAGGAGAGAGGACTACGAAAACCGAGCCGTAGGACCTGGTCCTCCGGGGTGGGGACCAGGGGTGGTGAAGTGCCCGGCGAGATAGAGTCCCAGCTTTCCTCACGGTGCATCGCGTACCGTAGTAGGTCGGTGAAACCCAGGGGCCTCAGCATCCTTACCTCTGAGTGCTTGAGGGGTTCATCGAGGCAGCCGTTAAAAATGACTTTGAGTTCCGCCTCGGTGAACCCCGAATTGCCCGCAGAGGCTAGGAACTCCCAGGCAAAGTCTCTGATGTCGGACCCCTTCTGTCGGAGGCCGTATAATGCATGTGCCTGCCGGCTACGCAAGGCCGCCAAGGATGTGGAACTGGCTGTCTGCTGGGTTCTGTTGGGCTGGTTCATTCTGTCATGAACTGCACAGAGACAAGGCAGGAGAACCCAATTGCAGGCACAGGCAGGGATGAAGGGGTTAACAGGGATTTATTATTATAAACAAAACAGGACAAAAGGCAAAACAAAACCCACAATGGGGAAAACAAGGTAGGGTACTATAAACAAAAACAAGAACACGGACTGACTAAACTAATAAAACAAACACTAGGTATAAACACTAAACTGACACTTACTAGGACTCAGGGTAAACAGGAACAGCTACACGAACAAGCACAATGTCAATACAAGGACTTTCACACAGCTAGAACACAAGGTAAGACTTACATAAAGCATTAGCTAACAGCTAACAACTAACAATGAACCAGACAGGACAAAGAACACGAGGATGTTTTAAAGGGGAGCAAATCAAGAGGGAACAGGTGCCAGGGATAAACTAATTAACACAAACTAGGAAACAGGAGGGTAGCAACGATGACGCAGACTAGGGAAACAAAGGATCCTGTATGATTCCACCTCTAGACCAAGAAATACCTGACAAGGAGAGGTGGAACCATGACAGGAGATGACAGTTTGACATGAGTTTGAGCTGACGTACAGTTTGACATTGACATGAGTTTTGTGTTTGACTACAGTTAAAAGAATAGTTCGCCAAGACCATATACAAGAAACAAGGGATCCTGTCCTGGTTCTGCTACAAGACCAAGAAATATAAGACATGAAAAGGCAGAACCCTGACAGTTACAGCTCATTAGTTCTAATTCTGTCGGCTTTAAATCCCACACATAGATAAAGAAGAGTGATACGACTGCATTTATTTAAATTAATTATTGAGAGAAAAGGTCCAAAATGGATTTAATGAAGTTATTTATGAATGAATCTCGTGTCTTGTGCTGGACTGTCCATCTGTTATATCAGAACTTTTCCCAGCAGGCTGTTTTTAAATGTGGGTTGCAACGTGGATGAACAGAGGGGGATCTGTCCGGAACCCAACCGCAAAGGGACCTGATGGCTGCTGTGGGTAAATAAGTCCAGGGCCGCTGTTACTGCCAGTTCTGGGCAACATTAACAACATTTTTGGTGCCATTTCAGTGATCACTGGCAGTGCACGACCGCAGTCAATATTTGCATTTTTGCAAATATTGAACAACACATTTTTGCTACAGGATAAAAGCGCCTTGTGATTTCGCCTTTATTGATTTAAGCAACCGTAAACACAAAACAGGAATTTCGAGTTTCTGATTGTGAATTATGCACAAAATCCCTTTCCCCTTCTGCATTTCACGCTACAGAAACGCAGTGACATGATGTCATGTGCAAACACCCTGTTTGTTTCTGATCTTGATGTGATTCATGATAACAATGTCAGCTTTTTACCTTGCCAATCATAAACTGTGTCATATTGTGTTTAGCTTTTCCATATTCATAACAATATGTCAATAATAATTTTGAATGCCTCTAAAGCTCACATCTCCATTTTACAGACTTATCTAGCTGTCAGACAAATCCTTTGAGCTTAAATTTAGTTTATTTATATTAATGCTTAATTTGATCACATATTACATCAAATAAATAATATTATTATTTGCAGCACAAATGCAACATTTGCCAAAGACTGTACTGTCCTGTTAGCAATTGCAAGTAACATTTTATCGATTTTCATTGTCGTCCACAATTTTCGGACACTTTTATTTTGGCGCATAACATCCTTTGTGCATACCCCCCTACTGTACATTGCTGTTATTGATGGACTAATCGCGAGTTTATTCCTCCACCTAGTGGATTAATTGTCACAACCAAGACCAATTGACGGGGGGTTTTCATACCTCGCTAACTTAGTTAGCAGGATTTGATTGTTGACGATTTCACATGATCTTGGATTGTTCGGTTCTTCGACGCTCATCCTGGACTTGTTGTCTTAGCAACAGGTCCGTTAGCTTAAACCTGCTCAGGAGCAGGCTTACTTCTTATAAACAGGATCTGACGCAGTCAAGTCGGCTTTATTCCATAAAATAATTCCTTTTTTTGTAAAAGGAGATATTTGCCATATTAATTTGTTTGAATATTAAATATAATAAAAGCACAGACAGTTTATATGTATATATATAAATACAAATTTCAGTCTCTTAAGACCCCAGTTTTACCAATAAATATTATATAAGGGAACTAAAGATTATGCAGTCATGATCATGTCAATGAGCATTGTATGTGTGTTTCAGTCTTGACAAATGTCATAGACTACATAATAGGCCTCTGAGTCCTCAGAATATTTTCTGAAAATAAATGATAATATTTGCAGGAAATAATAATTTTTATATTATTAGTAATAATTTTAAACAAAATGGAATCGAATGGATAAGGAAGCTGACTGGATAAATCTTTAAGATGGTTTGTGACCTAATGTGCACCTGTCCTACAGTATCACCAGCACTGAAGCAAAATGACCTGAATCTGCTCGAGTCAACAATCTTCAGTCACATTTATGATGGACTGTTTGAAGACACCATTCCCTGAGCCAAACCTGTGACACTGCAGCTCAAATCAGGACAGGATCATGAAATGACCTTTGGGCAACTGATAGGAATGAAGGATTTCAGTGTATAATAAGTCTAAGGAGTGAACCTGACAGGGCCTGTACACATCTTCAGAGAGGAGACCTGTGATGGAGGCGCAGCCTGATGATGATGTCCTAACCACTACACTTAAACCACTAGACTGAGCTTCATGAGACGTAACTTTTGGAATACCATTTTCTTTATTATTCTAAAAATAAAAACATCACAGACATGCTCATGCCCACGCACATCTTAGTTTTTATCTTCATGGATTATAGGGAGGCACAAGTGTCATCTTTTACCAGCAATAAGAAATGTTAGGTCAGTAAACAATACATTGTTTAAAAATCTCCAATCTTTCTAAAACTAAATCTCTAGGTTGTTTCTTTATAAGGTCAATGCATTGAAGTTTTTGCATGTATTCAACCTTTAAAGACTTTAAAAAGTTTACGCGTCTTGTGTCTTTTGTGGAGAGAAATCAATAATTCACAATACATTAAAAGCAATAACATAGCACAATAAAATCATATTTTCCTCATCTCTGTACCACATTTCCGTGCTTACTCAGCAGATGAATGCCTTTTAGATATGTGGACTCTGCAACTGCTACTGAGTTAATCCAGTTTAAGAAATGTTATTGAAATGGAAAGTCTTCAGACACTTTCCTAAGTATCCTATGTAGTGAACACTGATGGGTATAAAACACTTTATTTAGTGGGGTAAAACACCATCTCATTCCAAAAAAACACTAAAAAAGAGAATTTATTAAAACAAATAATTAAAAGTTAATTTATCAAAATATATAACTTCAGTTTACAACTGCTTTAAAATGTTATAAATATCTCTGAAAGTAATCTTTCTGTGCATCGTTTGAAGTGTTCCTAACAAGGTTTTAAAATTTGTCATAATCTTCAAGCAGTTGAGAAAAAACAGACGTGACTACGTCTTTTGACGTAACAACCAGCCAATAGCAGTGTTGCTGATCACTAGTTCTCCTATCGATATATGCTGCCTTTCCAAGCGCGTGAGCGTGCATTGATCCCAGACAATTAATCCAGATATTCTAATCGTACACAATGGTGCGTTCGAAGAACCGAATTATCCAGATCATGATTTGCGAGATTAGGTCATCTCGGATGTTTCATTTGATCTTGGATGTAGTAAGCGACGTACGAAGAACGGGCCCCTGATCTTGTCCATTCACAGCAGGCCCGGATTAAGAATTCCCCCTCAAACGCACAATACAGTTTTGAATTAGCCTATAAAGTACTGCATGTAGGAAAGACCTTTATAGGATTACATGGCCAAATTACAAACAATCACAACCTGAAGGACAATATCAACACCTAAACACATCCTCCATCATACAGGATTTACACCACATGATTGCAACAATGCTTTTCTGGATCAGCAGCAACAACATCAAGATGCTGCATACTGTTACTCACTGGCATATTCAAGCATGTAAAAAAAACTCTTTCCTTTTGACATTTTAAAGACAACCGTGAGGGTTTTCTAACTTGGCCTAAAGATTATATTTACAACAATAAACCCTTTCTCATTTCCATATTTTAAATTTCTATTGTCAGTTCTGATTTAACGCCACATCTAACACATCACCATAAAAAGCTGTGATTTTGGCTATATTTTTTCACACAACCTTTCTCTGGTAACCATATACATATTTACAGACAAAATGTGTTCATGTTTATACATTCAAACAGTCTATAACAGTAGCTGGAGCCCGTTCTTCGAGCATCGCTAACTACATCCAAGATGAAACGAAACATCCGAGATGACCAAATCCCGCAAATCATGATCTGTATAATTCGGTTCTTCGAACGCACCATTGTGCACGATTAGAATATCTGGATTAAATTGTCTGGGATCAATGCACGCTCTCGCGCTGTGTCTGAAGACTTTCCATTTCAATAACATTTCTTAAACTGGATTAACTCAGTAGCAGTTGCAGGAGTCCACATCATCTAAAAGGCATTCATCTGCTGAGTAAGCACGGAAACGTGGTACAGAGATGAGGAAAATATGATTTTGATTATTAACATTGTGCTATGTTATTGCTTTTAATGTATTGTGAATTATTGATTTCTCTCCACAAAAGAAACAAAACGCGTAAACTTTTTAAAAGTCTTTATAGGTTGAATACATGCAAAAAAGCCAAAACATCAATGCATTGACCTTATAAAGAAACAACCTAGATATTTAGTTTTAGAAAGATTGGAGATTTTAAAACAATGTATTGTTTACTGACCTAACATTTCTTATTGCTGGTAAAAGATGACACTTGTGCCTCCCTATAATCCATGAAGATAAAAACTAAGATGCGCGTGGGCATGAGCATGTCTGTGATGTTAGGACATCATCATCAGGCTGCATCTCCATCACAGGTCTCCTCTCTTTTCTGATGATGTGTACAGGCCCTTTAAGGTTCACTCATTAGATTTATTATTCACTGAAATCCTTCATTCCTATCAATTGCCCAGAGGTCATTTCATGATCCTATCCTGACATGAGCTGCAGTGTCTGTCACAGGTTTGGCTCAGGGAATGGTGTCTTCAAACAGTCCCATCATAAATGTGACTGAAGATTGTTGACTCGAGCAGATTCAGGTCATTTTGCTTCAGTGCTGGTGATACTGTGCACATTAGGTCACACATCATCTTAAAGATTTATCCAGTCAGCTTCCTTATCCATTCGATTCCATTTTGTTTAAAATGATTACTAATAATATAAAAATTATTATTTCCTGCAAATATTATCATTTATTTTCAGAAAATATTCTGAGGACTCAGAGGCCTATTATGTAGTCTATGACATTTGTCAAAACTGATAGACACATACAATGCTCATTGACATGATCATGACTGCTTAATCTTTAGTTCCCTTATATATTATTTATTGGTAAAAACCGTGTTACAGACTAGGGTTTTTAGAGACTGAAATACCACAAATTTGCAAATGACAGGACAGACTGCATTTATATATATACAGTATACTGAATATATAAACTGTCTGTGATTTTATATATATTTAATATGGAGGTCCAAAAAATGAATATGGCAAATATCTCCTTTTACAAAAAAACTATATTTTATTTATTCATTCATTTATTTCGGTCCTCACCTAAGATAAATAAAAAATACGCTATATATATTATATTATATTACAATAAATATTGTTCTAAAAGCAAAACATCGCGTTAATTACGTGTTAACTTCGCCAAGCTCTTTTTTTAATCCTGTACTTTGCGCAACAAGATGCTTTTGTATGAATGAAGCTGACTTGACTGCGTCATGGCCGCGATCTGATCCTGTTTATAAGAAGTAAGCCTGCTCCTGAGCAGGTTTAAGCTAACGGACCTGTTGCTAAGACAACAAGTCCAGGATGAGTGTTGAAGAACCGAACAATCCAAGATCATGTGAAATCGTCAACAATCAAATCCAACTGAGTTAGCGAGGTACGAAGAACGGGCCCCTGGGGAGTTAGTGAGATAATTGCGCGTTCATGCGCTTGATCAGCAACGCTGCTATTGGCTGCTCACCATGGCCAAAGAGCGCTTATCAAGAATTATTACTGGAAGTGTATGCTGAGTTTGAAAAAATAATTAAAAAGCCAGGGAACACTTCAAAGTGTGCAAAAGCCAGGAGAGAGGGCTGGCAAAAATTAGCAGACAAATTAAATGCGTAAGTGTTCCATGTTATGGTTATATCACTTATTATTACAGTATATATTCTTATTTTCATAATTTCATAATTGCTTAATGTCAGAGCCAGCTCAGGACCCACTAGAACATGGGAACAAGTAAAAGTGAAGTACAGCTTCAAACTGGTAATCCTTTCTACTTACTGTTTAGTATCTGTTACCAAAACATTTTAAATGATGTGTTTGTCTGTTTATAATCAGCAATCAAGAAAAAGGCGGAGTAGAAAAAAACAGGTGGTGGTCCTGCACCCCCACATTATACCCCGGCAGAAGAGCTGGCCCTTGGGCTAAATGAGATCTGACCCATTGTAAAGGGCATCCCTGGGGGCAGCTCTTCCTTAGACCTAAAGCCAGGGACCAGTAACAGCAACACCTTAATTACAGGTAAATGAGTTTTAAATCATCTTGCTACACTGTAAATAATTTGTTGCTGCGTTAAATTAAGTATGTCTAAAATCCAAATGGCTGGTACGGTCATTTCAACAGATACATATTGAGTCAATTGCTTTGACTTGTGAAGGTGAAAACTGCATAACTTAATGTAAAAATATTTTGCAATATGTTATTGATCATATTTTTTCCTATTGTATTGTAATGCCATTGAGTTCTCCTCTTTTGTGTAGTTTTACATAATACACCAACACTTTTAACTGTTCCCAAGAAACTGGTGGCTGAAATATGTGCAGTAAGTGGACATTTCTAACTTTACATCAAAAGGAAAGAAAGTGCAACACTTTGTAATACCCATTTTTCTTTTGCACAGGAAAGTGAAGAAACCCTCTATGATGCCGTGACTGTTAAATTACGTCATCAGTGGAGCGCGATAACAAATCGGCTCTATTTATGTCTTTATGAAGAACCATTGCTTTCCGAAATCATTAGATTTCGTGTTATATTGTGGGGATTGAAATTGTGTGTGTGTAGAATCTTACCTGTTATTCAGTGATAAAGGGCGGGGTTCTGGGAGCGCGCGTAACTGGAACCTACCTTATGTTGGACCATACCATTGGTTACAGCAAGAGGGTATATGATGGGAGGTACTCATCCTCTAGAATGGTTTAATCCATCTCAGATTTGGCGGGAAGCCTATGTGTTTTAAACAGGCATTGTATGGTGCAGAGGGAGGCCATGTGAGAGTCTAGGTCTGCTACAAGACTGGAAGGACATTGATTACTGTCAGGGAGGTTTGCTGCTCATAGCAGTTTTTTTTTTCTTTCATTGTTCAACTAAGAGTTGTTTGTTGAACATTTGATTTGTTATTTTGTTATTTGTTTAAACCATACTTTATGAAAACAGGCAGCAAATAAATACCTTTAGTTAACTTGCCTCTCAGTTTGTTTGTGATTGTCTCCATTCTCCATTACACTTTTACGGTCGAAGTCATACTATCTGACACCCTCTCAGATGACTGTCCTTTGGAGGAAGTACTTGTAAGTGCACAAATAACTTTATTCAATTTAAAGGTGTGTACATATTATTTCTGACTGCAATATGAGTTGCAGGAGGAAACGCCTACAGCACAAAGTGATACAGAGGTGGGCAGTCTACTTTTCCTTTTTCTGTTGCATGAGGCTTTTTTTTTTTTTTTATGGCACAGGGGGATATCCGTACCCTATATAAACGGAATCTTCAACAGAAAATTGAGTATTTTGATCTTAAAAAAACAAAAATTAAGGGGAGAAATTGAACTTGACACCTTAAAGAAGAAAAAACTGGCACTAGAGATTGAGTTGCTTCAAAAGGAACTTCTGAGTAAGTGCTAAAACACTATTTTTCACAAAGAGCACTATTGCTGCCCTTGGATAACAATATATCTTATTGCAGGCAAAAGATGACCATCACTGGCTTTTCTTGAGAAACAATAATTGAAATAAAACTCCATGAACTAAGCATGTTGTCTTGTCTTCTATTATTAATTGAATTAAGGTTTATGTGTAAAACCAATTCAAAAATGGTGTTCCACAATTCTGTCCCGTGCAGCTCTGCCACTAGGTTGGTCCAAGTGCACTGGCTGGAGGTCATCATCAGGCTGCACCTCCACCACAGGGGTCCTCTCCTTTCTGATGGTGGCAATATTGTGGAGGATGGCACATGCAACAATAATGTCACAGGCCCTGTTAGGTGCAACCCTCGGACCCTTAAGACACTGAAATCTTCCCTTTAGTTGGCCAAAGGTCATTTCAATGCGTGCCCTTGTCCTGGCTAGAGCTGCATTGTAACGGGTTTGTGGTCCAGGGTTTGGGTCAGGGAATGGCGTCATGAAGTACTGCCTGCAGGCATAGCCCCTGTCACCAAGCAGGATCCCATCGTAAGCACTGGAAAAATGCAGTTTTGTTAGGCTCAGAAAAAAATTATGTAATACAGTGAGTTTAAAAAAAAATCCTTACCACGTTCAAATAATGTGCATAAATGTGACTCTCTGAAAATCCTGGAGTCATGCACAGATCCAGGCCATGTGGCTTCCACATTTGTGATGTGGAACATGGAGTCACACACCATCTAAAATATTTGTAATCAGTCAACTGCATACTTTTTGATTTACATTACTTTTATTTTATTTATTTATTGCTAATCTGGAATATTAATAATCGTAATAGTAATTTACCTGCACATTTACACTGTGAAATCCCTTTCGTTTCACAAAATCCCCTTCATTGGGGCCAGGTGGGGCCTTGATGGGGAGGTGTGTGCAGTCTGTGGCACCAATAACGTTAGGGAAGCCTGAGGAACAAATACTGTAAGTCCTAGGCTACTTTTTGGCATGATCATGATTGCATGATCTTCATTAACAATTATAATGTACCTGCAATGGCAAAAAAAATCTGCTTCACAGCCTGTGGTCTTAAGTGGCTTTGAAATACCACAAAGCCCCCTAAAAACTGTTTGAGTGCCAGATAAACTTTGCGAATGGCACGACATACAGCACTTTTACCCAAATTTTCTGCATCTCCAATAGTGTAAAAGAAAGTGCCACTCGCAAAGAATCGCAAAGCTATACAAACTGTTTGTGCAGTTGTTAAAGCCCGACTCCGACGAGTCGAACATTTAACGTGTGGCTCCAACAAGTTGATAATGTAGATTACACCCTCCCGAGAAAAACAATATCTCTCAATCAGTAGATTATCGCGCTGCGCTAAAGGATCCTGTCGATCTCGCAAAACGCGATTAATTCGAAAAGCTCTTCGAATTATTCTGGCACCTTCAGCAACAGATTCCTGACGTAAAAACGGACAAGACATGGCTGCGAAACACTTCCCATATCGCCTCCGCTTATAAAGCCGGGATCTAATCCTGTTAACATGAAATAAGCCTGCTCGCGAGCAGGTTTAAGATTGCGCACATGTTGCTATGACAGCAAGTCTAGGGTGAGTTTCGAAGAACCAAACAATCCAAGATCATGCCAAATCGTCAACAATCAAATCCAGCTAAATTAGTTAGTGACGTACGAAGAACGGGCCCCTGGTTAGAACTGTGTAACTGTAGTTTGTGTATTGATGATGCAGGACAACCACTTAGTAGAGTGGCCTAAGTAGTAGATCACAAATGCATGAATAAGCTTCTCTGCGTCAGCAACACATAGAATATTTCGTAATTTGACAACATTTCTAAGGGCTGTTTTTGTGACATTTGAGATCTGATTTCGAAATGACAGGTTGCTGTCTAATAAAACGCCTAGATCTTTTACTGTATTTGTTTCATCAAGGGAATAGAGACAACCCTTTAAACCATGCGCCTGGCACGCTAACAGTTTGCTTAAACTGGCATAAGTGGATTCGGAAACGCCCTCTTACGCTGTCGCCCCAGATCTAATTTTACCCTGCCTATTTTACCATTTTTGCCAAGACAAAAGAGGAACTCCCTGAACATAACATCACATTCTTCAGCATTTTACTTTTTGTCAGGCTTTTTTATGTTAAATGATGATTTTATGTCTAATGTCTTTTAAGATTCTATGAACTACAATTGGTCATATACACATTTGTTCTTTTAGATGACAGCAGAGATATTCCAATTAGGAGAAATAAAATATCAAAACCTATTCCACCCAAATGTAAGTTGTTACATGAGTCGCGTCAATAATGTATTCAATTATTTGTTTTGTCTTTCAAAAGTGTTAAAAATCAAAAGCAACCTATGGATGTCTTTTACATGTCTGTTTTCAACCCGGTCTCATCAATTGCGTATAACATGTTGCATTATCGTGTAATACGGACGCCAAAGTTCGATTTTGCGTGCATATGATACGCCAATGTTTGCATGCACCTGGGTGGAGAGCAGCCATTTGAAACATACATGAAGAGGAAACACTGAAATAATTAAAATAATATAGGTTTATGGTTTGGGGAGAGGTTATAATATGCACGCCGGCTATCATTAGGTTTAGGGTTTGGTTAGGGGACAGGTTAATGAGACAAATTGCTCATTAATATGCACACGCGCTAAATTGGCGTATCATATGCACGCAAAAATAGGCGTATTGTATACACGCAAATTCGAACTTTGGCGTATGTATTACACCATATTGCACAGCGCGTGTTATTTATACGCAATTCATCTACTTTCAGATCAGCCATTGCCTAAAACATTCCCACAAGACAAGGGTTAGCAAAATATAGATACTTACGTATATACAGTTTGTATCAAAATGCAAGATATCTTTTAAAATAGATTTGGGGTGATACCTTTTTCATCCACAAAGCCACAACAAATGACAAGATCACCAGATTTATTATGTAAGTGGACGTCTTTAAATATTTTCAATGTTTATCCATACCAGCTCTATCTAAAATAACATATTTCCTAAAGCAGATGAATCATTACCGGAGTGCTCACTGACAAATGTGTCACCTCTCCATCAAGGTGTGTAAGAAAATTTCATTGGGTTAAAATTATTTGTATTATTATTAGAAACATATGTGACCCTGCCTGTGAAAACCCAGTTAAAGTTTATTTTAGATGTTTTTTACATAAAACAATTCTGAATAATATAAACAACATTAGGTGAAAATATTAACTTCATATCGTTGATATTGACTGTTTAATGCCATGTTCAAGATTGAAATCGGAGTAAAATAAAACGTTGAAATCAAACTTTGATTACATTTTTGACACAAATCTTCTCTTGAATGAGCCACAAAACCCAACTGAGGAGGCCACAAAAAGTAAGCATACGTAACAGTTGTTTGTGTCAATTTTGTCATGTTCATTCTTGGTCTTGAGGCGGATTCATGACGAAGCCTTATGTTTTATGTGAGAGAGAGATGTTTTGTCCCTAACGGCTTTCCATACTCTCTCTGCCTGCTCAACCGTGTTTGTTAGACGTTGTGTCGCTTTTGTATTTCGTTTAGTTTTCTTGTTATTGCCAAATTGTGGGAAGTGTTGTTTTCTTAGTTTTGTATCTTAGTCGTGTCAATTTGTTTTGTCCTTTTTATTAAAGTCTTGTTTTTGTTAACCCTTGACTGCTGCCTGCATCTGGGTTCTTCCTCCCTCCATTTCCGTGACAGTTTGACGCAAACATCCATACGCCTTCACACAGGATTTTATTAGTTAGGGAGTGGACCTCTGACACTCAGGTGGGTCCATTGGCATGTTGTATCTTAAACTGTGTATTACTGGCACTTCTCATGAATATTGCTTTACTTTGACAAATCTCTTGTTGGTTTTCCTCAATATAAGTCGCCTTGGATAAAAGCATCTGTCAAATGAATAAATGTAAATATCCCAAGCATTCCTTGGTGAAAATATGTATATTTAATAGTTAAATGAATCAAACATGAAAAAAGTTATATAATCAAATTTCAACTTTCAAATGCAAAATAGCTCAACTTTAAAAACTACAGTATTTTCTAATATAATTTGTCCACAGACTTATCACACAAAAGTCCTGCAGAAATTAAAGGAGCTGGTTGAAAACCAGCAGGACATCCTTGCAATGCAACGCACAATATTGATTCCTCTGGCTCCAAGTAACATGGCAGATGAGGATTTTCTTCATGGACCCTGCCAAACATTTGAGGAGTTCACACAGTTGGACAAAATGCTGGAAAACATCGACAAAAGGACAAAAGTGGTAATAAATACAACATTAAAGATATTCATTTTACAATTTAAAATTTGACACACTTCTAAAATATTGTATGAACAGCGATGTAAACAATTATACTACTGTTCAGCATTTTATATACAGTTATACTGTGCAAATGAATTATCACTGCATACAAGTCTGCCAAATGCACTGTAAATTAAATGTACTGTAAATATATATAGCATTTAAACAGTCTAAATTGTTAATAAATACTTAATCATCGAATAGTCGTCACATTGGAATTATAAAGTTCTGTCTGGCATTTCTGTCACAATTGAGTTATAAAAAGAATACACATATTGTAATTCTAAGGTGGCAACGTGTTGTTGTAGTTGAACTACCTACGGTCCCTAGCAAATGAAGGTGCAGCTGTTCGCAAAGTTTTGCGTAAAGTGGCCTCGACTGAAGTACTGAGTGCCTACAACCTAAAGGGGAGGAAAAGCAAACTCGCCTTTCAAAGACTCAGAATTGGCCCTATTTCTTCTACACTAAAAAAATACTTTCCCTTTCGTCAGTTTACCTGAATCCTCTCATGTTCATATTACTTAATGTAGGCTAGCTAAATTAAGTTAACTGAGTTATTAAACGCACAGATTAATCAATCCAGATTGTCCCTTTGCGCAGACCACCCGGACGATACTACAAATTAGGCAAAGTGATCTAGAAGTCCAGCATGGTAATTAAACATCTAAAATGTCCTTTATTTGTACGTTTTTTAGTGGTGCACCTTCCTAAATGCTTCCTAATTCAATGGATGCATGTCCATCGGAAGCAGTAAAGCACTTCGCGTGAGAAGTTTTGTTTTCGGTTTCAAAACATTAAGAATAGTTTGATGGCGCAGTATTTTTTCATTTTTGTAAAGTGCTTGTTTGTATATGGGCGGGGTGCACAGCACGCCACACTCTGCACACACAAGGATGCGCAGAAGCACACAAACTTTAAATATAAAAAATGAAAGGATTACATTTTAAAAGATTAAACAGGCTTGCCCCGTAGATGTTGCACGCCCTAAATGCACATGCACCAGACCTACTTTAGACCATGCGTGGTGATCCCAAAGGCGCAGATTTTGCAGTCTGCATATTTTTAAACACACAGTGATGCACAGGATCAAACAAACATGCCGAATAATAAAAGTAAAGGATTACAATGTAATTAATGTGTACATAAAGATGAAAGTGACTATTTCATAATTGATAGTCAATTTCATCTTTCACCTCGCGTGCGGGCAGATGCGTTTTCTCTCTGGAGAAGCGTTCAGTCTTTGCTCTTGCAAACTCCGTCATGTAAATAGCGAATCCGCCATGGTGCAAGCACAACTGGCTTTTACATGGAATAGGTGATACAACTTTGAGACCATGCGCCTGGCGCTTAGCCCGTCTAATGTCTAACATTATCTTAGATCCTTGCATATAGCTCTTTAAGCTGACTGTCTCGATGTCAATCAATTAAAGAAATAAAAAGTTATACATATATTTCCTACAGGTATTGGTCTTGACTTGGTGTGTGCCAAATCTATTGGTATTAGCCTTGATTTTAATTCAACTCAGTTTTGCTAGGACATTTGCTATAAATTATAAAACCGTGCTTTTTTGTTAGAAAACTCTTAAAATAAATTGTTTTAAAATCACATAGGGCCTAAATGGTATTCAAATTATTAAAAATCAAATGTGTTTTATATATCACTATGACGCATGTGTAATGTACTGTGTCTATACATTACAATGCAGAAATTATTTGGAGTTTAACTGTGATTTATTTTTTTCTATTTCTAGAGGCGACACAAATTAACTTCAAGACGTTTCTAGGCGATTGATGTGGATGACCTAATCGCATTAGTCCTGAAATTCGCCCCACATACGAATTAAAATGGTGATCACACTTTTTTTACCATATATTTTGAAATAGCCTAACTAGGCTATTAACTAGGTTAAAAATATGCAACATATTCTGTCCAATAATTGCCCAATAAAGTGAAAGAAATGCATTTATGTTTTATTTAAAGTGCTACAAAACCTTGTTCTGAACCACCATAATACCCTATCCCACAGCGATATCTAGCGGCAAATTAAAATATAAATATTATTAAAATTTGTTTACTGTTAAAAACTATACTGATGCGCTATTATTATTAGGCTAAACTTTAGCCGTTTAAGAATAAGTGTTATTCTTTGTTACGTGCCTGATGTTAAAAAGGGATGATCCCGTAACATTTATGTGAGACACTGTCACCAGGTGTGATGCAGATCAAAGAAAGGGCACCGAACAGAGGTATTAGAATCAAAAGTCTTTACTTTCGTTGCGTTGAGGAAATATACATAATTATATAAACAGATATACAGAGGATAAAACAAGAAAAGAGTGCCGCACAAATTAAAGAAAGAAACAAAATAAAACAATCCTTATACTACTTCTAAACTAGCTAACAAAAGAAATATGAAAATGAAACCGAAGTCTTCAGCGTATACGACGCCCCAAATAAACTAATATAATCTACAAACAGAAATACACGGGTGGCGTCACACTCTCAAACCTAACTTAACAAAGTATAATTTAACATGACGCACTAACCTGCATCCTCCAAGAATTCGATGGACATAGATTGACAAACAATAGATCTATAAATAGATCAAAATACATACACAACGCATGACTAAGTACGTGAAGAATCCGATCGAATGGTGTCGACCACAAACAGCTAACCGCGTCGGTGCACACGGTACGCTGGCGTGGCGCACCCACACACAATCACCTCGCGTCCTTAAATACTTCCGGAACGCAAGCCGATTGGCAGGACCTCATGACGTCAGTATCATGATTGGCAATCGAGTCAGCCAATAGAAACCAACCTATGACTGGAGCTGGAAGAGACACAGAAAGACAGGAGAGCGAGAAAATACCATGTACATAAAACACACACGGAACGTAACACTCCCCCCCTTAAGACAAAACTATACGGATTAAAGAAACGTATAGTTTTAACAATTCTTACTCCAATCTTTTCTAAGCTCTTGACAGAGCATCAGCCATTATGTTTTCTGAACCTTTCTTGTGTTCAATCATCAGGTGGTAACCTTGGACAACCAGAGACCAGCGCATTAGCCGCTGATTATGGTTATACATACGAGACAGGAATACTATTGGGTTATGATCGGTAAATACTCTTATTGGCAAACTGCTTGAACTCAAATATACATCAAAATACTGCAATGCCAACAATAAGGCTAACGTTTCCTTTTCAATAGTAGAGTAATTCAACTGACTTTTGTTGAACTTACGTGAGAAGTAACATAACGGGTGATCAATCCCGTAAATGTCTTCCTGGATGAGCACGGCCCCCGCACCAACAAAGCTTGCGTCGATCTCCAGTTTAAAAGGCTTTGTCATATGCTGGTGCTGCAAGAACAGGAGCACTACACAATAAAACCTTAACATTCTCGAAAGCATGCTGACATTCATCAGACCACACAAACGCACGCAAAGGGCTGATGAGTGACGTCAATGGACTAACAACGGTAGAGAAGTTCTTACAAAAATTGCGGTAATAACCAGCCATTCCTAGGAATCTACGCAGTTCTTTTCGCGAAGTAGGAACCGGAAACTCTGCAATAGCACTTACTTTAGCCTCTATAGGTCTCACCTGCCCCCGACCCACTTCTCTGCCCAAATACGTGATTGTGGCTTGGCCAAAGTCACATTTGGCAAGGTTTATCGTTAGAGAAGCATTCGAGGCGCTTGAACACTTGCTTAAGTGTTGAGACGTGTTCTGACCAATCAGTGGAATAAATTACTAGGTCATCTAAATAAGCGTTACAGTTTGGAACTCCTACAAGTACGAGATTAATAAGTCTTTGAAATGTAGCCGGCGCATTGCGCATACCAAATGCCATTACGCGGTACTGCAGAAAGTCGTCTGGAGTTACAAATGCAGAAATATCTGAAGCTCGGCTGGTTAGAGGCACTTGCCAGTAGCCTTTTAACAAGTCCAGTTTACTGACAAATCTTGCTGGTCCAAGGGTGTCCACGCAATCCTCCATGCGCGGTAACGGGAAACAGTCGGGAATGGTCAATGCATTTATTTTTCGATAGTCTGTACAGAATCTCGCGGACCCATCACTCTTAGTTACAAGCAAACATGGAGAACTCCACGGACTACAACTCGGCTTTGCTAACCCATTTTCAATCAAATATTCTACCTCACTTTTAATCACAGCACGTTTCAGAGCGTTAACCCGGTAAGCATGCTGTTTCACTGGCACAGCGTTACCGACATCGATGTCATGTTTAAGTACAGTAGTACACGAAGGAACATCTTGAAAAAGTGAAGGAAAAGAACCAACCAACTCTTTAATATCCTGTCTCTGAGGATCAGTCAAATGAGATAAGTGAACATTTAAGTCAGCTAAAACCTCAGAGTTCTTAAACCTAGCACACTGTTGGTACGTATGTCTAAGGATTACTCCGTCATCTTCACTATCCGGAGCAATGTCACAAACCAGTGCAGTAACCGGTACATTAGTGACTTCAGGTTGTTTAACCTCTGCAACATCCTTCAGTGATGGCTCTCGAGCGTGAAACGACTTCAGCATATTTACATGACACACACGAGATTTCTTTCGACGATCAGGAGTACGAATTACATAATCGGTATTACTCAATTTTCTCAACACTTCATATGGTCCCGAAAAACGTGCCGAAAGAGCAGACCCAACAACTGGCAGTAAAACAAGTACTTGATCACCTTCTTTAAAATCACGCAGAACCGATTTACGATCAAAGTGGCTCTTCATTGTGAACTGTGCATTCATCAAAGCCTCCTTTGCCGCTGAACCCGCCTGGTGTAGGCGTTCGCGGAATTTGCTGACATAATCCAGTACGTTCGTTTTAACACTTGTCTCCACAGATAACATTTCCTCTTTGAGCATCTTAAGTGGACCTCTCACAGAATGACCAAATACCAAATCAGCAGGGGAAAATCCAAGACTATCCTGTACTGCTTCCCTAACAGCAAACAAGACTAAAGGGGTACCTTCATCCCAATCCTTACCCGTGTCCATGCAATATTTACGAAGCATAGCCTTCAAGGTTTGATGGAATCTCTCCAAAGCTCCTTGGCTTTCTGGATGGTATGCACTCGAGATCCTGTGAGAAATTTTCAACGTTTTCAATACTTGGGCGAAAAGTTTTGACATAAAGTTCGTACCTCGATCAGTTTGAATAACGGTGGGCAATCCAAACACTGAGAAAAACTTCACCAGCGCTTTAATTACTACCGGCGCCGTGATTTTCCTCAATGGAATCGCTTCGGGAAAACGCGTCGCTGCACACAGCATTGTCAATAAATATTGGTTACCAGCTTTTGTTTTGGGCAAGGGACCCACACAATCAACAATAACACGCTCGAAAGGTTCCCCCAAAACCGGTATAGGAATCAATGGAGCCTTCGGAATTGTCTGGTTTGGCTTACCCGAAATTTGACATGTCTCACACGTTTTACAATACTTCGCCACGTCAGTTTTTAATCGAGGCCAGAAGAAATGTTTTAATATTCGATGGTACGTTTTCTTAATACCCAGATGCCCAGATAAATCATGGTCATGAGCCAAAGAGAGTACCGTTTGTCTGTAACATGCTGGAACGACAATCTGATTTAACACATTCCATTCGGAGTCATTCAAATCGTCAGGACACCATCTACGCATTAAAACTCCCTCCTCCATGCAAAAAGCAGCTTTTCGCGCCTGTGCCACCTCTGCAGAAACAACAGAAGAAATACACTTATACAAAGTTACATCATCTTGTTGAGCAGCGATAAGGTTTTCACGCGTTACATGCAATTTCAAGTCACTCAAATTTGAAAGAGCGGATTTTCCGTCAAGATGGTCATCAACCATCAACACATCAGTCGCAAACGTAGGGCCCATGAAAGTTGAATGCAAATCATCTGCATCAGCAAATTTGCGCGCTTGGGGCACGTGTCACAGCGCATGCAGAAAAAACTTCAGGAAACTCTTCGGACAATTCATCGGGTGAAAAAAACCAGGTTCATCACAAACCTCTAACAACGGCATAACTCTCCCACCAGCTATGTCATTACCCAGAATGAAGTTCACGCCTGGTACAGGTAACTTATCACGCACTCCCACCTTCACTATTCCAGTAAACAAATCTGATTTTAGGTAAAACTGATGCAGAGGAACTTTTATCGTCCCCATTTCGATACCACGGACCAACACATGACTACCACAGAAAGTGTTTTCAGGTCCAGGCAACACATCGGTCATTATGAAAGACTGCTGAGCACCAGTGTCACGAAGCATGTTTACTTCACTTTATCGGTAAGCTTATCATCAACAGAGACAAACCCTCCTATCATAAAAGGTTTATAACTGGCGTCAAGTTTTTCACAGCTCTCAGCAACAACGATATCAACAGTTTTCACAAAGGCAACATTCTTAGTACCAATGCCTTGTTCCTTGCGTTTTAACGCAAGACAATCAGCAATAACATGTCCAGATTTACGACAGTAGAAACACTCTCTATCCTCTCTGTTTTTGTAGCATTACTTTTAGAACGAGACTGATCTTTCGAAGTATACGAAACAGGCAAGACTCTCTCATTACGAACCGGAGTAAAAACATTTTTATGAGTCAACGAAAACTCGTCAGCACAAACCGATGCCTGAGACAACGAAGGTACCTTTTGCTCATTGAGGTAAACCACAATGCGATCAGAGATGCAACTCTTAAATTCCTCCAAGAGGATTAATTCACGTAATGCCCGAAAATCTGACACTTTATTCGATGTACACCACTTGTCGAACAATACACCTTTTTCTCTAGCGAATTCTACGAAAGTCTGGTTCGAATTTTTCCTAAGGTTCCTGAAGCGTTGCCTATATGCTTCAGGTACGAGTTCATATGCTCGCAAAATTGCCGCTTTAACCACATCATAATCCAAACTGTCTTCCAAAGACAGAGCAGCACATACTTCTTGAGCCTTTCCAGTTAACTTACATTGCAAAAGCAGGGGCCATAAATCTCTAGACCATTGCAAAGCAGAGGCAATCCGTTCGAATGCATTAAAATAAGAATCAACCTCGGCTTCTCTAAATTGAGGTACAAGAGATATGTGTTTACTCACATCAAACGTACGCCCAGATGATCCAGAGTGGTTCGGAAGTACAGCATTCGGTGCAAATTGCACGGGTGGAACCGGTGCGGTTCTGACTACATTCAGTTCTAGCTCTCGCAACTTGATTTGCGTTTCCGCCTCAATTTCCATCCGGCGGATTTCAAGTCGCAGTCCCCTTTCGGCTTGACTCTCAGTCGCTTTCTGGCGTTCTTCACTCTGAAGCCTCGCAAGACGCAGTTTGAGGCGAATATTACCCTCAGACTCCGCCGGAGAAAAAGGATCGAAGGGCGGCAGAGCAGCTTTGGCTTCGGAACCCTCCGCCGCAGCCACTTCGCTCGCTTCCCCCTCACCTAACACAGAAGAGCGAGTCTCAACGCCAGGTGAACTACCAGCAACTACCAACACCTCTCGTTCCATTAAATGCTGCACAACGACCCTCTTAATATCGCTTTTTACCTGCTGCCTAGAGACTGAAATTTGGAAATACTCCGCAACTCTCAGCAACTGATCCTTTTTACACGCATCTAATTGTTCGACAGTTGGTGCACTAACGAAGCTTTCTAAATCGAAATCAGCCATAATAATTACGTTCGACACATTAACCAAACGGCCTCCGACTTATCATTCAAACAATACTCTGTTCAGGATTGATCCGTCATCACACCATCAACAATGTCTCACATATCATCCCAAACAAAAAGGACTGATCGTGTACGATCCCACCGCTGCCACCAAAAATGTTACGTGCCTGATGTTAAAAAGGGATGATCCCGTAACATTTATGTGAGACACTGTCACCAGGTGTGATGCAGATCAAAGAAAGGACACCGAACAGAGGTATATTAGAATCAAAAGTCTTTACTTTCGTTGCGTTGAGGAAATATACATAATTATATAAACAGATATACAGAGGATAAAACAAGAAAAGAGTGCCGCACAAATTAAAGAAAGAAACAAAATAAAACAATCCTTATACTACTTCTAAACTAGCTAACAAAAGAAATATGAAAATGAAACCGAAGTCTTCAGCGTATACGACGCCCCAAATAAACTAATATAATCTACAAACAGAAATACACGGGTGGCGTCACACTCTCAAACCTAACTTAACAAAGTATAATTTAACATGACGCACTAACCTGCATCCTCCAAGAATTCGATGGACATAGATTGACAAACAATAGATCTATAAATAGATCAAAATACATACACAACGCATGACTAAGTACGTGAAGAATCCGATCGAATGGTGTCGACCACAAACAGCTAACCGCGTCGGTGCACACGGTACGCTGGCGTGGCGCACCCACACACAATCACCTCGCGTCCTTAAATACTTCCGGAACGCAAGCCGATTGGCAGGACCTCATGACGTCAGTATCATGATTGGCAATCGAGTCAGCCAATAGAAACCAACCTATGACTGGAGCTGGAAGAGACACAGAAAGACAGGAGAGCGAGAAACAATACCATGTACATAAAACACACACGGAACGTAACATGATTGAACGTAACATTAAAACACGGAACGTGATTTATTTTTTCTATTTCTAGAGGCGACACAAATTAACTTCAAGACGTTTCTAGGCGATTGATGTGGATGACCTAATCGCATTAGTCCTGAAATTCGCCCCACATACGAATTAAAATGGTGATCACACTTTTTTTACCATATATTTTGAAATAGCCTAACTAGGCTATTAACTAGGTTAAAAATATGCAACATATTCTGTCCAATAATTGCCCAATAAAGTGAAAGAAATGCATTTATGTTTTATTTAAAGTGCTACAAAACCTTGTTCTGAACCACCATAATACCCTATCCCACAGCGATATCTAGCGGCAAATTAAAATATAAATATTATTAAAATTTGTTTACTGTTAAAAACTATACTGATGCGCTATTATTATTAGGCTAAACTTTAGCCGTTTAAGAATAAGTGTTATTCTTATTCTAAATAATTAAATTAATTGTGTTGTGTAAAACGAAACGGCACGTTTCGAAGAAAAGTGGAGTTATTAATATTTACACTTGCTTGTGCAAAATATAATTTAAATATTAGAATAAAATTATATTTAGAATATTAGGTAATAGGTTATATAATTTTGTACCTTTTGTGCACTGTATTTTACGTATTCGATTTTCCTGCTTATTAAAAATTTGAATCTGTTGCACACAACTCCAATGTCAGATTAGTCGTTATCAACATATTCAATATGCTTATTTCTTTAATTAATGAAAATACATAGAAATATACATAAACGCGTTTAAACTGCAAACATTGTCTGCTTTTACATAGAAGGAAATATTTAGTCTATGTTTTTAAACAAACCATTGATCCGACCATGCACAAACTTTCTTGCTAGTAAATGTTTAATTCATTTGTTCGTCTAATTGTTTATTCTAATTTGTCCATGTAACTTATGTTGCCTTTTTCTTTGTTACTTTTGGAGATAACGGTGGTGGCAGACATTAGGTTTCCAGAGTTCACACCGACGAAGAGTTCAAGAAGTTAGTCTGAGTATCGTTTGTATAGCTATATACATTTTTTAGCATACTGTATTTTTGCACGTCCATCCATCCATCCATCTTCTTCCGCTTATCCGGGGCCGGGTCGCGGGGGCAGCAGTCTAAGCAGGGACGCCCAGACTTCCCTCTCCCTAGACACTTCCTCCAGCTCTTCCGGGGGACACACCGAGGCGTTCCCAGGCCAGCCGGGAGACATAGTCCCTCCAGCGTGTCCTAGGTCTTCCCCGGGGTCTCCTCCCGGTGGGACATGCCCGGAACACCTTCCCGGGAAGGCGTCCAGGGGGCATCCGGAAAAGATGCCCGAGCCACCTCAGCTGGCCCCTCTCGATGTGGAGGAGCAGCGGATCTACTCTGAGCTCCTCCCGAGTGACCGAGCTTCTCACCCTATCTCTAAGGGATCGCCCAGCCACCCTGCGGAGAAAGCTCATTTCGGCCGCCTGTATCCGGGATCTTGTCCTTTCGGTCATGACCCACAGCTCATGACCATAGGTGAGAGTAGGAACGTAGATTGACCGGTAAATCGAGAGCTTCGCCTTGCGGCTCAGCTCCTTTTTCACCACGACAGACCGGTACAGCGACCGCATTACTGCAGAAGCTGCACCGATCCGTCTGTCAATCTCCCGTTCCATCCTTCCCTCACTCGTGAACAAGACCCCCAGATACTTGAACTCCTCCACTTGAGGAAGGAACTCTCCACCTACCCGAAGTGAGCAAGCCACCCTTTTCCGACTGAGAACCATGGCCTCAGATTTGGAGGTGCTGATTCTCATCCCAGCCGCTTCACACTCGGCTGCAAACCGTCCCAGTGCATGCTGAAGGTCCTGGTCTGATGGGGCCAGCACGACGACATCATCCGCAAAGAGCAGAGATGATATATCGTGTGGTCCCCAAACCCGACGCCCTCCGGCCCCTGGCTGCGCCTAGAAATTCTGTCCATAAAAGTTATGAACAGAACCGGCGACAAAGGGCAGCCCTGCCGGAGTCCAACATGCACCGGAAACAAGTCTGACTTACTGCCGGCAATGCGAACCAAGCTCCTGCTCCGGTCGTACAGGGACCGGATAGCCCTTATCAAAGGGTCCCGAATCCCATACTCCCGGAGCACCCTCCACAAGACCCCGCGAGGGACACAGTCGAATGCCTTCTCCAAATCCACAAAACACGGATCATGGGAGTGTATTTTTGCACGTATTTAATAAATTGTTTTTTAATTAAATTTATATTATATAGTGTATTATATTATATTATACAATTGATATACGCTGCTCCTATAGATTGTGATAAAAATTCTGATGATTCTGTTTTAAGAAATATTTTGTCTACCATTAAAGAATGAATTAAAAATATGGATCATGTGATTATTTTTATGTTTATATAGACCTTATATAGATTTAATTACGATGAATTTTCGTGTTATTAATGCTGCTTATATATAGGGAAAAATAGTGTTAAATCAATCGAAAATCACGAAAATATAGGCTAAGTTTGTACGTTTTTCTGTACGTTTTTAAATAAAAAGTTAAACTAAATAAACCGCCAAACTAATGTATTAGTGAGTGAGTTAAAACAAATGACCGTTCATTTTTAAATGACGGGAGTGCGCGGCAGAGCGGAGAATGCACGTGCTCGAGGGCACACACATACAGTAACCGACAACCGCATTAAAGAAATACACATGGATTTATGATTGTAATTTCATTTAGCTTAACTAGTTTATTATTTTCAGCCATTAAAGGGCATATTTATTCATTTAATTTGCTCAGTATAACATGTGTTAATGTGATCTTAATTTCTGCATTGTGTCACTGCCCTGATAGCACAAGTCCTACATCTGGCAGACATATTTTTTATGTCTGCATTTTCATCTGCAAGACATCTGGCAGATGCTTTTTGCTCATCTGCCCTACGTGTCTGCTGTCAGATGTCATATAGACCTCTAATATCGGTACAATGTTATGAAACCACAACAGTGGAGTAGATGCTTTTTTCTTGAAACCCTTCCAAATAATGGTGATTCTGACCCCTAGACCAATAATGCTGACAGTGCGCTGGTACAAGATAGACACACGTCCTCTTCCAGGCTGATTCATAACTATTACAATTGATTGGAATCTCTTAATTATTACTCTGAGGGTGGAATTGGGCATTTTCAGTGTTTTATAGCTACTTCCTATTTTGTAAAGCTCATCAACCTTTTGTCGCATATCACAGCTACTGTATGTTCTTTGGTTTTATCCGTTGTGATATAGGGGAGTTTGGCCTATGTATTACCTCATATGTATATCCCTGTTAGAGATGCGCGGATGAGATAAAATGTCACCCGCAACCGCTGCTTCAAATAAATGATCCACCTGCCACCCGCCCGCATGTATAATTTTCTCTGATATAGACATCCGCACCCGATCCTCACTTTAATTACTCTAATTCTTTGTTTTGAGCATGATGTGGTCAGATTCAGTGAAGTTAGAACTATTCTGCCAATCTCTGATGGTCAAATAATACGCTGATCGTAAAATGCTTTTAAAGGAACATTTATTTATAAAACAAAAGTTTGTCTTTGGCCAGATGAGCCTACATTTTCTTAATAAAATAAACACAGGCTTTACTCCCTTCAGACTTTGAATATCGCTTTTCTGTCACTGTAACACGCAACACACACGACTGGATAACGCTACATTTTCTAGCACTGTCTATGTCTGCAAATGCTTAAATCTAATCTTTCGATTTAGCACATGATGTACCATATTCAAGGTCTTGTGGCTTTCATATACAAAGATTTTTTGTTGTTGTTTCATTCATCTAAAACAAATGGTAAAGAATTCCATGTGTTCTGTGATGGCTGTCAAATAAAAATAATGTGTTAAAAAAAATTCTACTGTAGCAGACCTGGAGGAAATCTGCTGGTTCAGTTTTTATTTACCCTGCCAGAATTTTACCTGCCATCACAAAAAGTAAAAATAAAATGGACCTGTTGTATATTTGTTGTTTTTGACTTGTGTAACATTAAGAAGGTTAAATATAAAATAAAAAAAACAAAATATTATATTGTTTAGATAAGTCAAGGAAACTGCACTAAACTGTTGTGATAATGCGGCTCTGCAGACCAACTTTATTTATGTCCCCACCAATATCAAAATAAAAATTTTGCTCTTCATATGATATATCCAAAAATATAACATTATGGTAAAGGTGTTTGCAACAGAAGGCTGTATATTTTTTAAACGTGTTTGCGATATTTTTAATGTAGTGCTTCAATTTGCAAGAGATGTGAGGCATTTTGCATTTTGTGTGTGCAATTCTTGGATTTGTGTGTAAAGTTTTGAAAAAAGAGGCAAAGTTTTGAAAATGTGTGTAAGCAGTTGAAAAATACTGTAAAATGATGTGTATCTTTAAGCCCAACACGTCACTTTCTCAACTAATAGTGTGAGTTACAATTTGCAAAAAGCCGAGAAATTTTCCTCTTCCATCAACAGATACCTGAGCCAAAGGCTGAAATGATTCTCAAAGTGAACAGCATGATGAAGAATGTGTACCTTAAATACATGTTAAAAGCATTAAAAGGATCCATAGAATTCATAGATGATAATATAAAGGATTTACATCAGCGTCTTATTAAACATTGTGATGTTTTTTTAACATTGTCATTTTTCATATCATGCTTTTAGACATGTTGCTCAATATGCATTTTTATTGAATTCAAAGGTTCTGAAAAATATACCATTTTTACAAAGCATGCTTACATTTCATTTTTCAATCGAATAGAAACATGTTTATTTTGCATACAAAGGTGTTTAATTTGCAGTTGGAAACAGTCAGTGTTAAATTGATTAAAAAAGGACTCAGAAGCTGAATTAGTATTAGAAAGAACAACGATTCTCAGCATCAACCAAATATCTTCTTTAAGAATGAGAAAATGCTGCTCTTTTAGTCCAAGCACATTTCATCTTCATCAACTCTCGAATTGTGCGAGTACCAGCTACAGAAGCCGTGACTGTCCTTCAGACAGACGTACTCCAGAGAGTAAGGACAGTTGGTTTCCCACTTACATTCTTTCTTAGATTGGGGACAACATGGACTGTCAAAGCATGTAGAGATCTGTGGAGATGACAGTTTGACATGAGTTTGAGCTGATGTACAGTTTGACATTGACATGAGTTTTGTGTTTGACTACAGTTAAAGAAATAGTTCACAAAGACAAATTCAGTCATGTTTTCTTCATCGTCATGTTGCTCCAAGAGATGAAAAGTACAATTTAGAGACTGAAAGCCTCAGTCCTTGTTCGTTTTCATTTGTGTTCTTCCAAATTAGTTTTTCAGTAACGTAAAGACTTTTGTGTTTCCCGTAACAAAACGAGTAGTGCAGTTTTAGAACAGCAGAACAGACCAAATAGTGACAGAAGTGTTATCTTTGGGTGAACTTTCTGTTTTAAAAAAGCTTCTTGAATTGATTCTTGAAACTATGCCATTTTGGTAGAAAATTGTGAATATCAAAGTAACATTTTGTAAGGTTTTGTATGCTGTATATCATTACCTTGCAGTCACAGCCCATGTGATACATTTGTCTGAAGTTGTCTTGTTCTGTTAAGGAGAGATGATCCCATTGCTCGACAAGGCCACAAATTCCCACCTCAATTCCATATTTAATCTGATGTCCTATAACAAAAAAGTGGAAATTGGCTGGAGTCTACGACAAATAATTATTTACATTCATATGCTTTGCCTCACAAGTACCACTAATAAAAATATAATATAATAAATAAATATATATATATATATAAAATAAAAAATAATGAAATAAAAAAGGCAGTTTTTTATGGTATGTTTAGATTAAATGTGAGAAGCAGAGGTGTACCTGAAAGCACGTATCGTCCCTCATCCAGTGTGATGCCACACGATGATTGTGGATCTGTGTAGACGTATTTAATTCGCTTTGCATTGATAGAACCTTTCAATACCTGAAATAGGAATTTTCGTTATAATGCATATATTTTGTATTGGAAGTTTTTTATTGTGAATATTCTGCAAATTTGAAATTTGTGATACTCTTTCTTTTTTATTTTTCAAGATAAATATTCTGTAGATGAAAGACTTACATTATCTTGCATTAAATTTAATTGATTTTGACTTATTAGAGATGTCAAATGAAAAGCTTTTGCATTAAATATGGACGCTTGAAAGTTCAAGTAGATAAGCTTACCTGGATTGTTATGATTTTATTCCGAAATAAGTTCTTTTGATACTTAACACGACCCCCCTTTCCGGTTACATCAGCTAAAATCACTGATGGAAAATAAAGTGGCATAAATGTTAGAAATGCTGTTTTGTTTAAACATCCTGAACATGACTATTCAGCGCTGTGGAGGTTTCACACACTCACTAATATATTGTTAATATAAAATATTGAATTATTATTGTCCTCTAACAACATTCAACAGTAGAAATTGTTGTTTGTTTCTGAATCATGAACATTTCCAGCACATACTGCAATAGTACTTTTACACTTGCTTGATTGGAAATTAAAAAATTGAATAAAAAATTGCTCATGGTTTTATATATGGTATTTACATCGTTTAAAATATTTCCTTCAAAAATTATATCGGAAAACTTATGAAATAATGTTGATATTAGAGTTGACGTACCTATTTCAGAATTGCAGAATTGATCTTGAGGGTGACGTGGGGCACAGCGGCAGCTCTCTGCTGTCTGCATATTCAGCCCTACAGACAAGAAGATCAGCACAACACCCAACAGTGTGACGCCCATCATGTGCAGCAGAAGTCAAAGGATTAGATCTGATTAACAGGCTGTGACAGAATTTCTACTTTCTCTAGATGGAAGTGGATACATTTTATAGTTCACATGTCTTAGGAAGGGATCTGCCCCTCCTACCAAACAAGCCCCTCCCACATTCTTGTGTGTTGATGAATTAGTCCTGCATATTAAAATATAAAATACTAGAATCAGGGGAGCAGCTAGGCATTCTGGGCACCCTGTCTAATTTCTAGATTGGGCCCCTTGCGAATGCCCCTCGGTCTGCCCACGACTGGCCGTCTGCAGAGGTAAAAATATATTTGTTCTAAAAATAGCATTGTACAATGTTCAATTACAAGTATAGTCAAAACACATGTGACAGAACATAAAGTGTTTTCTTTTACAACATTAAAATGTTTGGTTTTTAAACAAAATGGCCAAATATTTCAGTACATTGAAAAATAAGAAATGGTCCTACTGTATATATAAAGGTATTGTCAGCATCAATTTTCTTTTACACGTTTCTATTCAATTTTACTGAGGATTAGAAGCCTAAAGAAACACTCTACCGTTTGTTACCAATAAATACCATGAACTGATAACAACAGTTGTATTACTCCTACTTAATTTTATTTCTTAAAAAACAATTGATTACTTTTGGATAATGTAATAACTAATATTAAATCACATTGATTTTAACACACTTTATAATTCAAAGGGACATCACAAGCATAAATCCCTCTAATAAATGTCACAACCAGCTGCTGGGTCATTATTTATCAGTAAGAAACATTTTTGTTTTTTGGCCTTCACTCTGATAAGCAGTTTATACTTGTCCTGTCCGTCACTTCTTGTGCAAGACTTTGAGGTCATCTAATTCCACATACAGAATAATGTTTTTAAAATATGAATGTGATTCTGGCAACATGACTGCTCTGATTTTGTTTAGAATAAAAATAAATACTGTATGATGCAAAACACAATGCTTTATTATAAAGTGTAAGAATATTGCGCAAAAGGGAATATAACAAGCAAATAATTTGGTCAAAAGTAACGTTAGTAGGCAGCGCGGTAGAACATCAAATCAAAAATAGAAAGTGAAACTTAAGTTTGCCATCAGTTAAAACTATTAGCTCAGAAACAAATAACAGATTTATAAGAACACAGATTGCCTGTTAGATATAACCAAAATGTATTAAATCTCTTGTTTAACTGCTACAAAGACATCAGATCCAGCCGTAAGATTCAGAAGCACTTGCCGGGGTGAGAGCGAGTTGGGCGGTAGCTACATGAGTGCTAAGCGCCCGGTGATTGCCTGGAGCTCACATTTCCTAAATTCACCCAGCAAATTTGAAACCAAAATGAAAGTAGCGTCATGATCGCTTTCTAAAGTATGCCTTCATGGATGTGAAGCTTTATTTGGAGGTGAACTAACCCAAACCCTAACTTGTGTATAATGTGCTGATGAGGAGCGAACAGTGTGAAAACTTCACAGTGGATGAGAAACTGTATGGTATTGCTCCAGCGTCATATTATGTAAACTGCATTTATAACAAAGAACTCCACATACGCCGATGTCATAGCAAATAGAGCTTGTCACTCGACGTCAAGGCGCGTTGCATGCGCCGCCATTGTCGGAGGTTATTTTATAGCGCTTGTATTGTTTTACTACGGCTCTCACCTTGCTTTTGCGTACTGTGGTGTGAAGAGAATTAGAGCGGTGGAAAATATGAATAAATCAAGTCACACGGAACAACATTGAACTGAACCCACTAGCAGAAGAGCCTCTACCACCTACAAATATGGCCGCGAAACCCAGCATGTAACACGGCGTGACGTCAATTGACAAGCTCTATAGTAATAAGTACACACACCGTATTCTGAAGTTCACTCCGCACTGCGAATCCGTGGATTGAGGAACGCGCTAAAGACCCAGCTCCCCCTCGCTGGGCCTAGTTGGCACGGCATGAGCTACTCCGGATCCACCTCTGTGCACCTAGTCTTGTACTATCAAGCGCCACTAGTTGGCTGTTAATATCAGCGCGAGTTCAACTGTTTTTAAAACGCAAGTGCTGGCATACTGTAGCTAAAATTATTTCTTACATTTTTGTCATGAAGTATGATTTTTCATTGTGGTCAACATCGTTTCTGTGATAAACTGCATTGCGGGAACCTAATAAAAACACATTGGATGTCCAAACTATAACAACAGTTAAAACTTTGTACCCATCTCAGCAAAAGTCATATTATTTCCATCTTGAATTAATCGTTTCGGTATTGAATTTGCTTCAGATAAATGCGCCTGCTATATGATTTTGTTAATGACGAAGACAGCAGGCAATGTGAACGCTTATTTAATCTATTTATCCTTTCCTTCTTTTTTTGTATCGCATTAGGTGTGGTTTATTTGCAAATTCATTCAAATAATCGGATTAATTTTATATATATGTATGAATGAAAGCACTCAAACAGGCTTGTTAATATAATGTGAAATTTATTGTACTGCATGATTGTAATTTTGGATAGACTCAACCTACATATAGGCTACATTATATCAATCCAATAGCGGAAACAGATTCCGCTTCCATAGTTACAGATTGGCGGGTGTTTATCAGCTGTAAATTTCAGGGCAAGCTTATTTTATTTATGTAAATATACTGTCAATTCTGATCTCTACTATGAAATGGTTTTCATTGATTGAAGTGTCTGATCCATAACAGTGACTGTTTACTAATTAGTAACCAGTCTGAAACCTGTGACTTGTGAGCCCAGATTTCTTCATTCCTTTCACCTTCATAAAACATGTTAATAAATAAGTCCCACATTGTGATTCCCAGCAAAGTGGTGTTGGTTCTCCTCCAATCACTGACAGGCCAGCTGAATGTTTCTCATGACCGCTGAGTGCAATATGAGAAATACATCAACATTTCCTCTACATACAGAGATTCTTGGTGTTGGGGTCATCTCAATGACATCAGAATTAGGTGGAGTGACTTCTGTTTCAAACTTTTTTGCTAGTGCTTTTTTGCTAGTGCTGGTGGTTTTACTATTTCTTTCTTGGGCAACTGGCTGTGGGATTTGGTTTTACCATGATTGAATCATAAAAAAAGGATGATCTCAAACAGATCTGCCATACATTTCATAATGCATGACACAGTTCAGTTCATGAAATCACAGAAGTATTGTTCCTCACATCTGTTAAAAATAAAGTTTTGTAGCTAGTTCATTTAAAAATAAATACAGGATAAAACAAGATGGTTTTCATAAGATCATAAAAGCGAGGTGTGCTATGATTGGCCAATTCACCAAAGGTAGCAACCGTTTGACGGAAATGTAACGCCTCTTACCGTATTCGGAACATCAGGTTCCAAAGCAATTGTACTGACAGTTCATAAAATGTCATCTGTACTTCCTTATATCAATTTGTGCCAGAATCTGATCCGGAAAATGATCAAGCAGATACACTAATTTTGCCAGCGCGATTCGAGCAGGATGTAAAGGATTGGAAAGGTTTTATTAAAAACCTGTGTTAAATAGTTTAAAACTAAAGCTAACTGTTTTACCTTATATACGACGTTAAAGGGACTATAAACAAACAACCATATACATCAGGGGTATTCAATTAAAGTTCCACGAGGTCCAGTCTTTATATTTTCTTCCAAACAGGGGTCCAGATAACATGTTTTTTTTAAATAATAAATATTTAATCAATTTAGCCCACATGGATATATATATATCTAAAATATATGATATTTTATCAGGCCGTTTGTTTTATATTTTGACATCCACTTATCAAGTCTGATACATAAAAAAGCTACTGACAACATACAACAAATGTGCTCTCATAATAACCAGAAAACAAAATGACTTACTAAATTAGCCTCTCCATGTCATTCATACCAGAACTACTTTTCTATCTTTAAATAATTTCCCAAGAACTTTCATCACAAAATGTGACCCTGTTTGTGAAAACCCAGCAAAAGTCTTTAAACTGTTTTCTACACAAAACCATCCTACAGAAAGAATATTCTATGAAAATATATAACAACAAAATCTTCAATATTGAAGATATTTTAAATATTTTAAAGATTAAAATCTTAGTGAAATGAATGCTTGAATTTCATCTTTGATGCTTGTTATGTAATAATTAATTAGATTATGAGACTTTAGCTTGGGTTTTCAGGGTCACAAATGTTTACATGCTGATCAATTATGCTAATGTTAAGTGTAGATAAAAACGTTATGGTTCATAAAATATCACAAATCTGGTCGAAAGGTTGGAGACATACAGCAAACAGTAAAGAGACTGACAGATACAAATACTTTAAAATTGCTTCATTTTGTTTACTGTTGTGAGTCCATTTACCTGCTCTGCGTGTCTGTACTACTGTTGTTAAAGGATAAAACGTATCTGCTGCTTTCCATGCTGCGCGTCTTTGGCGGGAGAGAGCAGAGCGCGCGGAGCGGAACGGGTTAAATAAAGCGGAGGACATAGCGGCAAAAGATCAATTACATAAATGTTCCTGAGAGCGCGTGTGATGTGATGTTATTCTCCGTTGTGTAGACGCGCTTTGTGTAGCAATCGTCGGAGAAATGCGCTGCACAAACTTGAACATTCGGATTGTACTTTTCTGGCACAGTGTTGTAAATAAAATGTAACCATTCGTTTTTAGCAGTCTTATCTTTTGGCAGGGCAAACAAAGAGTCTTTCTTTTCGCAACGAAACACAGCGTCTCCACGACATGACTGCGGCGGTGACGCTACAATGAGATTAAAGTACGCCCACTTTACTTGCGTTTAGATTTGGGCGGTCTTAGTCAAATCATGTTACGAAGTGATCTACATTCACGTTACAGGAAGGTCTGGGTGAGCATTCGCTTTTAGATATAATGCATATTTTGTTCCGACAATTTATTTTTTGCAATTTACGTGTCTAATACATGCATGGGCAACTTATAACACACCAAGGACACAGAAAAAAACACGTATTTGCGCCATATGACCCAATTTTCATGATCTAATGTTAATTACTCATAAGTGAATGAACATTGACTGTGAGACAAAGAATACATTTCATTTTGTAGGACTCCTTACTACGCCACTAATGGAAAATAACTTGCTAAGACAGATCTTCAACCCTGCTCCTGTAAGGACCCACTGTCCAGCCAGGGGGTGCATCCCACTGTACTTTTAGACACGCCCTCGCAAACTTCCCTAAGCACTTCCCCTCCACAGTTCAACTTGACTGTGACGTCACCGCAGAACGCTCCACTGTAGTGTATGGTATATTCATTGTATTTTTAAATAAACGCATAATAGTGTAGATTATTTATTATGCGGAGATTTAATTGCATAATACTTATGTGTACTATATGTTTACAGTCTGTTTACAGTTATGTTTACAGTTACAGTAGTATTTGATACTATAGATGTTTTAATTGTGTCATTTTTCTCCAATATATTATACAGATATATATTTTTTATATTTTCTACAACAACTGATATGTATATAGAATGGTGTATAAAACAAATTCATAAGTGAATATGGGTTTATTGAATAATTCAGCTTCAAAGTGAATAGCAAGTGGTCAAGGGCTTAGTGCGTTCCATTTAAACCTTATTCACGAGTTCAACCAGTAGTGGGCGCTCGTGCAACATTATCAATGAAGCACTCACTGGCACAATGTCATTTTCCGGGGACGGGAGAAAACACACCTCTGTGTCTGCTGGGAGAGAGTCTGGAGCAGCTGTGGGAGCAGCACTCACTGTGTTAGCTTCGGTGGAGTTTGTGTGAAAAAAGAAAAGACTTTTGGAAGTTTGGCCAAATTATTTTTTCTCTCTTCTTTTTTCGGCTCTGCTGGGTTTCTTTAAAAGCTTTTCTTTATGTACTTATTCTGCCGCTGGCAAATTTTATCTCGCTCTTTTAAGTTCTTACCGTCTCTGCCTCCCCTCCTGTCTGCCGTAACTTTCTCTAACTCTGGCCACTGAGCTGCTGGCATAGATGCATAACTGATGAATTGTTCCGCTGATCCATGATGCGGGGGAGGTAAATTCATGTGGATGTAATAATAACGTTACATCTTAATGGTTCTATCCTCCCGACCATACAAAATATGATAGAAACAAATATGTTATGCATGCGTTATATAAACTTCTGGGTATTCGTTGGGGGCCCTCTAGTTTCCTGGGGCCCTAAGCAGTCACTTACCTCGCTTATTGTATAAGTACGCCCCTGATACCTTTACCGGAAATCAAGCCACAAATTTTGAAGCCGTCTAACCAAAATCATACAATCAATCTTAAACAAAATGAAGCCCAGAGAAATGCTTATTGTATGTATTGCAGTGAACATAAACATTCAAATTTAATATTAGTTTTAAATTTATGCAGTGATATTGTAACAAAATAATTTAAGCGTTTTTCATGATGTACTTTAACCAATATTTAAAAACTAAAGTCAGTTGTCACGTCACAGAAAAATAAGTTAACAGTATCCAAATGTGTAATACAGTAGATTGGATTTTTAGTATAGGCAAGGCAAGTGTATTTATATTGCACATTTCATACACAAGGTAATTCAAAGAGCTTTACATGAAATGATTGACAAAGGAAAAATAGAATACATAATGCTTAAGACATCTTTAAAAAGCAGATTATTAAAAATTACCAATACAACTCCAGAATTTAAAAGACGATAAAACTGAAACAATTTTTTTTCAAAATGTGTGTATATATAAAATGAGTAAAATCAAAAGAAAATAGACTTAAAAGTGCAGTTGATGTAAACCAGCACAGGGCTCAGGTTATAAATGCACAGCTAAACAAGTGTGTTTTTAATCTGGACTCAAAAATGGCATGCAGTGAACATCGGAAGCCTTCTGGAAGAAGATACCAGCTACGGGTGGCGTAATGTCTAAACGCTGGTTAAACTTTTGTGTGAACCCTTGATTTTTTTGGTTCTGGTCAGAATCCTGGCAGCAGCGTTCTGTATGAGCTGCAGCTGTCTGAGGGTCTTTTTGGGAAGACCTGTAATGTCACAAGATACTAAGGAACAGAAAGATGTCACCACCACAGGTCAGGTTGAGAGATTTAATAGACTTCAAAAAACTGTCACAAACGAAAATCCACAGGGTCACTAAACTCCTTAGTGAAACAGGTAAATAAACAGACAGGATGAATCCACATTGGAAATATGTATCCAAGAGAATCCAATAGTCAAAACAGTTTTCAAGCCTTTGTAGGAGTATGATGTGATCTACTGTGTCAAAGGCAGCATTGAGATCTATAGTAATACCAGAACTGATATTTTGCCTGAATCAGAATTTAATCGAATATCATTTGATGCTGACGGAAACCAGACCAGGTTTGTCCAGGTAACCATTTGAGTTTAAGAATTTGGTCAACTGATTGAAGACAACATTTTCAATGATCTTGCCTATAAAAGGAAGATTTAAAATTGGTCTGTAGTTATACAGTAAGGTTTTGTCTATAGATTGTAATTTTTTATCAGAGGCTTAAAAACTGCAGTTTTTAGAGCCTCGGGGAAAGTTCCTGAAAGCAGTGAGTTATTTACTATTTTTAGGAGATCTGCTTCTAAACAGTTAAAAACTCTTTCAAAAAAGGATGTGGGGGGGGTGTCAAGGCTGCATGTTGACGCTTTAAGATGCTGTACCATTTCCACCAAGGTTTCGTTATCAATTGTCTGAAATTCAGATAAAGTTGTTCATTTCTGATGTTGTTGTACTGATGTCAGACTGACCCGACTGCCGAATGGAGCTTTGCTGATTGCCATTCTGATATTATTGATCTTCTTAAGGAAAAAAGTTGCCATCAGACAGCATTTCCGGGGGAACTTAGAACTTGTAAAGCTGCTTCGGAACAATGCACATTGTGAAAAGCGCTATATAAATAAAATTGAATTGAACTTGACTTCGGGGATTTGTTAGTCGCTCTACAGTAGCAAAAAGAGTGCAGGTGTTGTTTATGTTGCAGTTAATATTGTTTAAGAAAAATGTTCTGTCTAGCTTTGCCTTATTCGACCTTGAAGGTATGCACGCTGTCTTTATAGATGTTATAGTGAACTTCAAGTTGTGTCTTTCACCACATACGCTCAGCATTCCTGCATGTTCTTTTCATGCTTTGTACTGCTGGTGTGTTTCTCCAGGGTGCTTTACGCTTGCCGATAATCGTCCTGACCTTTACTGGAGCAATGTCATCAATAGCATTTTTAACTTTTGCATTAAAGTTATCGAGGAGAACATCCATAGAGTCTGCAGATATACTTGGTGACCAAAACATAGCATTCACTGGTGATCTCATTTATGAACCTCCTTTTTACAGAGACAGGTCTATCTTCAGTGGCAGGACAGAAATGTCTAGACTTTTGCTAATGAGAAGATCCAGAGTGTGTCCACGAGTGTGTGTGGGGCCGTGCACATGCTGCGTCAGATCAAAAGTGTTTAAAACAGTTAAGAGTTCACTTGTAGTGTTGCTTTCTGTCTTGTCTCTACATGAATATTAAAATATCCAGCAATAACAAAGCAATCAAATTCATAAGAAATAGCTGATAGCAGTTCTGAAAAGTCATCAACAAAGACTGAGGAGTATTTGGGAGGTCTGTAAATAATTGTAAAAAGAATGCGTGGTGCATCTTTTAAGACAATACTCAAGTATTCATAGGATGGGTAATCACCAAATAACAATTGCTTGCATTGAAGGAGATATGAAAGCTTCAGTGCAAGTTCTGCCGGGAAGACTCAATCTTACGTCACTTACTACGTATAGACCCTACCAATCATCATCTAAGACTGGTAATACTTTATTTTATTGTGCCCTTGTTACACATGTTACATGTAGTAACAATAGTATTTACTATACATTATGCAAAATTACATGTAACTACACCTAAACCACACCCTAATCCAAACCCTAACCCTAACCCTATAGTAAGTACATGTAGTTAATTATTATTACTCAGTACTTAAATGTACAATTACACTGTAACACGGGCACTGTAAAATAAAGTGTGACCGGATAATATAAGATCGTCACTTACCCTTTGTTTGCGTTCGCAGTTGAAGAAGCCGATATTCACGACATTCACACGTTCGTTCAGTCGTGATTCCAGGATGGTACAGATGATATTTGTGACTACACAGCTATTTGCTAATTCATGCTAGGCTACTCTGCTGCGATCCTTTCAGCTCATATAGCCACTTGCTTTCCCCAGTTTTTCGGGATTCAGTTATTTCTGGTTATTTAATATACTCTTCGCTCAAACCTCATATAGTGCATGGCAGGCGTTTCATTCAACACCCGTGTTGGAAAGCTCTCAAAGGGCATCTCTGAGGTTATATTGCAGGATGCTCCGTTATGTCAGTGCTTTCGAAGTGCTTTAACATGAAACAACTTCATATGCAGCGTTTGTTCCTTAAAGCTACCACCAATTTCGATTTGATTTGAAGCGTGCGTAAGACGCAATTACAAATGGTTTCGCGTAAAGTGCATGTTACATCGGAACAGCTGATCAGAGCAGGGATGTCAAACGTTTCACAATCGTCCCTTGGGGCACTCGCTGCCCCATATGTTTTCAAGGACCTTAAAAATCACTAAATGATTACTCTTTAATTGTTACATTTTAGCTGGATATAGAGTAGATATCATATGAAACCTGATTGCAAGAAGATGACGTCATGTGAAATATGATTGGTTAACACTTTGAAAAACCACATGAGATTTCTGTATAAAGCATGGAGTCAGATGTGTATTGGTTACATCACTTCAGGTGAACTCTAAATATCTCACTTTGCTTGCCCGAGCAAATAAAGTTTAAACTCTTGGCACCTGGAACCCTTGTCTCTGAGATTTCTTTCTGCGATGGAAGGCCGATTCGCCACAACAATATTTAACCTGACTATATTCTCGATCCTCAAAGCATTCTCAACTCAACTCAACTCAACTTTATTTTATATAGCGCTTTTTACAATTTTCATTGTTACAAAGCAGCTGTACATGAGACGCATTGAATACAAGAAAAACAACTAAAGTCATATACCTGTAAAAACAAAAAGTGAAAACAACAAAAGACAGACATACAAATGCTCCACACACACAATATGCATACACACTACACACATTGACAGACGCACCCACGCAAACACACACTTGCACACACGCACAGTGAAAGCACACATTTGAGATAAAGGAGAGAGAACCACAGGTCAAATATTAAACGGACTATAAATTCTTATATGCAATATTAATTATGTCTAACTTCTAAATTCTAAAGCAGCCCCCCTATTCAATTCTGTTTTGTCTTGTTTGTGTTATTTGGGTGTTCAGTTCAGTTTGCTTTATTTCAGTTGTTATGAAGACATCGATAAGTTAATGGGGTGATATGACATGGCTGGAGCGAACATTGTCGTTTGTTTTTGAGGTAATGCAATGTGTATACATGATTGAAGGTCAAAGGTGCCGTATTTCCAGATGCCCTGCCTCTCTGTAATGTTTTTTTACAAAGCTCATCGCTATGAAAAGCGAGGTGTTCTATGATTGGCCAGTTAACCAGTGCGTGGCAATTGGTTGAATGCTGCAGGCGTGTGACGGAAATGTGGTGCCTCTTGCCAATTTGGAGCATCAGGTTCTGGGGCGGTTTTGCTGACAGGTATGCCCACCTTGGCCGGTCTTGGTTGGATCATACCATGAACTGACGTGTATCAGTTGGGGGTGTGGTTGCGCGGGGCGGTCTTGGGCAGGTCTGGGTGAGCATTCGCTTTTGGATAGTATCCATGTTTTGTCCCACACTTTCATTTAGCAAATTTGCAGACGGCAGACGGTCCGTCTTGGTTACTCGATCCAGTTCGCCAGAGACTCTCCCAAGTTTTGGGGCATCATCTCTCCCTCTGTCTGAGGCTAGGGACGCCTACATACTTCGGGTAGAGGTCACCACCCTTCTGGCAAACAGGCATCGAGTTCGTCCCTCAAACCAAGATGTTCGGTGGGTTACAACCCGCACTTCATCGTTCCCAAGAAAGACGGCGGGTTGCGCCCCGGAGGTCTGCGTACCCTGAACTAAGCACCTTCACAAGCTGCTGCTCAGGATGCTCACGCAGAGGCGCGTCCTGACACCCATCAGGTGTCAGGATTGGTTCGTGGCAATCGACCTGAAATCCCTTTCGGTCTGTCCCTGTCTCCACGGTCTTCACGAAGATCGTGGAAGCCGCCCTTTCTCCCTGAGGGGAGGAAGGTGTGCGGGTACTTAACTATCTCAACGACTGGCCTGACACACTCGTGAGATCTGTTATGTATACAAGGGGCCTGGTGCTCCGGCACCCAGATCGATTGGGAATCCAGGTCTACCGAGGAAAGGACAAGCTCTCCCCAGGGCAGAGCATCCTCTTTCTCGGTAGGGAACTCAACTCTGTCACCATGTTGGCGCAACTGTCCGCAGTACGCGCCCAGCCGGTGTTGAACTGCTGGAACATTTCAGGCAGACAGCGGTCCCCCTGAAACGATTCAGAGGCTCCTGGGCATGGCGTCCTCGTCGGGTGAGACCCCTCGGGTTGATGCACATGAGACCGCTCCAACACTGGCTTCAGAGTCGAGTTCCGAGGAGAGCGTGGCACACCAGCAGCAGGCGCATGGTGATGACGCCCTGCGGCCGACGCACCAAAACCCCTGGTCTTCCATGACTTTTTCGACGGACTAAGGTCCCTCAGGGCAGGTTATGAGGCAAGTCGTGGTGACGACGGACGCCTCCCTGCAGGGATGCGGTGCAGTGTGTAACGGGCACGCAGGCGGGGCATTGGGCGAACCCCCACCTGCGCTGGCATATCAATTGCCAGGAGTTGTGGCAGTGCTACTTGCACTGAGCAGGCTGCGGCCTCTCGTGCGGGACAAGCACGTGCTGGTCCGAGGACTACAGCTGTAGCGTACATCAGATCTTAGGGTGGCGTTCGCTCACAGCAGCTAACACAACTTGCTCGACGCCTCCTCCGGTGGAGTCAACAGGTGATCCGTTCCCTGTGGGCCACACTCACCTCGGGCAAACTGAACTAGACAGCCGTCGCGCTCTCTTGTCAGTTTATGCCTCGTAGAGAGTGGTGACTCCACCCCCGCGTAGGCCGCTTGGTACTCCCTGTCCGAGGCTCTCGACACAGATATCCTTGCGCACAGCTGACCGCGGGACGGGCGGAAGCACACCTTCCCCCCCCCCAGGAGCCTCCTTGCACAGACACTGTGCAAGGCCAGGGAAGAGGAGCACCAAGTGTTTTGGTTACACCGCACTGGTCTAACCGCACTTGGCGTCAGAGCTGATGCTCTGGACAGCGACTCCCCCTGACCCATTCCCCTGACAGAGGACCTGCTCTCTCAGGGGAAGGACACGTTCTGGCATCCCAGATCAGACCTCTGGAACACCATGTCTGGTCTCTAGACGGGACGAGAAGATCCTGAGTTGGCTACTCCCCCTCTATGGCGGAGACCATCACCCAGGCTAGGGCCCCATCTACTGGGCGGTTACACGCCTCTAGACAGCGCCGCTTCTTGTCCTGGTGTCTCTCTCAACGAGAAAGACCCACTGAGGTGCTCGATCAGGATTGTGTTGTCCTTCTTACGAGACTGGAGACTAACATCTCCCCTCCACACTGAGTGTGTATGTAGTCGCTGTCGCCACTCATCACGACTCAGTTGATGGAAAGTTTCTAGGATGACACGACCTGGTCACCAGGTTCCTAAGGGGTGCGAGAGGGCGGCTCCCGCCTCATCTCCGCTCCATACCCTCTTGGGACCCTAAGGGGTCCTCGGGGGGGGCCTCTGGGCCCCCCAAGAGCCCCTCGGAGGTTCCGATCTTCCTCACCCGAGTAAGACGGCCCTCCTGATGGCGCTCGCTTCCTTCAAGAGGGTAGGGCACCTCCGAGCATCCTCCGTGTCCCCGGATTGCCTTGAATTCGGCCCTGGTAGCTCTCACGTTATCTTGAGACCCAGGCCCGGATGCGTGCCCAAAAAGTTCCCACTACTCCCTTACGGGGCAAAGTGGTGAACTTGCAGGCGCTCCCCATTGGGGAGGAAGACCCAACCCCATCCGTGTTGTGTCCTGGACCGCACGCAGGGCCTCAGTAGCTCTGACCAGCTCCTTGTCTGTATTGGAGGACAGCAGAGGGGAAGGCTGTCTCCAAGCAGAGGTTGGCGCACTGAGTCGTGGATGCCGTTACGACGACATTCCAATCTCAGAATCTCCCATGCCCACTGAGGGGGGTATAGCCACCTCCTGGGCACTGGCAGAAGCGCCTCTAGCAGACATCTGTAGAGCTGCGGGTTGGGGCTACGCCCATACACCTTCGCAGGGTTAAAACAACCTTAGCGTAAACCCGGTGTCAGCCCACGTCCTGCGTGGCAACATGTAGGACTGGCATCCGGCAGGGCGTATGCCTGCGAAAGCATCACCCCACCCTCTAGGAGGCTGGGTCAGTGTGCTATGTACCTCTCTCCTTACCCTACTCTGGCTAAGGACAGGTTCCCTATCCGCTTCCCTTCTTACCCAACCACTTGGTTAAGAATAGGCATTCTATCCATCACTAAGCAAGCACCACCTGGGGGTTGGCTGGGCAGAGCAGCCTTCCCCCTTAGGCCGGGATAACATGTGAGCCATCCCCTGGCAATAACCGGACCTAGTGCTACCAGACGCCTGTAACACCCTCCCCGTGGGCTGTTCCGTCTGATGTATCCTCATGATATGGTTCCCACTCCTGGTAACCCATGAGCTTCCCCAGGTGGACCTCCACCTCGCGGTTAACTACTCAGCCCGCACGTTCCATGCGTTCTCCTCCAAGGACGAGACCATACCTTATCCACCGTATTCCTCCCCACAGGTAGGAGGTGGCCTCTGCAGCGCATCCCTAATTATGGAAGTTGCGCTTACCCGGTGTAAACCCGAGCCGGACGGCCTCTCGCCAGTAGAGAGCTAAGGCCTCCGTCCGTGAAAGGTTACCGGTCAGGGCTGTTCCCATCTTTTTCCAAGATAGCTCTGGAACCCCCCGACCACCACACTGGAAGGTTACAGTTTCACGAAAGCATCGAGCTGACACGCCCAGGCCTGTTACCGTCGCTTCGCTAGAGACTGTGACACGATACAGCGTTGTGGCGTTTTCCATAGGCAACCCCATCTGTCGTCCTCGACACAACGTCGAGAGACCGACAGAAAGGGAACGTCTCGGTTACGTATGTAACCTCTGTTCCCTGATGGAGGGAACGAGACGTTGTGTCCCTTATGCCACTAACACGTATCGTATTCTGCTGCAGTCGTGAGAGGCTCTCAGGCTCTTCAGAACAAAAGGTGAGTGAATGCTGCACGCCGGCTTCCTTTTATACCGGACATCCGGGGGCGGAGCCCGGCATGCAAATTTCATTGGCCTTTTCTATAGTAGTCAGAGTTGATTGGTTCTCAAGGGCGAACCCCATCTGTCGTCCTCGACACAACGTCTCGTTCCCTCCATCAGGGAACAGAGGTTACATACGTAACCGAGACGTTTTCATTAGTTGTCAGTTATAATCATCAAAATTAAAAGAAATAAACATTTGAAATATATCAGTCTGTGTGGAATGAATATATACATTATTCACGTTTCCCTTTTTTTTAATTAGTGAAATAAATCAACTTTTTGATGATATTCTAATTATATGACCAGCACCTGTATATACTGGTGGTGGTGTCTTGCTTCTCATTTATTACCCTTCTGTCACAGTTGTTGTATGTCTTGTTAGGTTTTTTCCTCCCCTGGTTTATTTCATTATTAGTTAATTAGTTTTCACCCGTGTCTAATGATTAGTTTATCTCCAGCACCTGTTTATCCCTTGTCTTCCTTTTGTATTTAAGCCCTGTGTTTTCCTTAGTTTGATGTGGGTTATTGTCAATGTCAATGTCAATGTCAATGTCAATGTCAATGTCAATGTCAATGTCAATCAATGTCAATGTCAATGTCAATGTCAATGTCAATGTCAATGTCAATGTCTGTCATCTCCCGTGTTGTTCCCCTGGTTCTTATTAAAGTTATGTTTTTGGGTTATACTTCGAGTTTTTGATTTAGTTTAGAGTAACCCCGTGACAGAATAACCCACCTTTAAAAAATTGATTATCTGCGGCTCAACGTCTCTCCAGAGGACAATCGAAGTACCACCTCAGCCAGGACAGCCGTCCTCTGGAGAGATATGTGGAGGACTTCCTCATTCTGAGTCGCGAGGTGAGTTGGAATGATCGCTCGCTTAATGCGTGTTTTTTGTTGGGATTGGATGATGACTCCCTTCGGTGTCTGTGTCCTGAGTTCAAGGACAGACCCGTTGTGGAGTTTATCGATCTCATTCGGTGGTTATTGGGTGCTCAACTCCGTTTGAGCGAAACCGTCCCGGATGAGATCGATCATCATCCAATCCCGTCCGTGCATGCTGCGAGTGATCCGACTCACCTCGCGATCTCTCCGAAGTCCTCCACTGGAGACAGAGCGCGCAGATATCCCGTGCCTCTCCAGCCGGTCCCGTCCGGCCCCCGTGCCTCTCCAGCCGGTCCCGTCCGGCCTTCCCGTGCCTCTCCAGCCGTCCCGTCCCTTCCCCGTGCCTCTCCAGCCGGTCCCGTCCGCCCTTTCTTCCCGTCTTCCCGTGCCTCTCCAGCCGGTCCCGTCCGGCCTTCCCGTGCCTCTCCAGCCCCGTCCTCCTTCCCGTGCCTCTCCAGCCGGTCCTCTCCACCCGTGCCTCTCCAGCCGGTCCCGTCCGCCTTCCCGGGCCTCTCCCGGTCCGTACGGCCTTCCCGAGCCTCCCAGCCGTTCCCGTACGGCCTTCCCGAGCCTCTCCAGCCGTTCCCGTACGGCCTTCCAGAACCCCTCTCAGAGCCAGTCCCGTCTGGCCTTCCCGAGCCTCTCCAGCCGTTCCCGTCCGGCCTTCCCGAGCCACTCCAGCCGTTCCCGTACGGCCTTCCCGAGCCTCTCCAGCCGTTCCCGTACGGCCTTCCAGAGCCCGCTGCCCAGCCGCCAGAGCCCGCTGCCCAGCCGCCAGAGCCCGCTGCCCAGCCGCCAGAGCCCGCTGCTTCCCCTGGTTCTTATTAAAGTTATGTTTTTGGTTTATACTTCGAGTTTTTTATTTAGTTTAGAGTAACCCCGTCACACCTTCGATCATGTTCTAAATAGGGCCTATCGAGGCCTCAGTCTCCATGTCATGGCCTATCGAGGCCCCCGTCTCAATGTTGTGGCCTATCGAGGCCCCCGTCTCAATGTTGGGGCCTATCGAGGCCCCCGTCTCAATGTTGGGGCCTATCGAGGACCCCGTCTCAATGTTGGGGCCTATCGAGGCCCCCGTCTCAATGTTGGGGTCTATCGAGGCCCCCCACCAAGGCCTTTGTCACCATGTCATGGCCTAGCGCCTTGAGCATAAAGCCATTATGCTTTATGTCATTATGATGGCCTTCATCATAAAGTAGCGGCCCATCGAGGCCTTGTTACGGACTCTATCGAGGCCTCCTTCACTGTTATGGTCTATTGAGGCCTTCATCACCATGTAGCAGCACATTGAGGCTTTGTCACTGTCAAGATCTATCGAGGCTTGTCTCAATGTCATGGCGTGCAGGAATTCTTGACCCTCTGGAAGCGCGCTATGGACGCCATATTCGTACCTTGTCGCCAATCAGTTGTCTAATAAATGTTCATTGCAAGTATTCTCGCCTCCTGAGTCTTTCTGGTAGAAATGTAAGCTTCAGCGCAAGTTCTGCCGGGAAGACTCAATCTTACGTCACTTACTACGTATAGACCTAACCACTCATCATCTAACACTTGGAGTATATATGATCGTCACTTACCCTTTGTTTGCGTTCGCAGTTGAAGCAGCTGATATTCATAAGCTGATAATGTTTTTTTGTGAATGGATGTTTGAATTGCAAATTTAACAGTAAATATTTTTTCTCCCTTTCATTCTCAGAGTGATGTCTAATAGGCAGTAGATTAGATAGGCCCTTTCCAGTTTTATGGCAAACCGTAGTTTTTTTCTTTAACATATCAGGACAGATATAGGGAAAGCTAAAGGAACATTGGGTTCCCACTTTTTTTTCAATCACAAATGTTCAAACATTTGTGATTGTTGCTGCTATCAAAGCAGGGACCCAATGCATATCAGTTACCAGTCTTGTGTCACCTCCAGCTGACAGGGGTTGGTGTGATCCCTGGCATTGCGGCAGAGGCCGGAGAGCTCTTTCAGAAGGACGGGGTGGGCGAGCAGGACCCGGAGACTTTGTTCCAACAAACACTACCCTGCAAGCAAGCTTGCAATGGCACTTTACGAGACCACTTAGGGCAAACCGAAGTGCCCACAGCAGGGCCCCTGAGAATTTACTCACTGGCAAAACATTGGCCCCTTAGCGCTTGTCCTGCAAGGGAAGCCTCCACTTAGCCCCCACTGTTGATTTGTTGAAATGTTGATCACTTTTGCACCACAAAATGATTGTTATTGTGATCAGTGTTTGCTTTGGTTGAGCTCTTGACTCTTTACTTTTGACATTAAAGTTTATTTTTGGCCAATAGTGTGTTAAAATGCATTCGTTGTGGCGAAGCTAAGATTGAATGCGATAAGAGCTTATTGTGATGCTAGTCAAATACTTTTGATTGTGTTGTGGTATTATTGTGGGGGATGTTGTGTGGCACTGCAGTGTGATATTAAAGCAGTGTTATGGCTGTTGTAATACACTCCTACGCCCCATCAAGAGCCCTGCATTCAATAAACTAGCGGTCGTCTTGTATTGCCTTCCCATAAGGGCAGTAAATCGCTTTCCCGCTCATTCTGCTTCACAACTCCTTCCTGGTGGAACATTCTTCCTAACTCGGTCAGGCCAACCACATCTCTCACAACATTCAAAAAAACACTTAAAACCCATCTCTTCTGTGAATACTTGACAGAAAAAAAGCTTTCTCTCAACAGGTAGTGGTCTAGCTTTTGTTGAAACCAGTAACTTTGTATTGGCACCTACTGTATTATGGCACCTGTATGACATATCGCTTATTGCTCCCTAAACTCTTTGTTAGTCGCTTTGGATAAATGTAAATGTATTATTAGAAATTAACTATGTATATTTAAAAATGTCTAAATTTTAAATAAATTATACATGGTAGTTCAAAACTCCCAGCATGCATTGCAGTTTATCATTTTATGTTTGTCACCATTGTTGAGGTTTGTATGATGAGTGTTGACGTCTAAATGTGTCAGTACTCCTCACAATTTTCAGCAGTCGCAAAAAGCTTAACCTCCCCTTAATTTGAAGCAGATTGTTAATTTGATCACAGCCACAAATTTACAGGGGTCAAACATATCTTTTGTTAGACTTCATCAATGTATAAGTGTTTTTATTTTACACCATTACAAGCACAGAAAGACAATGAACTTAATCAGAGTCAAGAGTCAAGAGCTCAACTAAAGCAAATACTGATCACAGTAATGATGGATTGTTGAAATTTCAAATTTATTAATAACAAAATAATAACATTAATAGCAGGTGCAAAAGTGATCAATATTTCAACAAATCAACAATGGGGGACGAGGTGAGGGCTGCCCGTGTAGGGCCAGCGCTAAGGGGCCAACGTTTTGCCAGTGAGCAGCTTCTCGGGCCCTGCGCTGACAGCCTGCTGGCGACCAGTAAAGTGCCAGCGCAAGCTTGCTTGCAGGGTAGTTCCTCTATTTTCTCTGAGAAGCTCAGAAGAGGTGATGTTGGTCAGAGGGAGAGAGTAGGTAGAGAGAGGAACTGTGAGTCTGGTGTTTCTGAAGGCTGAAGTGTGTTATCTTGCCTGTCCCGGTTGTTATTCACAGAAACATCCTTGACTGTTGAGTCTTCGTCAGAGTCCAACTGATGTAAGGTCACTGGGCAGGGTACAGCCTGAGTGGTGACCGTGAGCAGTGGTTGTTGTGGCTGAGGGGTGTTATCCAAGTGTCCATCCGACTGCTGATGTGAACTCCTGTGGTCACTGAGGCCAGGTGTGTGTGTGCCATCAGGAGTGGACTGACACACTCTACTAATGGGTGATGGAGGGAGAAGAGGATATCGTCCTTTAGCACTCTTGCACCAAGTTTGTTTGGGTGGAGTTGTCTTTGACTTCAGAAGAGATTGAAGTTCAGTCCTCTCATGTCAGGTTTTTTTTGCAGCCATGTATTCAGACGGAGTAGCCGAGAAAACATATTTGTTGCTCGAGCTGGGAAATGTCCAGTGACGAATGACTGAACTTTTCAGCTTTCCAAGTGTCTCAAAGAGTTCATTAAAATCCCTGTTAAGTAGCTCTGACTGCTCTTTTCGAATTCCATTTTCCCCACATGTATGACAATCCAACTTATAGACTCATGTTGTGTCAGGATGTTGGAGAGTTCAATTGTTTACATCAGCAATCATTAAATGCATTATTTAAGAATAAAAAATGCACCAACCCGTATTAAATTACAGACTGTTTTATACTTTACAGCACATGGCATTGTACATAATTGTATTCTAGTATTTTTTTCTTTTAATATGCAGGACTAATTCATCAACACACAAGAATGTGGGAAGGGCTTGTTTGGTAGAAGGGGCAGATCCCTCCCGAAGACATTTGAACTATAAAGTGCATCCCATTCCATCGAGAAAAGGAGAAATTCTGTCACATCCTGTGAATCAGACCTAATCCTCAGAAAGTATCATTTGACTTCTGCTGCACATGATGGGCGTCACACTGTTGGTTGTTGTGCTGATCTTCTTGTCTGTAGGGCTGAATATACAGACAGCAGAGAGCTGCCACTGTGCCCCACGTCACCCTCAAGATCAATTCTCTACTTCTGAAATAGGTACGTCAACTCTAATATCTTTTCCAATTACATTTTTGTATGAAATTTTGTAAACTGCAGAACACATTAAGCTGAAGGAAACACTATATTTCAGTTGATTTGTCATTTATCTATGAAACCATGAGCTATTTTTATAGCATTCTTTCATTTCCAATCAAGCAAGTTTAAAAGCACTATTTACAGTATGTGCTGGAAATGTTCTTGATTCAGAAACAAACAACAATGTCTACTGTTGAATGTTGTTAGGGGACAATAATAATTAAATATTTGATATTAACAATATATTAGTGAGTGTGTGAAAACTGTCATGTTCAGGATGATTAAACAAACAGCATTTCTAACATTTATGCCACTTTATTTTCCATCAGTGATTTTAGCTGACGTAACTGGAAAGAGGCTTCCTGTTAAGGGTCAAAGGAACTTATTTCAGTATAAAATCAAACTGATCAAGGTGAGCTAATCTTCTTGCATTTTCAAGCGTCAATATTTCTCAAATTAATCAGAATCAATTCAATTTAATTCAAGATAATGTTAGTCTTTCATCGACAGAATATGTATCTTGAAAAGGAAAAAAGAAAAAGTATCACAAATTTCAAGTTTGCAGAATATTCACAAGAAAATTCTACCAATACAATTTATAATGAAAATGTATTTTTCAGGTATTGAAAGGTTCTATCAATGCAAAGCAAATTAAATACGTCTACACAGATTCACAAACAAAGTGTGGCATCACACTGGTTCATGGGAGATACGTGCTTTCAGGTACACTTCTGCTTCTCACATTGAATCTAAACTTACCATAAAAATACTGACAATTCTTATTGCCTTATCGTTTTTTGCTTCACAATTTTGCTTTCACATTATAAATAATTCATCTATGTGGGTCTTTTTTTTTATATTAATTTGCCCTAATAATCTTTCATCAAAATCTGAAAATGCACTTCTGCCCTCTATTTCAAAATGAAACGACTGCTTTTTTAGGTCCACTTTTGTATTGGAAAACACAAGCCAAGACCTCAATTTTTCTCTTTCGATAGCCCTTTTACTCACTGTGCATAATTTCTGACATCCAAAGTTGTCAAATGCCGAATTTTTCAATCAGATAAAAACATTACAATGAATTTCCCATTTCCACTTTCATTCTATCTTTTTATTAAGTAAACCGGTTTAAATATGGGATCAGGTCGATGAAGTGTGGCCTTGTCAAGCGATGGGATCATCTCTCCTTAACGGAACAAGAAAACTTCTCTCAAACGTATAAGATGGGCTTAAACTGCAAGGTAATGATATACAGCATACAAAACCTTGCAACATTTTACTTTGGTATTCACAATTTTCTACCAAATGAAAACATAACTGAATATATATTGTCTTGGTGAACTATTCCTTAAACAAAACTCATGTCAATGTCAAACTGTACGTCAGCTCAAACTCATGTCAAACTGTCATCTCCACAGATCTCTACGTGTTCTGACAGTCCATGTTGTCCCCAATCAAAGAAAGAATGTAAGTGGGAAACCAACTCTCCTCACTCTCTGGAGTACGTCTGTCTGAAGGACACTGAAGGCATCTGTAGCTGGTACTGGCCAAGGTCAAAAGTCGATGCAGATGAAACGTGCTTGGAATAAAGGAGCAGCATTTTCTCATTCTTAAAGAAGATATTTGGTTGATGCTGAGAATCATGTTCTTTCTAATACAAATTCAGCTTCTGAGTCCTTTTTTAATCAATTTAACACTGCTGTTTTAACTCTGAGAGAGGAAAGATCCCATTCTTTCCCCACTGACTGTTTCAAACTTCAAATTAAACACCTTTGTATGCATAAATAAACGTGTTTCTATTTGATTGTAATATGACAAGTAAGCATGCTTTGTGAAAACAGGATATTTTTCAGCACCTTTGACTTTAATATAAAATGCATATTGAGCAACATGTCTAAAAGCAGCTTAAAAAAACATCACAATATTTATCCATTATATTATCATTTACATTTATGAATTCTATAAATCCTTTTAATGCTTTTAACATGCATTTAAGGTATAAATTCTTCGTCATACTGTTCACATTGAGAATCATTTCAGCCTTTAACTCAGGTATCTGCTGATGGCTTTTTCCCAAATTGTAACTCACACTATTAGTTGAGAAAGTGACGTGTTGGGCTAAAAATATTTTTATAATGCCCCAAGAAGCCTTGGTTTACAAAGATTTATAACAGCTATAAGGGCATTGTTAGGCATTGTTTGGAAGATTGACTAACCAAAGAATGTACAGTGCCATCCACTAAAACTGGCACCTTTGTAAGTATGAGCAAAGAAGGCTGTGAAAAAATGTCTTTAGTGTTTAACCTTTAGTTATTTTGTGCAATATATTAAGAAAAAACTTCAGCTGTTATTAAAAACAAACAATACAGTTTTATAAAAAAAATATATATACTTTGTTACATATATGTGTGCCACAAATATTGGCACCCCAATTAATTCATATGCGCAAAATATTTTGTATAGAATATATGTGAAGTTCCTTTTTCACAGGGATATACATATGAGGTAATACATAGGCCAAACTCCCCTTGTCATTTATCACACTGGATAAGACCAAAGAACATAGCTGTGATATGCAGCAAAAGGTTGATGAGCTTTACAAAATAGCTATAAAAAATTGAAAAAACACTGAAAATACCCATTTCCACCATCAGAGTAATAATTAAGAGATTCCAATCAACTGGAATTGTTATGAATCAGCCTTGTGTATCTATCTTATACTAGCGCCAGCATTATGGTTTGAGCCGGAATCACAGTTGCAGTTAGTTGAGTCTAGTGGTCAGAAAGTCTCCAAAACTATCATCCGATGTCCCCTACAATGAGGGAAATAATTATTTGATCCCCAACTGACTTTGTAAGTATTGTAAGAAATTTTGTAAGAAATAAAGGCTCTATAATTTTTAAGGTGGGTTTATTTTACAGAGCTCTAGACTAACACTTGAGCGAGGTGGAACTGGTGCTACCAAGTTATTCAGTTGGTGGCACCAGCCCTTAATTTGATAGCACCAGAGTCCTGGGGTAAGGTAAGAAAAAAATCACTAAAAACTTATTTAATACATTAATAAATCAATTAGAAATTAATATAAATCATTGTTTATGATTGAATTATTTTTATTATACTGAATATGTTTACTCTCTTTCAACACTTTACCATACTTCAAGCACATCCTAGCCTATCCCCTGCTTTATGGCATAAGTCACGTTTTACTCGTAGCCTGGGAGAAGTTCGCCGACAGCTAACAATAAGATGAAACGATCTAGTTCAATCACCATGGCAGAGCCAGCAAATAAAACAAAGAGTAAAAGAGAGAGAGTGATCAGACACGAATCAATATCAGACGGACACTCGGCGACGTGAGCTGCAAGAGGCAACAGGTTGCAAAACGGATGGAGTACCAACGATAGCCTTCCTGCTACTGGATTTGAAAGTCTTATGTGTACATGTTTTCTTACTGTCTGGTACTTTTGAGTTTATTAATTAGGCTGTGAGCAGGTTGTTTATTGGTGCACTAGCGTTACTGGTTCACAATTTATAATTGTAAGGTAGACTGAAGATAATGTAATGTTGCCGGGTCTGAATAGCTTATGTGCATGATCGTGCCTCATCACGGATTTAGTTATGCTTGTAAATGATTACTACCAAACCACAATAAATGATTTATGGTCAAAAGTTGCTGATTCCTTAGTTCATGCACGTAGACTAATGTTATCGGTAGCACAACGCCAGGGACCCGTTTCAGAAACGAGGTTTAGATAAAACTCTCAGTATATTAACCCTGAAATGAGGGAAACTCTGGATTTTCCATTTCAGAATGTGAGGTATGTCAAACCCGAGAAAGCGGGGTAACTCAAGCCTGTTTCTAAAGGATATAACATATACTCAAGAGTCAGTAACCATAGTAACTTACTCTGTAAACCTAACCTGGTCAGGAGCAGGTTTTCTTTGGTAAACCCAGAGTTTATTTCGATCTCCAACCCTTTTTAAAGTGCAAATGGTGTACCTCATTCATTAATTGCCTACAGTCATTCATATGCTCTTTTATAGAGGATTCAGTACATGAAGAGGCTGCATTCATTCATTGGGATGTACTTTGATTTCAGGAGAGCAATTGATTGAGTGAGTGGAATTTTGTCATTTCCCTATGCATTTTTATTAAAATTCTTTACAGGGAATTAGATATATCAAAATATATCTCATCCATCCTTACATCAATAACATCATTGAAACGGGCCCCTGGTCGCGAGTGTACATGTTTCCGAAAATATAACTACAGAAAATGATTTGCGTTAGTGACTAACCACATTCACGTCCATGCCTTGTGTTTAGGGTGACTGCAAATGTGTTATGTAGCTAACATTAGCTGCTATGTAGCTATTACGCTATGCGGAAACGGCTAACAACAAACTGCTACCTCAGAATCTAGTTTGAACTATTATTATAGCCCAGTAGTTTAACCCGCGGGAGCCAAAAGAGTGCTTTAGTACATGCACAGTTTATGAAGTGACATAATGTAACAGCGGTTTCTGCCTAGTCAACAAATTCATTAATCAAAAATATTGTTATATAAAGGTTGTAAATCGATTTGTATTTCTGTCAGTGAAATATCCCTCACTGTATATATCAACACAAATTATTTGGAAGGATTTCAAGAAAATAGCATCTACTCTTCTGTTGTGGTTTTATAACGTTCTACCGACATTAGCCTATACACCCAATTTCCCACAAAAATTACACAAAATGAAAATGGTAAATGGTGTTGCTTAAGAGTAAGTGCCACTGAGACCACAGAATAAACAAAAATCTTTTTGTGATTATCATTTAAAAAAAGAATGTACTGCAGATTATGTGGTTTGATGGGTAATATAACTACATCAAAATTTACAGCGTACAGATGATTTATTTAGAAGGTTTATACTACTTCTTTTACTGTATATAGTCTACAGCCGCGGAAAAAAATTAGGAGACCATTTCAAAGGCCATTTTCAGTTTTTCTGATTTTATGTAGGGTAAACACCTCTATTAAGCTCACGTACCCATTAAGCAAACTTCCATATTTTTTCATGTGTTTAAACTGTCTGGTTAGAATCACTGCTTACTGCCAAATTAAGAGATTAACTTTTGCATATTATGACCTTGAAATCAAAAGATGTTTTTTTTTTCAAAATAGAGAAGATGCTACAGAACTGTCACGGCTTTCCTTCGTTTAGTTTTTTGTGTTTTGTCTTCTGTATTCCTTAGCCTGTGTTAATTTTTTTTAATTAGCTCTTCACCTGTTTCTGTTTCCCTTGATTACGTCTCCCGATGTATCTAAGCCCGGTTTGGTCCTGTGTTCATTGTCCTTTTGAGTTGTTATGCTTGGTTGTTGCTACTATTGTTGGAGTTTCTGTCGTGCTGTCTGGATTTATTGTTAAAGCTCTTTTGGATATACTCCTCGCTGTGCTCTTGGCCACCTTAATAAATGGCGTGGATGTCGAGGCTCACCCAGGCAGTTGGTCCTCGACATTCACCTACGATCCCCCTGCTCAAACAGTTGTTGCTAGAGTTCGATCCTCTGTATGTTAAAAGGGACCTATCATGTCTGCTTCCGATTGAAATGTTCTTCATTTTGACAAAAGTAAATTGTCTATATAATTTTTTATTAACAAAGTTCGGGAAAAGCACGTGCAAATAATTAAGCAGCTGCCCGGCATTAGCAATCACGCCACCTGTCCTACCAAACAGAGCGAGCTCTATATATAAATAGTTACGCCTTACCTCCTTCACTCTACATTTTCGCAGCATCCAGCAGTGTGTCTGAGAAAGAGCTTTAAGCTGATACTGATGCTAACACTAACGATGACTCCCCAGCCGCTCAGGGTTCTTCAAAAAACCCAGAGACCACAGAGACACCACGAGGATGCCGGCTCTCCCGCACTGCCTATCGCACCCCGAGACAACCAGGTAGCCAAACGACCTCTCCTCCACCATCCAGGGATTCTGTTTCATTGTTTTGACCTCTGCTTTCTCCTATGCCTCAGCTCACCGCTGGATTCCTGATATCAAAAAGTGGACTGTCCTAAGCCAAGACTGGCTTTAGAAAACGCAGACGTCCCCTTCTCACAGAAGTCAACCAAAGCCGAGCTGTACAGCTTGTACACCTCCAGCCAGCTAGGAGTACCTCCAACCACATCCACTTCACAGCCGAAAGCCGGCGACAAGACAGGCCGGGTCCGCAGCGCCCTACCTTCACGACACGAGAGAACAACCAATACAGCCACCGCGAGGAAGAGGCGCCGATCCCCAAGCCAAAGAGGCAGGGCTTCGGTTAGACGACGTCAGCCACCAACCTTCCCCGGAATCATCGGATTCCAACACGCCAGTCCACAGCCGCAGGGGCAACGCGAGCACGCGCTTGGCAGCAGCAACATTGCCCACCCTATCCTCTGCCTATCATCCTTCTCTTTTCCCCCCTGGTAGATGGCCTGCGGCCCCACTGCCAAATGATAGCATGAGGCTGCCTCCTCTATCGGCACAAGCGCAGGTTCAGACTTTTTTCAGAATTCCTCCTCCCGTAGCCAGCAGCGTCAGGGACCAGTTCAGGCGGCCGGCACCAGTTCAGGCGGCCGGCACCAGAAGCGGACCAATGCCCCACCCCAGTACCTCCCTATCCGGAATTAATATTCCCCTAAACCACCCACTGAAGACCCTCCTCGACATCTCTCTAAACCACATCATCTATTCCGTCTAACCCAGCACCCTACAATCCTACCTCTCAGCTTGGAAATGCTTCAAATCGTTCCACGCAAGGTACATCCTAACATTCCCAGATTTTTCAATGCATTTTTTACATTTACATTTTAGGCATTTGGCAGACACTTTTATCCAAAGCGACTTACATTGCTTTATCCTATACATTTTACATAGGTATTTGCAATCCCCTGGGATCGAACCCACAACCTTGCGTTGTTAGCGCAATGCTCTTACCACTGAGCTACAGGAAATGCTAGCCATCACTTCATTCATCTCTCACCTAAAAACTTCACCTAAAAAACCTCCAAGCCAGTTCCATTAAAGGATACCTAAGTGGATTACATTTTTTTCACAAACTCGTATTCTGATCACTTTCACCCCAAATAGCCAGTTCACAGACCTCTATGCTCATCAAAGGCATCCAAAGATCCCATCCCTCCCGCCCGGACCACAGAAAACACATAACACTCTAAATCCTATCTAAGTGCATTAACACTCTCCGCCGAGGCAACATTAGCTTTCTTCAGTTTCCTTAGATGTTTAGAACTCACCACCACATCCATATTTAATCTAGATGTCCACAATTTCTTACTTGATTAAACAAAGAGAGGCCATCTAATTTTTTTTTACAATTTACCATCAGCTCTCCAACCATACCAAACCCTCCAAGCCTTCCTCCAGCTCAGAAGCACACAAACCTTAACCTTTTGGATCCAAATAAATTTGTCTTGCTCCAATCAGGTTTCCCAGCGGATAATTTTTCCAGCCACTCCTTCAGAACCGGAGCAGCTAAAACAGCGGCCCAAAAAGGACTCTCCCAGCACCAAATCCAAACACTCGGACGCTGGTCTTCAGAAGCCTTTAAGAGCTACATTCGATCTGACCATTCCCACATTAAAGAAGCACACCAAACCCTCATCAACCAAACTTGTTAATGTAGTCCAGTCCCAACCTCCCACCTGTATCAGCAGCCCACTGCCGCAGCCCTGTGAGGCCCCAGCAGAGGCCTTTAACTGTATTTCCCACTGCCGCAGAAGTACCTGTACCTCACAGATGCCTAAAGAAGCCAATCCTCTTCCAGAGGCCTCAGCCACGACTCTACTCCAAGCAAAGGCCAGCAACCTACCGGCCTTAAGCTCTGCTCGGGCAAACACCGAGATCAGAACCCTCGCCCCGGACAAGGGGGAGTGCTCTGGGGTCGGAAGAGAATGCCGACCCCGGAGCCCTCTCCCTGGACAGCACGCCAAATACGCATACTGTATTCCCTGCTTAACTAAACTGCCGCCTATTTAAATATTTGCTAAGGCAAACTCTTGAAAAATGCCAGCAAAATGTTGTTTAAGTAGACAGATGAGTGTGTTTTGAGACACAGCCGCTCCCTCTCTCCTCCCATCTGGATCACCCTTAGTGCACTTGGACAAATATCTTGCGGAAGAGTCAATGCAATGAATGGCAAGACTTAACTACAGTAGCTTACACTTTACATTGTGGAATGTGGATGGCACTCCACCATTTGTCAACTCCTGTGAATCCAATTTGATGCTGCTAATTTAGTCATTTGGTGTTTTTTTTTTTCTTTTTTACCATAGAAAGTGACTGATGGTAAACACTTGAGTGATAAATTCAAATACAGTTAGTTTTTCAGCATGTGTGCAAACTCCTTTTTAAGTTTTCATAATTTTCACTGTCAATCAACATAAAAAATGCTGTAATATACTATAATATTTACTATAGTGAGTTTTAGCAAAATTCTTCTTATCTACTTCTTTTAACCTTTATTATTACAATTAGTCTACTACAGTTTTTCAATTTACTATAGAGTTGAGTTAACTAGCATAAATGCAATGGTATACATAATTTTTCATGTTGAAAGAAACCATTTCTAATGGCTTTTTGTTTATACTAATATTTAACTTAATTGTGTTGAAAATATCCTCAGAAGAGATCTTTTAATAGATTCAGAGTATCTGTATCTTTGAGTCTTACCCAGTTTAATATCATGAAATGAAGCATCACATGCCTGTGAAGATCCACTGAGCGGCTCGACCCGATTCTGCCAAGTGGTTGATGTCCTCAGGACAACATATTTTGTTGACCTAAGGACAACATTTTTATAAATAAAACCTAAACCTAAACCCACACCAAAACCACCTACCATAACTTATCCCTAAAATCTGAGGGAAATGATAAGTGAAAAACAATGGTTTAGAAGCACCTAATACTGGTTGGAAGATTAAACTTAAAATAAAGTTTAAACTTATTCTAAATCGGATTGGTTGATTTAAATGTTGTCCCATGGTTAACATGATGTTGTCCTAAGGAAGCAACCACTTGACAAAAACAGGAGAGCCCACTGAGCGTGTCATTGTTTTGACATACAAAATGGTCACACGTTTAAATAAAATGTAATAGAGATGTGAAGAGTACAGATGGTGTTTGACTTCCAGTCATGAACATCTTTAAACATTTATCAATTTGGCAGGCGCTTTTATCCAAATTGACTTACATTGGGATTGTACTTTACATTTGTTTTTGACTATGTGCCATCCCCTGGAATTGAACCTATGAACTTGGCGTTTGCTAGCCATGTTCTTACCACTGAGCCACAGGAAAGTGTAAAGACTCATCATCAGTCAAAGAACCAATTAGGGAAAAATGTGAGAATTTATCTGACAGAGTCTGGAAATATGTCTTCATAAGTGTTAAAAGCAATATTATGTATGCATGCCAATTACAACCTTTGGTAAAATTCACTAAAATAAACCATTCTAATTGATTTAGGGTACATTTTGTATTTTATTAACATACCCAGTTATTTGGTCAGTCAGTGTACTTTGTTGTTTTCTATATTAACTAAATTACTAGTCATCAAGTGCCACCTGCTGGACTTATATTGGCTTTACTTTTTATAAATCATGTTTTACCCTTTTACATGAAAGTAATGACCTCACTGAGAGTTTAACTTTTATGTCTCACAAAGGACACAAAATATCTCACTTGTCATATGTGTGTGTGTGGGTCATGTTTGAACAATATTGGTTAACTCGTTCCTTCAGATTAAGCACTCATAACATGAGGTGTGGTACAAACGTGACAAAGCTATAAACTTATTTAATTGACAAAATTATTTGGCAAAAGATGCAAGACTACAGTTCTATCAGTTAGTGTTTGCTCTTTGACTTAACTCATGTGTTGTGTGTCATTTCAATTCTTTCTACATTTTCCCAACGCTAAGATTCACTTTATACTCCAAGCAATTACACAACATGCATACAAAGTTTTTAATACGTGTTTAACAATATATTTGCATAAGAAGTGAAGATGTGTTCTGTGAAGTTATACATCACTTATGGCCAGGTTTGTATAGGCCTATGAAACATAACTGTATCTCAGCTGACAACATTCCTTGTTCTTAAAAACCCACAGCCAGGACAGTGGCCATTATACTAACTGAACCTTTTGAGATTTAACAAACACAAATGGGCAAAAAAGTAACAAATACATGCATAACAGTATGTGTTACCACTCAGTGTTTCAGCAGGATGTATAGACAATGGGTAGACCACAAATGAAAACAGGTCAAAGCGCGCTGGCATCAGTGGAATGGTGCGCCACATGTTTATTGATATTGTACAGATAAAACAGTTTTCACCCGGATCATGCAAAGCAATATCACTGCGCACAAAGAAAACACAACATGAACAGTGTGAAGCCGGAAATAAACATACTTTAAACTTAAAGAGGAAAGTACTTTTATAAAGATCTGGATTGTTGAACTGATGTCTAATTGGCTAATGATTACAACTCACCGACTAGATACACACTACGGGGGTAAACAAGGGAAACTAGGCACGAGTCTCTGGGTAATGAAAACAAACTACCACAATACGACTACAACATCGAAGGGTTATAGACAACTTCAGCATACACCAGCCTCCTGTGACTGACCGCTTAAAAACTATTCCCTCCTTACATAAATCCCACTGTTTCAGGGCAAAGCAACACACCAACGATCACTGTACATCCAGTCTCCACCTGTTAACACTCGGAGAAGAACAGCAGAGTTGGGAGAAGGGGTTAACAGTTTATACAGCTATATGGAATTAACCTCACACCAGGATGCATAAGGGTTGACAGCGTCCCTGGATACTCTTCAGGCTGCAGGGGTTTATGTGAGTCAGAGAACAGGCTGGCAAAAGACTTCACGAAATGCAACTGTGTAAAGTAATTGTGTAAAACCAACCTGATCTCACAGGAATTCATAACTATTTTACGAGGTGGCTAATTCGTAAACAATATGAAACAAAAACGTATGATACAACAAAAAACAATACTGAAGCCCCTCCCCTAACCCCACCCCTATACCTAACGCCACTGGTGCTAAATCAAATTGTAGTGAAATGTATAAATAAGATCGTACGAATTTATACAAATTAACCAACTTGTAAAATAGTAAAAATTTCCCGTGAGATTGTGTTGGTAAAGGCCTTTTTGATTTTGCCAAAGGTCTTGTTGGAGTCAGCTGGGCTTTCCTTTAAGGCAGTGCTCTGTAGATTCATGTAAACATTCTGACACATTTATTCAAACATTCAAATGTAGTTTCTGAGTGTGTGTCATATGCTACAGTACATACACCAGAGGGCGCTTTGTGCAAAGACATCCAGATCATAGTAAGTTTGTGCTTGCTTTTAGTATTCATATAGTGCATGTCCTTTTAAATTCTATTATATTCTATAATGTTATGTCTTTTTTGGTGAAAACTCACTATTACTGATATTGGAGTTTTTAGATAAGTGTCATGATAACATGTCCTTCAATGTCATCTGAGTTTGATGATAATATACCTGGGCAGGTTGAAGAGTGGTTGGAGGTCTTTTCGGGGAACTGGCTGTTGTCTGCTGGCCCTCTGTGATTACTTCAGCTATCATAATAAATCTTATTTAAAAATCCTATTTTCAATACAAGTCTGCCAATTTACCCTATTAGATATGTATTTTTGACTTCCTGGATCGGTGCGGACTCTATCCATGTAAGATTTCCAAGTCTCCCGAGAGTAATATAAGATCACGGAGCAGTCGCAGTTCTGTGATGTAATACGCTGTCTGTGCAGCCTGCGTGTGCTGCCAGAAGACGAACGGATGCTTCGGTGGGTGGGCCTGCTTGATAGAATAAAAAGTAAATCAGTGAAAAAGATTAGTTTTGATGCCATAACTGCCATAAAACTTAAAAAGAAGAAGAAGAAATGCGTGAAACATCATTCAAAACAGCATGTGGATGAACTTTGTAATCAAGTCTCGAAAAAAAAGAGAAAAGATGATAAACATTGCTCAGTCAAAACAACAGGAGGAAGACTTCTACCAGAAAGACTCGGGAGGCGAATGTTGAGTATTGAACATTTATTAAACATTTGATAGACAGATTGTATGGTTATAGATAATATGAATATTGAGTTTCTTTGGAGTAGGCCCTGTCCGTGGCTCGCATCCAGAGGGCCAAGAAGTCCTCCACTTCCCGCCTTAAGATGAAGGCGGGGGTGTAGCCAACCCCCCTGGGGTTAAATGGACAGGGACCTCCTGGTGGTTGTGGAGAGAATGGGGGCGAATCACTGTTGCTTCGACTGCGAACGTAAAAAGGGGTAAGTGGCTATCTTTTATGTTACATGTTGGAAGGTGATTGGTTAGGTGTTGATTGGTACCGAGTGATTTAGGATTGAGTCTTCCCGGCAGAACTTGCGCTGAAGCTATATTTCTACCAGAAAGACTCGGGAGGCGAATGTTGGGTATTGAACATTTATTAAACAGCTGATAGACCGATTGTATGGTTATAGATAATATGAATATTGAGTTTCTTTGGAGTAGGCCCTGTCCGTGGCTCGCATCCAGAGGGCCAAGAAGTCATCCACTTCCCGCCTTGAGATGAAGGCGAGGGCGTAGCCAACCCCTGAGAATAGTCGTAGGCTTACCTCTGGAGCGGGGCCTACCCCCCATAACAAAAAGGGATTTCTACTCACCCGCTGGTTAGAGTCTCTAGCGGTTGCTGCAGAACGAGATTAGAATGCAAATGTTAATGATATAACCAAATGACCGGTCGCCGGGCCATAAGCAACACTGAGGCGAGCCCCCGAAAGGCCACAACATTGGCAAGTCCCCGATAGGCCACAACGATGAGACAAGGCCCCGATAGGCCACAACACTGACAAGGCCCCGATAGGCCACAACAGTGAGACAAGCCCTCGATAGGCCACAACAGTGAGACAAGGCCTCGATAGGCCAAGACGCTGCCAAGGCCCCGATAGGCCCCGATGACTAAGGAAACAAAAAAACACCACCAGTAATGCATGAATCACCTGGATCTTGTCTGGATAGGGCTCGTTGAGCTGGCGTGATGGTAGAGGAGTCCAGTCTTATTAAGACTCATAAGCGGAGGACGATCATCTACCCATCAGTTTAATAGTTTCCATTGGAATTCCACGTTCAGAAGCGGTAGTGGCTGCTCTGATCCTGAAGGAGTGTCGGTATACAGGAGGGGCGAACATAAAGACGACGCCTCGATAAGCCACAACATAGATACAAGGCCTTGATGGGCCACGACGTGGAAACAGGTGTTGGGGGAACCGATACACCATCACTAGTAAATGCATGAAATACCTTGATGGGCTTCCGTGATGGTTTTAGAGTCAGGTCTTATGTAGGGCTCGAATGAAGATGATAATCTTCACACCAGCTTTATTAAAATCCTCACTCAGCAGCTGTCGTGGCTGCTCCGATCCCAAAGTATTGTCCGGTATAGGATGGGTGATAGATCGCATGTTCTAAATCAAGCTTTAGTGGCAGGTGCTCCTTTAAGTAAAATAAAAGAGGAGTGGGAAAGAGTTATGGGACAAACTTTATAATATAGCGTCGTTGAAGTGATGGGCCGTGAGGATAGACAGAGGCTTTGATAGTCATGACGTGAAGATGGGACCATGATACCCAGTACAAAAGGCTATAGTGACTAATAATGAACGTGATCGAAGAGTAATGAATAAGAAAACGAGACACCACCAGTTAATGCATGAAATACTTAAGACGAGATGAACATAAACTCGACGAATCGTGGGGGAAGCTTCAGAAGACTGTGATACTTAAGTGGAAGAGCGTTTTGCAGTGTATACGTGGAAAATAGACAACACCAGCAGTATATCCGTGGAAAATATATAGATTATGACTTGAGTTTGCTGAGCCTTAAGGGTTTAACTTATTCTTTCATTTTACCAAAACTCGAGGGTAGTTAACCAAATGTGTGAATTAATTCCATCAAGGAATTTCAACAAGAAAATCTTCGATCCACGCTGAAGTCCTGTCATGAGTACTTAGGCTTTAGGTTACGAGTGTATAGATGGCGCTAAATGTACTTAATCTCATCATGATACTTGAATTAAGGCTGCTGGTATACGACTTCATAAATGGAATGCACTTTAATTTTATGAGGTTCGTAATCCACTCTTGAAAGTCTTGACCGTTACGGGATCACGGCCTGGTTTGGAACTTTTCTTTACAACGAAAGACTCTTGACTCTTGTCCACGAATAAGCCATGAAAATCGATGGAATAAAACAATACGAGACCGTGCAGGCTTTATGTGACAGCGATGATGAGAAAGAAATATCAGTACAGATTCCGGACTTCCCATTTTAGCGAGGACCAACTGCTGCCATCAGAAAGAGACTGAGAATACCAAGTGTAAAACAATAAGACTTAGTTTCCATTCCTGCTTAGATAATTTGTTGGATTTTACCAGGGAAAAGGGGGGGGGGCGATCTGATGATCTTACATCACAATGGATCTTGAAGGCATCCTCGATCCACTTTCAAAAGACGGCGAGAATCATGTTCTTGACTGTCGCCTAAAACGAGAGGTGTGTTAACAACATGTGGCACCAGACAGGCCTATTGGCGTATTACGTCGAATCTCTCTCATCATGCTGCGAGGTCTCACGGGTGCGATGCGGTTTTTCAAGAGAAGTGTGCTTGTCCTTCTGCTTGTTTGTGTATGAAGCCAATTGAATGCACATCGCTCATTCGCTAAGTTTTGTCTATTTGCGATTGGAACTCGTTCCGGCTGCATGGAGATCATGTAGCCTATGTCTAGAGCCACATAACTTCCGATTTGGCATGAGTTTGGCAACCGCAAATGGGCAGATTTATTTTTTTCTTTCTGTCCTGCCGGATTTGGGCCAAACTGTTTTGGCTACATGGGCAGGCATGGCATCTGGAACTACGGCACCTTGACCTCAAATCGTGTATACACATTGTATAACATCAAAACAAATGATAATGTTCGTTCCAGCCGTGTCATAGCACCCCTTTAAATCGCGATCTGATTGCCCAAATAAAGCAAACAAGACGAATGTAGTTGAATGCTTTAAGGATCGACCGTTTAAAGCTTTGTAGACAGGAGAATCATTTTGTTAAATTAATTCGATATTTCACCGGAAGCCAGTGCAAGTGTTGTAATGTGGGAGTAATATGCTCTAGAGGTAGATGATCGTGCGGCAGAGTTTTGAACCAGCTGTAATAATTTATGAAGGAGCTCGGCCACTGAAGTAAAACACTGTTTCCCCGTATCTTGCTATAAATCTGCCATCATAATTAAACACGACAGTTAAGTGCAGGGAAGCACGTCTATCGAAAAACGTGCCATGATGACAAGGCCAAACAATATGACATTTGGAAAAGAGGTTGCGGACTGATCGACTGTCACGATCACCATGCTGGCCATTAGCTGAACGGCCGCCAGGAAGGGAAAGCAATACAAGCAAGAATACATTACCTGTTTCCTTTATTAGTTGGTTAAAAAACGCGCGAGGGACGGTTTCCATCTCCCTGTGCTGCTCAGCTGTTCGGATGTAAACATGTGCTATACGCCAGACCATTTGTGATGCTTTTACATCAATGCTGAATTTAAACAAACAGACTAGCACGCACGTTTAAATGCATAACACTCAATGACAATTGCGTCTTATGCACGCTTCAAATCAAATCGAATTCGGTGGTAGCTTTAAGGAACAAACGCTGCATATTAAGTGGTTTCATTTAAAGCAATAGCATGACACAGCATCTTGCATATAAATCCAGAGATGCTCTTTGAGAGCTTCCAACACTGTTGTTGAATGAAACGCCTGCCATGCGCTGTATGAGGTTTGAGCGACGAGTGTATTAAACAACCATAAATAACTGTATCCCAAAAATCTGTGGAAAGCAAGTGGCTGTATGAGCTGAAAGAATTGCAGCAGAGTAGCCTAGCATGAATTAGCAAATAGCTGTGTAGACATAAAATCATCTGTAACATCCTTAAATCACGGCTGAACGAGCGCGTGAATCAATGTTGCTTCGACTGCGAACATAGAAAGGGGTAAGTGGCGATCTTTTATGTTCCATTTTGGAAGGTGATTGGTTAGGTGTTGATTGGTAGTGAGTGATGCAGGATTGAGTCTTCCCAGCAGAACTTGCGCTGAAGCTATATTTTGTTATCAAGTAATTTGATCATCGAATTATAAGTTATTTATTATATATTAGGCTGCCGTGCCTCGATTCATTCTGGTTGCCGGTGTGCATAGTTGTTTATGTTGCTTAGCTTAGTCGGTTTCTCAATCTGCGTTCTTCAGTGGTCTTGTGTCCTCATGTTCTTGCTCTACGTCGTAAATAACCGCCGAATAACTGAAATCATTATTTGATCCCCTGCTGATCTTGTATGTTTGCCTGCTTACAAAGAAATGAAGAGTCTATCTATTTTATTGTAGGTTTATTTTAATTGATTGAGACAGAATATAAAATAAAATCAGAGGGAAAAAATTGTATAAAGGTTATAAATTGATTTGAATTTCAGTCAGTGAAATAAGTATTTGATCCCCGAGCAAAACATAACTTTGTACTTACAGGAGAAACTTGTTGGCAAGCACAGAGGTAAAACATTTCTGATAGTTGGTCACCAGGTTTGCACATGTGTCAGGATACATTTTAGCCTCCTCCACAGATTTTCTCTAGGACTAGGGTCTAGAGACTGGCTAGGACATTTAATGTGCTTCTCCTTAAGCCACTCTTTGGTTGTCTTGGCAATATGTTTTGGGTCTTTGTCATGTTTAAGGCACATCCACCACCCATCCTCAGTGATCTAGTTACGGGGAGGAGGTTCTCGTCTATGATTTTACGGTACACTGGCCCATCCTTGGCCCCTCAATGCGGTGAGGTCATCCTGCACCCGTACCAGAGGAAACGCCCTAAAGCACAATGTTTCCAACACTGTGCTTCTCTGTAGGGATGGTGTTCTTGGGGTCATAGTCAGCATTTCTCTCCCTCCAGTCAATTGTCTTCCTGTTTGATCACAGCACTTTCTCCAAAGCCATTTCTGAATCATTTGAAGTTCTTAGTCAAACTTCAGACGAGCCAAGCGGGCCTTCTTGGGCAGGAGGACCTTGTGGGTGCTTCAGGATTTCAATCTATTGTGGCATAGTGTGTTACCAATGGTTTGCTTGCGAACTGTGATCCCAACTGTCTCTTTAACAAGCTTCTTCCGTGTAGTTCTGGGCTGATCTTTAACCTTTCTCATGATCATCTTTATTCCATTGGGGAAATCTTCCAGTGAGCTCCCGACCAAGGGCATTTGATAGTTATTTTGTATTTCTTATATTTCCAAATAATAATAAATAATTGCAACAACAGTTATCATCTTCTCACCAAGCTTCTGTCTGTAGCCTATTCAAGGTTTGTGCAGGTCTACAATCTTGTCCCTGACATCCTTTGAAACGTATTTGGTCTGGACCATAGTGGTGGAGAGGTGAAATGAAAGATACAGATTTTGTTGGCATGCGTGTTTTATATACATACAAACCTGACTTAGGAGTACTTTCTTAAAGTGACAGGACTAATCTGTGGTCCATATAGGCACATAACCAATCTGTGGAGCCAGAATTCTTGCTGGTTGGTAGGGGATCAAATACTTATTTCACTGACTGAAATGCAAATCAATTTATAACCTTTATATATATTTATTTCCCAGATTTTTTGGTTGATATTTGGTTTCAATCAGTTAAACAACTGTCACAGTTGTGTTATGTTTTGTTAGGTTTTTTCCTCCCCTGGTTTGTTTCTTTATTAGTTAATTAGTTTTCACATGTGCTTCATCATTGTTAATTAGTCTCACACCTGATTCTGTTTTCCCTGAGTGTGTTCCATTGTATTTAAGCCCTGTGTCTCCCTCTGTTCTTTGTCTAGTATTGTTTATGTCAATATGTGTTATCTCCCGCGTGTTCCCCAGAAATTATTAAAGTTATGGTTTTGTTTATATTTCTAGTTTTTGATTTAGTTTACAGTCCGTCCGTGACAACAACCTACCTTAAACATTTTAGACTCTTCATTTCTTTGTAAGCAGGCAAACTTACAAAATCAGCAGGGGATCAAATAATTATTTCCCCCACTGTAGTTGTCACTTTAAGAAACATGTTCTTTAACCCGAAACGCTTGTTTGCGCGGTTGTTTATTTAACTCTTTAACAGCGCTGTGTCAAAAGCAGCAACCGGGCGCACTCCAGTGTCCAACGAGCTCATACAAACACAACTATTATTTAAAGCCTGACTTTTACACAATGTATGTGAAGAAGGCAGTGATTTCAGTTATCAAGAGGCTGACGTCTGTCAGTAGATCCGGTGGCGATCCTATCATGTCAACTTGCCGATTAAAAACTCGCCAAAACATTGTTAACTGTGTGGCTTCGAACATGAGTTTAGTCTATAGGTTGTGGTGAACCTATTAAAATAAAAATTACTTGCAAATCATTAAATTAAATACTTTACAGTAGAGTTTTGAGAAACTCTTTTTCATTATTTGTTTGTTCTTTATTCCTTTAGTTTTCTCTTTTTGATTTTAGCGGAGATAACCAGAGAGGAGGAAGTTATTGAGAATGAAGAGGAGTTAATTCGGTATGAAATCAAAATAATCGAGGTGAGCTGCTGTTCTTGCACTTTCAAGCATCTGTATATTTCAGAAGAACGTAAAAGCTTTTCATGGAAAGTCTCTGCTTATGTTTCAATCAGAATCAACATCTTTCATTGAATAATGTTAAACAGGATAATGTTAATCTTTAATCTAAAGAATAAAATACCACCATTATAAATGTAGGCATTATAATGTAGACTTCTATTTTTCAAGAATTTAAGGGTTTTAACAAAGCAAAGGGAATTCAGTATGTTTATACATATCAAGATGAAGGCATATGTGGCATTACACTGGACAAGAGGCAATACGTGCTTTCAGGTAAAATCATTTACACCTTTGCGTCTCACATTGAAATTAAATTTACCATGAAATCAAACCTTTTTTTCTGGACAAACCTGTTTGTCATAGACCCATGAATGAGGTGTCAAATTTTCAGATTTATTAAGGAGAGGTGTGCTATGAAACTCTTATAACCCTTGTATAGGGACCAATTCTCACTATTAACTATTTGGTAATTAGCATGCATACTATAAGATTATTGACTATTTATTCGCATTGATAAAGCACATATCCTGCATCACCATATTCTACATCCCTAATCTGTCAGGACTCTGTCCTTCCTGTCACAAGTTTTCTAACTCTCTGGACAGAGTTTTGACAGTACCACGTCTTCGGGTTTTGTTGTGTTATATGTGGAGACACGTGGCTTTTGTTGTTACATTGTGCCATGTGTCCTCCTGTCATGTCTCTCAGCCCCGCCCTCCTGTCTCCCGTAATCATGCCCTTAGTGTTTATTTCCGTCACCTGCCCATCACCTGCCCTATCCCTTTGTAATTATCCCTCGTTAGTTTTCACCTACTTAATGCCCTTTTGTTCTCTGTCCCTTGCCGGTGTGTTGTCAATTACTTCATGTCAAAGTGTTGTTTGTTCATGTCGTATATTACTCTAGTCTAACCTTTGTTTCTGCTTTCTGCCTTGTTTGGTTTTTGAAGAAATATGTTTTTGACTCCTCAGTTTATTCCCCCTCGTGGGAAGTGTTTGTTTTAGCAAGTCAATATTATTTCCAATAGAATTCCCCAATAAGGGAATAAAAAAAGTTGTTACGACACAACGTCTCGTTCCATCAGGGAACCGAGGTTACATACGTAACCGAGACATTGTGTCGAAGACGACAGATGAGGTTCGCCCTTGAGAACCTATCAGCTCTGACTACTTTAGAAAAGGCCAATGAAAATTGGCAAATTAAATTTGCATGCCGGGCTCCGCCCCCGGATGTCCGGTATAAAAGGAAGCCGGCGTGCTTCATTCACTCACCGTTTGTTCTTCAGACCCATCGCTCATGATTACAGACAACGTAGAAATACGTACTTCAAATTGCCGGTACTACGACGTGTGCAGCGGATCGTCCCTTCTTCCTGCAGCAACCTTCCCCTGGGCGTTTTCGGCGGTTCCAGTGGCGTCTGAGATTTTTCCAAAAAGGCCCTTTTCAGGGCCGGGCAATTTCTCCAGCGGCATATCCCGCTGTTCTCACCCTCATCGAGGAGGGGGACGGTCACGATAGCTGCATCACGTGTCTGGGCGTCCAGCACGCTGAGGCAGCTTTCGTTGACACATCTTGCCCGCACTGCGCGCAGTTGATCAATCAGAAGTTGCGGTCACGGGTGGCTGTCTTCCTCCGGGAACCAGCCACCATTTCGTCTGCTACCTGGGCTGTGACGTTGGTGCATGAGAAGCTGTGTAAGACTTGGAGCACGGACTATGTCCACGCTAGTGGTCTAGGAGAGACACCTCTGGCTGAACCTTGCGCAGATGAGTGACACCGAGAAAGTCTGCTTTCTCGATTCACCCACCTCGCAGGGTGGGCTGTTTGGTGATACCGTCGAGGACTTCGCTCAGCAGTTCTCGACGGTGAAGAAGCAGACAGAGGCGATTAGCCACATTTTATTGTGCCGCGACTCAGCCGCGCAGAGGGCCTGGCGCCCACTTACTCACAAAGAGAGTTTTCTGTTATCCCCGGGTGTTTATTGCAGCAGGTTGGGTCAGTGTGCTATCTACCTCTCTTCTTACCCAACCTCTTGGTTAAGAACAGGTATCCCGTCCACCACCCTTCTTACACAACCTCTTGGTTAAGAACAGGTATTCCATCCATCACCAAGCAAGCACCTCCTGGGGGTCGGCTGGGCAGAGCAGCCTTCCACCTTAGGCCGGGAGAACATATGAGCTATCTCACATAGCTCTAATCGGACCTAGTGCTACCGGACGTCTGTAACACCCCCTCCAGTGGGCTGTTCCGTCTGATGTATCCTCATGAGATGGTTCCCACTCCTGGTAACCCATGACCTCCCCAAGGTGGACCTCCACCTGGCGGTTAACTACTCAGTCCGCACGTTCCATGCGATCTCCCCTAAGGGCTAGACCATATCTATATCCACTGTATTCCTTACCCCGGGTAGGAAGTGGCCTCTGCAGCGCATCCCTAATTAAGGAAGTTGTGCTTACCCGGTGGTACCCAATCCGGACGGCCTCTCGCCAGTAAGAGAGATAAGGCCCCTTCCGTGAAAGGTAGCTGGTCAGGGCCTACCCATCTTCCCTCAGGAAGCTCTGGGACCCCCGACCCATCACATTGGAACCTTACAGTTTTGCGAAAGCCTTGAGTTGACACGCCCAGGCCTGTAACCGTTGCTTCGCTAGAGATTGTGATGCGATATGCGTTGTGGCGTTTTCCAGAGGGAACCTCATCTGTCGTCTTCGACACAACGTCGAGAGACCGACAGAAAGGGAACATCTCGGTTATGTATATAACCTCGGTTCTCTGATGGAGGGAACAAAACTCTGCAGCAGTCGTGAAAGGCGCTCAGGCTCTTCAGAACAAACGGTGAGTGAATGAAGCACGCCGGCTTCCTTTTATACCGGACATCCGGGGGCGGAGCCTGGCATGCAAATTTCATTCGGCAATTTTCAGTGGCCTTTTCTCAAGTAGTCAGAGCTGATAGGTTCTCAAGGGCGAACCCCATCTGTCGTCTTCGACACAACATCGAGAGACAGACAGAAAGGGAACTTATTTATTAAATACTACGGCATACGTCCAACTCGTTTTTGACATGTTGACCATGTCAAACATGAGAAGAAAACTTGTTTAACATTGTAAATAAGTCAGAATGTTTGAAACACCATTGCACAGCCGGTTTTAAATAAAGTGTGACAACATTTTTCAACAATTAGGTGTTCAATGTTAGTCAGGTGAGTGAAAAATCGTGGAAAAAATCCCATAGGCTTAACTATTGCATACATTTTTTGCAGGGACGGACAGTCCAGCTGGAGCACCGGGACTTTTCCACCACCCTAGCAACCTTACAAACACATCAATAAGCCACCCCTTGGGACCAACTACTTCCATACTATATAGTAGCCAGAATGGGGAAGTATATACATTGGGGTGGTCTCTTTAATTTTAGTTGACAAACCAGCTTGTAAGTACCACAATGGTAACTGTGTTGCCACACCCTAGTAGCTTATAAGAGTACCCTAGCAACCATATAGCAATATGAACAAGCCATATCCCAAATTCACAACATCGTACAGACTTGGTATTCTATCTTGAGCACTTTAGCCACTACCCTGTGCCGAATTTTGCATTGCAAGCAGCACTCACATTTAAACATATACAAATATCAAGAAGATTGTATTATTTCTGCTTTCTTTTTGTTTTTAAAGGATACCGGTATAAAGATGATGGGATCATAAGTTGTGTAACCTAATCAAGCGATGGGAAGGCTTCTCCTTAACAAAGCAAGAAAACCTCAAACAAACATATAAGATGGGCTGTAACTGCACGGTAATGACGTACAGCATGCAAAACCTTGAAGAAGTTTACTTTGGTATTCACTTTTATTTTCTACCAAAACTAGAAAATTGCCATGCAAGTCTTCATAAAAAAGGATGCATATTGATATGTTAAGACACATAGTTCTCCCAAGACAAAAATTCTGTCGTGATTTGGTTTCAAGCTCTTCTAAAACTGTGTTACAGGCTTTGTTATTTGAAACACAAAAGTTAGAATGTTACTGAAAAACTATTCCTATAACTGTGGTATTTGTACAGGGGGCGTGGCTGACGAAGGCGGAGCAGACGTTACAGTGCACCCCCGTCCCACAGGCGTATCCTCACACCTCAATGAACCAGCAGAGGAGGGGGGTGGGGTCTCAGGTGGTGGACGAGGGTTAGCCAAAGGGAAGGTGGTAGGGCTAAGTCCATAGGGCTGGGCAGGTGACAAGAGAGAGGAGGCAGGGAATATTCCAGTGCAGGATGGGGAGGATGACCCAGAGACCAACCAGGAGGAGGCCCCAGGGCGGAGTCGAGGGAGGGAGGAGCCATGGTGGAGGGCAGAGAGCTGACACGCTGGGGACGAGAGATGGAAACGATGAGGGAGGAGTCCAGGGTGGAGCCACGCAGACGGAGAGCCAGGGTGACACCAAGGTTCTGGAAGGAACAAGGCGCCACAATGGCTGAGCGAACGAGGCGAAGGCGGAGCCAGAGTGACCGAGGACGAAGGCGGAGCTGGAGGGATGGAAGAGCCTGACAGAGCTGAAGGGGCAGAGAGACGAACAGTAGCAGAAGGAGAGGAGCCCAGAGGCAACGGACTCTAAGCCCTCGAAGTTCACCAGAACTCCCACAGCGGCAGGTGATGTTGCCGGCTCACACACCTGATCAGTCATGTCTTGGGGCTCTAACTCAAAGTCGGCTGCAGGCTCGGTCATGTGCTGGCGTCAGTGTTACGGTGGGCTCAGGCTCTCCGTCAGTGGTTACGTCACGCAATCGCTCCGTGCTGTCTGGTGATGGCTGGCTAGTCTCTGGTTTGGGGCGGGATCCGGGGGGTTCGGAACACTGGACTGCTGATGCGTGCATCCCGGGTGGCGAATGACTACTGTACCCACACTCATCACTCAACCCGACGCAGAATTCACACCCCACTGCCTGGAGGACTCTGCTAATGAAATCCTCCAGGAGGTACTCATCCACGTCGGGAAGCATAATGAGGGTGAGTAGCTCATCATCCAGGCCCGATAGAAATAAACAGTTACAGTCGTGGTCATTTCAACTCACCAGCGAGCATGTCTCAAAGAATTCCTCCGCATACTTCTCCAGAGACATGCTCTCCTGGCAGAGCTTCTGCAAGAGCTGGAGAGAAGATGTCGTCGTCCAGGTCCGAATAGGGGTCAGTGAAGGGTTCTAGTAGGGTGAAGGGGTCCGGTGATGAGTATGGTGTGAACATCGCGTTGTATGTAGGTCAAGTCTTCTGTCACAAGATACTAGGGAATATAAAGATGTCACCACCATAGGTCACGTTCAGAGATTTAATGGAGTTAAATCCACAGGGTCACTAAACTCCTTAGTGAAACATGTAAATAAACATACAGGATAAATCCACATGGGAAATAGGCATCCAAGAGAATCCAATAGTCAAAATATGGACTGGTACAAACACCGACAAAATAACAATGAGACTCGACCAAACACAAAGGAAACAACAAGGGTATATATATTGGCCAGAGTGATGGGTCACAAGTGTGGGTGCAATCAAAGCTGAGGTGAGGTGCAAGGGATGATGGGAAATTTAGTCCAAAGGGTTAATACTCAGGTGAAAGTGATCATGCGTGATTGGGAAGTGGCTTTTGTGCAGGGCGATGTGGATGACGAAGGCGGGGCAAACATTACAGTCTAAAAGCACCATATGAAAAATTCATCTCAAAACTCTAAATCGAAAAAAACTTCACCACAATTCTTAATATGCTGTGAAATTCTAATTTTTGTGGCTATGCCACGAACGGCCATGAGACTGGGTTGCAAAACACCAATGACATGGTCAAAATTGAAATATTACAAAATGTTTTTTTATGGCATTGTTAAAGTAAAGTATGACTCAAGGGGTGTCAAAATAATTTAGAAATTATACTTAAGTGAAAGCCCTGTTCAAAAAAACAGCATGTGCTGGGTTAGCTATCTTTTGATGCTGGTTTGTTATTTTGAAGAGTTTTTGGAGCCTGATGAAATTGGTATAAATACGTGTTGAATATTGCAGAATACATGTCTTCTAATATCTTCAATTGTTGCATATACACATTTGTAAATGACTTTACTTGGACCCATTGTGCGAGCTGTCTCTTTAATACCGTGCAGGTTATATACATGTTGCTGCTGATTGGATTGATATTCTTGACACACCCACCAAACAGGAGAAAACATATCTCAAACCCTGTGTTTTATGTGTCAATAACCGGGAAACCATGGCAAAACGTTGCAAACAGGTTTAAGCTTGAGCGTGCCCTTGGTTTAAGCTGGTCATATGCTTATTTAAGCTGGTCATGTGCTGGTTTAAGCTGGTTTTTACATGACCATCTTAAACCAGCAAATGACCATCTAAGGACCAGCACATGACCAGCTTAAACCAGAACAAACCAGCATCAAGACATCGCATATATTGTTTTTTTCAACAGGGAGTTCAGATAATGAGGGAAAATTTACCTCATTTAAAAGTTAAAGTATCTAGCCAAAAGTTCACTTAAGCGAAAGTAAAAAAGTACTACATTAAATTGAACTTAAGTATTAAAACAGTAAAAGTAACAGCACGAATGAAACGATTCTTGTTCAAGCATTTATTCTTCCAATATTAAGTAAATGAACATTGACTGTGAAACAAAGAATATATTCCATCTTGTAGGAATCCTTACTAACATGTCTTTAGACCTCTTGATTCAAGGAATGTGTGACCCTTGTTAGTTTCATCCTTGTTACCAAATACACAATGAATTCAGTTTTGTCTTTATTTAACTGAAGGAAGTTTCGACACATCCAGCTGTATATTTCATCAATGCACTGGCAAAGGTAGTTCATAGGCCTGTAGTCATTGGGTGAGAGGGCTAAGAAGATCTGAGTGTCGTCTGCATAGCTGTGATAAGCAATTTGATTGTCAAGCCTGCATGTTGAGGCTTTAAGTACTATTCCCTCCAAGGTTTTGTTATCAATTCTGAAATAAATATTTGTATAAAAGTCTGAAATTCAGATAATGTTAATTTATGAGGTTGTTGTAATGACTAAAAATGTCAGACTGACCTGAGTGCCATATGGGGCTTTGCTGATTGCCATTCTGATATTATTGATCTTCTTAAGGAAAAAAGTTGCCATCAGACAGCATTTCTCTGGGAACTTAGAACTGGTAAAGCTGCTTCGAAATAATGACCATTGTGAAAAGCGTAACATTGAATTGAACTTGACTTCAGGGATTTGTTAGTGGCTCTACAGTAGCAAAAAGAGTGCAGGTGTTGTTTATGTTGGAGTTAATAATGTTTCAGAAAGAAAGATCTTTCTAGCTTTGCTTTATTCGACATTGAAGGTATGCACGCTGTATTTATAGTTGTTACAGTGAACTTCAAGTTGAGTCCACATACGCTCAGCATTCCTGCATGTTCTTTTCATGCTTTGTACTGCTGGTGTGTTTCTCCAGGGTGCTTTACTCTTGCCGATAATCGTCCTGACCTTTACTGGAGCAATGTCATCAATAGCATTTTTAACTTTTGCATTAAAGCTATCGAGGAGAACATCCATAGAGTCTGCAGATATATTTGGTGACCAAAACATAGCATTCACTGGTGATCTCATTTATGAACCTCTTCTTTACAGAGACAGGTCTATCTTCAGTGGCAGGACAGAAATGTCTAGACTTTTGCTAATGAGCAGATCCGGAGTGTGTCCACGAGTGTGTGTGGGGCCGTGCACATGCTGCGTCAGATCAAAAGTGTTTAAAACAGTTAAGAGTTCACTTGTAGTGTTGCTTTCTGTATTGTCTACATGAATATTAAAATCTCTGGTAATAACAAAGCAATCAAATTCATAAGAAATAGCTGATAGCAGTTCTGAAAAGTCATCAACAAAGACTGAAGAGTTTAATTGTAAAGCGAATGCGTGGTGCACCTTTTAAGTCAATACTCAAGTATTCAAAGGATGGGTAATCACCAAGAAACAATTGCTTGTATTGAAAGAGATCTTTAAATAGAGCAGCTATTCCTCCACCTCCCCAATAGCTCTGCAGACATTTATAAAAAAGTTAAGTTTGGGGATCTGATTCACTGAGGATTGTAAGCACTACAGCTGTCATCTAACCAAGTTTCATTTAGAAACATGAAGTCCAGGTTGTTACGGGGGATGAGGTCATTAACCAAAAAGGATTTTTTTTTTGTGAATGGGTGTTTAAATTGCTAACTTAACAGTAACAGTTTATCCCCCTTTCATTCTCAAAGTGACGTCTAATAGGCGTTAGATCAGATAAGTTTGGCATACAACTAAAAGGGCCTTAGTTTTTCTTTAACATATCAGGACAGATATAGGGAAAGCTAAAGGAACATTGGGTTTCCAGTTGTTCTGTAAACATTTTTGATTGTTGCTGCTATCAAAACAGGGACCCAATGCATATCAGTCCCCGATGGGGGAAAAGCACTACAAATAATATAAGGCTTCAAACTGAAATACTACCCGCAAGGGGAACAAAAACAAACCAGGCCAAAACGGTTATCCAAATGATAAGTCCAAAAACACAAAGGGACAATAAACAGGAACAAGGTAATCCACAAGACCGTCAGGAAGGGTGTTATCTTGCCTGTCCCGGTTGTTATTCACAGAAACATCCTTGAGTGTTGAGTCTTCGTCAGAGTCCAACTGATGTAAGGTCACTGGGCAGGGTACAGCCTGAGTGGTGACCGTGAGCAGTGGTTGTTGTGGCTGAGGGGTGTTATCCAAGTGTCCATCCGACTGCTGATGTGAACTCCTGTGGTCACTGAGGCCAGGTGTGTGTGTGCCATCAGGAGTGGACTGACACACTCTACTAATGGGTGATGGAGGGAGAAGAGGATATCGTCCTTTAGCACTCTTGCACCAAGTTTGTTTGGGTGGAGGCCATCTGTTGTAAAAAGTTGTCTTTGACTTCAGAAGAGATTGAAGTTCAGTCCTCTCATGTCAGGTTTTTTTCAGCCATGTATTCAGACGGAGTAGCCGAGAAAACATATTTGTTGCTCGAGCTGGGAAATGTCCAGTGACGAATGACTGAACGTTCAGCTTTCCAAGTGTCTCAAAGAGTTCATTAAAATCCCTGTTAAGTAGCTCTGACTGCTCTTTTCGAATTCCATTTTCCCCACATGTATGACAATCCAACTTACAGACTCATGTTGTGTCAGGATGTTGGAGAGTTCAATTGTTTACATCAGCAATCATTAAATGCATTATTTAAGAATAAAAAATGCACCAACCCGTATTAAATTACAGACTGTTTTATACTTCACAACACATGGCATTGTACATAATTGTATTCTAGTATTTTTTTCTTTTAATATGCAGGACTAATTCATCAACACACAATAATGTGGGAGGGGCTTGTTTGGTAGAAGGGGCAGATCCCTCCCGAAGACATTTGAACTATAAAGTGCATCCCATTCCATCGAGAAAAGGAGAAATTCTGTCACATCCTGTGAATCAGACCTAATCCTCAGAAAGTATCATTTGACTTCTGCTGCACATGATGGGCGTCACACTGTTGGTTGTTGTGCTGATCTTCTTGTCTGTAGGGCTGAATATACAGACAGCAGAGAGCTGCCGCTGTGCCCCACGTCACCCTCAAGATCAATTCTCTACTTCTGAAATAGGTACGTCAGATCTAATATCTTTTCCAATTAAATTTTTGTATGAAATTTTGTAAACTGCAGAACACATTAAGCTGAAGGAAACACTATATTTCAGTTGATTTGTCATTTATCTATAAAACCATGAGCTATTTTTATAGCATTCTTTCATTTCCAATAAAGCAAGTTTAAAAGCACTATTTACAGTATGTGCTGGAAATGTTCTTGATTCAGAAACAAACAACAATTTCTACTGTTGAATGTTGTTAGGGGACAATAATAATTAAATATTTGATATTAACAATATATTAGTGAGTGTGTGAAAACTGTCATGTTCAGGATGTTTAAACAAAACAGCATTTCTAACATTTATGCCACTTTATTTTCCATCAGTGATTTTAGCTGACGTAACTGGAAAGAGGCTTCCTGTTAAGGGTCAAAGGAACTTATTTCAGTATAAAATCAAACTGATCAAGGTGAGCTAATCTACTTGCATTTTCAAGCGTCAATATTTCTCAAATTAATCAGAATCAATTCAATTTAATTCAAGATAATGTTAGTCTTTCATCGACAGAATATGTATCTTGAAAAGGAAAAAAAGAAAAAGTATCACAAATTTCAAGTTTGCAGAATATTCACAATAAAATTCTACCAATACAATTTATAATGAAAATGTATTTTTCAGGTATTGAAAGGTTCTATCAATGCAAAGCAAATTAAATACGTCTACACAGATTCACAAACAAAGTGTGGCATCACACTGGTTCATGGGAGATACGTGCTTTCAGGTACACTTCTGCTTCTCACATTGAATCTAAACTTACCATAAAAATACTGACAATTCTTATTGCCTTATCGTTTTTTGCTTCACAATTTTGCTTTCACATTATAAATAATTCATCTATGTGGGTCTTTTTTTTTATTAATTTGCCCTAATAATCTTTCATCAAAATCTGAAAATGCACTTCTGCCCTCTATTTCAAAATGAAACGACTGCTTTTTTAGGTCCACTTTTGTATTGGAAAACACAAGCCAAGACCTCAATTTTTCTCTTTCGATATCCCTTTTACTCACTGTGCATAATTTCTGACATCCAAAGTTGTCAAATGCTGAATTTTTCAATCAGATAAAAACATTACAATGAATTTCCCATTTCCACTTTCATTCTATCTTTTTATTAAGTAAACCGGTTTAAATATGGGATCAGGTCGATGAAGTGTGGCCTTGTCAAGCGATGGGATCATCTCTCCTTAACGGAACAAGAAAACTTCTCTCAAACGTATAAGATGGGCTTAAACTGCACGGTAATGATATACAGCATACAAAACCTTGCAACATTTTACTTTGGTATTCACAATTTTCTACCAAATGAAAACATAACTGAATATATATTGTCTTGGTGAACTATTCCTTAAACAAAACTCATGTCAATGTCAAACTGTACGTCAGCTCAAACTCATGTCAAACTGTCATCTCCACAGATCTCTACGTGTTCTGACAGTCCATGTTGTCCCCAATCTGTGAAAGAATGTAAGTGGGAAACCAACTCTCCTCACTCTCTGGAGTACGTCTGTCTGAAGGACACTGAAGGCATCTGTAGCTGGTACTGGCCAAGGTCAAAAGTCGATGCAGATGAAACGTGCTTGGATTAAAAGACCAGCATTTTCTCATTCTTAAAGAAGATATTTGGTTGATGCTGAGAATCATGTTCTTTCTAATACAAATTCAGCTTCTGAGTCCTTTTTTAATCAATTTAACACTGCTGTTTTAACTCTGAGAGAGGAAAGATCCCATTCTTTCCCCACTGACTGTTTCAAACTTCAAATTAAACACCTTTGTATGCATAAATAAACGTGTTTCTATTTGATTGTAATATGACAAGTAAGCATGCTTTGTGAAAACAGGATATTTTTCAGCACCTTTGACTTTAATATAAAATGCATATTGAGCAACATGTCTAAAAGCAGCTTAAAAAAACATCACAATATTTATCCATTATATTATCATTTACATTTATGAATTCTATAAATCCTTTTAATGCTTTTAACATGCATTTAAGGTATAAATTCTTCGTCATACTGTTCACATTGAGAATCATTTCAGCCTTTAGCTCAGGTATCTGCTGATGGCTTTTTCCCAAATTGTAACTCACACTCACACTATTAGTTGAGAAAGTGACGTGTTGGGCTAAAAATATTTGTATAATGCCCCAAGAAGCCTTGGTTTACAAAGATTTATAACAGCTATAAGGGCATTGCTAGGCATTGCTTGGAAGACTGACCCACCAAAGAATGTACAGTGCCCTCCACTAAAACTGGCACCTTTGTAAGTATGAGCAAAGAAGGCTGTGAAAAAATGTCTTTAGTGTTAGACATTTTGTTCTTTTTGAGCAATATATATAAAAAAACTTGTGCTCTAAATGAAAACAAACAATTGCAAATACAACTTAGGTTTATTAAAAATATATATATACTTATATGTTAAATATTTGTGTGCCACATTTATTGGCACCCTAATTAATTTATATGCACAAAATATTTTGTATAGAATATATGTGAAGTATAATCCCATTGATATTTTGTATTTTTCTAGTACACCTTGGTGATCAGGAACAGGAAATTGTTAAAAAAGACGTCCTTTTTCACAGGGATATACATATGAGGTAATACATAGGCCAAACTCCCCTAGTCATTCATCACAATGGATAAGACAACAGAACATAGCTGTGATGTGCGGTAAAAGGTTGTGGAGCATTACAAAACAAGAAGTAGCTATAAAAAATAGAAAAAACACTGAAAATGCCAATTCCACCATCAGAGTTATAGTAAAGAAATTCGTATCAAACTGTCATCTCCACAGATCTCTACATGCTTAGACAGTCCATGTTGTCCCCAATCTGAGAAACAATGTAAGTGGGAAACCAACTCTCCTCACTCTCTGGAGTACGTCTGTCTGAAGGACAGTGAAGACATCTGTAGCTGGTTCTGGCCAAGTTCAAAAGCTGATGAAGATGCAATGTGCAAACCCAAAGGGAAAGAAGATATTTGGTTGATGCTGGGAGTGAGACTCACTGTTCTTTATTAATGCTTATTCAGCGCAAGTCCATTTTTAACTTTTAGACCCCATTCTTTCCCTCAATGACTTTGGAGTTTCCATAAGCAAATTAAACACCTTTGTATGCAAACAATAAATGCGTTTGTCTTTTACTGTTATTATGAAACGTAAGCTTGCATAAAACAGGATATTTTTCTGTATCTCTGACTTTACTTAAAAATGCATACGGTGTAACACGTCTAAAAGCACAATATGAACAATTCCTCTCAAAACTCGAAAAAAAAACTTCACCACAATGTTTAATATGCTGTGAAATTCTAAATGTTGGGGCTATGACACGAACGGCCGTGAGACTGGGTTGCAAAACAACAGTGACATGCTCAAAAATTAAGTATTGCAAAATGTTTTTACGGTATTGTTAAAGTGAAGTATGACTCCAGGGGTGCAAAAATATTTAGAAATTATACTTAAGTGATAGCCATGTTGAAAAAAACTGCATATGCTGGGTTAGCTATGTTTTGTGTCAAAAGAGGTGAGGCAGAACCCAGGCGCAGGCAGTGACGGGTTAACAAAAGACTTTATTGAATAAAACAAAAACCGACGATGGGGAAAACATAAACAAAACAAGAATTCAAATCAAAACTTCCCAAAGGGGGGGGAACAAACAGGGTAAAAAATAAAAAAAGAATAAGTCCACAAAATCGACAGAGTACAATAAATACAGGAACAAGAAAAAACCAGACACTGAGGAGATACTCATAGAGTAGTCGTAGGGAAACACAACAATGAACCGACACAAGATAATGAATACAAAGGGATTATGAAGGGAATACTAACATGGGATAATGACATGGGAAAGGTGACGGGCAGGTGACGGGAATGAAACACCGATGGGAAGATTACCAGGGAACGAGAGGGCGGGGCCAGCCAAGGGACGTGACAGGAGAAACACGTGGCGCAAAGTAACCACAATGGCCACATGTCTTCAACACATAACAAAACAAACACAAAAGACATGGTACTGTCACGACTCTGTCCACACAACTAGAAAACTCATGACAAGAAGGACAGAATCATGATAGTTTTGATGCTGGTTTGTTCAGGGCTGCGTTAAGCCCCGACCATACTTTGCAAAACGTTTTTTAAACGGAAATGGTAGTGCGGTTGAACACCCTGTGATGTTGCAAGAGTTGAACTAGAGAAGAGAGCAAGAGCTGAGAAGGCCATTCTTTGTGTTCTTTTTAACGAAGTTTCGGAGCCTGATGAAATCGATATAAATATGTGTTGAATATTGCAAAATACATGTCTTCTAATATCTTTAGTTGTTGCATATACACATTTGTAAACTACTTTACTTGGACCCATTGTGCGAGCTGTCTCTTTAATACCATGCGGGTTATATACATGTTGCTGCTGATTGGATTGATATTCTTGACACACCCACCAAACAAGAAAAAACGTATCTCAAACCCTGTTGCACACCATTGCACACTGGAAACATGTGCGCACCGGTTTGAGCTTGAACGTGCCCTTGGTTTAAGCTGGTCACATGCTTGTTTCAGCTGGTCATGTGCTGGTTTAAGCTGGGCTGCGTTCAGCCCAACAAAACGTTGCGAAACATTTTTTAAACCGAAATGGTGGTGCGATTGAACATCTTGTTGTGATGACGCAAGAGATGAACTATGGCAGCTGAGAAGGCCATTCTTTGTGTTCTTTTGGAATAATTTTCGGAGCCTGATGAAATCGTTTTGAATACGTGTTGAGTACTGCAAAATAAATATCTCCAATTGTTTGCGTATACCGAGCTGCAGCGGACATATTTAAACATCTTTACTTGGACCCATTGTGCGAGCTGTCTCTTTAATACCGTGCTGGTTATATACCTGTTGATGCTGATCGGATTGACATTCTTGACACACCTACCAAACAAGAGAAAACGCATCTCAAACCCTGTTGCACACTGTTTCCAGGAAACGTGTCGTTCAAAACCCCGGAAACCGTAGCAAAACGTTGCGCAACGGTTTGAGCTTGAACATGCCCCTGGTTAGACCATCATAAACCAGCCCATGACCAGCACATGACCAGATAAGACCAGCACATGACCAGCTTAAACCAGCACAAACCAGCATCAACACATCGCATATGCTGTTTTTTTCAACAGGGAGTACAGATAATGAGGGAAAATTTACCTCATTTAAAAGTTAAAGTATCTAGCCAAAAGTTCACTTAAGTGAAAGTAAAAAAGTACTACATTAAATTGTACTTAAGTATTAAAACAGTAAAAGTAACAGCAAGAATGAAACGATTCTTGTTCAAGCATTTATTCTTCCAATATTAAGTGAATGAACATTGACTGTGAGACAAAGAATACATTTCATTTTGTAGGACTCCTTACTACGCCACTAATGGAAAATAACTTGCTAAGACAGATCTTCAACCCTGCTCCTGTAGGGACCCACTGTCCAGCCCGGGGTGCATCCCACTGTTCCTTTAGACACGCCCTCGCAAACTTCCCTAAGCACTTCCCCTCGGGGGAATCCCCACCAACATTTTGAAGTGCGTTATGAAGTGAACGAGGGAAGTTTATATGGACAGACCCTCGATCTCACGATTTTGATGGAAGGAGCGAGTCTACTTCATATGTACACCTCAAGCAGCTTTATATCCCACAATTCAACTTAACTGTGATGTCACCGCAGAACGCTCCACTGTAGTGTATGGTATATTCATTTTACTTTTGAATAAACGCATTTTAGTGTAGATTATGTTAATTATGTTGAGATTTAATAGCATAATACTTATGTGTACTATATGTTTACAGTCTAAGTTGATACTATTGATGTTTTATTGTGTCATTTTTCTCCAATAGATTATACAGATAATCTATTATACTATAATATTACACACTAACCGATATGTATATAGAATGGTGCATAAAACAAATTCATAATTTAATATGGGTTGTGACGGGCGAAGCAACGATACATACACGGAGATAGAATATTCTACCCCTGAAGGTTATCTTTATTGAGAAAGGAAAGTAAAGCGGACTGTATCCTGTTTCCCTGGCGTACGTATTCCTAGAGGAAGTGTCTCTGCAAAGGTGTATCTGTGGTGGTTCCGGGTTGAGGGTGCGCGGTCCTGCCGGATGTACTCGTCCGTACCTGGCGATACACAAGAGAGAATATGCTCAGCATAAGAGTATCCGAGGGGGACGTTGCTCACCTTGTGATCTGAAGCCGCTGCTTTTGTAGCCGCTGAGAATCAGTCTTAATTGGCAACGACCTGCAGGTGTGCCGCTCTGATGATCTCAATCTCCATGGCGACGCTGATTGCGCCAGGGGTGACTCGTCACAGGTAGTGATGTGACATTTGAACCGAGGCATCGGAGCTTGTGTCGAGAAAAAAGGGGCGTGCCAGATGAAGCCGCGCTTCGAGGCTTGTGTTGTTAACGTGGAAATCAGGTGACTGATGACAAACGAGGCCTCGGTTTGTGTGGATACGTCATCGGTTCGGTCTGAGTGTCGTTTCCGGATAAAGGGGGTTCGAAACTCGCGCCACCTTGTGGGTGTTGTCAGGAGTAGTTGAATCGGTTGTAGTAGAGTCAGAGAGTCAGAGTTAGATAGTTGTTGTGTCGTCGTCATTATTGTGTCATATATGTATTATATTATTGCTATATATTATTAGATTATATCAGGTTAGATTAGTTATAGTATATTGTTATTATTAATTATAGTAGTTATATTATAGTATTGTTATATTAATTAGATAAGATTATTTGGATTGCTTTGGCTTTTTGGATATGGACTGGACTGGTTTTTGATTTGGATTGCCCTTTTGGATTTGTTTGCTTTTTGTGACATCTTCCTTTTTCCTTGTAATGGAGCCAGCAAGAAAGAGGAAATCCTCCCCTGTCTGGGAGCTTTTTTAAATGGTTGGTCACAATAAGGTATGTGTATTATTATTGTTTTACTGTCTTGATATAATAATAATACTCACTATAAGGCTGTATTATATTTCATGTCTATTTGTTTATGTTTCTAGGTGAAATGCTTGCTGTGCCTAAAGGAGCTGACATACAGCAATAACACCTCCTCCATGCTCAGGCATTATCGAGCACTGCACGAGCATGCACAGACTACTAACAATCCACACAGTAGTCAAAGTAATTAATAATAATGATAATAATAATAAACATTATCTAAATAATATTTTAGGCTCCTACAATACACCTGCAATTTATTTTATTATAGATTCCAAAAAAGAAATGGTAAATGAGGCCCTGGTGAACATGGTCATCAATGACTCCCAACCCTTTTCCATTGTGGGTTTTGTTTTGTTATCCCACTTATGTTATCCCAACTCGAAAGGTATGTGATTAATAAAGAGATTCATTATTATTTAAGAAGTTAAAAGTAAGATTAGCTACATTTATTTTTATCCACAGGGTTTGAAGGCCATGGTTGAGCATAAATACCAGGAGGCTAAGGAGAAGGCCAGAGAGCAGTTGCAGAAAGTTGCGACTATAAGCCTTACCTCTGACATGTGGACATCGTTAAACATGGATGCCTTCCTAGCAGTAACTTGCCATTTTATAGATGACAATGACAAGCTCTGCACTATTTTACTAGGTGTAGAGCATTTCCCTAAGAGCCATACTGCGGAGAACTTGGCTACTGGACATATCAAGCTCATGGACGAGTGGGGCATAAAGGATAAAGTGAAGTGTCTGGTAACTGATGCTGCAGCCAACATGATAGCATGTGTACGATCATTGAATGTTAGGCATGCGATATGCATTGCACATGCTCTAAACCTTATTGTGAGGAAATCTTTTGATGACATCAGTAGCTTCAATGACATTCGATCCAAATGTAGGAAACTTGTGACCTATTTCCGAACCAGCACTACAGCAAAAGAGAGACTGGCCCAAGTACAGGAGCAGATGGGGAGACCAGTTCTGAAAATGATCATTGAAGTGGACACTCACTGGAACAGCACTTACAACATGCTGGAACGGCTCTATCAGCTGAGAGAGGCAAGTGGGGGCAGCCCTGGCCTCTCTAAAGACCGACATCACCCCTCCAACAGCCCTGGAGTATGAGGCAGTCCAGGATGCTTTAGATGTTCTTGCCCCTTTCCACCAGGCTACAGTCGAGCTTTCAGGAGAGAAAAGGGTGTCTGCCTCCAAAGTGATACCTTTGATGAAAATGCTTAATCATGCTGTAATGAGTAAGCTAGTGTAACCGGAACGAACTGCACCGCTCTCAGCGGGCCTCGAACCGGGTCGGCTCTAACGAGGAGGCTAAAGACCGCACTCTTCACTAGCTGGCCTCCGTTACACTAGAAGGCCTTAAGTCCAACTTAACAAGGCAGCTGGGTGACAGCATTGGACGGAGGGTCAGGGAACACGCAGTTCATTTGGAATCAATGAGTGTGATGACCATACCCACGTTATTGGATCCCAGATAAAAAAAACTGGGATTCTTGAGTCAAGGGAAACTGCAAGAGGCAGAAATTGGAATGCGCTACTGTGATCAGAAGTTCTGGTCTCCATTCTGCTTCCACCAACACACCCCCAGCTCAGCTGCCAGCCTCTTCAGAAGCAGGTCAATCTTCAAACAGTAAATAGTATATGTCTTTGTTGTGTGAATGTTCACATTAGTGATTATTACTGTGAACCATTGTTAATGGAGTTTTTTTCTTTGTACCTCTATTATTAGGTGACCTTTGGCATCTGCTGGATAGCACGGTGGATCACAGTAGAATGAGCTCAAGTGCAACAGCCGATGCTACTATAGAAGTGGACCGATATTTATCCGAAGTGAATCTCGAAAGATCTGAGGATCCAGTAGTATATTGGGCTCAACATAAACATCTGTATCCTCATTTATACCAGCTGGCACTGACATTTTTATGTTCCCCCGCATCCTCTGTTCCATGCGAAAGGATCTTTTCCAAGGCTGGAGAGGTTCTGTCCAAGATGAGGAATCATCTAAGCCCCAACACACTTGAAAAAATTCTGTTCCTCAATAAAAATAATGTGTGATCCTTCATTCACCCACCCCAAACTGCAGTGTTGCAGTTTGTTCCTTTAAATCCATAGTCCCATAAGCACAACACTGCACTAAAACTAGTAACAGTTCAATGCACAAAACATACAAGAAACAATTCTTAACCTTTCCCACTCCACACTTTTCTGTTGCAATTTGCGTTATTACACTCCCTCCACCATGATGACTGCACTCAACACAGGCTCACTTTTGTTGTTCCTATCGTCACTATCCAAACAATTTATGAATAATTAATGAACTGTGTGTGACAGTTGTCTCTGCACAAGTAAATTCAGACAGAGAGAGAAACATATTTTATTTGATACCCAGGCAATGGACAAATGTCTGCTCAGGTCATTGATTCAGTATTCATTTATTGTTCTGCTATTTCTTTGCACAGTAGCTAGGTGTCACTAGTGAGCAATAATGAATGAAGCTTCGAGTAATGAACCTTTTGGTGAAGCAATGGGCTGTGAGGTCTCAGTGGTTCAGAAAGCCTTATTTTGCCATCACTAGTCACAGGGTTTATTCAATAATTCAGCTTCAAAGTGAATAGCAAGTGGTCAAGGGCTTAGTGCGTTCCATTTAAACCTTATTCACGAGTTCCAGTAGTGGGCGCTCGTGCAACATTATCAATGAAGCACTCACTGGCACAATGTCATTTTCCGGGGACGGGAGGAAACACACCTCTGTGTCTGCTGGGAGAGAGTCTGGAGCATCAGCTGTGGGAGCAGCACTCACTGTGTTAGCTATCGGTGGAGTTTGTGTGAAGAAATAAGAGACTTGGAAGTTTGGCCAAATTCTTTTTTCTCTCCTTCTTTTTCGGCTCCGCTGGGTTACATTAAATGCTTTTCTTTATATACTTATTCTGCCGCTGGCAAATTTTCTCTCGCTCTTTTAAGTTCTTACCGTCTCTGCCTCCCCTCCTGTCTGCCGTAACTTTCTCTAACTCTGGCCACTGAGCTGCTGGCATAGATGCATAACTGATGAATTGTTCCACTCATCCATGATGCAGGGGAGGTAAATTCATGTGGATGTAATAATAACGTTACATTTTAATGGTTGTATCCTCCCGACCATACAAAATATGACAGAAAACAAATATGTTATGCATGCGTTATATAAACTTCTGGGTATTTGTTAGGGGCCTTCTGGTTTCCTTGGGCCCTAAGCAGTCACTTACCTCGCTTATTGTATAAGTACGCCCCTGATACCCGGAAATTAAGCCAAACATTTTTAAGCCGTCTAACTAAAATCGTACAATCAATCTTAAACAAAATGAAGCCCAGAGAAATGCTTATTGTATGTATTGCAGTGAACATAAACATTCAAATGTAATATTAGTATTACATTTATGCAGTGATATGTCATAAAATAATTTAAGCGTGTTTCATGATGTACTTTAACCAATATTTTAAAACTAAAGTCAGTTGTCACGTCACAGAAAAATAAGTTAACAGGGTCCAAATGTATAATAGAGTAGATTGGATTTTAAGTATAGGCAAGGCAAGTTTATTTATATTGCACATTTCATACACAAGGTAATTCAAAGTGCTTTACATGAAATGATTGACAAAGGAAAAATACATAATGCTTAAAGGGTGATTCGCCGGAAATACGTGTTTTTCTGTGTCTTTGGTGTGTTATAAGTTGCCCATGCATGTATTAGACACATAAAATTACAAAAATTTCCGTGCAGTATTCGACCAATCACTACGCACTAGTGAACTGGCCAATCATAGCACACCTCGCAATTCAGAGCAATGAGCGCTGTAAAATATCAGCGCGTTTCAGAGAGGCGGAGCCAATAGGAGATACAACATGCACGGCATGTGGAAAATACAGCGGGTTTTTTTTTACCTTAAATCGTGTTTACACATTGCATTACATTTAAAGCAAACAATAATATTCGTCAAATGACCCCTTTAAGACATCTCAAAGCAGACTATTCAAAATTACAAATACAACTTTTGAATTTAAAAGACAATAAAACTGAAACAAATATTTTTCAAAATGTGTTTATATATAAAAATAATAAAATCAAAAGAAAATAGAAATTGACACAGGGCTCAGGTTGTAAATGCAGAGCTAAACAAGTGTGTTTTTAATATGGATTTGAAAATGGCATACAGTGAACATCTGATGTCTTCTGGAAAGCAGATTCCAGCTACGGGTGGCGTAATGTCTAAATGCTGGCTAAACTTTTGTGTGAACCTTTGAATTTTTGGTTCTGGTCAGAATCCTGGCAGCAGCGTTATGAGCTGCAGCTGTCTGATGGTCTCTTTGGGAAGACCTGCAACGAGTCTGTGACAGTAATCCAACCTGCTGGTGATGAAACCATGAACTAGTTTCTTCTTGAGACTAGGCTTGAGACAAAACATCTGATTCTGGATATGTTTCTGAGATGGTAGAACGCTGATATGATTATTGCTTTGACGTGACTACTGAAACTAAGGTCAGACTCTAAAACGACACCAAGATGTTTTCTTTTACTTTATGTCTATAGACCTCTTAAGTCAAGGAATGTGTTTACCTTGTTAGTTTCATCCTTGTTGTTACCAAATACACAATGACTTCAGTTTTGTCTTTATTTAACTGAAGGAAGTTTCGACACATCCAGCTGTATATTTCATCAATAGTCATTGGGTGAGAGGGCTAAGAAGATCTGAGTGTCATCTGCGTACCTGTGATAAGCAATTTGATTCTTTTTCATTATTTTGCCAAGTGGGAGCATATACAAATTAAACAGGAGCGGAGCGAGAAATGAGCCCTGTGGAACACCACATGTCATGGATGTCTATGTTCACATAGTAACCTTCCCCTTAAGCTACTGTATGACCTGAACCATTTAAGGACCAACTCAGAGAAACCTACACAGTTTTCCAGCCAATGTAGGAGTATGATGTGATCTACTATGTCAAAGGCAGCATAGAGATCTATAGTAATACCAGAACTGATATTTTGCCTGAAACAGAATTTAATCGAATATCATTTGATGCTGACGGAAACCAGACTGATAATTGACCAGGTAGCCATTTGAGTTTAAGAATTTGGTCAACTGAGCAGTGTTAGCTTGCTCACTGGGAGACTGCATCTATTTATTTATTTATTATATAAATAAATTATATATTATTATTTTTCTTATTTTCTTATTTGCTCCTGTAAAGCTGCTTTGGAACAATGCACATTGTGAAAAGCACTATATAAATGTATTTAATTTAATTGATTGAAGACAACCTTTTCAATGATCTTGCCTATAAAAGGAAGATTTGAAATTGGTCTGTAGTTAGACAGTAAGGTTTTGTCTAGATCTTTCTTTTTTAATAGAGGTTTGACAACTGCAGTTTATTAGAGCCTCGGGGAAAGTTCCTGAAAGCAGTGAGTTATTTACTATTTTAAGAGATCTGATTCTAAACAGTTAAAAACTCTTTCAAAAAAGGATGTGGGGGGGTGTGTCAAGGCTGCATGTTGAGGCTTTAAGATGCTGTACCATTTCCACCAAGGTTTTGTTATCAATTGTATGAAATTCAGATAAAGTTGTTAATTTCTGATGTTGTTGTACTGAGGTCAGACTGACCCGACTGCCGAATGGAGCTTTGCTGATTGCCATTCTGATATTATTGATCTTCTTAAGGAAAAAAGTTTCCATCAGACAGCATTTCCGGGAGAACTTAGAACTTGTAAAGCTGCTTCGGAACATTGTGAAAAGCGCTATATAAATAAAATTGAATTGAGCTTGACTTGACTTGATTTGTTAGTCGCTCCACAGTTGTGTGTCTTTCGGCACTTACGCTCAGCTTTTCTGCATTGTCTTTTCATGCTTTGTACTGCTGGTGTGTTTCTCCAGGGTGCTTTACGCTTGCCGATAAGTGTCTCGACCTTTACTGGAGCAATGTCATCAATAACATTTTTTACTTTTGCATTAAAGCTATCGAGGAGAACATCCATAGAGTCTGCAGATATACTTGGTGACCAAAACATAGCATTCACTGGTGATCTCATTTATAAACGTCCTTTTTACAGAGACAGGTCTATCTTCAGTGGCAGGACAGAAATGTTTAGACTTTTGCTAATCAGCAGATCCAGAGTGTGTCCACGAGTGTGTGTGGGGCCGTGCACATGCTGCGTCAGATCAAAAGTGTTTAAAACAGTTAAGAGTTCACTTGTAGTGTTGCTTTCTGTATTGTCTACATGAATATTAAAATATTCTAGATAGGTTTATCATACGACTGGAAAGGGCCTTTGTTTTTTCTATAACATATCAGGACAGATATAGGGAAAGCTAAAGGAACATTGGGTTCCCACTTGTTCTGTAAACATTTGTGATTGTTGCTGCTATCAAAGCAGGGACCCAATGCATATCAGTTACCACTCTTGTGTTGTTCACCTCCAGCTGATGGGGGTTGGTGTGATCCCTGTGTTGCGGCATAGGCCGGAGAGCTCTTTCAGAAGGAGGGGGTGGGTGAGCAGGACCCGGAGGCTTTGTTCCAACAAACACTACCCTGCAAGCAAGCTTGTGCTGGCACTTTTACGAGCCCACTTAGGACCAACCTAAGTGCCCCCAGCAGGCCCCCTGAGAGTTAGCGCTTGTCCTGCAAGGGAAACCCTCATTTAGCCCCCACTGTTGATTTGTTGAAATGTTGATCACTTTTGCACCACAAAATCACCGTTATTGTGATCATTGTTTGCTTTAGTTGAGCCTCTTGTTTTTTTAATTTTAACATTAAGGTTTTTTTCTGGCCAATAGTGTGTTAAAATGCATTCGTTGTGGCGAAGCTAAGATTGAATGCGATAAGAGCTTATTGTGATGCTAGTCAAATACTTTTGATTGTGTTGTGGTATTATTGTGGGGGATGTTGTGTGGCACTGCAGGTTGAGATTAAACAGTGTTATGGCTGTTGCATTATTATAAATTAACTAAATCTATTTAAAAATGCTTACATTTATCATCAATTATAAATGAAGAATCAGTGTATGAATATCAACAATGGAGACAATCAACAAATGAAACCTTCATTCTGCAATGCATGCTGGGTAACATCATAGTTAAAAACTCCCAGCATGCATTGCAGTTGATCAGTTTATCTGAATTCATTTTATGATTGTCACCATTGTTGAGGTTTGTATGATAAGTGTTGATGTCTAAATGTGTCAGTGAAGTTTTCTGTTTACTCTGTCGCAGGGCTTTTACAAACTTCACAATTTTCACCAGTCGCAAATAGCTTAACCTCCACTTAATAAAAAAAAAAAAATGTTTTATCACAGCCAGCAAACAGCCACAAATTAACGGGGTAAAACATATCTTTCATTAGACTTCATCAATGTATAAGTGTTTTTATTTTACACATTACAATCACAGACAGACAATGAACTTAATCAGAGTCAAGAGTCAAGAGCTCAACTAAAGCAAACACTGATAACAGTAATGGTGGATTGTTGAAATTTCAAATTTATTAATAATTTTTTTTTAACATTAATAGCAGGTGCAAAAGTGATCAACATTTCAACAAATCAACAATGGGGGACGAGGTGAGGGCTGCCCGTGTAGGGCCAGCACTAAGGGGCCAACGTTTTGCCAGTGAGCAGCTTCTCGGGCCCTGCGCTGACAGCCTGCTGGGGACCAGTAAAGTGCCAGCGCAAGCTTGCTTGCAGGGTAGTTCCTCTATTTTCTCTGAGAACCTTAGAAGAGGTGATGTTGGTCAGAGGGAGAGAGTAGGTAGAGAGAGGAACTGTGAGTCTGGTGTTTCTGAAGGCTGAAGGGTGTTATCTTGCCTGTCCCGGTTGTTATTCACAGAAACATCCTTGAGTGTTGAGTCTTCGTCAGAGTCCAACTGATGTAAGGTCACTGGGCAGGGTACAGCCTGAGTGGTGACCGTGAGCAGTGGTTGTTGTGGCTGAGGGGTGTTATCCAAGTGTCCATCCGACTGCTGATGTGAACTCCTGTGGTCACTGAGGCCAGGTGTGTGTGTGCCATCAGGAGTGGACTGACACACTCTACTAATGGGTGATGGAGGGAGAAGAGGATATCGTCCTTTAGCACTCTTGCACCAAGTTTGTTTGGGTGGAGGCCATCTGTTGTAAAAAGTAGTCTTTGACTTCAGAAGAGATTGAAGTTCAGTCCTCTCATGTCGCAGGTTTTTTGAAGCCATGTATTCAGACGGAGTAGCCGAGAAAACATATTTGTTGCTCGAGCTGGGAAATGTCCAGTGAAGAATGACAGAACTTTCAGCTTTCCAAGTGTCTCAAAGAGTTCATTAAAATCCCTGTTAAGTAGCTCTGACTGCTCTTTTCGAATTCCATTTTCCCCACATGTATGACAATCCGATTTACAGACACGTTGTGTCAGGATGTTGGAGAGTTCAATTGTTTACATCATTGCTCGAGGAAAACAGTATGTAAGTGTTGCCCTGTTACGAATGTTTCTGATAATAGAGTCCCGCACTGTGTGTTTGGCTCGGCTGCTTTCTGAGCGGAGCGCCGTAGATTATAACATATTCATAACATAAGTGAATTAAATGGATCGTTCACCCAAAAACAAACATTCAGTCATCATTTACTCACCCTCTTGACAGTTTAAACCTGTATGTCTTTCTTTCTTCTGCAGTACACAAAAGAAGATATTTTGAAGAATGTCAACGGAAAAAACTGTTGGAACCCATCGACGGCATTGGTTTTGTTCCCATACAAGTCAATTGGCACCAACGGTTTTTGGTTACCAATATTATTCAAAATATCTTTTGTGTACTGCAGAGAAAGAAAGACATACAGGTTACAACTGTCAAGAGGGTGATTAAATGATGACAGAATTTTAGTTTTTGTTAAAAAAAATATTTTTTTGGGTGCGCCAGAAGTAAACTGTAATATAACAATTTCCCCTGGTTTTATTGTAAATGTTCGCTCTTTAGCGTTCTTCAGTACCAGTACAATTCTTTTATGTGGAAAATCTGTAAAATTACTGTTTTTTATAAGTGAAATCAATTTAACAGATTATTCTAGCTAAGGGCACTGTGGTAGAAATTCACTCCACACACCTGATTTAAAATACTGTGTCCCACACACCCACACCAGTGTCCCAGGCAGACAGGATTCAAATTTTCCTGCTATATGCCCATATAATAACTAATGTTAATGTTGTTCAACAAAGAATAAAAAATGCACCAACCCGTAATAAATCACAAACTGTTTTATACTTCACAACACATGGCATTGTACATAATTGTATTCTAGTATTTTATCTTTTAATATGCAGGACAAATTCATCAACACACAAGAATGTGGGAGGGGCTTGTTTGGTAGGAGGGGCAGATCCCTCCCGAAGACATTTGAACTATAAAGTGCATCACTTTCCATCGAGAAAAGTAGAAATTCTGTCACAGCCTGTGAATCAGACCTAATCCTCTGAAAGTATCATTTGACTTCTGCTGTTCATGATGGGCGTCACACTGTTGGGTGTTGTGCTGATCTTCTTGTCTGTAGGGCTGACTATGCAGACAGCAGAGAGCTGCCGCTGTTTGCCACAACACCCTCAACAACAATTCTCTACTTCTGAAATAGGTACGTCAACTCTAATATATTTTCGAATATAATTTTTGTATAAAATTTTGTAAACTGCAGAGCACATTAAGCTGAAGTAAACACTGTATTTCAGTTGATTATGAAATACTCAAGCTATTTTCAGCTATTTTTATAAAAAAAATTCATTTCCAATCAAGCAAATTGTGTGTTCTTTATTCAGAAACGGACAACAATGTTTACTGTTGAATGTTGTTAGGGGACAATAATAATTAAATATTTGATATTAACAATATATTAGTGAGTGTGTGAAAACTGTCATGTTCAGGATGTTTAAACAAAACAGCATTTCTAACATTTATGCCACTTTATTTTCCATCAGTGATTTTAGCTGACGTAACTGGAAAGAGGCTTCCTGTTAAGGGTCAAAGGAACTTATTTCAGTATAAAATCAAACTGATCAAGGTGAGCTAATCTACTTGCATTTTCAAGCGTCAATATTTCTCAAATTAATCAGAATCAATTTAATTCAAGATAATGTTAGTCTTTCATCGACAGAATATTTATCTTGAAAAGGAAAAAAGAAAAAGTATCACAAATTTCAAGTTTGCAAGATATTTACAATAAAATACTATCAATACAAATTATAATGAAAATTACTTTTTCAGGTATTGAAAGGTTCTATCAATGCAAAGCAAATTAAATACGTCTACACAGATTCACAAACAAGGTGTGGCATCACACTGGTTCATGGGAGATACGTGCTTTCAGGTACACCTCTGCTTCTCACATTGAATCTAAACTTACCATAAAAACTGCATTAGAATAATACTTATAAAGTCTTAGCCGCACCATAGTCTATCAATAAATTAGAGCATCCTAGCAACCGTACAAACACATTAAAAAGATATGGCTCTTTTAATTTGGTTGACAAACTAGTTTGTATGTATCACAATGGTAACCGTTTAGACACGCCCTATAGGAACTATTTACAGCACCCTAGAAACCGTACACCATTTCCCAAGTCCACAACATCTTGAGCACTTTTGCAACTACACAGTGCCGACTAAATTATTCATCTATGTGGGTCTTTTTTTTATTAATTTGCCCTAAAAATCTTTAATCAAAATCTGAAAATGCACTTCTGCCCTCCAGTTGCTATTCTTCTCTGACAGCATTGGCAAAACACCCTCTTTACCTGTCAGTCTGCTGCAAGTTCTATTTCAAAATGAAACGACTACTTTTTTAGATCCACATCTGCATTGGAAAACACAAGCCACGCCCTCTTTTTTTCTCATTCGATATCCCATTTACTCACTGTGCATAATTTCTGACATCAAAAGTTGTCAAATGCTGAATTTGTCAAACAGATAAAAATTATACAACAAATTTTCTATTTCCACTTTTTTTAAGTAAACCGGTTTAAATATGGGATCAGGTCGATGAAGTGTGGCCTTGTCAAGCGATGGGATCATCTCTCCTTAACGGAACAAGAAAACTTCTCTCAAACGTATAAGATGGGCTTAAACTGCACGGTAATGATATACACCATACAAAACCTTGCAACATTTTACTTTGGTATTCACAATTTTCTACCAAATGAAAACATAACTGAATATATATTGTCTTGGCGAACTATTCCTTAAACAACACAAAACTCATGTCAATGTCAAACTGTACATCAGCTCAAACTCATGTCAAACTGTCATCTCCACAGATCTCTACGTGTTCTGACAGTCCATGTTGTCCCCAATCAAAGAAAGAATGTAAGTGGGAAACCAACTCTCCTTACTCTCTGGAGTACGTCTGTCTGAAGGACAGTGAAGGCATCTGTAGCTGGTACTGGCCAAGGTCAAAAGTCGATGCAGATGAAACGTGCTTGGATTAAAAGACCAGCATTTTCTCATTCTTAAAGAAGATATTTGGTTGATGCTGAGAATCATGTTCTTTCTAATACAAATTCAGCTTCTGAGTCCTTTTTTAATCAATTTAACACTGCTGATTTAACTCTGAGAGAGGAAAGATCCCATTCTTTCCCCACTGACTGTTTCAAACTTCAAATTAAACACTTTTGTATGCAAAAAATAAACGTGATTCTATTTGATTGTAATATGAAAAGTAAGCATGCTTTGTGAAAACAGAAAATTTTTCAGTATAAAAATGCATATTAAGCAACATGTCTAAAAGCATCTTATGAAAAAGGACAACATTAAAAACCATCACAATGTTTAATAAGCTGCTGAAGTAAATCCCTTATATTATAATCAACAATTATGAATTCTCTGGATGCTTTCACTGCTTTTAACATGCATTTAATGTACACATTATTCATCATCATTCTGTTCACTTTGAGAATCATTTCAGCCTTTAGCTCAGGTATCTGTTGATGGCAGAGGAAAACGTATCTGCTTTATCACATATTGTAACTCACACTATTAGTTGAGAAAGTGACATGTTGTGCTAAAAGTTACACAACATTTTAATAATGCCAAAAAGGAATCATCTTATTTTATTTAGAATCAACTTATTTCATAGGGGCTGTGGGGCTGTACTACCATGTCTGATCAGGACTACAATAAAGGCAACAAGTTAACATTAGACCCATTTTATGTGTTTCCTAAACAGATTTCAAAGTAAACAAAAAAGCATTTAGTCCTAAGAACCCTTGGTTTACAAAGATTTATAACAGCTATAAGGGCATTGTTAGGCATTGCTTGGAAGACTGACCCACCAAAGAATGTACAGTGCCCTCCACTAAAACTGGCACCTTTGGTAAATATGAGCAAAGAAGGCTGTGAAAAAATGTCTTTAGTTTTTAACCTTTTGTTCTTTTGCTCAAAATAATAAGAAAAAAACTGCAAATACCACACTATAATATATATATACTTTGTTAAATATATGTGTGCAACAATTATTGGCACCCCAATGAATTTACATGCGCAAAATACTTTGTATAGAATATATGTGAAGTATTATCCCATTGATATTTTGTTTTTTTTCTGATAAATTGTGTTGTGTATATGTATTTGATCACATTGCTAATTTTGAAAGCAGTTTTAAACCTCTTTTTTTGTTTCATCTTTGATGTTCCTTTAATAATATACCTTTATTTGGTTTTCTGAAAACTGACTTTGCATTGTATCAGCTTTATTTGCAACAGTATTCTGATTTAGTCATATTAATGGAGACTCTTTTAATAAACTACTACATTGGTCATAATTTGCAAAATGGTAAGATGTGTATATTTATCCAGTGATGTTTGGAGATGTTTAAATAAACCTAATTCAAAGTATATACAATATTTAATATAGATACATAAAGTTTAACAATAACAGCTTACTTTATATTTAATTTAAAAAGGTTAAATAATAAAGTTAATAGAAAAATTAGTTGTGAATGCTATATTGTGATGGGTGAAATTGGAAATTTAGTTGTAATATTGCTGTAGTTATAATATATTATACGTAATCTGTGCTTCCATGATCACTTGACGCTCATCAAAAATGCACTCATGCGCAGACAACCCCTGAAGCTTAGTAACGTTTCCTTAAAATGAACTAACCATGAAGGAGGAGGATGATGTTGTTGGAGGAGGAGGATGATGTTGTTGGAGGAGGATGATGTTGTTGGAGGATGATGTGGGAACAGGTGTGTGTATATATTGTCTCATCCTGGAAATGAATGGCTCTCGCTTCTGTGTGGGCGGGGCCATTCCGGATGAGACTGATCATTATTGGATCCTATCAAAAAGCATTTGACATTTTAGGCATTTGGCAGACGCGACTTACATTGCATTATCCTATACATTTTACATAGGTAATTGCAATCCCCTGGGATCGAACCCACAACCTTGCATTGTTAACGCAATGCTCTTACCACTGAGCTACAGGAAAGCATGTTGTGTGCCCCAAATTATCCCAACACCACGGAGAAGTCCCCCACAATGCCCCGCCACCTTAATGAATGGCGTGGATGCCGAGGCTCACCCAGGCCGTTGGTCTTAGACGCTCACCTGTGCCGGCGCATCGACACACCCACGATCCTCCTGCTCGAACAGTTGTTGCGGGATTTCGATCCTCTGTATGTTAATGGGGACCTGTCATAGACTTTTTCCAGGCCGCCGGAGCCTGCTTCCCGGTCGCCGATTGAAATGTTCTTCTATAAATGCTGTGTCAGCAAAATGTTGTTCAAGTAGACAGATGAGTGTGTTTTGAGACACATCCGCTCCCTCTCTCCTCCCATCTGGATCACCTTTGAAGCACTTGGACAAATATCTTGTGAAAGAGTCAATGCAATGAATGGCAAGACTTTACATAACTAGCTTACACTTTACATTGTGGACTGTGGATGACACCTGTTGTCAACTCCTGTAAAACTAAATTGATGCTGAATTCAGTCAGCTCGTGTTTTTTTCTTTTTTACCATTGAAAGTGTGACTGATGGTAAACACTCGGGTGAAAAAAATTAAATACAGTTAGTTATTTAACATGTTTGCCAACTCCTCATTTTGAAGTTTTCATCATTTTCAGGTTCATCACTGTTAATCAACATAAAAAAAACAGTAATTTGCTAGTGAATTTTAATAAAATTCTTATCTAATTTAGTTTTGGAACCTTTATTATTACAAATAGTTTACTACAGTTTTTCAATTTACTATAGAGTTGAGTTACTAGCATAAATGCAATGGTATACATTATATTTCATGTTGAAAAGAACCATTTCTAATGGCTTTTTGTGTATACTAATATTAAACTAAATTGTGTTGCAAATATCCTCAGAAGAGATCTTTTAATAGATTCAGAGTATCTGTATCTTTGTTTCTTACCCAGTTTAATATCATGAAATGAAGCATCACATGCTTGTGAAGATCCACTGAGTGTGTCATTGATTTGACATACAAAATGGTCACACGTTTAAATAAAATGTAATAGAGATGTTTGACTTCTAAGGCTGACAATCATGCTGGAAACGGGAGAAATTATATGACTCCTGATGTGCATAGTACTGTCCCTCTTACCTCAACTCCAAAGCCATTTAATGTAGAACGTTCTAGCGCTCGAGACGTCAGTGAACTCGGTGCTTTAGTTAAAGACTAGGGACGACAAATTGGTGACTCTGTCACAGCCAACCTTTTGTCAGGGGGTGAATTTGCCAGAACCAATAATGGTAATAACGCCACAGGCTCTCAATGTGCTAATCTTGATTTGTCACAGTTGAATGTCATTCTAAAATCTGATGAGCAAATCCCACCAGTGTTTAGGGGAGATGGATTAGGTAGGTGCGACATTCAAGAATGGGTTGAAATGATGCAAGCTTACCTGCAAAAGAGAAATGTCAAAATTACTGAACAGGCTGATGAGATTATTAGTCGTTTGATGGGCAGGGCCAAAGACATAGTGAGAGTTGCGATGCGCTGTAATCCAGCGCTTAATTGCACAAAACACCCTGAGGTTATATACACCATACTTAAGCAACACTTTAGTGAAGTGTCCTGTTCTAGCATGCCACTCGCGGACTTTTACAGCACATTGCCCAAGCACGGTAAAAATCCTGTTGACTACTGGCTTCGTCTCAATAAAGCAGCTGATATGGCTGATGATTGTTTAAAAGGGCAAGGCAGAAGGATGGACAATCTAAATTCTGAAGTTGCAATGATGTTTGTGAGAAATTGCCCAGACCCTGACCTAGCACGCACTTTTAAAGTACGGCCGTTAGAATGCTGGACTGCAAAAGATGTCCAGGAGCTTTTAGACAGTTTCCAACGTGAGCTCAAGTTAAGATCAAACGCCAGCACCTACAGAGCGAGCCAAAATGCACACATGACCATTCAGAGCTGTGGAAATTCTAACATTGTTTCTGAGCCTACATTAATGTGTCTTAAGCAGGGGACCAACGGGCTTAGTGAGTTTCAACTGGACGCGAAGGATCATTCCAGTCTGAATCGGATGACTGACATGCTGGCTCAACTGATCGAAGTTTTGAAGACGAAGGAGGAGCACAAACCTGAGAATTTGTCTTCTGGGAGAGCGCATAGAAGGAATACAGCTGGACCAAGCAACTGTAAGATTTGTGGCAACACAACGCACACTACAATCGACCACTGTAGATCAGATCGTTTGTGTTTTAGATGTCATGATGCTGGTCACTCCAAACATGATTGTACAGCGAAATTCCCAAAATCGACTTCTGCTCCGCTGTCACCCAACAGTCAGGGAAACTGACTTACCCACATATGGAGAGGGGGTGTGTGGGTGCTGTTGATAATTCCCTCAATATGGATACAGATTTCTAAGCTTTGTTCAGCTCTTTTAAGAACGTATGTCCTAGCTCACAGAAAGTCGTCTTTCAAAATACACAACGCGTTCAATGCTCAGACACACTTTTCTACACACCCGTTCGTATTAATGATTCCTTCACTGTCAGTGCAATGTTGGACACAGGTTCAATGGCCTGTACGTTAAATGATTCGGTCGCCTGTCAGTTAAGGAAAACTGGTGCTTTGGATACTGTTAATGAAGAGGATACAGACATCGTCTTGATTGGCTGCGGTGGCAAGAGAACATTTCCAAAGTACATGCTTGAGCTTAAGCTAGACATTTACGGCTGTGATGTCCTAGTCCCATGTCTTGTTGTTCCAGGTCAGGGAGATGACCTCATTCTGGGGACCAACGTCATCAAACATCTTGTCCACAGGTTAAAAGATTCTGACAGATATTGGGAACGGATCTCTACGCCCATTGGACATAACCCAGAGAGTGACGAGTTTTTGTCCATGATTGCTGGTGTGTGTAAACTGGAGGGGCGGAACGATTCCTGATGTTGTTGGTACAGTCAAACTTCAACATGCAGTGACACTTGCGCCTGGCCAGGAACATCTAGTATGGGGTAAGCTTCCCGTTAAGTCTTGTAACCAACCAGGCAGTACAGTTATGGTGGAACCATCCAAACTCCGTTCTGCCTCCAGGAAGGTTTTGGTGTGTCGTGTGGTCACTCCGCTTTGGGCCGATGGTTGGATTCCACTTAAATTGATCAACCCCAGCGATAAGCCAATAACTCTGAAGCGAAACACCAAAGTTGCTGATGTTTATCCCTGTATTGCGTTGGAGGATGTGTACGAGACTAAGCCAGAGCTTCCAATTCGATCAAGCGTTCAGCAGTCAATGGCTGAGACAGATCAGTCAAATACGTTGACCGACAGACTCCGTATGTGTGGATTAGAGACCGTTGATTTGGACAAGTGCGAAGCTTCTGAATTCTGGAAGGCTAAATTGTGTGACTTGGTGCTCGAGTATGAGTCAATTTTTTCAAGACATTCTCTTGACTGCGGTGAAGTCAAGGACTTTGTACACAGGATCCATCTGTTCGACGAAAAGCCGTTTCGATTACCGTACAGACGCGTTCCTCCTTCACAGTACCAAAAATTGCGTGTTGCGTTGAACGAGATGGAAGAGAAGGGAATAATTCGCAAGTCAGCCAGCGAATTCGCATCACCTTTGGTTCTGTGCTGGAAAAAAGACGGCAATCTTCGAATATGCACTGATTTCCGATGGCTGAATGCGCGAACAGTGAAGGATGCCCACCCCCTGCCCCATCAGGAAGACTGTCTAGCAGCCCTAGGGGGGAATTCGTTCTTTAGCACTATGGATTTGACCTCAGGATTTTATAATATCCCACTGCATGAGGATGACAGAAAGTATACAGCATTCACTACGCCTGTGGGATTGCACGAATACAATAGGCTTCTGCAGGGCCTCTGTAACTCTCCTGCAAGCTTCATGCGGATGATGACTAACATCTTCGGTGAACATAATTTTTTGTCACTGTTGTGCTACCTGGACGATCTAATGGTTTTCGCACCTAACGAAGAAGTTGCGTTGCAGAGACTGGAGATGGTTTTTGGTATCACTTCTTGAGACGTTCTGTACAATTTCTCGGTCACTTGATTACAGAGGAGGGAGTGTCAACAGACCCTGGAAAAGTTGAAGCAATCTCTAAAATTACTTCTGGAGATTTGATGTGCCCAGATGGTGTCACCCCATCGGTGAAAAAAATCCAGTCTTTTCTTGGCCTCATTATGTGGTACCAACGTTTCATAGAGAATTGTTCGTCTCTTGCACGACCACTTTTTGCTTTGACCAGTGGAGTAAGGAAACCTAGAGGTGTTGGGCGAAAAGGAGTTCCTGCATCCAGAAAACTCACTCCTAATGATTGGTCTCCAGCTTGTGAGGCGGCTTTGTCTGCTTTAAAGGAAGCTCTCCTGTCCAATGTTGTTCTTGTGCATCCTGACTTTTCCAGACCCTTTGTTCTAGCTACTGATGCTTCATCTGAGGGATTGGGCGCTGTGCTTTCGCAACTGAGTCCTGGGGAAAATAGGGTTAGACCAATTGCATTTGCGAGTAAGTCACTCTCCAGAGCGCAAGCCAGATATCCAGCACATCGACTTGAGTTTCTCGCTCTCAAGTGGGCAGTAAGTGATAAATTTAGTCACTGGCTCAAAGGACACCAGTTCACAGCTTGGACGGATAATAATCCCTTGACGCATATCTTGACCAAACCTAGGCTTGACGCCTGTGAGCAACGATGGGTGGCCAAACTTGCTGCCTTTGAGTTTGACATCAAATATGTTCCAGGGCCGCAGAACACCATTGCTGATGCTTTGAGCAGACAGCCTTTTGTCAACAGTCGCGTCAGTCACCGCATAGTAAGGGAACCCTATGACAAGCTGCTCGCGGAGACAAGTAACCATACCTGTGATGCTATCAAAGATGTCTTCCGGTTGTCCACCGCCAGTCAGCAAGTGCTTGATAGTACAGAGGCCTCAGTGACTGCTTGTGAGCGGTTAGCAGTCAAATCGGACACGGGAGTGCCTGGAAGCTATTCGAGTGACGAAGTGGCTGCTGTTTTTTCTAATCACCTTTCTTGGAACGAAGGAACACAAACATGGGCCACTCCTCTGGCTGGATTCATCCAAAAGATCGTAGATGTTGGGTTTGATGTCCTTCCTTCGTTTTCTCATCAAGAGTTGAGAGACAAACAGCTGGAGGATGAACATTTGCGGAGGGCGATGTTCTACGTTGATCGAAAACGCAGGCCTTCGAGACGTGAGCGCATGGGGGACCCCAGCGCTGTAACGAAGATTATGAAGCAGTGGGAGAAGCTATTATTGAATGACGGTGTCTTGTATTGTGTGTATCGAGAGACCCATTGTCACGTCACAAAAGATTTCAGTACATGGTACCTTCCTCCTTGAAATCTCAAGTACTAAAAGGATGTCACGATGAGGCCGGACACCAAGGCCAATATCGCACTCTCCAATTGTCTCGACAACGCTTCTATTGGTCAGACATTGAGCGTGATGTTCGTGATTATGTGAAGATGTGTAGTCGTTGTGTGCTTTCCAAAACACCAGAGCCAGAGGGCCGAGCTCTATTGGAGAGTATCAAGACCTCTGCTCCACTTGAATTAGTCTGCATTGATTTCTGGACGGCGGAAGATTCACAGAACAGGTCAGTTGATGTTTTAGTGGTCACTGACCATTTTACCAAGCTGGCTCATGCCTTTCGCTGCCGAGACCAGACAGCTAAGTCAGTCGCACAGAAGCTCTGGGATGACTACTTTTGCTACTATGGGTTCCCGGAACGAATCCATTCTGATCAGGGGGCCAGTTTCTGTAGTGAGCTTATTAGGCATTTGCTTGATTTTTCTGGTGTTACGAAGTCACAGACGACACCTTATCACCCGATGGGCAACGGCATCACAGAAAGATTTAATCGAACATTGGGAAACATAATCAGAGCCCTTGAACCGCGACCCAAGCAGGATTGGCCTCGGATGCTCCATACATTGACATTCATATACAACTGCACAGTGCATGAGACGACTGGGTACCCTCCCTTCTATCTAATGTTCGGTCGCACTCCGAGACTGCCGATTGATGTCGTTTTCAAGAGTGTGCTGAGGATGGATTCGAATGAGTCTCTTCCCAAGTACGTAGAGTCTCTGAGTAAGGATTTGGAGGATGCTTTTGCTGTTGTAGGGTCTAACACTTCGAAAGAACAGTCTCGCCAAGCCCACCTGTACAATTGGAAAACCAAGGGTGTGTCAATTGAAGTTGGTGACAGGGTCCTCTTAGCAAAAACAAAAGTGAACGCGGCAAGCGCAAACTCACAGACAAGTGGGAAAATGTGGTATATACTGTGGTTGATAGGGATCCCAATACTCACATTTACAAGATTAAACACCCTGTGTCTAGTCAGTTGAAGGTTGTACACAGAAACCTTCTTTTGTGTGTAAATTTCCTCCCTTTGGGTGACATTGGGGAACAAAACGATGACGAGAGTGTACATTCTGTTTATGATGACGTTCTTGATAACTGTTCTGTTTCCTCTGATAATTCTGTACCTGCTAGTGATGGCCCCGTAGTAGCTGAGGGTGAACTGCACACTGTTGAGTCAGGTCATGCTCACGACCCAACTGCGGTAGTTGATGTTCCATCGCAAAGTGTGGGTTCTGGAAATTTCTCTCCAGATCACTTGGTCTGTCAAGAAAGTTCTGAAGACTGTAATGTCTGTAATTCTGATCTTGATATTGATGGTACCGAGTTAACGGGTCGTAGGTCAAAGTTTGGAAGATTGTTGAAACCGGTGAATCATCTTATTTCTTCCATGAATCAACACTCTTTGTTTCAAAGCAGAAAGCAAACTTTGGGTAAATGGTCTATTTCAGTTCTTAGACTGAAGTATTGAAATGTTATATTCAGTGTATGATGTCAATATGTGTGTATAGTAATTGCTGAAATGAAGTGTAAAAGGCACTTCATTTGGGTCATGATTAAGGAGGAGTGATATGCGCAGCACTTTTTCCTGTCAGTTCTTTATGAGAACAGTTGTTACTGATCAAAAGCATTATGCTAAGAATGGCAATTACTGTATATGTTTTTTGAGGGTAAAAGCAGAGATTTTTTTATTTTATTTGTGTTTTGTTTTTTATGTTTATCATATTTTTGGCAAATTCAGTAGGGGAGAATGTAACGGGTAAAATAAGTTTGTTATGAATTGTGCCAAAAAAGAAAAGTTTGTTCATCTTGCGAAACATTTGTTGAATTGTATTAAATAAATGCATCAGTAAGAAGAGGATATGAGGACATCTACAGGTGGCTAATGAAACTAAAAGCGGAGTCCGCCATATTCTCCTCAGTCACATGTAAACTGCTAAGGAGAATGGTAAGTGTAGAATCTTACTCCGGTCAAATGGATGTAAAATGTAGTTAGACATTATTTAATTTGTTTTTGAGGTCAAATTGTTCTCTTAAAAGTATTTCATTTCAAATTTGAGTCATAAGAGATACATAGAGTCGACGGAGAATTTGTTTTGTACCGAACTTACCACCGAGTGGTTTGGGAGCACATGATATTCGTTTGGTTCCTATCTCTGTATTTTGCAATTGCTTATTTCCACATGTTTGTTTATTTTTGATAGTTATGTATGTGACCGGAAGAGATATTTAATGGCCATTTGGTGTCGTTTCATATATTCCAGGTACGATGCATCAATGTTCTTATATGGTAATATTTACTATGTTCGAGAAATAACAGAAATGGAGTTCTTGATCTTGTGAAGGCTGATATATCGATTGTTAATCTGGTGAATCAGTCACATGTAAACTGCTGAGGAGAATGTTATGTATGTGACCGGAAGAGATGTTTAATGGCATTTGGTGTCGTTTCATATATTCCAGACCAGTAAACGTGACAAGTGAACTCCGTCTGTGTTTCCGTGTTATTCTTCCCGGAGTGGTTGTAAGAAGGAACCAGAAAGAAGAGGTTACACATACCATGGGCTTTATTTTGATATCTTGCCTTGTGTTACATTTTTGATAGTTTAATACCGTTATAGATTGATTTGATGTGGTTTGTCTTTAAGAGAAGTTTCAAGTTTAGGTATGTACTGTTCCTTTAAGAAAGTCCTGTCACGTGTTGGCTGCAATGTGTATGTGCAGAGTTGAAGTAAAGTGTTTCCGTGTGTCTCGCTATCGTTGTCTGTCTCCAGTTATTACAAATACAAAGAAACAATCATTAAAGGACACAGAACATATCCAAAAGGTCTGAAAAAACGAGAGCTTTATTACTTTGGACATGAGGGGGAAAGACTATAGATCATGAATCTATATCAGATAACAATCACAGGTGTTGTTAATAACCCAAGTACTGGATTTAAAGAGGCAGTGACATCAGCAAAACCACTTATATGAGGTTTCACTAAAGTTTAATCGTATCAAATGCGTATGACTTCATCTGAACACCAACAAACGTTTTTAATAGATTGCCATAAGAAAATCAAAACTTTATTATCTTGTTATGACTCTGTCAGTTTAAATCTAGACTAAAGACGCATCTTTTTAATCTTGCATACACTACACTTCCACAATACTAATCCTCAGGGGATTTAGGCTGCATTATTTAGATCAACCGGAACCAGGAACACATCCAACAACAAATGATGTACCTATTGCATCAAAGAGTGCAGAACAGTACTCTACTCTCAGCCAGTCTTGTCTATTTGTTCCAAGGTTACCGCAGGACCTGACCCGAGCTGAGATGATAGAGCTGGATAAAGGATGCGGCAACTTTACACGATTTTTTCTACAACACTTCAAATGCTATTAGATTGTTAATGATAATCTTAAATCTATAATTTACCTTATTAGTAAGTTTATTTATTTTTTATGTAGCCTTGTTGTGCAAGCACTGTTGAGCTTGTGCAGAGGCAGCAGCTTTTGCCAGAGGGGAACTGGAATCCCCTGGTTGGGCCTGGGTTCTCCTGAGGGTTTTTTTCTCCATTGGAGTTTTGGGTTCCTCGCCACCGTTTGCCTATTGTTTTGCACTATTTGCCTGGCCGGGGGGGCTGCTTTAAAATTTAGAAGTTGGACATAAATAATATTGCATATAAGAATTTATAGTCCGTTTTAATATTTGACCTGTGGTTCTCTCTCCTTTATCTCAAATGTGTGCTTTCACTGTGCGTGTGTGCGAGTGTGTTTGCGTGTGTGCGTCTATGTCAATGTGTGTAGTGTGTATGCATATTGTGTGTGTGGAGCATTTGTATGTCTGTCTTTTGTTGTTTTCACCTTTTTCTTGTTTTTACAGGTATATGACTTTAGTTGTTTTTCTTGTATTCAATGTGTCTCATGTACAGCTGCTTTGTAACAATGAAAATTGTAAAAAGCGCTATATAAATAAAGTTGAGTTGAGAATCTGGGATGGCACAAAGGTGAGTAACTAATGAGAGAATTGTCATATTTAGGTAACCTATTTCTTTAGCATGGGTTGTCAAACAAATATTGCATTATGTAATAATCACAGGGAAGCACTGTTAGAGAAAAACAAAACTTGTCAAATGTTGTTAACAGTCATAGCAGTTATTATTGTAATGCTTGCACATTAAATGTGCTCACTCTTACATTAACTTATGTAGTTGCAGTATATTCGGTGGAATCACACTAAAATATGATCACATTTTACCCAAAAATCTGAAGATATAAAAACATTTTTTCTCTTGACTTTTAAATTGTACCTTGAATATTTCACAGTATAGTAATGTGGAGGTAAAATATGCTTAATTATTAAAAAAATGTCACAATGTTAAAAAATATTAACAGTCCTTTAAATGCTTCCTTTTCATTAGGCAAAATATCTTTTGATTTTAGGGTAAAAAGTGATAAGATTTACCCAATTGAATACATAATCTGCAACAGGTTTAATATTGCTTATAATGATGTCTAGTATAAGCTGATAGTCGAGGAGTCATGGGAGGATGGAGTCACGGGTGAAATCTAGCTTGCTTTTCTGAAATCTCAGATTTGTTTTAACCATTCAGTTCAATGGCAATCACTAAAATGTCTTTGGTGAGACCCATTAGACAGATATCCACTGGTTATGTACTGGTTAAGCTTTCCTGTAGCTCAGTGGTAAGAGCATTGAGCTAACAATGCAAGGTTGTGGGTTTGATCCCAGGGGATTGCAAATACCTATGTAAAATGTATAGGATAAAGCAATGTAAGTCGCTTTGGATAAAACCATCTGCCAAATGCCTAAATGTAAATGTTATGTGTTTACAGTTCATCAAGAATAAAGAAAATCGTCTTTAAACAATTGTTTTAAAATAATCTACTTCCAAAACCTCAACATTGAATCTCCTCTAAGAAATCATGCTCGAAATACTCAAGACACATCTTATTTAGAAAAATACACATTGTGTTTCTAAAATGTAAACACCTGGTCTTTCTCATCACTCATGCAAAACATCTCGGTTACGTATGTGAAGAACTTACGTTGTTCTTACGTTATGCGAGACGTTGTGTCGAACCGACAGATGGGGTTTGCCCTTGAGAACCTTTCAGCTCTGACTACTTTAGAAAAGGCCAATGAAAATTGGCAAATTGAATTTGCATGCTGGGCTCCGCCCCCAGATGTCCGGTATAAAAGGAAGCCGGCGTGCATCATTCATTCACCGTTTGTTCTGAAGAGCCTGAGAGCCTCTCACGACTGCTGCAGAGGGCGATACGTGTTGTGGCATAAGGGACGTTCCCTTTCTGTCGGTCTCTCGACGTTGTGTCGAACTGACAGATAGGGTTCCCATAGAAAACGCCACAAAGCGTATCGCGTCACAATCTCTAGTGAAGCGACAGTAACAGGCCTGGCTTTGGTCAACACGAGGCTTTCGCGAAACTGTAGCCTTCCAGTGGGATGGGTCGGGGGTCCCAGCGCTTTCTAGGAGAAAGATGAGTAGGCCCTGACCAACTACCTTTCACGGCCGGAGGCCTTATCTCTCTTACTGGCGAGAGGCCGTCTGGATCGGGTATCACCGAGTAAGCGCAACTTCCTTAATTAGGGATGCGCTGCAGAGACCACTTCGTACCAGCGCGAGGACATATTGGATATAGGCATGGTCTAGAGACATGTGGACTGAATAGTTAACCTCGAGGTGCCGGCCTCGAGGGGTGAGCCCTGGAGGAGAGACTGGCTCCGTCGACTTACCTGCCTGGCGAGACAGCTGCACACACTGTCGTGTTGAAAGTGGTGGTGGCTGCCATGTATACTCAACCTCGCGTCCCGCCCAGACGCAAGGTCGGTCTGCCAAGCACAGTCCGTTGGAGCGTGCGAGTGGCTGTGAGAAAGCGCTGTGTCCGAATGCGTGACTGAGGATCCGGACGGTATGCCAACGTCGGTTGGGGGGTGGTCAGACAAGCGAGACGGGTGCAAGCGGCCCATGAGCGTTTAGCTGGCGGGCTTACGCTTGCAGAAGCCCCCATATCACCAACGCTGCTAGCGTTTGTGGACAGCAGAGCCATGGACCCCGTCGTCGCAGTTCGGGTAGCGAGCGAAGTGGTGGCTGGTTTCCGGAAGAAGACAGCCACCCGTGACCGCAATGTCCGAATGACCATCTGCTCGCAGTGCGGGCAAGATGTGTCGACGAAAGCTGCCTCAGCGTGCTGGACGCCCAGACACTTCTCGCAGCTCTCGTGTCCGTCCCCCTCCTCGATGAGGGTGCCACACCCAAGAGAACAGCGGGACATGCTACGCTGGAGAAATTGCCCGGCCCTGGAATGGGCCTTTGGAAAAAATCTCGAACACCACTGGAACCGCCGAAACGCCCAGGGGAAGGTCGCTGCAGGATAGGGATGATCCGCTGCACAAGTTGTAGTAGCCGGCAATTGTAGTCGATAGACTAGCGATGGCTCTGAAGAACAAACGGTGAATGAATGAAGCTCGCGGCTTCCTTTTATACCGGACATCTGGGGGCGCAGCCTGGCATGAAAATTGAATTCGCCAATTTTCATTGGCCTTTTCTAAAGTAGTCAGAGCTGATAGGTTCTCAAGGGCGAACCCCATCTGTCGGTTCGACACAACGTCGAGAGACCGACAGAAAGGGAACCACAAACTCCACGTTTAAATAAGAACAAAACCACATGACATATAAGGCACAATGTTGCGCGAAAACCAAAGAACATCAATCTGATAAACGATTACAAACCAGACAATAAGTTGTCAAAAACACTTTTCATATTAAACATTGAACACGGGACACTACTGCGCTGAAGTTTGCGTATAGGCATAATAAGAATTGTTCTTTAGCTAATAGCCAAGCCCTGAAAACAACACGACTGACAAAATCAAACAATGAAAGAAACATGAACGGTACATATAAACACCACAACACACTCAAGACAGATTCTGAAGCTCCAAACTACCACATCTTTAACTATCTTAACCTCAACCAGTACCAGTGCACTGAGCTTTCTCTTTACTGCTTGAACCGTTTATCTGGATTTGTGGTGGCCTGGACTGGTTTTGGTCCAACTGCAACTCCATTACAGTCAAGAATGTACTGTAAACAACCTTGTGGCAGTGGCCGCTGGCCAGGGGTCTTGTTGGAGTCAGCTGGGCTTTCCTTTAAGGCAGTGCTCTGTCGATTCATGAAAACATATTTATACATATTTTTTTAACTTTCAAATGTCAATTCTGAGTGTGTGTCATATGCTACAGTACATACACCAGAGGGCACTTTGTATCACTAGAGTAACGAGCTGCAAGCCAACAAAAGCAGCCAATCTTGATGGTAGTGTTGGACTTTTAAGTGTCCTGCATGTTCAAAAATTGAAGGTAGGCAATCTCTAATAAGTATTGAAGTTTATTAATCTGATTAAAACAAAATACAGCGCGCGCTGGGTTGCTGGACAACACTCCTCTGTCCTTCCAAGGAACAACAACCCCCCACAGCCCACATTCACAGCATTTATTCTTATTTCACGCCGATCTCTCTTCTGCTGGGGGGCCGGGATCCCCCTTGTTTCCACCAATCACCAACTTCTGCCTTATCTGGTTCCTGCAAAACACTCCTGAGAAAACAACATACATTCCACATACCTTCCCCCACCCCCTAAACAACTGCAGCCAAAGATGCCCCTCTATCCCACATCTCCTATTGAAAGCACATTTAGTATTGCAAACAGCTTTTAAATACTTCATAATATGAGGTATATGGTTATACTCTAATGCATCGTTGCCAGAAAATAAAATATGTAATAACAACAGTAATATCCTTCAGTAGACGTGTCCAACTATCTCGTCTTCTGATGCATGGGCAGGCTATTTCTTTCGCTTTTCCGTGAGAATTGCCCAATAAGGGACTAAGAAAAGTTGTTACGAAACGGATTTTCATGTTTGAAAAAAACTTTCCGAAACCTATACGAACGCTGGGGCAATGTTTCGAGCACAGAAGTACTACATAATACGTCCAACTCAGTATTTGACCATCAAATGTAGTACTCCTGTATTGAGGAGAAGATGTGAAAAGAAGATTTTTGAGTGAAAAGAACAAGACGAACGCAATGCTTTCTCGACAGTGGTTTTACTGTGAATCACATTTAATGTAATGACATCGGATATGTTTAAAATGAATGCACAGCATTAATGATTCAAACATACGTTAAACTCTACATAGAGAAATGATCATTACACATGACGTATCATCTCCTCCGATAATAACATTCAGTATTCATAGATTGTTAACGTCAACCATGTTCAAATCACAATTCAGAACAAAGAGAAACTGAACTTTTTCCATATACACACAACGAGATTACATTCGTTTTTATAAACATACTTAAATACCTGGTGAAGTAGCACAATTGCTATGCAACGCACGTGCTAACCATGCTAATCTTTGTACGTTGTTTAATAGGTGATAAATATTATTCCTTGTTTAATTAACAGTTACCCTCTAACAGTGCTCATCTTTAGCTATGTATATGTCACGTAAATAATTTACAGTTACCTGTAATGAGGAGAAGATTAGTGAAAAGAACAAGACGAAAGCAATGCTTTCTCGACAGTGCTTTTACTGTGAATCAAGCGCGTCGCGACCGTACTTCCCCATTACGCCCGGTGACGTCATTACGCAGGTAAGTAAATTTGTTACGCAACATACTGAAAACTAATTACTTTTCTTAAACTATAACACATATACATTAGAAAAGTATATAAACAGCATTATTTTAACATAACCTTAAATTAACAATTGACTTTCAGTATACCACACTCTCCCCCACGAAATAAGATGTTGCCCCGACATCTATGCACAGATATTAAAGCATCAATACTTCGTTTATCTCGCTCTTTATGACACTTTCCTCTTGTACAACAGTAGAGAGCCACATACAGTGGTAAATTCCCGTTCACATTTACATATCTACACATAAATATGGAGTAAACACCCAACAATAGGACAAGACAGCAATAATACTGTAACAATGACACATCAAGGAAAATATTTTCGATTTTTCCACTAATTAGTCCCACTTCACTTAGTATTACTATCATTACCCCACTAATACTATTTCAAATGTAGGAATGTATGCAATGTGTCTTAAGAGTACCAAGTCCATTGTAGTGTCAAAACACCAGGAAAACAAATCTTAGATCCAGGCTGATGCACAACACAAGGGATCTCTTTACATACTGTATATGACTGTAAGGGAAAAAAAAGAGTTCAAAATCCACAGAAAAATGTGATGGAAATGCAACATAGTTCCAAAATATTTACGACATGTTCCGTTTAACAAACTCTTTGGGATGTGTTTATAACAGTCCATGTAGGTAGTCCCACGAGAGTAAGGATCAAAGGCTAAAGAGGGCTCAAACTGTCAATAACCAGTCCCAAGGAGATTTAAGTTGTAACAGTATAGAATTCCCAAAAGTAACTATCCACCAACAAGAACTTCTTTGGGGAAGGAACAGTCCATTTTCTCTAAATGTGGCAAGTTCATCTTGCTCGCACTATGTACTTACTACCAACAATAAAGCAGGCCCCATGCAATGGTTTCAAAGAATTTGAAGTGGCAGTTCACACAGTACACAGACCATAGTGTGACTATTTAGGGACGAAGTTCAAAGAACCTACATTTCCTAGTCAATAAGACGTATGTGGCGGGTGGTAGGGGGTGGTCCTTGAGCCGGCAACACCACTGTACTTTCCGAGTTTAGTGAACAGCTGATTTTCGAATTCTCCCCCTTGATCGTGGTGAATACGGGTGGGAAATCCAAACTTGAGGGCGAAATCATTGAACAACTGGTCGGCCACTGTTTTTCCTGATTTTGAGGTGGTGGCATAGGCCTGTGCAAATCGAGTAAAATGGTCAATGATTATCAAAATATACTCATATCCACCCTTACATTTGTCCACAGGGAGAAAATCAATAGATACCAGTTCAAACGGATGGGTTGTTGTTATACTTTTGAGTGGTGCCCTCGTTTCCCAACAGGGTTTTTTCTGTTTTATGCAGGAACAGGTTCTCAGGACATAATGTTCGATGTCTTTCTGCATATGGGGCCACAAAAAACGATCCCTAATGAGATTGGTAGTGCGGTCCAGACCCTGGTGACCCATTTCATCGTGCATTTCTCGTAAGACAGTTGTGTTGAGTTGAGTTGGCAAAACCAGCTGTGTCCTCTGAGATGTTTTATGAAATAGAACTCCATCTTCATCCACCTTTAAATTGTCCCATTCTCTTAGGAGACCTTTCAACTGTGATTTGGTTGAATTCCATCGCTGGGGAGGCCTGGATCCCGATTGTAAGTGTTCAATGACTAGTCCAATATCCTTGTCATTTTCCTGAGCTTGTCTTATCTCCTCTTTTGACAGGGGTTTGAGAGTTTTCTCATTTTCCTCCACACTTGTAGATATGTACTGACAGGCTACAGCAGAGGGCACATCCAGATAATTTTGAACTTCCACTGCCTGGATCATGGTTCCCACACAATCTGATGAAAGCTCCTCAGTGCATTCTCCGATTATTTCCTCCAAATCTGCTGGCATCCTGGAAAGCGAGTCTGCATCAATGTTTTCTTTGCCAGGGCGATAGCGAATGGTAAAGTGAAAATCTGCAAGCTCAGCCACCCAGCGGCAACCAGTGGCATTTAACTTGGCAGATGTCAGGACGTATGTTAGTGGGTTGTTGTCACTAAACACAGTAAAAGCCGGGCCGTAATAGAGATAGTCTCTACATTTTTCAGTTACAGCCCATTTAAGGGCTAAAAATTCCAACTTCCCACTGTGTAGGTGATAGTTTTTTTCTGCCGTTGTCAAAGTCCTTGGACCGTAGGCTATGACTCTTAGCTTTCCGTTTTGATTCTGGTACAGAACTGCTCCCAGACCTTGGTTGGACGCATCTGTGTGAAGTATGAAGGACTGGGAGAAATCAGGAAATCCTAACACAGGAGGCTGAACTGAACAATCGATTAGTTTTTCAAGGATCCCTTGATGGTTTTCTGTCCACTGAATCAGTTGGTTTGATGGTACCACCTGGTTCATCCTGCACATTTCCTTCTTTCGTTTTCCTTTTCTCTGGTCCTTCTTCAGATCAGTCTTCCCTTTCAGCAGATCGTAAAGAGGGTTGACAATCCACGAGAAATCTTTTATATACTGCCTGTAATAGCTGAGCAGGCCCAAAATCATACGTAAGTCATTGGCGGACACAGTCGCTGTGACAGCACTCAAAGAAAAGAAACTGAACATCAGTTTCTTTTCTTTGAGTGCTGTCACAGCGACTGTGTCCGCCGGATCTATGCGGCTGCCTTCGGCGGAGACGATCCTGCCCAGGTAGCGAACCTCGTTCTTGAAAAGCTCACATTTTCTTGGTTTTAACTTCACTCCATTGGCTTTCAATCGTTGCAAGACTCTCCTTACTGCTTCCACCTGTTCGCCAAATGACTTGGTAAAGACCAGGATGTCGTCAAGGTAGGGTATGCAAATTTCATCCCTCAGTCCTTCCAAACATTCCTCCATAAATCGTTGGAATGCCGCTGGTGCATTCATTAGGCCGAAAGGGATGCGGCCCCATTGATACAGGCCCCACAGTGTGGTGAATGCAGTTAAATGTCTGCTCTCTGGACACATAAAGCCTTGGTGGTACGCCTTCCCCTGGTCTAGTAGAGAGAACCAGGTATTTCCTCCCAGGCCATCCAATATATCCTGCACTCTCGGTATCGGCTGGCAATCAGGAACTGTCTTGCTGTTCAGGTCCCTATAGTCAATGCACAATCTGAGGTTTCCATCCTTCTTACGGACACACACAATGGGAGATGAGTATGGGGAATGAGACTTTTTCACCCACCCTTGAGCGATCAAATCACGCAGATAGTCCTTCATTTCCTGATATAAAGGTTTAGGAACTGAAGTGTATGTGCGGGAAATACTCAATTGTAATCCTGGAACACAACCAATGTCGTCATCTGACTTGGAGAAAGCATGACATTCTTCCCGTAACATCAGTTTTACTTGTTGTTGCTGGGGCAGAGTCAAATGACCCACATCAACTGGAGGGTCCCATGAATCCTTATCCCCATCCACATCCGTGGTTTCTAGTGGAGGCTGAGTGACAGTGGCCGTTGTTGTACCTTGTGGGGTTGGCAAAATAGACTTAACTGACTGCATTGTCCCGAGTTCTGTTCTGCCGATGAGCGTGATGTCATGATCTGTTCCGTTCTGTACACTGATGGTAACCTGGGGATGAGCCCCTTTTTTAGAATGAGTAGTGTCTCAAACAGTTCAAGGCCCTCAGGATGCTGGCATCCCTACCTGACATTGAATCTGCATCACGGTTTGCTTTGGTACATTCACCCGTCCCTTCACTGTCCTAACCACATACGCACCAGGGTCTTCGGCTGATACCAGATGGATGAAGGTATGTACTTTATTTTTCTTAAGGCCAGGGAAGGCATTTCGAACAGTTTTGTACAGATTTCCATCAGTCCTATTATAAGATCCAACCGAATCACACTGCCTCATTAGTTGCTCCAATACATTGTACCCTATGATGGGTCTAGACAACTCTTGGTTCTTTAAGACAAGCACAGGGATGTTTAACTCTTTCCCTTTGGCTACAGGGGATGTCAACTTAAAGGTAATTTCCACCCACCCACTGTATGGTATGTTTGTTCCATTGGCCGCTATCAACTGCAGGTTATCTGGAGCTCCTGTTGCATCTGAAATGTTTTTAAGAGTCACATCAGGTGCGTACTTTGTTTTCCAAAGCTCATCTACAACAGATACTGGGGAGCCTGTATCCCATAACGCTTCTGTCCTTTGTCCCTGCAAATAACAGGTCACTAGACATTTTTTGCCTACTAGAGATGTGACAGCAGAATGACAGTTAACATCGCCAGAGGTAGGTAAAATGCTGTTAAGTGACTGGGACTCAAGATCATGCTGTACCTGCTGATTTGGAGCACTTCTTTCTTGTTCTCGGGACCTTTTACCTGTTTGGGTCACACCCTGTCCATCAGGGGTAGCCCGCTCCTGTTTAACGCTGCTCCTGCCTGAGGCCTGGTACCCTTGCTCTTACAACCAGCCGAGAAATGCTCGCTGCTACCACACAAGTAACAGTGAGTCCACTGGTTTGAATTGCTGGCAATGGAAACATTGTCTCGCTCGTGGATGGCGAGGTGGTCGGAACTGATGAGGGTATGGTTGTGGTGGTGCCACATACTGCTGAGCATAATATGGGGTTGTTGCAAAATTTAGGGGCTGACTTGCATAACTGATCGGCATTGTTAAAGGAGGCTGTGGAGGTGGGTACACATAAGGCTGTGCATAGTGGTTTACATGCAGTTGGGGCTGGATCATACACTGTGGATTTTTTTGTTGGGATGACTGCCCAAGATGTTCTTGTGGGACAAAAGGGGATTGAACAGGGTTTGTGTGCGGTATGTATTGTTCCATTACCGGTTTTCGACTTTGGGCAAGCTGGTGTGAAGACGAATAGGGGTCTGTTCTCTGTTGGCATTGAACTGTATTGTTGGTGTCCATCCAGAGGCCGATTGGAAACCTTGGAAGGAGCCATGATGCTGTGGGGCAGCCGTCACTACTGGTTATAGTGGTTATAGTTATAAACTGACCAGCATTGCTGAGAAACAGGTAAGGGCTGCTGCATTGTTTCTTTAAGTTGCAATACGTCCTCACTTAGACTTTTCAGCTGTGTCATCAGATCAAACTTCGGGTTTTTAGGTTGGCATTTTGGTTCAGGGTCATCAAGCTGCACTACATGATCAGTCCCGGTTCGTTCACCCTTCCGTTTGCTTTGCCGTTCTGATTCATTAGCGCAAGCAACATTGAGTTTCTCTAGTAACACTTCGTCTGTTATAGTGGGGTTGGACAGATATTGTTGAAGGTCATATTGGATGCGATCATTTTGTAGTCCCATTAGAACAGTGTGCAAAAACATGTTTTGGACTAGAGCAGGGTCATACTTTAACCCAGAGTCATCTTCCTGAGAGGCGAACAAAATGTTCTGTCTAAGGTCAAGGACGCGGATTAGAAAATTTTGTGGAGTTTCTTTTGGGCGCTGAGCTTCCGTAGTGAGTTGTTTATATAATTCAGTCGGATTTTTCTCCTGATAATGAGAGCGCAGTATATTTCACGAGTTCACCTACACAGATAATAGAGTAGTTTGAGGGTATAAGTATTTGGCATGCTGTCGGGGAGAGGGCTCCGAGCTCGTTCATTCTTCCGAGCTCAGAGCACTCCCCCCTGTCCGGGATGAGGGCTCCGAATCTGGCATTAGCCTGAACCCGGAACACTCCCCCCCTTTTGTGTCCTGCTGGAGACGAGGGGCTCCAGGTGAGGAGCCGGGGTGGTGGTGGGATGCTTGAGACTGAAGAGAGAGTGAAGGTAAGACGTCTTGACTATTTATAGAGACACTCTCTCTCTCTCTCTCTCTTTGAAGTGATAGGTTGATTGTTGTGATTGCTGACAGCCGACCAGCCGAGTTAATTATCTGCTCCTGCTCCTCCCGAACTTAGTTTAGTAAAACACCATTTCACAAGTTCACCTACACAGATAATAGAGTAGTTTGAGGGTATGCGTATTTGGCATGCTGTCGGGGAGAGGGCTCCGAGCTCGTTCATTCTTCCGAGCTCAGAGCACTCCCCCCTGTCCGGGGTGAGGGCTCCGAATCTGGCATTAGCCTGAACCCGGAACACTCCCCCCCAAGAGATGCAACCGGTGCAGGGCAGCAGCCGCATATGCACACCCCCCAAAAACGAGGCTGGTATTGGCTGCTGGTGACCCGGCCTTGCTTGGTATGAAAGCCGATATTGCGGAGTCTGGAAGAGACTCCATGTGTTACTGGAGCGGGGAATTTTAGGTTTTCTGGAGAAAAAGATGCCGGCTGATCGGAGAGATGAATGAAGCATGGGGCCCTTGTAGGGTGGTCGTTGCCCGCGAAACCGGCTTCTAGATGAGTTCAGGCTGCTGTGGAAGAGTTAGATGGAGGTACGGGCCCTTGTGGGGTGGTCGCTGATGCGATGTCGGCCGCTGATGTGGGATGTAGATTGAGGCACTGGCCCTTGGGGGGCGGTCTCTGCTGCGATGCAAGCCTCTAAGGGAGTGATGTCTGCTGCTACAGAACATTGATGGAGGTGCGGGCCTTTGTGGGGAGGTCGCTGCTGCGGTGATGGCCTTTAAGGGAGTGGTGTCCGATGCTGCAGAACGTCTATGGAGGCACTGGCCCTTGTGGACGCTGCTGCCACGCTGGCCTCTAGGGTAGTAATGTCCGCTGCTGCAGAACCTGGATGGAGGCGCGGGCCCTTGGGGGCGGTCGCTGCTGCGATGCTGGCCTCTAAGTGACAGATGTCTGCTGCTGCTGAACATAGATGGAGGCGTGGGCCCTTGTGGGGCGATCGCTGCTGCGATGCGGGCCTCTGAGTGAATGATGTCTGATGCTGTAGACCATAGATGTAGGCACGGGCCCTTGAGGGGTGGTCGCTGCTGCGAAGCTGTCCTCTGAGTAAAAGATGTCTTCTGCTGAAGAATATAAATGGAGGCGCGGGCCCTTGTGGGGCGGTCGCTGCTGTGATGCTGGCCTCTAGGTTGATGATATCTGCTGCTGCAGGACATAGATGGAGGCACGGGCCCTTGTGATGGCCCTGCTGCTGCCTATGCTGTCCTCTAAGTTAATGGTGATTGCTGCTGAAGGACGTAGATGGAGGCACGGGCCCTTGTGGGGTGGTCGCTGCTGAGATGCTGGCCTCTAGGGGAGTGATGTCTGCTGCTGCAGATCATAGATGGAGGCACGGCCCTTGAGGGGCGGTATCTGCTGCGATGCTGGCCTCTGTGTGTAGGATGACTGCTGCTGCAAGACATAGATGAAGGCACGGGCCCTTATGGGGCGGTCGCTTGCTGCGATGCTGGCCTCTAAGTGAATGATGTCTGCTGCTGCAGAAAAGATGGAGGCACGGGCCCTTGCGGGATGGTCGCTTGCTGCGATGCTGGCCTCTAAGGGTGGGGATGTCTGCTGCTGCAGGACATAGATGAAGGCACGGGCCCTTATGGGGCGGTCGCTTGCTGCGATGCTGGCCTCTAAGGGTGGGGATGTCTGCTGCTGCAGGACATAGATGAAGGCACGGGCCCTTATGGGGCGGTCGCTTGCTGCGATGCTGGCCTCTAAGGGTGGGGATGTCTGCTGCTGCAGGATATATGAAGGCACGGGCCCTTACGGGGCGGTCGCTTGCTGCGATGCTGGCCTCTAAGATAGTGAAGTCTGCTGCTGCAGAACGTGGATGGAGATACGGGCCAGTGTGGGGCGGTTGCTGCCGCTATGCTGTGGTAGGTTGATGCTAGATGATCTGGGAGATTAGTGTCCGATGAGCTTCTTTGATGAGGGAGCGGTCCATCCGGATGTAGCTTTTGAAAGCCTCTAATGTCCAGCGACCAAGAGCTTGGATTTGCGGCTGGGAGAGACCTTTCTGGGCGGCTGTGGTAGCTGCGCCGATGCGAAAAGAATGGCTCGAGAAACGTTCTTCGGGGATGCCGGATTGGCGCAATACTGTTTTAAGATGATTTTGAAACCAGAAAAGTGAGGCTGGACGACCGGAGTCATCTATGAAGACAGGGTCCGATGGGAATTTTGCCTGTGATCTCCTGAAATGTAGGTAGGCAAGGAGGGTTTGGTAAGGCTGGATGGGTGATTGAAGGTTGAATATGAAGATGGAATGGCCTCTTTTGAATTGCTCCGTCTTACTTTGCTTGATGTGGAAGGAGATTGTTTCTGCATCAAGCACTGCCAAGTCGGAGATGGTGGGGTGGACTGAAGGGTTGAAGCTGGATGTTGTGGTCATTTCGGAGCATCTGAGAAATCCGAAAAAGGCCAGAGTGAACATGGCGTCGAGTGTGCGGGCGGTGTGCGTGGAGTGGTAACCTCTGCGGAGGGTAGAGATGCATTTGGTTAATAGATCTAAAGTTATGGGTTGTCTTTTGTCCGGGGAGGTGGGTTGAGCTCTTTGAATTCCTTTGATGAGCATGGAGGTTTGAGGACTGGCTATAGCTGGGCAGGTTGAGTTAAAAATAAGTTTGTGGAAGAATTGAAGTCCGCTTAGGTACCCTTTAATTGAGCTGGCTTGCAGGTTTTTTATGATATTTAGGAAGGATATGAATGAGGTAATGGTAAGCAGAGAGAACTCGGGAAAAGGCATGTTGTATGTTTGGTGGAATGACTTGAAACTCCTCCACGCGGTTAGGTAAGACTGAAGGGCCCTGAGTGAGACGGCTTGGATGATAGAATTAAATTAAGAATCTAGGAGAGATCTTAGTGGGTGATTTACTGGAATATCAGTTCCGAATAAGGAGGTACTGGTGTTGGGAGGGGGTCCGCTTCTGGTGCTAGCCGCCTGAATTTCTGGAAGGCAAAACGGGAAAGAGCGTCGGCTATTTGGTTTGCAGAACCGGGAACATGCTTAGCCGTAACGATAAACTGATCGCTAGCCGATATCCAGGTGAGGCGTCTAAGGAAAGGCATCAGTGCGGAAGAATGTGAACGGCCTTTATTGATGCAGTGCACTGTCGCTTCGTTGTCGCAATGAACGGTAATGCTTAAGGCGGACCACTCCTTCCCCCACAAATATGCGGCGACTATGAGAGGGTACAGCTCGAATAAAGCTGAGGACAATAGTGACTGTGGTAATTCTAGGAGCAGGGAGGGCCACGTGGAGGCGAACCAGCATCCTTGGTAATAACCTCCGAAACCGACGGAGGGGGCGGCGTCGGTGAACAATTGAATGTCGACGGGGAGATTGTGCATGTCCTTGTAAAAGAAGGACAAGCCGTTCCATTGATTAAGGAATTTTATCCATAAACCGAGCTCGTCATGGCATGCGCTGGTTAAGGTTATTAAGTCCTCTAGGGCGTGAGCTGAGGAAGCGAGGGAGAGGAGGTGTGAAACGAATGGGCGGCCTTGGGGAATGATACGCATTGCGAAATTGAGGTGGCCGAGAACGGATAATAATTCGCGTTTGGAACAATGGGGTTTGTTTAGGAGAGTGGAAACGATCAGAATTGATCTATCGATTCATTTTTATTTTTTTTCTTTGGGCAAGGAAGCCTGAAAGTTCAGCGAGTCCAGATTGATGCCCAAGAATTCGATTGACCTGCTCGGACCCGAGGTTTTATCTTGGGCGAGTGGAATGCCGAGCTTGGCGAAGACTTTTTGGACTATCGAGAGATGCGCGGCTGGGATTGAGTCTGGGCGCGAGATAACTGGAAAATCGTCTAGAAGGTGAATGAGGAACGGAATGGAGTAGTTGTTAGAGAGAATCCAACAGATTGCCTCTGACAGCATGTCGAAAATCTTTGGGCTGCTTCTGCAACCGAAAGTGAGGCGAACGGAAAAATAGAATTGATTGCGCCAGCGAATGCCGAACAGATGCCAAAAGTCTGGGTTAATGGGCATCACTTTAAAAGCGGAGGTGATGTCAACTTAAGCGAGCCAGGCGCCGTGTCCGGCGGCTTTGATGAGTTTAATGGCTTGGTCGATGTCGTGGTATAGAAGGGAAAACTCTTTGAGCGGAATAAGGCTGTTAATGCTTGGGAACGGAAGATTATGGGGGGACGACAGGTCGAATATGAGTCGTTTTTTGCCTGAGAATCTTCTGGTAGCTACACCGATGGGGATGATGCGGAAGGTTTTAAAGGGGGGAGCGGCGAAGGGGCCGATCATGAAGTTTGAGTCGATTTCATTTTTGATTAGAAGATTGACCGTTTCGGGTTCGGGAAGCACGGACTGCAGGTTGGGGCAGACTAGGCTTACGGAAGGTAGACTCTCGATACCGGGGTTGAAGCCGTTGAGAGACCGGACAGAACGTAATCATTAAAGCGTGTGTCGAAGTGAAGAGACAGCTCGATGGACAAACATAAAACATTCACTGGAGTCGATAAATACTGTTTACGGTTTTTATTTGAAGCTTTAGAGACTTGGCACACAATGTAGGCGTGCGCGCCACCGCAGAAGCTGCAAACGTGCAGGAAGCGGCACCGCTGGCGTGAGCAAGCGCCGATGTTGAATTTCCTGCATGGTTCGCCTCTTGATGCCTGCTGGCGATCGGAATCGGGCAGAGGTGGGTTGGCGGGATATGATGGGAAGCGTGGGACGTAGCCTGTGGATTTGATGCGAGGTGAGTCCGGGCGGGGGGGGGAGGATGAGTGAACCAACGGGCAAGAAGTGGTGCTGTGGGCGACGGATCTGCAGACCGCGCATGAAAAATTCTTGCAACCGAGAAAAACTCGGTTGTGAAGCTGTGTCCAGTGCCCCCCACTAAGGACACTGGTTCCACTGAGCTACGCGGATGGCACATTTGGCAGAAAATAAACGATGATAGGTGTAGAAATGGGTACCCCCGTGTAGCGAGGAAGGCGGGGCGAGAGCCGTCAGACAAAGGGGCGGGGCCGGTTCCCGCCTCCTTCCTTCCCTACATTGAACTGTGTTACATTGGTGCCGAAACCCGGGAGGAAGGGAGACATGCTGTTCGCTGGGGGGAGAGGCGGACGAGGGAAGTTCGCTGACGCTGCCCGAGGCGGTGGTGCTGGAACGAGATGAATCGGCTGGGACGGAGAGCTCGCTGCCGTGCTCCTGGGTCAAGGTGGGGTGGCTGCCATCCAGGAGGGAGCGGGTGAGTCGTTGCCTTCGGCCAGAGCCTGCTGCCGTCCGCCGTGAAGGGGAGGAGCAGGAAACGGGAGACTCACTGGCTGCCCTCAGGATCGAGGCGTCCACCGGGCATCCAGTACCACCGCATGGCACCGCGAGGAAGAGCCCTTCGGCTGGCTGAGGACCGAGCGGCAGCATGTCGGGGAACCGGACCAGATTCTTTTTTCCTCTCTCCCCTCTCTCGTCCCTGTCGCTCCTGGTGCTTCCGTCTCCGTTCTCTCGTCTCGTCGGTGCATACCCTCAGGGGCTGCGGACGCCGAGACTGGCTCCCCAGGGGGAGTAAGCACAGTCTCGGTGGTACCCCCCGGCCTGTGAAGGGCGATGGGGGTGGGGGTATGTAGCGAGGAAGGCGGGGCGAGAGCCGTCAGACAAAGGGGCGGGGCCGGTGGCGTGAGTGATGATGGATATCAGCTGTGCGCACACCGGCCCCGCATTACGACGGAGGAGAACGGAAGCATAAAAGGACAAGCTGGCAGAACATTTGACGAGAGAGGACCGGGCCCGGACATGTGTTTAAGTTTGTATGTATGTTCTTGTGGCCGGCAGTCGACCGTGAGGTGGCTGCCGGCATTTTACTTCCGTGTTTTTGTTTGTTTATTTTATTAAAGCTTTATTTAAATGTTCGCCGGTTCCCGCCTCCTTCCTTCCCTACATTGAACTGTGTTACACCCCGTAAGAGAGCGCGAGCTCCGCGACTATAGCAAGGTAGTCGCTGAGCTCGCGCCTCCTATGAGGGAATGCCGTGCTGATTACCTCGAGGTAGCGTGAAAAGGCCATGGTGAATTCTGGAAATGTTAAGGTGCGTGAACTGCTGTGTGTTGTGTTTTTTAGAGTGAGTGAGAGCTCGCCGTAGGTGATTTGGCGATCTGCTGACGGAGATGAGAGTGTGGGGATAAAAGAGAGAAGAGGTCTACGTCCGCACCTGCCAGTATCTGCGACTTGATGCTTGCTGTCACGGGAGGCGGCTCCAGGGCCGGGGCATTGGGCGGGACCGGCATCGCTGCTGCCGATGACAGTGAGAAGGAGGGACAAGCCTAAGGGAGAGACATGAGAGCGGGAATAGCAGCCACTGGGGCTGTTTGCGGGGCCAGTTTCGAGCTACTGTCGTTGCCTGGGCCAGAGACCAGAGGGAAGGCGGGGAAGTCGTGAGCCTGAGCCTGCGTCACCAGTGGAGGCAGCCTCGCACTGGAGTTCGATGGCGGGGCAGCGGGCCATTGACTTGGAAAGGGATTGGAGGAGGAGATTGCGAGGATGTGTGGGTGAGCTGGGGCCGCTTGCGGAGCCATGCTCGCGCTGCTGGGGCGGCTCGATGTGTGGCGGGCTTGAAAGGGGCCTGGGGATGCTGCCTGCTGGAGCTCTGCTGAGCGGGGAAGAGACTGCAGGAGGGCGGATCTGGCGTCCGGGGCGCGGCCCAAGCTTGCAGAGGGACCGCTGCGGCGGTTTTCGGACCGGAGGCCCCTCCTCGTTGGAGTCTGATCCGGCCGTAGATATGGGGAATCACGCACTTGCCTCTGCTTTCCTGTTGCCCTCGTCGGAGTGACAGTTAGCGCAGTCAGGGAATCCGGCTGGAGGGAGGAGTACAAACCGTCCAGTTCGGCCTTGTTCATCCGCCGCGAAAAGTGGACATCTGCTTTAATTAGCGCTTACCGTAATCCTATAACCATCCACATCTCGATAGGCGGGACGGCGGGGAGGATGGACTCATAGTAGGAAGCTGGGGACGTCGATGCCTGCCTGGAAGGCGGTGGTGACTGTGTGCCACTGCGTCTCGGGGGTAGTAGAAGAGGCGCGGGAATGCCGACGGCCTCTTGGAGCAGCCGCGGGTTTATCTGATGTATCCCGCCGTGCGCTGCTGTGCTGGCCGTCGCTTGGGGACCCCGAAGGACCCGGATCGTCGACGGAGTTGTCAATTGGGCTTGTTTCGTTCTCTGACATGCTGCAATTTGGATATACCAATGCTTGAGACTGCAGAGAGAGTGAAGGTAAGACGTCTTGACTATTTATAGAGACACTCTCTCTCTCTCTTTGAAGTGATAGGTTGATTGTTGTGATTGCTGACAGCCGACCAGCCGAGTTAATTATCTGCTCCTGCTCCTCCCGAACTTAGTTTAGTAAAACACCATGTCTTAGCACTGGGAGTGTCAGCCCTGCCTTTCCCTCAAGATAACTTCACAACTGAAACCCTGGCGTGATAGCCTTGATGATGGAATCGATTATTTCCTGTTCGGGGTATCCTTTGGTTATTCCACTTTTTCCACAAAAGCAAAGCCGATCCCTTTGACCTGGATCATCTATAAGGTCTGATATTTTGAAGTCTTTATGCCATACGGAGGTGACCTGTCACTGTGGTAGATGTACAGAACTAACTGGGTTATGGTCATTATGTCCCTGTTGGCCTTCCGTATTGTGAGACATGGCATGACCGATGCGCATGGAGGAAAATGACTCTGACATATTTCCATTTTCTCTTATTTCCCGCATCCTGTTACCCTCTTCTCTAGAAGTCCCTTCCTCTCTCTCAAGCCTGTGTCCAGGGCTGTCAACATTAGTTCCCCATGAGCACACTCAATTTCTCATTAATTGTCAGCAGCTCAGCCATCCCATCATCCTCAAGTTCATTTAACTCCGTTCTCAGCATATGGTTACTGAGAATGTTTAACAGGGACAAACGAGTTGCATTTGTTTGAACCTCTCTTGTAATGTGAAGAGAGACACAGAGTTCTACCAGTTTTTCACGTAAAAGTTTGCATAATTTCTCCCCGATTTCCTCCTGTAGGCATGTAAGGGCATCCAATATTAGCAGCCGTGTATGGATTGTTGAGAGTAGCGTTTACCTCACTGATTTGACGTTGCCACTACTGGTTATAACTGAACCTCAGCACGTGCACTGTTCAATCAGATCATCTCACCACTCGCTCTCGTTGCCTCACACTGCTTTTTATCCAGATCATTGAGAACGGGATGATGTTGCTAGATGGGTTCTACCGGTAAGGAAGTTAATCCACCCAACATCAATCCCAGCGGTGCCTCCAAAATTGTAGTACTCCTGTATTGAGGAGAAGATTAGTGAAAAGAACAAGACGAACGCAATGCTTTCTCGACAGTGGTTTTACTGTGAATCACATTTAATGTAATGACATCGGATATGTTTAAAATGAATGCACAGCATTAATGATTCAAACATACGTTAAACTCTACATAGAGAAATGATCATTACACATGACGTATCATCTCCTCCGATAATAACATTCAGTATTTATAGATTGTTAACAATTCAGAACAAAGAGAAACTAAACTCTTTCCATATACACACAACGAGATTACATTCGTTTTTATAAACATAGTTAAATACCTGGTGAAGTAGCACAATTGCTATGCAACGCACGTGCTAACCATGCTAATCTTTGTACGTTGTTTAATAGGTGATAAATATTATTCCTTGTTTAATTAACAGTTACCCTCTAACAGTGCTCATCTTTAGCTATGTATATGTCACATAAATAATTTACAGTTACCTGTAAGGAGGAGAAGATCAGTGAAAAGAACAAGACAAACGCAATGCTTTCTCGACAGTGCTTTTACTGTGAATCAAGCGCGTCGCGACCGTACTTCGTCGTACGTCATTACGCAGGTAAGTAAACTTGTTACGCAACATACTGAAAACTAATTACTTTTCTTAAACTATAACACATATACATTAGAAAAGTATATAAACAGGATTATTTTAACATGAACTTAAATTAACAATCGACTTTCAGTATACCACACAAACATGAGAAGACAACATGTTTAACCCATGTCACCCGTCCCATATACGGGACACCTAAGTTTGCGTCAAAATTATGCATGTAATTCTAATCGAATCATGACAAACTATATATCATTGGAAAGGTCTAAGACTCTAGAATACAGATTTATTTTGTGTTTTTTTAAATAATTTATGTTGGAGAGTAATTGATTCTTTTTTATAAAAGAGTGTGCTTAGATTTTTTGTTATCCTTACTTTGTTACCCGTATTTAAAAAAAAAAGAATCAAAGAAAAACATAAACTTTTTTATTCATTTTTACAATAAACCTAACAACATACATTTACATTTTTTTATGTGTGTGATTTTTTTCTTCTTTTTTAAGCAATAATCAGCTACTTTTCTTCTTTCAAACGAGACTGTATTTTGAATTCATGAGTCACAGCCAAAAAATTGTCCGTAGGGTGTGAGTGTGTGAGTGAATGAGTGAGTGTGTGTGCCCTGCGATGGGTTGGCACTCCACCCAGGGTGTATCCTGCCTTGATGCCCGATGACTCCTGAGATAGGCGCAGGCTCCCCGTGACCCGAGGTAGTTCGGACAAGCGGTAGAAATGGAATGGAATGGAATGGAGTCACAGCCATTTTAGTTCCAACATGCGTTTTCATGTGTAGGCTCAAAAAGGGCTTCGACAGTTAACAGGCTACCATTGTAAATAAGTCAGAATGCATGAAACACTGTTGCACAGCCACTTTACAATAAAGTGTGATCAAATGTTCTAATGATATGGTGTACAATGTTAATCGGGTGAGTGAAAAAATCTGTAAGGCAGCTGGAAAAGTGCTAAGAACTAAGGTTGTTTGTGATGCTGTGACAAAAAAATAAGACCCCATTCTGTGCTAGATCCTGAGGAATGATATCCTGACCTCCCCTCGGGGGTTGATGGCCATTAACAAAACCCCTCCTCATATCACACCTCTCCCATCCCCTTCATCTCTTCAGGCCATGATCATTGGAAAAGTGCTTACGCATTTCATACTGTGATTATCATTTATTGTTATGTTATGAAGATTTTATCATAATATTTGGTATCGTTTTAAAGGTCATGGTGCGATGGGTTAAAGGGTCTATTTCCTTTTTAAGCCTAACAAAGAGTGTATTAGATATTTGTAACTTAAGGACATCACCTGCACTCCTCGAGGAGTGACTTTATCAGGGAATCCTGTTCGCAGATAGATTGACATCCCATTTGATGATCTCGTCAGCCACGAGTTAAACTAAATTGTACAATAACCATTGTATTCACGATTCTTACACAATGACCATTGAATTCATGATTCTTTGTTACATCTGGGTATATAAGGTGCATTGGCAAAAGACTCAGGAAAGCATCTGTAACCAGATCTTACCACACTGCAACTGTGTGTCTTGATTTTGCCAGGTATGATAAACTTTATGGTTTTATTTTATTCTTATACTATGTTGATAATCTTTGCTTATTAACTTAGAATTGTCTTTGTTTGCGCATTCTATGATTTTAATTGATGTAATTTCTTTTTATTATTGATTTATTAAGAAATCTTCAGAGTGTTATTACCGGTAGATTGAAAGGAGCCTGTCAAGGAATCAATCAAGTAATCAATATGTCAGGATAGGAGGGACTTGTTTATACTAGACTTTAAATTATAAATGGGGCATATTTACTAAAGCTCACATGTTACAGATTCCCACCTATCACCTGGCTTAGCAAGTTGCATGATCGTCACTAAAATAACATTGTTATGTTTCTGAGCAAGCATGGAGCGGCCAGACTTAATGATATTAGTTTCTGACTAAAGATCAGAACTGACAGTTTTGTGATCGTGAGATCCAAGTGCTCGGCCGGCGTAAAACTCTGTGTGACAGCAGGGCACAATCGAAAGGATAACTATAAAGAATAAAGTGTGAAGATCTACAGATAAATTCCTTATGATCCTCAGACACATTTGAAATGTAATTAAGTTATTTTATATTATAATAAAATTGGAGTCAGATCGGTCTTAACCACAGAGTCATGTATATTGAACCAAATTGTAAAAGTTCTTTAATAACTTCAAGTAGAAATCGCTGAGGAGAAGCAGAACACGAGCCCCCTTCAACCACGCCATTGGCTTCCGTCGTTGGGCCAGTGGGCGGTCTTTTACAAATCCCATAGGCTTCACTATTGCACAAAAGTTTTGCAGGGACGGACTGTCCATCTGGAGCACCGGGATTTCCCCCCCACTCTAGCAACCGTAAAACACATGAATAAGCCACCCCTTGGAACCAACTAACTATATTTAAAGACATTGGGGTGGGCTCTTTTATTTTGGTTGACAAACCAGTGAGTTTGTTAGTATCATAATGGTTACTGTGTTGCCACACCCTAGCAACTTATGAAAGTACCCTAGCAACCATATAGCAATATGAACAAGCCATATCCCAAATTCTCAACATCGTACAGACTTGGTATTCTATCTTGAGCTTTTAAGCAACTGCCCTGTGCCGAATATTGTATTGCAAGCAGCACTCATATTTAAACATATACAAATATCAAGAAGAATGTATCATTTCTGGTTCCTTCTTGTTTTTAAAGGATACCGGTATAACTCGGAAGACTGAACGAGCTCGGAGCCCTCTCCCCGACAGCATCCCAAATACGTATACCCTCAAACTACTCTATTATCTGTGTAGGTGAACTCGTGAAACAAGAGAAAGCGTATTTCCAAAATATGCCTGATGGTAGCAGCGAGAAGAGTTCATGGCCCGGGTGGCAGGAGTCTCTGATGATCTACCGTGCTTTCCTCACGCATCCCTGGGTGTAGATGTCCTGAAGGGAGGGAAGCTCACCTCCAACGATGCGCTTGGCCGTCCGAACTATTCTCTGCAGGGCTTTTCCGATCAACTGTAGTGTATGGTATATTCATTTTATTTTTGAATAAACGCATTATAGTGTATATTATATTAATTATGTTGAGATTTAATTGCTGAATACTAGATGTAGGAGGTCATGGTGAGGAGAGAAAAATCTGGGAAGGGAATGCTGAAAGCCTGATGAAATGATTTGAAGCTTCTCCATGCCGTAAGGTATGATTGCAGGGTCCTGGGGATAACTACCTGAGTGATGGAATTGAGAGAGGCATTGAGAAGGGTTTGCAGTGAGTGATTCACTGGAAGATCAACTCCGAATAAGGTGGTACCGGTTATAATGAACTGGTCGCAGACTGAGATCCAGATGAGACGTCTGAGGAATGGCATTAAGGCGGGGGAGTGAGATCGACCTTTTTTAATGCAATGCATGGCTGCCTCGTTGTCGCAGTGCATGACGATGCTGGAAGCCGCCCATTCCTTACCCCATAAGGATTCCGCGACCACCAGGGGGTAGCGCTCGAATGTGCCGAAGATGCGAGATCCTGCAGAAGGCCAGTGAGCTGGTGGGGCAAAGCGGATGCGAACCAACGACCTTGGTAGAAACCTCCGAAACCTACCGAAGGGGCGGCATCAGTGGTTGGGCAGAGAGAGGAGGTGCGAAACGAACGGACGGCCTTGTGGGATTATGTGCATCGCAAAATGTAGGTGGCCGAGAATGGACAGGAGCTTGTGTGTCGAACATCGGGGGACATTTATCAATAAGTAAGCGATCAGGATCTTTCTGTCAATTTTATCCTTTGTTAGAGAAGCCTGGAATTGGAGCGAGTCTAATTTAACGCCGAGAAATTCGATAGATGCACTTGGTCTGGATGTTTTGTCTGGCGAGATGCGCGTCTGGCACGGAATCGGGCGGTGAGATTATCAAAAAATCCTCCAGCAAGTGGATTAGGTATGGAATCGCATAATTGTTGGAAAGAATCCAACAGATTGGCTCCGACAATACGTCAAAATGTTTTGGGCTGCTTCTGCAGCAAAAAGGTAGGCAGACTGAGAAGTAAAATTGTGGGTGGATTGGCATGACTTTGAAAGCAGAGGTGATGTCGACTGTAGCTTGCCAGGCCCCTCGACCGGCCTTTTTAATCAGTGTGATTGTGTGATCGATGTTGTGATAGTGCAAGGAAAATTCTTCGATTGGAATTAAGCTGGTAATGTTCGGAAAGGAAGAGCCGTGGGGAGACGAGAGGTCGTATATTAGACGTTTCTTGCCCAAAAATGTTCTAGTAGCCACGCCAATGGGGCTGATGCGATACGCGGTAAACGGAGGAGCCTCAAAGGGGCCGATAATAAATTCAGCATCAATCTCCTTCTGTAAATGGAGATCGACTTCCTCCGGTTCGGTTATCGCAGACTGGAGATTGGGGCAGATAAGGCATTGCGAAGGGAGACTGATAACACCGGGGTTGAAGCCGTTCGAAAGGCCGGTCAGAAGATAATCAGTGAACCGCGGGTCGGGTGCAACGACAACTCAAAAGACAAATGAGAAATGTTCCCAGGAGTCGAGAGGTAAGATCAGAATTTTTTTATTGACAGAAGAATGTAAAACAGGGCAAACTAAGCGAGTGTGTGCGCCGCAGCAGAAAGTACACACATGCAGAAACCGACAATTCTGCATAGTGAATTTGCCCATGTTGAATTTGTTACAAGTCTCTCGTGCACAGGAATCGACGGCCTCGCGTGGAGTCGATGTAGCGGGGCGATTTGGCAGGCCGTGGAAGTGGACTGGTGAGGCGGACATGGGCATAGAGGTGGAGAGGGAGTGACTAGGGGGCATTAGCTGGTGGAGTGATCCACGGATCGGCAAACCGCGCAGGAGATGTTTCGCACCCCCAAGAATACCCTACCATGCAGCTGGGGGTGTAGAGCTCTGGTTTCGACATCCGCCTGCTGAATGGGAAGTCCGCGTTGGAGAGTGCCAGAAGAAGGCTCTGGACCGTCCACTTGCGGAATGCGGGTACCTTGGGGAGGCATATGACGACGCCGGTGAAGAAGGTGGAGATCGCGCCGGTGGGAGAGATGAAGAACCCTTCCGCTTACGTGCACGCCGCTCTGTGCGGCGGGGCTGGCGGCCCCGAGGCGAAGCTTGGGAATTGTCCGTATAATCCGACCCTGAGCTGGAGAGCTGGGGTGCGCATGATGGCGCCGAAGGATCTGGAACATCAGATACCATGGAAACACCAGGAGTCTCAGACATCGTAACGAAACTAGACGATGCTTATCTGGCGAGGTGCATCTGGTAAGATTGTATGTCTATTTATGATAGAGCTTGCTTGAGCTGATAGGGTAGATGCGGTGATTGATGATGATGTACCAGCCGAGCTAATTGTGATGAGGTCACGTGCTCGGGCTGATAGGTGATGGTTGATGATGTAACAGCGGGCTCATAATATGCTTAGGTTCCTCCCGAACTTTGTTAATTAAACATCATTTTCATCTGATGTCTCTGCCTTGACTAATTTTAAATAAATTGTATCGTTTCTTTCGCAATAGAACTACTTTCACAATAGAAAATGCTTTTAATGTATTTTACAATATTAATTATGTGCAAGCATGATAGGAAATATATAATAGCAAATAAGAAGTAAGATGCATTACTTATGTTCTAAATGTCTATTTTATAAAAAATAATTATATGCAATCTAGCAAGCTCATATAAACCAAGTGGTCAGTACCGAAATGGCTATATAGGCCATATATACTGTATATGAAACCACCAAACATAAAAAATACAACAACCAGTAGGTGGCGTCAAAGCACTGTTCTGTTGAGATTACCATGATAACCTGCAGACATTATGAGTAAAATACCCGTGATAATAGATTAACATGGTAATCTACAGACATTAGCAGACATCTAAAGCCCAAAACATAAATGGCTGTAGTACTGTCCAACATCAATTACATAAGACTGTACATCCTCTGTTTTAAGTGTGAATGGCTTCTGCACTAACACAAGCTTTTTGTCTCTCTATGAGGCCCACAGACCAGGTCCAACCAAGCGTGATGATCTTTCATATACCAACAGACCCAGCTCGCCCAGCCTAAATCTCATCCTTGCACTACTATGTACATATGGTGCCCCGAGAGACCCAGCACTTATTGATTCTAATTCAAAACACATTCATATAAATATGATATTATAGTTGACAATTAGTATTTATTAATTCATATTAAACATAGCATTTAAATTAATATAACTATATTCGTATAAAAACAAATTTTAAATATATAAAGCATTTTAAAGTAATGAAGCATACATATTATCTTTTGATCTTATTGTAAACCTACATAATTTTAATTCAGTTGATTCTGCAGTAATATAGTCTCTAATTTTCAATGCATATTGTTTATTTCTGCCTTGTAAATGTGTTTAAAGTCATGACATTTGTATTTATAATTGCAATATTTATTATATGCAAAAAATAACAAAAAAATGGCTTTCAAACATATTGGCCTGTTCTCAAAATATTGGTATGGTATTGTGTGGTTTGTGTTTTTAAGACTTTTTTTGGCTTTTGTGTTACAGATGGAGGTGCAGCCGTGGAAGTTTAATTACCCTTTAAGATGTGCTTGTGTTTGCTTCTGGGGCATCTGCTATACCTCCGTTTGGCTTCAGAGAGAGTCCAAGTCTTCAATTTCTTCATGAGGACCGAAATGGCAACCGGATGGCGGATGTTTCCAGAATCAAACACTTGTGCCATTGCTTTGATGTTGCCCATTGGACATGATTATGAAGAGTTCTTTCATTTCATGACAACATGCATAATTCAGTCCCCCGTGTTTGGGTTAGCCTAAACCCCTTTTCCCAAACCTTTGCTGGACCACTTTACAATTCTGTATATTGTGTATTGTTTTATGTTATTGTATAAATGGTGATTTATACAATAATAAATGCTACAAATGTTGGAATTGTTTGTTTTGGCATTAAAATTTGTTTTTTTCATTTAGTCATACCTTCATTTTACTTATGAAGATAACTTTTTCAAAGATGCAGAACCTCTAATATAATATACATTTAATAACTGTTGAAAATTGCTTATCTCAAAAATTGTTAATGCTTTTGAGCCCTTAATGTAAAAGAACAAGACTTCTTCAAAACGTCTTACAAGTATATCACGGAGTGCACTTTGATTATCAATGAAGTTCTCTGCTTCCATGTGCTTTTAGATTATCTTAAAATTTTTAGTTTTACAAATGGGGACAACATTATGTTGTGAAATATGTATACATCTAAGTAATATATATTTTTGTCAAAAAAGTACATTTTAATTTGGATAAAATAGAGCTTTAATGTGCTGAAAAAAGTACTTGAATCTTAACTTTCAAAATGTTTCAATAATCACATTTTGGATTCAAAATGACTGGCTTCTTTCATTTTCAAACTTTTTAACATATTCTAACATACAACTGTTTTCCACTTTTGCTCAAAACAAATGCTATATGACAAGATTCAAATAAGAAAAATAGACAACTTCACACGCATGGCAGAAGCGCGTTCTCCAGACGCATGGCTATCGAAAGCCAACAGGGTCACAATTTGCGTGATTTTGATCGCCATATTCATATTTAAACCCCAACCTATTAACGCTGCCAGCCGTTAAATAAACGCTGCCTGGTGCTAAATTAACTTCATACGCCGCCACGCGTTTAAATAACGCCGCGCGCCGATCGATGTTAAGTTAAAGTCACTCAAAAGGCAAACTTATTAGCTATTAAACATGCCCCCTCCTCTTTCGGGTTTGCATGCTCTACTGCAAGTCGGAGGCTCGGAGCATCCAATACAATTTCCAAGAGCGCTGTTCACTGAAGTAAACTGTGTGTCTGGTGCGGGCGCGTCCAATAAAACGTTATACTGACAGGGTTGTTCCCCTCTTCTTTTATCTAGCTAGGCCCATCCCCCCCTCTCTAGTCCCGCCCCTTCTACCCATTTGTTCCCCCTTCGATCCCCGATTTTTCCTTTATCTTCTCTAATCACACATCAGTAACTCTTAACAACTCTTCCCGCCCTGACCGTCTCGTCATCATCATTCGCACCCCTTTACCCTGCCACGATCATGCTCTTCAACCATTCACTCTCGCACTCCCTTTTCTCCCATGGAATCTCCGTGCCCTACTCCCGTTCTTTTACCCCACAACTTTCACCGACTTACTCTTTTCTCTTCATACTCGGGTTTTCCCTCATCAACCCCCTTTCCTCCCGATAGTTACACCCTCCATCCCTTTGTTTAGGTTGCCCCTCCTCAACCTATCCTCCTCCTCCCTCCCACTAATGTCCTCCCCACCCAGCTCTCCTTCTAACCTTTTCTTCTGGTCTCACTTTTCTTCTCGCTATCTCCGCACCAGCTTCCTGCCTCCAGTTTTCCGCCCCCCCGCTCTCTACTCACCATCGTACTTCTCTTTCATCCCTCGCCCGTGATCCTCACGTCATCCTCCTCTCATCAGTCGATCTCTCCCCTCTTTTCTTTGCCGTCCTCCCTCCTTGACCTCACTTATCTGCCCCTGGTTCTCCTATAAACCCGGTTAATCCTACTCTTCATGCATTCGCCCATTTTCTTCCCTTTCAACCCCTTTTTTTCTTTCTTTTTCCCCCCACACCCTCCCCTGTCTCTGCACTCGTATAGCAAATTACTACCTGGTCTAATACACTCACCCGTACTTCCCCTCTCCACCACCTGTCCCTCCATGTACCGACGTTTCGATGTACCTTTTGATCGTTGGCGTGGTGCTTTTCCCTTAATCTCTCGCAATATGTTGTTCATTCCACGTTTTATCCCTTGCCGCCTTTTTCCCCTGTTGTTTCTCTAGTGCGTTTCTAGTTCGCTATACACCCTGCTATGCTTTGCTTACCTGACATCTTACTGGGCCATTATATGGAGGGCAGACCCCGTGAACGATTTAGCGTCTGTCTCCTGTTCTGTTTCGTTCCACCATGTTATGCTCGGGTAGTGATGGTGAACGAAAATTGGGTAAATTTTCTAGTCTCAGGGCGTGCCGGATGAACAAGCGGGCCGGGGCGCTGGTAAGCAGAGGGATAGCGCATGTGGAGGGGGTAGGTGGGGGAGAGAGGGAGACAGGCGCTGTAGACCCTAATTGTCCCCATGGGTTGGCTCTAATCAATTTCACCACTGTTCTGCTGCCTCTCAACCTAACATCTTATTTCTCTCCGGCTTCTCTCTATCCATTTCTGCAACCCCGTTCCTCGGCACCGGGTCACCTTATTTTACCATAATCTCTCGCCATACCCGATAACCAAGCTTACCCTCTTCTCGTCTGCAGCAAACCTCCCCTACTCACACCCCAATCTCCTCTCAGCCACCCTACGTTGCTTCACTGTTCATTGTGCATTTTTCATTTCGGTGTTGTATTGTTCCCTTTTCTGAGCGAACCCCTACTTCTCTCAAATCCGCCGATTAATCCCTTATAGTCATGAGCCCTACCTTTCGCGCTTCCACTCTACTAGAATTCGTCATCATATCTAAAATCTTTACGTGTGTAACGTAGCTCGTTATGTGACCATGCGATCTCTTGGATCACTGAGTGTGTTTATCGAGAGTCCGTGGGTAGGGTCAGTCGACGATACGACCACCCCAAGGCACTAAATCGCATCAACTACGTGGGGACGGGGCATAACAGTAGGGTTGATTGTATAGAGGGGGAGGGGGAGCGCAGAACGAGGAGAGGGAAGCAGCAAAGGAAGAGTTACTTGTCTTCCCTCTCCATTTTTCCCTACGTCCCCGCGATCCGCCCTTCCTCCTCACATCTGCTCTCTCCTACCCCTGTCTACCCACTTCTTCCTCTACCCTCAAAGGTTTATCTACTCCCTTCTCCACGCCCCCTACCCATGCGTCTCCAAGATTCTACTTTCCTCATACTGTTGCATACGATCATTCTCCAAGCCCTCCTTCTCTCTCCTTTCATTCTAGCTCTCCTCCGAGGCCCGTCTTCACTGTTGCCCTTCACTCTCTCCCACATGTAGGCTCCCTCATTTACCAAGAATCTCTCTGCCTTCATCCACCTTTCTCTCCACCTTTGACCCTAACGATGTTCCAAGCTTTTACCCCTCCTACATCCAGTTCCCACACACCAGTCTCTCCTTCAGTTTACACCCCCCACCGGTTCCGATTAGTTTTTGTCTCTAGTGCTTCTTCCTTATCTCTGGACCTTCTTCGATTTCTACCCGTTTACTATCCATACCAACATTAACTGTCGTTTTCCTCTCCTCATTCCTCTGCCACCGTCTCTTCGCTCCTCCTCTCCCCTATCTCTCAGCCCTTCTCTGCTTTTTCAACTTTCGGCTTTCTCTTTCTTAGCTGCATTGTGTTCTCCGACCCTAGTACAGATCCCTTTCCACTCCCGGCTCCGCTACGAAACTTTCTCTCCTACCTTATCCCTCGCCACTTTTTTCTTCGCTATCCCCTCATCCCTTTTGGTAACCCTCGTCTGTCCTTCGCCCGGCCTCTTCTTTACCCTTGGTTGCCCCCTTTCCTTTCTCCTTCTTATCCCAGTGCTAGCCTGCTTTAGTCATGTAGTTCCCTACCTTCCAGTGTATCTATCCATATTTTCATTTTCCACTCCCTAATCGTCCCCGAAGACCCCATCTCCAGGTTAAGTCTTGTTGTTCCTCCCGGGAACGCCCCCCAATCCCGCGTATAACTGTTGACCTGCGTATCCCATTATTTGCGCACTTTAGAATGCCAACCCAAGTTCACTCCCAATATTTTGTGGTCGACTAATCAGTTCCTGATCCAAGGCCTATCCAACGCAACTAACTCTTCGCTTTTAACTGATATTAGTGCTAGAGGGGAGAGGTACGGAACAGGGAAAAGGGGAGGAAGGGGCGAAATTGAGCGGTGAGCACGAAGTCACTCCGGCTTTTCCTCTTCCAATTCTCCGGGTCGGCCTCTCCCCATCCCCACTCCCTCTCATCCCGCCCTTTCCCTTTTCGTTTCCTACCTCTACCCCCTTCCCCTATCCGTCCCACCACTTATATCCCACCCCCTCCTTACCCTTCACCTACCTCTCCCACACGACCCTCTCCCCTCTCCACGCTTTAAGAGTTTAGAACCCCACTGCGTACTGTGTCTCCCAAAGACCGCCTAAGTATCCGACTTATTATTTCGCTTTACCTTTTGAGGCCTAAAATGCTAGGTCCCAGTTCAGCAGGCTGCCATTACACTCTTGGACGTCCTCCTAACTCCTTTTTTAGGTAAATGCGTGTGGGAGGGCCGTTAACCTTGGCCCGCCGACCACCTGAGCATTTCGGCCGATTAGTCGCGCCCTTAGTCTGCTGCCCGTAAATGAGGCTCTCCACCTAGGGGGTCGTGCGTATGTGGTTGAGGTTGTTGTACATTGGTGGGAAGGAAGGAGCTAAAAGATCTTAACAAATTGAAAGAAATGAATGAATGATAAACCCGCTAAAAAGAAAAACATATAACTTATGCAGTATGTTCCAGGGAGCAACTTAACGTCAATCGGCGCACAGCGTTATTTAAACGCGTGGCGGCGTATGATGTCAATTTAGCACCAGACGCCGTTTATTTAACGCCTGGCGGCGTTAAGAAATTAGTGTTTTAATTTGAATACGAGGGGGGCACGGTGGCTTAGTGGTTAGCACGTTCGCCTCACACCTCCATGGTTGGGGGTTCGATTCCCGCTTCCGACTTGTGTGTGTGGAGTTTGCATGTTCTCCCCGTGCCTCGGGGGTTTCCTCCGGGTACTCCGGTTTCCTCCCCTGGTCCAAAGACATCCTCGTCTCCATGTCATGGCCTATCGGGGCCTTGTCTTCATGTTGTGGCCTATCGGGGCCTTGTCTTCATGTAGTGGCCCATCGGGGCCTTGTCTTCATGTTGTGGCCTATCGGGGCCTCGTCTTCATGTTGTGGCCTACCGGGGCGTCTTCATATAGTGGCCCATCGGGGCCTTGTCTTCATGTAGTGGCCCATCGGGGCCTTGTCTTCATGTTGTGGCCCATCGGGGCCTTGTCTTCATGTTGTGGCCTGTCGGATTGTTGTCGCCGTTTTTAGTCGGACGGGCAATTGTTTTTAAACAATCAGTGTAGTCTTACTGCCATGAGGCCTGGGAGAGTAAAAAAACGTACCACAAGGAGGGAACTTGTTTCAATCCAAGTGATTTTATTTCGGACAGCTGTCTCTTCACACGTGAATGAATCCATAGACTTTACCCACAATAAGAATCAAAAAGGAAAAAAACACATAAAAATGTGTTTAAACTGACTATACAAACATTGAAACAAAAGACATGCTGTGAGCAGCAAAACCAGACATCACGCTAGCCTCGACAGATAGAAAGACATTTGCGGGCTTGGGTCTTTCTCTCACCCCAACCATGCTCAACCAACCTTACTTTCCTTTGTCTCACCCTCACCTATACACATTTACACTTCCCGCCCAAAACTAATGGATCGTACCATCTTTAGGGGTCAATAAACACGCTTTAACACAATGTGTATCTTTGATTCAGTTGCACCTACACCTCTCCGTACCTTAGTACTGTGAACTGACGTTCACGTGATGACCTCCGTGCTCATCATCACATGGCCTATCGGGGCCTCATCTTCATGTTGTGGCCTACCGGGGCCTTGTCTTCATGTCGTGGCCTATCGGGGCCTGTCTTCACGTTGTGGCCTATCAGGGCCCGTCTACATGTTGTGGCCTATCGGGGCCTCGTTTACATGTCGTAGCCTATCAGGGCCTTGTCTCAATGTTAAAGCCTATCAGGGCCTTGTCTCTATGTTGTGGCCTATCGGGGCCTAGGATCTAGTTGCGGCCCATCTGGGTCTCGATTCCGAGTCCCGGCCCTCACAGCCACCCACTGTCTCCATGTCTCACATAACGAAGATTTACTTTCGCTCTACTATAACGCTAGCTTCACTCTCGGTTTGGTAGACGTTAGTTTGGTTGCCTATTAACAACTGCATTCTAATTTGTCATACAGGAACCACAAGAAAATTCAACCTTTTATTCTTGGAGGTAGGCCCCGCTCCAGAGCAAGTCTCTGGCCACTCTCACGGGTTGGCTACGCCCCCGCCTTCATCTTCAGGAGGGAAGTGGAGGAATTCTTGGCCCTCTGGATGCGAGCCACGGATAGGGCCTATGCCAAAGAACTACACATTCGCCATACTCATATACTGTCACCTATCAGTCGTCTAATAAATGTCTATTGCCAAACATTTTGTCTCCCGAGTCTTTCTGGTAGAACTTTATTTTCAACTGATTTCACTCACTTAACCATGGCTGTACACAGCCTTACATTCTCATTCTTTTCTTTTCTCGACACATTTATCCTCTCGAGCGCCCTCTAGCGCTAGTTTACTTTAAATAAGACATCAACAATAACAATATAATTATCACTTCCAAGAATGCAAGACTATTATATGCATTACTGTCAATGTCATACTTAGGAAAAGTATTCATATTAAGCAATATAAATTAGAACTACACTCCAGAGTCCCAATTAAATGAGTAATACCCAATTACATGTTACAACATTACGACAGCATAACTTAGTCTTTTGATTAACTACTTTGTGAAGTCCTTCATCCACACAGGTGGTTTAACAGACCTTCAACTTTTACTGTGAACATCTGTGAATTTTTTATTCGGCTGATTTGACCTCTGGACAGACTGATTTAATACAGCTCCCTCAGTTTGACCTGGTAACTTGGTAAGTCTCAGCCCATTCCATTTCCTTCCATCGCTAAAGAAAGATCAAACTTGGGCCAATCTTCTCCTGAATCGACAAAGGTGTGGTATACTTAGGAGTACCTTTAAGGACATGTTCAGGCTTCCTGACTCTCACTTGCTCCCCAACCTTGAAAGAAACAGGCTTCGCTCTTCTTTTCTTGTCTGTGTATTCTTTGCTGACAGAAACTGGGGCCCGTTGTCTGTGACAAGAAATAAAGTGTTGCCTTCTCTTGCAAAAATAGAGCGCAAAAATGAAGTAACAACCTCAGTTGAGACATGTGAAGCGAATGCCAACTCTGGCCATTAACTTTAATAATCCACCAACGAAATTGTGAAACAACATCCTGTTGTCAAGACCTAGTTTCTGCCAAGGTCCATCCTCAACTGGCTGTAAAGGGGCAGGTGCCGGTTTTGCAGTCTTATCGTTGAGCTGGCATTGCAGACAGCTTGAGATCACAGAGTGAAACAGCAAATCCACCAGTACAATTCATGTAGTCTTTGTTTCGTTCTGACCAGTCCTTGGAGTGTTTCGTGAGCCAGGTTGACCAGGGTAGAACGGAGGGAAACAGGTAAAATGTAACGATGCTCATCACTCATTTTCAGTCCATTGTGCTCATTACAGACTATAAAGCCTCTATAAAGCCTCTTTTTCTACTGTGGAATATTGTCTTTCAGCCACAGTAAGTGTACGCGAAGCAAAGGCAACAGTGCGTTCTACACCATCTGCATGTAATTGTGTCAACACCCCGCCAAGGCCATAGTCCGATGCAACAGGTGACACGATGGTCGGTAGAGAAGGATTAAAGAGAGCGAGCACTGCATTCAGTGTATTAAAGCATTTGTCTGCTTCTGCCATCCATTCAAGCAATGTCTCCATTGCGTTCCTCACCAGAGCACGTAGTGGTTCCACCTGAGGAATTTACTGTACCAGGAAATGAATCAGAGAAAAGAACGAAGGCAAGGTAAATCGTGTGGCATTGGGGCATCTGCAATCTCTTCAATATGAGCCGTATCAGGCAAGATTCCATCTTTTGAGATTACATGACCAAGAAATTTGAGAGAATACTGATTGAATGTGCACTTCTGCATGTTGAGTGTCAGTCCAGCATCCTTCAACTTCTGAATGACGGTGTGCTGTATTTTGTCATGTTTAATCTGAGAAGCAGCATAGACTATTATGTCATCCAAGTAGTTTCTTACGGCCTTTTTGTCCTTCAACACCGTCTCCATAATTTTTTGGAAAGCCGAAGGGGCGGAGGCTTATCCGTAGGGAACACGATAGAACAAAAAGAGACCATCATTGGTTATGAAGGCGGTCAGGTCGCGGCTGTCCTCATGTAGAGGAACGGTAGTACACACATGCTAAATCAATTGTTGAGAATATTGCTGCACCCCTCATCTCACTCAGTAGTTCGTCCATACGGGGTAAAGGATGTTTGTCATGTGATGGGTTGAGGAATGACACGCACAACAGTACACTGTTTACAGGTCCCGAAGGGGGGATTTTATTAAAGAACCGGCCCGTGGCCGTTCAAAGGAAACAGGAAGTCCGGGTCTCTGAGCCCGAGGAGAGGGGTGTGAGGCTGTGCGCTGTGTCCCGGCTCTCCTATGTGTAGCCACTGTCCCTCGTGGCTGGTGTGTTTTTGGTAAGGCTCGTGTCCCTTGGGTTCTCCGTGTACTCTGTGTGTCGCGACTCGGTCTCATGTCTCGGTGTGGGCTTCCGTGCACGCTGCCGGTCGTCATTCATTGGAACCTGTGAGAATATCGGGGAGACAAGCATTAGAGACTTCAAGTCATGGAGTGGTAGCTCACCATGCTGAGATCAGATCTTGACGACCGGCAACTGCGCCTCTTTAGTCCCCTCTGTTGCCATGGCGACGCTGATTGCGCTATCGGTGACTCACCACAGTCAACGATTAACGCTTTTGTAGGGTCGCAAAGATTAACACACAGCCTAATCTGACCTCCTTTCTTTGTTATGACAACTATAAGCAATAGAAACCAATGTGGATGCATCAATGTGGATGCATCAGAGATTGAAGCTCCTCTGATTCCGCCTGACGGACAGAAAAGGGAAGTTTTTGTTGGACAGGCACTGCATCAGCACAAACTTTAGCGTTGTGTAAACTTTAGTCCTTCATGCACCCCACAGGTTCAGCATTTGTAACGCTGTAGACTGCATCAGAAGGAGCAGAAACAGTAACAGTACAGTCATGGTTAATAGGACATTTCAGTGCTTTAAGAACGTCCATGCCTAATAAGGCAGATCCACTTTTAACAACGTAGAGGGGAATGTCCAAAACTGGAATGTCCTCTCTCATGTATGTGACCAATTTAACATTAAGTGCAGAGAGTGGAGATGTAGCAAAATAATGCCTTTACAATGTCTCTGGCAGAATAGAAACCGCAGAACCAGTGTCCACTACAAACTCAGTTTCTACAGATTGGCCTGTCTCAGTCGAAATGTGCACAGGACACTTAATCCTATTAGTAGAATTGTCAGAGTTCGTACTGGATATTTGCACTTCAAGCAGAACTTCACGGACCAATGTAGACGATAGACATACTTTGGCAAAATGGCCTGTTTTGCCGCAGGAGTTGCATGTAGCTTTAGAAGCTGGACAGCGTGAAGAATTCACTAAGTGCTGACTAGATCCACACCTATAACAAGCACGGTGTGCTGTTGCAGGCTTACTGTTCTTAAAGTCATGCCTGTCTTTCTTAATCGACCTGTTATGAGAGGGCTTTGAACTCACCGCATGTACCGCATGTTAACCTATGGAATAAAGTTCGCTCCTAAAGCAGACATTGCGTCATTATGTCGTACCAGTGTTTTGCAAAGTGTAGAAAATACGCTGACCTTCCGTCCCCAGGCAATGCAAAAGACAGTCTGCATTCATCAGTCCAAGCGTTTCTGGACGCATTAATAGCCAGCATGTAATTTTCAAAGATCCTTTTCCACGTGCAGAAGGGTATCGGAGGTTCAGTGCCGCATGGTAGGAACGAAGCAGGTGTGGGAAGACCAATTGAGAGGTTTAGTAGTAGCAGGCTAAGTAGTCCTCGGAATCGTAATAATGACGATGTAAGTAGATCACAACAGAACTTTACTATCAATAGATTTCACTGACTTAACCATGGCCCTACACAGCCTTACATTCTCTCCTTTTTTCGAGCGCCCTCTAGCGCAACTACACAGAACACAACAGTATGCACTTGTCAGGAATGGGTTGGCAGAAGAACCCAAAGTGCGAGGCAGCGGTGGACCAAAAGACAAGACATTAATTACACAGGGGACAGAACAAAAACGCACACGATGGGAAAAACACAACAATACTAAAGTACAAAACTGAAAAATAAATACTTCCCACGAGAGAAATAAAACAAGGGTAAAAAATAATAAGACGATGATATACTAACAAGGACTAGACTAAATAAACAGATGCGACACAATGTCGAGTGCAGACAAAACAAAAAAAATTGACAAGGCAGGGCAATCACACAGGCAGGGTAAGGCAGTCAAACACGAAGGGTAATCCAAAAGAAAGGGTACATATAATGCCACGAATAATTGACACAACACGACGCCGAACAAGGCAAGCATATCTAATACTGATACAAAGCTAAACGAGAAAACGAGAGCGGCGGGACCATAGACAAGACCGGAGAGAGCGCATGTTATGTCATGATCACAATAACATGTCTCTCTCTCTCCACACAAAACAAGAGGCTCGGTCATGATTCTAGCATTAGATCAAGATAAGCAAGACAAGATGGGACAGAACCATGACATGCACTGATATGTAACAAAATAATTAAAGTGTTTTTTATGATGGAATTTAACAAATATTTAAAAAATAAAGTCAAAGATAAGAAACAATTGTCACGTCACAGAAACCGTGTTCCAATGTGTAATACAGTAGATTGGATTTTTTGTATAGACAAGGCAAGTGTATTTATATTGCACATTTCATTACACGAGGTAATTCAAAGTGTTTTACATGAAATGATTGACAAAGGAAAAATAGAATACATAATGCTTAAGACATCTTTAAAAAGCTGAAAATTACAAATATAACTTTAGAATTTAAAAGACAATAACTGAAATAAAAATGATTTAAAATGTGTGTATATATAAAAATAATAAAATCAAAAGAAAATAGAAATAAAAGTGCAGTTAATGTAAACCAGCACAGGGCTCAGGTTGTAAATGCATGGCTAAACAAATGTGTTTTTAATCTGGATTTAAAAATGGCATACAGTCATCTGATGTCTTCTGGAAGATTCCAGCTACGGGTGGCGTAATGCCTAAACGCTGACTAAACTTTTGTGTGAACCTTTGATATCTCTGACTGACTTGATGCTAATGATCTGAGAAGTATGTTAGGTTTGTATTCAATAAGCATATCTAAAATGATTTAAGTCCTAAGCCATTGAGTGATTAATATATAATTAATACATTTATAATACTTTAAAATCGATTCTACATGTAACTGGTAGCCAGTGTAGAGACCTGAGGATTGGGGTGATATGCTAAGATTTTTGGGTTCTGGTCAGAGTCCTGGCAACAGCGTTCTGTATGAACTGCAGCTGTCTGATGGTCTCTTTGGGAAGACCTGTAAGGAGTCCAATACAATAATCCACCATGCTGGTGATGAAAGCATGAACTAGTTTCTCTTAATCTTGGCTTGAGACAAAACATCTGATTCTGGATATGTTTCTGAGATGGTAGAACGCTGATTGCTTATTGCTTTGACATGACTGCTGAATGAAGGTCAGACTCTAAAATGACACCAAGATTTTTTACTTTACATTGTGTCTTTAGACCTCTTGAGTCTTGTGTTTAACTTGTTAGTTTCATCCTTGTTACCATACACAATGACTTCAGTTTTGTCTTTATTTAACTGAAGGATGTTTCGACACATCCAGCTGTATATTTCATCAATGCACTGGCAAAGGTAGTTCATAGGCCTGTAGTCATTGGGTGAGAGGGCTAAGAAGATCTGAGTGTCATCTACACAGCTGTGATAAGCAATTTGATTCTTTTTCATTATTTGGACAAGTGGGAGCATACAAATTGAACAGGAGTGGAGCGAGAAATGAGCCCTGTGGAACACCACATGTCATGGATGTCCACTCAGATTTATGGTTGAATATGTTCACATACTAACCTTCCCTTTAAGGTACCTGTTTGTAATTTTATATAAAAGATTAGAGTTAGTTAAAAGTTAGTTAATCAATATCTTTTTTTTTCAAAATACAGTATTATAGTTCAAACAAAGTGTTAAAGCCTCAGAAAATGGCCTGTTGTGAAAATATGCACATTTTTTGTTGGTGGTATTTTGTTTATTTTATTAAGATTTATGTTATTTAATCAATACTTTTGTAAGAATGTTGTTAAAACATTTTTTTTATTTGTTTAAATTACTTTTTTAATAAATGTGTTATTAATAGCCACTACAAGTATATCATTTGTCTTTTATTGTAATTATATTTTAATTTAAAAAATAATATCCATCATCAGTATCGGTATCGGTAAAATTTCAAGAAAAAGTATCGATATCGTATCGCATCAAAAAAAGGTGGTATCGCCCATCCCTACTAAATAGAACATTCAAAGCCAGTGTTAAACTTACTGTGTATAAATGAATATGGACACTTGGGTGCAGTTTCCCAGACTCAGAGTATCTTAGATGTTAAAGGTATCTTGTTCGAAAACAACAATGACATATCTAAAAAAAATATAATTGCCATAGTTTTGTCTTGCGATGCAAACCAAGGTTTTTGTAAGGTGTTTTTAAAAACAGCTTAAATATCCCAATTTCACTAAGGCCTAGTCTTGGTTTAAGATAATCCCTGTCCTGGAAACCGCCCCATGGAGTTTAGCTGTATGAATGTTATACATTATGTGCATTAATATGTTTAGCTGCGGCAAGCTGTTTGTTTTGCTAATGAACAGGGGCGAACACTGGGGTTAGTTTCGTTTTAAACGAAAGGGGGGTGGGGTTCGCTGTAACTCATTATCAGTTATCAAGAGACATGTACCAAAACGGGTTGCTGTGAGCATAGCTGTTTTTGACGACGCAAGGAGGGTTTTGTTTACACAGCCATTGAGTGTTTTTAAGCAAAATATGTTCCAGACATTTCATGAAGACCCTAATAAATCATACCAACTTGTTGAAAGTGCTTGTCTGAGGAGACCTTAAGAGTTCACTTGTAGTGTTGCTTTCTGTCTGTCTGAATATTAAAATCTCTGGTTATAACAAAGCAATCAAATTCAGAAGAAATAGCTGATAGCAGTTCTGAAAAGTCATCAACGAAGACTGAAGAGATTTTGGGAGGTCTGTAAATAATTGTAAAAAGAATGCGTGGTGCACCTTTTAAGTCAATACTCAAGTATTCAAAGGATGTGTAATCACCAAGTAACAATTGCTTGCATTAAAAGAGATCTTTAAATAGAGCAGATATTCCTCCACCTCCCCAATAGCTCTGCAGACATTTATAAAAGTTAAGTTTGGGGATCTGATTCACTGAGGATTGTAGCACTACAGCTGTCATCTAACCAAGTTTCATTTAGAAACATGAAGTCCAGGTTGTTACGGGGGATGAGGTCATTCACCAAAAAGGTTTTTTTTTGTGAACGGATGTTTAAAAGTGCTAATTTAACAGTAGCTGTTTTCCCCCCCTTTCAATCTCAGATTGATGTCTAATAGGCAGTAGATCAGAAAGGTTTGTCATACAACTGGAAAAGGGATTAGTTTTTTCTCTTACATATCAGTACAGATATAGGGAAAGCTAAAGGAACATTAGGTTCCCACTTGTTCTGTAATCATGTGTGATTGTTGCTGCTATCAAAGCAGGGACCCAATGCATATCAGTTACCAGTCTTGTGTTGTTCAACTCTGGTTTGTTCCAGCAAACACTACCCTGCAAGCAAGGTTGTGCTGGAACTTTACGTGCCCACTTAGGGCTAGCCTAAGTGGCTCCTGAGAATTTGCTCACTGGCAAAACATTGGCCCTTAGTGAGTTTTTTTGTCCAATAGTGTGTTAAACTGCATTTGTTGTGGCGAAGTAAGCTAAGATTGAATGCGATAAGAGCTTATTGTGATGCTAGTCAAATACTTTTGATTGTGATGTGGTATTATTGTGGGGGATGTTGTGTGGCACTGCAGGTTGGGATTAAACAGTGTTATGGCTGTTGCATTATTATAAATTAACTAAATCTATTTAAAAATGCTTACATTTATCATCAATTATAAATGAAGAATCAGTGTATGAATATCAACAATGGAGACAATCAACAAATGAAACCTTCATTCTGCAATGCATGCTGGGTAACATCATAGTTAAAAACTCCCAGCATGCATTGCAGTTGATCAGTTTATCTGAATTCATTTTATGATTGTCACCATTGTTGAGGTTTGTATGATAAGTGTTGATGTCTAAATGTGTCAGTGAAGTTTTCTGTTTACTCTGTCGCAGGGCTTTTACAAACTTCACAATTTTCACCAGTCGCAAAAAGCTTAACCTCCACTTAATTAAAAGAAAATTGTTTGTTTTATCACAGCCAGCAAACAGCCACAAATTAACTGGGTCAAACATATCTTTCATTAGACTTCATCAATGTATAAGTGTTTTTATTTTACACCATTACAAGCACAGAAAGACAATGAACTTAATCAGAGTCAAGAGTTCAATGAAAGCAAACACTGATCACAGTAATGATGGTGTCACGGTTCATGCAGGAAACAGCCAAGACGAGCAGGTAAACACAAAGGAGAATTTAATCCACAGGAAAGATACGGGGAATACACGAAACATAAACACTTAATACCAGTCCATGGGGAAAAACATGGAAAACAAGGTAGGGGGCAAACAGGAGTGTTACAGATGGATTGTTGAAATTTAAAATGTATTCATAAAAATAACATTAATAGCAGGTGCAAAAGTGATCAACATTTCAACAAATCAACAATGGGGGACGAGGTGAGGGCTGCCCGAGTAGGGCCAGCACTAAGGGGCCAATGTTTTGCCAGTGAGCAGCTTCTCGGGCCCTGCGCTGACAGCCTGCTGGCGACCAGTAAAGTGCCAGCGCAAGCTTGCTTGCAGGGTAGTTCCTCTATTTTCTCTGAGAAGCTCAGAAGAGGTGATGTTGGAGAGAGGGAGAGAGTAGGTAGAGAGAGGAACTGTGAGTCTGGTGTTTCTGAAGGCTGAAGTGTGTTATCTTGCCTGTCCCGGTTGTTATTCACAGAAACATCCTTGAGTGTTGAGTCTTCGTCAGAGTCCAACTGATGTAAGGTCACTGGGCAGGGTACAGCCTGAGTGGTGACCGTGAGCAGTGGTTGTTGTGGCTGAGGGGTGTTATCCAAGTGTCCATCCGACTGCTGATGTGAACTCCTGTGGTCACTGAGGCCAGGTGTGTGTGTGCCATCAGGAGTGGACTGACACACTCTACTAATGGGTGATGGAGGGAGAAGAGGATATCGTCCTTTAGCACTCTTGCACCAAGTTTGTTTGGGTGGAATTGTCTTTGACTTCAGAAGAGATTGAAGTTCAGTCCTCTCATGTCGCAGGTTTTTTGCAGCCATGTATTCAGACGGAGTAGCCGAGAAAACATATTTGTTTGACGAATGACTGAACTTTCAGTTTTCCAAGTGTCTCAAAGAGTTCATCAAAATCCCTGTTAAGTAGCTCTGACTGCTCTTTTCGAATTCCATTTTCCCCACATGTATGACAATCCAACTTACAGACTCATGTTGTGTCAGGATTTTGGAGAGTTCAATTGTTTTCATCATTGCTAGCTTTAAATGGATCGCAAAAGAAGATATTTTGAAGAATGTTAACGGCAAAAAACTGTTGGTACCCATCGACTTGCATTGGTTTTGTTCCCATACAGTATAAGTGGATAGGGACCAACGGTTTTTGGTTACCAATATTATTCAAAATATCTTTTGTGTACTGCAGAGAAAGAAAGACATACAGGTTAAAACTGTCAAGAGGGTGATTAATTGATGACAGAATTTTAGTTTTTGTTAAAAAAAAATGTTTTTGGGTACGCCAGAAATAAACTGTAATATAACAATTTCCCCTGGTTTTATTGTAAATTTTCGCTCTTTAGCGTTCTTCAGTATCAGTACAATTCTGTTATGTGGAAAATCTGTAAAATTACTGTTTTTTATAAGTGAAATCAATTTAACAGATTATTCTAGCTAAGGGCACTGTGGTAGAAATTCACTCCACACACCTGATTTAAAATACTGTGTCCCACACACCCACACCAGTGTCCCAGGCAGACAGGATTCAAATTTTCCTGCTATATTCCCATATAATAACTAATGTTAATGTTGTTCAACAAAGAATAAAAAATGCACCAACCCGTAATAAATCACAAACTGTTTTATACTTCACAACACATGGCATTGTACATAATTGTATTCTAGTATTTTATCGTTTAATATGCAGGACAAATTCATCAACACACAAGAATGTGGGAGGGGCTTGTTTGGTAGGAGGGGCAGATCCCTCCCGAAGACATTTGAACTTTAAAATGCATCACTTTCCATCGAGAAAAGTAGAAATTCTATCACAGCCTGTGAATCAGATCTAATCCTTTGACTTCTGCTGTACATGATGGGCGTCACACTGTTGGTTGTTGTGCTGATCTTCTTGTCTGTAGGGCTGAATATACAGACAGCAGAGAGCTGCCGCTGTTTACCACGTCACCCTCAAGATCAATTCTGCACTTCTGAAATAGGTTCGTCAACTCTAATATCTTTTCCAATATAATTTTTGTATAAAATTTTCTAAACTGCAGAACACATTAAGCTGAAGTAAACACTATATTTCAGTTGATTTGTCATTTATCTATGAAACCATGAGAAATTTTTATACAATTTTTTAATTTCCAATCAAGGAAATTGTGTGTTCATGATTCAGAAACAAACAACAATGTCTACTGTTGAATGTTGTTAAGGGACAATAATAATTAAATATTTGACAATATATTAGTGAGTGTGTGAAAACTGTCATGTTCAGGATGTTTAAACAAAACAGCATTTCTAACATTTATGCCACTTTATTTTCCATCAGTGATTTTAGCTGACGTAACTGGAAAGAGGCTTCCTGTTAAGGGTCAAAGGAACTTATTTCAGTATAAAATCAAACTGATCAAGGTAAGCTAATCCACATTTCTCAAATGAATTAAATTTAATGCAAAATAATGTTAGTCTTTCATCGACAGAATATTTATCTTGAAAAGGAAAAAAGAAAAAGTATCACAAATTTCAAGTTTGCAGAATATTCACAAGAAAATTCTACCAATACAAATTATAATGAAAATGTATTTTTCAGGTATTGAAAGGTTCTATCGATGCAAAGCAAATTAAATACGTATACACAGATACATCATCGTGTGGCATCACACTGGTTCATGGGCGATACGTGCTTTCAGGTACACCTCTGCTTCTCACATTGAATCTAAACTTACCATAACAACTGCATTAGAATAATACTTATAAGTCTTAGCCGCACCATAGTCTATCAATAAATTAGAGCATCCTAGCAACCGTACAAACACATTAAAAGATATGGCTCTTTTAATTTGGTTGACAAACTAGTTTGTATGTATCACAATGGTAACCGTTTAGTCACGCCCTATAGGAACTATTTACAGCACCCTAGAAACCGTACAGCAATGTGAATAAGCCATATCCCAAGTTCACAACATCTTGAGCACTTTTGCAACTACACAGTGCCGACTAAATTATTCATCTATGTGGGTCTTTTTTTTTATTAACTTGCCCTAAAAATCTTTAATCAAAATCTGAAAATACACTTCTGCCCTCCAGTACCTTTTTTTTTTTTTTTTTTTAAGGAAACCGGTTTAAATATGGGATCAGGTCGATGATGTGTGGCCTTGTCAAGCGATGGGATCATCTCTCCTTAACGGAACAAGAAAACTTCTCAAACGTATAAGATGGGCTTAAACTGCACGGTAATGATATACAGCATACAAAACCTTGCAAAATTGTACTTTGGTATTCACAATTTTCTACCAAATGAAAACATAACTGAATATATATAGTTTTGGCGAACTATTCCTTAAACAACACAAAACTCATGTCAATGTCAAACTGTACATCAGCTCAAACTCATGTCAAACTGTCATCTCCACAGATCTCTACGTGTTCTGACAGTCCATGTTGTCCCCAATCAAAGAAAGAATGTAAGTGGGAAACCAACTCTCCTTACTCTCTGGAGTACGTCTGTCTGAAGGACACTGAAGGCATCTGTAGCTGGTACTGGCCAAGGTCAAAAGTCGATTCAGATGAAATGTGCATGGACTAAAGGAGCAGGATTTTCTCTTTCTTAAAGGAGATATTTGGTTGATGCTGAGAATCATGTTCTTTCTAATACAAATTCAGCTTCTGAGTCCATTTTTAATTAACACTGCTGTTTTAACTCTGAGAGAGGAAAGATCCCATTCTTCCCCCACTGACTGTTTCAAACTTCAAATTAAACACCTTTGTATGCAAAAATAAACGTGATTCTATTTGATTGTAATATGAAAAGTAAGCATGCTTTGTGAAAACAGAATATTTTTCAGTATAAAAATGCATATTAAGCAACATGTCTAAAAGCATCTTATGAAAAAGGACAACATTAAAAACCATCACAATGTTTAATAAGCTGCTGAAGTAAATCCCTTATATTATAATCAACAATTATGAATTCTCTGGATGCTTTCACTGCTTTTAACATGCATTTAATGTACACATTCTTCATCATCATTCTGTTCACTTTGAGAATCATTTCAGCCTTTAGCTCAGGTATCTGTTGATGGCAGAGGAAAACGTATCTGCTTTATCACAAATTGTAACTCACACTATTAGTTGAGAAAGAGACGTGTTGTGCTAAAAGTTACACAACATTTTAATAATGCCAAAATGGAATCATCTTATTTTATTTAGAATCAACTTATTTCATAGCGGCTGTGGGGCTGTACTACCATGTCTGATCATGACTGCAATAAAGGCAACAAGTTCACATTAGACCCATTTTATGTGTTTCCTAAACAGATTTCTAAGTGAACAAAAAAGCATTTAGTCCCAAGAATCCTTGGTTTACAAAGATTTATAACAGCTATAAGGGCATTGTTAGGCATTGCTTGGAAGACTGACCCACCAAAGAATGTACAGTGCCCTCCACTAAAACTGGCACCTTGATATGAGCAAAGAAGGCTTTGAAAAAATGTCTTTAGTTTTTAACCTTTTGTTCTTTTGCTCAAAATAATAAGAAAAAAACTGCAAATACCACACTATAATATATATACTTTTTTAAATATATGTGTGCAACAATTATTGGCACCCCAATGAAGCGCTAAATACTTTGTATAGAATATATGTGAAGTATAATCCCATTGATATTTAGTTTTTTTTCTAGTACACCTGGGATGTATTCCAGATAGCAGAGTTAACTTACCGTCAGCTAAACCCTGAACTCTCGGTTGGTTAACCCAAACCTTGCTTACTAGGGGTATGTCGGTTCCAAAACACATGAGAAGAGTTAGTTTACTCAACCTCCCGAAAGATACCCAAAAACATGAAGACATTGTCAATGGATCACATATTTCACGAGTCACCATGAAAACGGCTGGGAAGCTTAAAGTTTTTGACTGTAAAACAACGTTATACATCAAAGTTCTTTTTCACAGAAGACTAAAATCTGCATCAGTTTAAAAAGTGCTGGATAAAAATCATAAAATTAAATTATTTAAGTCATGTGTTTCTAAAACTATAAACGCTATAAATTAATTATTTTTTTAAATATATGAATATTTTTAAATATATGCACTATTTTTATACAATAATAATTAAAATATATACTCATTATGGCTATCTTTGTTACATAAACTGTAGATTTGTTGAGATGTTGGTAACTGTAGTTTTAACATGTTTACCATGATATTTTACCAAAATTGTGTTGTGTATATGTATTTGATCACATTGCTAATTTTGAAGGCAGTATTAAACCTCTTTTTTTGTTTCATCTTTGATGTTCCTTAAATAATATACCTTTATTTGGTTGTCTGAAAACGGACTTTGCATTGTATCAGCTTTATTTGCAACAGTATTCTGATGTAGTCATATTAATGGATACTCTTTTAATTCTATAAACTACTACATTGGTCATAATTTGGGGAAAAAATGTGTAGGCTAATGCTTTTCAGTACACTACACTATGAATGATAATTAATTTGCAGCAGAGGATGAAGGTCTGCTATGACATGAGGTAGAGGTTTAAAATGTTGGGCCCAGTCATATATACATAATAATGTAGCCATTATATCCCTTTTAAATACTTTTCAAATTTTTGTTTTTTTCTTTTGATTTCGTTTGCTAAAAGACCATGGCTTTCCAAATGTTAAAAGAGGTGGAAACGGATCCTGAAAGGCTCATCTAATAAGGCTAATCTGGAGAAAGGCCTTTCAATACTCAACTGTAGGCTCAAGATCAGAAAGAGACATTCCACACAAGGAATACAGTCAGTTTTTTATGTTTTTTTATGTAAATGGTTTTAAAATTATAATAAGAGTTTAAATATGTGAAAAATATGCCATGGTGATCCCATTGGGGGTCACTTAATAAAGCCTTAGAAACCCGTCAGCCTAGGAATCAAACTTTTAGGTTGTGGCATTAGGCCACAACAATCCTTGACCCAATGCATCAAATATTGCCTTATAAGTGGACAAGAGTAATGATATGCATTCCTCGGGAGTTAAAATACTTCACTATTAACAGCCTTTCACTGTTGGAAATGGTAAGATGTGTATATTTATCCAGTGATGTTTGGAGATGTTTTAATAAACCTAATTCAAAGTATATACAATATTTAATATAAATATACATAAGGTTTAACAATAACAGCTTACTTTATTTTTTTTTAAGATTATTTAATTTTAAAAGGTTAAATAATAAAGTTAATAGAAAAATTAGTTGTGAATGCTATATTGCGATGGGTGACATTGGAAATTTAGTTGTAATATTGCTGTAGTTATAATATATTATACGTAATCTGTGCTTTCACGATCACTTGACGCTCATCAAAAACGCACTCATGCGCAGACAACCCCTGAAGCTTAGTAACGTTTCCTTAAAATGAACTAACCATGGAACATAACCTGCTCCGGAGCAGGTTATCTTCAGAGAGCGAGTTGCTGTGGTTACCCTGAAAGTTATCTCCGTTTTTGGAACCGAAAGTTGGGGTTATCAGCTAACTAACCCTTAAACTTACCCGGGTATGTCACATAACCAGCTTTCTGGAATACACCCCTGGGTGATCAGGAACAGGAAATTGTTCAACTATGACTTCCTTTTTCACAGGGATATACATGTGAGGTAATACATTGTCATGAAATGTGAGGGAAGAACCCAATTGCAGCCAGCGGGGATGAAGGGGCTAACGAAGAGACTTTAATAAATACGAACAAAACAAAAACCCACGATGGGGAAAACAAGACACGATAACAGGGAAACATAGGAACATAACCTGACTACATTAAACTAACAAAGACTAAATACAACACTTGGCAAAACTACAATGAACTAACACTAGACTAGACTTACTTTGACTTGGGGAAATATAGTCCACAGAGACACAGAGGTATAACCACAGGTAAGCACAAAATACAAGGCACAATATTACACACGGGTAAGCACATAAGTGGTACACTGAATACAATGACAGAGCACAATACAATGAAACAAAAGACTATATAAAGCGGAGCAAATCAAGAGGGAACAGGTGTGTGGCATGAACTAATTAACAATCAAACTGAAGAGACGAAAGGGCGGGAACAGAGACGAGACCAGAGAGAGCATATGGAAGACCAGAGGGGTCAAAAATGTCTCTCTCCATATAAAACAGGGAATCCTGCCATGATTCCACCACAAGACCAAGAAAGACATGACATGATGAGGCAGAGTCATGACATACACAGGCAAACTCCCTTAGTCATTTATCACAATTGATAAGACCACAGAACATAGCTGTGATATGCGGCAAAAGGTTGTTGAGCTTTACAAAAATAGCTATCAAAAATAGAAACAAAACACTGAAAATACCCATTTCAACCATCAGAGTAATAATTAGGAGATTCCAATCAACTGTAATTGTTATGAATCAGCCTTGAAGAGGACGTTTGTCTATCTTATACCAGCGCCAGCATTATTGTTTGTGCCGTTATCACAGTTGCAGTTAGATGAGTCTAGTGGTCAGAAAGTCTCCAAAACTATCATCCGATGTCACCTACAGTGAGGGAAATAATTATTAAGTTTGCTTGCTTACAGAGAATATAAAAAACATCAGGGTAAAAAATGTTATATAAAGGTTATACATTTATTTGCATTTCAGTCAGTGAAATTTCCCTCACTGTATATATCACCACAAATTATTTGGAAGGATTTCAAGAAAAATGCATCTACTCTGCTGTTGTGGTTTCATAACATTCTACCGACATTATACACCCAGTTTCCCACAAAAATTACACAAAATGAAAATGGGAAATGGTGTTGATAAAGAGTAAGTGCCACTGAGACCACAGAATAAACAAAAATCTTTTTATGATTATCATTTAAAAAAAGAATGTACTGCAGAGTATAAAGTGATTTGATGGGTAAACTAACTACATTTAAATTTACAGCGTACAGATTATTTATTTAGAAGCTTTATACTACATTTAATTGTTTTTTACTGTATATAGGCTAATGCCGCGGAAAAAATTAGGAGACCATTTGAAAGGCCATTTTCATTTTTCTGATTTTATGTAGGGTAAACACCCCTATTATGCTCACGTACCCATTAAGCAAACTTCCATCTTTGATCATGTGTTCACACTGTCTGGTTAGACGTTGAATCACTGCTTACTGCCAAATTAAGAGATTCATGTTTAAACTTTTGCATATTATGACCTTGAAATCAAAAGATGTATTCTTTTTGTATTTAAGCCATGTTTGTTCCTGTGTTCATTGTCCTTTTATGCTTGGTTGTTGCTACTGTAGTGATTTTAGCTGTATGTTAAAAAAAGGATGAATTTAGCTCACCAAATATGATTCTCCACCAGATCTATCAAGATCACATCCATGTAATGAGTTATTTAAAACATCAATTTCAGTAAAGGAATTTGTTTAGCTCAAAAAGAAAATACGTATTATAATCATTATTAAATATACATATTTTACAGTGCCTGGTTTGTAATATAAAGTATAATAATATTTCATTATATTTGTATGCATCCGTCCAGCGAATGCATCAATGATATTATAAACTTTACGTTATCTCATGGCCATAAGTAACGTTACTTACAAACAGGATTTGGAGCAAAGGTAGCATAGATTGAAACACAGTTTAAGTGACCAAGTTTGTGAGCGTGAGCACAGAAAACCCATCACAAATGAATATATGGTTGTTTATTAACACTACTCTACATGGTAAACATAATGACGATCGCAAAAACACAAACAAAGGTCCACCGATGCAACTTGAGGAAGATTAAATCTGACTAACTGATTCAAGAGGAGAAGAGAAGACTGTGTCCTTGGTCGATATTTAACTTAACAAAGGGCATGCCCTCCGAGTTTGAGTCGGCCAATCATAGTTGGGCAGGGCGTGGGTTCTTTGTCCACTCAACGGCTAATTAATCTTTATGATCTCCTAGCAACTTTACACAATACCAGTCCATATTATAACATAATGAGTGTAAGGTGTTCTATGTATAAACAATGAGGAATTTTAAAGAGAAACATTTAGATATAAAAATGGACAGGTTTGAATTGCATCAAGTCATGATTCATTCGGATGCATGAATACCAACAAAAACCTGAATTAAACTTGTATATCTAACAGTTACAGACTATTTAAAATGGCATGAGCGCCAACATATAACCTAGACATTTAGATACATTTATAGAAAAGGACAGTTTAATCACATAAGTTCCTATTGTCAGAGAAGTTTCTCTGGTTAGCCTCAGATGTTAAGCTAGAGATGAGTCAGAGACTTCTCACCAATGCTTTGAAGCTTAGGAGTCGTAAATATCCCACAGGGTAACCAAAGGGTTATCAAGACTCTCAGTGAGATAACAAAACCTACAACTAGACCACTGGAGCCAGGTTTTGCTATGGTCTTTTAATGATGGATCAAGAAACCAGGACAAAAGGGAGTGGGGTTTATGGCTTTTCTCTCAATGATCCAGTTACTACACTACTCTTGTTGGAGTTTCTTTCTTTCTGTCTGGATTTATTATTAAAGCTCTTTTGGATAGATTGATCCCCATTGGATCCTATTAGGAAGCATGTTGTGCGCCCCAAATTCACCCCAACACCACGGAGAAGTCCCCCACAATGCCCCGCCACCTTAATAAATGGGCGAGGCTCACCCAGGCAAGTGGTGCATGACTCACCCGAGCCGCCACCTCGATCCTCCTGCTTGAACAGTTGTTGCGGGAGTTCAATCCTCTGTATGTTAAAAGGGGACCTATCATGGACTTTTTCAAGGTTGTCGGAGCTTGCTTCAAAGTCGCCGATTGAAAAGTTCTTCCTTTCAACAAAAGTAAGTTGTCTATAAATGCTGTGTCAGCAAAATGTTGTTTAAGTTGACAGATGAGTGTGTTTTGAGACACAGCCGCTCCCTCTCTCCTCCCATCTGGATCACCTTTGGAGCAAATGGACTAATATCTTGTGGAAGAGTCAATGCAATGAATGGCAAGACTTTACATACCTGGCTTACACTTTACATTGTGGACTGTGGATGACACTCCACCGGTTGTAAACTCCTGTGAAACCACACAAACTTGATGCTGCTAATTTAGTGAGCTGGTGTATTTTTGTTTTTACCATAGAAAGTGTGACTGATGGTAAACACTCGGGTGAAAAATATAAATACAGTAAGTTATTAAGCATGTGTGCCAACTCCTCCTTTTTAAGTTTTCATCATTTTCAGGTTCATCACTGTCAATCAACATAAAAAAATGCTGTAATATACTATAATATTTACTATAGTGAATTTTTGTAAAATTCTTCTTATCTACTTCTTTTAACCTTTATTATTTCAAATAGTTTATTACAGTTTTTCAATTTACTATAGAGTTGAGTTTACTAGCATAAATGCAATGGTATATATTTCATGTTAAAAGAAACCATTTCTAATGGCTTTTTGTGTATACTAATATTTAACTAAATTGTGTTGCAAATATCCTCAGAAGAGATCTTTTAATAGATTCAGAGTATCTGTATCTTTGATTCTTACCCAGTTTAATATCATGAAATGAGGCATCACATGCTTGTGAAGATCCACTGAGCGTGTCATTGTTTTGAAATACAAAATGGTCACACGTTTAAATAAAATGTAATAGAGATGTGAAGAGGACAGACTGTGTTTGACTTCCAGTCATGAAAATCTGTAAACATTTATCTATTTGGCAGACTTTGGGATTGTACTTTACATTTGTTTCTCACTATGTCCAATCCCCTGGGATTGAAACCATAACCTTGGCGTTTTCTTGCGCCATGCTCTAACCACTGAGCCACAGTATAGAGTAAAGACACATCATCAGTCATAAGACCGATTAGAGAAATGTGATGTCAAAATTCCTTAGTGTTAAAAGCAATAGTATGTATACATGCCAACAACAATAAATCATTCTAATTGTTTTAGGGTAAATTTCGTATTTTATTAACATACCCAGTTATTTGATCAGTCAGTGTACATTTTTTATATATGTACTGCATTGCTAGTCATCAAGTGCCACCTGCTGGACTTATATTGGCTTTACTTTTTATAAATCAAGTTTTACATGAGAGTAATGACCTCACTAAGAGTTAAACTTAGATTTTTCACAAAGGACACAAAATATCTCACTTGTCATATGTGTGTGTGTGGGTCATGTTTGTACAATATTTGTTAACTCGTTCCTTCAGATTAAGCCATCAAAACATAAGGTGTGGTACAAACGTGACAAAGCTATAAACTTATTTAATTGACTAAATTGTTTGGCAAAAGATGCAAGACTACCGTTCTACCAGTTGTTGTTTGCTCTTGACTTGTGTCATTTCAATTCTTTCTACATTTTCCCAAAGCTGAGATTCACTTTATACTCCAAGCAATTATGCAACTTGCATACACAACTTTTAATACGTGTTTCATAATATATTTGAATAAAAAGTGAAGATGTGTTTTGTGAAGTTATACATCACGCCAGGGTTCTATAGGCCTAAAAAACATAACTGTATCCCAGCTCACAACATTCCTTTTCCTTAAAAACCCACAGCCAGGACAGTGGCCTTTATACTAACTGACCTTGTTGAGAATCAACAAACACAAATGGGCAAAAAAGTTACAAATACATGCATAACAGTATGTGTTGCCACTCAATGTTTCAGCGGGATGTACAGATAATGGGCAGACCACAAATGAAAACAGGTCAAAGCGCGCTGGCATCAGTGGAATGGTGCGCCACATGTTTATTGACATTGTACAGAGAAAACAGTTTTCACCGGATCATGCAAAGCAATATCACTGCGCACAAAGAAAACACAACATGAACAGTGTGACGCCGTAATAAACATATATTCAAATGAAACTCCTGAGATGTAAAACACACAGTACAATACGAGATACTCCAAACATGGCACATGAATATCTTGACATGTTGGTAAATGCTGGACGAAGCTATGCCGCTAAAAATACCAGTCACCCCACCACTGCATTATAACTGACCAGTCCATGCATTGCTTATTGTAGGAAACTTAAATAGGAAAGTGCTTTTATAAAGATCTGGATTGTTGAACTAATGTCTAATTGGCTAATGATAACAACACACGACTAGATACACACTACGGGGGTAAACAAGGGACACTAGTCACAAGTCTCTGGGTAATGAAAACACACTACCACGATACGACTACAACATCGAAGGGTTATAGACAACTTCAGCATACACCAGCCTCCTGTGACTGACCGCTTAAAAACTATTCCCTCCTTACATAGATCCCACTGTTTCAGGGCAAAGCAACACACCAACGATCACTGTACATCCAGTCTCCACTTGTTAACACTCGGATAAGAACAGCAGAGTTGGGAGGAGGGGTTAACAGTTTATACAGCTACATGGAATTAACCTCACACCAGGATGCAAAAGGGTTGATTGCGTCCCTGGACACCCGTCGAGCTGCAGGGGTTTTCATTAGTCAGAGAACAGGCTGGCAAAAGACTTTCGCAAGTTTCGAATGGTCTCGGCCTTGGCTTCGTCTTCATTGCTGGAACGGAAGGTATCGCCAAAGGCATTGAAAGCGTTGGTCAAGGACTGAGATTTACTGCAAAAAATAAGAAAAAGGGACCCAACCATTCAGTCAATCATATAAATTCATGAAATGCAATTGTGTAAAGCCAACCTGATCTCACCGAGATTCGTAACTATTTTACGAGGTGGCTAATTCGTATGAATTCGTAAACAATATGGATCGTACACAAACATATGATTATTAGAAAAAAGCAATAATGAAGCCCCTCCCCTAACCCCACCCCTAAACCTAACGTCACTGGTGCTAAATCAAATCGTACAGAAACGTAGAAATAAGGTCGTACAAAGTTATACAAATTAGCCTGCTTCTAAAATAGTTTAAAATCCCCATGAGATTGTGTTGGTAAAGGCCATTTTGAGTTTGCCAAGTTGTGGGACAACATTCCACTGAAACAATCAGCTTTGAGGTGTTTACATTGATTGTGACGTTTGGGCTTGCAACCAGGATTAGGTGCTTTCACAATATTGTTATTCATCATTTTTCTCTAATTTTAGAGATAAGTCACAGTTAGTGTGGGGTATGGATGGGGGTTTTCTACAGAAATGTTGTTCCAAGCTCCTCGTAGGAACATTTGATACTTGGCAAAATCAGTTCAAGCATGAAGCACAAGAGCTTGATCGCACTGCTGGAGATCCAGCCACAGTAAGAAAGTATTTATTGAGCAGGGTTAAAGCTGAGCTCTGCAGGAAGGTAAAGGATCACAAAATATCTGTTCTGTATGGTACGTGACATTAGGATTATTGTATCCAAAACATAATCCAGTGAAGTGTTTCCCAATTCTGGCCCTAGAGACCTCAACACTGTGCGCACTTTCATGGTTCATTGATAAAGTTCAATATTACTGCATCCATGTGCACCTGTTTGGTTCATATTTCCCATGATTTGTTGAGCTATGTATCCAAATGGGTTGGATAAAATAATTGTTACATTATTTGTGTGGGCTACTGTGAAAGAAAAAAAATGTTGCGGTTATCTTTTATTACTATATATCGACGAGGTTGAGTGCCAGAACAAGGTTATGAACCTTGAAGGTTTAGGAAATTGTTTGGAAGGTTTGAAAGAATTTGGTGACGTCTTGTCCGATTTCCAAAGGGGACAAATTATAAGAGCTCATTTATCAGGATCAGGATGTCAAAGTAAGCACTATTCCATGATAGTTATTACAGATATTTTATTCAGTTGACTTCTCCAGAAGTATTATAGAGCATCTCTTATGTAATGAACTGCTGAATTATTTCCTGCTTCCATGGACATGCTTTACAGTAGATCTTAACGTACTGAAACCAAAGAATCTTACTTTAGGAGAGGATGAGTTGACTTCTGCTGAGGTGCAGGCTGGTCCTCCACAGGAGGCTGGGCTGGGGCGGGTTTCACCGGGGACGGTTGGGCTGGAGCTGGGCTAGGAACAGGGGAAGGAGCTGCTCTAGTAAGGTCTGAGGATCCTTCAGATGGGGCAGCGCTCTGAGCTCGGACTTCAGGTTTGGGTTGCTCTTTGAGCACAGGTTTAGGCTGGGGCTGAGGTTTAGCTGGTGATTGGGGCTTGGAAGGAACCTCAGCTGGGGATTGCTCTTGTGCAGGGACTGGAACTGACTGGATTTGACCAGGATTTTGATCCGTGTCATCAAATTGAGATTTTGGACGGGCCTTGGTAGGAGGTGGGGTTTGGGGCTTTGGCTGGATACGAGGCTTGGAGTTTCTTCGTACCGGAGGAACTGGTTTTGGGGGAAGTGGTTTGGGAGGTTGAGGTTTGGGGGGCAGTTCCGTCGGCTTGCCTGGAGTGGGTTCAGGTGCTGCTTGAGATTGGGGTTTGGGCTGCTGCGTGGTTGGTGGAAGAGTTGGGGTAGGGCCTGCTTTAGGAACTGGTTCCTGGACAAGGACTGGCTCAGGCGGAAGTTCTTGACCTTTAGGTTGTGGTTCTTGGGGTTTCACTGTCCCCCCTACATTTAGTACAGAAGAGATTCATCATAAACATTTTGAAAGGGCGAAAGCTAACAAGGGTTTTAAATCCAGCACCGGAAACTGATCGATTGTAAAAAATGAGGGTGCCCCCAAGTCTGGCCAAAGTAACTGTAAAAGTCAAAGGTGATACTGTGTGTGATCTCTACAAAGCAAAAAAGTTTTGTTTACTCCAAACAAGCCAAATATAACACGGGGAACATTTAGTCTGTATCACAGGTGTAAAGAGTCATAGTTGTAGGTTCACAACAACAGATCATGCAATCAAAATAATCAAGATGCAGAGGCTGCATCCCATGTACTTGATTTTGACATCTTGCCTTGTGTTATTTCCAGTTATACTTCCAGTTATACTGACATTATGTTCTTTCTTTTGCTTATGTAAGATAATGACCTACTGAACTAATTGTGAATGGGATGTCTCTTGTTTAACTTTGTGATTTTACTTTACTATATTATATCTATATATGAATAAAAGACACTAGGTTTTGACTATTAAGAAAGTTTAGACACTTGATTACCTTTTGTTAATGGTAGTTCATTCCATTTGTAATGAGAATAATGAAAAACCATTCAGTGACACAGAACATATCCAAAAGGTCTGAAAATCAGGAGCTTTATTACTTTGGACATGAGGGGGAAAGACTATAGATCATGAATCTATATCAGATAACAATCACAGGTGTTGTTAATAACCCACGTACTGGATTTAAAGAGGCAGTGACATCAGCAAAACCACTTAAATAAGTTTTCACTAAAGTTTGATCATATCAAAGGCAATTTTGTGAGGCATACGGATTGTTAATCAAGATAATTAATATTAAGTCACAGAACCACCACAAATGTCCGGGTCACTACTGCTTAAGATCTGACATTATTTTCGATCTTTGATAATTACATTCCACTGATTGAATTTCTCATATTTTTTAGGCACATACTGTATGTATTTTCCATTCTTTGGTAAAGCATGCAGTTTTAATCTTATGGTAACCGTTCCCATGCAATATAAACACATATTTCACACTGTGAACATTGATACCTCTTTTTACAGATACCTTCTTGCAAGTTATCAATGAAATATTTAAAAACATCAACATACTGTACAGTACAGTACAGACACTACACTGATAATACTTCTGTCCTATGCCTATTCAGTCCCAGAACCAAAGTCTTTATAACTGGAAAAGCTAGTATAAATTAATTTAAAGGAATAGTTCAGCCCAAAATGAAAATATTCTGAAAACTGTGCTCACCCTCATACCACCCCATATGTGTCTGACTTCAGCTGAACACCGACAAAGGTTTTCAATAGATTGCCATAACAAAATCAAAACTTTATTATCTGGGATGGCACAAAGGTGAGTAACTAATTTGAGAATTGTTCTTTTTGGGTACCTATTTCTTCAGCATGGGTTTTCAAACAAATATTGCATTATGTAATGTCAATTTTGTATCTCTATATTAGCTTATTTTGTTTATTGAAATCTTTATCTTTTTTTTACTTTGCGTGAAAAAACTGTGTTTCCACTGTATGGCTAATACATGGCACTTCTCAAGCTAATATAAGCTGACAGTCGAGGAGTCATGGGAGGATGGAGTCACAGGTGAAATCTAGCTTGCTATCCTGAAATCTCGGATTTGTTTTAGCCATTCAGTTCAATGGCAATCACTAAAATGTCTTTGGTGAGACCCATTAGACAGATATCCACTGGTTATGTGTTTACAGTTCATCAGGAATAAAGAAAATCGTCTTCAAACAATTGTTTTAAAATAATCACGCCTCAACATTCAATCTCCTCTCAGGATTCATGCTGGAAATACTCAAAACACATCTTATTTAGAAAAAATACACATTGTGTTTCTAAAATGTAAACAAGTGGACTTTCTTATCACTCATGCAAAACCTCAAACTCCACGTTTAAATAAGAACAACATGACACATAACGCACAATGTTCACACATCCGCGAAAACCGGAGAACATCAATCTGATAAACGATTACAAACTACCCAAACCAGACAATAAGTTGTCAAAAACACTTTTCATATTAAACATTGAACACGGGACACTACTGCGCTGAAGTTTGCGTATAGGCATAATAAGAATAGTTCTTTAGCTAATAGCCAAGCCCTGAAAACAACACGACTGACAAAATCAAACAATGAGAGAAACATGAACGGTACAGATAAACACCACAACACACTCAAGGCAGATTCTGAAGCTCCACACTACCACATCTTTAACTATCTTAACCTCAACCGGCACCAGTGCACTGAGCTTTCTCTTTACTGCTTGAACCGTTTATCTGGATTTGTGGTGGTTGAAATCATTTTGCCTGGACTTGTTTTGGTCCAACGGCAACTCCATTACAGTCAAGAATGTACTGTAAACAACCTTGTGGCGGGGGCCGCTGGCCGGGGGTCTTGTTGGAGTCAGCTGGGCTTTCCTTTAAGGCAGTGCTCTGTAGATTCATGTAAACATATTCACACACATTTTTTCAAACATTCAAATGTAATTTGAGTGTGTGTGTTAAATTCTACAGTACATACACCAGAGGGCGCTTTGTGCAAAGACATCCAGATCATAGTAACTTTGTGCTTGCTTTTAGTATTCATATAGTGCATGTCCTTTCAAATTCTATTATATTCTATAATGTATATTATGTATAATATAATAATATTATGTATTTTTTGGTGAAAACTCACTGTCACTGATATTGGAGTTTTTAGATAAATGTCATGATAACATGTCCTTCAATGTCATCTGAGTTTGATGATCATACCTGAGCAGGTTGAAGAGTGGTTGGAGGTCTTTGCGGGGTATGGGCTGTTGTCCGGCTTCCTTCTTGATTCATTCTGGCCAGGACGATCGCAGCTATCAGCTGTTTGTCCTCGACCTGATGTTCCCCAATGAGTGGCATTGAAGAACCCACAACCTTCAACAAAATATCAAATGTCACTTACAATGCGTTATGCGTTACGCTTGAAGAAGTTACATTTTGCTTTTCAAACTCAAAATTCACGATGTATATTTAAACATGGCCAAACGTTAATATTATAAGAACTATTTAACTGATCTTTCGATTACTAGATCATCTTACATCTTGGATTGTGTTTTTTGTGTGTTTGTTTGCTTGGCGAGTTAGTGAGTTCCGGGATTGTCTTCTCGGTGTTTCACAAACTGTTTATTTCATATTGTCGCCATAATTTTTACCCTCCAAATTTGCAGTTTTTCCAGGAAAGGAGAAAATCCTATACTTTTAAAATATTTTGATACAGTGTGTTCAAAAATCACAAGCACTTTTTAATAATATTTATTGATTAGATATTTGCAAAACCCAGTGACAAACAAAAAGGGTGAATAATAATAATGATTTATGACATATGGAGATACAGTATGTGTAACGGTCCACAGTACGTGTAACGGTCCTGTCTGCCCCCTTGTGTTCCCCTGCCAGCTTTCACCGTGTTTTCACCCCTCATATACACCGGACCTTTCACAGTCACAGACTACACTCCCCATAATCCTTTGCACCTCTGTGAACTCTGCGTCGGGGAAAGTGGCGAGAGCGGGTGTCACGTCCAATCTTCCAGAGGTCTTCGAGCCGGTCCCGTCCAATCTTCCAGAGGTCTTCAAGCTACCAGTGCCTGCTTCGGAAGTGACTCCAGAGATCTCTGTTGTGATCCTCATTACCGTGGCTGTGGCATACGTCTGGGCGGCATACTTCTCCCAGAGCTCAGAGCCATAGCCGCTACAACTGTGTTCCCCGAGGCGGTCCCGTCCGGCTTTTCAGAGTTCCCCAAGCCGGTCCCATCCAGTTTTCCAGAGCTCCCGGAGCCCTCGCCTGTGTGCTTCCTAGAGACCTCGCCTGTGTGCTTCCCAGAGCCCTCGCCAGTGTGCTTCCCAGAGCCCTCGCCTGTGTGCTTCCCAGAGCCCTTGCCAGTGTGCTTCCCAGAGCCATCGCCTGTGTTATTCCCAATGCCCTCGCCTGTGTGCTTCCCAGAGCCCTCGCCAGTGTGCCTCCCAGAGCCCTCGCCAGGGTTCTGTCCCAAGCCCACTCCAGAGGCATCCCCTGACCCCTACTCAGGACCCTCCAGCTCAGTCCAAGCAGATTTGCCCGAGGTCACGGCTGTGACTACCTTGTCAGTGGCGGTACAGACATTCGGTGGCGTGCATCTGGGCAGTACAGACGTCCGGACGACCCTGGACATTATTTTGGGGTGCAGTAACATTCCGCAGTGGCCGTCCCGGTACTTTCCCTCCATGCCACCAAACTGGGGAAGCGCAAGCATGTTCCTATTGCCGTGGTTGTGGTGACGTTAGTCTGCGTCTTTACCACTGCCAGGGCATCCATAAGCCCCTGCTTCACCGGCAACACAGCCACGGCAGCCATCAGCCCCTGCTCCTCGTCTCCGACGTCACGGCCACGATGGCCTTCAATGCTCATCGTCTCTGGGCTCCGACGTCATGGCCAGGATGGCCGTCCTCTGCTCCTTGTCTCCGGACTCCGATATCATGGCTGGGATTGCCATTCCCTGCTCCTCGTCTCCCTGCTCCAGCATTGTAGCCACGGCGGCCATTCCCAGCTCTGCTGTCTGTCTGGCTTCTGGTATGGACGACTCCTCCATGGCTGCCAAAACTGCCCGCACCTCCGTGGCCGCCCGAGCTACGCCCTGAAGGCTCCCTGTCCCTTGTGTCCAGCACGAGCCTCCAGGACCCCCCTCCCCGGTTGTTGTTCGTAGGCGCGAGGGGGGAGTATTGTAACAGTCCTGTCTGCCCCCTAGTGTCCCCTGGCAGCTTTCTCCGTGTTTTCACCCCATGGACTCAAATTCACCGGACCTTTCCAAGTCACGGACTACACTCCCCATAATCCTTTGCACCATCTTTGATTACACCCGCACCTGAGACGCATGATTGCACCCACACCTGATCTTCATTCCCTGGACTATTTACATTCCTTGTGTTTTGTTCTGTTCAGTGTCAGGTCATCTTGTATTATGTTTGCTCTAGCACCAACTTTGTACTAACCAGTTGTTGGTGGATTTACTTACCCGTGGATGTTTCTTGCTGTTTTGGATTTACTCACCTGTCTTCAGTTCACCTGTACCCTGCAATAAACTATCACCAGTCTCCTTCAAGTTCCCTGTGTGGCATCGTCCTTCCATCAGGTTGTATAGTGTTACAATACTACAGTAGATTTCAGAAGGACAGCAGCGACATGCATCTTTTTTGTGGCATGCAGGATTTTTCTTTATTTTCTTCTTGGTGAATTTGGCAGCTTTTGTCATCTCTGTATCTCCTTGTGTGTTTGGGAAAGAGCAGCTGGTTGAATGAAGCTCTGAATCGTACATTAACACTGTAATGTCAGTCAGATATGACAGACAAGACAAATTAAGCCACCTTTGGCGTTTGACTTATAATTCCTTTCACCTGATATGCTGTTAACCACGTCTCACAAAGAGCTAACCAACATGCAAAAACGATTGTTTTTTAAATGTGTGATTTTATGCTAATTCACTGTGTGCTAACATAGACGGCAGTTTCCATAGCAACAAAGCCACGTCATATTTACCTTCTCGTGATAAAGTGGCACAGAGGGAAAACAATGCTTTTAAGCATTTAACACAACAGTATGATGTCAGGTTTTCTAGTAAACAATAAGCACTTGTATAATTTTACTGTGGTTCACCAGTGGGGACAATAACCGCCACATTTTCCATGCTGAAAATTTAAACTCAATTTAAAATCGTTTTAATCACATTATGTGGCCATGGCTCCTGTTGCAATCCTTCAAAATCATCTCTCATAAACATCAATTTAGCTGAAAACTGTGGGAAGGTCTGCTTATTAGAACTGTCACTCTCATGTGAGGTCAAGAAATATATTTGGATGTATCTCATGTTTACTCTTTGGTTCTGTGAGGTAACCCAGTGGAGAGAAGTCATTTAACTATTGTGATCTATTCATTCATTAATTCATACCTGTTTGTCGAAAACAACACTGTGAACATTAACAATCATGTCATTTTTATTATGTAGTTGTATTCTTTTTTTGGTGAAGCGTCACTAAACTCCTCCCTTTGCAGTGAGTTGTAAGCCGTATCAGTCATTTAACATTCATGGATGTTCGTATGGAACATTTCCAATTTTCACCAGAAATGTTCGACCATACAGGTTTCTTTAAAGGGCCGCCATCCCAGGTGTTTTCTGCAATGTAAAAATAGTCAGTGGTATCCCCAGAATGTCTCTTTCAAGTTTCAGCTCAAAATACACCGCATGTCTTTCATTACAAGATGTTGAACATGACCATTTGTGGCTCCAATGGAAAACGTGCCGTTTTTTTGTGTGTGTCTATGAATGCAAATTAGCTTCTGCTCCCCCCCCCGTATGCAAAATAGGAGGTAGAGCGTTAACACATGTGCTTTGGATGACATCAAGACAAGCAATATAGCGAAAAGCGCAATTACGTCTGTAATGCCCTTTCCAACCTAAACCAAACTGCCATAAAAATCAACCTAATGCCTTGTTCTTAAATACGAATTAAATGGAAAAGACAAAAACATAGATAGAACAACATATGCTGACATTTGCTGTATGAAATGTTGGCCATTGATGATAAATCATGTGCATGCATATTACTAACAGACATAAACACGGATATAGGCAAAAACATGCATTCAGAGTACTTGTATATGACAGACAGGTATGTAAATATCAGCAACCAGGTGTTATTACGTTGTGAGTAGCAATTTCTGTGTAACCTCATTGTGTTACAAATGCGCACTCTGTTTCTATCCGCTCTAAGAATTGTCGCACTTAGGACATACGAGAAAACACTGAACTCACGAGAAAGTTTCCTTTCTCGTGAGAAAGAAACCTTCCTTTCGTTGTAATGAATAAGCTTTACAGAAATTATGTCGGTCACAAGTGTTCTGAACCGATGGGCACGATGCGTTTTACCACTTACGTGACGACACAACAGCTGTCTTTGGACCAATGTAAAGTCTCAGGATTAGCCACTTACATGCTAAACACATTATTCAAGGAAGGCGATTTAAAAACGTTGTGAAATACTTACTTCATCCGGAGATGATCCACTCTTGAGAATATTTTTTTTGCGAAACCCATTCTATACAGACCCGACACCTTTCCATCGAGTCCTGGCTCATTTCTGTAAATCTTTCCAGACCGGAAATACGGACCGGTAAATGTTGGTTTGTCGATCCGAAAAAAGTGCTTGTTCCCCAGGCGCAGAGTTCTCGGCGTCCCGTCGGAAAGCTCTCTTCCCGGCCTCCTTTTATGTTCCATTCCACATCCAACAACAGCACACATCTGTTGTTTCTTAGACATTTTTGTCGCTGGCTAGTGGCTACATCTGCTCTTGCCTGAAATGGCTGACAGTGTGTCTCTGGGGAAGGTGGGGAAAACGCGCTTATAAGGTGGAGTCTGTGAGCGGTCATGGGCAGGCGTAAACAATGTGAGATCAGATTGTTAGGGTTTCCCCAACAGCCTGTTTTATGTCACTGTTGGGGTGTAAAGGAGATTACAAAAAGAAGAATAGATGGATTTGTATAATTACAGGGTGTGCACACACGCTGGCGACTCAATTTCGGGTAGATAAACATTTAAAAGTGCATTTTCTGGGATTGCGGCCCTTTAAGAATACTTGTAGTGAGCTAATGATATGTTGTATTCCTCAGCCAACATTAACCCTCAGAAAACTTCAAAAAAAGATTCCATGACAAAGCAGTTTAAGAAATTTAGCTCTACTTGTACATTTATTTAATTTCATTTTGGGCATTTTATACATTATATATATATATATACTGTATAATGAAACAAGTTATAGCAATTTCTTTGCTTTATATGATGAAAGTCTTGAAAGAACTATGCCCCATTCCCATCTCTATCATCAAACAGGTTGACCTCAGTTTATTGTGTTGAGATAAAAAACAGACATTTCAGAAGTTTATACATTTTTTGCAGTTACTAAATGAATAGCTGAACAGAAAGTCTTTTTTGTTAGCAGCTCTAAAAGATGTCTCTTAATAAAATATTTGCTCTTACCTCTGTGATGTAATCCTTTTCATCCTTTCCATGTATGGCTTTAATGGCACAGATGTCCAGACCTCCAAAGACCTCTGCACATGTGTCCACCCACAGCTTATATCTGCAGGACACAAGGACACATGACATGTGCTTTCAAATCAGATTCGGTCATATTCACACGCTCAGATTTAACTCTGAGGTTTGAGGAAAATAAATTGCTTTAGTTCACATTCTGTCGCTGTCCTTCCCTCACCTTTGATCTCCAGTTTCACTCTATTTCAATTAAATACTGCGTCAAAGTTGACAAGCACGTTTGGATACTTTTAAATGGTTATTTGCAAAACCCAGTGACTGTCAGATGTCTGTTTTGGTTTTGTCTTCTGTGTTCCTTTGCCTGTGTTCATCATTAGTTATTTAGTCCTCCTCACCTGTTTCAGTTCCCCCTTATTACGTTCCTCTCTGTATTTAAGCCTGTCTATTCCTTAGTTCATTGTCTGCTGTTATTTTATGTTACGTTGTGGTTGTGAAAACTCCTGTAGTTGCTTGTTCATTTATTAATAAACTCTATTGGATTACTCTTCTTAGTTGTAGCCATATAATGTATATACATGTATATTTGCATCATTTCCGTGTGTAGGGCAGTATATGTGCTCTGTGTTCGACTGGACTTCTTTGCTTGATTTCTTCTGGTCTGTAGAAGTTCAAACTCTGGCTGAGTGATTATAGACTTAAAACCTTGACAAGTAATGAGACATAAATAATTTTCTAAGAGTACAGACAGCCTGGTATTTGGCTCCTGTCGATGTTTGCTAAAGGCACAGTTACTGGGAACTGAACTCACAACCTTTGTGTTGGTGTAACCACTAAATACATTTAAATACATGATCATTTATAATAACAAACTCTATTAGTGTATAACACAAAAAGACTTGGGTAAGTGTACACTGTAAAACTGCTAGTTGTCACGATGAGCCGAGGGTAAACAAGGAGCGGATCCATGTGCAGTATATGATGTTTAATGTGAAGTCCAAAAGGCATACCAATGGGTACATCCAGGTAGGGAACATGAGGGAAACATACATACATACATACAAACAATAATCCACACCAGACAACTGAACACAAGGGCTATAAATGCACAGATGAAGGGACACACAGGTACTGTTTGATGGGAACTTGAGTCCTTACAAAACATAGACGGAACATAAATTTGAATGGCGCCCACAGGTGGGAAACAGAGGTCCCAGCACCAGGGCGGGACATAGCCCCCCTTAAGGGCGGATTCCAGACTCCCTCAAAAAATAACCAGGTCCTGGAGGGTGGTGGAGAGGAGGCGGAACTGGGGGAGGGTTAGCAGGCCTTTTTTTTAAAGTAAAATTAAATGCTTGTATTTTGTATTATTTTAGTTTGTTGTATGGAAATATTTTTTTTTTTCCAATTCATATTTAAGGAGCCCATGATGGGGTTTGACAAACGTTGTTTGTTGAGATATTCTCTGTGAGAACAAGAGGAGCTTGTATTTTTTTTAATCGCCAGTAAGTTTTACATATTGTAAGTTGTGATTGTGATGTATTATTGCTTGTTAAGTCAAGAGGTATTTGAAATGGAAACATTCTACAGAGCATTTAATGGACTAAACTGGGATACGCCCCTGTGAACAAGACAGGACTTTGTGTATTTTAATTCCATCTATATTTTGTTAATCTTATGTTTAGTGGGAAGAGAAAGGCTACACATTTTAGAAGTCTAATTAAGTAATTAAAACAATGCTTTTTGCAATGACATGGAAACTAAAAGCCACAAAATATAATTTCAGATTTCAGAAAGCGCTTTTAATAAAACTCACTTGTCAGTCATGGCCACTTGGTCCAGCATAGCAGAGCCTGTGTTTGACTTCCAATTGCCAGAGATGGATGTTCTCCTGTGGGTTAAAGTAATTTCTTATGTCACACACAATATATCACATTCAATCTGTGGAATGATTTGGCTAAACCTCCTTACAATGCATCTGTAGAAGTCTAAGTCTACTAAATTTCGTTACACTGTACTTGTATATGTGTAATGACAATAAAGTTGAATCTAATCTAATCTAATCTGTAGTTTGATACTATACAACACAAATGAATACTTCAATCACCAAGGCACAGGCAATAAGACAGAATTTGTGTCTATTATTACAAATGAATAGTGATGTTATATAAATTAATTTAACCTACCATCGAATAACTAATATAAAGACTATACACTGTAATTAAATGTGTCATATCAATGCTGCAATTGGTTTTATTAAGAAAAGTTAGTACACTTAAAAAAAAATGTGGGTTCAAACAAGTTAAAATTTTAAGGCAGCCAGGTGAGTATTTTTTAAGTTGAACCAGCACAAAACAACAAATATTTTTTTACAGTATAAACGTTTTAACGGGTTTTGGCTGTTTTTCTCCTATTCAACCAGCATAGTTCTGTAGGTGCAAGTGTACTTACATGTAAGCTTTATAATCAGATCCAATCTTCTGGACCCTGATGTCATATTTAGCATCAATAAATGGCTCTGTGGTTGTGTACGTCTGAGTAATAGCCACAACACTTGCAATGTCTTGGAAGTCACTATGATTGTCAACTTTCACCTGTCAGGGGAACAAGCATAGTATCCAAATAAACATGTAAGAGTTAAGAGGTCTCCAGTCACTGCCATTGGTCGGAAAACAGGTAGACCCAGGCCCGGACTGTCCATCGGGAGAACCTGGATGATTCCCGTTGGCCTGAAGGCTTGCCGCGATAGATGGTGTTCGCGGTTATATCGATATTAAGTCAAAACACCGTTACGTCACTTGCCTACCGTGGCACCGTCTCTCACCGTTTTTTCTTTTTCTTCAAATATTTGAGTAAGTAAAATAAACCATTTAGTTTAGAAGAAAACAGACACTAATTAAAACGCTCAAAATATAAGAGGGACAGTGTGAGGTGGCACAAATGTACTGATGCAGTGACTAAATATATCTGCAAAGATATGGTGTCGTTCTACACGGTTGAAAAACAGTCTTTCAAAGAACTAATAAACACACTCGATAGCCAATATGAACTGCCTGGGCGGTCAAATTTCTCCTACACCGCTATCCCACGTGCCTACAACCGTGTCCGGGGTGAGCTGCGACAGGCTATTTCAACAGTCGTAACATTTTTCACTCACAACGGACATGTGGTCGAGCACAAAAATGACACCTTGCATGTCACTGACGTTCCATTTTATTGACACGAAATGGAAACTGGTGTCAAAATGCCTCCATACAAGTTTTTTGCCAGAGGACCAGACTGCCGCTTACTTGGCCGATGCTCTGCAGGAGGCTCTGCATGACTGGGGGTTAGAAGAAAATAAAGTGTCTTGTATCACGAAGGACAGTGGAATCAACATTAAAGCGGCTGTTCGTAATTGAGGCTGGCCCTGGTTAAGCTGCTTTGGGCACAACCTGATCCTAGCTGTGTCCAACACTATTGAGAAGACGGAGAAAGCCTGCACAGACTGTGCCCTAGCGGTTTTCCGTACAATAAACGGCATGTTCTCTCACAGCTGGAGAAGGCAAGGGGAGCTGCAGAAAGCCCAGGTCGAGCTTGGCCTCCCCGAATACTCGCCTGTGGTGGTAGTTTATTATGAGTTTAAAAAAAAACGTAAATAAAGTAGGCTATAATAAAATCATAGTCTAGGCCCATAATTCCATATATCATGCAGTTTTATTAATTATTATGGATAATAATAATCATTTATTTTCTCCCCGAGGACTGTGCAACCACTGGGGCTCTCCAAGCAGAAAATGATTGATAGGATGTTAGAGCAAAGGACGGCCATCAATCGAGTTCTTGCTGATGACCGTAAAGTCAATGTGAGCATCACATGGCAAGACGAGGACGTGTTGCAATCGTTGAACAAAGCGCTGACGCCAGTGAGCGAGTTCACCGACATTATTTCCGGCGAAAAATATGTAACTGCTCATTAAAGAGGACACATTGGCCCCATCGGATGACGATGGACAACTGACAGCCAATCCAAAAGCCGGCATAATTTCAATCTTAGACGAAAACTATGGAGCTATGCCAGAAGGAAGCCGGCAGCAATGCTAAAGGCAACATTCCAGGACCCGCGCTACCGGGGTGATTACTACGACCCGAATGTTGAGGAGACCAAGAAGATGATAGAGGAAGAAGCGGTCATCCTCGGTAGAAGAGCGCAGTCCCCCGAGAGAGGGAAGAGAAACTGAGGAGGAAACCACCGGCGTCGAGCCACAGGTCAAAAGAAAAAAGACTTTTGCTAGTTTATTAAAAAGAAAGGCAGGCACTACAGCAAATCTGACCATTCCAGAAAAGGTGGTGACAGAACTTGCCACCTATGCTCAGGATTCCCCCATCAACACAGAGCAGGATCCTCTCGTTTCGTGGAAAGATAATGAAAGTCGGTTCCCCCTCTTGGCAAAGGTAGCAAAAAATATCTTTGCGTGTGTGCGACAAGCTGCGCATCCGAGAGGGTGTTTAGTACGATGGGAAACACCGTCACCCCCACAAGATCCCACCTTAAGCCAGAGAAGGTCAACATGTTGAGTTTCCTGGCAAAGAACTTATAAACTGCAAGCAAGCCAATTTAGTTTTATTTATTTTTTATTTTGAAAAGACTGCTGACCTGCCATTTATGTAAGGTAATTTGTAAGGTTTTTTTGCATTCGTTTTTAACTTATTTGGTTTTACCTTATTTAATTAAAAAAATATTTAGTCCTATTTTATTTCCTTATTCGTTTTAAAACCATTCTAATAGGCTACGTAATAAACGTTCTATTATTTAGGCTACTTTGTTCCACACCACAGTTTGCTGATTTTCCTTTTTTTCAGCCTATATAGCAAAGTGTATTTTTATTCGTTATATTAATAAAAGTTTGTTGTTTCATATAAGTGAGTTTTTGTTTTCCTGTATTGTTGTTTATTCAAGCATTGACGACGAATTGGCAATTAACCGCCAATTCAAAAGTGAAAGTGAAATGCGCACAGACATAGGCTATTTAAAAGCGAAGGAAAAGAGGGAAACTCCAACGAACCCAATGTACAATCAACAAAAACACTGTAATATAATTATTGTTATAAAATGACAATATTCACTTTGGGTATTTATGTCACATACCTTTCCCATTCCGGAGTGAGCGTGTCCAATCTTCACCACAACAGGAAATGTCGGCATTGAAATCTGGACGGCAGAATAAACAGAACATGCAGTTAGTCTTCTTTTATCAGTTTACATTTACATGTATGCATTTTGCAGACTCTTTTATCCAAAGGGAATTACAGTGCATGTCTATACTGTACTTGTCTTTGGTCAGTATATGTTAATTCAACCCGGTCTCGTGAATTGCGTATAAATAACACGCTGCTGCATTATCGTGTAATACGGACGCCACAGTTTCGCGCTGTCTTTCAGTGGTGTCCCACACAAACTAATTACCTGTTAAACATTTGGTTTGTTGGGTGGTGGTCACCCTATTCAGGGCCCAATAGAAGACCTCAAGATGACTGTAAATTATTCAAAATAAGACAAAGAAGCATTCGATTATCTAAAACAACTAATAAATATGGGTATTTAATAGTATTTGGTTATTTTTATAACAAACATGTCTAGAGTTTTGTATTGACAAGGGAATGTGTGTGTAGGTTGTGGCTTTCTGACAATACATTAATGTTATTCAAAATTGTATTATAATGGAGTCTTTTAATATGAGATTTTTAATATGAGATTTTTTTTGATTCTTTGCAAATCTTTAAACACAGAAGAATGTGGGAGGAGTGGTTAGAGGGGCGGATCCCTCTCTCTGACAGTATAAACAACAAAATATGTCCACTTCCCCTGCGGGCTGAAGACCATAACAGAGAGAAAAGGAGAAATTCATCGCTGCCTGAATCAGACCTAATAAACATCTTTTAGAAAGTATACCATCAGTCTTGTGCTGTACATGATGGGCGTCACACTGTTGGGTGTTGTGCTGATCTTCTTGTCTGTAGGGCTGAATATACAGACAGCAGAGAGCTGCAGCTGTTACCCAAGACACCCTCAACATCACTTCTGCACTTCTGAAATGGGTACGTCAACTCTAATATCAACATCATGTCTGCAACTCTTCTAATACTTTTTATAAGATTTTCTAAAACTGAAGATTACATTTACCTGAAGGGAACGCTGTATTTCAGTTGATTTGTCATGTATCTATAAAACCATGAGCAATTTCCAAACCATTTTTCATTTCTTATCACATTCTTAAAAATCAAGGTGCTTCACGATGCCAAAGAATAACTTTTTCCATAAGGAACCATTAACATCCGAAGAACCTTTCTGTCTTACAAAAGATTCTTTGAGGCGAAAAAAGGTTCTTCAGATTATTAAAAGGTCAGAAAGAGATGGTTCTTTAGAAAACCTTGGACTGAGTTCTTTGTGGAACCAGAAATGATTATATCACATTTAATCATAACGAAGAACCATTTTTGGTTCCACAAAGAACCATCTCTTTCTTACCTTTTTATAATCTGAATCCTTTTTACGCCACAAAGAACCTTTTGTGATACAGAAAGGTTCTCTCATAAAAATAAAGGTGCTTAAAAGGTTCTTTTCAGTGATGCCAGAAGAGGCATTTTTGGTTCCATAAAGAACAGTTCAGCCAAAGGTTCTTTAAACAACCATCTTTTTTACTTTTTTATAACCGCAAAGATCCTTTTGTGAAACAGGTTCTTCAGATGTTAAAGGTTCTTAATGGAACCAAAAGGTTCTTCTATGGCATCGAAGAACCTCTTGAAGCACCTCTATTTTTAAAAGTGTTCCTCGGATGTCAAGGTTCCTCATGGGAGCATTTAGACAAAAAAGGCTCTTCAATGGCATCGTGATGCACCTTTAGGTTAACGGAGTGTCTATTTACACTGAGTACAAATAGTCTGCCTTGTTGGCAGAGACTATTGGCACTAGCTACGCCCACCTATATGTGATTGGAATCGAGAAAGTATAAGAACGACTCCATTTCAAACAGCGACTCGAGAGGCGTAAGGTGTAAAGTCTGTATAGCTTTTACACTTGAGACTGGGGTTCTAATCCACATCTCGCTGAAAGGGCTCTTTTACCTTTTTCTGTCACATTACAGATCATAAAGGCATGTGTTGCATTAAAAGTGATTTAAGACTTAAAATTAATTTTTATTCATACAGTTTAGGGTGAGGTTAAGGGTAGGTGTAGGGCTTTTATATCACAATAAGTTGCCATCATTGTCATAATTTTTATAAATATAATTATTTACACTCTGTTATCAATGCTTAATGTTTAATGCACAACAATACTGAGTTGCAAATAGTAATGTTATCTGCCGCTATTTATAAGTACCAATACTATATCATCTAACTATTATTTCCACTTAATCTAAAGAAAGTACAGCTATTTTCAGTAAGTGTAAAAACTATATTTCTAAGAAATGCTGCTATGTAAACAGATCTTACTGCTATTTAAACTAAGTGCGAATAGCCGCGGCCTTATTTTCAAGAAGGTTGCAAACAGCTTTTCTGACTTTTCTGACACTTTATTTTCCATCAGTGATTTTAGCGGAGATAACAAGAGAGGGGGGAGTTATTGAGAATGAAGAGGACTTAATTCGGTATGAAATCAAAATAATCGAGGTGAGCTGCTGTTCTTGCACTTTCAAACCTCTGTATATTTCAGAAGAACGTAAAAGCTTTTCATGGGACATCTCTTCTTATGTTTCAATCAGAATCGACATGTTTAATGGAATAATGTTAAACAGGATAATGTTAGTCTTTAATCTAAAGAATAAAATACCACAAATATAAATGTGGTCATAATAATGTAGATTTCTATTTTTCAGGAGTTTAAGGGTTTTAACAAAGCAAAGGGAATTCAGTATGTGTACACATATCAAGATGAAGGCATATGTGGCATTACACTGGACAAGAGGCGATACGTGCTTTCAGGTAAAATCATTTACACCTTTGCATCTCACATTGAAATTAAATTTACCATGAAATGAAAACTTTTTTTCTAGATAAAACTGTTCGTCATAGACGAATGAAAGAGGTGTCAACTCCACTGACTTATTAATAAGAGGTGTGCTATGAAATCATGCATATTATTAGATTATTGACTGTTTATTCGCATTTATAAAGCACATATTCTGCATCACCATATTCTACATGCCTAATCCTCCTCAATACCTAAACCTAACAACTATAATATGAGTTTATTGAGGCAAAAGTCATAGTTAATGGTTTGTTAATAGCGAGAATTGGACCTTAAAGCGGCCTTATCTCTCTTATCTTATGTTTATCTTGAGTACTTACAGAATAGTATCCTTCCCTTCAAATGTCCGATGAGTCTTTAGTTTGATTACATTTATAAAAGACAAATACAGTTGTATGATTATTTCCGAAGACATAAGACGCGTGCCGTGGGGACGGACTGGCGAAACTAAAGCATGTGCGCACCCGTTGCCAACAAAACACAGACATATGACTCAGATTGATTTACAGCGTGCAGTTCATGTCCAGCATCTTTTAGCACTGGGACCGCACCATGTATCAGTTTCAAACTATCTCCAAATCCAGCGTTATGTCCACTGTTTGTAGAACATATGTATATGTATACATATAATAAACCAACACTGAAATGGTGTGAACAAACAAATACACCTCCACTTCTCTCAGTATCGCTAGAGTAACAAGCAGCAGGCCAACAAGCGTAGCCAATCTTGATGGTAGGCGGGTCTCCCTATCTCGTCTGTTGACACGTGGGCCGGCTATTTATTTTGCTTTTTCGGGGAAATTCTCCAATAAGGGAATGAGAAAAGTTGTTATGAAACAGATTTTCATGTTGGAAAAAACTTTCCGAAACCTATTTGAACGCTGGGGGAGTGTTTCGAGCACAGAAATACTACGCCATACGTCCAACTCGTTTTGGAAAAGTTGACAATGTCAAACATGAGAAGAAAACACGTTTAACATTGAAAATAAGTCAGAATGTTTGAAACAACATTGCGTGACCGCTTTAAAATAAAGTGTGACCAAATTTTATAACGATTGGGTGTTCAATGTTAGTCAGGTGAGTGAACATTTTTGGAAAAATCCCATAGGCTTAACGATTGCACAAAATTTTTGCAGGGACGGACTGTCCAGCTGGAGCACCGGGACTTTCCCACCACCCTAGCAACCGTACAAGCACATGAATAAGCCACCCCTTGGAACCAACTACTTCCATACTATATAGTAGCCAGAATTCATAATGGGGAGTATAGACATTGGGGTGGGCTCTTTTATTTTGGTTGACAAACCAGCTTGTAAGTATCACAATGGTTACTGTGTTGCCACACCCTAGCAACTTATAAGAGTACCCTAGCAACCATATAGCAATATGAACAAGCCATATCCCAAATTCAAAACATCGTACAGACTTGGTATTCTATCATGAACCCTTTAGCCACTACCCTGTGCCGAATTTTGCACTGCAAGCAGCACTCACATATAAATATACTGTACACATATCAAGAACAATGTATCATTTCTGCTTTCTTTTTTTTTTTAAAGGATACCGGTACCGGTGTGTGTATGTTATGTCCCGATGGGACGATATCTCCTTAACAAAGCAAGAAAACCTCAAACAAACATATAAGATGGGCTGTAACTGCACGGTAATGACGTACAGCTTGCAAAAGCTTGAAAAAGTTTACTTTGGTATTCACTTTTATTTTCTACCAAAACTAGCCAACCTTGCCATGCAAGCTATTGATTTGTTAAGACAGACAAAATAACAATATAACAATTCTGTTATAATTTGGTTTCAAGCTCTTCTTAATTGCGTTACAGGCTTTGTTATTTGAAACAACTAAAAACTATTCCTATAACTGCTCAAACTCATGTCAAACTGTCATCTCCACAGATCTCTTCGTGTTCTGACAGTCCATGTTGTCCCCAATCTAAGAAAGAATGTATGTGGACTTACTCTCCTCAGTCTGTGGACTACGCCTGTCTGAAGGACAGTGACGGCATCTGTAGCTGGTACTCTGCAGGTTCAAAAGTTGATGAAGATGCAATGTGCAAACCCAAAGGGTGGAGCATTTTCTCATTGTTAAAGAAGATATTTGGTTGATGCTGAGACTCACTGTTCTTTATAAATGCTTATTCAGCTTGAGTCCATTTTAAACTTTTAGAGAGGAAAGACCCCATTCTTTCCCCCAATGACTTTGAAGTTTCCATAATCAAATGAAATACCTTTGTATGCAAAAAATTATGTGTTTGTCTTTTACTTTTATTTGGAAATGTAAGCTTGCATAAACAGGATGTTTTTTATCTGTATCTCTGACTTTAATAAAACTTTGACTTTAATAAAACTGTGTAACCCGTCTAAAAGCACCATATGAACATATCCTTTCAAAACTCTAAATCGAAAAAAACTTCACCACAATGTTTAATATGCTGTGAAATTCAAAATTTTGTGACTATGCCACAAACGGCCGTGAGGTTGCAAAACACCAGTGACATGCTCAGAATTTAAGTATTGCAAAATGTTTTTATAGCATTGTTAAAGTAAAGTATGACTATTGTGTTCAAAGTATTAAGAAATTTAACTTAAGTGAAAGCCCTGTTGAAAAAAACAGCATGTGCTGGGTTAGCCATGTTTTGATGCTGGTTTGTAATTTTGAAGAGTTTTTGGAGCCTCATGAAATTGGTATGAAATTATCATAATAAATACGTGTTGAATTTTGCAGAATACATGTCTTCTAATATCTTCAATTGTTGCATATACACATTTGTAAATGACTTTACTTGGACCCATTGTGCGAGCTGTCTCTTTAATACCGTGCGGGTTATATACATGTTGCTGCTGATTGGATTGATATTCTTGACACACCCACCAAACGTATCTCAAACCCTGTTGCACACCGTTTCCAGGAAATGTGTCATTAAACCCGGAAACCGTAGCAAAACATTGCACACCGGTTTGAGCTTGAACGCGCCCTCGGTTTAAGCTGGTCACATGCTTATTTAAGCTGGTCATGTGCTGGTTTAAGCTGGTTTTTACATGACCATCTTAAACCACTACATGACCATCTAAGGACCAGCACATGACCAGCTTAAACCAGAACATGACCAGCTTAAACCAGCACAAACCAGCATCAAGACATCGCATATATTGTTTTTTTTCAACAGGGAGTACAGATAATGAGGGAAAATTTACCTCATTTAAAAGTTAAAGTATCTAGCCAAAAGTTCACTTAAGCGAAAGTAAAAAAGTACTACATTAAATTGTACTTAAGTATTAAAACAGTAAAAGTAACAGCAAGAATGAAACGATTCTTGTTCAAGCATTTATTCTTCCAATATTAAGTGAATGAACATTGACTGTGAGACAAAGAATACATTTCATTTTGTAGGACTCCTTACTAACGCACTAATGGAAAATAACTTGCTAAGACAGATCTTCAACCCTGCTCCTGTAGGGACCCACTGTCCAGCCAGGGGTGCATCCCACTGTTCCTTTAGACACCCCCTCCAAACTTCCCTAAGCACTTCCCCTCGGGGGAATCCCCACCAACATTTTATACAAGTTTAAATGGACAGTCCCTCGATCTCTCGATTTTGACGGAGGGAGCAAAACTACTTATACACTTTCATACACATATATATTTTATTTTTGAATAAAGCATTTTAGTGTAGATTATGTTAATTATGTTGAGATTTAATTGCATTAATACGTAATACTGTGTACTATATGTTTACAGTCAAAGTTGATACTATTGATGTTTTGATGGTGTCATTTTTCTCCAATATATTATACAGATATATATTTTTCAATATTTTCTACACCAACTGATATGTATATAGAATGGTGCATAAAACAAATTCATAAGTGAATATGGGTTTATTCAATAATTCAGCTTCAAAGTGAATAGCAAGTGGTCAAGGGCTTAGTGCGTTCCATTTAAACCTTATTCACGAGTTCAACCAGTAGTGGGCGCTCGTGCAACATTATCAATGAAGCACTCACTGGCACAATGTCATTTTCCGGGGACGGGAGGAAACACACCTCTGTGTCTGCTGGGAGAGAGTCTGGAGCAGCTGTGGGAGCAGCTCACTGTGTTAGCTTCGGTGGAGTTTGTGTGAAAAAAGAAAATACTTTTGGTCGGCTCTAGGGGGTTTCTTTAAATGCTTTTCTTTATGTACTTATTCTGCCGCTGGCAAAATCTTTTAAGTTCTTACCGTCTCTGCCTCCCCTCCCGTCTGCCGTAACTTTCTCTAACTCTGGCCACTGAGCTGCTGGCATAGATGCATAACTGATGAATTGTTCCACTGATCCATGATGCGGGGGAGGTAAATTCATGCGGATGTAATAATAACGTTACATCTTAATGGTTGTATCCTCCCAACCATACAAAATATGATAGAAAACAGATATGTTATGCACAGTGGCGGCTGCTGATCTTTTAAAGAGGGGAAGCTCATTTTCGGCCTAAATCATAAAAATTGTCCATTTATTGTCGGTTTAGGAAGGCCCTGTTTTGTTTAACAGTTTCATTATGTTTAGCCACTTGAATGCGAGCACCTTCATTGATTGCATGCTCAACCCTGATCCTGCCCATGCAACTTAATCTTGCACATGCACTCACATGTTCATTGCTATTTTCATGCCTTTTATATGCCCTGTCAAAGTTTGACAGATCTCCAAACCCCAATTTTGACCAAACAACACATCCATGAGATGGTTTCATCAAGAGACATGGCCAGCAGTACATTTTCTTTTTCACAGCACTTCCAGTCAGCCAGCTAACTTTGTCATACCAGGAGAGCTGAAAAGACCTGTTACTTTTCCCTATCTTTTGCACTAAATCAATCTTAGGTGTTGATCTGCCCTGCTGTTTAATTCTAAGTTTCTCCTCGTAAGGAAGACTTTCTAATGGCTTTGCCAAAATCAGGTCGACAATATTAGCACTGTCTGCCATCGTGTGCAGTTTGCTAGCTGGCTAGTTCAGACTATATGAATTAATGAACAAACGATCTAATATATATATATATATATTTAACTCAACGGGAGGAAATGTGGGAATTATGTTAAACTGAAAAATGAATGTGGTGTGAAATTGTGTGAAATATACGATGAAGGTTGCAGCAGTTTGTCTTTCGACTACACATGCAAAATCCGCGATGGGACTGAGTTGGAATGGAGACACAGAGTGATACGCGTCATAATCTGAAGACCACGCCCACACCAACCGTCTCTTTGCATTGCGAGAAGCTGCCGCCTCCTTGTCATTTATGATTTATAACAAAAAAAAACAAAAAAAATGTCTAAAAGCTGATATGTGACAATGTGTATAGCAAACAAGCTAAAAAAAAAACAAGAAATACGTTTTTATAAGCTGTCGACCCCAAAAAACGAGCGTTTTAGGACATAAAAGTGGATTAAAAAGAGACCCTCCAATCATCACGCAGACGCTCGGAGTCCGGGCCAGCCCACTCCTCCATTCATCCCAGAGACGCTGAGCGTCCGTGGGCGGGACATAATCGCAGCATTATCCAATGACCGTCTTGTTTCTAAGCACTGAAAAAAACTGTTTAAAGCAGCCCCATTGAAGTCAATGGACGCTGGGCTTCAACAGAGTAATGCACTGTACGCTACGGGAATGAATGAGAAGGAAATCGAGTCAGCCGACCTAAGTAGCTGATTCTGAACGAAATTGTTTTCGTTCGAGATGAACGTGTTTAACGCATTTTTAGTCAATAAAATGTTAACATAATAGTACATATATTTGACCATTCATTTTTTTGACAATTATAGGGGAAGCTGAGCTTCCCTTGCAGTCTTAAAGAAATCGCGACTGCGTGAAGAGAGAGTGAAGGTAAGACGTCTTGACTATTTATAGAGACACTCTCTCTCTTTGAAGTGATAGGTTGATTGTTGTGATTGCTGACAGCCGACCAGCCGAGTTAATTATCTGCTCCTGCTCCTCCCAAACTTAGTTTAGTAAAACACCATGTGTCGTCTCTTGTCTTGTCTTGTCGTGTCGATGTACGCTCTTGCTTGTGGAATACCTTTACCCTCTGGATTATTTTATGATCTAGTTTTCACCACACCAAACCCATCGAGGAATCTGTGCTGCCACAGCTCCACCCACAGCCGATCACACCGTCTTACGGTCTCCCGACTACGGTAACGACGATCTCTATCAGCCATTGGTCACCTTCCCTACCATACAGTGGTTTTAGACCACTGTTCACCTATCTACTTCCAACGCCGTCCTCAGAGTTGTCTACCATCTTCTCACAATCACAATGCTGGTCTGAGAATCTCAGCCGGTCCACTCCACATCTTTGCTGATGCTGCCGTATGCTGGGTTCCCCAGTTGGCCTCGTAGTCAGCGTGAAAGACTGAGATCTTTGGCAGATTCTGCCTTTAACTAACATTCCCATTGCATATCTGTGTGTTCTGACTTTAATAAACCCCTTCTTACCCCGCAATTGAATCTGCATGTTTCTAACCCTGACATTATTAACTGCAACATAAACAACACCTGCACTCTTTTTGCTACTGTAGAGCCACTAACAAATCCCTGAAGTCAAGTTCAATTCAATTTTATTTACATAGCACTTTTCACAATGTGCATTGTTCCGAAGCAGCTTTACAAGTTCTAAGTTCCCATGGAAATCCTGTCTGACGGCAACTTTTTTCCTTAAGAAGATCAATAATATCAGAATGGCAATCAGCAAAGCATATGGCACTCAGGTCAGTCTGACATTTTTAGTCATTACAACAACCTTATATATTAACAACCTTTCCACTACAGAACTACAGATCAATTTCAAATCTTCCTTTTATAGGCAAGATCATTGAAAAGGTTGTCTTCAATCAGCTGACAAAATTTTTAAACTCAAATGGCTACCTGGACAATTATCAGTCTGGTTTCCGTCAGCATCAAATGATATTCGATTAAATTCTGATTCAGGCAAAATATCAGTTCTGGTATTACTATAGATCTCTATGCTGCCTTTGACACAGTAGATCACATCATACTCTTACGTAGGTTGGAAAACTGGGTAGGTTTCTCTGAGTTGGTCCTTAAATGGTTCAGGTCATACAGTAGCTTAAGGGGAAGGTTACTATGTGAACATAGACATCCATGACATGTGGTGTTCCACAGGGCTCATTTCTCGCTCCGCTCCTGTTCGATTTGTATATGCTCCCACTTGGCGAAATAATGAAAAAGAATCAAATTGCTTATCACAGCTGTGTAGATGACACTCTGATCTTCTTAGCCCTCTCACCCAATGACTACAGGCCTATGAACTACCTTTGCCAGTGCATTGATGAAATATACAGCTGGATGTGTTGAAATTTCCTTCAGTTAAATAAAGACAAACCTGAAGTCATTGTGTATTTGGTAACATGGATGAAACTAAGAAGGTAAACACATTCCTTGACTTAAGAGGTCTAAAGACACAAAGTAAAGTAAAACATCTTGGTGTCATTTTAGAGTCTGACCTTAGTTTCAGTAGTCACGTCAAAGCAATAATCATATCAGCGTTCTACCACCTCAGAAACATATCCAGAATCAGATGTTTTGTCTCAAGCCAAGATTTAGAGAAACTAGTTCATGCTTTCATCACCAGCAGGGTGGATTGTAATGAACTCCTTACAGGTCTTCCCAAAGAGACCATCAGACAGCTGCATCTCATACAGAATGCTGCTGCCCGGATTCTTACAAGAACCAAAAAATCAAAGGTTAACACAAAAGTTCAGCCAGCGTTTAGACATAACACCACCCGTAGCTGGAATCTGCTTCCAGAAGACATCAGATGTTCACTGTATGCCATTTTCAAATCCAGATTACAAACACACTTGTTTAGCTGTGCATTTATAACCTGAGCCCTGTGTTGCTTTACATCAACTGCACTTTTATTTCTATTTTTTGTTGATTTTATTATTTTTATATATACACACATTTTGATTTTTTTTTCAGTTTTATTGCCTTTTAAATTCTAAAGTTGTATTTACTTTATTGTGTAAAGCACTTTGAATTACCACATGTATGAAATGTGCAATATAGATAAACTTGCCTTGCCTATACTAAAAATCCAATCTACTGTATTACACATTTGGACCCTGTTAATTTATTTTTCACGATGTGACAACTGACTTTAGTTTTTAAATATTGGTTAAAGTACATCATAAAAAATGCTTAAATTATTTTGTTACAATATAACTGCATAAATTTAAAACTAATATTACATTTGAAAGTTTATGTTCACTGCAATACATAAAATAAGCATTTCTCTGGGCTTCATTTTGTTTAAGATTGATTGTACGATTTTGATTAGACGGCTTTAAAATTTGTGGCTTGTTTTCCGCTAAGGGTAACAGGGGCGGACTTAGACAATAAGTGAGGTAAGCGGCCGCTTAGGGCCCCAGGAAACCAGAGGGCCCCCCACAAACACCCAGAAGTTTTTATAACTCATGCATAACCAGTCGCAATTTCTTTAAGACTGCAAGGGAAGCTCAGCTTCCCCTATAATTGTCAAAAAATGAATGGTCAAATATATGTACTATTATGTTAACATTTTATTGACTAAAAATGCGTTAAACACGTTCATCTCGAACGAAAACAATTTCGTTCAGAATCAGCTACTTAGGTCGGCTGACTCGATTTCCTTCTCATTCATTCCCGTAGCGTACAGTGCATTACTCTGTTGAAGCCCAGCGTCCATTGACTTCAATGGGGCTGCTTTAAACAGTTTTTTTCAGTGCTTAGAAACAAGACGGTCATTGGATAATGCTGCGATTATGTCCCGCCCACGGACGCTCAGCGTCTCTGGGATGAATGGAGGAGTGGGCTGGCCCGGACTCCGAGCGTCTGCGTGATGATTGGAGGGTCTCTTTTTAATCCACTTTTATGTCCTAAAACGCTCGTTTTTTGGGGTCGACAGCTTATAAAAACGTATTTCTTGTTTTTTTTTTAGCTTGTTTGCTATACACATTGTCACATATCAGCTTTTAGACATTTTTTTGTTTTTTTTGTTATAAATCATAAATGACAAGGAGGCGGCAGCTTCTCGCAATGCAAAGAGACGGTTGGTGTGGGCGTGGTCTTCAGATTATGACGCGTATCACTCTTGTCTCCATTTCCAACTCAGTCCCATCGCGGATTTTGCATGTGTAGTCGAAAGACAAACTGCTGCAACCTTCATCGTATATTTCACACATTTCAGGCATCGACGTCCCCAGCTTCCTCCTATGAGTCCATCCTCCCCGACCTCCCGCCTATCGAGATGTGGACGGTTATAGGATTACGGCAAGCGCTAATTAAAGCAGACGTCCACTTTTCGCGGCGATTGAACAAGGCCAAACTGTACGGTTTGTACTCCTCCCTCCAGCCGTATTCCCGGAATCCGCTAACTGTCACTCAGACGAGGGCAACAGGAAAGCCGAGGCAAGTCCGTGATTCCCCATATCATATAACGAGGAGGGGCCTCCGGTCCGAAAACCGCCGGAGCGGTCCCTCTGCAAGCTTGGGCCACGCCCCGGATGCCAGATCCGACCACCCGCGGTCTCTTCCCCGCTCAGCAGAGCTCCAGCAGGCAGCATCCCCAGGCACCATTCAAGCCCGCCACACAACGAGCCGCCTCTGCAGCGCGAGCATGGCTCCGCAAGCGGCCCCAGCACACCCACACATCCTCGCGGTTCTCCTCCTCCAATCCCTTTCCAAGCCAATGGCCCGCTGCCCCGCCTTCGATCTCCAGTGCGAGGCTGCCTCCACTGACATCACAGGCTCAGGCTTACGACTTCTCCGCCTTCCCTCAGGTCTCCGGCGCAGGCAACGAAAACAGCGCAAGACCGGCCCTGCAAACAGCCCCAGCGGCCGCCATCCCCGCTCTGATGGTTCTCCCTCAGGCTCGTCCCTCCTTCACTCTGGCATCAGCAGCACCGATGCCGGTCCCGCTCAATGCCCCGGCCCTGGAGCCGCCGCCCGTGACAGCAAACATCAAATCTCAGATTCTGGCAGAAATTCAGGCGGCTAGCACCAGAGGCGGACCCCCTCCCAACACCAGTACCTCCTTATTCGGAACTGATATTCCCGTAAATCACCAGCTAAGATCTCTCCTAGATTCTTCATTTAATTCTATCATCCAAGCCATCTCACTCAGGACCCTTCAGTCTTACCTAACCGCGTGGAGGAGTTTCAAGTCATTCCACCAAACATACAACATGCCTTTTCCCGAGTTCTCTCTGCTAACCATCACCTCTTTCATATCCTTCCTAAATATCAACAAAACCTGCAAGCCAGCTCAATTAAAGGGTACCTAAGCGGAATTCAATTCTTCCACAAACTTATTTTTAACTCAACCTGCCCAGCTATATCCAGTCCTCAAACCTCCATGCTCATCAAAGGAATTCAAAGAGCTCAACCCGCCTCCCCGGACAAAAGACAACCCATAACTTTGGATATATTAACCAAATGCATTTCTACCCTCCGCAGAGGTTACCACTCCACGCACACTGCCCGCACACTCGACGCCATGCTCACTCTGGCTTTTTCGGATTTCTCAGATGCTCCGAAATGACCACAACATCCAGCTTCAACCCTTCAGTCCACCCCACCATCTCCGACTTGGCAGTGCTCGATGCAGAAACAATATCCTTCCACATCAAGCAAAGTAAGACGGATCAATTCTAAAGAGGCCATTTCATCTTCATATTCAACCTTCAATCACCCATCCAGCCTTACCAAACCCTCCTTGCCTACCTACATTTCAGGAGATCACAGGCTTAATTCCCATCGGACCCTCTCTTCATAGATGACTCCGGTCGTCCAGCCTCACGTTTCTGGTTCCAAAATCATCTTAAATCAGTATTGCGCCAATCCGGCATCCCCGAAGAACATTTCTCGAGCCATTCCTTTCGCATCAGCGCAGCTACCACAGCCGCCCAGAAAGGTCTCTCCCAGCCGCAAATCCAAGCTCTTGGTCGCTGGACATCAGAGGCTTTCAAAAGCTACATTCGGACGGACCGCTCGCTCATCAAAGAAGCCCATTGGACACTAATCTCCCAGATCATCTAGCATCATCCTACCACAGCATAGCGGCAGCAACCGCCCCACACCGGCCTGTATCTCCATCCACGTTCTGCAGCAGCAGACTTCACTCCCTTAGAGGCCAGCATCGCAGCAAGCGACCGCCCCATAAGGGCCCGTGCCTTCATCTATGTCCTGCAGCAGCAGCATCCACCACCCTTAGAGGCCAGCATCGCAGCAAGCGACCGCCTCATAAGGGCCCGTGCCTTCATCTATGTCCTTCAGTAGCAGACTTCACTCCCTTAGAGGCCAGCATCGCAGCAAGCGACCGCCCCATAAGGGCCCGTGCCTTCATCTATGTCCTGCAGCAGCAGACATCCCCACCCTTAGAGGCCAGCATCGCAGCAAGCGACCGCCCCATAAGGGCCCGTGCCTTCATCTATATCCTGCAGCAGCAGACATCCACCACCCTTAGAGGCCAGCATCGCAGCAAGCGACCGCCTCATAAGGGCCCGTGCCTTCATCTATGTCCTTCAGTAGCAGACTTCACTCCCTTAGAGGCCAGCATCGCAGCAAGCGACCGCCCCATAAGGGCCCGTGCCTCCATCTACGTCCTTCAGCAGCAATCACCATTAACTTAGAGGACAGCATCGCAGCAGCGACCGCCCACAAGGGCCAGTGCCTCCATCTACGTCCTACAGCAGGCATCACTCCTTTAGAGGACAGCTCCGCAGCAGCGGTCGCCCCACAAGAGCCCGTGCCTCCATCTATGTTCAGCAGCAGCAGGCATCATTCACCTAGAGGCCAGCATCGCGGCAGCGACCGCCCCACCAGGGCCTGTGCCTCCATCTATTTTCTGCAGCAGCAGACTTCTGTCACTTAGAGGCCAGCATCACAGCAGCGACCTCACAAGGGCCCGTGCCTCCATCTATGTCCTGCAGCAGCAGACATCTTTTACTCAGAGGACAGCTTCGCAGCAGCGACCGCCACTCAAGGCCCCGTGCCTACATCTATTTTCTGCAGCAGCAGACATCTTTCACTTAGAGGCCAGCATCGCAGCAGCAACCGCCGCTCAAGGGCCCGCGCCTCCATCCAGGTTCTGCAGCAGCAGACATTACTACCTCAGAGGCCAGCATGGCAGCAGCGTCCACAAGGGCCAGTGCCTCCATAGACGTTCTGCAGCATCGGACACCACTCACTTAAAGGCCAACACCACAGTAGTGACCTCCCCACAAAGGCCCGCGCCTCCATCAATGTTCTGTAGCAGCAGACATCACTCTCTTAGAGGCTTGCATCGCAGCAGAGACCGCCCCCCAAGGGCCCGACACACGACAAGAGACGACACACGACAAGAGACAGGAACTAGGTACAAGGCAAGACTAGATACAAACTAGAGAGTTACACTAGAGCACACAGTACGGGTCCAACTAGAGTAGACGATCACAGAAAGGAGGTGAAGGGTGATGGAAATTAAATAGAAGGAAGCTAATGGGCACCAGGTGAAAACACTGAGGCTGATGAGGGGCTGATGAGTAACAGCTTGTGTGGCACAAACAGACACGGACAGTGAGCACGTGAGGCTGTCAAAACAATCCCCACGTGCTCAGGCATTTACACACACACACAACAATGACAACACGGACTAGTGCTTGCCTCAGGTCCCAACAAATAATGTCTGAGAAAAAAGTTATGTCTAGCTTTGCCCAATTCGACCTTGAAGGTATGCAGGCTGTCTTTTATAGATGTTAAAGTGATCTTCAAGTTGTGTCTTTCGCCACATACGCTCAGCTTTTCTGCATGTTCTTTTCATGGTTTGTACTGCTGGTGTGTTTCTCCAGGGTGCTTTACGCTTGCCGATAATCATCTCAACCTTTACTGGAGCAATGTCATCAATAGTATTTTGCATTAAAGCTATCGAGGAGAGCATCAACAGAGTCTGCAGATATACTTGGTGACCAAAACATAGCATTCACTGGTGTTCTCATTTATGAACCTCCTTTTTACAGAGACAGGTCTATCTTCAGTGGCAGGACCGAAATGTTTAGACTTTTGCTAATGAGCAGATCCAGAGTGTGTCCACGAGTGTGTGTGGCGCCGTGCACATGCTGCATCAGATCAAAAGTGTTTAAAACAGTTAAGAGTTTACTTGTAGTTTTGCTTTCTGTCTTGTCTACATGCATATTAAAATCTCCTGTAATAACAAAGCAATCAAATTCATAAGAAATAGCTGATAGCAGTTCTGAAAAGTCATCAACGAAGACTGGGGAGTATATTGGGAGGTCTGTAAATAATTGTAAAGAGATTGCGTGGTGCACCTTTTAACACAATACTCAAGTATTCAAAGGATGTGTAATCACCAAGTAACAATTGCTTGCATTGAATGAATCTTTAAATAGAGCAGCTTCCTCCACCTCTCCTGATAGCTCTGCAGACATTTATACAAGTTAAGTTTGGTGGTCTGATTCACTGAGGATTGTAGCACTAGAGCTGTCATCTAACCAAGTTTCATTTAGAAACATGAAGTCCAGGTTGTTACGGGGGATGAGGTCATTAACCAAAAAGGATTTATTTTTTGTGAACGGATGTTTAAATTGTTAATTTAAGAGTAACAGTTTTTTCCCCCTTTCATTCTCAGAGTGTCTAATAGGCAGTAGATCAGATAGGTTTGTCATACGACTGGAAAGGGCCTTTGTTTTTTCTTTAACATATCAGTACAGATATAGGGAAAGCTAAAGGAACATTGGGTTCCCAGTTGTTCTGTAAACATGTTTGATTGTTGCTGCTATCAAAGCAGGGACCCAATGCATATCAGTTACCAGTCTTGTGTTGTTCACCTCCAGCTGATGGGGGTTGGTGTGATCCCTGTGTTGCGGCATAGGCCGGAGAGCTCTTTCAGAAGGAGGGGGTGGGCGAGCAGGACCCGGAGGCTTTGTTCCAACAAACACTACCCTGCAAGCAAGCTTGTGCTGGCACTTTACGAGCCCACTTAGGGCCAACCTAAGTGCCCCCAGCAGGCCCCCTGAGAGTTAGCGCTTGTCCTGCAAGGGAAACCCTCATTTAGCCCCCACTGTTGATTTGTTGAAATGTTGATCACTTTTGCACCACAAAATCACCATTATTTTGATCAGTGTTTGCTTTGATTGAGCTCTTGACTTTTAACATTAAGGTTTCTTTTTGGGCCAATAGAGTGTTAAAATGCATTTGTTGTGGCGAAGCTAAGATTGAATGCGATAAGAGCTTATTGTGATGCTAGTCAAATACTTTTGATTGTGTTGTGGTATTATTGTGGGGGATGTTGTGTGGCACTGCATGTTGAGATTAAACAGTGTTTTGGCTGTTGCATTATTATAAATTAACTAAATCTATTTAAAAATGCTTACATTTATCATCAATTATAAATGAAGAATCAGTGTATGAATCTCAACAATGATTTCAACAATGTGGACAATCATAGTTAAAAACAATCATAGTTAAAAACACCCAGCATGCATTGCAGTTGATCAGTTTATCTGAATAAATTTTATGATTGTCACTATTGTTGAGGTTTGTATGATAAGTGTTGATGTCTAAGTGTGTCAGTGAAGTTTTCTGTTTACTCTGTCGCAGGGCTTTTACAAACTTCACAATTTTCACCAGTCGCAAAAGCTTAACCTCCACTTAATTTAAAGAAAATTGTTTGTTTTATCACAGCCAGCAAACAGCCACAAATTTACAGGGGTCAAACATATCTTTCGTCGGACTTCATCAATGTATAAGTGTTTTTATTTTACACCATTACAAGCACAGAAAGACAATGAACTTAATCAGAGTCAAGAGTCAAGAGCTCAATTAAAGCAAACACTGATCACAGTAATGATGGATTGCTGAAAATTCAAACGTATTAATTATTAAAAAAAAAAACATTAATAGCAGGTGCAAAAGTGATCGACATTTCAACAAATCAACAATGGGGGACGAGGTGAGGGCTGCCCGTGTAGGGCCAGCACTAAGGGGCCAACGTTTTGCCAGTGAGCAGCTTCTCAGGCCCTGCGCTGACAGCCTGCTGGCGACCAGTAAAGTGCCAGCGCAAGCTTGCTTGCAGGGTAGTTCCTCTATTTTCTGAGAACTCTGAAGAGGTGATGTTGGTCAGAGGGAGAGAGTAGGTAGAGAGAGGAACTGTGAGTCTGGTGTTTCTGAAGGCTGAAGTGTGTTATCTTGCCTGTCCCGGTTGTTATTCACAGAAACATCCTTGAGTGTTGAGTCTTCGTCAGAGTCCAACTGATGTAAGGTCACTGGGCAGGGTACAGCCTGAGTGGTGACCGTGAGCAGTGGTTGTTGTGGCTGAGGGGTGTTATCCAAGTGTCCATCCGACTGCTGATGTGAACTCCTGTGGTCACTGAGGCCAGGTGTGTGTGTGCCATCAGGAGTGGACTGACACACTCTACTAATGGGTGATGGAGGGAGAAGAGGATATATAACCCCCCAAGTTTAATTGGGTGGAGGCCATCTGTTGTAAAAAGTAGTCTTTGACTTCAGAAGAGAGATTGAAGTTCAGTCCTCTCATGTTGCAGGTTTTTTGCAGCCATGTATTCAGACGGAGTAGCCGAGAAAACATATTTGTTGCTCGAGCTGGGAAATGTCCAGAACGTTCAGCTTTCCAAGTGTCTCAAAGAGTTCATTAAAATCCCTGTTAAGTAGCTCTGACTGCTCTTTTCGAATTCCATTTTCCCCACATGTATGACAATCCGACTAAGAGACTCATGTTGTGTCAGGATGTTTGAGAGTTCAATGTTTACATCATTGCTTGAGGAAAACACTCGGTAAGTGTTGCCCTGCTACGAATGTTTCTGATAATAGAGTCCCGCACTGTGTTTGGCTCGACTGCTTTCTGAGTGGAGCGCTGTAGCCTCATTGACAAAGAGCGTCTGCCAGCTGCAGTGTCCACTTTTGTATACACATTGAACTTTTTTAGAAAGCTTGTGTACTTAACAGATAAATTATAACATATTCATAACATAAGTAATTTAAATGGATAGTTCACCCAAAAACTAAAATTCTGTCATCATTTACTCACCCTCTTGACAGTTTAAACCTGAATGTCTTTCTTTCTTCTGCAGAACACAAAAGAAGATATTTTGAAGAATGCAAATGGAAAAAAACTGTTTTGTCAAATGTAGCCACAGAAATATACCGTTAAATATTTTGTTCCCAGTAAAAATCCTGGATATAAGGATATGTATGATTTAGTTTTATTCATTTTTCTTGCCAATTTACTGTATTTTTCTGTAATTTCACAGTTTTGGACCGTTTTTAAAAAATAAACTTTAAAAATAAAACCTTGTTAAAAAATTGGGGGCACCAGAAATAAATTGTAATAGACCGATTTTTCCCATGTTTTTATTATAAATTTGCACTCTTTTCTGTAATTTTAATTATTTTGAGCGTTTTTCAGTACAAGTACAATTCTTTTATGTGAAAAATCTTTAAATATAACAGAAAAATTCTGTAAAATAACTTTTTTTTTTAACAGTGAAGTTCAATTTGATGTGAAATAAATTAACAGACTATTTTCACTAAGGGCACTGTGATAGAAATTCACTCCACACACCTGACTTAAAAATACTGTGTCCCACACACCCAGTGTCCCAGACAAACAGGGCTCTAACTTTCCTGCTATATTCCCATATAATGTTGTTCACAAAGAATAGAAAATGCACCAACCCGTAATAAATTACAGACTGTTTTATACTTCACAACACATGGCATTGTACATAATTGTTTTCTAGTATTTTATCTTTTAATATGCAGGACTAATTCATCAACACACAAGAATGTGGGAGGGGCTTGTTTGGTAGGAGGGGCAGATCCCTCCCGAAGACATTTGAACTATAAAATGCATCACTTTCCATCGAGAAAATTAGAAATTCTGTCACAGCCTGTGAATCAGACCTAATCCTCAGAAAGTATCATTTGACTTCTGCTGTTCATGATGGGCGTCACACTGTTGGGTGTTGTGCTGATCTTCTTGTCTGTAGGGCTGAATATGCAGACAGCAGAGAGCTGCCGCTGTGCCCCACGTCACCCTCAAGATCAATTCTCTACTTCTGAAATAGGTACGTCAACTCTAATATCTTTTCCAATATCATTTTTGTATGAAATTTTGTAAACTGCAGAGCACATTAAGCTGAAGTAAACACTATATTTCAGTTGATTTGTCATTTATCTATGAAACCATGAGCTATTTTTATACCATTTTTTCATCTCCAATCAAGGAAGTTGTGTGTTCATGATTCAGAAACAAACAACAATGTCTACTGTTGAATGTTGTTAGGGGACAATAATAATTAAATATTTTATACTAACAATATATTAGTGAGTGTGTGAAAACTGTCATGTTCAGGATGTTTATACAAAACAGCATTTCTAACATTTATCCCACTTTATTTTCCATCAGTGATTTTAGCTGACGCAACCGGAAAGAGGCTTCCTGTTAAGGGTCAAAGGAACTTATTTCAGTATAAAATCAAATAATCAAGGTGAGCTAATCTACATTTCTCAAATGAATTAAATTTAATGCAAAATAATGTTAGTCTTTCATCGATAGAATATTTATCTTGAAAAGGAAAAAAGAAAAAGTATCACAAATTTCAAGTTTGCAGAATATTCACAAGAAAACTATCAATACAATATATGAAAATTCCTCTTTCAGGTATTGAAAGGTTCTATCAATGCAAAGCGAATTCAATACGTCTACACAGATCCACATACAATGTGTGGCATCACACTGGTTCATGGGAGATACGTGCTTTCAGGTACACCTCTGCTTCTCAAATTATATCTAAACTTACCATAAAAAACAAACAATTCTTATTGCCTTATTTTTCTTTGCTTCAAAACTTTTTTGCTTCACAATTTTTTTATTATAGGTACTTGTGAGGCAAAAATTCGTTATGAATTATGAATCTATGTGGGTTTTTTTTTTATTAATTTGCCCTAAAAATCTTTAATCAAAATCTGAAAATGCACTTCTGCCCTCCAGTTGCTATTCTTCTCTGACAGCATTGGCAAAACACCCTCTTTACCTGTCAGTCTGCTGCAAGTTCTATTTCAAAATGAAACGACTGCTTTTTTAGATCCACATTTGCATTGGATCTTCAGCATCCACAAATGCTGAATTTGTCAGACAGATAAAAAAATTACAGCAAATTTCCATTTTCAAATTCTCTCTTTTTTTTTTTTTTAAGTAAACCGGTTTAAATATGGGATCAGGTCGATGATGTGTGGCCTTGTCAAGCGATGGGATCATCTCTCCTTAACGGAACAAGAAAACTTCTCACAAACGTATAAGATGGGCTTAAACTGCACGGTAATGATATACAGCATACAAAACCTTGCAACATTTTACTTTGGTATTCACAATTTTCTCCCAAAGGAAACATAACTGAATATATATTGTCTTGGTGAACTATTCCTTTAACTGTTGTCAAACACAAAACTCATGTCAATGTCAAACTGTACGTCAGCTCAAACTCATGTCTAACTGTCATCTCCACAGATCTCTACGTGTTCTGCCAGTCCATGTTGTCCCCAATCAAAGAAAGAATGTAAGTGGGAAACCAACTCTCCTCAGTCTCTGGAGTACGTCTGTCTGAAGGACACTGAAGGCATCTGTAGCTGGTACTGGCCAAGGTCAAAAGTCGATGCAGATGAAACGTGCTTGGATTAAAAGACCAGCATTTTCTCTTTCTTAAAGAAGATATTTGGTTGATGCTGAGAATAATACTCTTTCTAATACTAATTCAGCGTCTGAGTCCATTTTTCTTTCAATTTAACACTGCTGTTTTAACTCTGAGAGAGGAAAGATCCCATTCTTCCACCACTGACTGTTTCTATCTGCAAATAAAACACCTTTGTATGCAAAATAAATGTTTCTATTTGATTGTAATATGAAAAGTAAGCATGCTTTGTGAAAATACAGGATGTTTTGCAGTACCTTTGAATTTCAATAAAAAATACATATCGTCGCTGTCGGGCAGAATCCTTGCATCTCCAAAACCATTATTTTTCAGGAAATAAAAAAACTGCATATTTTTTTATTTATTAAACATCGTATAGTTAAAGTCGGTATTATACCTTATATTGCTATCATATACTGTCGTGTACCAACATTAACACAAAATTTCCCCAAAAACTTGTTTAATCAGAGATACAAGGTTTATGACTTGGGAGCAGGGAGATATGAGATTACGCTGTCATTGCTGCCAGTTCATTCAGTCGTGTTAGCCTTTTTTTTTTAGAGCTATGAGTGATGCAATACCAAAATAAAATGATAAACTGACTAGGCTGTCTAAAAGGAGGAAATTAATCTAATCTGCTCGCAAATTTACCTTCGTGGCTCAAGGGGTTCCTTCTGCACCGAAGCATTACAGCTATCTATTTTTAACAAAACAGGCCTCAAATGTATCTAACCTAACTATTTTCATTCTTTTTTGTCTAAAACACAGACAGAGTTTTCCAAAGATAGGCTTACTTGGTAGGTAGACAGCCCTTTTTCTACCTTGCGGTTCCACCGACCGTAAGTGCATTTAAATTGCCCGCTTACTCTAATAACTTAGGAAAAGAGAATAAGTCACCACAAGTCTGCTGTAGTGCGTGAGTCCGCTATTTACCCTGTTACCTTTGTTTTAGCTGTTGCCTGTTGTTAGTTAAGATTGAGCTTGTTAATTTAATTATTCGTTGACTGATTGTTTAAGCTTGTTTATTTAATTATTCATTGACTGATTGCTAAGAGTTGTTAGCATTTTTGTTGCGTTGGTACTGAATTAAAGTTGCCGTTAGCCGCTCGTTACGGCTTGACATTATAAGTTTGCACTTAAAAGGACCGAGCTAGTTGATCGCCGTTTGATCCGTGGCCCATTCAAGTCGTTCAGACTTTGTTTTGCTAATCGAGAAGGTGTGTTCCAGCTGTATTCTGTTCGTGCTAATCTCAACACATACTTAAGCAGTGCCTCTGCGCTGTTGCGCCAAGCGTCAGCGGTAGCGTCAGCCCTCGTGTTCAGCCTCCTCGTGTGAAGACCGACAAGTATAAAGACCTGCGACTCTACCTGCACGACTCCACCGAGCAAAGTCACCGGCAAGAGACATCACTATATTTAACATACCTTTGCTTACATTTAATTGTCTACTAACATCATGTGTTTCAAGTTTATTCTTGTACTCCACCATAGGCAGCGTTCTCACCCAAAACGCAAGGCACGACGCGCGCACTCTCACGTGTGTCCCATTCACACCTCCCCTTATACACCTCTGTCTCTCTCTGTGGGTCTCTGGAACTGCCAGTCAGCTGAGAACAAGACTGACTTCATCTATGCATTTGCCAGCCAGTCTGACATTCACATTCTTGGTCTTACTGAGACTTGGATTCGTCCTTCGCACTACACCAACACCACCACCCCTTTATTTTAGACAGAACCTTCTCTCTCTCTCCCCTAGCACCCTCTCCGCTAAAGTGACATCCTCTCTTCCCTCCAAACTTTGCATCGCTAGATGCTGACACTACCACCGAAACCTTATGCTCAACACTAGATAACCTTTGTCCTCCAGACCAGCTCGGGCCACCCCCTCCTGCCCCTGGCTGTCTGACATCATCCGTGAACAACGGAGTACACTCAGGGCTGCTGAAAGGAAGTGGCGCAAGACCAAGAATCCTGCTGACCTTGGGGACTACCATTCACTACTCTCCTCTTTCTCTGCTAATGTTACCACAGCTAAAATGTCTTTCTATACCACCAAGGTGAGCAGACACTCAACAGCATTTCAAGACATTTAATTCTCTTCTTTGCCCCCCTCCTCCCCCGCCCACTTCTCTGCGGAAGACTTCGCTGTATATTTCACTGAGAAAACATCATCCATCAGCAAACAATTCTTGGTTCCTCAGACCTCGGTACACACCTCTCACACTCCAACCATGGAACTCTTTCACCCCACTGAAGGACACCGAAGTCACCAGACTTCTCTCCAGCCACCCCACCACCTGTCCCCTTGACCCAATCCCCTACGATCTCCTTCAGGCCATATCCAGCACTCTCACACCTGCACTCACACACATCATCAACACCTCCCTGCTCACCGGCACTTTTCCGTCCAAATTCATACAGGCCCAGGTCACACCCCTACAGAAGAAACCCACATTGGACCCCTCTACTCCCGACAGTTACAGACCTGTCTCTCTCCTCCCATTTATTGCAACACTTGAAAGGGCAGCTTTCAACCAGGTGTCGTCCTATCTATCCCAAAACAAACTACTGGATGACAAGCAACAAAACAAACCACTCAACTGAGACTGCACTGCTTTCGGTCACGGAAGCACTGCGGCTAGCCAAGTTGGAATCAAAATCCTCGGCCCTGATTCTGCTAGACCTATCTGCAGCGTTTGACCCTGTCAATCACCAGATACTGCTAGCAACCCTGATATCACTAGGAATCTCAGGCTCTCCTCTCCGCTGGTTCAAATCCTACCTCTCCGACAGATCCTTCAGGGTGTCATGGAGGGGTTTGCTGTCCATTGCTCACCACATGATCACTGGGGCCCCTCAGGGACCGGTGCTTGGACCGCTGCTTTTTTCCATCTACACGACATCCTTGGGACCCATGATACAGGCACAATGGTTCTCGTATCACTGTTATGCTGACAACACCCAGATCTACATCTCGTTTCACCCAGACGTTACCACTGTAGCAGCTCGCATCACGGCATGCCTCGAGGACATCTCAGCTTGGATGAAAGGGCATCACCTCCAGCGGAACCCTGCCAAGACAGAACTACTCGTGTTTCCGGAACACCCTACGGTGCAACACGATCTCAACATCCATCTTGGCAATACCACAATCACTCCTTCCAAAACAACCAGGAACCACGGAGTCATATATGATGAACAGCTGTCCTTCAATGATCACATTGCAAAGACAACACGGTCATGCCGATATGCCTTATTCAACATTAGAAAGGTTAGACCGCTCTTGAAACCAGACTGGTTGCTGTCCAGGAGGTTGTTCTGGGTGAGATAGGATGAGAGCTGGTTACATACAACACGTTCAAGAGTTTTAGCAATGAATGGGAAGAGATATACCGGTCTGTTGTTTTCTAACAGTGCAGGATTAAGAGTGGGTTTCTACAGTAGTGGTGTAATACGCGCCTCTTTGAAGAGTGTGGGAAATGTACCAGTGGTAAGAGACGAGTTGATAATGTGGGTCAGAGTGGGAACAACCGATGGAGAGATGGCCTGGAGGAGATGAGTGGGGATGGGATCTAGTGGACAGGTAGTCGGGTGGTTAGAAGAGATGACCTTGGAAACGCCGTCTTCAGAATGGAGAGAGAAAGAGGGGAGCGAGCATATGTCAAGGGGTCGGGCGTGATCAAGAGGCTGTGGCACAGAGAATTGACTGCTGATGGTGGTTGTTTTCTTAACAAAGAAAGCTGCAAAATCATCAGCTGTTAGTTCAGATGGAGGTGAGGGGGCAGGTGGGCAAAGAAGAGCAGAGAAGATTTTAAAGAGAGTACGAGGGTACAGAGTTTTCGCAGAGGAGACATCAGCAGAGAAAGAAGAAAAGAGAGACTGATAGAGCAAGAGGTCAGTAGGTTCATTAGATTTGCGCCACTTTCTCTCGGCAGACCTGAGCGTGGCACGATGCTCACGTAGAACATCAGATAACCAGGGGGCAGAAGGGGATGCACGAGATGGCCTAGATGTAAGAGGGCATAAGCTGTCTAGGCAGGAGGTTAGTGTGGAGCAAAGAGTGTATGTGGCGCTGTTAGCATCCAAGAGAGAGAGACAGCAGAGGATAAGCGGGAGGGAGAGAGTGATCGTAGGTTGCGCCGGAATGTGACCAGTGGGGAAGGATGTTTAGTGTCTGGAGAGGTTAGGTCGAGATAAAGAGTGATAAGGAAATGATCCGACATGTGCAGCGGGGTGACCTGGGGGTTATGAGTGGAGCAGTTGCGTGTGTAGATAAGATCAAGTTGGTTACCAGATTTATGGGTTGCTGAAATGGACACTCGCTTGAGGTCAAATGACGCAGTCAGGTTGTTGAAGTCGGCAGCCTGCAGTTTTTCAAGGTGGATATTGAAGCCCAAGTACCATCCTCGGGGAAGGATGACAGAAGCGCATCAAACTCCTCCAGAAAAAGCCCAAGCTGACCTGGGGGACGATAGATGACTGCAACATGAGTTTGAACAGGGTAGATGACAGTAACGGCATGAGACTCGAATGAGATGTTGTCACATGAGGGTGGCAACTGTTTGAATTTCCAGTCGTTAGGAATGAGTAGACCGGTTCCTCCACCCCTCTCTGATATGCGTGGCCTGTGGGAGAATGTGTAATTATTGGAGAGGGCAGCCGGTGTGGCAGTGTTCTCTGGTTTGATCCAGGTTTCAGTAAGTGCCAAAAGAGAAAGACCAGAATGTTTAGCAATAGCTGTGATGAAATCTGCTTTGTTGACAGCAGATTGGCAGTTCCATAAACCAATGGGAAGTGTGATTGAGGTGGTTTTGGATGCTGAAAGAGTGCGCAGATTATTAGCATTAGCCTTGTGTGGCCTTCTACGTGATACCGGTGATTTACGAGTTGTAGTGACAGTAGGGATTTGAAAACACATAGTGAAAAACGGGGAATAAGGAATTTACAAGACAAATAAAGAGAAGAGAATAAATAAAGTGCAATAGTTGAAGTGCAAAACCGTAATACTCAAGTGCCTTGTCGGTGTCCTTGCTCGGTGCAGTCGCACAGGTAGAGTCGATGGTCTTTACTCTCTTTGGGCCGCACACGGTGGTTAATCCCACTTAAATACCCTTCTGAATCACGCAATTGAATTCAGCAGGAACGCCTTCCAATATCTCACACGCGAACCAAACGCAACTCACAGCACGTGACAAAGCGGTTGTAAACAAAGCAACGAAACTGCACTAGACTCATAAGACACGATTAATTAATTACACTTACGAATTTCAGTTGATTCTTAAGCTGCAACAAACTGCTTCTCCCACAGAACGGCCTTACAACAACTGTTTAAGTACTCTAGCTGGCGTTGGACATGCCTTCCAATATCTCCCAATCACAAGCGAACCAAACGCAACTCACAGCACGTGACAAAGTGGTTGTAAACAAAGCAACGAAACTGCGCTAGTCTCAATAAGACATGATTAATCAATTACACTTACGAATTTCAGTTGATTCTTAAGCTGCAACAAACTGCTTATAAACCACATTTCTCGTTGCTTTGACACAACATGCATTCATTTAACACAAATTTAAAATTCTTTAACACACAAGTTCAACCAAGACCAAAACTATGTATTTTAACTGTCAAATTTACAAACGCTTTCACACTGTTTGTCAGAACAGATAACATCATGTTCTAAACCTAACTTATAGGCTAAAGTCAAAGTGAACAGCTGAACACAAATGTATCATCTGTATTTTATTCCATTGCTAATGAGAAAAGGCAAAAAAGTTATGCAAATATATAAACCACAGCAGTCTATATTTACGTAAATTTCAAAGTGAGGGACAGTGAGGGATCCCCTTCCTAATGTAAAATACATATCCATCTATACATTTTTATGTGTAAATAAACATTTAAATTTATTAGATAACCAGTGAATGGGATATTACAGTATAAAGACAACATATTGTTTCTTAACTTACAAATATTGTTGGAGGTGTATAACCCTGAAGAGACATTTCAATATGTTTTTGTACTGTAATACGTAACTTTCACTTTGAGTGCGAAAGAAAAGGAACTAATTACTGGAAATATACAAATATAAACAATTATGAAAATGTTGCATGTTGCATGTTGCAAAAAAAGCAAATAAACACTTAACCTTCTGTAGGCCCCTGGGGGTCCCCGCAGCCTAGTTTGAAAGCACCTGTCATAAACCATAGGCATGTTACCTGTCTTGTATATTTACTTCTTTGCTTTGAGCTGAACTTACCATGTCCCTGTAGTTTGAGTAGAATGTCTGATCAATAAGAGGGAATTTATCTGGTCCCAGCCTCATATAGGTGTTGATCAGTTGAGAAAACTAGAAAAAACAGATGATCAAAATGCTGATGAGCCATGCTGAAAGCCTGTCGCTTTGAATGATTATTTGCCAGCGTCAGGTTTGCATTTATAGCTTTAATGATCACAGTCTTATGGGGTTTAGATTGTGACATTAAATAATGTTTTACTTAAAGTGTCTATTGATGGAAGATGTGTGTTTGTTGTTGCATTCATTTGCCTTGATGCATTGCATTTTGACTTGACTCAAAACAAATAAACCCTGCCACCTGAATGCAACTTTATATTGCACATCTGTTATTATACATGTAGATTTATATGTTCTTATAAATCTGTAGTCGGATGCGGAGATGAAAAATGTCATGAAGTGTGTACTCACAGCCCATGGCTTATCGCACAGGTTATAGATGGACTCCAGTGAGTTGACGCTGGGGATCCCAGCATACTGCAGTCCAATGATCATATTTCTGAAGTCTTCATTCTGTGCCATGCTGAACGCATGCTGTCGGACCAAGACAAAGTCAGGCTTGAATGACCTGTGAGATAAACACAACACAACAACATCCTATTTATATCAGGATATCAGATAAATAAGTTATTAACAATGTGACATGCTCAAATGTAACACACGTAGGCCTACCCTATTAACCAATCTGGGCTGGTTCAGCCATAGTTTGGTAAAATGTGAACGAACCCAATCGTTGGTTTAAATGAACTTTGGAAAATTCACACTTGACACATTTTTTTACAGTGTTAATGTTATTCTTTGGTATTCCAACCATTTCTAAAAAAAGTATTATTACTGTGTCTTTTCTACGAATTCAGGACTCCATTTCCCACAAACCCCTGCAATAGACTGATTTCTGCTACACCTGTTGCCTATCACCTGGTCTATTTAAACCATGTTCATGGTCTCGTTCAGTGCGAAGCATTGTTAGCTATGTCTACATAACAAGCGGTTAGCTTGTGCCTTCTTTTGTGGTTTCCTGTGTTTTGACCTGTGCCTGGACAGTCTTTGTTGATTGCTTCCTGCCTGCCCTGACCATTGCCTGTACTGTCTTTCAGATTTTTGGACACATTTCTGATTGAAAAGGAATTTCAAAGGAGAAAAATAGGGGGGCGTGGCTTGCGGTTTTCACTGCAAATTGATTGGATGTGACAAAATAGCTGTTGCATTGATTTTGAAATGAAGCTGGCAGCAGGGGAGGAGTTAACGGAAGGCGTCTAATTTATGTCATTTGAAATCAATGGTCATTTCAAGGCAGAAGTGCATTTTAAGATTTTAACTGAAGATTGTAAGGGTACATGAATTGAATAAAGAAGAAAATGACCCACATTGATAAGCTTTTTACATAAACGCTGCAATATTTCCTGAAAAAATAAGAATTGTCATTTTTTATTTCACTGGGACTTTAACTAGTTGCTTATTTGCATGCCTATTATTAGCATATTGGCTGTTTATTATTACTTAAAAAGCCCATAGTCTGCATCACCATATTCTACAGTTCTATCCTACCCGATACCTAAACCTAACAACTACCTTAATAACTATTAATACTCCACAGATTAGGAGATAACTGAGGCAAAATTCATAGTTAATGATATATTACTACTGAGAATTGGACCTTAAAATAAAGTTAGCCCATTATGGGTTTTCTTATTGTATGTCTGTGACCTCCATATTTATCATGTTAACATAATGCAACAATCAAACATTTCAATATGCAAACAGTGTATTGTTGATCAACTAAACATGTTATATAATTTACTTTAGGCTAAATTCATCAACATTATCATAATTGTGAATATTGATAAAACATTACATTTACATTTGGCAGACGGTTTTATCCAAAGCGACTTACATTGCATTATACTCTACATTAATTCTAAGTATGTGCAATTCCTGGGCTGGTACCCATGACCTTTGCGTTGCTAACGCCATGCTCTAACCACTGAGCTACAGGAAAGCTTAACCTAATGCACAAACATATTTAAGTGACTCATAAGTATTTGCACAACCAGGTCATGTTAAAAAGTACATGTTTCATTACATTGGACAGTGGCAAAACAACTGGCTTTCAAAAACTAATGATACCTGACGTTTTTGCAGAAGTAACTTTTTAAGCTATTTTTGTAACAACTTTTTGTTGCAAGGTGATTTTTCTGTGGATGCAAGAAGAAAATGTATTGTTTCCATGTTTTTGCACAATAATGGTTATATTTTGGCCTGATTTGCAGGTATCTAGAGTATGTGAAACCTACCGAACCACTTTGGTTCCATTTCGGATCACCTGCATGTCCACACTGCATGTGCCGTTGGCATGTGCCACGAGGTTGATCTCTGAGAATTCAGCCTGAAATTACAAATGAGAGCTATGAAAAACAATCAATTACAACACATTAAACTAGCATTGCAATGCAGAATTGCAATGCAGAAATGCAGAAAGTGTGGTTTTGGTCTGCTGTCTGTTTCCTTCCCAAAACTCTGTTCCCCATACCCAGAATGACTGAACAACCTTGTCACTGCTTTACATTTAGTTTTTGGCCAGTTTAAGCTGCTAAAAGCACCAAACATTTTGCTGCAAAGCTTTAGCTGAGTAAGTCTGTTAATTAAAAAGGTCTATAATAAAGCACAAAAAAGTAATGTGTTCCTTATATTCTTAGCGACAGGCAGAAAGTGATAAAGCTCATAAAAACGTGTGTTAAAAAGTACAATTAAAAACAACAGCAGTAATAAGTGACAGTAGAAGTGAACTGTTCCCTTCGTTCTAATCATTGTGGGCTTGTTAACCTTTATCTATTATGCATTGTGTGAAGTAAAACTCATGCTTTATACAGGGACATACTAAAGCTGGAATGAGCCTGTGGCTTTGAGAAGACTGGATCTGTTGTCTCATACATTTGATGCTTAATTACTGCACAATGGTCATTCATGCATTATAAATGTCCAATTAAACTGTAGCAAACTTTCTTGTAATAGCTTATTAACTGTTACAGTTTACTTTACTAACAATTGTTTAACAGAAACACATTCAGTGGGCAAGGACGACTGCTATTCATACTGTGACACTCTGCTGTGTATGGTGCCGCTTCCTACTTCGACCCTGCCGAGACGTTGGTGGTGCCTTTTCCTCTATGCTGTCTGGATTGCGTACATCTTAATTCTGTGTGCAGTGGCTCTTGTTCCTCTCCGGTATCATGTCCAAGCCGCTTTTTCTGATTTTACTCGGTTGGTTTTGCGTTTGGACGTCTGTCTGGTCGTCTGGTACGTCCTTTTATCAATCGAATAAACAAAGCACAAAATATGGTCGTACGCTCTGCAGTTGTCTATTTCATTATTAGGAGTCCGGCGGACGTAGGTTCTGGTGGTATAGGAGTGGAGGACTATGAGTTGTCGGTGGGAAGTGTGTTGCTACAGTGCTGTCGATGTGGGTGACGGCAAGAGGATAGAAGTAGGATATATCTATGCCATTAATATGTATGAAAAGGTGGCTACATCACAGGGGTTTAGGTGTCCACACCAACCGAATTCTTCTCAAATGCCCTTAATCAATAATATCAAGTCTCTCACAATCCAACTGAGCCCACAATCACCTCTACTCTAAATACTCTCAGGATCTACATGTGTCCATAGTTTCGTGGTCGAGTGATCTAACGTTCGCCAAAATCGGTGGAAGTGATATCTGTTATGGGGGTGCTCTAATTTATGGTCTCTTTGAGGTTGTGGGATACCCTATTTGTTATGACTAAACTCCACTGCTGTTCGTAGGGTTAATATAGTCGACGTCGATCTTCTCTTATTTATGCATGAGTGTGTTTGAAGGGACTCTCTGCTGCGGATCGTGGTGTCATGCGCGGGCAATGGTTCGTGCGTGGGTAGGGTGTGTGGTCAGTCTGGGGTAGAGTTTGGGGATTATATGGAGACTGATGTACACTTTAATGTCTGATATCATCTAGATGTCTGAGTTGCTAAGTTGGTGGTGGGTCATCGTGGTTCTCGTGGGGGGGGGGGGGGTGGGGTGGGTGGGGTTGTGAGTGTGGGGGCTAGCTCGGGCGAAGAGCGGAAGTATATGCAAAAATATAGCGATTCGAATGATGAGTGGCGGCTTTGGGGGGGTGCGAGCAGAAGAAGGTCGGTCTCGAGTAAAGGAGATTGAAAGCAGAAGGTCAGTTTCAAAGTTGTGTGTTCATTGCAAGGGACCACCTGTGCCAAGCAACAGGGCGGGTCATGGTCAGCGGCCGATGAGACCAAACGGGCGGGTGGGGGGAGAAGGGTGTCGGGATATAAGTGGTCGGGAACAGAGGGCAACGGAGGAGGCATCAATAGAAGGGGAAGAGTAGGGAGGTGCCCACGGCTGGGGTCTTAGCCACGGGGGGGGATAGAGTAGGAAATCGCCGGATACCGCAGGCCGTGTGGTAGATCACGCACCCGTCGAAATAAGTGCAGATACTAGATAGTCCGCATAAGAGGCGTCAAGTACTAGCTGTTAAGAATCCCAAAGGGGAAACGGGGACAATGCCGCCGCGTAGCCGCCTCACAGACATATTTGGAAGAGTGAATACGAGAAACGGGTGGTAGAATCCTTAAGCAACAGAGGAGACAGGAATGCTACGCACACGCAGTAGACGAGCCTGGGCGCTACTTGCTGCGTCTGAACTGGCAGTGCAATAAGTTTAGTGCCGCCGCCTAAGTCATCACCGGGGGCGAACCGATCTGTCGAACACCTGGTCATGGACGACACGCGACAAACGAATACCTAGGGGATGAGAACTAAGACAAGCAGGGAGGGTCCTGGGAGGACTGGGAGAGAAGGAGGGGGGTGGGGGGAAAAAATACAGGGGTGGGGGTGTAACCGCTAACAGAAAAACAGGAGAAAAAAACAAGATAGGACCCTCTCGCGACCTCCCAAACCCCTTTCTGTCTTTCCCCTTGTTATCAGGTAGTACAGAACGTGCATTCTAACCTCCTTCGATTCGCCCTGCGTGAGCTGGAGAGATCAAAAGACCATGGCGCACTGGGATGAGGATGCTCGGCACTCGCTGGGATCGGGTCCGTCGTACATTGGAGGGCTGGTGTTTTGCATGGGGGTAAGGCTGCTAAAAGCGGGATTCCCGCGTGTCGATGAGGTTAATGGGCTCCCCCGGTGTATGGTAACCTTGTAGGAGATCTCGACCTGGGTGGGGAGTTAGTCTTTAGGCGCTTCCATCTGGTCCCTTGCAGTGCGTTCCAGTCTCCTGAGCGCTCGTGGTCATGACGAGATGCTTGCTTTCCCAACAGAATAACCCTGTTGAACTAACTCGCTCGCAGTGGCTCTTGTTCCCGCGGGGGTCATGGCTGTGGTCTACGTGCTGTCATGGTCGAACACAGATTAGACCTGGCAAATCGTGGGGTGAGAAATGTGTTCGTTGTATTGTAGCGAAAAAGTCACAGCTGGATGGGCATAAAAGAGTCCGCGAAAGGCTGTGGGCTGTAGTCCACGGTGGAGAGATAGGGATCCCGTATAGGGGCGCGTCTGCCTGGTTGGGTGTGTGAGGATCAACTCAATCCCGGCGAGAATAAAGTTAGATACGGAAAAGTAGTCCTGGGGTCCTGGGGGGGGCGTCAGGACTAGCTTGTAGAATGTAATCCCAAAAGGGTTAGACGGTGGAAACAGTATTCCCGCATAGTAGCCTTCTCGCTCGGGACAGTACGGGAGATGTGTTGAGGATTGAATGGGTGTAGCTATAGAACTTCGTGGTGGGTATTAGGTGCCTTAAGCGAAGACAGGGCTAACGGATCCTACAAGACTTCATCGCACGAGGCACACAGAACGTCCAGGCAGGGCAGCCAAGGTGAACTGCTTGCGGTCCCATCAGGGTGGCACCCACCGGGGGGGTGTGGGGGTGGGGTGGGGGGGGGGGGGGGCGAGGGGGGGGTCGGCGTTATCCGCAGGAACGATGACCGGTGGATACCGGTACGGGTAGTGGGGGGTTCCTGGTGGCGCGGGGCAGAGAGGTGGTGCTTGTGGTGAGGCGAGTTGGCGGTGGTTGTTCATGGTGCGTGGCCGGTCAGGGATCCTCTCTCACCAGCGAGATGAGGAGCTAGGACCGTGGCTGGACGTTCGATAGGTCGTGTGGGCGGTGTATCCGTGACAGGGGGGTGGCGGAGTCCAGGGTCCCGTACAATCGGTCATATCCATCTCCCCCGCTGGGGCGCGTATCGGCCGAGGGGTCGTACGCCTGGGCGTGTCTGGTTATTTAATCACCGTTCCCTCCGCCTCTCCGCAGCATCGTGTCACACCACACCCGAGCGGTTGGTCGCCGGTGCAGGGAGGGCGTGGGAGGTAGAACTTCTTCGGGGTCTCCTCGGAGGCCTCCAGAGCCCGCTGGACCCAGCTGTGCCCCTTCACCTGGGGCGCTTCTGTCAGTGTTGTGCCGACCGACCAGCCTGTGGGGTCGGCTGAAGAGAAAGAGGGGGCAGACGGAGTGGGGACAGCAGAGTCGCGGTGGTTCCCGAGGTGGTCGCGGTGGTCCCGGTAGGGGTTGGGTTCCGGTGGTCCCGGGGAGGTGCCTTGGTGTGGGGCAAGGGGCCCCCCTATGCTTGTTTTGGGGGGGCGCCGTGGGGGTGTATGTGACGGTCCGTGAGCCCAGGGCCCGTCCGTAACTGGCGTGCCCCAGCAACCATCTCCAGCCGGCCGTGGTTCCATCAGACCGTGTGCTCCAAGCCCGGTCCATCAGTCCCAACCGGCACGAGCCCGGTCCAGCAAACCGTCACCGAAGCCGGTCCAGCAGCGGGCGCACCAATGGGCCCGGTCCTAGCAGCGGGGCCACCGAAAGCCCGGTCCCAGCAACTGGCACCAACCCGGTCCAGCCAACCGGCACCGGAAGCCCGGGTCAGAGAGCGCTGCCCAGCCGCCGTCATAGATAGCTTTGCGCCAGCCGCCGTCAGAGATCGCTGCCCCAGCCGCCGGTCGGAGAGCTGGGGCTGCCCCTGCAGGGGGGGGGGGGGGGGTGGGGGGGGGGGGTGGGGGGGTTGGGGTGGGGGTGTGGGGCCGTGCTGTCATAGATCGGCGGTGGGGTGCCCAGCCTCCGTCATAGAGCGTCGGGGCCCAGCCGCCGTCAAGTGTGGGCCGTGCTGCCGCAGGGGCCGCCGTTCAAGGTCCGCTGGGGCCAGCCGCCGTCAAGTGTCGTCGCTTGCCCAGGCCGCCGTCAATGGGGTCCGCTGCCCACCGCCGTCAGTCCGTTCATTCCCGCCGGTTGCCCTGCGTCCGCGCATTCCACCGGGTGTCGCCTGCCGGCATGTTCCAGCCTGTGTCCCGTCCGGCATTCCGCCGTAGTCCAGCCCAACAGTCCTGGGGGGGGGCCAGGGGGACTAGACATTCCCCCAAGGACTTCCCTGTCCATCCCCCTGGGGCTCCGGCGGTCGTGGTCTGGCGCGGGGGGCCCCGTCCGACGGGGCTAGGACTTCGGCGCACCCAGCCCTACCCTTTTGGACTTCCTCCATGTTTCCTTGTTTGCCCCGCACCGCGGGAGGCGCGGGGGGCCGGCGGGTGCGCCTTCCCTGTTTATTAGTTTTTACTGTCCCAACCGCTAACCATTCATTATCGTGTCTTGTTATTCCCCGGTTGTCGATGTTGCCTTGTCCCTGTCTGTTTTTGTCATCTGTCCCAGTCAGGCTGTCGGCTGGTAGTCTACCCCTTGATGAACACCTTAGTGTTCATTTAAGGGGGGGGGCTTATGTCATGGTCCACTATCATGTCCTGTGTGTTATTCTGTTTTCTGTGGAGGGCCATAGGGGCCAAGCAAAATGGGGGGGGGGGGTCGCAAAAATAGCCTTTAGTATGTGGTGTATAGAGACTGATTTTGGGGGTCCACACCATTTGGCATACTCGGGGGTCTCTCTCTCCGGTCTGCGTCATGTGTTCCCCCGGCCATCTCGTGCCTCGTCAGCCTCTGGCGGGCTTTTGAAAAACGAGGTGCTTAAATCCCCACACCTGTTCCTGCGGGTTAGGATTCCTGTATTTGTCCCCCTTCAAACCATCCTCTTGTTCATTGTCCTGTGCTCGTTTGCATTGTATGAAAGTCCTTGTAACTGACTGCTTCGTGCTTGTAGCTGTTTGTGCTTTAATAATGCAACTGTTCGATGGTGACTCTTCCCCTGTGTCAAGTAAGTGTAAGTGTAAGCGTTGTTTTTAAACTGTAATGTTTTCTTAGTTTTAAAGTTAGTCGTGTCTTGTAATATTGGGGATTGTTTATCCTGTCTTGTTTTCGCGCCGCCCTCGTGGGTTTTTGTTTTTGCCTTTTTCTCTATTTCTCTTGTTTTGTATTTAATAAATACCCCTGATAAACCCCTTTAACGACCCTAAAAACCCTTCACTTTCCTGTCTTGATGCCCCTTGCAATTGGGTTCTCCTGCCTTGTCTTCCTCTGTAGTTCATGGCAGGTTAGTGGACTGTGACCAATAGAAAGCTCAGCTCTATTAACTCTGTGCTCTTGTAACCTCAGGGCTCTGTACTACGGCCATTGAAGACTTTTGTAAAATTGACAAAATTACACATATTACAACTAAAAACACTGCATTTCCTCTTGCTCCTCCTGCGCCCCCTCTCTTTGCGTTCACTCCTGTTCCCTTACCCTTAATTAGCAACTCTTGTGCTCTCACATGTCAATAAGCAGCATTAAGCATAGCGCTCCATGGTTCACTTCTTCCTTTGGAAGCAAAGTTTATTAAGCTAACTGAAGGCTATCCAAAACAATTGTTAAGGAAGTATAATAAGTGTACTCAACTATGGTACCAAGCCAACTAATTTGCCACAATTTTGCAAGAAAATATGAGTTTGTGTCCTCAATTTGGTGTCCATTTGCAGACAAGAAACCAGCAAGCTCATTAAAAGCACAGGCCACCCGAAAACCTCCACGCAAATTAAATACTGTTTCACTGAGAGTTAAATCAGTACACTCCTCCTACTCTTCCGATAACTTTCAATCCGAGCGCGCTCAAAGACCATGGAGCTATCCTGCAAACGTGGTGCGACGCGTCTCTTCGATACTATTCTGGAAGAAAAAAAGGGTAGTAGAGCTTCAAGACCAGATCCCAGAAGGTAGGAGGAGAGAGCGGGAGAATAATTGAGGGAGCGGGGAGGGTCCGGTGGGGTGGACCATGAAGGATGTCTCTCCACCGGGTGCATGGTGTGTAAAAAACAACACAACAGGGGGAAGAAAAGGAAAGCGAGGCCGTCCTCGGAGCTGTGGCCTGAGTAAGGAAAAGTAACGTCCGGTGCTAGCCTGTCGAGCGAGCAGGCAGAATGCGCCGATAGGTGAGGACGAAAAAAAAGGAGGAAGTGGACCCCCACACAAAACCCGGTGTCGGTGTCACCGATCATAAGGGGGAATGTCCGACAAGCTGGGTGAATACAAATCGAAGAAAGGGGATACATCAAAAGTGAAACCAGGGGTGCACAATAGGTGACAGAATGTGTGAGTGAAGGTGGCTGGGTGGTGGGAAACTCGGTGTCAAGAATAGGTGGGCGGGAACAAGCTGTGGTGGCGTGTGTTCCGAGAGAGCGGGCCAGCGGCGACTGACGAAGTCCAGACGGATGAAAAGGATGTGGCAAGGGTTACGGCCCAAGGAACTCGGGCCGGGAGGATGGGATGGGGGCGGGGGGGGTGAGGGTGGGGAAGGGAAGGCCATTTGTTTGAGCAATCTGAGACTAACGCTCGGTGTGTCGTTCTTTGAATAAAAGTGCGCGGTTGGGAGGATATGTTAATCTGGTCGCTCGTGTGGTTAAAGCTCTCAGAGTTCGCAAATAGGGGGGAGGGGGGGGGGGGGGGGGGACATAAGTGGGATCTCTAGGAAAAAGGGGGATGGGGGGAACAAAAAAAAAAATCTCTCCCTCTTGCGTTCGTGCTTTCTTTCTTCCGTCTCGTTCGATTATCTCTTCTGCCATCATCCCTCCACCTCCTATGGGGGGGGGGGGCTGGAGGGAAGAAAGGGGAAAGGGGAAAAAAAGGGAAGGGAGATAGAAAAAAATCCAAGCGAGGTTATGCAGCCGGTGTCGCGATGGATAGTAGAGGACATGTCGTAATCTCATGAAAGCAAAACCAAAGCAAAACACCTGGAAGAAATGCGACAAGCCCGGGGGGGGGTGGGGAGGGGTGAACGCAGGGGGGGAAAACAAAGGGAACGGAAGGGAGACAATGAAAAAAAGGGGAAAAAAAATAAAAGAAGGAGAAAATCAACAAAACACCGGACTGAGAAAGAAAGAAAAGGGGTGTTGGGGGAAAGAAAAGGAAACGAGGTGCAAAAAGAACATAAAATGTGACCACAAGAAGAACATCAGGAGGAAACGTAGTCGGATAACGAAGAGCAGACGACGCGTGATTAAAATTTGGAGAAAAGGGGAAGATGAGGGTCGGATAGGGGAAGGGGGGAGTTCTTGGCGAGAAGAGAGGAGCCTCTAAGAGATCGGCAAAACCGTGGGCCGGCTCCTCAGGAGGAGTAGAGCAGTGCCCTAACCACGCTGTTTACAGGTGGAGGGGGCTGCTAGTTTGACCTCCGACCAGGAAAGGATAACATCAGGCCGGTGTAAAGGAGGAAATGAACTTCGAGGATCTCATCATCCGCGGTCCCCTCCGGGTCAGCGAAGTCTAAAAAATCATTGAGGAAGCAGAGTGGCGCTTCGGGCAATCTTAAGAGTACGAGAGCTCGTGCCGCATAAAGAAAACACGTGGGAGGGACGAAAGTCTATTGAACAACTAAAGGGCGGGGTGGCGACAAAGCGTATGGGTAGTCCAGAACTCCTCGGCAGGTCACCGGGGTTGCGAGGATCCGCCCAATAGAGTACCAAAACTCGAAGTCCTCTGGATGTTGTGGGGGGGGGGGGGGCTGTCTTGGCTGCCACGCCTCTGTCACGCAATCGCTTGGCGGTCGATGACAGTGCCCTTGGACTGGCGACCGTGTGGTGTCCCAAAAAGAAAGGTCCTTTTTTAAGAAGGGGGACCGAGGTGTGTCCAACTATCGGGGGATCACAACTTCTCAGCCTCCCCGGGAAAAGTCTATGCCAGGGTACTGGAGAGGGAATCCGGCCGATGGTAGATTCAGAGAACAGTGTGGTTTCCGTCCCGGTCGTGGAACACTGGACCAGCTCTATACCCTCTCCAGGGTGCTGGAGGGTTCATGGGAGTTGCCCAACCAATCCACATGTGTTTTTGTGGATTTGGAGAAGGCATTCGACTGTGTCCCTCGCGGCATCTTGTGGAGGGTGCTGCTCGGGAGTATGGGATTCGGGACCCTTTGCTAAGGGCTATCCGGTCCCTGTACGACCGGAGCAGGAGCTTGGTTCGCATTGCCGGCAGTAAATCAGACTTGTTTCCGGTGCATGTTGGACTCCGTCAGGGCTGCCCTTTGTCACCGGTTCTGTTCATAATTTTTATGGACAGAATTTCTAGACCGAAAGGACAAGATCCCGGATACAGGCGGCCGAAATGAGCTTTCTCCGCAGGGTGGCTGGGCGATCCCTTAGAGATAGGGTGAGAAGCTCGGTCACTCGGGAGGAGCTCAGAGTAGATCCGCTGCTCCTCCACATCGAGAGGGGCCAGCTGAGGTGGCTCGGGCATCTTTTCCGGATGCCCCCTGGACGCCTTCCTGGGAAGGTGTTCCGGGCATGTCCCACCGGGAGGAGACCCCGGGGAAGACCTAGGACACGCTGGAGGGACTATGTCTCCCGGCTGGCCTGGGAACGCCTCGGTGTCCCCCCGGAAGAGCTGGAGAAGTGTCTAGGGAGAGGCTGGGCGTCCCTGCTTAGACTGCTGCCCCCGCGACCCGGCCCCGGATAAGCGGAAGAAGATGGATGGATGGATGGAGTTCACCGGCCCAGATAACAGCATTGTTGCAATGATAATAATAATAGAGCGTGGGTATGAAGGTTAGGCGTATTTGGCGTGCTGTCCAGGGAGCGGGCTCCGAGCTCGCCGGATCTGTCCAAACCTGTAGCACTCTACCTGGTCAGGGCAATTGCGCCGAGCTCGGAACCGGCTCGAGCCCAGAGCACACCCCCCAAAGGCATGGCAAATGTGGGACAGCAGCCGGAGTACGCATTCCCCCCCAAAACGTGTTGTTAGGCGCTGCGGAGGTGGTGACCTGCGTTCGTTTTATGAAGCGCGGGCCTCTTTCGAGGCGGTCCCTGCTGCGGTGCTGGCTTCTACGTTTGGGATGGAAGCACGGGCCTCCATTGAGGCGGTCGCTGTGGCAATGCTGGTTTCTACACTTGAGATGGAAGCGCGGACCTCTTTTGAGGCGGTCGGTCGCTGCTGCGGTGCTGGCTTCTACACTTGAGATGGAAGCGCTGGCCTCTGCGGAGGCGGTCACTGCGGCGATGCTTCTACGCTTGAGATGGAAGCACTGGCCCCTGCGGAGGCGGTCTGGAGCGACAGGTCTTGAGATAAAAGCGCTGGTGATTGCTGAGGCGGTTGCTGATGCGGTGAGGTCTCCTGCTGGGGAGATGACTGCTGAGGTGGTGAAGGTGGTGAGGTTCGAACCCGTGAGGGACGAAGGAGGAGTTTTTTATATGATTCGGGAAATGAGTGAACATTTCCCTGATGAGGGAGCGATCTGACTGGATTTAGCTCTTGAAAGGTTCCGATGACTAGCGGCCGAGTGCTTGGATTTGAGACTGAGAGAGGCCTTTTTGAGTGGCTGTGGTTGCTGGGCCTATGCGGAAGGTGTGACCGGAAAAGTGGTCTTCTGGGATGTCGGATTGGAGCAGGATGGCTTTGAGGCGCTTTTGGAACCAGAAGCGTGTGGCCCGGCGGTTAGAGTCGTCGACTATAAGGGGAACTGATGCGGCATTGGTCTGAGGTTTCCTGAAGTGAAGGTAGGCTAGGAGGGTTTGGTAAGGTTGAATCGGTGACTGGAGGTTGAAAATATAGACGAAATGGCTTCTCCTGGTTTCGTCCGTCTTGCTTTGCTTGATGGAGTATGACATTGTCTTTGGATTGATTACTGATAGGTCGGATATGGTTGGATGTACTAGGGGGTTAAAGGTGGATGTGGTGAAGATTTCCGAGGATCTTAGAAAACGTCTCGGTTACGTATGTAACCTCGGTTCCCTGATGGAGGGAACGACACGTTGTGTCGAAGACGACAGATGGGGTTCGCCCTTGAGAACCAATCAACTCTGACTACTATAGAAAAGGCCAATGAAATTTGGCGAATGAAATTTGCATGCCAGTCTCCGCCCCCGGATGTCCGGTATAAAAGGAAGCCGGCGTGCAGCATTCACTCACCTTTTGTTCTGAAGAGCCTGAGAGCCTCTCACGACTGCAGCAGAATACGATACGTGTTAGTGGCATAAGGGACACAACGTGTCGTTCCCTCCATCAGGGAACCGAGGTTACATACGTAACCGAGATGTTCCCTTTCTGTCGGTCTCTCGACGTTGTGTCGAAGACGACAGATGGGGTTCTCTATGGAAACGCCACAACGCTGTATCGCGTCACAGTCTCTAGAAGCGCGGGTAACAGGCCTGGGCGTGTCAGCTCGATGCTTTCGCGAAACTGTAACCTTCCAGTGTGGTGGCCGGGGGGTTCCAGAGCTTTCTTGGAGAAAGATGGGAACAGCCCTGACCCCTGCCGGCCTTTTCACGCGGGAAGAGCTGGGTTGGTACACCGGGTAAGCGCAACTTCCTTAATTAGGGATGCGCTGCAGAGGCCACCTCCTACCCGTGGGGAGGAAAATGGTGGATAAGGTATGGTCTCGTCCTTGGAGGAGAACGCATGGAACGTGTGGGCTGAGTAGTTAACCGCTAGGTGGAGGTCCACCTGGGGAAGCTCATGGGTTACCAGGAGTGGGAACCCATCATGAGGATACATCAGACGGAACAGCCCACGGGGGGGGGTGTTACAGGCGTCCGGTAGCACTAGGTCCGGTTAGAGCCAGGGGATGGCTCACATGTTATCCCGGCCTAAGGGGGAAGGCTGCTCTGCCCAGCCAACCCCAGGTGGTGCTTGCTTAGTGATGGATAGAATGCCTATTCTTAACCAAGTGGTTGGGTAAGAAGGGAAGCGGATAGGGTACCTGTCCTTAGCCAGAGTAGGGTAAGGAGAGAGGTAGATAGCACACTAACCCAGCCTCCTAGAGGGTGGGGTGATGCTTTCGCAGGCATACGCCCCGCCGGATGCCAGTCCTACATGTTGCCACGCAGGACGTGGGCTGACACCGGGTTTACGCTAAGGTTGTTTAACCCTTGCGAAGGTGTTTGGCCGTAGCCCAACCCGCAGCTCTACAGATGTCTGCTAGAGAGGCGCTTCTGCCAGTGCCCAGGAGGTGGCTATACCCCCCTCAGTGGGCATGGGAGATTCTGAGATTGGAATGTCGTCGTAACGGCATCCACGACTCAGTGCGCCAACCTCTGCTTGGAGACAGCCTTCCCCTCTGCTGTCCTCCAATACAGACACGGAGCTGGTCAGAGCTACTGAGGCCCTGCGTGCGGTCCAGGACACAACACGGATGGGGTTGGGACTTCCTCCCCAATGGGGAGCGCCTGCAAGTTCACCACTTCGCCCCGTAAGGGAGTAGTGGGAACTTTTTGGGCACGCATCCGGGCCTGGGTCTCAAGATAACGTGAGAGCTACCAGGGCCGAATTCAAGGCAATCCGGGGACACGGAGGATGCTCGGAGGTGCCCTACCCTCTTGAAGGAAGCGAGCGCCATCAGGAGGGCCGTCTTACGCGGGTGAGGAAGATCGGAACCTCCGAGGGGCTCTTGGGGGGCCCAGAGGCCCCCCCGAGGACCCCTTAGGGTCCCAAGAGGGTATGGAGCGGAGATGAGGCGGAGCCGCCCTCTCGCACCCCTTAGCAACCTGGTGACCAGGTCGTGTCATCCTAGAAACTTTCCATCAACTGAGTCGTGATGAGTGGCGACAGCGACTACATACACACTCAGTGTGGAGGGGAGATGTTAGTCTCCAGTCTCGTAAGAAGGACAACGCAATCCTGATCGAGCACCTCAGTGGGTCTTTCTCGTTGAGAGAGACACCAGGACAAGAAGCGGCGCCGTCTAGAGGCGTGTAACCACCTAGTAGATGGGGCCCTAGCCTGGGTGATGGTCTCCGCCATAGAGGGGGAGTAGCCAACTCAGGATCTTCTTGTCCCGTCTAGAGACCAGACATGGCGTTCCAGAGGTCTGATCTGGGATGCCAGAACGTGTCCTTCCCCTGAGAGAGCAGGTCCTCTGTCAGGGGAATGGGTCAGGGGGAGTGATGAACGATGAAGTGCGGGTTGTAACCCACCGAACATCTTGGTTTGAGGGACGAACTCGATGCCTGTTTGCCAGAAGGGTGGTGACCTCTACCCGAAGTATGTAGGCGTCCCTAGCCTCAGACAGAGGGAGAGATGATGCCCCAAAACTTGGGAGAGTCTCTGGCGAACTGGATCGAGTAACCAAGACGGACCGTCTGCCTTAGCCACCGAGACAGTGTGGGCAGCTCTCGAGCTCCCAGGGACTGTGACAGGGGGACCAAGGGGACGGTCTGCTTCACCATTCCCATGGAGGGTGGTTCGATGGCTGGCGGAGCTAACCCTGTCGCGGGGAGGGGCCCCGGAGGGAAGGTTGGCTCTGCCTACTTACCTGCCTGGCGGGACAGCTGCACGCACTGTCTTTGAGAGTGGTAGCAGCTGTCGTGTGTGTACGACCCTACGCCTCGCCAGTCCAGTGGAGTGTGCGATCGGCAGGAATGAACTCCCAGGGGAAACAGAAAGCTCTCTGTGAGTAAGTGGGCGCCAGGCCCTGAGAAGGGCCCGGCTTTGGTGACGAGGCAGGAGCCGTCCCGTACCGACTGATCAGAGCCGTAGCTGTGAAGGTCGGGCCCGATGTTGCTCCCCCTGGGGTCTTCCCGTCAGTGTAACTTCTCGTGAGAAGTTAGCTGACGGGGTGAGGTTTCCCCCTCGACCTCGACTTCCGGGGTGCCACCTGTGGGGGCACAGTAACGGAGCCGATGTGGAAGGGGTCCTGGGCTGCCGGGAAACAGACATGACGTGAGATCTCGGAGGCTTGAGGGCGGGCGAGTCGCAGCGTGGTAAAAATGTGGCTAATCGCCACTGTCTGCTTCTTCACCGTCAAAAACTGCTGAGCGCAGTCATCGACGGTGTACCAACAGCCCACCCTGCGAGACGGGTGTATCAAGAAAGCGGACTTTCTCGGTGTCACTCGTCTGCGCAAGGTTCAGCCGGGGGTAACTCTCCTGGACCACTTCCGTGGACATCGTCCGACCCAGGTCCCGTGCCCCCACCTTGGTCGCTCCGTAGAGCGCTGTCAGTGGCGGCACAGAAATCCTGCATTATACCTGGGTCGGCCTTACCCTCGTGGAGCTCTCTCAACGCCCTGGCCTGGCAGACCTGCAGGATGGCCATGGCGTAGAGAGAGGAGGCAGCCCGGCCCGCGGCAGCGCAAGGCTTCGGCACCATAGATGTCGAAGTCCTACACGCGTTGGACGGTAGGCGTGGCCGATTCTCCCCAGGCGGCAGCCGTCTGTGGCACAGATGCACCGCAGCCGCACGTTCCACCCGGGGGATCTCGACGTAGCCTTTGGCTGCCCCACCCTCGAGGGAAGTGAGGGAGCCGGAGCTGTTTCGACCGGAGCGGTCCGTGGAGCGCTTCCTAGTTTTACACAGCTCCTCATGCACCTCCGGGAAACAAATGGCACCCGGGTGGGCGCGGTTTGCACCGCGCTCCGCCCCCAGGAACCACGTATCCCCGGATTAGCATGGCTGACATCACTTCTGCTTCCTCCTGAGCTCGACCCCCCTGGGGGGGAGCTCGGATTCGTCAGAGTCGGATGCCAGTCTCCCTCCGATGCTGCGAACGACATCTCATCTACGTCACACATCGTTTCCGAGTGCGTGCCTAAGGATCCGAACGGTATGCCACCGCCAGTTGGGGAACGTTCAGAAGAGCGAATCGGGGTGCGATCGGCCCGTGAGCACTTGGCTGGCGGGTTTACGTTCGCAGAGTTCCCCATATCACTAACGCTGCTACGTGGGTGGTCATCGGGGCCGTAGCCACAGATGTCACAGCCCGGGTAGCAGACGAAATGGTGGCTGGTTCCCGTAGGAAGACAGCCACCCGTGACCGCAATTTCTGAGTGACAATCCGCCCGCAGTGCGGGCAGATGTGTCAACGAACGCTGCTTCAGTGTGCTGGACGCCCAGACACCTAATGCAGCGATCGTGTCCATCCCCCTCCTCGATGAGGGTGCCGCACCCAAGAGAACAGCGGGACATGCCGCGCTGGAAATGCTCAGTCCTAAAAAGGAGAAGGTCGCTGCAGGAAGGGAGGGACGTTCCGCTGCTCTACGTCGTAGATCCGGCGAAGTAGAAGAAGAATTCGTTGAATTCTTTTTGTTCGTAGTCATGAGCGAGGGCTCTGAAGAACAAAAGGTGAGTGAATGCTGCACGCCGGCTTCCTTTTATACCGGACATCCGGGGGCGGAGACTGGCATGCAAATTTCATTCGCCTTTTCTATAGTAGTCAGAGTTGATTGGTTCTCAAGGGCGAACCCCATCTGTCGTCTTCGACACAACGTCGAGAGACCGACAGAAAGGGAACTGAAGAATGGCAGGATGAACATGGCGTCGAGTGTGCGGGCAACGTGCTTGGAGTGGTATCCTTTGTGGAAAGTAGAGATGCATTTGGTGAGTATTTCCATGGTTATGGGTTGGCCTGGCGTCTGGACGGGCGGCCTGGGTTCTCTGGATGCCCTTGATGATCATATATGTTTGTGAGCTGGCTATGGCTGTTGATGGAGAGTTGAATATGAAGAAGTGGACTCCGCTCATGTAACCTTTAATTGAGCTGGCCAGAAGGTTTTTTGAAGTGTTGAGGAAGGAGATGAAGGAGGTGATGGTGAGAAGATAAAAATCGGGAAAGGGAATGTTGAACGCCTGGTGAAAGGACCTGAAGCTTTTCCATGCGGTGAGATATGATTGGAGGATCCTGGGGGAGACAGAGTTGAGAATCTAGGAAGGTTTTCAGAGGGTGGGTTATTGGAAGATCAGCTCCAAATAGGCATGTACAGGTGTTGGCAGGGGTTCCGCTATGGGCACCAGCAGCCTGAGAATATGGGTCCTGATGTTGCCAGAGACTGGAGGTGGTTCCAAAGCCGGTGTGTTGACTGGGACAGGCATCGCTGTTGCTGAAGCCAATGAGAAGTGCGGTCGGGCCTGTGGAAGAGAGAGTAGGGAAGGAATAGTGGCCCCTGGAGCGGCTAACGGAGGCAGCCTCATGCTAGCAGCGGCTTCTAGGCAGGGGCTTGAGGGAGGGAAGCTATGCTGTAGGCCTGGTGGAGGGAAGGGAAGCTGGAAGCCCGCAGGGCCAGTGACATTACTGGAGGCAGTCTCATGTTACTAGTCGACGGCAGATGCTGCTGGCCACAAGCTTGCCGTAGTGTAAGGGAATGAATGGAATTGTTCTGGAACCGACGATGGAGACCACCTGGTGTTGTCCTTGCGGTTGAAGTTCCTGGGGGCCGGAAAAGGTTCCTCGGAAGCTCCTACCTGGAACGCAGCTGATGGCTGTAGCTGCTCATCTGGGGCGCGGCCCAGACTTGCCGATGGCCTGCTGCGGCGGCTTGGATGTATAAAGCCTTGTCTTGCTTCAGAGGTGGGAGGCCCTGGCTGGGCTTGAGAAGATCCTTAAGCCTGGTTCGAGTCGTCTGCAGCTTTTGGCTGCGAAGTGCAGATCAAAGGTCGGGCTGGTGTCTGCAGGGATACGTAGAGGCCGTACAGCTCAGCCTTGCTCATCGGCCTGCTGGGGATGACATCCTGATTGGACAGAGTTATCCGTAGGCTCGTGACGATTTACTTCTCTATGGCTGGGATAGTTGGGAGCGCCGAACCGTGTGACGACGCTGGCAGGGATGCCTTGTTGGGCTCGGCCAGAGCCATGGCGTTTGGTGGGATATCATCGGAGATAGGTGATGGTAGGGCGGGCTTGAGAAAGAGAGAGGAGGAAGGTTAAGGCTAAGGATGGGTCTGTGCTGCTGGCTGAGGCGTGCTTGCGACGTAGCTTGAGGTGGTGTGGGCCGGCATGGGTGATGAATGTTATATAAACGGTGGATATGACGTTGGATTTGGAAATCGTTTGAAACTGATATATCGAGCTGTCCCAGCGCTAAAAGATGCCGGACATGAACCACATGCAGTGAGTGAAACTGATGACTGTGTTTTGTTGAGAATGGGTGCGCATGTCAGTCAAACAAACGTAAGCACGTGCTTTGGATCAACCTACCCCTCCCCCCGCACGCGCGGTATGTTTTCAGAAACAATCGGAAAGCTGTGTCTATCTTTTGTTAATGTGATCAAACGAAATACTCTTTAACATACGAAGTATTCAATACTACTCTATAGATACTCAAGATTAGTATGAGATTGGCAGAAAACATGTGTGTTAGGGTCGCTTTAACCAGCAATCGCATTTGGAAGTGCCAATTATGTTACTTATCTCTGGAAGCTTACTTTTTTTTTTACTGACGTTCGCTGAACAGCACGAGCGCCGAGGAAGTGCACCCGTGCTGGCCAGCAACATACCATTCTTGAGTGCAACAGTGGCGAGGGCATGACAGTGGATAAAGCTAAATGTACTTTCAAGTAAAAAGATTGTACTCTCCCAGCTTCTTGCGTAACAGCGAGTTCGGCGGTTCAAACACTAGTAAACTCAGTTTTTACATCATACATTGTGAAGTATCGAAAATGAGTCATGGAATTTGAGGTAGAGTGACTGCATGGAACGACAGAATGAATTGTTTCACCCAAGATGATTGTTTCGCCTTGCAGAAGATGAGTGTCCAACCATTGAAATGTTAACGTGTTGGCATTGGCGTATCGTTATTGGATAGGGTCGAAATAAGGCGATCTAGCGAGCCTGACTAGCATGTGTTTACTGTTGCCGGTGTTTGAACACTCGTGTCCCATTAGCAGTGAGCTAGCGCTAACAGCGAGCCAGCGTTAGCAGCAAGCTAGCATTTGCATCGAACCGGTGTGTAGCATAGAGCTAGCGTACCGGCAGCACTTGCATCTGGAAACGAACAAGGTGACGAGCGCGACGTAACCCAGCGGGGATATGGAATCACTTCCCAAATCTTCGGGGAAGATGTATGTGGAAATGTTGCTTCACGGATCGGGCCTGCTGCTCGGCTGCAGCGATTAAAAAAATCCATAGGATCCCTTGAATACCTTTCGTCCTTCCTGAGTTAATGAAAACCTCTTAGAATTTTGGTTTTCGCTTGGGAATAGTTTATCGAAAAGCAAAAAGAACCGTGAAGTGCAAACAAGCTGCTGTTTTGCATGTGCGTCTATGAGCAACGCTGTTGCAAAACGTCCAAAACATGATTATTACTTGTAAAGATCCTCGGACATAGCATTGAACGAAATTTATCTATGCTAATCTGAAGAGATGAAGCAGGTAAATGGTTTGTCTATTTATAGGAGAGCTCGCTTGAGCTGATAGGGCAGATGCGGTGATTGCTGATGGTAGACCAGCTGGGCTGATAATATGCTCCGGCTTCTCCCGATCTTTGTTAATTAAACATCATGAAGAATCAAGAACCAAGAATCAAGCCGTGTTCCAATACACAGTAAACTCTTCTGGATCACTTCTCATCCAAACAGATTAAATAACCGGAAAGGTCCATAACATCAACTATGTTCTAATTGGCTGAAACACTGAACATTCATTTGCTTTTTTGTGGACAGAAAATGTGAATGTCACATTGTGTTAAGCTGTGATTGTGTTAAACATTTATTTACAGATAGAATCTGAGTGCGAGTTATCACACACACACACTTCTGCCCACACAGGTAAAGCATAATCCCTGTCGATCATGTTTTATTCCACAACTGAATCACTGTGTGTGGGAGATGTGAGGCTTGTTTGAAGTGTAAACAACACAAGCAAAAGGGGATAAAATCCCTACATATAGCAAGCAGTCAAGGGTTTCAAACAAAGCATCAATATTATGACTCTGACCATGCACAAGCTATTTATACTTGGAGTATTAAAACAACAACGAAGCTACCTTTATTTGAATTGAAGTAGCATATGGAGTTGTCTTTTTAAAGATGGGGTAACATGCTATGTCATGCATTCTGACTTCTTAACACTGTTAAACATGCTGGCTTCTCGAGCCTAAAGGGGTGCTGCAATGACGTTTCATGCAATCTGACTTCTTCACAATGTTAAACGTGCTGTCTTCTCATGCTTAACATGGTCAACTTCTCAAAAAATGAGTTGGGCGTATTACGTAGTATTTCTGTGCTGGATACTCTCCCCCAGCGATCGAACATGTTTCGGAAAGTATTTTTCAAACATATAAAAATGTTTCGTAACTATTTTTCTTAGTCCCTTATTGGACAATTCTCCCGGAAAAGCACGCGGTGCGGCACGCCCACGCGACAGCAAGGAGAGCAGGAGAAGGAGCATGCACAGACGTCACTTTCACTTGTGTGCAGGAGAGAGAGAGAATACGGTCGTGAAGTTCTGGTGTTTATTTGTTTACTGAAGTTGGGTGATATATGTTATATAAACTGTGGATATAACGCTGGATTTGGAGATCGTTTAAAACTGATATATGGAGCTGTCCCAGTGCTGAAAGATGCCGGACATGAACCGCATGCGGTGAGTTAAACTGATGTCTGTGTTTTGTTGACAATTGGTGCGCACGTGCTTTGGATCAACCTACTCCTCCGCCCTCACTTGCCGTATGACTTAATAATCATACAGCTGTATCTATCTTTTAAAAATGTGATCAAACTAAATACTGTCATGAGGGTGAGTGAATGATGAAAGAATTTTTATTTTTAGGTGATCTTTTTAACAGTCCCGGCCACACTAAGAGATCTTAGTCTGGTTAAAGGGATTTTTTGCCATCAACAGATATCATGCAGGTGTGTGTGTGCTAATGCTAAAAATGTCTTACCTGTTCGACTTTAATGTCATAATCGTCTTGGACCTTCTTTCCACGAAAAATCTTTGCCCTGCAAGACAGACGAGATATTCATCCATCATTTCAAGCCCGTTATGCACACACAAATTAACTGACATCATTTATATCCCTGCTGCTTTAATGACTGAAACAAAAAACAAATAAATAAATCAACAAACAAACGGCATAATTGCAGAGCGCATTGCAGAAAACGACAACTACTGCTATTCTGATGTGCTGTTCAAATCATTAGGTTTGTATATTACCACGTCTCGTTTTTATTCCTTTTCACTGCGTAGCTGCCACTGCAGCTTGTGTTTACTGAAAGAGTCAAAAGATACAAGAGCCCGAAGAGCCCAGCAGGATACAATTACACCATTAAAGAAGCAACAAAAAACAAGAATCTGGGGCTCATCCCATCGAAAACTATCAGATGACCTTGCTTGTACATGACTTGTAAAACGATGCAATTGTCCGCATAAACATAATAGGACAAATTATAAAGCTGACAGTTTATTTTACTGACAGCATTTTGTTACAAAATGTTCCCAATTTGAGGGGCAAAAAAGGTTTTTCAGATGAGTTCATCACAGCCCTGGACGCAGACCAAAAGTTTAATCCAATGCTACCATCTAAAGGAAATACAGTGTTATATGGCACAAAATACAACACCCTGTGCATTTTATCAGTAGACAGACAGGTTTATTTGAATATAGATTTTATATCCATTCGAGTTTATGGGCATTTTTGTTGGCTCAAAACAGAAAAGCAGTTAACATCGAGAACTAAATTTGAAGTGAAGCAAGCTGGTAGCACCATTTGGTTGGTTTTATTCTTGGCAGCACGGAGGCAAAACAACTGGTGAGGTTGTTTTGAACAGACTGGAAATTATTTCACAGTTTGGGGAAAACAGGCTTTTCAGAGAATAGTGAGCATGTGGATTAAACTGTAGGAACGTCTTAATATGCTACCTAATGTCTCTTCACAGTCTCTAAATCTTATATTCTTATAATTCTAGAGTCAGTGGTGTTTGCTCAAGCATATCATTACTACTGGTTATTCGGGTTACTGATCTTATGAAACCTCTACATAACCTAGAGAATGAAACTTAGTTTGATAAACTCATCATGCGAACAATCTTGTACTCTTGTATATTATGTAGACGTCTTATCATATTATAGCGATAGTCTTTCTAGAAGACCCTAATAAAAACAGATCATGATCCTTCATGCGTGTCACGTGTGAAAAACTCATAAACATATTTTAAGTATATTTGTACATATAAGTATATTTGACTGTGCTAAAGTGGAACTATTGCAATACTTCAGGTAGGGCTGTCATAATTATGAAATTTGGCTGATGATTGTCTATTAAATAATTGCGATTATGGTGATTCATTTTCTGTTTTGATGCTTTGACAATATAAATATTAATCACAATTAATTTTTCAATGAAGAAAATATATCCTTTAGAAATGTGAAGATTTTGTAAATAATTCAATTTACTATATAGCGACCTTAACAGAAAATAACTGTCTTGAGCACTCTAAAAGTGAGATGTGAGGATGTGTCGCCTTGCTATGTACTGTACATGCAGCAAGTCTTGAATCACTCATATACTGCATATACTGCAGATCATCCCTGTCAAAGATGTTTATGAGCCCAGCAAAAGTCCAACATGCAACAGAAAAATACAGCAACATGGTCATACCAATAAAACGCTTTCTTTTTTATGCAGTCTATACAACATTTCCATGTGCCCACCCTGGTTCTTAACTATGACTGGAAGAACTTTAAACAGTCTGTTTATGTAGTTGTTGCATGGCTTCTATGTAAGTCCATCAAACCAGAATTTGTTCATGGCAGCTATCAAGTCAGCCTTTGTTGTCAGCTTTCCTTCTTTTTGAATATAGTATTTTAGAGCAGACCACACCATCTCAATAGGATTCAGATCAGGTGATTCTGCTGGAGTCTTCACTTCATCAGCTGTGAGCGCACCGGCTCCGCATTTCTGACGGAGGAGAATCGGAAGCATAAAAGGACGAGCTGGCAGAATATACGACGAGAGAGGACCGGGCCCGGACACATGTGTTTATATTTATGTTTGTGTTGCCGGCAGTCGACCGTGAGGTGGCTGCCGGCATTTTACTTCCGTGTTATTGTTTGTTTATTTATTAAAACTTTATTTAAATGTTTGCCGGTTCCCGCCTCTTTCCTTCCTTACTTTGAACTGTATTACAGTCTCATTTTCAAAGAAAGACCGGACCATGCAGCATAAGGTGAACTGAGTTGTCGCTGAAACATCACAGAATGTATTTATTTGTTTGCTCCATTGTTTTGTTACATCTATGGATAGATGTAGGGGTTTATTTACATTGTTGTTGTTATGTTCAGCAACAGTTGTTAATGCATAAAACACTGTTGCTATATAATCACTTCAAATGAAGTTTTGGTGTACCCTTACTTTGTACATTTGTTTCATCTAGTTGGTATTACATCACACAATATCAGATCAATAAACAATAGTTCTTCTCCGTACAAAGTGGCAAAAGTGTTTACCCTTATTACCTTTTCAATGTTTTCAAACACTGTTTAACGTGGTCTTTTAATAAGGTCTTTATGTAAATGTTTGCAATCACGAACATGTATTATAATACAAATTTATGAATGTGCAAAATTTGTAGAGGTTATTTCTTTCAATGTATCTTTAAATAACCTCTAAAGGGTGAGACCTCAAGATGGTGCTTAATTCAATAACAACAGAAAAGTTTTGCAAATGCTGCACAAATGGATACACTAAAGGCACTAGACTATATTTTTATATAAATAGCTTTTATATTGATAGAGCACTGGAAAGAGGCACAAGTTACAAGATGAGAAAGAGTGGAATAGATGCTTGGAAAGGACCATTGCACTGGCAGAATATTACTATTCTTTAAGATGCTTTTAGTCACAATTCCTAAAGTTACATTCGTGGTTTTGATGAATTGACATTTCAAAAACGTGGATCCTAAACAAGTGTAGGCGTACATAATATGCCGCAAAAGACACTTTCTGTGACAGTATCTTTGTTGTGTTATGTTCCTTCTGACCACTAGGTGGAGACCTACATTTATATACAGTCATTTAGCAGACGCTTTTATCCAAAGCGACTTACAGATGAGGCAAACAATAGAAGCAATTGGAACAACATAAGGACAACAAAATGCATAAATGCAATAAAAACTGGTCTCATATAGCCCACCACAGTATACAGAGCTGAGGATTTTATTAAATGGACAGAAAGAGTAGAAGAGAGACAGAAGTCAGAACTAATCGGTCAGGTGTTGACGGAAGAGATGTGTTTTCAGAAGATTCTTAAAGATGTCTACAGAACTTGCTTAACTTGTAGCACCGGGCAGATCATTCCACAAATGTGAACAGATCCAGAGAAGGTACGTGAGAGTGATTTTTTTCCCTTTTTGGGATGGCACCACAAGATGTCATACGTTTGCAGAGCGTAGGGATCTGGCGGGTACATAAGTCTGCATTAGCGAGTGAAGATATGTGGGTGACGAACCAGTGGTGGTCTTGTAGGCCAAGAGCCTGTAGCTCACCTAGTGTTGTATAAAGCAGGAAGTGGTAGAGTGAGTGGTAGGTTTTTTTTAAGCTACCTCGTGGTTGTGTGCGGTTTGCCTCTACAATCCTGTTTGAGAAACGTTTGTGTTTTCAGCTCAAACCTGATTTATGGTGTGATCATTGTACTATGCCTGTGGTTTCCAGCACGCGTTATCAGACCAGTACACCATGTTGTGCTTTGCTTCTTATTATTGTATATTTCATATCGTATGTCGCATTTCAAACCGTGTTGCTTACCTGATCCAATCCTGAATGTGTTACGGTGCCCTCCAGAATACCTTCAGATCATGATGCGTATCCAAAGCAGTTCTTTCTTGCTTACCAAAATGAATTCATCAAACTTTGATCACTTTTTAACACTAAATGCGCAAAGGTTATCTTAAACTTGTGTGTTTATGATGTTTTTTTTATGATTCAATTACTTCCAATAGTTAATCAAAACCAGAAAACATTTATTTGCAATCTATTGTAGAAAGAGAATGGTTGCTCACAAGGCTACATCTCTGATGTGAATCATATATTTGGAAGTATTGACAGCCCTTGAAAGTGCACTTTAAAGAAAAGTGGATGTCTGTGAAGTATTCACATTTATTAAGCATTAATAACACGCGAGTTAAAAATGGCTCACTATTTGGCAGGTATTTCGTTCGAATTCCTTTTTATTTACGCAGTTATAACTACTTTATAATGCATTCGTAAATTACTTATTAATCTTTAATGAAAACATTTACAAATGCTTTATAAAGGGAAGTAACTTAATGTAGAGTGGTACCGATAAGACCGTTATAATCATTTTGTGACTGCTTCTCTCAACACACAGCAACAACTTTCCTGTAGCTCAGTGGTTAGCGCATGGCACTAGCAACGCCAGATAGGGATTCAATCCCAGAGATTTCACATACTCAACATCAAAATGTATAGTATAATACAATGTACGTCGCTTTGGATAAAAATGTCTGCAAAATGCATAAATGTAAATGTAAACAATTTATGGGACATTTCAATGTATCGCTCCCGCATCCCATGCTGGATTTTTGTATATTTGGTTTGCATTGCATAAGACTTTCAATATATGGTGTTGGTGCATTGTAAACATCTTTTGAATAAATGCTGAGAGAAAAAATAGACCTTTTTCATATAATATCAATCCTGACCGTTTGCAAAATGTGATCCTCTCTTATTTCTATTAAGTTGAATGGTGCAAAGTAGCTAGGACGGTTATAATGCCATCAAACTATGCCCAAAATATTTCTAAAGAAAAACAAAACTAGTCAGCTCTGATTGGATTTCATCTTTTTAATTGTAGGTGGATGTGTGTGAAAAGAGAAAATGTCTGTGCCCGTCAGTACAGATAACTGCCCGATCTGCTGAATAAGAGCTTATTTTCAGAAAACAAAAGGCGCCTGTAAGACCATCATGAGAGAATGAGCTCATCAAGAATCAAGTATTTCTGTCTTTAGATGCTGTGTGTAAACTCAATCATTATTATTTATTACACATTTACACTTTGAAGTTTAGTGTAGAGTGTTTAATAAGTGAGGCGTTAGTTTGTTACATTATTGGGGGATGTCCGCCTGTCGCCACACAAGGTCGATTTTTGTTGTAAATGCTGTTTTCTCCTTGTTTATGCAGAGCACAGTTAGAATTTGTTTGTTTATTTGCAAGGATAAGTGGTTCGTCCCCTCCAGCTAGTTAGTATTATTTATTTTTACATCATTATGTTGCAAACATATTATTATTATTATTATTATTATGTTGTAACAACACCCTGTAGCAACACCCTGGCAACTGCACAGGAATACAAAAGTGATGTAAGAATGACCTGTTAACTACAACCACAACACTGGAGGACTCGATCACGCTGAACACCATCCAGCACCTTAGCAACCACAAAGTATAAGCAACAACCCCTCAGCATAGCCCTCACGACCATTCAGAACACCGTAGCAACTGCACAGTGATGTGTTTAAAAACACTTGACAATCGCGTAGATTTGAACCCTCACAACTACTCACAACACCATTCACCCTTTCAACAGAAAATGTCAAAATCTAGTCAAATAACCTGTCGTTTTTGGTCAATCGAGGGCAGCCTTGGTGAAGAAAATAAGCTTAATACAAAAAGGCCATCTGTATGTAAAGAGTAGCCTGAAGCTTTCGCTGCTTTCTTTGGTCCAAGAGGCCATATGACTGACAGGTAAAGCAACCAATCCCGTTTCGTTTCGTTAAAGAACGCCATTACCTTTTTTTCCACAGGAAATCCTGTGAAATTCAACGGTGACGACATCAGGTGACCACTTCGAACGTGCTGAAGTGTTTCCAGAAAACTGTGCCTAATGCATCAGACGGTTAGCCAACGGTCCGTGGAAAGAGTACATAACATGAGATCATGAAAACTACATTAATGCAGTGTGTAATGTTGCCGTGTTTGAAAGTAAGCAGTCTGCCAAGTTGTAAATCCGAAGAAGAATGAATAATAAAGTTATTCAGTCGACTCTGAATCACTCAAACGAGTCGTCACTAGTCATTCACCAACCGCTGCAGATGTATGACACTACATATAGTCCCGCCTACGTTTTGCTAGGACTGCCTGCGAAAACTTCACTGTTCTCCCCAAACACTGTAGCTCTTGAGCCTCATTCGCCGTAGACCAATCACAGCAGACTAGACCATCTGACCAATCACATCAAGCTAGAGGAAAGGAGGGGATTAGACAGATGAATCACGGAACGAATCATTTGAGTCAGTCAAGAAGTAAGGTAAGAATAACTGCCTATTATAATGAAATAATAGTGTTTTTACACCTTCTATGACCATAAACTTGTTGTTGGAAAGTAGGACCTTAAAAATCCCTGGTTATGTACTCTTAAAGAAAAGTATGAAGCCGCTTTCATCATGTGTAATGAAGGAAAGCAGTTTTGTAAACAAAATCAAACACAATCTTAAGGGAAATAATTCATTTTGATCAAACAACCCCTCGTATAGACACATTGCAGGCCTGCTCTTATGTAAGCGCCATGTTGCCAGGAGCCTTCAGCGCAGGAACTGAAGCATCATCACTGTAGATCTGACTCCATTAAACTACAGGAGATCTGGATATTGAGCGCAGTGGTCAGGCAAACAGCTCTGCTCCATTAACTTTATACATCTTACAAAACAAAACACAAGTTTACCCAGCGCGAGCACCACTGCTGTGGAAGAGCCAATTTGTGAATACTTATCTGTAGCTCGCTTTTAGTGTTTCTTCTCTGATTGATAAATGAGTTACTTTAGCGAGTACATTTACACATTTGTCAGACACTTTCATCCAGTTCATTCAATGTATTCATTTGATCAGTATGTGTGATCCTTGGACCAACCAACGTTTGTGCAACTAACACAGACTCATGATTGAGCATCTTGCAATAAAACTAACATTTTGATTTAAATAATAATAGTCATCGCTGCGGACACCTAGGGTTGTCAAGATATCCATGAACATATCCTATGATACTATACCAGTGACAGTATCGTGACACCATGAATGAAATCTACAAAATAATGCAAAATTTCAATCGAATCCAAATTTACTTTCATTAATGAGAATGGTGAGAGATTAACTGATAAGAAAGAATAACTGGTCAAGACCAGTCACACAATTGTTATGATTTTATAAACCAACCCACAATAAAGATACGGTTGTATACCTCCGTATTTGCTATAGTAAACTTCATGTGAGAGCTAATTCTATGTGCGACATATTTCATCTACACTGCAACAAAGTTAATGGAATTCGGTAACTGTCTTCAAAACTATACTATACATCGCATGTATTAAAAAAGTCATAAAATAAGGATTTCAATGTTGGAAAAATGAAATGATATGCTCGCTTCTAACATGAAACTTGAAAATGACGAAAACAGACGTTTGGACAATATGACAATGTCGTGAGTAATCACAAACCCTACTGAAAGCATTCTTCCATAGTAGTAATAATACTTTAGATTTGAACCACTGAGATACTGCACATACTGTACTCTCGCAGCTATTGTATTCATTCACAAGTCGCCCTGAAATAATCACAAACAATATATTTGTATTTCATCATGGTGTCAGCACAGTAGAAAGAGTTTTCCTGCACAATAGTGAATGAAGGGGAAGCAGTGAGGTGCATCTCAGGCCGACAGCGGTTATTAATGACGCAGGTTAACTCTGCACATGTTGCCGACGCGCTCGCTTGACTTTGATGGCAGACTCAAGGAGTTTCACTGAACGTTTCAAGATTAAGTCATTATTTTCTACTGTTCTCTGGCTGCCAGAACAGAGAACAGAGAATTGAACAGAGAATTGAAAAGATAAGGTTGTCCTGGTTAGTTATCATTTCAGCCCATTTAGATTATTTGTGAGAGTGAAAGAAACCTTTCTGCCATCCAAATTACTTTGATAATTTATCTCATGATTTATTCTTATGATTATTAATTTCCACCAAAATGACCTGGAACAATTTGTCCCAGGAACATTTTTCTCCCCAGATCTCTTGCTGTCTGCGTTTCCACTGCGGTCTACAGTACCGTGAAGATTAGGCAAATCAGTCCCTTGACGTAGGACTGCATGTGATGGCTCCACCCAGTCCAAGAAGGGGCGGTAATGTCGAACAACGATGACGTCACATAAAGCGAAGGACACTCTTAATTTTTTTGTGCGACAATGCCCAGCTTGTATAGCCGACTTGATTATTTTGAAGTATACCTTTTCATTCCAGGTCATTGTTTCCAATTCCGGTTGGATTTCGTCCTCTGCAAAAAACTTAATAAAGCCTGGATCTCGTCGTCAGTCCATCTGTATTTTTTTGCCATTTCAAACAGTAAACAGCAGAAACCACACGCAACGCAACAAATTTTCAAAAATGGTGGTTTGTTTTTACCGGAACACGATGCAGCATGTAGAGTCAACCACTGAAATAGTGAACTCAACCAATGAGCATATTTGACGACCGAGGCCCACCCCCAAATCTTCCGGAACTCCGGAAAAGTACAACCTCACGAGCAGGGACTTTTTTTGGGGACATTTTTTTACCCGGAACTTTGTTTTGATCCCAGTTCCTATAGTTGAAACACAGAGTACTGCCCCAAAGTCCCGAGTTCTGGGGGAAAGTTCCTGCGGTGGAAATGCGCCAATATTCTGGGGTTCTCAGTGCCCTGTACAATGATTTGTACATTTGATTTCTTTGAATCACTTGACTCTGATTTGATACAGACGCTTATTCCAAAATTCAAGGTAAACACATTATAAGGAATCGAATACACTGTTAAATAACCTGGGGCACCAAAAACAAAACATTTACCTATAATAAATTGTACATAATTTTTAGGACTGTGCATTTGACGTGTTCCGTATTATGGAAAATTAACGCAATTAAAATGTTCAACGCATTTAACGCACCCATCCCCAGACATAAGTAGGTAAAATTACATTTCATACAGTTGACTTGACAGATGTGATGCTGGCAACAACTTACTACGTCATATAACATACAGTCTACTGTCAGAAAGAACCTCAAATTAAACATATCTGTGCAAAAATATAATATTAGATTTTGTCTCATATTTATTTAATTATGCAATCACACAAGCGCAATGTCATAGCAGTGGTATTTTTGTCCATAAAACAAGGAGTGAACATGTCAAGTTGATTTTATACAACTGTTAATTAAATAAGAAATTCATTTGAAGATTTATTTTTACAGTATAATGCCATGCTCTTATTTTGGTGTGATAAACAGACGCGATCTTTATAATGCGCGTGAAAACATAGAACGCTAATGACTGTGTCGTCCTTGTTTAGCTGCATGAGGTCATAAAAGGGCACATTTTCTCATCCCGTTTCCTCTCTCTGAATGCGGAAAGTGATTTCTGCGTCACCGCAGCTTACCAACAGCAGATAAAAGAGGGATACTAATAAGCGTGGATTCCTTTGATCCTGCCATTTGATAGAGGCAGCTGCCGTCATTGCGAGAAGAGGAAATGTCCCAGTGAGCCGCTGAATTTCATCTCTGTCATATCACTGCTGCTTTTCAATCATGTCATTACGACTATCAAATTGTTTGATTTGAACTGTCAATTGTTTGCCATAGGGAGTTTCATGATGATTTAGAAAAACCAACAATATTGCAACAGTACTTCATCCTATATTTAATGCATGAAACATGCTATTATTAACCTATAGAGCAATATAACTTTTGCCTAAAGAAATGCCATGCTGTGTTAAAACTTCTCCACCATATCCCACTCAGACCCCAGAGGGTTAACTAGATTTTTTACATTTTATAAGAAAAATATGGTTGCTGCTTTCTTGGTTAAATTTATGGTTGCCTGGGTGTTGCTAAGGTGTTTGTGGTGGTTGCTAGTTGTGTTTTGTGTTTTACTACTACGAGAGCATGTCATGTTGATTTTATACAGAAGTACATTAAATAAGAAATACATTTTAAGATGTATGTTATAGACAACATTGTCTGTTTTCCTAATTTTTCAACAAAAATATATAAGAAACGTCTCGGTTACGTATGTAACCTCGGTTCCCTGATGGAGGGAACGAGACGTTGTGTCGAAGACGACAGATGGGGTTCGCCCTTGAGAACCAATCAACTCTGACTACTATAGAAAGGCCAATGAAATTTGGCGAATGAAATTTGCATGCCGGGCTCCGCCCCCGGATGTCCGGTATAAAAGGAAGCCGGCGTGCAGCATTCACTCACCTTTTGTTCTGAAGAGCCTGAGAGCCTCTCACGACTGCAGCAGAATACGATACGTGTTAGTGGCATGAGGGACACAACGTCTCGTTCCCTCCATCAGGGAACCGAGGTTACATACGTAACCGAGACGTTCCCTTTCTGTCGGTCTCTCGACGTTGTGTCGAAGACGACAGATGGGGTTCCCTCTGGAAAACGCCACAACGCTGTATCGCGTCACAATCTCTAGCGAAGCGACGGTAACAGGCCTGGGCGTGTCAGCTCGATGCTTTCGCGAAACTGTAACCTTCCAGTGTGGTGGTCGGGGGGTTCCAGAGCTTTCTAGGAGAAAGATGGGAACAGCCCTGACCGGTAACCTTTCACGGACGGAGGCCTTAGCTCTCTACTGGCGAGAGGCCGTCCGGCTCGGGTTTACACCGGGTAAGCGCAACTTCCTTAATTAGGGATGCGCTGCAGAGGCCACCTCCTACCCGTGGGGAGGAATACGGTGGATAAGGTATGGTCTCGTCCTTGGAGGAGAACGCATGGAACGTGCGGGCTGAGTAGTTAACCGCGAGGTGGAGGTCCACCTGGGGAAGCTCATGGGTTACCAGGAGTGGGAACCATATCATGAGGATACATCAGACGGAACAGCCCACGGGGGGGGGGGTGTTACAGGCGTCCGGTAGCACTAGGTCCGGTTAGAGCCAGGGGATGGCTCACATGTTATCCCGGCCTAAGGGGGAAGGCTGCTCTGCCCAGCCAACCCCCAGGTGGTGCTTGCTTAGTGATGGATAGAATGCCTATTCTTAACCAAGTGGTTGGGTAAGAAGGGAAGCGGATAGGGTACCTGTCCTTAACCAGAATAGGGTAAGGAGAGAGGTAGATAGCACACTGACCCAGCCTCCTAGAGGGTGGGGTGATGCTTTCGCAGGCATACGCCCCGCCGAATGCCAGTCCTACATGTTGCCACGCAGGACGTGGGCTGACACCGGGTTTACGCTAAGGTTGTTTAACCCCTGCGAAGGTGTATGGGCGTAGCCCAACCCGCAGCTCTACAGATGTCTGCTAGAGAGGCGCTTCTGCCAGTGCCCAGGAGGTGGCTATACCCCCCTCAGTGGGCATGGGAGATTCTGAGATTGGAATGTCGTCGTAACGGCATCCACGACTCAGTGCGCCAACCTCTGCTTGGAGACAGCCTTCCCCTCTGCTGTCCTCCAATACAGACAAAGAGCTGGTCAGAGCTACTGAGGCCCTGCGTGCGGTCCAGGACACAACACGGAAGGGGTTGGGTCTTCCTCCCCGATGGGGAGCGCCTGCAAGTTCACCACTTCGCCCCGTAAGGGAGTAGTGGGAACTTTTTGGGCACGCATCCGGGCCTGGGTCTCAAGATAACGTGAGAGCTACCAGGGCCGAATTCAAGGCAAATCCGGGGACACGGAGGATGCTCGGAGGTGCCCTACCCTCTTGAAGGAAGCGAGCGCCATCAGGAGGGCCGTCTACTCGGTTGAGGAAGATCGGAACCTCCGAGGGGCTCTTGGGGGGCCCAGAGGCCCCCCCGAGGACCCCTTAGGGACCCAAGAGGGTATGGAGCGGAGATGAGGCGGGAGCCGCCCTCTCGCACCCCTAGGAACCTGGTGACCAGGTCGTGTCATCCTAGAAACTTTCCATCAACTGAGTCGTGATGAGTGGCGACAGCGACTACATACACACTCAGTGTGGAGGGGAGATGTTAGTCTCCAGTCTCGTAAGAAGGACAACACAATCCTGATCGAGCACCTCAGTGGGTCTTTCTCGTTGAGAGAGACACCAGGACAAGAAGCGGCGCCGTCTAGAGGCGTGTAACCGCCCAGTAGATGGGGCCCTAGCCTGGGTGATGGTCTCCGCCATAGAGGGGGAGTAGCCAACTCAGGATCTTCTCGTCCCGTCTAGAGACCAGACATGGTGTTCCCGAGGTCTGATCTGGGATGCCAGAACGTGTCCTTCCCCTGAGAGAGCAGGTCCTCTGTCAGGGGAATGGGTCAGGGGGAGTCGCTGTCCAGAGCATCAGCTCTGACGCCAAGTGCGGTTAGACCAGTGCGGTGTAACCAATAACACTTGGTGCTCCTCTTCCCTGGCCTTGCACAGTGTCTGTGCAAGGAGGCTCCTGGGGGGGGGAAGGTGCTTCCGCCCCGCGCGCAAGGACATCCCTCGGAGTACCAAGCGGGCCTACGCGGGGGTGGAGTCGCCACTCTCTACGAGGCATAAACTGACAAGAGAGCGTGTCGGCTGTCTAGTTCAGTTTGCCCGAGGTGAGTGTGGCCCACAGGGAACGGATCACCTGTTGACTCCACCGGAGGAGGCGTCGAGCAAGTTGTGTTAGCTGCTGTGAGCGAACGCCACCCTAAGATCTGATGTACGCTACAGCTGTAGTGCCGTCCTCGGACCAGCACGTGCTTGTCCCGCACGAGAGGCCGCAGCCTGCTCAGTGCAAGTAGCACTGCCACAACTCCTGGCAATTGATATGCCAGCGCAGGTGGGGGGTTCGCCCAATGCCCCGCCTACGTGCCCGTTACACACTGCACCGCACCCCTGCAGGGAGGCGTCCGTCGTCACCACGACTGCCTCATAACCTGCCCTGAGGGACCTTAGTCCGCCGAAAAAGGGGAAGTTTGGTGCGGGGCAGGGGCGTCATCACCATGCGCCTGCTGACGCTCTCCTCGGAACTCGACTCTGAAGCCAGTGTTGGAGCGGTCTCATGTGCATCAACCCGAGGGGTCTCACCCGACGAGGACGCCATGCCCAGGAGCCTCTGAATCGTTTCAGGGGGACCACTGTCTGCCTGAAATGTACCAGGCAGTTCAACACCGGCTGGGCGCGTACTGCGGACAGTAGCGCCGACATGGTGACAGAGTTGAGTTCCCTACCGAGAAAGAGGATGCCTGCCTGGGGAGAGCTTGTCCTTTCCTCGGTTGACCTTCCCAATCGATCTGGGTGCCGGAGGGCCCCTTGTATACATAACAGATCTCACGAGTGTGTCAGGCCAGTCGTTGAGATAGTTAAGTACCCGCACACCTTCCTCCCCTCAGGGAGAAAGGGCGGCTTCCACGATCTTCATGAAGACCGTGGAGACAGGGACAGATCGAAAGGAATTTCAGGTCGATTGCCACGAACCAATCCTGACACCTGATGGGTGTCAGGACGCGCCTCTGCGTGAGCATCCTGAGCAGCAGCTTGTGAAGGTGCTTAGTTCAGGGTACGCAGACCTCCGGGGCGCAACCCGCCGTCTTCTTGGGAACGATGAAGTGCGGGTTGTAACCCACCGAACATCTTGGTTTAAGGGACGAACTCGATGCCTGTTTGCCAGAAGGGTGGTGGTGACCTCTACCCGAAGTATGTAGGCGTCCCTAGCCTCAGACAGAGGGAGAGATGCTGCCCCAAAACTTGAGAGTCTCTGGCGAACTCCGAGTAACCAAGACGGACCGTCTGCCTTAGCCACCGAGACAGTGTGGGCAGCTCTCGAGCTCCCAGGGACTGTGACAGGGGGACCAAGGGGACGTCTGCTTCACCATTCCCACGGAGGGTGGTTCGATGGCTGGCGGAGCTAACCCTGTCGCGGGGAGGGGGCCCCGGAGGGAAGGTTGGCTCTGCCTACTTACCTGCCTGGCGGGACAGCTGCACGCACTGTCCTTGAGAGTGGTAGCAGCTGTCGTGTGTGTACGACCCTACGCCTCGCCGGGGTGTGGGGTCGGGTTTGCCGGGCACAGTCCAGTGGAGTGTGCGATCGGCAGGAATGAACCCCCAGGGGAAACAGAAAACTCACTGTGAGTAAGTGGGCGCCAGGCCCTGAGAAGGGCCCGGCTTGGTGACGAGGCAGGAGCCGTCCCGTACCGACTGATCAGAGCCGCAGCTGTGAAGGTCGGGCCCGATGTTGCTCCCCCTGGGGTCTTCCCATCAGTGTCACTTCTCGTGAGAAGTTTAGCTGACGGGGTAGGTTTCCCCCTCGACTTCGACTTCCGGGGTGCCACCTGCGGGGGCACAGTAACCGGAGCCGATGTGGAAGGGGTCCTAGGCTGTCGGGAAACAGACATGACGTGAGATCTCGGAGGCTTGAGGGCGGCCGAGTCGCAGCGTGGTAAAAATGTGGCTAATCGCCACTGTCTGCTTCTTCACCGTCAAAAACTGCTGAGCGCAGTCCTCGACGGTGTACCAACAGCCCACCCTGCGAGACGGGTGTAACAAGAAAGCGGACTTTCTCGGTGTCACGCATCTGCGCAAGGTTCAGCCGGGGGTGACTCTCCTGGACCACTTCCGTGGACATCGTCCGACCCAGGTCCCGTGCCGCCACCTCAGTCGCTCCGTAGAGCGCTGTCAGTGGCGGCACAGAAAACCTGCATTATACCTGGGTCGGCCTTACCCTCGTGGAGCTCTCTCAACGCCCTGGCCTGGCGGACCTGCAGGATGGCCATGGCGTAGAGAGAGGAGGCAGCCCGGTCCGCTGCAGCGCAAGGCTTCGGCACCATAGATGTCGAAGTCCTACACGCGTTGGACGGTAGGCGTGGCCGATTCTCCCCAGGCGGCAGCCGTCTGCGGCACCGCAGCCGCACGTACCGCCCGGGGGATCTCGACGTAGCCTTTGGCTGCCCCACCCTCGAGGGAAGTGAGGGAGCCGGAGCTGTTTCGACCGGAGCGGTCCGTGGAGCGCTCCTAGTCTTACACAGCTCCTCATGCACCTCCGGGAAACAAATGGCACCCGGTGTGGGCGCGGTTTGCACCGCGCTCCGCCCCCAGGAACCACGCATCCCCGGATTAGCATGGCTGACATCACTTCTGCTTCCTCCTGAGCTCGACCCCCCTGGGGGGGGAGCTCGGATTCGTCAGAGTCGGATGCCAGTCTCCCTCCGATGCTGCGAACGACATCTCATCTACGTCACACATCGTTTCCGCGTGCGTGCCTGAGGATCCGAACGGTATGCCACCGCCGGTTGGGGAACGTTCAGAAGAGCGAATCGGGGTGCGATCGGCCCGTGAGCACTTGGCTGGCGGGTTTACGTTCGCAGAGTTCCCCATATCACTAACGCTGCTACGTGGGTGGTCATCGGGGCCGTAGCCACAGATGTCACAGCCCGGGTACGAAAATGGTGGCTGGTTCCCGTAGGAAGACAGCCACCCGTGACCGCAACTTCTGAGTGACAATCCGCCCGCAGTGCGGGCAGATGTGTCAACGAACGCTGCTTCAGTGTGCTGGACGCCCAGACACCTAATGCAGCGATCGTGTCCATCCCCCTCCTCGATGAGGGTGCCGCACCCAAGAGAACAGCGGGATGTGCCACGCTGGAAAATTGCTCAGTCCTGAAAAGGACCTTTTAGAAATAATCTCTATCACCTCCGGAACCGCCGAGACGCCCAGGAGAAAGTCGCTGCAGGAAGGGACGATCCGCTGCTCTGCGTCGTAGATCCGGCGAAGTAGAAGAAGAATTCGTTGAATTCTTTTTGTTCGTAGTCATGAGCGAGGGCTCTGAAGAACAAAAGGTGAGTGAATGCTGCACGCCGGCTTCCTTTTATACCGGACATCCGGGGGCGGAGCCCGGCATGCAAATTTCATTCGCCAAATTTCATTGGCCTTTCTATAGTAGTCAGAGTTGATTGGTTCTCAAGGGCGAACCCCATCTGTCGTCTTCGACACAACGTCGAGAGACCGACAGAAAGGGAACATAAAGCCTCAGGAAAAGTGTTGCACATCTCTGAGGAGCACACAGCGTGGTTTCGTTTCTAAATGAATACGTTTCTTGAGCGAATTGGGTGAATCAATGAATCTGTGGCTCATTCATAAAGAGTCATTTACTGCATTCCTGGACGACTTCAGTGAATTGAATGTATTAATGACATTTACCGCCACCTACGGGCAATTTTTAATTCTCCAACGAATTTAACAGTATTACATTTACATTTACATTTAGTCATTTGGCAGACGCTTTTATCCAAAGCGACTTACAGATGGGGTAAACAATCGAAGCAATTTGGGACAACACAAGTACAACAAAAAGCATAAGGGTAACCAATAAAACTGGTTTCATAAAGCTTACCACAGTATACAGAGCTAAGTTAGTTTTTTTTGTGTGCTTTTTTGTTGTTGTTTTTTTAAGAAGAAGAAGGAGAGTAGAAGATAATAAGAGTATTAAAATAAAAAAGTTAAAGCGGGCGTAACACACAGGGTGTCTGCCAATCTCATATTAATTTTGAGTATCTATAGAGTAGTATTGCATACTTCCATATCCTCGAAGAGTATTTAGTTTGATCACATTTATAAAAGATAGACACAGCTTTAATATTGTTCCCGAAAACATACGGCACATGAGGGGGGAGGGGTAGGCTGAACCAAAGCACGTGCTGTTGTCAACGTAAAGTATGTCAACTTTAGTCTTGTTTTAGTATAGGTAGTCTTAGTCCTGTCTTGTCATCTTATTATAGTCCCCTGTTTTGTTACCCCCTTGTGGGTTCTTGATTTGTATTTTTAATAATAATGATAATAATAATTTAATAATATGTCTTGTTAACAGTCCTCTGTCCTTGTTCCCTCACCAAACCGTGACGGTTTCAATTTGGGGTTGACTATTTCTTTGGGGAAGAGGAAGATATTTCTTAAGAATGTTAGTAACCAAACTGTTTTGGTCTTTAATTATAATAATTCAGCTTCTGAAAAAAACAAAATGATGGCCGTTTTAGCTTCTGAAAATCTAAAGCTGCTTTCTGTATTGTCTTATTATGGCTTTAAATGAGATTTTGGCCCCAAATGTGGTGTGTGATTAAGTTGCGATTAATTAGGTTAATTAATCGCAACATCATGTAGTTAATTAGATTAAAAGTTTGAATCGCTTCACATCGCTTTTTACTTCCGATATGTTCATTCTGCCAGGGTGCAGCATCGTAGGGTTTTCTGGGAAAGTTTCTGGATGGTTTCACAGATATGTCTGAGGCTGTTCCTTTAATACTGTAACTCAATACGATAATCTGAGGTATCATTCACATCCAGAGGAAAAACAACTCGGGATTTGTGCAGATTTATTGTGGGGTTTATACTAATGATAAATGCCTCCAAGAGGTTTTTTTGTCCTGGGAATCTATAGTACATTTCAACGCAAGAAGACAAAAACAATCTGTAAAAGCATCTCCAATTTGTTCAGCTGTTTATGTTTTATTCATTTGGATCAATACAGAGAAGTATACGATTACCCAGATTTGCTGCAGCAGTCTAATGAGTGCCCTCAAAAGTACATCCAGTAATGGGCAACCAATCAATGCTCCTGACAGCCATTATGTCTGCAGAACGACTGGACAACAACCAACAAATCTCACATCGAGACCTTCTGGGCTTGTCTCAGCGATCAGACTCAATAACCTTCCGTCTCTAACCACCAGAATATCTGCTGATGGCTTTAGGCTCTGTAGGTTTAAGATGAAACATCTGACAGATATGAGTTTGCACAGCACCGACTGAATCCAATTGTCAGACCGGGAGGAGCCTTCCTCCCGTCTTCCTGCGGTTATGACAGGTGTGTGCTAATGAATGTTACACATCATGTGACCGGCTCTGAGCTGCACACGCATCTGAAGCCGTGAAAAAAGATTCAGCATGCAGTCACAGAATGATCAATCACCCATTTAGTAAATGAGATCTCAGAAGCCAAAGCTACTAGACAAGTCGGATTTATACCGCCGCTTGTTGCATTATTAAACTCTGTAGCTCTGCGTCTTTGTGTTTAAAGATATGTTTACCCAAAGGTGAATATTCTGTCATGATTCACTCACCCTCATGTCGTTCTAAACCTATATGACTTACTTTCTTCTGAAGAACGCAAAAGAAGATATTTTGAAGAAAACAACATTGACCCCATTGACTTCCATTGTCTGAACACACAACCACTTCATTTTTCTAAATATCTTCTTTTGTGTTCCACTTATATGGAGTGTTATTAGAACTGTTGGAAAATGGTGAACTATACTGTTTAATCTCATATTTTACAATACATGTTTTATATTTGTCTGTTGACTGTTGCTTTATCCCAGCAACTGGTGGTTGCTAGGGCATCTATCTTACCCCTCCTAATTCGCATTAGAGGGTTTGTCGATGTTTTGCTGAAGAACATCCATGACATTTTTCTGATCTGAGAGGAGAGTCATACGGCATCGCTGGAAAATCTGTGAACTGTCATTCAATGCTTTTTCTCGAGGTGCTCTAGTCGAATTCAAGAGATCAGTCAAAGTGTCCTGGACGGCCTCTGGCAGGTATCTCTGTCCCTGTTATGGAGTGAGTTCCCGTGGCTACTGTTTCCATGGTGATTTCTCAATAGTAGGTCTAGATGATAGCCAGCCATCAAGTGCGGAGCTATAAGTGTCTTCCCTACGTGTGTCTGGCTGTGAGCTCACCCATCCGGGATTGTCATCGCTTGTTGTTCTGCATGCTCCTACTTTATCCTCTGAAATAATTTACAATCATCATCAAATTTAAAAATGTGCATTCACAGAAATGCAGCCAATGCGTTTCCAGATAAGATTTTCTAATGGTCTGGATTTGTACTGTATGTCTGCCACAAGTGCAGCTCAGTCATCTTCATTAATGATGTAACTGCAGATAGAAGGAGCAAAATACATTTAATTGAGATTTTCTGTGAAATCCATCAGCTCATGCTGCGCAATATCTGCAGATTTTAAGCAAGTGTTGTTGACTCATCCAGACTGCACAACGGGGAAAAGCTAAAGTTATCGGTAATGTCAACCTTAAAGGAGTAGTTCACATTCAAAATACATTTTCATGATAATTTACATAAAATATGTTTTTGGGGGTTTGATGAAAACATTCCAGTATTTTTCTCCATATAGTGGACTTTTCAACGAAATTACGTATTACGTGAAGTCATGAACGTGCAACGAAGAACAGAGCAAGGCAAGCATTTGTGTTTATATAGCATATACATCTTATTTTTTTTAGAAAATGACGATCGTTTCGCTGGATAAGACCCTTATTCATCGTCTGGTAACGTTTAAAGCCCTTTGAAACTGCACTGAAACTGTAATTTTGACCTTCAACCGTTTCAAGAGAAAAATCCTGGAATGTTTTCATCAAAAACCTTTATTTCTTTTTTGACTAGAGAAAAAAAACAGAAACATCTTTGATGACATGGGGGTTCATATTGAATATAGACGTTATATGGACATTTCTGAAATATCTGGATCTTTTTCTCCGAAGATATTTCACATGTGACATAGCAAAAGGCAATTAAGGCATAAGAAAAGGTTCCCTTTACTTTCCATTGGATTGCATTGGTGTCTAAAAGAAATAATTGGGAAATAAAATCGATTTGTGATTCTTTTTTATTTGGTCAACAAACATTGCAGTAAACTGTCAATTTCCAGCTATTAATCACTGTCAGTAAATACACCCTTTAATTTAACATTGAGCTGGCCTCTTGTCTCCAGCACTGGACCAGACTCAGTCACAGAGACCTGATGATGAAAAACTGGTGGCAGTACAAATGATGCTGGTTGCCCCTTCACGCAGCCATAAATCCTTCCTCTATATTCCCTGTCCAATATTATCTATATTCAATAACTGTCCTCCTACAGTTCAGTGCGATTTCAGTCAACCTCTGCTTCTGATCCTGCCCACATCATAGAACTGAACCTTCTCTTCATTCACTAAAGGCTAGCCGTGGATTATCCCGCTTATACCATGGTTATTTGTCAAGTAAAAGCTTTTATTGATGTTTACAGTGTCGATTTAGATCAAACTGACCGGAGATACCCATGCGTTAAAGGCTTTTAATGCACACCTTCCAGCCAATCAGAATCCAACATTCAAACAGACCATGGTATAAAACCTTTAATGCACAGGTAGCTCCAGTCAGTTTGATTACATTTAAAATGAACTGACAAAATAACCGTCATTTTCACCTGTTTGATCTAAAATGACACTGTAAACATCAATAAAAGCTTTAACTTGGCAAATTACCATGGTATAAGCGGGATAATCCATGGCTAGCCGTGCATTAAAGGATTTTAATGCACTTCGCGGAGGGAACCCAACCTGCGCTTCGCATAGGGTGTTTCTTCGTTTCTTCTTCGATTTTAATGCACGCTAGCCATGGATTATCCCTTATTATAAGTGCATGAATAAAAAGGAGGATTCTAACTAAATACCTGCCGAATAGTGATTAGGTATAAGGAAAACAACATAACACCATAATGTGTCCAGTTTGACAGCCTAGTATTGCAAACAACTTCAAAATAATAATGAATCTGCTTTCGAGTCAAATAAATAATGAATAAATACACTTATGAAGCATTTATAACATGTGAGTTAAAAATGACTCACTATTTGGCAGGTATTTCGTTAGAATTCCTCTTTTTATTCATGCCGTTATAACTGCTTAATAATGCATTTGTAATTGACTTATAAATGCTTTATAAAGGGTTCCTTAACGTAAAGTGTTACAGATCATTTTAATAAACTTAATACTCTGTAATACTCTGATGTTTTAGAGTTGGGGCTACAAGAATGAACCTTGTTATCGGTACTATAAAACCGGGCAGAGGATCTCAGATTCCCAGAATTCTTTGCATGCTGGATAATGAGAGTAAATGTAAAAATAATGTTTGATTAAGATGTCAGGTTGGTTGTGGTAATACCGTTTGAATCGAAGCACCGGAGCATGCAACACTAACCCATTAGGACTTTTATACACTCCTGAAATTTGATTTCTCATTTACATTTTTAGATTAAGCTAGTTGGACCTTTGTATTAGAATAAATCCCAGAATTTATATCACTACTCTAAGTCACAAAGCCGGCATGGAAATTTCGCAGTGACTGGATGACTTCAAGCAAAGATGTATAATTAGTTTCTAACAATTTTAAGAGCCTAGTATGCTGCTAAAACGAAAACTCAAGATGTTTTCGATCAGGTAAAACATGTATGGTGCTCAGCGACTTGTGATGAACTTAAAGTGATAGTTCACTGACAAATCGTTCAAAATTGACATACCCTCATGCCATTCCGAACCTATTTTTTTTCTTCTGCAGAACACAAAACAAGATATTTTGAAGAATGTAAACAAAGACCAAGCAAATCCACAAACAACACTGGATCCCATTAATGCCCATTGTGTGGACACTAAACCACTGACACATTGTGCTCTCAGTGTCGTATACAGGTTTTAAAACACATGAGGGTGAATAAATGACGTCAGAATTATGGGCGAGCAAAGATTTAGAACAAGAGATCTCTAGGTGCCTGGACTTTGGAGTCCCACCACTGCTGCTATGTCAAGCAACAAGGATGATACGGATAACAAATGGTTCAGGAGTACAGATACTGTAGTGTATTCTGTAGTGTGATCAGTTCTCTGTCCGCAAAGTGAAAGAGATGAAGCTTGACTATGAATCTGTCAGGTCGGTGTTATTTGAGGATAGTCTTTTTTATTGCTGGCATCGGTCCCATGACTGTGAACGGTAAAATGAAATTGTGCTGTAAAACCTAAGTAAGGAGGACAATTATGAAGACAGAAATAAATCTCAGCCACACTCAAATCAAATCACAGCACAGCATATTGAAATCACGCAGGCAATCCGATTGGAGCTTGACATATCTGTCTTTTGGATCCATGGAGTGGGAATGTATATTCGATTAAGATTCGACCCAGCCTGACTGTCTTAAGACTCTGACTGGCACCTTTTGAAAGTCTAAATAATGACAATTATCTTGTCTATAAACATTGATCCGGGTTCTGTCTTGACCGGCCTTTTACCTTTATAATGGTTAAAGTACAGCGTAGCTTTGCAAAGACAAGCATTTTGAAGTAATGATCAGCAGTAATATACAACAATACGGTTATACCCTGAGATCTGGATCGATCTGGACCTCTTCGAGAGACAGAAAATATGTTTTATAATGGTGTGATGATGACGTATCTGGGCTCCCACTTGTGATCAAACCACTACTGCCAAAAAATAACAAACCATTAAATGACAAAACGAGTATGACATGTAACGCAGTTGTGAATTATGATGGAAGTCTATGACGCATGGCAGAAAAGGAAAAGTTGCATACAATAACCTCAGCTGTAAAAACATGTGACTATTTTTGGTAATGTGAATTATTTTAGAAAGACAAGAAATTCTCTGAAATGATGAAGATGCTGAATGATGATGTCACCGATATGTGCACAGATGGTTTGACTGCATGTGAAACCTGTTTGAAAACCTGTCTTCATAGCTTGGCAAACTAAACATATTGATATATTTCAGCTTTTTTATATTATATCATTATTTGACCACTAATAGGTTGCGGGCTATCTTTTCTAACCATCTGAGGTATAGTTTCCTCTAGCATATTCTTAAATTTATAGACCTTCAAAGATCAAATTCAGCTTCAAATTCATAATCGTCCAGGCAGGTAGCAGACAGTTCGAGTTAAATTTGCAATTTTGTTTTCGTGCCTCTAATTTGCACACACAAAAAAATATATATAGACAATTTAAAAGTGACAACATAAACAAACGTTACTGTGCATGTGCGCATTCGTGGACTAACCTTAAATTCCGGTACACATTCACAAACAATAGAGTGCCTGTAGGTTATTTCGGATGACAATAAAAAAGAAACCGAGAAGAACCGTTTTTTGGCTAAACTTATCTCTCCAATATTTTGAATGTGGACTGCGATATCAAGCGCAACCACTAGATGTCAATGTACCATACGGTTTCTTTAAATGCGACCAAACTATACAAACCATTCAACAAATTGTTTATTTAACATAGTGAACATACAAAAAAATCGTTTATAAAATACAATTATAATACAATAAAATGATAATAATATAAATTAACATTAATGTTATAAACTTCCTGTTTCAGTTATTCCACACTACACAAACGTTTGAACAAAATTCAACCAACAGAACATTTATAACCTAATCAAAATGTTAAACGGACATCTTTAAGATTTATTTATTTATGTGAGATTAAAAAAAAACTGAAGCCAGATCTTCTGGACAAGTGTTTACATCTTGCAAAGGGAACAACATAAACAGATATTGAGTTCCTATTAAAATAGCTAGTTCTACATTTCAAAGAAACAAGTGAAATCCAGTTTTGGATTCACGATGCCACTGATACTGCACAACAGCAATATGACTAAGAGGCACAACAATAGAATAATGAATGATGTTTCAAGACAAAAAGCATCAAATCCTATATTTAGGACCTATTTAGTGGTAACACTCTTTTGTTTTGAAGGACGTTTTCTATTTGACTGTGAATACATTAGCCCTGCGCCGGAGAGGATGGGTGGAGAGTACACGGCTCTGAAGTATGTCGACTAGAATTGCCAAAGGGCGCTGAAACACGGGCAGTGCTGTCCAATGACTTTGCAGTCCTCTGGAGGACAAGAGTTTGGCTGACAACATTTGGATGGCTGGCAGTCTGGAGACGCGATCTATTTAATACCGACCCCGTGGAGCTGTTATAGAGCGTGAAAGCATGAGCTGGTATTAGCAGCCTTTCATTATTACAGTCTAATATAGTGCAAAACACAAATCAGACGATTAGACGTCCCATCTGTATGAGCAGTAGGGACGTAAATGCTGTTCAGTTGGCAATTAACGTCCTTTACTGACATCAACATTTTTTACTATACATTATCTAATGAAGAACAAAAACGTCCTACTGGTACAATAGCATATCACTGTTGCTGTGTGATCCCCGGGAATCAATCGCAAAACCTTTTTCAAGCTTAACAATTTTGTCTCAGGTGTGTCTCCTAAAATGGTCTTCTAGGTCCACTCAAGCTGACGTGGATAAAACCTGATGAGAACATCTTAAGAGCTTCACGGGAATCACAGAAGAATAATAGAGGAACAGTATCACAATGGCTTTTTTGGTTATTGGTTCTTCAATATTGTATATTTATGTAATTTTCTTGTTTAAACAAGAAGACTTTGCATTTTTGTAGTCATCTACTTAGAAAGAACTGCATAGGTGCAGTTTTAGGGTCATGGTTTTCTTCTCTTTAACTCTCCTCTTATGTATGAGGTCAAATTGACCGCATCTTCTGAAAAATATCAGGGTTGTATTTTTAAACCTTGAGTCTGATAATAGTCCGCAAGAAAATACATTTAATAACATAACATTATATATTCCCATTGTTTTTAGTTGTTTTTATATGGCTTAATATTTTTGAGAAAGTTGAGAGAAATTTTTGGAGTCAATATAACCCCACACATTATTGAATTGCTTAGATTTGCTTTAGTGCATTATGCATTCTTAACTGCTTTGATATGACTGGAGCCTCCAGGGACATCAGAGGATTCTGCTTACAGTCTTTTCAACATTTACAGACGATAAAAACTATTTATGATGATGTGAAAATTACCAGAAAAATATTTGACCTTTTTAAAGCTAGAAGTGGAAAAGAAATATCTATTTTCAACATCTCCATCTGTTCTAACAGTAACAACATGTTTTTTTTTTTTGCCAGGGCATTGCTTTACTGTTGCTAAGATATTCTGGGTGGTTGCTAGGGTTTTCTAAATGTGGTTGCTTACTGGCCCAAATCAACACAGTCCAATCTCAATGTTACTCTGATCGCACAATATGTAGTTTTAGAGCAAATCTAAAATGTTTTTCCCATCATTTTGTTGTCCAGTATATAGATTATATATAAATCAAGAGATAAATCAAAAATCTAAATTCTGTCAAATTTCTTCATATCATGTCGTTCAAAACTTTCTTCTGTGGAACACTAAGAAATATATATTTGGAGAAAATCTCAGTGGTTTTGTGTTCGTACAATGGAAGTCAATGGCGGACAATGCTGTTCAGTGTGCAGTTTTAGCAGTTCAATACTGAAACACATTCTGGCAGGTCATTCAGCTCTCACTGACGAGGATCAGTGATAAAGCTGAGGATACAAACAGTCAAATGTTCCACTGAGATGAAGATGCGGCTCATTTACAAACGCCCCTCACACTGTTAAAAAACATTATCACACATAATCTTTGTTTCCCCGTGAGGAAAAAATCACGACAAACGAGAGTCGTGACTAATGGAAAAGCATCATTATTGTAGGTTTCTTGTATGTGTTTTCTATGTTTTGCATGTCATGAATTATCAGTTATCATTGGAAAAACAATAGTTTGATATTTTTCTCTTTACTTTTTTATTTTTTGTTTTAAGGAATAGCTTTCTTCACGTTTTTAAAATCTGTTGAAAAACAATTAAACAGTCTACAAGACAGTTAAAACAATACCTGATTTTGAATCATACTTTTTAGTATTTTATTTTACAATTAAATGTAAAATGACCGGTTTACACCATGATAGCTACTGTAAAAACACAATCAGTCATTTTCTGGCAGCTGGGGCACCAGAAAAATACTGTAAAATAACGGTATGCACACATTACGTTTTTTTTCACATAAAATACTTTGTTCATGGTTTTATTGTAATTTGCAGTATGTTTCTGTAATTTTTGGCCAATGTTATTACTATATTTAAAATATATGTGAATAATTGGCAAAATATCTGTAAGAGTAATGTTTTTTACATCATACGTGGAAAATCTCAAAAAACAACAACAACAATACAATTCTGTACATTTTGTTTTTACAGTGCAGTGTAACAACATGCCTTGCTATCTATTTTTATAGTAAAAAAATGCATCAGCAAGTTCTGAAAGTTCCAGAAGTTTTGACTTTATTACCGAGCCATGAAAAAGTTTCACTGACATTTAAAGTGGCAGTCCGTAGGATTGGCCTCTTTGTCGCCATCTCAGTTTGTAATTGCTACTGCAGGTGATGTGCGGAGGTATTTCTTTACGTGAGTTGTGATTCGGCACTGCTCAACTGCGCGGATGAGTCTGATGTTTTGAGTCTTGGCCTGTGACACAGGTGGTCACTGTAACGTTACATCAGTAGCGTTGATAACATGGCAGATGTTATAACACGAAACAAATAAGAACATAAACAGACACAAATAGCGCAAATGGAGCTGCCAACACTGCCGTTTTGACCGGGAGTCTCCTGTTTTGTTATTTCTCATGGAAACTCCCGTAACACGAACCGGACAGAAGATCCCCGAACGCGGATCTCAAATGCTGACAGGCACGATCATACATCATTATACACCATACAACTATATATACTATATGTATAGCCTTGCCATCATATCCGGATATAAGTCCGTCAATTTGAGTAAAATCACAGGCTTCACTTGTCCGTGCTAATTCGCGCCACATGAAATACAGATGTGGGGAGGTCATTTCTAAATCACACGAGGTCCCCAGCTAATACTAATCCCGTGCAAATAGGGCTTAAATTACATTTATAATAATGAACATAAAGAGAGAAAGAACAACCGATGAAATTGTAACTGTTACCCGTTTGTGTTAACACAACAAGTGGGCTAGGGTTTTTGTGTAATCTAATGAAATGTCTTACCTGTTCAGAAGAAATTAAGCGATGTCTGCATCCGTTTACAATTCTTTCAGATCACAGAGTTCACGCCACCTTTGAAATGCCTTGCCAATATTAATTCTTGTTTTCGCATGAGTCCGATCACATTCCCTATCTCTTTGTATACTGTCATCAGTTCGTTCTTACTTGTTTTCTCACAAATGATGAATCCCCAGATGTCAACACTGCTTGGCGTTTTAAAGTAAAAGTACTAAACGCTGCCATAGATAATATTGAACGTTGTATGAAATCCTACCCAGCAGTTGTGAGGACACGCTACATACCGCCTGTCACTCGCAGCATCCACACGTGGGCCAGCAGCCGGATCCTCTTCGTTCTGTGTACGAATGTGACGAAATGACGCATAGACAAAAGACACCATATGAGGATCACCGGGAAAGTCGACCCGACAGGGCAAATTACAAACCATTATTACAAGCTTTCCGTAGTGAATCCGGCAAGGGTAATTACACAGTTTTAAACACCCTTCTTTCATGCACTTGCTCAATAATTGGTTTTAGCTCATTTTTACGCAAAAGAACTTGCAGATTGCTGCTTTGAAGCGTGACAACCATTCCCCATTTTCTCCTATATTGTGTGCTGTTTCTGATATTTCTTGCTGGTTGTCTGTCTTTAAAGTTTAGTAGGCTTGTCACAGTAAAATATGAAAGCTTTTAAAGATTTCCCAGCAAGTCCCTTTTCATTGTCAGATTAATCTCAAAATGTTGCCTATCAGGATTGGTGTCTCAGAACAGTGACCGCAACACAACTCCTCCTCGCTGCCCTGGTCTGTCTGGAAACCTAAAAATATTCTTTATGAAATAACATTTGAATTATTTGATATAACTCGCCACATTAGGTTGCATCAAGAAAAGTAATTTTTAAGGCTCATATTTTAATATACTTTAACGTCTGCACGTTTTTTGCACATTATGTTTGTAAAATATGTATTTTAATATCTGTTTATAATCCCTGCCAATGTGCATTTTTTATCTAATTCGACTAATTTGGCTTGTAAATTTGTGCGTTATTTTTATATATCCACCTTTAAAGGACACAAAGGAATACCTTGTACCTCCTTGAAAGAAAAACATTGTACAGAAGCTAACCTTGAGAGAAATGATAGTACGCTGTATATTATTCTCAGATCCTTCATAATAATTCTCCCCAGTGGGAGGTTCTCCGTTCCACAACAGTTTATCTGTCAAGCTCCGCTATGAGTCACATGAGGGTTTGTTTCCTAATGTGAGTATTATCGGAGTACTCTGACACTCGCAATAAAACTGGCAATGGATCAAACCAGGTAGCAGAAAGGCACGTAAAGAAATAGGGCTTAAATCATCACAAACAGGGCATTTAGGCTTTCTAACATAGAGTTACACAACATACAGTACAGTAGCTAAACTGTGTGTAAAAGGACACTTCTCCTTTCTTTATCACCGAGTCTTTGTCATCAGTATGTATAATGACATCTTATGATGTTTACCATACATGTTGTTCTTCCGTAAAACGGACTAAACAGAATGAATCTGTGCACATTTTTTCCTAAATTCTACTTGAATAAATACATCCACATTAACTGATCCTCTGCAGGCAGACAGAGCCCAACAAACCAGAGTTTCACAAATGTCATGTTATTTTCATTCATTGATTCAGTTCTGTGTGGTTATGGATTGGCTCAGTCAAATGATTTTTATTCAATAATTCTTTCAACGTCCATGAATAATAAATATGCTATAGAAGTAAAGATAAACGGGCATGGTTATGCAAAAGCAATTTCAAGTGGAAAAATAAATGAGTGGAAATGGAAAAGAAATATTAAACAGCATTATTCGTGGAAGCATAATGCATCCACTGTTGACCGTAATGAATGATATCTTTTTTAACATCATCTTTTGAAAAGAATAGTTGATTTGCTATGGTGTTCTGAGAGGTGACCAGTATGTTGCTATGCAGTTGCTATGGTGTTCTGAGAGGTGACCAGTATGCTGCTATGCAGTTGCTATGGTGTTCTGAGAGGTGACCAGTATGCTGCTATGCAGTTGCTATGGGGTTCTTAGCGGTGACCAGTATGTTGCTATTCAGTTGCTTTGGTGTTCTGAGAGGTGGTCATTATGTTGCTATGCAGTTGCTATGGTGTTCTGAGAGGTGACCAGTATGTTGCTATGCAGTTGCTATGGGGTTCTTAGCGGTGTTAGCATTTTGCTATTCCGTTGCTTTGGTGTTCTGAGAGGTGGTCATTATGTTGTTATGCTGTTGCTACTGTATGGTGTTCTGAGAGGTGTTAGTTTGTTGTAATTTAGTTGCTATGGTTTTATTAGAGATGTTAGTATGCTGCTATGGTGTTGCTATGGTGTTCTAGGAGGTGTTGGTATGTTGCTATGCAGTTGCTATGTTGTTCTGAGAGGTCTTAAATCTCGCAATGCAGTTACTTTGTTTAGCATGTTGCTATGGTGTTGCTATGGTGTTCTGAGAGGTGACCAGTATGTTGCTATGCAGTTGCTATGGAGTTCTTAGCGGTGTTAGCATTTTGCTATTCCGTTGCTTTGGTGTTCTGAGAGGTGGTGATTATGTTGTTATGCAGTTGCTATGGTGTTCTGAGAGGTGACCAGTTTGTTGCTATGCAGTTACTATGGTGTTCTTAGCGGTGTTAGCATTTTGCTATTCCGTTGCTTTGGTGTTCTGAGAGGTGGTCATTATGTTGTTATGCTGTTGCTACTGTATGGTGTTCTGAGAGGTGTTAGTTTGTTGTAATTTAGTTGCTATGGTTTTATTAGAGATGTTAGTATGCTGCTATGGTGTTGCTATGGTGTTCTAGGAGGTGTTGGTATGTTGCTATGCAGTTGCTATGTTGTTCTGAGAGGTCTTAAATCTCGCAATGCAGTTACTGTGTTTAGCATGTTGCTATGGTGTTGCTATGGTGTTTTGGGTGGTGGTCAGCATGATGCTATGCAGTTGCTACTGATACGTTTTGAAATCCACTACTTATGCATAAACTGTGTAATTTAGAGTAGAAAAGAGCTGTTGCCACCAGGGTGGGATGTTTTGTTTACATGAACATTTCCTGTAGGGACACAATCGTCAGACCACTCAACACCATCACATAACTCCTGTTAACTGCACACATGGAAATGTCAGTCATGTTCCAATACTCTTCTAATTAAATTCTCGCCTGTCACCTGTCACATGTCAAAACCTTCATTGTGCTGTAACGTGTTTATAACAATTCTAAAATTAGAAGGGGCGTAGATAAACGTGTCTAAATCAATGCAGAATCTTGATATTTCAGTGGACCTCTCAGTGATTCAATGAATTGTTGATACGTCCAATATTGAGTAAATATTGATATGCTTATGAGTAACATAAAGTTATTTAAAACAAATCGGTCTGATAATGGCTCGAGGTTGGGTTGGATGATACAAAATAAGTTGTAACATCAGCTGCAGGTCGATAAACAACGTGAAAAAGGATTGACATTCCATATGAGAAAAAAATCGAAAACTATGAAAATGAGATTTACAGTAAGTAACCAGAGTTTAAAAGCCTAAATATTTTATGACCCATAACTCTGTTCAATTATATAGTTGGGTTTTATTATTTGCAGTTTGGCAGTCTTTTTTCTGTCCTGTCATTCACAACCATTTTTGAGACGTGACCCTGGCTTCCAAGTGCTTAAGTAATTCAAATAGTTTTAAATTATATTAAATTTAAAAGAAATAAAAAATATCAATAAGTTTCCTATTAAGTATGCAATGAAATCTCAAATGTTAATGAAAACATTCCGACGTTGACTCGTGAGAAAAATCCCCCATCTGTCTGAGCCATTGACATCAGCTCATTGAAAAGCAGTCATGAATAAATGAATGCCGAGAGGAGCAGAAGTCAAATATGTCCTGTGAAATAATTGTAGGTTGTAAATCTTTTCTAAAATGTTATTGCTTTAAATCACACGTTGGCCAACATAACCATGATGACTTTCCAATTATTGAGTTTATTATGAATCTTTTAATAAATAGCTTTGATGGAAATAAAACAAGCATGATTAGATGTTGTGTGTCTTCCTTTAAGACACATTTCCAAGGTTAACGGTTTGATATTGGATGTATCCATACTGTAGCCAAAGCTGTTTTCACAAAGTTCAGTTCCATCCCTTCCCTTTTGCTCACAAAGGTCTTTTTATCATTTGGCATTTACATTGTATAGTTTTACAGTGAATACAAGTGAGGATTATTAAGACCCGGATCCTTTGTTCCTATGGAGTATTTTAATGATGTTCAGTTCCTTCACAGTTGTCAAAGCGCTGCAGCAGATGCAAACACAACACTGTGGTTAAAATGCTCTGACAGTTTTTCCTACACCACCGCTACACCTACAGCCCAAAAATGAATTCTGTTTAAGCCAATGCGTTTTAAAAACCAAATTGAAAACGGTTGAGAGAGAAATACACGCCGTGATGAAATGCAAATATAGAATTACAGAAAACACAGTTGTTAACCTTTTTGCAAAACATTAGTCTGGTTAATGTGCCAATGTGGATGAAAAACAAGACTAATGTGTATGCATTTGGCAGTGAAAGAGACAAGCCCAAAAGCAACGAGGAACAGTGTGTCCAAGAGAGATCAATTCAGCTTAAGCTAAAGGCTTTCATGAAAGCTCATTCATCAAAGATCCCAATGTGGACAAACACACACACCTATGAGACAAAAAATATAGAAACAGTGACCGATCATCACACACCTGAAATGATGATGATATCACATCTTTAGACATGAAGAGTTGGTACACGGTTTATTATTTGTTGTCATTAGCAGGATGTTATGACATGCTGTTGTAGCTCGATCACACATTTGTTGTGTGTAATTTCAACAGTGACATGTCAACTGAACGTACCGGGCTTTATGATCCTTCAAAAATCCAACCATTCATTTTATTTACTGTGATATCAGTTTATATCATCCTAGCAGCGTAATGCACTGTGATAAATATGTAATGTGTTTATTAAACATAAAAATGCTGGGTGTGTTGGATTCATTTGTTTTTGGTGATGTACTATCAGGCTCAAGACTTTACTGGTATGATAAAAAGGCAATTAAAACGCGCTCAGAGTTTGTAATAATTGCAGTCATTATTCAGCAGATAGTCACCCGAGCTGTAAATTGAAGTCTATCTTGAGTATGCTACGGCTCGGAAGTGTTGGGGGTGTTCAATGACAGTCCAGGTTTAGTGATTATTCCTAGCAGATCTGTAGCATATCCATCACCATCAACAGTTTAATTAAACATTGCATGTTTCCTATGACAAATGACATGTTTGTTTTGCTGTACCGACTGAGCTTTTCTTTTCTAAAGATTCTGAATAATTTCAGCATGATATAATACACTCATCTTTCCAATGTCTATTTTTATTAAAACACTATTAGAGATTATGATCGTAAAATGAATCCTATTTATCACTTTTTGTCAGGGTTCTGCTTATTCATGTCTTATATTTCTTGGTCTTGTAGCAGAACCAGGACAGGGTCCCTTGTTTCTTGTAGAGAGAGAGGATTTTGGGACTTGTTGAATGCCAAACTCTCTCTCTGAGTCTCGTCTGTGTTTCCCGCACTTTCGTCTCATTATTGCCTGTAATTAGTTCATGCCTTGCACCTGTCGCCTCTTGATTTCTGTCCCTTATATGACCTCATGTTTCATTGTCCTGGGCTGGTTCATTCTATCATGAACGTGGGTGGTGAGGGACAGAGGATCCAACTGCAGACAGGGAGGTAAGGGGTTAACAAGACTTTAATAAATGATAAAAGCAAAACAAACACCCACGAGGGGGTAACATAACAAAACATGGACTGACTAGACTAGACTAGACTAGACTAGACTAGACTAGACTAGACTAGACTAGACTAGACTAGACTAGACTAGAAACAACACTTGACATAAAACTACAATAAACTAGACTTCAACAAAACACAGCAACTCACCACGATGACACAAACAATGAACCAGCCCAGAACAATGAAACATGAGGTCATATAAAGGGACAGAAATCAAGAGGCGACAGGTGCAAGGCATGAACTAATTACAGGCAATAATGAGACGAAAGGGCAGGAAACACAGAGAGTTTGGCACTCAACAAGGCCCAAAATCCTCTCTCTCTACAAGAAACAAGGGATCCTGTCCTGGTTCTGCTACAAGACCAAGAAATATAAGACATGAATGGGCAGAACCCTGACAACTTTTGCTATTAAATCATATGCCGAGTCATATGACACGGCTAAAACAAATTTTATGGTTTGTTTTAGATGTAATGCAATGTGTATAAACGATTTAAGGTTCAAAAACGCTGTATTTTCCACACACCTTGCATGTTTGTATCTCCTCTTTGCCCCGCCTCTCTGAAGCACGCGGTGTGCTATGATTGCCCAGTTAACCAGTGCGTTGTCATTGGTGGAATACTGCAGGCGTGTGAGGGAAATGTAACGCCTCTTACCATATCTGGAACATCAGGTTCCTCTTCAATTATACTGACAGGTACACCACCTTTCTTGCGTATACATTTGGGCGGTCTTAGTCAAATCAGACCACCAACTGATGTAGATTTGTGGGGGTGTGGTTACATAGGGTGTTTCAGGCAGGTCTGGGTGAGCATTCACTTTTAGATAGAATGCATCTTTTGTTCCGACACTTACATTTTTGCAATTTTACGTGTCTAATGCATGCATGCAACACACCTAAGACACAGAGAAAACATGTATTTGCGCCATATTAAACCTTTAAAGTTTCAAGAGTTTTATAAAATTATCTTAAAACCCCATGAAATATTAAAACCAATGGTCGAATATTGTCCCTTACAGTCAACGTCTTTCTGCTTTGAAGCGCTTACTCATAGTAAGTACTCATAATTTAGTAGATTTACGTGTTTAAAATCTTTCCGTTTTGTGAAACAGACCCAGATATTTGGTGAATGATGCATGACTCATCCACAGATATACACATACGCCACCATATTGGGAGGGCAAGGTGATAAACACATACATATTTTATCCATTTTAAGGTGGTGTGTGTAATTATTATGAGGATCTATTGACATAAACACAAAATATAATGTACGGAACAGTCTTCTGAGGTGTATAAAGATCTTAAGCGTTATGTTTTTATCACCTAAGAGTGAGCTATTTTTTATATTTTACCATGTCGTTACCGCTGTAGCCCTTAACTTCTCTACAGAGCAGTAGAGAAGTGATAATGGTATAATATCATAAATACGTTATCTCCTTTCGCAAACAAGTATAAACGTGACAACTGAGCTCTGTGCAACCACCATATTCGAAAGAGAGGGGTGGAGTGAGCTGAAGAGAGCAATTCAAAAAATATGTATTTCATAGCTGAAAGATAAATACGATGTTATGGGTAGTAGATGAGCTTTAATAAGCTGTTATAATATACAGGCAACACTACTGAACCCATGTTCTCATATAGTTAGAAAACACAGCTAATGGTTGATGGTTTGTCTCCTCAGAATACTAAAGGAGCAATTAGCCAAGCCAACTGTTGTACCCACATGGTAAAGATTAGATTAAGTTGTTTTGGCTCTGTTTAATACACTACCTAACACGTGTTGTACCTATTAGGTAAATTGTATTGCTATGTAAAGGCTTAAAACACAGTATGGCTCTGTTGATGTAACAGCTGACCCATGTGTTACAGATGTTAAACTGAAGAGAGCTGGGTTGTGAGGCACATGGTGATTGAGTTTGGACACAATTCAATAAAGCCACAGAATGGACATGATGAAATTACACTACAGGTAATATCCATGTGTTGAGGGACACGTGCTCCACAGCCACATCTGCTCTCTGAACAACATGTACATTCTGAAAACATACAGTTACCATACAATTAATAAAAGTCTGGTTACTTGGTGTCGGCCGCTATTGGCATTAAAATAACTTAAAATCTTAAATAAAAGCTTCATCTTTGAAATAAAACCCTTAATATATTCTAATTCTACTGTATTGATTTTACACAATAACTGTAGTGTCTATTCTCTAGAAATATGTCGACATTTTTAGGTTAACTTAAACCAACAGTTGGGGTTTGTCCATAGTTGACCAAACCATGTAAGTAAGGGATAATGTACAGGCAGCCGGAATCAGGACCCGAAGCGGATGTCCAAACCGGCTGCTTGTACACTATCCTGCTTATTACACGACTACTTGCCACATGAGAAAAAACTGGACATAAATGTGAATTTGAAATATTTTATTAGTTAATTTTAACCGAATGCCGACCTACTGCGAGGAAAAGTCATTTACATTCGGTTTTAAGGTAAGAAACAAAGGTCAGTTGTCACGAACAGGCAATTTGGTTTAATCATTTGTAAATATAATTTCATATATGTTATTAAAAGACTGTATCCAGGTTACTGTGTGTTATTAGTTTTGAGATGTTTGTTAAATGTCGCAACTGACCAATCAGAATCAAGCATTCCAACGAGCCGTGTAATAAAGAGTAAATATTTCGATGTCCTTAAAATGACATTTCATGCAGTGTGTAATGTTGCCGTGTTTGAAAGTAAGCAGTCTGCCAAGTTGTAAAGCCAAACGTAAACGAATATCAGCGTTATTGGCTTGGGAAGTCGACTCTGAATCACGCGAACGAGTCGTCTGTCGTTCTAATTTCAGTTCCGGGTCGGATTTGTGTCACTCCATGTAATGCCCGCCTACGTTCCATATGCGACGTAACACGCGGTAGACCAATCACAGCAGACTAGACCATTTGACCAATCAGATCAGAGTAGGCTGACAGAGAGGAAGGGATTAGACGGATGAATCGCCGAACGAATCATTTGAGAGTCGGTCAAGAAGTAAGGTAACAATAACTGCCTATTGTTAGAAAATGAAAGTGTTTTTTACACTGTGTATGTACGTAAACTTGTTGTTGCTCCATATGCTTCATAAACCAAAGTAAGACCTTAAAAATCACAAAAGATTTACTCTTTAAAACAAGCTTGTTTTTGTACTTTTTACATACACACTGCAAAGATATGATTAATAGATTCAGGAGCCTGTGAGCTATAAACTAAAAAAATATATTTTTATACACTCTTAAAATTAAAGATGCTTCATGATGCCATGGAAGCACCTTTTAAATGGTTCAATAAAGAACATTATACATCCGAAGAACCTTTCTGTTTCAAAAAGATTATTCTGAATATAAAAAGATAAGAGACGGTTCTTTAAAGAAACTTAAAGAACCAATGAACCTTATAAGCACCTTTATTTTTAAGAGTGCATTTTGTAATATGCAAATAAATACATGACAGAACACACATATGTATAAGTATATGTAAACTATACATAAAAAACGAATACAAGCACAGAGGAAAATATATCTTGCATGCAATAGTCGAGCTATAATAGCATCCTGACACATACGCACACAGCGAGCGCACAGATGCAAGCCCGAGGCTGACTCTGCTGATTCACCATGTCCCTTTTCATTATTGCAACACATGACTGGACTTCTACTGCGCTCAGTGCATCTAGAGGAGACTGTGAAGGGCAGAGCCTTTATTCCCTCCGTCAATTCTTATGACCCACAGGGATTCTTTACTCTAGAGGGGTAAAGCAATATTTAGCAAACCACTGGTTTGTCTGGGCTCTGAACCTGACCGAGTGATGCTGAATGATGTAAAAGTGTTACGTATAAGACACCCCGGGAGAACGCATGACATTACCAACGCAACTAATGCATGTGTTCCAGTAACTCAATTGGTTGTGTTCCCATGTGAAAAATACTCTAGTATACAGTACTTTAGTATTCCCTATAGTGAAGTGTAGCGAAATTCTTAGATGTTTTTGAGCCTCAATATAGTAAATATACAAAAATACTACAACAGGATTTATAACAGTTTTTCAGTTCACTATACTAGAATACTACATGTTGTACAGTCTCAGTAATCATATGCATCCTTCACGTCCTAAAGCACTCAGTACCCGCCTGCAAGATGCTCTGTGCAAACAACACTATCAGCAGACACAAATTAGTCTTAGGGAATTACTCCCAAAACCCTGTGGAAAACAAAAAAGGAAGCTTTTCTCTCAGACGGGCACACATTACATGGGTGATGGAAGCCGGCGGTTACGTAAGACTCTGTGTCGTCTACACAGGGATTCACAAGATGGTTTCCAAAACAAGTAAAGAAAACCATTATCCCTTAATGCTGGGAGTCACCTGAAATATACTTCAAGAGTAATCGTAGTGCCTGTCATTAGGTGACCACAAATAGATCTCAGACAGGAAGCTCTGTCGAAAGAAAGAGAGTGGGGCTGACGTCAGTGTCTTTATTCAACGCCGCGCATTCACAATTCACTGCGCATCTCCTGGCACACGTCTCAAGACGCACTCCCACCAAGACTCTGCCCTGCATGTGGCGTCGACTATGAGACAGGTTAAAATCACATAGGCTGTCATCGTATTTGGTTCGATTTCTTTATCTCAACCTGAGTGCGACGCCTCCCCCCTGGAAGTCTTATTTTCACGTTGTAAACCACATGTACATGTGTGTCATCGACGCGTGGACCACAGTCTGTACTCACCACGGCTGTTTACAAGTGTAGCTAGGTAAGTACTGAGGTGAGGAAGCCAGCTGCAGTGTATTAGTTTTGCCCATTTGCTCTTACAGATCAAACATTGCATGCCAAGAATGACGCCTGTGACATTTTGGACAAGACATGCAATGAATGCAAGTAGCTTGAAAGCTGTTTAAAAGAGGCAAGTAACAATGACAAATTTATATTATAGTAGAATAGGCCAGTGTCATCCAACCTGATCTTACAGGATTTTGTATGACCCTTCTAGCAACACACAGACAAAAAAGTTACCTTAGCCTTGCACCGTAAGTTGCTTTATATCAAAGTGCCTTCCATTAGCATAAATGCTACATGTAAGTCTTTGAATGTGTACAATGTGTATAAACTATATGCATACGGGGCAATGTCGTATCTCAGCCATCTAAGCCACTTCCACTCTCATAGTGCTAAGGTTATTTGTCACCAAGCGGTAACGATATGTTTACTTAACGTTCAAATTTCAGTACAAAAGTGTACTTCATTATTATCATATTTGTGGATGTAGCTTGAAAAGTATAGCTTCAAGCCTTTCCCCTTTAGGGTTGTCGATATGTGATGTAGTGTTTAGATAATATGACTCACGTCGTTGACCGTAATGCTATAGGGTCATCTTGAAGCGACGGAATGAAAATTGTCATTGTTCCCTATGGACGTTGTGTGCGCCAGATGAAACTGAGCTGCCTTATACAACATGCGGAAGCGATCGTGCATGGAGTCTGTTGTACACAGAACATACGACAATAATGAAAACCCACACCTATCACTGGGAGTGAAAGAAGATCAAACGAAAACCTACAAATGAAATTGTTCATACGAATCAGCCACCTCGTAAAATAGTTACAAATTGCCATGAGATTGTGCTGTATCTTTAAATCATCAAAATGTTTCACTTCCTGGATGGTATTTAAATCAATTCCAACCCAGACCAGAGTTCACATGAGTCGTATCGGGCACACTTGGGTAAAAACAGCATAAACAACCTAAAATCTCAATTTAATGGACTTTGTCAAACAGACCTCACACCTAAACTATTAATAAAACCACTATTATCTTTAAGATCACTCATTTACGTACTATATTAGACATTTAATGGAAATTTGTGTGTGTTTCTTCAAATAATCAGGCTATTATGCATAAAGCAATGCAGGGGCTTCTTAAGTCAGTATTTGTGTGCCCGAGGGTCTCCTCCTGTAAAGGAAAAATCAATAGCATTCAAACACTGCTGGCTTTACCTTCTTAGACAGAGAGCATGCTGGTTATCCACGAGGAACACTGAAATATGAATGCTTGTAGTTAGCAGAAGAAAGGTGCGATTCCTCACTTCTCTTGGTTTATTACTATTTCAAGCTTGTGATCTAAGCTTATTAATATAGTTTAGACTGAATATTCATCAGGTTCAGCTGGTGTGGGTTTTTCACAATCAATCAAAGAACTGGTTTGGAGCATAGCAACTGGGGTTGACTGGTCAACATTTCTAAACGACACAGGAATTGCAGAAATGATCATGCACACGGGAATGTAACCGCACTCGAAGCGGTTTAACCTTCTATCATGTGTATTCGTGGATGCTAGTCATTGCGGGTCAAACAAACGTTTAGCAATTATTCATCTGCATTTGCAGAGCTCATGGCGTGACAGTCACACTCTCCTCTTTTCAGCCATTAGGAAGACAATCTGCACAAAAGGTTGAAACTGTAATGTAAAGTGAAGCTTTGGGTGGTCAATCTTGTTTATTGGCAGCATTGCCGTAAATCAAGTCTGCTTGCATGAAGCCATCTGCTTAAGAGCCATAAGAATGATGGAGCTGCTCAAGGGACCAATCAAACTCAGGCGTCTGGGGATTTCACAAGAGGTCCGTTTTGGAACAAAACAAGAGGCTGAGATTGAAGTGGACTGTGCAACTCTTATGCACAAGAACAAACGAACAAGATGCACACTTGTAGAAGCTGCAAGTTGTTCTTATATAAAGTTCTACAACTGATACTACAATCACATCAAATACAGCATTTGTTATAATCTGTTATGGCACTAAAACTTACCAATCATGCAGAGATTCATCGATGACCAGGAGGATCTTGAACTTCCGTGACACCGCCGCTGGACTCTGCTCTACAAGTCCTGCCGAAGCAGCCGTTTGCTTCACCGCGTTGGTGATGGAGCTGAAGAAGCCCGTTCCGGTGGATTGTGCAGGCTGTGGCCGTCGCTCAGGTGCTGGAGAAGCGGTCGGGGACTTGGTCGCAGTGGGGGGCGCAGTCGGGGCAGGAGTCGGTCCCGAGGCAGGGGTCTTGGTGCTGGCGGTGGGAGGAGGAGGCGGTGGTGGTTGGTCGGGCCTCTGGAGGTCTGACATGTAGCCATTGGGCAGGTTGGCGATGAAGCTGCTGTCAGAGAGGCGACGGCGTAGGAAGTTCATGGCTGTGGCTGGAGAAGTCTAAAGTCTAGAATGGACGACGTGGGAAACTCTTGGATCTGTAAAGGCGTTGGTCCAGGGCTTCAAGCTCCGAGGTCGGAGATCTCAAAGACTTGTGCTGCTTCTTAAGAATGTGTTGATGATGTTGCTCTTGTATTTTTCCTCTCTGCTCTCTCTCTCCGTCCTCCTGCACTGACAGCCAGAATGCCAGGAAGAGATGCTCACGCTCTGCCTGTGTCTCCGCTCCCTCCCTCTTGCACTCTCTCTATTTCTCACACGCTCGCTTACCCCCGCCCCCCAGTCCCTCACGATCTCCTACATCACCGCTTACGTGGCTGTACTACGTTGTTCTGCAGCTGCTGAACGGGGTTTCCAATGAATATGTATGGAGGAAGGGGAGCTCCTACAGCAATCCCCCTCGTCCGTGTGTTTCTCCTCCTCGGTCCCCCTCCTGCTACTCCTCTGAATGACCCGCAGACCCTGATCTGGTCATACTGAGACTGTAGGAAGGCTGAAGGATGGAGTAATATGTCTGCAGATGGTGGAGGCATGCGTCAGCTCGGCCCTCTGGGGTCTGTGAGTGTCTTCCAGCCATTGATTCTGTGGCATCGTGGAGTCAATGATACTTTTCCAGATACATGAGCTGAATGTGAAATATTAGGGTTGAGCGATCTCTGTGCCCTGCAGGTTATACAAATAAAAGAGAGGAATAGTGATTTTTCCGTCTTTTCGTGCAAGAAATTTCCTTTCAATTAAAAGGATACTTTGTCCTTTAGATTCTCTAGACCAAAACACTTTAGACAAGCCTACAGTTACTACAGACACAAAGGTTTTGATTCTGTTCCAGTATCTAGTGAGTTGTCTTGCTGTCTTCTATTTACATCGGCAGCTGCTCTTTTAGGCATCCTAACTCAAATGAAATCTCACCAGTGACTTAGCAACACCATATGTCATGCAGATATCTCAGAGGAAAGTTTTTAGTTTTATGTAGATTGTAGAGGTAAATATTCTGGATTTGGGAAAATTTTATGAAATGTTATTGAAATCATCAATATTATTGAGTTTTGATTGGAGGCTTGGCAAATCTGAGTTTAGTTTGAGCTCAAACTAAATCTCACTATGTTGAGATCTCTTCTGATACTCATGGAGACAATTGTGAGATTTCTTGGATGCAGATGAGACATAAGCAAAAGTTTCCACTTTTCTTTTAATCTCCTTGATGTCTAAGAGAAATAATTGAGATATTAAAGATCTCGTCTGTGATTTTTCTTATGTTTGGCATTTATTATGTTAAACACATCATGGGACACTCAACACACAATAAATACATTTTAAGCACACATAAATACTCAAAATAATTCACTTTTGGTGTTGAATGAATTAGATTCATTTCTATACACTTGCCCTCTTCAATACCGGCAAATGCCAACACATTTAACACTCAATCGGGTTAAAATATTTACGTATATTTAAGAATGATAGTTGTAGGACCTGATGTCCAGTAGTGTATTGAGCCTGAGATCATAAACAGGCCTTTCATGCCACTGTTTATCATAACTGACCATACACGTTTTGATATGAATGAATGAATGTAAGCATATCTAAAACGGAGGACTTTTTGACCTGCAACACCCTAGCAACCACCTACACTCTAAAAAATGGAAGGTTATTTTCAACTCAGCAATTGGTCAAAGAGGGATGAACAGGGCCATAAGGTTGTAAATTAACCTATGATGAGTTGTTTAAACTCATCATGCTGGGTTTTTTAACCCATCGTTTGGTCAAATTTAAACCATTTTCTTGGATAATTCAATATAATTGCTGGGTTTGTCCTTTTTTGACCCAACATTGGGTTGCAAAACAACGCAAATTGGGTTCAATTTAGCCCAACGTTTTTTAGATTGTACTGCAGACCAGAAAACCCTAACAACCATATAGCACCAACCAAAAAACACCCTAAAAACTGCATAGCAACACAGAAGTAACACTCAGAACCCATTTTTTACTGCATAGCAATCCAACCACAACATCCCAGAGTGATGGCAGTGACATAAATGCAGAAAAGCATTCTTTTGACTGTATAAATCAGTCAATCTGAACTCTGGTCACACTCAAATTTAAACCATCATCAGCATGTTGATTTCTGCACTGAACCGAGCGCATCCGATAAGAGAGGCAAAGAAAATGTGCAGTGGACTGGAGTTGGAAACCTTTAGTAGAAAGGATTAGCCTATGAATGGGTTAAATTGATATTTACTTATTAAATGGCAGGACTGTCTCAGGCTAAATTAGATTAACATTTTCATTTCAAAGCCCAGCAGAAACAACAGTGCGCTGACGGCAAACAGGAAGGAAAAATGATAAAGAATATGAACATAACTATATTAAGTCTTATTCAATTTTGTGATATCAATCCAAACAAGATGTGAGAGTCTGCTGTATGTTTGATAAAACATGCTGTGTACTGTGTCACAAGAACAAACACGCATTAACACGCATTGTAGAAGTTCTGGAGGAAAATCAATGCTGATTTCTGAAGCAGACGTATGAAGTCACGACACGTTTGCGGTAGACGCAGTGTAGTGCTGCGGGTGCGAACGGTGCTCGGTCAGGCGCGGGCGGAGCACGTCGTGAGACGCAGCTGCAACCCTGCTGACATGCTAAGCTCATTCTGACCTCGATTTTTCATGGCAGGGAAAAAATAGCACTACATCATGTGGTGCTCGGCCACACAGTCACAGAGACTTCTGATTAGCCTATCATTTGGGGATGTGGCGCGGAGAAATAAAATAGAGAGATTTTATAGTGATTAAATGATCAAAACCATCATCAGACGGATCAGAAATCAGGTCAACTCATCATTTTATGAGACCGTGGCAGGATTTCTTCTTAAAGCGCATGAGAAGAGGTTTGAGATAAAGCATCTAAGCATCACCCTGAGGGATTTCTGCTGACATTGTGATCTTCTGCTTCTCATACGTTTGTTGAGTTCTGCCTGGGGCTGACTTGTAAACAAAGATTTACCAAAGGCAGCCAAATTTAAGCATGACAGTTTTAGGAGACGCAGAAATGACATTTGCAGTGTACAGACAGCTAAATGAATGAAGACCAACAACAATTTTGTACGCAAATATGATAATCACATAATTTTATATTTCCTATATTTCTATCCACTTTAAATGTATATACATTTGGATTGTATTTTGCATTTAATCCCATAGTTCTCATACTACACAGTCTGTGTACGCACTGTAGTTTGTGTTAAACAAACTGACAAATTCAATCGCGAGTTGCCCGACTACATGTACATTTATTCATTTGGCAGACGCTTTCATCCAAAGCGACTTACATTGCATTATACTTCACATTTGTTTCTAAGTATGTGCAATGTGGGATCGTACCCATGACTTTGGCGCCATGCTCTAACCACTGAGGAAAGCTAAATCATCTCCGAGAAAAAAGAAAAAGCTAAATATTAATGTTGACAATCAACAAATGAAACGGTTAAAACGCAATCATTCTATACTATAAAAGGTGATTATATTTTCTGGAATAACCCCATCTGCTCTATCAAAAGTAGCATTGGGTTGTGAACATATGGGTGTTAAAAAAGGTGTTGCACTACTCCTCACAGCATCTTTACTGCAGCGATAAATCGACTTTAGTTTCAGAGTTAAACGGTGCATAGCTACAATACATGTCACCTTAAAACCTGTTTCCCTTTCCAACCTAACCATTGCATGAATTATTAAACATTAAACGACGTACTATATTTTGCAAGTGCGTGCTTTGTAAGCCTGTTGTGTTCATCCTAAATGACATCAGGGACGCAACGCAGCGTGTCCTTTTTAACCGCAGGCGAAGTGAGACGTGGCAGTCCTTAGATGTCTCTCTCTCACAGGATGCTTTAAACGTAGAAAAAGCTGAAATAAGCAGAGAATGCATCTCCATGGCAACTGTCTGTAAAGAGTGAGATTGTGTTGGGTATTGTGGTGCTTGAGAAAAGAGCTCAGGTCCCGATGCTCCTCTGCGCGCACAATCACCAGTCCTTGGGCGCTATTATCACAGGCTGCAGCAAGCAATTTCCCCTCAAATAAGCCTCATTGAGTTGCAAGGCAGACGACACTGTACCAGATAATTGTTCTGAAAACACCACAGACTTTTAAAGAAAGATTTTTCCTCACACATTAGGGGTATCGTATTAATAGCGTTCTCTGGCGTTGGTAGTCACTCTGATGGGGGCCAGATTACATTTTGCTTTAGAAAACTCATAAAGCCAAATGACATCATAATCTGCATTATAAACAAGCATGACATGCTACAACACAGAAGACAGTTCTACATGCAGATATCCATTATTTCTGATATTCACTATTTTAGTAATCATTATATTTGGAATACTCAGCTTTGGAAAGCTCAAGGGTCACACCTCTGTTATATTTATAAGGTGCCACATTATCACGTTACTATACCATGGTGACCAAAAGTGCTATATAGTAATGCCTTCCCCCATATATTATCCAAATGAAAGCTATTATCTCAATTCATTTAGCTTGGAATTATATTGGACCTTTTTTGAATATCAAAACGTAATCAATATTTGAAGGCATCAGTTAAATGCTGTATTCATGCAGCAAGACATGATTTACGTGAAAGCTGTAAACGGTCTACCACGTCCACACCAGATGTGTGAAAACCAAATCACTCCCATAATAGAAAATGCTGTTTACATTTCAAGTGCTTGCTTGTGACCACATCACACAGGCCACACACAAAAAATGTCTCGAGGCCATTAATGACCTGCACGTCTCATGTTGAGTTGCCCTGCAGTGCGTTTTGAAAACCGTGGAATCACTTGAAGTGAGCGGTTTGCTTCTGTATGTCGATGTCCATTATTTCTGTCTATTAATACTGGAAGCTGTGGCTGGATCTTTTTTCTGTGTACAGACTGGCATTCTGCACAGTTTTATGCATTCTGATGAGATGTGTAGTATCTTGACCTGAAGTAAAACAGAGTCAGTCTACATTCTGACCTTTGCTCCGAGCTATTTGCAGCCCTGTTTCAAGTGAAGTCATTGTTGAATGATGTTAGCAGGCATGTTGCCTTTCAGCACTTGTTACCCAAAAAATGCTCAATCCTATAGTGCCTCCAGTGGCTAAAAACGAAAAACCTTTATATAACTGTTGACGAATTAAACATATTTTTATGTCACACAGGGGTGTGCTAGGATTGTAAGGGATAGGGGGCTTAGAAAATAACTTTTTCTGCTTTCTAAATAATGCCTAAAAAGTAATGACTATTGCATTACAAAATTGAATCCAATTACAAAAATATCACTTACACTGTCATTACACTGCAAGAAATGTGCTTGGCTTCTAATGTGGCTTCTAATGTAGCCTATTGAATGTCCTTAATAAGAATACGAATATAAATGTAGATAGTACTATATGGCCGAAAGCTTTTATATCTTAAATATTTTTTAAATGTATGCATATTTTATACATACATTAGCGGTGCGTTCCAAAGGGGACATTTCGCTCTCCGAAGGGCCCTTGGGGAGGGGACAACATACAAAACATCACTCCAAATAAGGTAAAAACGATGTTGTTTTCATTGCTCCTTTTGCCAAGTGAATTTTAACCGGAAGATAGAGATACCATTTTTCCTCTAGAGTTTACACATAAAGAGCTTCTTTGAAGGGAGTAGGGCATAGGGATGATCACTTCGGAATGGAACGCAGGGGTTCGTGCGCTGTGGTAATGTTCCTCCAGACCGCGAGGTGGCGACCGCGAGTCACTGACGCTACGGACACAAACACTTTACAACATGACGAGGAAATTGTCATTCAAATACAGCTACAGCAAAAGGGAGCATCTACAATTTTACCAAAATATTCCATTATCCGCCATCAATTACACATTTACTGTGAATATATTAATAGCAGTAAGTTGAATGCAGAATAGAGCGTCTCGTTGGAACAGCTGCGATGTCTGACAACTGATAGAAATGTAAACATGTTCACGTGCTGATCAGTCACACACATGTAACGTTAGTTTTCATCATGACTGTTCCAGCGTTACAGAACAGCAGTGTTTTCTACAGACGGATCCTCGGTCTCTTCCCACAGGACATCAGTCTGGCATTTGCTTATGGATCTGCTGTCTTCAGACAGACTGGAACCCCTCAAGGTCAGGTTGGGGTAAGAAACGTTATAAACTCATCACATGACGTCTTTTATCTTTCTCTGCCAGAGCTACGGTACAGTTATGGCATCAGATTGTTAGAACATGCCATGGTACAGTTATTAACAAGGTAAACATGGTTGAATGAAAAACCAATCTGACCACATTATTTATGTAACACAAGCATGCAATACACATATATACAAAACACGTAGTTACAACAGCTGTCGTTGTAGTATAATTTTGATCTCCACTATAATAGATGTGGCAAAATGCCATAATGTGCTATAGTAAAGCTGTAGTCAATCAATTTTCTTTCCAGTGTGTGACTTTGAACTCTGCAGCGTATTTGCCTGGTCTGCATTTATTGTCTCATTATTGTGTTTTTTGTGTTTCAGAAGAACATGCTGGACTTTATTTTTGCTGTGGATGATCCGGTCACATGGCACACCAGGAACCTCATTGAGAACAGAAAACACTACTCTCTCCTCAAGTATCTGGGCCCTAAACGGATCAGCAACATCCAGAATGACCATGGAGCGGGAATCTACTTCAACACACTAGTACCGGCCGATGATCGGGTAAAAACACATGGCAACTGCAGTCATATGTAAACTTATTTGACACTTTCAGTATTTCAATCTGTGAAAAGGTTGCTCTTCCTAAAACAGAAGTGTGTCCACTGATTTAAAAAATAAGACTTTGTTTTATACGTTAGTTGTTTTGAGCTTACATTCTACAATCACTTGTCTTTGTAGGTTATAAAGTATGGTGTGATCAGTACGGATACACTGATAGATGATTTATATAATTGGAAAACCCTCTATGTGGCAGGCAGGCTACACAAACCTGTGAGTATTTATGTCTGTGTGAGAGTGGCTTCCTTTCAGCAGTTACAAATAGGAACCAATAGATGGCAGCACCAAAGCTATAAAGCCTGGAAAATTGTACCTCTAAAAAGATTTGCTTTAAATTTCATTGTAGTTGAGATGTGCACAGCTTTTCCAAATCTATAATGTTGACACATAATGAGTACATGGAGAAAGTGTTTAGGTTATGTAACTGGTGACTATTACATTTTTTTTTATAATCTCTATTTACCACCTTTATCTAGTACATTTTAAATCGTTTTTAAACATACAAATATTCTGTGTAATCACGATGAGGCATAAAAGCTGCATAAAATGAGCTGTTTAAAACATTTATATGATGTCTAGAATGTCACACCACATGTTAACTTCCTAAATGTATTTCATGTGAAATAACCAGCATTTGAAAATGTTGTTTGATATTTTATACAGTAGAAGATACAGTAAAATAAAAATGGACCAATATGGATTTTCTTTAGGTTCGTATTCTGCTTCAGAATGACAGCGGAAAACTTCGGGCCGCTCTCGTGGGAAACCTAAAAAGTGCCGTGATCGCGTCCTTCCTGATGCTGCCTGAAAGTTTTTCAGAAGAAGACCTTTTTCTCCAGATCGCGGGACTGTCCTACTCTGGTGAATCTAGTTTTCAGCATTTGTATTTGATCCTATAATTAAAATATTTTTAATAATGGGCATAAGTAATAATTGTAGCCTGAATTAAATTGAAATAACTTGTAGTATTGTGCTTAGAAAGAATGAATTGTAATGATTTGTTTCCAACTGTAGGGGATTTCAGGATGGTGATCGGCGAGGATAAATCCAAGGTCTCCAACATCGTAAAGGACAACATGCCACATTTTCGGAAGTTATATAACAATATTCTTCAAGAGTGCCCACATGTGGTTTACAAGCCTCAACAGGGCCGACTGGAGGTGAGAGGTGTCATGATATGGCTCACGTCCACCTCATTCAAAGTATATTTGATATGCATGTTTCGTATGTCTTTTCAACTGACATTCTAGAGTTCAGCCGGTGTGAGTTGTTACTTTGATTTTCAGTGAAATTACACTAAATGCTTGCAGCTATACTCTGTGAAAGATCATATTTAGGAAATGTTAGCTGAGGGTGTGGCTCCACGTCGTGTTCTGAACTTCTTAAACACTAAACTTTGCTGATAAAGCATGTCTCCTCGGGCAGAAACACATCTCTGTTAAACTGGCAGGGTTCTGTTGATCGGATCAAATCTTTTTGTTTTCTTCATACAGTATCTCCTGCGCTGGTGATAATATTTACACTAGTCACATAAGCAGCATGTGCACATCAGTGCATATAGCAAGGAAACTGTAACTCTTAAATCAGAAAAACTCTCTGAAATGGTCTCTTAATTTTACCCGTGGCTGTATACACACACACACACACACACACGGTTCGGTTTCCATGTTGTATGGGGACGTCCATAGACCTAGCGTTTTTCATACAAACTGTATATTCTATCCACTAACCCTTACACAAACCTCTTTAATAATAAACCACTTTTTCAAATAAACAATTTAGGTTGATTCATAAGCTGTTTTTCTCACGACTGTCCCCACAAGAGCAAAAAATGACTGGTATAGGGCTGTACCGAATACCAATTTTTGAGCTTCGAAGCTTCGGAAGTAATCAGCATCGAATATTCGAAGCTTCGGAGGGAGGGGCTGAATATATTCTTCTCTCTAATAAAAACTGTTTAAACTGTTGCAGCCATTAAAATAGTTTTGTTTCGTTTTCAATGGTAAATAAGATATATTTTGTTTCCTTTCTTTTGTTAGTTTAGAAAAATGTTTTGAATATTTATTGTTTGTTGCTCAGGCACAGAACGCAGTTTGATTGCCAACTGCGCCAGAGACGTGGATATAAACGCATGACGGGTATTAAATTCCTCATTCTGTCACCGTAAGAAAAAAAACTTTGGGTACGTGCAACCTGTCCGCCTTACCGGGTCCCTAACTGCTCCAAATATTATGTGTTTATCAGACCGAACAGCACAAAGCATCTTTCATTAATTGCTCTCGTGTTGTTTTGATAACATAAGCAGATCTGCGCAACACGCACATAATGTTGAACACATAATAAAACACAAACTAGCATTTTTTATAGGCGTACTACTTACAGAACTCATGTGATTTTTCAAACTTGATGTGCTGTTGTGGTAGGCCAGTTTCAAACCGCATATTTGGCACACTGTCTTTGTCTTATCCTGAATTTAAAGTGTTCCCACACACCTGAGGTCTTCGGCCTTTTTGTCTTCTTCTTAAGATCTAAATCATGACGTTCACTTATGATTCATATTCAAGCCCGAATGCCAACCACTTCGCGGGGTGTTTTAGGAAAAAAGAATATTTGAATCTCAAAATTGAAAATCGAATGCCAACCCATCGAACGAATATTCAAAAATTCTGGTACAGCCCTAGGTATTACTATCTTTGAGGGAAAACATACATTTGCTTGTCAACATTGAGTAGACTTCTGTTGTTGTTATACACAGGTGGTCATAAAACCTATAACCTAACCCTAAAAGAAATTCTTTTGCATTTTGACATTTTTGAAAAGCTTACTATATGAGGACATCCCCAAAGGGAGGTTCTGGTCAGATTTGTCAGGTTTTGCTCACTTTTGGACATGCATGTTTCCCCTAAAATATCATTAATTGGACACACACGTAATCACATCATCATCTATATGTGGTCTGAAACCCGTTCTGATGTTTGGAAATGTATTACACTGTGCACTGGCTGGTCATTCAGGATGTCACATGACTTACACATCACACACAAAGCACAGCAGTGTCTACAGCTGTCTGAAATCACTTATTCGTGCTGCTCTATAGGATGATGAATGAACAAACAAGTGGGTTTATACATGGCAAACATTCATGAATGTGTAAATACAGTCATCCTTCTGTTGTTTCTTCTCTTTATAATTTTATTATTGTGTTAAAATAGCACGAGGAGGCAGTCGCACAACAGCATTGGTGGAATGCACAATGTTTTTATTCATACAAATAAAAAATAATTTGTCCCCTTGTGAATAGACCTCAACTCCACCCTACATGCTAATGTTCCAGGCCACATTCTTCCATCATAAGTAACTGTGAAGTATTTTCTGTTGAGAGCACATTTGTTTTCTATTGACCAGGTTGACAAGAGTCCGGAGGGTCAGTTCACGCAGCTCATGGCTCTTCCACGGCGTCTACAACAGCAGATCACACGTCTGGTGGATCCACCCGGGAAGAACAGAGACGTGGAGGAGATCCTGCTGCAGGTGGCACAGGACCCAGACTGCGGATCAGTCGTACAGCATGGTAAAACCAATCTTTGGCAATGCACGCGATGAATGGAACAGTCGACTTGAGATGGGATGCTCACAAACAGAGAAATCTAGACAATAGACGTGGCTTTAGTAAAGCTGTCTCTGTATATTAAACTTCTACAGGAGGAAATGTTTTAACGTGAAAAACGATTACACTTCGACTCCGAGCTTAATCTCATTTGAAAAGCATGGCCAGAACTATTTACACTTCACCTGAAGAATAAACCGACAGTTCTCAAGAACGAGATGTCTGCAGGACTCACCAAACTGGCTGGCTGGGTTGTGTTTCTCCAGTGGCCTCACCCACCTGTCTCATTGTCATAATAACCGTCACTTCAGTTCACACAAACACCTGTGTGTGTTTACCCAAATGATCAAAGCACTGATGCATGTGCTACAGTTTACATTTATTTAAAGCTCTCATAGGATTTCCATGATAAATATGAATCGCTGGTCATCTCAGATATGTACAAATAAATTGGAGTATTACTTTTTATGATTGATCAGATAATATCTCTATTTGGTAATGTGTGATGCGTAAACAAAGAATATATATATTTATTAGTACCCATATGTTGAACTATTGGATGAGTCAAATCATTACTTCATGTGTCATATGTGTGCTTTTTATTTCATCAGGAATCTCATCAATAGTGAAAACCTCCAGCATAGCACAAAGTGCCAAGGGAATTGCCACAGCCGGTAAGGGACCGTAAAGATTTTTATGTTACTTGAAATACAAATGTGTAGCCTAGAATTATTGTAAGATGAACTGCTGTTACAGAAAATACAGAGAATTAGTATTAGATGTGTTTCTATGTTGTTCCCTATTATGATTAGATGCTTGGCAAGTGTATTAAACAGTACGACATGACTGATGTAAAAATGCTTTTATGTTTCTACAGGTCTTGTCAAAACGGTGTCATACAGTGTTAAAAAGCTGCATAAAATGTGGAGAGGATGGCGCAGAAAACCATCACAATCCTGACGTCACCATAGGCCATATCACTGTGTTATTTACAAATATTTATAAAAAACAACGTACTTTGTAACGAAACCGTTGTATGTGTGAATTAATGACTGATGAGTACATTAAAGTACATCATTTACACAATAATGAATCATTTACAATGCAAAATATTTCTAATAAATCATTTTTATTAAACAGTACAGCAGTGTTTGTGATCTTCACGTTGTACCTGTTGCAAGGGAGTGACGTCACTCGCTCATTAACATAATGTATGCTGATCTCACTCCGTTGACTCTGACCAATGAGAGTCCTTCACACTCATCACCTGCTAGGAAGAGAATTCCATCATTCCAAGCATTCTTCCCGCAGCTCGCGCACTGCCACTTCTCGAGCGCTCCAGTCTTGGATTACCGCCTTAAACTCTGGACTTTATTCACTGGATTCAACGTTTTCTGGGCTCTTTTTGCTTGACACCTCTCGTTAACTTTGTGATTCAGCAGATTCCAAAGTGGCGCTTCAAGGTAGGATAGTTTACACGACTTTAAACTGACTCAAAAGTAGCAGAGTCATTATATGGATTTCATAATATTACGATAGTCAAACAAAACTGTAACCGAGTCATTTAACAAAAGAATCGAGAAACACGAACACTTACATTTCATTTGAGAGTAAGTTAGTTTGCAACGCGCGGATGCACGCACTATGTGAACGCATTAATAAGTAACTGAATATCTAAACTCTCGATGACTTCCTCATGTGTAACACGCGGCAAGTGACGCGACGCTACACAACTAGTACGCAACGCTCCCATTATAATGAAAGAACCTGTAGCGAATGTGTTTTTGAACGCAACACAACGCTCGCATGCACTGCACGCACGGTTGTTTGATTGGAATGAACGCGTTGCGTCGCGTCGAGAGACGCGTTTAAAAAGCGCGTGAAAGCTACAATTTAAGACCAATCTTCAGTTGTTTTAAAACAAGTTTAAATGTGATTGTTTGAATGAGTATAAGGCGAGCAGAGCTGCGCTGAGCTGCGCAGAGCTGCGCAGCTCTGACTGGAATGGTATCTGTGGAATGTTGAGTGTGGGAAGCGGGACGCTGCAAACCTCACCTCACATGTTTGTAATGTTTATTCCGGGAATTGTTGACAAGATGACAAGATATAAACGAAAAAGCAGATTCACCAGATGTGTTGCGAGAAAGCAACAGTACACCCAGAACACGTATGGAAGGGAAATGAAGAAAATAAGCCCAGCCTGTGTTTTTGATTTTAAAATCTGTGTTTTTTCCATGATCAGGATCTTGCCCAGAATGGAAACGCCTTTGGATGTGTTGTCACGAGCAGCATCTTTAGTGCACCAAGATGATGAAAAACGTGAGTTTAAAGTATTTGATTTTTAGCGCCAAGCACATTTTTATATAAACATGCAAACAAAATCTCATTTTAAAGTCTTCATTAATTGGTATGGATAAAATGCACATGTTTTGTAAACATTTTTTTTTGTTATTTAATGTATTAGACACAATAGTAATTTAATCATTTGGCTTTTTTTTGTAGAAAAGTTAAAAACTATATTTAAAAGATAAGATATATATATGTATGTATTTGTGTTCTGTTCCAAAATGAGAACTCTTTCTATTGTTAGTTTGCCGTTTTTTTTTTTATTATGGCTTAAATCAAAACAAACCAACTGCAGTTTGATTGATATTAATTGAATGCACAATAAAAAAACATTCTTTTAGAAAAATGTAAAATGTATTTTATATATATATTTTTTAATATAATATTTTATATATATATTTTAAATATATATGCAAGTTATTTGCAATATTTGCAAATTTAGTTACAAAAAATAACAGTTGCAAATGTATTTTCATCTTTGTTTAAGGCTGTTGAAACGTTAATCTTAAAATGCAAAGTGTTTCTGAATGAATGGACAGCATTGTTTCCTGCTGAACACACAGGTGGTGTAATAGTGTTGTTGGGTTTTAAAAGGCCCACCAAATGCTGCCCTTCACTGCTTGACAACATGAACACAGGTGTGGTTGTCCTTCTTTAGTGCGAGTCAGGCGATGGCTTGCTTTCAGTTGCATGCTTAAAGGCAAAACAGCTCAATTACATTCCGCCTACATTATCTTCCAAAACAAAACGTGAAAATAATTATAATGTGAAAGAGGCATTTAACAAAGTGAGCAAAAATCTGAATCCTGACGTGACCTTTGAAATACCACGAAGAGCGTTACTGTATTTCCATAAATAAGGATTGTGGCATTTGTCTGTGTTTGTATTGAGTTTGATGATTTACATATGAAATGTCCTCACATAATGGCCTGGTCTATTCAGAAATACCCTTTGGCAAAGCAAGCACATTCGGTGTAATGCTACGGTATACAATCATTTTACGAGGCTCCTGTATTCTTCATGATGTCGTTTAAACCATCTTTCCTTGGTTTTCCATCACACCTTTGTGCTTGAGCCAAGGCGCACAGTCATTTCATGAGCACTCTGCTGTTTTTAATCCGAAATTCCTTCCTAGATCAAGTATGAACAAATCCTGCTTAGATGGCATTTAGTTCACTTGGAGTTCATTGTGCAACATTGACGTGTTGAATGTTCTCCTCAATAGTGGCCTGATGGCAGGAAAGTATCTGGTCGGGAGTTGGTAAATTATATCTGGTTAAACCCAAGCTTGTCTTTAACTCACTGGGTTTGGTGCTCTTAAGCACTTTCCCATAATGCCTTTCCCACTCATAGTGACTCCAAGCTGTAATAGACAGGTATGGAAATTGGGTCATCGCGTCAAATCTGCGAGTTCTCGCATAGTCTTAGGGAGTTCGAAGCTTGGGTTGTCGTAGCGTTTCTTTCTCCCCCCCGCTGTGTTTTTGTTTTGCGAGGGCTGATGTCACTCCCGTTGTGGTTGTGTATTTGCCTTTGTCCTCGCACAATGCGTCTGACCTGTTTTCACAATGGTGCGGGCCCTGCGAGCTCCTCCTGCGTATTGCCAGACGTTTAGAAATGTTCTCACTTGCCAGAACGCTTCAAGGGAGAGGCGTTGAGTCACTCTCCGGTACACATTTGATCTAAACCCACAGGTTCATAGGCTACTGCGAAGGAACGTCTTCCATTCAGTGATGGGAATGTGCAATTAGATGAAAGGTGGGGTTGTCTTAGTTTCAGACGGTCAGGTGATGGCTTGTGTTCGGTTGCTTGAGGGCAAAACAGGCCAATTACATTAGATCCTCAACATCATCAGAGAAACATCATACGGTTACAGTGTTCACGCTTTAATCTCTCTTAAAATAACAAGCGTTTCTCAATCCAACAAGACTGAGCCTTTAAATCAATGAAATTCAATTCAGAATTTTCCATTGCTGCAAAGCAGCTTTACATACAATCAGGCAGTGGTTACTGTAGTAAAGGGGGGAAAGTACACAATATATGCAATTATAATATTGCAATTTTTTATATGATGGACATTGATGAAACTTAACTGGAATAACTACTATGCTGGATTGTCAACTAAAAGCTGCCGATTGTTTAAAGGGACAGTTCAACCAAAAATGAAAATCTTTCATCATTTTATTACCTTCGAGTTGTTCCAACTCTGTGTACATGTCTTTGTTCTGATGAACACGGAGAGAGATATTCGGAAGAATGCTTATTACCAGACAGATTTTGTATCCCCATTGACTCACATAGTAGAAAAAAATACAATAGTGGTTAAAAGTGCCCCAGAACGGTTTGCTGTCCTACATTCTTCAAAATGTCTTCTTTTATTAACAGAACATAAAAAATATTAAGTAAGTCAATGGGGGGCAAAATCTGTTTGGTTATAAGCATTCTTCCGAATATCTCTCTCCGTGTTCATCAGAACAAAGACATGTACACAGAGTTGGAACAACTCGAAGGTGAGTGAATGATGACAGAATTTTTGGATGTTTAAGAACATTCAACAAAATATCTTCTTTTGTGTTCTGCAGAAGAAAGTCCACGCCTGGTCTACGCATTTTTTACGTGTTTGTGTTGCTTTTGCCACCATTGAGACTTGCGCCTGCATTACAAACAGGACATCGACCTTTAAATCCCTGAGACGTGCATTATTCCTCTTCACAAAATTGATATTTCTCTCATGCTGGTTGCATGAAGTCCTCTAACACATGAACTCCTCTCTGCTCGGAGGAATCATTTCAATAATCGCTCTGTACTAGCGCTTTCGTTGTGGAGATCTCGTTTCTGCATTGTTGTGGTACAGTTCCTTTAGTAAGTCTGAGTTATGGCGACTTCATCCTGAATCGTCCTGTTTGCATAGAAGGTTCTGCATCAAGAGCTGTGGAAGAAAAGCTGTGTGTAAACACACAGTTCATAGTGTTGGAGGTGTAACACATAGCTTTGTTAAATCAATAACCATCAGGGATGTAGTTTGAGAGGAATCTGTAGATTATTAAATGCCAGCGCAAAATGTTTTTTGTGGAAGGACTTGATCTAGGCCGTCAAGGGTACCCTGGCAACCTCATGACAATGCACTGACAACCACACAAAACTCTGCATAGCAACACCTTGGCAACCAAGACAAATACGCTAGGAATTAGCACATGGGCATATGTTTACTTACCTGCCAAACATTTTTGCATGGACAGACCTGCATTGAGAAAATGTTTTTGCTGTTTTGAGTGTTATGACGCCATTTCCAGTCTGAGAGTATATGGCTTGTGTATGAATAGAGTGAGCAGTTCATCTATTTGTCAATGAACGTGTCACTTCCCCTTTGTGCTTTGCCAGTCTGTTCAGCTGCTTTGTATATGTGTGCAGAAGCTCCTACGAGTGGCCACGTGTTTGCATGCTGGCCAGGGAACAAAAACGTCTCTTCATTCATATTGTTTGTGTCCCCTCGCATTGTGTGTGGTTATTAACGGCTCTCACGTTTACTCGTTGAAAGCCCCGAGAAACAACACAATTGTGTATAAATTCATGTGTAGCAGCTTTGTAACATCACAACTGTACCGATCGCTTAAAACATGAGGTTAAAATGTTATTTCCTAATGATAAAAACACATGATCCAGAGTCAGAACATGTCCACTTGATGCCTCTACAGGTCACTGGGAGCACACACACACATAACCCTGAGGGGGTCAGAGGTCAGGGGTTACAGAAGTGGGGCACACGCAATTAGTTAAGCTGCTGTCTTGATCAATTTCAGAAGTTTAGTACACTTATGAATTTGACAAAGTTGCGACACTCTTCTTCAAAAACGTTTAAAATATGTGATATAGTAAACGGTGATTTGTGGTATACCAGCTTCACAACATCTATAGTTTCTCGTGGAGGATGACTGGCCGTGAAATGTCTTCATGTGGACAAAGAGCCTTTTACATATGTATACTGATTCATGTGCATGTTGCCTCATTTCTAGCATGTTTTCTTCTTTTTTAAACAAGTGGCAAGATTTTTTAACGTAATGGTCAAAAGTTGTAAAAAGTAGATTTGCTGTTGACATTATTCCTGTACTGTAACATGATTTAACACAGTTTGAATCTCACCTAATTCCCTGAATCCCAGAACACATAAACATCCAGTACTCATGGCGTGTAAGGCAGATGAGAAATGAAAAGGCCCTGAGCGCGGTAAAGGTCACAGGCCTGCAATACAGCAGTCTCACTGAATCGTGGAGACCAGGAGCTGTGCGGCGCATTAATTGTCAGGAATGCAGGACGGCTGTGTGTGCGTGTGTGTGTCTTGCAGAACTGCAGGGAACTTGATTTAAAATTAAAAAATCTTTCCGAAACATATACTGACTGGACTCAATAGGTCGGAATGATAAACCATATACTGTAGATAACACAGACTTTCAAACACGTTGTGTGGGTAATTTAAATTGAGTTGTGTTATTTAGTGTTCTGTATCCGTTACTATTCATTTACATACATTTAATTTGCAATCTGTAACTTTTCTTTATCGCCACTTCCGATTGGAAGATCAGATTGCAGTTGCACTTGTCTTTACGTAGGTTGAAGTCAAACTGACATTTATTTTTTGCGAAACCGTACCTGAAGTATGAAATGAAAATATGAAATCATCATACGCAAGATGGCTTTTGTGAATGGTGATGAGGTAAGGAGAGTCTTTTCAACACTGTTTTTGATGTAGTTCAATAACTGATGTTTCTTCGTCTTTAAAACGATTTGGATTTAATTGCAGATTTAATATTGTAGAGCAAACTCCCATTTTTGAATCAATGAGATTTATAATATGTTGACTATGTAGGCACCGTTGTAATATTTCAATATGATTTTGGATGGGTTGCCAACAAACCATAGCCACTAGTAAAAAAACATTTAAATTGTTTCAAAAACATCTGAATAGAACCTCAAATCCTGAGGTCTTGAAGTCTTTTGAACCGTTGAACAGTTTAAGTATACTCACTCCTAAAATGGTTCTGCAAAATACTGTAAAAACGGCAAGACATGTTGCAAAGATCAAATATTTGTTACTATTGTTAATATTGTTATTATATCTATTACATGTTCAAATAGAAGATTGATTTAAGGAACAACAGGTCTTAAGTCATTTTAATCTGGCATGTTGTCCTAAACTCAGCACTAGAGTCGTACAATCACCGACTGTCATGTTATATCTAGTATGTTAATGCCTATAAGGTCAGGTGCTGTTATTGATATTTCTTTAAATGGTTTGACGTCACTGCAGAAACTGTTCATATGTTGCATATTTATATGCAGTGTTGATGTTGTAGGCGCAGGGTGATTAACTCTGTATGACTCAGTCTGTAGGGCTCATTGTTTTATGATTCTGAGGAAGTGATGTCACTGTTGCATCCTCACTTATAGAGGGCTCTTTTGTCTACACACTCTTCTTACATGCTTAATATAATCCATGACGCACTAATCCATGTCATCCACACATGGGACAGGTTTCATTGAGATACATGATGTTTACCTCCTGTCATAAAGCGTCCACGTTCCCTCGCTGCATGTCTTTCGCATTTCACAGATTTGTAATTCTGGAATGCCGCAATATTTCTGACATTCCTTCTCCTAGGACAGTTCTTCATGTTTCGGCTATGTGCTTTTGGTCATTGTCCTGCCGGAAGAGCAATATTCGATTGAAACGGGTTCATCTCAGGGATTTTTCTATAATTTGGCGTCGTCCTTAAAGCCAGAAAACAGTCTGTCAACATGTTTTTGCTGAAAGCACCTCCAGGCAGATGCTGTCAACAGGACGCTTGAGGGTGCGGTGTGATTGCTGTTCAATTCTGTTTGGGTTTGCGTCAGACAAAGTGCTTTGCTTCCAGGCTTAAACTTCACTATTACTCCCAAAAATCTGTAGGTTTGGTTACATAGCTGCTGTGTCTTTCCTAGTCTTCCAGAGAGTGATCAGTTGAGATGAAGATGTGAGTTTGAGGTCTAAAAATGTCCTGTCATTTCAAACTGGCTTTTTATGGTAATGACTTTTGCCATTTGTGACCCTGGATGACAAGACCAGTCTTATGGGTAAATTTTTCCAAATTGAGATTTTTACATCACCTGAAAGATGAATGGTTTGTTAGGATAGGACGATATCTGGCGGCGATACAACAGTTTAAAACTCTGGAATCTGAAAAAAAGAAGAGAAAATCGCCTTTGAAGTTGTTTATCAGAGGCACTGTAGCAGGACAACCACTCACAAAAATAAAGTTTTGTTTTATTAAGGGTAGTAAATTTACATATATCTTTATGCACCATGAACTTTACTTAACTTTACTTTTAAAAGAAAAATCGATAAATATATTTTTGGCTTTTACTAAAAATGTTCCCATGCTACTTAAGACTGGTTTTATGATCCATATGTGTTAGTTGGTCGTTGTGTCTGATTTTTATTGTACATGTTATAATATTGTTGAAGTTTGTTTCACATACAAAAATGTTTTCGCCAAACAGTCTTAAAATGCCAGTCCAGTAGAGGGCGATGTCACTTTGTAATAAAACACTATGCACTTTATATTATTTGTGGAATTTGACTTCACATCTCTATTCCTGATCAACGCCTCTCAAACTTTACAGAAGTATCCCGTTTGGAGGCTTCTGCCATACACCGTCACTGTAAACGCCTACTTCTGTCCCCAGAGGTGGACCTGTGTTTCCTCTGCGAGGCTGATCTCTGACAGCCCTCCCCAACAGCAGTGAGATCCTGTTTCTTTTCCAAAACAAGATGAACAATACACTACCCCATAGTAACAGCAATGTCAAATGTGCTTGTCTCACCTGTGGAAACTATCACCTGTCAGGCCTCGTGCTTACGAACAACATTCTTACCCGCCATGGTACGTGCCAACAAATATGTCCTGACGCATCAATTTAACACCCAGTTTTTACCTCGTTTCAGTTCTATAATGATATGATCCACTAGTCCAGTTTGGTTCCTCTATGGCATGCACTTGGGATAAAGTGAGCCCTAAATAACCACCATAACTCAGATGAGTGTGTTTATATATCCAGTTTCAATTGATATGTATTGATATGTTGTTGTCTGTATCAGGAATGGTTGGAATGAAATGCCTACAGAAATCTATATAGAAAAGATCAATTTTAAAGACAGTTTATATAACTTTAACACATTTATTATTTGTAGGGAACGCCGACTATTTTACTTCTGTATAACATTTACCTGCATTGATCCGAGTTGATATCTGGTTACGTCATCTCGATCATGATCTCAGATAACATATAATTAAAGTTTTATTGGATCAGATCAATTCCATAAAATGGCTCTGTGAATCAATTGTGATAATCTTAAAGCCGATTATGTGTTTAAACAACTTCAAACTTTAATCTGATGCTACAGACAGATAGGCTGTAAATGCCGTCATTACGTCTCAACAAATCAGATTATTATACTTTATAAAGTTCAAAGAGGCCAGATTTGAGGGAGTGGTTTGACCATAACACCTCTGGAGTTAACATGAATCACATTTAAACTGAAGCCCAGAGTAGCCAAAGCCTCGCTATGAGAAAATCACAGATCAGATGTGTTAGGATGAATCATGATGGGCCATTTAAAGGTACAGTGTGTCATTTTTTTTTTTTGGATGATCTATTGAGAGAAATGCAATATAATATACATAACTAAGCAGTGGTGTAAAGCATTGGAGTAAATGTAATTAGTTACTGTACTTAAGTATCTTTTTGGCTAATTTGTAGTTGTACTGAGTATTGAAGAGTACATAACTAGGGATTTTTAAGGTCCTACTTTGGTTTATGGAGTGTCCAACAACAAGTGTATGTGCATATGTGTAAAAACACTATTATTTCATTATAATAGGCAGTTCTTACCTTACTTCTTGACTGACTCAAATGATTCTTTCCATACATAATGAAGCGTTATGTTTTTATTATCTTTGAATGAGCTATTTCTATCTACATACACCATGGGTCCTCTTACATGGAATTCATCATGTTGTTTCTACAGTAGCCCTAAACGGACAAACTGCTCTACAGAACACCTTTCCTTAATATCTCATTCGACAAAGAAGCAAAAACTTGTCCTGTGTCGGTTGCCGTAGTGCTTCGAAACGGAGGGGCGGAGTTAGTCGTTGGTCGCATATCAGACAAAAACCTCCATATTGGTGAGGGCAAGACTGCCAATAAACACATACAACCTAACAGAGGAGCTGAATTTTTTCTCTATAAAAGCACAATAACGTTTACATTCTCCACCTGTTTCAGTACTTCAATCTAAGTGGAGTACAAAAAGATTTTGTCTAGTTGCTTAAATTTAATTCTCTGTTTACTTGCATGTGTTTATAGATCAGTCTTGGTCTCCTAAATATATTGATGAACAATTTGGCGGTCAGTGCAGCGTCTGTGTTTGTCTATGGGGGAAACAAGAACAGAACTAAACCGAGGAACAGGAAGTGAACTACAGAGAACAATAAGTAGAACATTTTTATAAAACAAAAAGGCTGAAGTATCACGCATGCAGTGTCCGTTTCTCTGCACGGTTTACAAACATTTAAGGACCCGAGTAAAAAACTAGAGGGTTTAGTTGCTGCCTAGAGACCACTGAATAACAATCATGCAGCCGTTTGAAACACCCTAGCAACCCGGCAGCCACCCAAAGCACTTTGGTAACCAACCGTAGTAACCTTTTCCTCAGAAAACACCTTTTTACACCCTGTTTACCTAGTGCTCGGAGTCGGTCCCATACAGAATTGATTCTTTGTCTCTCGGGCATTAGGAATGAAGAGTCGATTCCAGAGTCTAGGTGTGACTTGACAACACTGTGTTTATTACCTCAATAAACGTCTGCACATCTCAGAAGAGCTTCAACAGCTAGCAGTGAGGAACATTTTGATCAGGTGCCCAAAAATCGCACCATTTCATTAAACCAAATTTACGTTTATGCATTTGATAGATGCTTTTGTCCAAAGCAACGCAGTGTATTTAAGCTTTAAAATAGTTTTATCTTTGTGCTGCTAACACACTCGTCAAACTGCAGGAATAGGAACAAATTTCGAAAAAATTATTTCCAACCACAATCATCTTAACATAACATCATCATTCTCATTACTAAAACAAATAGATTCTTTGCCGAGCAACCATTCATCTCTTTTCATGTAGATACTACATCTGTCCCATTAGACCGGTTTTGCTGTTTATACGGCTCAAATATCTCAACAAGCTTTGGTTCTGAATGGCTGCTGTGTTCAGTTTCGGAAAGGCCTTTATGTCGGGTGTGTGAAATATGGAACAATGCCTCAATCTCATTGAAGAGAATAATTTTCTTGCGGTATTGATGGAGTCTGAGCAAAAGGCTTGTAAAGTATAGTTAGAAAGGGCCGGAGAGCGAGGGGGAAAGACCTTTAATCCCTGCAGCCATTGAGAGGCGGTTAGAGAGGACGCTGTGATCGCCCAGATGAGAGAGGCCAATAAAAATGAATAGCAGAGTCTGGAATGAATGCATTCTGCTTTTGAAGCTGAATTGAGGTTAGGAATACAGCAGTCTGTTAAAGGTTAACCGGCTGTAAAGATTCAAGTTCGCTACCACACTACTGATCTACTGACAGTTAGAACCTGCTTCACGTCTATGCGCCACAGATCATAAAATGATTTAGACAGAAATCATCACTAGTGTCAGGGACTCCCAGTTATCTTTGATTTATAGATGAATGTCTGTTTATGAGTCTGTAATACTGGAAAATATCTACTGAAGGATTAAGGGCAAGCATTTTAAATATTCTTATTTGGCCAAAGAATGCTCATTTTGTCAGTATTTTATAACATCATTATATATATATATATATATATATATCATTATCACACATGTTGTTGTGTCTTTACAGACATATTAAAATAAATAAATATGTGTCACACTACAGTATCAGTTAACTGGTCTAGTGATGGTAGGTAAACCATTGACCAGTAATGCATATGAAACATTCATTTCTTAATTCAAATTGTTTTTTAATATAGACTTTATATTGAAACCATTTTTCTTGATTTTATCTAAGTCATATTTGTATATTCAACATGGTCTAAGCAAATGTCTGACTTTTGTGTCAAGATCTTTGAGGTTCGTCACATGAAGCGGTTTCTGATCAGTTGAATACTTGTTTGTGATCGGTCAATTCCTGGCTGATTTTCTACATAACTGTGTGCTAGTGTCCTGTCTCTCTTATTGCTCCAGCTTTTTCTTTTCACATAAAACAATTTTGTTTTTGTGAAATTTTATGAACTCAATATTTCATGTCCATTTATTCATTCATGTGGGTGTGTAAAAAGTGGGATAATGTTTATTTGTCCTGTAATTCTTGCAAAACAAACACTGACACTGTGATGTAGATGCAGTTTGGTCTTTCCTGGACATTTTACTGAATCGTTTCTCTATCAACTACCAATAGTTTGTATATGAACTAGTCCTGCAGGACTGTTGTCCAATTTAAACAGAGACTGTTCATTTGTGGACACACGCCTGTATAAATATGACTAATAATCCTTTTAATAGCTGTTAATTTAGGAAAGAGACTGTGATTGTTCCACCCAAATACAGCTGATTCAGAGGGATGTTGCACGTTTGTTGTGCTGAGGAACAGGTTTAAATATAACAGACGTGAATTGGTAAGGTCTTGAAGTATCAGAACTCCGAAAGATGGGTTTGGTTTCTATCCAACCATGCTTTGTGTCCTGAATTATCAGATATATTTTGCATGATTCGCAAATCTACAATCTACTAAACAGTATCCTCATTTTATACCACTTTTAAGCTGATTATTGGGATGTATGGAAATGACTAAATGTCTGGTTTTGGCGATTGAACACATTGATCATTTTCTCTTTTTAGAGCTTGTGAATCCTCCTATTTTTAGGGCTAGGGAGAAGGCACGTGCAGCCCTAAACCAATTCTGTTCATTTTTGAGCAATTAGCCACTAGAGGGCGTCAGAGTGTCACTAGTATTTGGATTGTGGTGGTTTACGTGCTGATTTCTGTTGTGGTGTCAACGGAATAAATATCAGGGCACAGTGTACAAAATTACAAATATACAGTTAGTCATTAGACCTATTTGTTTTTTAAAATAAATTACCAAAACACTTTCGTAATCCAAATCTATTCTTGGTTCTCATGGTTCATTTTACAATCTAATACTGTACATGCGTTACATGCAACATTTGTTTGAAGATGCATTTTTATTTTACTACTCTAGGTACTAGTCCATCTTTATTATCATCAGTAAAGTTTACAATAGTAACTCAATCATTCTTACTAGTAACAGTTGTTTGTTTACACAGGTTTTAAGAAATAGTAAACACGAAATATGTTAGGGATTTTTCTAAACGGATGTGAATAGTGTAATAAAACGCATCGCTGCATGAAATTAAACGTTATAGTGCTAATTAATACAACTAACTAAAAAAGCTAGATAAATAGAAACAAAAAGTTGTAGATTTCACTGTGTATTATTATTTTGCTTGTTAGAACTTATTTTTCTTTGCTTTCCTCCCACTAAAACCCTCCCTGTCCCGTGCCTTAGGGAAGGTGAAAGTCTCGCGTGACTTGGCGATCACGTACACGGTGGAGGCGCGCACATAGAGGATCTCGAGAGCGCGCAGCAGAGGCATAGCAATCTCAAGCTGCGTGTCAGTGCAGTCGACTTACAGCGGGCTGTGAGGAGAACTGGCGCGACCCCTTTGTCCATAAATACAACTTTGCAATCGCTTAAACTTTTCAAAGTTTCTTTAAAGTCACGTTAGAGTTTTTATACTCGTAAGGTACTCGATCAGGTCGTGTTACATTTCTTATTTTGGCTTTGTGTGAAGTTGAAGGCTGGGCCTTTCACGCGCTCCGGACGAGAGAAAGAGAAGCTGGTCCTTTTGCGATTTAAAGTCCATAAATGCTTTTTACCAAAATGGACCTGTTGAACTACCCGTACTTGGACAAAATGAACAACAACATTGGCATTCTGTGCTACGAAGGTAAAGCGAAGCGTTTACTCTTTTCTTTGCACTTTTGCTTGATTATATTCAGTGTTTATCAGCGAGAATAACGGGCGGCCGTGACGTCACTGAGACGCTACACGCTCCGCGTTTTAGTATGTTACTTAAAGTTACAAAATACGTTTTATTTTATATCCATGTCTTTAAAAACGTGTTTTTCGTCTTTAAGTAGTTCAGATACGTGCAAATACATAAACGTGCATTAGAGATGCGTTTGTGTTCTTGAATGTTTTTAACATGACTTTACAGTAGTATATAATTGAAGAGTGTGTTTTTTGACGTACACATCTGTTGGGTTTGGTAAAGATCTTTTTTTGACGTTTAAAGCCTATAAAAACATGCCTTCATGCATTTGAAGCAGCTAGAGCTCTGCTGGTTGCGCATGCGCGGTGAGTGACTCGCCTCGTGAAAAATGTGTAGCATGCAGATTCCTCTGGTTCAGTGCTGTAATCCACAGAGTTTACAACATTCCGCCGCACCGCTGTTGTTATTTGAAGGCAGTTAGGAAATAAACCGCACAGTCATACTTCTAGAGGTTTTGTCACTATTTAGCATAACGTTTAAGATCATTTTGGTCAATGATTGTGGATGATTTTTGGAAGCATGTTTCTTGTCTGGGTTACAGGGGGCAGTGGGGGTGGTCCTGCACCAGGCTGTACCAGCCTCCTGTTGTTGGCCATCATATGTCAAGAAACCTGACATGCAATACAGTTCTTCTCTAGGCCACATGCGCTGCTGTGGATGACACACACTTAAGACTTTAAAAAACGTGATTTATTTTTTCTGCATTTAATATATAATAGTTGGGTTAAATTTTAATTGCAATTTTGATCTGTATGGTGCAGCCAGTTTGTTATCTGGCAAATTATTAGAACCTTATTGGCTCTTTTTTGGACTCAGTTAGACTTCAGTAATTCAAACTAAAACTACACTTAAGTGGACACTGACTCCATTAGCAATTATGTTTAAAGTATTAAACAAGTGGTCACACTTTGAAGTCGAGAACTTGTGCATGTCACACCTTCCTTGCCGGTGACTCTTGCTTGTTTCCAGATAACTCTCCCAATCTTTCAATGGAAAAAACTCCAGCAACAACGTGTGGCCGGATGGTTGACATGACTTGCATATCTCTCCATAAGCCTCTGTTGTGACAGTCTTGTTACTCCGAGCGGATGTTGGGCAAATCGAGTGCTGCTTGCCTTTGACCTGCTGGAATGCTCTCCTCTCCGGCAGCTGGTCACATGACCTGGTGACAGTGGATGGAAATACACAATCACAGCCATTTTTGCTCGCTGTTGCACGGCTACCACTTCTGCTATTTATAATGTGTGCCAGAGAATTTTCTGAGCACATGGCTAATCTATTACAGCTCCTGCGAGCAGAGCATCATCTCTTAAAATAGATCACTTTCTGCATCACTTTGTCTCTGTGGTCGTGTGGACGAACAGATTACAGATACAGTTTTGCTGAACTTTGCCTTGTGCTTTATCAGGAATTAAATGTATGTATGTATGTATGTATGCAGGATTTGAAGCTCACTTATCTTTATGATCATTGTTCTTCACACCAAATTGCATTTTAGGGACAATGTGGTGAATCTCAAAGTTAAAAACAAGGATCGTCTTGTTTGTGTTATCAGGGAACTTTCCTGTTTGTTAGATAAAATATGACAAAGCTAGATCACATCCTTTTGTCATTTTGATGTCTTGTGTTGGTCATGATTATTTTATTGCGGTTTTGTATAATTCTTCTTGATGCTATGCCCTTTGTTTATCCATTGACAACGCTGTCTGTAGCTTTTCTAATCCACCAAGAGGACGCTAACACTTCTGTTCATCTGTCAAGCAGATATAGTTGTTAGACAAAGCCGATTGTTTCAAATGTCAAGAAATAATTGCTATTCGGGTTTATCTCTTATAGGGTGTCATCATGATTAAAGCTCCCCTGACCTCTACCGGCAGAAGTTATCAAACACATTATTAACAAAGTGTCGTTTCGCATTTATCAACATGATGATTCCAGGTATCCGTCGTGTTCAAAAAGAAAAGGTGATCTTATCCTCGCTCGCTCACACAGTTTGAATTGGTGGCGTGCTGTGCGCTGCTGTGGATGTGTGCTAGCCATCAGGGTTTAAATTAAAGCAGACTCTGCAGTCGGGAGTTAAATGCTGACTGTCACTTCCCTTCTGAACGGGCTATAAAGGGCTGCCGGCAATGGAAAGATAAAACCCCTGCTAAATCCATACCTGTTGAACAGTTGCTTCTGTGTCTTCAATAACCCTTTCTCTTTTAAAGAAAGCCTTAGATGCTGTTTTATGAATGGGTAACGTGTTGTCTGCTAGTCAGAGAAGGTCAGATTTCAGACACCGTAAAGCAAAGAGACTCCTGTTCTGCAAACATTTGTACTGTGATCAAGGAGCTAGAGGAGGATTTTGACTTTGTGCATTTGAATAATTTTTATTCTGCTGTCCCTCACCAAAATATAATTTGTGTAAGGGTCACATGTTTTGCTTTCTAAAGCTCCCTGTCAATGTGTAAATAAGGAAAGGGGGTTGGCGCACATCTGTAACACAATCTCATTCTGTCTTGACGTTTGAAGTCTCTAGTAGTAGGGCCAGACTTTGATCAGTTGTGCTCGTAATGACCGTCTTACAATAGATCAAACATTGGCTACATCCCCTCATAACACAGTCTTTTATGGCTCCTGCAGTTCCTAGCAAAGGTTGCTCTGAGGTTTTGCATGGTTTGGACTTCACAGAAAGCAGATACACTGAAGTGTGAAATTCAACAGGTGTGTTAAAGACGCTTCTTTCTCCTGATGTCTTGTCTTCAGGGCTTTGCATCATCACGTTCGAATAGTACGGTTTCTTTCTCTAAATTTTGTCAGCCTTACATTACATTTTCATAACATAAGTTAAGACGCGGTTCAACCATTTCTGTGCGGCTAAATCTAACCCCCTCAAGAATCTAACAGTGTTTGGACACAGAGATCTGTGTTTGCTTTAACAACTTTTTTTTATTCTTGCCTTTTGTCCTATACCTCAGTTTTAGCTTTTATTGTGTGATCTCATCACGTTTTAATGGTCATGGCATTTAAGAAATTCTATACCAGTGTTATCGCAGGGATTGTGGATGAAGAGACTTTGAACTTTCTTCAAGTTGCCTCCTAGTCATTGTGGTTATGTTTGCAATTTTCAAATTGAGACTACAATATAGGATCGCACCACAGTGAAATTGAAGTTTGTGTTTCTTTACGTTTCAGCCTGTCACACACTTCTTTGGCGCCTCTAGGCAGTAAACGGTGTCTTCTGAGCGCTTGAGTTCATATTTCAAGGACAGGATCCAGGGCTCTAGACTAACATTTGAGAGAGGTGGCACTGGTACTACCAAGTAGGCAATTAAAGAAAAATTCAATATTCGCAGGGAATTAGTTGAAAATCGCACCCCTCCAACGCATGCACATTTATAGGCTTCACGCATGTATAGGCTACACACGTATACAGAGAGAGAGAGACCATCCACGCTTTCCTTCTGTATGATGACAAACTGTTACATTCATTAGGGAATAATCTATCTTGCATCTCAAGCCATATAGTATTCAGGATGATGTTCTGAAACATATTAATATAATAAACATAACCAAATGACAGAACATATTACGAACAGTCTGAATGATGGCACTTACAGTATCAGCTGATCGGAGGCTTATCTTTAGCGATCATCCTAGTGATGAGTGTGTTGTTTGCTCTGCCCGTCTAGCATTCAACTTGGTTGATCTGATCAGGAAACTTGTTTCGCTCTCAAATGAATACTCATCCGTGGTCGACCTATGATAAGCAATCTTCGCATGGCAGAGTTTTCTCTGCGAGTGTGAGACTTGTGTTGACGGCTTTTAGATGCGTTAATAGCAGCGCCATCCTCTGGTTACATGAAGGTGTCACCACCGCATCAACACGGAAAATCCAGGGAATTGTTTTTGTTGTTCTTTATTTTTAGATGACAATCGCACACACTATTCAATGTTCTATAATTAAAATCAAATATTCGAAAATCATGACTTATCCCTGCTGCCAAGCTATTATATATTATACAGTTGGTGGCACAACTGTTGGAGTCGTGGGGTGAGGCAAGAAAATATTATTAAAAATAAGATAATATTAATAAATCAATTACAAATTAATAAAAATCATTGTTTGATTTAATGATTTTTATTGTTTACACAAACTTTTTCAATACTTAACTTTATTTGATGCACATCTTTAACAACTAAATTATTGGTTGCTGCTTTCTTTATTTGTTGTGAACGACATGTATAAGAGAACACCATTCCTTTAATGTCAGTGAGTGTTTGTGAGCGCGTCCAGAGATCTGTATTCTGCTGCTGCCCGTTTAAGAGTCAGTAAGGATCTACTATACTGTAACGCACATGCGCTTACATTCACGAAACCGACTACTTTTACAAGGAATCTTGCTCATATGGGAATTGTCAGGTATTTTGTGTTTAAATGTCCGTTTTATAGTAAGACGACGAGAAGGAGAACTCTGTGTAGTAGTTTGCGCTCTGACTCTCTGGGCGCGCATATCTCAAACCACCCACGAGACCTGAAGGCTTTTAGTGATTTTTCTTCATGAAAGCTGCATTTTGGCTTTTATCATCAATAGGAGCTCACAAATAAAGAAGTATTTAACGTTATGTCTAACATTACCGCTTTGCAGTATTTTTGCAGAGATTTACAGTAGCATAGTGCTTGAATGGGTCATTTTGTGAAAATCAGATTTTTCCTTGTTTAAGTACTATAAGCAGGTCTCTCTGATGCATCTGCCAACTCAGAAAAGTTGAAAGATTTTTGTTTATGTAAGCATATCTCTTTAAGCCTGTGAGAACGAGCCGATCAGATTTTGCTCCCCTTCTGATTTAGATAGCAGTTCTTATTATAATATTACCTATTAAAACAGTAAAATGTGTTGTTTGCAAATGTCTGCGTATATAAACAACAACTTTTCAACTGGGCACAAATACATTTTATTTTTAACCAACATTGATAGATCATATATGTCAGGTAAAAATATTATTACTCTTCATAAAACTCCTTTAAAAAATATAGCCCATATATAAGACCTATACATCAAACTTGTTTGGTCACGATACCAAACTTCGGTACCAGACGGTACTAAATGTGACGATACTTGCATTTCCCGCTATCATTTTGAGCGCTGTTGAACAGATTATGAAAGAAGCGAAAGTCTATCAAAGTCAAAATCAAACGCTTCCGTGTGTATCTGTGTGAGCACTCGGTAGAGAGTGCGATGCAAGGATCATTTCACGTGCTTCCGGGTTTGGTTGCGCAAGCGCTCGCTAATGAGCCATTCAAAGACATCCATTGAGCTTAGGAACACAATGGCCAATCAGAGGTCTTTCATAATCTGTTCAACAGCGCTCAAAATGATGCATTACATGATTTAATTATGTATGTTTGTGTACAATTTTAGTGGTTTTGAAAACCTTTCTAGATTAAATAAACTGCAGAAAATGAGCTTCACATGATATGTCATTAGGCTGATGTCGGGAGTATTTAAGATTGTGTGCTTTTTCATGTTGCACAACTTTCATTTAAAGGAACATTGTGGATATTATAGCAGCATCTAGTGGCGGGATTACAAATTGCAACCAATGGCTCATTCCATCCCTCCCTTTCGAAGCACTACGGTGGCTGCACAGAACTACGATGTTGTGTAGCGTTTTCAATGCTTTGCTGAAGGAAATCATTTATTTTAGGAAAAGTGTTCAGTAGAGCAGTTTGTCCGTTTAGGGGACCCGCGCTGTATGTAGATAGAAATAGCTCATTCAAAGGAAATAAAAATATAACTCTTCATTATGTAAGGTCTTTACACACCTCTGAACACATAGTTTTTAATATTATATAGTCAGTAGATCCTCCAAAAAACGACACACTGGACCTTTAAGGTTGCACATTTTAAAACTCTTGTTATGTTATAGTATAGTAATTATCATTGTGTGGTCGGATTCTTTCTCAGTCGATGTAGGGCTTAGTTTATATAAAATTCCTCTGTCAATAGGGTTTGGATAGCTCCTCCTCGTTTTTTTCTTGGTAAGGGGTGAAATATGTGCTAATTTTCCCCTTTTAAAAAAGTGTAAACGCTGTGGCTTTGTGGTGCTATGAAAACATTGTGTTTGTTTTAGCATTCCAACCAGCATAACACATTTTTCCGCTTTGAGATCTGTTTGCTTAGAAAAGACACAATTCAGCATTAAACACTTGGCGTGTGTTAAAAGACTTCTTTATCGTTCTTTATTAGTAATAAAGTAATAGACAGTATCTTTACAATAGCCTGTATCTGACTGGCAATTGAAGGGGCTTTCAGAAGACAAACAGAGATAAGCTATCATGTGTCAGGAACTGTGTGGACATTTACTGCGGGCTTGTCTGAAGCAGCACAGCCTTTTCTCTATTAGCAGCCTCTGCCAAAAACACTGATGTCATCACCGTTGCCATGGAGCACGGACAGACGAGCCGAAACACGACAGTCAGGAAAATAGGCCGCTTGTTTTGGGAAGTACCTCACAAGCTCGTATATCCAATCAGTATCATTTGTTCACTTGATACGGAAGTCAAGTGAATGTTTTGTGTGAATGTATGCGTGATTTATTTAGAAGGGTTTAGTGTAGGAGCAGACACCTGGTGTTACTTTTCCATTTCTCATTTTACCCTGTAAATAATTACTCCAGCGGAGTGCAGTGACATCCAGGTCTGGTTGAATAAATGATGTTATAAAAATAAAGTTTCTCAGGCTTAGTTAACCTCATCCCAAGTGGAAAGTCCCATTGGCGAGAGCATGCCAGTTGTAATTTTCCGGCTTCACTCCTACACACAGTGCCTGTAAATGTGCTAAGGACTGGAGAAATCTTACACAGTACAGCATTTCAATGATGTTGCGTGATGCATATTTCTGATAGTTTTGTCTATATCTGTCGATCACTGTTAAAATCCCTGCAGATGTAATGAACACTTGGACAATATTAGCTGTGTAAATAAAGGTCCCAGTTGTGTCAACAAGGGACTTGAAATGTTAAAGAAAGAAAAGCTAGCTCATCTGCATTAGTGCACCAGCGCAATGACATGGCATGATGAGAGATGTTTCAGTTTGTATTAAGTAACGAGAATCGCACATTTGACATTTTTACAATGTACTGCATTAGTCGCTTTGATATTTCTGTCCGACACTACTCCAGCATTCTCAATAAAGGACATGAAATGGAGGATTATTGAGGGAATTGACTCTACTATGGTAATTCTGCTATTTTGTGCTGAAGAAGCATCTCATCTGATGACCTACAAACCAACATCAAAGGTTTTGCCGAGGACGTTGACTGAGCTTCTTTGATGTATAATATAATGTACTGATCAAGTGATATGCTGCATGAGATGGTGGTATCAGCCATAACAAAGTTTGCTGGGAATTTAGCACATGAATTGGCCTAGACGAAATACATTTGTCATTGGTGAAATGATCAGTAAATGAATATTCTCTCTTCAAACACATGCTAAATGATGAATGTAACTTCATACGGTTTCATGTTGTTGAATGTCTCTCGTGTTTTGTGTAGGTGAAGCTGCTCTTAGAGGCGAGTCCAGAATGCAGACCATGTCACTGTCCTCTGCAGTCAGCAGTCACAGGACGGGCCCTCCTCCCATCAGCCCCAGCAAGAGGAAACACAGCGGGGACCAAACAGACGACGACATCGACTGCAACAGCGATCATGGGGCCAAGATGAGCCGGCTGTTCGCCGTTCAGTTGTAAGTGGAACCAATTAATATCCCATCTCTTTATAGGAACATCTGACGTGCTGACAGGCATTCACAGCTTGTGTCTTTTTCACCAGAGTGGAAATCTGAAAGCTGTAGCACGCTTTCCACAAGTATGCAAGCCACTTTAGTCACACACATTTGCTGATCTGGTTGGCAGTCGTTAAAAAAAAAGCACTTACTTGGTTGAAACAAGGCCCATACAGGCAGAAGTTCTGGTATGTGCTGAAGACCAAGGCCTGGGATTCTTGTCATTCCAGCCCTCAGAGTCGAGCACATGGTCTGTTTGTAATGCCTGGCCGTGCCCTCATGGCAGAGCTGTGGATCATTCCTCGCATACCAGCCCTGTTTGGAGGAGCCGTGTTCATACACTGGACACAAGACGTGCTATTCAGCAGTGAATAAGCCACACTGGTGCTAGGCAGAACAGCTGAGGCTCATTTAAGACCGCTTAAATTTGTCCAGCAAATCAAGACCCAACAGCGACCACCAACAACAGTTTGACATGGAAACATGACAATATTCAGTTGATTTGAGCAGGTTTGAATAGATTACAGTCTTCATTCTGCACTTCACAGGATATTCTGCTGTTGTTTTTCCACAAAAAAAGGGATTTGCTTGTGAATAATAGCCAGATAGAATCACAAGTAAGACCATGAGTAGATTGGATGCTTATGTTTGGTTTAAAGTTGGCTGCACACAATAGTGGCATTGCATGTTTCAGATGGGTCGTGTATTCAGCACTTATCATATCTCTGGGATTTTCATCAGGATAGAGGTAAATGAAGGGCTCTTGATTGTTTTCATTGGGAGTATTTTGGCTGACACCAGACACCACGGGCCGAGGCAACGGTGAAGCTAGCTCAGGTTTCCATGATGGTGTTTTGCTCTGGAAGGGCGAACCCTGTCGCTCAGGGAATGAACCAGTGGGGGTTGGGAAATCCAGTCTTCCTGTCTCTCTTCTCACCGTAATCTTTTGTCCCGTGCTGGAAAAAGTTATTTTTAAGCATTTCTGGCCCTTTGCTGCTTTTCTTGTAACTGTAAATGTTTAATTTGTTTGCTTTGATTACTTTTGTTAATATTTCCACTTACTCATTTGGTGGTTTCAGTGTTTTCTTCTGTTTTTGTCCACACAGACCGAAATAAATGGTTTAAAGCAGATAGATAAGCACATAAGACTTAGTTGGCGGCAGCGAGAGAGCTCAGTACGAGCTCTCACAGGGTTAATAAAACTGGAAACTCAGAGACATATTGTTGTCGAGTGGGCTTCGTGTCAGGGTGGGGGCCATTTTCTCGCTTTCACCAGCGCCATGAAAACAAAGGGCCTCTTATCCGGTCAGCCCACTGTGTTCTGGAAGCTTGCTCGGGCCTGTCCCACTGGAGACGCCCCACTGCAGGAAAAGTCACACGATTCCTGCCCTGGTCCCTGTCGACGTGTACAACAAAAATAAGAGTCCTTCACACACGAGTCTATATAGATGATGGCAAAACAAATTCACGCTACTTGATTGTTACGGGTTTAGTTATTAGACGCAAGTCTGCGTAATACAGAGGGCTTTGGTTTACTGTGTATTACTGTAAGTAGTAGGTAAGGAAAGCCAGCTGTTTTCAGAGGTTCTCCTGGAGTTGGGATTAATCCATGTCAGCCTCTGTGTTCCTGCTGGGAACTTGGAGACTTTCTCTTTCTCATGCATCCATATCCAGCCAAATGGAGAGTCAGGAGAAAGCAGTGCCAGCATGGTTAGGGTTTATGAAATGATGTTTTTCTGCTCACTTTTATACGTAAACACACTCGCGACAGCCACACAACTAACCTTGATCTGGTTCTTAGTGTTTTGGTCATAATTTGTCAAAGCAGCCGAGTCTTAAAAGTTAACCAAACGTTTTAATCTGATTAGACATGCTCTGGGATGATCCAGACTCTGAGACCATTTACCTTTTTGGCTGCTCGTGTAAAAACCTGAGTCAAGGTAATTCATGCGCAAAAATGTTAGTTACAACTCACAACTAGCCATATTTTAACATTCAAGAAGTATTAAGTTAATGGATATAAAAAGAAACGCATATAAAATGCTGGTCTTAAAATGTTAAGGGGATATTTCAAGGCATCCTGACTGAATATGACTTTCTTCTTAAGAATAATAAAACCACGTATCATTTCACGGCTGCTCGTGGACCAGAGGCCTGTTTTTCTTATGCCTGCGTCATTTGCCGGAAGAACAACTCTTTTGTTCACGCGCAGCTGAGGGATAACGGAAGCTAGACATCAACGTTAATAGCGTTGTCAATATGGATATTTCTCTTAAACAAACGTATCGATTGGCTTCAGAAGACCTTTGTTAAGACCAGAGAGCCGTGTCAAACAGTTCTTTGATGGATGGATAGTGCATTCAAAAAGTCAACGCCCATTCACTCCCATTCTACCGCTTGGAAGTAAAATTAAATGTGGAAACTTCGACTGCATTATTCTTCAAGAGGAAAGTCATATTCGGTCAGGATGCCTTGAGGGTGAGTAACACATCGGGAAATGTTGTTTGCCTCTGAAATATCCCTTTAACTTAGTCTAATTATTAACAGTGAACATGAATGCTTCTTCTTGCCGTTAATAGTCAACGGTGTGTATGGTGCAACTTAATCGCATAAAGTATGACTTTCAAGCAACTGCTTGTATCCCGTGGTCCTGCCTTCCTCGCCTTGATTTCTCCCAGATGTTTCCTGTATCTTTGTGGGCAAGGTTCCAGTGACTCAAAGGAGAATTAAGAGAAATGTTTTGCTGCCAAGATTTGCGGTAGCATCGTGAGGTTTTGAGGCACAGCTATGAAACAATTATGAGAAAAGGTCCCTAGTTTTATTGGCCTGCATCTGTGATTAAAGCGAGTCTAGCAGAGTTACACATCACTTCTATAAAGTTGAAAGCAGACTGGCTACCACACACATCCTAGATATTCCTGCTATTGCACATGGATTTTTTCATTTTAGGCTGTTAGACAAGAGTCATAAAAAAGCATGGATTGTAAAGGATATATTAAATGGGCTATGGTGAAGATTTATGTTTATAGTAGCAGGATTGCTTTATTGTTTTGCAGTGTGGTCTTGCTTTGATTCTGAATATTAATAGATTGCTGTGTGTTGCTAGTTTAAGATCCCACAGTTCATTCCGCTAATTGTATGCTTTACAAAACCCAAAACCTTGGAAAGGCAGGCAGACTGCATCTATTCATGGGTCAGAGGCCTTAATGCAAGCCCTTCCAATATATATTACCATTTGAAAGTCAATTTATGCCTAGTTTGATGTAAACACTGAGCTCGGTGCCATAAGATGCGTCAACCTGAGGCTTTATACGAAACTACATAAACACACATGCTTTAAACAATTATTAATGCACTGTATGTTGTATTCTCAACAACGCTACAGGGGTGCTATAGTGAGCGTTAGTGTAACGTAAACCGGGTTTTTTATGTTAACTACTTAATGTTTAATTCTACTTTTAACTGAATATCTTTCTGATCCTCTTAGTTAAACTAAAATAACACATCTGGTTTAATAGCACAGACATTTGAGAGAGCATTTACAATGGGCCCTTGTGTTGGCCAAGCGTTTTTTTGCCTCACTTGCATAGAGCTGTGTGGGGGGGACCTGGGCCCTTTCTAATTGAGAAGATTGTGTTTCACCAACATCCATGCCAAGGTTGTGGAGGCCTGAGGCTGTGTTTTGGGAGGATATTACTGGGTTGTGTTCATTCACGTTCGGCTAGGAGTTCATCAAAACACACGAGCGTTTCATGTGAAACAGATTCAGATTTCTCAGAACCTCGTGTTTGCTATCCAACAACTGCAGAATGACTCTATTTTTTAAATAACCCAAAAGGAATGAAAAAGTGCTCGCCGCCTCGAGCAAGCATCTTGAAAGCACTCCTGGAATGATGCCAGAGCGTTTGGCTCACATCAGACAAGAAGAGAAGAGAAAGAGCCTTTATGCTGTTTGTTTTCAAAGGATCTTTGAAGAAAAGACTTTCGTCAGTTTCCTATAAAATCTGAAAACTTCATCTGATGTTGATATAGTGATGCGATTGCTTTATTCCAGAAAGCTTAATTTCCTCATATGCTATGGTACAAGGATGGTACCAGTAATTGTAAATGTACCCTGATATGATTTGGGTGATGCACTGAAATAAAAAAATTATAGGTGTATGTGTGAGGCTGAAACATTCAAAATACCTTTTTGTTTGAAATCAAAAGTCTTGATCCATACAGTATAAATTCACATTACGATTTAAGTCAGTTATAATAAATGTTCCATACAGTGCATGTTTATGAGTGGACAAGTTTATCATAGGGTTGTGTGTTTTCTGTTTTCTCTCTATGGCTTTTTGGCAGTTTGTTATTGTCAGCGCTGCAATTTCCGGTGAACATGAAAGTTAACTAGCAGATGCTTTGGTTGCTTAGTAACGGAGTATTTTAAGTATCACAGCACTCACAGCTGAGTCTCAACGAAATCTGTGCCCTAGTCTTAAAGCAGCGCTTCCATCCAAAACTTTCATCGGCTGCGTGAGATCTGGGTGACGCACTTGATTCTGTCCAGAGATGGACCACGATCACCCAGTTGAGGTTGGGTTACAAATACCTCTGGCTGTTTCCGCGCTGTTGTTGGTCTCTCCTGTGTGCCCATTGAATGGTATTAGGTTCTCTTCCTGTGAAGCACAGTTGAAGTCTTTTGAATGGTGCACTTGGCCCCTCGCTGGGCCTCCGCTCTGCTGGCAACGGGAGACCGATCGTTCCGGAAGGGTGGAATAACGCTTCTGGGCTTTGCTGCATGTGTGTCTATTCTTTCAGGGGGAAAAGAAAAACAGGAAAGGAGGTTTGATTGTTGGGATCGGGCCTTTTGTACGAAGCGATTTGAGCCGTTTTGATGCAATGGGACAAGACTTTCTTCAGAGAATGTAGATAAAGGAATGGTTGAACGCAAGTAATGTTGACTCCTCCGTATCAAGTCACGGTGACTTTTTGAGGGAGTTCCAGAGCTCTTGCCAGGCCCTGCTTAATGCAGCATTAACAGCTCTCGTCTGTTTGTGTCGCTCGACGTGGGCCCCAGTACAATCCTTTCTTTGTTTCTTTTGCAGAGGCAAGCCTGCCAACGGGGACTACCGCAAGGACCCCCGGGATCGCAGCCGCAGTCCCATCATTGCCCCCCCCACCATGAGCCTCGTCGGTGGTCAGATTTACGCCCACATGCCCAGCCTGGCCATGGACCAGCCCCTCGCACTGACCAAAAACACGGACGCTAGCCGCACCGTCACCATCTCCCCAACCGTCAGCCCTGTTGAGCGCCAGCAGGTAACCTTCCACAGCACAGCACGACACGACCGTTTACCGCTTCACTACACAATAGTGCTTCTCACACTTGGAATGGTTAACCCCCATGGTCATTCTTGAAACTTAATCTTGGGTCATTGTGTTTCATACCGTTCATACCTTACCATGAATTAATTATTAATACTGGGCTAGCTATTCAGGTTCCTGGAAAGTAAAAAAGCAAACATGCTTTCTATTGAATTAAAGGAACATTCTACCAGTTTTAAAATATGTTTAGAAATGATACTTTGGGATTTATATCTTTCTGCTCATTTTAGAATCAAAGTTCAATTTTATTTTGTATGTATCAAAGCTGTCCGTCTCTAGCTGGGCCAAATATGCACTGGAAGTACTTTGTGTACATTTCAATTTCCAGGAAAGAGCTCAGCTTTTCTCTGACAGTGAACAGAAGGCTTTTTATTATTCAGTTCTTAACTAGATGTGTCTAAAATACTCCGTATATACAAAGTACTGAAGACACATTTAGATGATAGAGTTTTGATCTTCATGCTGAAATATTATGGTTTGCTTTTTATGTGCAGAATCGTCCCTCTGTGATCACTTGTGCCCCAGCGAACAATCGTAACTGTAACCTCTCCCACTGCACCGTGTCTCACAACGGCTGCTCACCCAGCCTGACTTCAAACTACCGCAGATCCTCCAACTGTAAGTAGAAGCCAACATCAGCGTTGATCAAACCTCTGGCACTTTTCATAAATAGGTATTTTTTGAAAGACTGGAATTCAAATGATTCATGACTTTTTTACTTGTATGTACTTGTTTTTCTTCCAAAACATTTAGCAACTTCAAATCAAATACATGGAAATTACAACTCTATTAACGTTGATGTTTAGCTTCCGTTATCCCTCGGCTGTGCCTGAACCTGAGGCTTGTTTTAATATCCCTTTAAGGCCCTGTCCACACGAACACGGGTATTTCTATGTGGTTTGGCCATTCGTTCACACGCAAACGCAGTACGGTCACTGAAACCTAATTTTCTTTTAAACTCCGGCCAGGGTTCGAGATTTTTAGAAACTCCGGTTTCAGTGCTGTTGTATAGACTGTGAATTTGGTGTGTGACGTTGGAATGCATGCCGCTATCTCCGTTGTTTGACGTCTGATTCCAGGCGTCTGATTGGCCAACACGGCTTTATGGTTAGGGTTATATCGCCACCTTTTGGTTTGGCATAATTTTGACAGCCCTTAAAAGCGTGTTTTTGTGTGAACGTTTTTTTTTTTTTTTTAACGAAGTAGTTTATAAAAATACCCGTGTACGTGTGGACTAGGGTTAAGACAGTTCTTCAATTTTTTCACAAGCTAAAAATTAAGAATCCAAATTCTTTGGATCCAAATTCAAAGAGCCTCACAGTTGTCTGAAATCTTAAAAGGTATGTTTCACATGTGATGTGTCTTTTATCGAGCCAGAATCATAATTTGACATTTTGCCATTAAGGTATTTTTATATTGATATAATAATTATAAGGTCTAGGCTCCCTTACTTTAGCTTTCGTTATTAAATAGTGCTTTTTACATTTTTTTTCTGGGACGAAGCCTCTTGAAACGAAGTAGGTCACAAATATTAACACACAAAAAGGATTATAATAAATATCCTTTTGCAATGCTTGCAAACATACGATTGTAAATGCCGTTTGACTCATCACATGCTAATATATATACATACATAAGAATGTGAGTCACTTTATTGTATAGATGAATATATACAGTTACTACACGAGCAGGCGAGTGTAAACATTGACGAAGCAGATGTCATTTATTCTTCCCGAATAAACAAAGATGTTAGGAAAATATTGAGGACTTTTTTTGAGAATTGCACTTAAGATAAATTCTAGGAGGTTTAAGAAAGTTCCTAGGAACGAGGGGAACGTCTTGTATTTTGTCTTAAGAACAGTTTCGTGAATCGGTAAATGTTTTTACCCTATTCATGGAAAGTGCCAAAAAGCTGTCTAAGATGTGTTTGAATTAGTATTAAAACCCCAAGATTCATAGTCTGTACCAACCCCTCGTTCCTTCTTCCTCAGCTAACACAATCTGCGACCCTGTTATCGAGGAGCATTTTCGTCGCAGTCTGGGAAAGAACTACAAGGAGCCGGAGCCGGTATCAAACTCTGTGTCCATCACGGGCTCAGTGGACGACCACTTCGCCAAGGCGCTGGGCGAGACGTGGCTGCAGATCAAGGCCAAGGGCAGCTCGTCCGGGAGCCCGGACTCGTCCCCAAACAGCCACATGGTCAACCACAATCACTCCCCTTCTCTCGTGTCTTGAAAAGAGGACCAGCTGACCCCAGTCCCAGCCTCTTCCAGCTGCCTCGCTCTAAAAGCATTCATGCATGTTTTAGCAGTGCTGATGTATAGCTATGTACATAAGAACGCACGGCGAGGATGTACTCGTTCATTTTCCTTGTTTTGTGCTTTTATTTGCCTTTTCTTTTAAGTATGCTAGTGTACGTTTAGCTTGGCAGTTACATAATGGGATGCCCATACACATCATCAATGAGCAGGAAGCATTTTGGTTTTTTGATTAACCATCATCCGACTGTCTAGCCATCTGCCTCAGATACCAAAGAAACCTCTGATGCAAACCATTTACCCAGAAGCCATTCTCGCAATTCAGCCAGCTCATTTCTTTACTGGTTTTCCCCTCCGGTTGTTCCACACTGCGCACGTCTTCTCTCCCGGGTTGTGCTTTGAATCGGTATGTGTATATTTGAAACTGAAAGCCTGGACTGATTTTGCACTATTGATGGATTAAGGCCGTATCAGTTTAGTGTTGGATACACATGCTAGGACGTTCAAAACAGGAAGGCGAACTGCCGACACAGGTGGGAAGTGATGTCATCACTTTGGCAGGAAAGGAGGGAACTTTCTATCTTGCTTCAGACGATTCTCTCTATGGTGCTGACAACTGGACTGCGGCAAACATGGGCATTTTTTGTCGTTTTGGATTCGTTTCGATCCCAGGCACTGTGGTTTTTGTAGAGTAGATGAGGTTTTAAGGGTTAACTAGTGCTTCTAGGTGCATGTTTTTAAAATAGCTGGTATCTATTATCGTGTAGACATTTCATTTGTAATTCTTTTAGCTTTTCTTTCAGATTTTATTTTTGTCGATAACAGTCCTAGATAAACTCACTGCTGGTACAGTTGTACTCCATATTATAATTTTCTATTCAATATTCATCGTGGTAGCTGCCAGATACAAAATAAGTAAAACAGCCTCCGGACAGGCCATCTATATATTAACGGTTGGATTTATGTTATTCATTTTGTGGTACAGGACGCTAACGCTCTTCGCTTGACTGAATAAGACATTAGCAGCTACAGACAGGTCAACTTTAGCGTTGACAATATGCCGGGAACGCCACGCTAATTTGTTGTTGTTTTTCATCTTGCTCTCAATTCTGCGTTGTTTGGCTGCTTGGTTTTCAAACCTGTGCCGTAACATTCCTCCGATAGGGAACTTCGTACAGGTGTTGTACTTTTCTGACGTTTTCAGTGTAGTTACTAACTCGACGCTTTGACATGAGGTTGCAGATGCAGGAGATGCTTAGATCTTAAGCTTGTCCTTACATTCCATCAGCTCAGTTTCATTGCAGGTTTGGATATTGTGACTTTTGAAAATGGGAAATGCTGCCAGACAGTCATCTTTAGAACTCACCCTGTGCTCTTATTGTATGTATTTGCCACGGTGTTGTCGTATCCTACAGTGGGCTTTTGGGCGTTTCTCCCCGTGTGTCAATACTGGGGCGGGGTGTAGGGAGGAATGTCCCGAGGTCTGTCGTATACACATTTCACTACCAATTTACTAGGTAGGGCACTCACTTTCTGCTTGACACACAATACCTACACGCTGTGGGTATCTCACTTAATTAAAAACGAACAAAAAAAACAGTTTTTATATAGGAAACTATAAGACCATCATTACGCTGTGCGTAACGAATGTACAGAGAAAAAAATCGTAGGTATTTTTGAGGAACAATTAATTTGTTAATGATATGTAGCTATTTAATTTTTCCCTTGTCTTTTATTGTAATCATGCTTTTTTCGTTAAAAAAGTTGATCTTTTTTGTTTGTAGGTTTTGTCTGTTTAAGGTTAAAGTGCAGGAACACAGTTATTCTATGAAAACACTGCGTTAGTGTAATAGCCACTCGTGTATTACTTCTAAAGGCTACTGAGCAGTCTCGATACACTTCTGAACAGAGACTCTTTCAACTGTCTCTGGAGACATTTGAACAAAAGTACTCATCTCATCGACCCAGAGTCTGAGTGAGATACTTCACTCCAATATCAGTTGGGAGTTAAGCAACAAGTTTTTATTGTTTGATGTGCGCTTCCAGGAGAACGACGACAAGAAACAAATGTTGGAAAAAACATTTTTCTGCACCTCGAGTGTACTTCATTTGTAAATCTGTATTATACCCTCATTTCATGGCCTTGTTTCTCCTTGGAATAAAACAAAGTTTTGGCAGGCCATTGTTTTGTACTTAAGTAGCCTCAATGAACAATAAAGTGCTCTTAAACCACACTCCACTCGACTCCGTCTGTAAATAATGAATTGTACATACACGGTCACTGTCTTTGTAATGAAATACTTTAAAACCAGCGTGCATATAATTGACAAGAATCTCTTTTTGTAATTCTGACATGACGCAAATATTAAGACATATGTATAATGCAACAGTGACTATTTCATGTGACCACACCCCTGAACATTTCACAATATTCTTTATGGTTAACAGAGCAACAGGACATTTTATGAAACCTGAAATTGGTTAAAAATGAATAATACATTGCAGGCATTTATCCCAACAGAAACACACCAAACGAAAAATCTGATCATAGAATCATATTCAAATAGCAGAGAGATGCTGTACCTTCCTCCACAGTCGATTTGTAACACACCTGGCCATAGTCTGCAGTTTGACATAACATAATATAGACATCTAACCCCTAATATGAAGATCCAACAAAACAAACGGTTTCAAGCACATTAGAGCCAAAATGGACTTCAGTGTAGACAACAATTTTATGTGAATAAATCTAGGCTGAGGGAAACTAGGTCTGTCTGACATGTTTCTGAAATACTGCAATTATGATTTTTTTCAGCCACATTTCCATTTACTCAATGATGTCTACCCTGAGGTCCATAGACACGTCCTAACAAAAAAATAACAGGACAAAACAAATGTTTCTATAGATACAACAAGAAAGTCCATTTGGAATGAAGACATCTTTTCCTACAGTTACATTTGCAGGAAGTCAGTATATGAGTACTAAAGAACCAATGCGTTGCCATGTGAATCACGGTCAAGTAAAGGAACTTTATGTGTTCTGGTCCTGAAGCCTTCAGATACTTTCATCATCACTCATGTCCCAGATCTGTTGAATAAGACAATAATGTTATTAAACAGTCAAAATCCTTTTAAAGCACATTCAGTTCCAATGACAAAAAAAAACATAGCTTAGTTTTAAAAGGCAGAGACAAAAAACGTCACAAGATGCTTTGTCAGGTAGTCCTAACTGACTGGCAGATGCTAATAAAAAGGCACTTTGTGTTCATTCATTCCAATACGAAGATGCAATCCGTCACGTTTGGAGTTAAAAGTAATAGTCAGTATTAATTTCCCGTCCATTTCATAACATCTCAACACAGGGCAGAAAAAGCTGAAATGACAGAGTATCTGTAGATAGTAAAATTATTTTGATCAGATACTTTTATTATAAAGATTTTGAAATAAATCTTTGAAATAAAAATTCAAGTCTTGTGTCTTTTAGTAAGAGTGTGTTCGCCTCAAGGTTACTCTCTATAAGCTAGGCTGATACAAATACATTTATTTAGAAGATTAATTGTGCCTTGTAATGCACCTTATAATGCATTGTAATGTCTCATTATAACATTTATCATTGTTATACTTTGCATTTTTTAGTTGATTATAAGTCTTTAAAATGTAATGTATTACAACACACATTCTGAACAATTATAATGCATCATACCATTTAATAACCCTTAATAATGCATTATACATAAAGGCTTTAAGTTAAGTTACCAAAAAAACTTCTCTGTAATTTTCTGGTCCATCAACTACTTTTTATGAGGAATCTTAAGCGTCCCATTAGAGGGCTGCATTGGGTTTGGGCTCCCGCAGGACCCAACGTAAATCTTGCGGGAGCGGGCAGGACTGGGCGGGTAAAACAAATAGTGCCGGTCCCACGAATTATAGCCGCCCGCAAGGATGGAGTAAATGAAGTAGAGAGACGAAGATTAAAGCGAGGATTTACTGCACAGAAGCAAGGCCAGTCCGACATTTGGACAAATTTCTCTATTGTTGCTGACAAAAGTGTTAAAGAATTAGAATTCGTAAGTTGCAATAAATGTGCAAAGGTGTTAATATACAACGCACATTGCTGCTGCTGCGTTTGAATACTGTGTGTTAGCTGAAGGCTAAGAGTTCAGGTGTTGTTTGTAAAGCCTCTTAGAAGCGAAAAGTTTTATCTAATAAAAAATGTAATTTGTCACATGTCGTCATTTGTCAAGTTATTTGTCGGGCGTGGTGCTTCACATGAACATCATCGACCATAAGATGAGCGTTTATTTAAGCGCAAATGTTCTGTGTCTGTTGTTATGAACATTAGCATACCTCAACATTGGTTAAATCCCTTAAGCTAAATTATTCGCGGGTGAGGGCGGGAGCGGGCGGGATTGGTCAGAAATTCACCGGGAGCGGGATTCAAAAAATCAGTCCCGCGCATGGCTCTTCGTCCCATGCCCTATATTATAAAAATTAGCTTCCGGTCGAGGTTTGTTTATAATATAACAATTTATTTTAGATTTAATTTATATTCATATATATGATCAGATGATATATATATAAATATGAATTGTATTAAATTAAATTAAAACTACTCCGCAGATTCTTTGCAGAGGTCAAGCAGAAGTTAAGTTTGGGCCACATAATGTTTGTTTTAGGGATGCACTGACATGTAAATGTTGGTCGATAAAGATAACCGATAATTCTTGAACATTGGATAACCGATATATTGGCCGATATACAGTACCAAAATATTAATAATATAATACTTTCTGAGAAAATCATGTACTACGCCTGCGTTACACTTGTTAAAGAACTTTTAACTTTTCTGGTAGAATGTATATTTAATAAATAAATGATAGATGTTCTTCCAGAACAATCACAGATGTTTTCTCAATAGCCACAAGACTAACAGGTCTCAAGACAGAAAGCATTCAGACAGCAGTCGGCTTCAAACAATATGCTTTTGTTGCTATAATTTACACATTCATAAATACTGCACATAACCACATCAACAATGTTTTGCTAATAGCAGTAAGTGAATGATCTTGACAGAAAGACAGCACTGTACTTGATCTTAACTGTGGTTAAACTTCTTCAGCTGCTCGCTGCTCAGAGCAAATGATTCAGAATTTATCGGCTATAATATATCGGCCTAAATTTGATTTGATGCTGATAATTTATCGTGCATCCCTAGTTTGTTTATGTTGTTGCCGCTAATACAGTCCCCTGATCAGGACCCCTGACATAAGCCACCTGAACATACATTTACTATTTCCTATATGGTAAATGGCACACAGTGCAATAGATAGTGGACAGGGAATGATTCAGACAGTGTAAATATGCAGTCTTATGGGGAGAATGAAATGCAGCTTTAAATATTTCATAAATAAAATGACTTGTCGCATGTGGTCACTATAAACTACCAAGGTATAGAGAAACATTCCAGAGAAACGGGTGCAGGGAAAAGCACACACACTTGAGTAAATATTGACAAAATGTTCATCTTGAGGTAAACTCTGCATTAACTCTAGAGCAAACTAGAGACGTGCAGGTGTAGCGTCATCTGAAGAGCATTCAACAGCAGATGAGCATCTGAACATGTAAAGATCTTTTCAAACACGCTAATTCTACACACAACACACGCATGTTTGAAGAGTCAACTGTATTTACGCTGCATGCAAAACTGAGACGGGACACAAGAGCGAAGACAAACAACCACGTTCGTGTCCTTTTGAAAACAGAAGGACCAGACGCGAGTGCGTGTGTTATTTTGGATTAAGTATGTGACTGATGTGTGCCCCCGTCAGCTCTTTCTTCTACTGCACACCTGCTTGTCAAAAGCTGTGTCATTGACATGCTAATAAAAGCCGAACAAAAACAACTTCAGCTGCATTTCCACTTTGAAGTCTATGCCAAGTCAAGAAGAAAAACAACCTGAGAGATAAGAGGTGAAGAGAGTGATCAAACTGTGAGGCATGGAGGGTGTGAACTGTGCCCGAGTCTCTGTGCTCCTTCACAAACTCTCCTGGCTCACTGTGCTTCTGCCTTCATACAAACACACCTTCATGGCATCCTCCAGCACAACCCTGTTACACAAGCCATCACAGGCCATCTGAACACAAGTGAACAACCGTTGACAACTGGAATAACACTCATCACCGGTGATTGGATTTCAGAAAGGCTTGTAAATAGGGTTTGAAAACAATGAATCGTATTCAGAATAAAAATTTGTGTTTACATAATATATGTCTGTGTACAGTGCATATTCATTTTGTATTTATTAACACAACACATTTAGGAAATATTTAAATATACTTCTTTATATTTACAAATACAAAAGTTTTTGATATTTTCCTTAAATAAAAGCATGTTTGTGTTTTTATAAATACTAAATTAAGATGCGCAGACACATTATGTAAACACAAACTTCTATTCGGGATGTGGTTAATCATTGTTATTAATCGCCCCAGTTGCAAATAATGTAAACGTTTGTTATGGTTACATTTGTAGTGCTTGAAAAAAATGTTCTATTTAAAAGTTAGAGATTGTGTGATGTATTTTACAAATCTCACTAAACAGTTTGCAACGGGATGTTATGGAGCACAAAAATGCATTTTTACGTTTAACCTAAAAAGTCAGATATACTCGATTTTAATCTTGTGCACAGATTTTTTTTAGCAAATACGGGTATTTCATATTAATTCATAAAATGTAATGGTACATTATGTTACCCTTGATTAAAATCGGTTCACTTTAAAAGGGGTGATGTGACACGGCTAAAACGAATATTATGGTTTGTTTTTTTATGGTTGATGTTATTCAATGTGTAAACACGATTTAACATTCAAAAACACTGTGTTTTCCACACACTGTGCATGTTTGTATCTCCCCTTTGCTCCGCCTCTCTGAAACGCGCAGATTTTTTACAAAGCTTATCGCTCTGAAAAGCGAGCTGTGCTGTGATTGGCCAGGTAACCAGTGCGTTGTGATTGGTCGAATACTGCAAGCGTGTGACGGAAATGTAACGCCTCTTACCATAGTATTGCTCTAGTAGTGACGTGATTATGACGTAGCGAGCGGAGGAAGAAATCCAAATCAACAATGGAGGACAAAATTATCGTTGCTGTATGTGGACACCCGGACCTGTACGATACATCTTACTTTTATCGAAACAGGAATAAAATGGATCTTGCTTGGAAGAAAGTGAGCGAGGAGGTCGTACAATCTGGTACGTTGTAAAAACGCTCTTTACTCAATTTGAGCAAAATATATATATATATATACACACACACGAGACTGGAGCCGCCTGGCAGAAGCCCCTCCCATGACGTGAATTCGCGTCTGTTGTGAAGTGAATTTCACGCGCGAATGAAGCGAGTAAACTCAAAATGTTAAATCGTGTAATTACGCTCGATTTACTCGGTTTGGTGGGAATGCTCTATAAGGGCAGCACCCTCTCAGAGGTTCAGTACTGATGTAAAAGCCTTTTGAAGTGTGATAAATATTACTATGGTCCTCTATGGTAATTAGAAAGGTAAACGGTTGAATCCAGACTCAGATAAATGTGCAGCTGCTGTGGCTCACAAAATGTGGTTTTGGGGTCAGGATTTCATGTTTGGAGACTGTTATTATGAATCATCTGAATTACAATGTAGCGCTGCTATCATTCTGTTATATCAGTGTTGTCAGGCATGGTGTTATTGCATTTATCTTTCATTACATCATCCACATAAAGTGAACATTTTCTTTTAACTTTCCTACAGTACGTGTATACAAATATGGACACATATTATATATACACATATTACTCCATGTATGTTTCTAGGAGAAGTTTTGGGTGTAAGAGCCGGAATAAGACAGAGTTTCTTCAAAACTGAGAACACACCATTATATGTACGTATTACATAAACAGATCAATCTGTTTGTTCATTTTGAAGTAATTACTGAGGCCAGAAATGACATGCAAATAGTCCAAGAGATTACTGAACCTGATCACAGACACAGTCGCACACAAGACAACATTATTATCAAAGCTGTCATTACATAACAACAATTTCAAATGAATCATCGCAACAATGACCATCATACAACCGCTAACATTAACACATACTAATAGTGCTTTTAACTACGTACTATGATGAAGTTTCAATATACTATATGAAATATTTGAAGAGTACATTTAAATGAATGTTATATTATTGATTATTATTGACATATACACAGTTCCAGATCTACGTAGGGACAAACTCCAAATAACTGCCAGATGATTTCATTATCTACCAGCATCTTCATCATCCATCCACCTCAAAGATCTAAGTTATGATGTTTTCTATATTTCCAGCCTTGTTTTCATATCAAGTTTTCTGATGTTTTTCTATAGTTGTACAGAGTTTGTGATTTGTGGGTGAGTATTCAGACATCAGTTGTTTTCCAGTAATAAGTCAAATGGTTTGCCTACTAAAAGTCAAGACCTTGACCAAACCAGTTCATCTTAAAATGTGTAAATATTATATTACGCTAAAGTGATTGCGTGTCATCCAAAGTCAATATGACCAGACACGTTTCATTATCCCGAAAAACACAATGATCCGATGCAGGATGACTGGGAATGGGTTACCTTAAAGGGGTGGTAACAGAAGCAGTTTCTGCCAATCTTATGATAATCTTGAGTACCTGTAGAGCAGTACTGCGTTCTTCATATCTCCGAAAAGTTTTTCGTTTTCTCACATTTACAGAAGACAGATACAGCTTTACGATTGTTTCCGAAAAAAGCAGAGCTCCCGTGGGCGTGTCTTGGGCGGAGCTAAAGACGAGTACGTACAGCCTTTGCGTAACAGTCCGCCAGCTGTTGCATGGATGTAAAAACTCCACAAAGAAGTTTTGTTGTTATACAGTTACAGCTGGAGTTTTACAGTAGTTATGGCTTAAAGTGTGATCGGAGCCATACATATATGATCCTGAATCGGACCCCGAGTCTGTAGTAAAACAAGAACCACAGCAACAACGACTACAGATGGATGTCTCTATATGGTTCCTATCGTTATTACTCATTGGCTTTGCCATTTTACATTCGCAATATGTATTATTTATACCTTAAAACATTAAGAGAATTTACTGTATCGTTGACATTGGTCATGTATCGCTTTTGAAAGCTCAAAGTTTACAACACCATAAAATCCTGTGTCATACCAATATACATTTATTACAATTAAAAAAGCCATCATTTCAAATCAATTTAAATATCATAGAAAGTAACGCTTTTATTTTCTCCTTTAAAACACTGAAATGGCAAACTGGGGATAACTTCAATGTTCGTGCTGTTTACATTAAATGCACTTACGCACCGATTGCAAACAAAACTTACCGGCTGTGTTTCAGCCTCCAGAACGGGAACTTTTTACAATGGCACCGCTCCAACATTCAGTTGAAAACGACTTAAATCCAGAGTAAAACTGGGACCTGTTTGAGAAACAATCGTCTTCGAAATGACGTTTACAAACAAAAATATTTTCGCCAGTCCGTTGCTGTCCGGGAGAAACAACCTGCATCCACTGTTGTCTTACTTCCGGGTTCTTAGGAAAGCTAAACAACGATTTCCTTCCCTCCCAGTCAAAAACACACTTCCTTTGTGCCATTGCAGATTCTTGGTGAAATACAAATTGAAAAATCCTTCACAGCAGCACTTGCCACAACTCCAACACGAGTGAAACGCGGTTATGGTTCGCGCGTGGGCGTTCTCCTCGCTTTCGCTGGGTGATGACGTATGGCTGCGCTATTTTTCTTGCTGGGTTACGCGAAGGCGTTCCTTTGCAGGGAGAATTATCCAATAAGGGACTAAAAAAGTTGTTGCGCAACGATTTTTATGTTCGAAAAAAACTTTCCGAAACCTGTACGAACACTGGGGGAGTTTATCGAGCACAGAAATACTACGTAATACATCCAACTCGTTTTTTGACAAGTTGACCATGTTAAGCATGAGAAGACAGCACGTTTAACATTGTGAAGAAGTCAGACTGCATGACACACCGTTGCACCACCCCTTTAACAATAATGCATTGTTCTTTTACAACATACTCAATAAATCCTACCAAATCCTCGTTTATCCATCAACACAGAGCAGGTAATATGGTCATAGGCTACTAGAGATGCAGTTGTGTTGGGCTGTCGTGCTGCTGGAGGGCAAACAAACAAAGCCTTTGCTTGGAATATGAAAGCTTCCAGTAGATGAACTCAAAGCAAACACAGTGAGAAACATGTCTGGTCAGGATACAGGTGTTTGAATTACAACATACAGCTGGCTGCATTACAACATTCAGAGAGGTGTACTAAAGCTGGCCCAGAACTGTGCTTTCTATATATTTTCTTCAAATATACATTAGTTGTGTTGTATGAAAGTATGTTATGTATTATAGTTTCAGCTATAATTTCATCATTTCAAAGTAATGGATTACAGCTTTAAATATTAAGTGAGCTGTTACGGCCAAACAAATATAATCAATTGATTCAAATACAAGACACTTACATGTGATGTTTCATACAAGACGTTCAACACACGTTCTTTCACGAATATCAACCAGCTGTCTGATAACATCTATAAGCTCAGAGAATTACATCTAATGGCGATGAACATTTAGGAAAACTACATCAATGTAGTCACGGGAGGTCAGCTTTGAGTTTTGGTGAGAGATCTTTTGACAGACGAGGTCAAATTTGTTCATGCCAAGATGGAAGTAGAGGAAGAAATCCAGGAATTACTATGTGTCAGCATATCTACTGGCTCGGCTGGGGATGAAGTTCTCGCTCGGTTGTCTTTATGTCTCAGGAAGGAACACGCAGAGCTCAGATAAGAATGCTCCAGTGTTTCAGAGCCCACATAACCAGGACAGATGAGACGCAGGGCAAAGCAAACGGACTCCCAGAGGTCATCCGTTCAGTTCTTGCAAACCATCAAACACTCACAGGCACCAACAACACCGCCTGAACAACCCTCGCCTCACCAGATGTGTTTTCTATCAAGCATATCTGGCATGATCCATGAAAATGCGAGAAGATTTGTTTTTCTTTTTTTAGCCAAGGCTGCTTGGGTGATTCAAGATGTCAAACGTGATTTTCTTGAACACTCGCATCAACACATTTCCTTTTTGATTCATTAAATCAACGTATGACTTGTTTTGAAGCATTCATTCTCAAACTTTTTCTGACAGACAGTTGAACACATTTTTTTTTTAAAAATTTAAAGGCCTTAAAAATTCTCATTACCGTAACCATTTCAAACGGTCAATCCTATAGCATGTTTCGCTAAAAAATTCCCAGCCAGATTTGATCAATCATTCCTAGGCCTCATAAGACATTAATAATGTCATTTTTAATAGAAAATTACACGTGTACGATTTTCTTAATTGGAACTATCTGTATCGGTAATGACAATATAAAAAGTTGTGTACATAGCGTGACAAGCTCTTAACTAGAAATATCCAAAGTAATCCGTTCATCTGTAAGCCATTAGAAAGGTTCTGGCAGATGTGTTTCTTCACATAAAATCAAACGTAATGTAAATATCTTTGTGTGTGTTTAAACAGACTTTTCTAAATGTTACGGAGGATGAGAATATCAGTCATGGACACTTCCTTCTTCCTTCTTCCTCCATTTCTTCAATTTCCTTATTTTTTTGTCATTTGAGAACATCTCTTAAAACATCCCATTGTTTTTTCAGAATATTTTAATTCGACTCAATTACGAAATATAATGCACGAAGACAAATCGGGACGCGTTACGGTAATGAGAATTTCAGCAGAAACACCGATACAATACATAATTAATCCCCATATTAAAATGATGCTTTAGTAGTCGTGAAATCGAAATAAATGTGAAAATAGTGAAAATCAGGTGACACTAATATCTCCAACCAAACCAAACCAAACTAAACCTACTGACAGCATCGAGGGACGTCAGTATTCGTTTCATAATCTGAAGTTTCTCTCAGAAACTCGACTGCCTTCATTACTCCAAAAGAGTAATACGACGATATTGATGGTGAGTGACCTCTGTATCACATCAAAAGTATTCATGTTACTGCCGAGCACTTCTCTGCGCCAGCTTGTAGATGCCCAGAGATTGACTAGAAATACCAGATGGGACTTGTAGCTCAAAGCGAGAGGTCTTCACAGGCAGTCACCAGGGGCCCACTGGCCTACGTGGAAGGGGAAATTTCGCAAACTGTTTGGAGTAGACGGCCTGGGTTTTTCCCTTCACATCTCCGCAGTCCCCTGATCTGTTAACATCTGAAACTCCTCCCCCTGCTGTCAGGAGGCGGGTCGCCCTCCCCAAACTCCAAAACTCATTTCAGTCGGTGCACTCCCTCAGGAGAATGACTCACTCTCTCTCTTTCCCCCAACGCACGGCCATAAACAACACACACGTTGTAAAAACTTGCTTGTAATAAAAGAGAAACTTCACAGCTCTTTGTGGAAGCTCAAACGCATATTTACAACACGCACCAAAGACGGCCGTGCTGGAGCAAAAACTACAGAAGAAACTACGGAAAATAAATATCGTAAAACCAACGAGGACTAAAGGGAGAGTTGCATGAATCAAGTCTTTCTCGGCCTCTTTGTCTGCGCTCACGGAGCCGAGCGGATTCACATAAATACCAGCTAGCAAAACAAAGCACGGCCCTCTCTAGGGTGTGGTGGCGTAGTGAGCTACAGCTGGGGTTTGTTGTTGCTCAGGATGGATGTTGGGCCCCCGCTTGACTCCGCTCCATCCTGGCCGTATCTCCCTGTGTGACACATTTCCTGTCCCACATATCAAGGAAAAGGCAAATTTAGGGTCTCGGCACCTTCCGGAGTCAGTATACTTCCCAGCAGAGAGAACAAGACACTTTGCCTTGGGCGTTTTTTACACCTTTTTAACAGAAAAAAACAACTAAAAGACAAAAAATGTTGCGATTTTGGAGCTCTGTTCCCGAAATCCAATAAGATGTCTATGAGGGTTTTCTTAATGGGACCATAAATGTAGAAGGGATAGTTCACCCAAAAATGATAATTCATTATTTATTCCCTCTCACGTCACTCCTGTTTGACTTTCTTTCTTCTGCAGAACACAAAAGAAGATCATTTATAAACCACATTGACCCCCATTGTATGAACACAAAACCACTGAGACATTTCTCGCACTATCTTCTTTTGTATTTTACAGAAGAAAGAGTCCAAGTTTTGAACCACATGAGGGTGAATAAATGACAGATTTTTTTCATTTCTTGGCTGAACTATGCCTTTGCTTTTTTTGTCTGCTAAGATCCGTGTTTTGGCCAAAGCAACTAGTTCAGTTATGACTAAACCGAACAAAGAAATTCCACCCAAGTCTATTTTTCAATTAAAGCTCTCTTCTCCATAATTCTGTGTGCACACCAAAAGCAAAGCGTCACATTCCTCGCTCTAAATGACTGGCATCTTCACCTATTTTCGTGTCACTTGCGCAAATGAAAACATCGGACGGCAGGGAGTGTTTTTTATGCATCAATGAGCCATTTGTGCGAATTTCCAGCTCGGATTGAAAATGTTTAACTCGCGCGGAGGACGCGAATGTGGCGAATGTCGGCCAATTTGCGTCATTCATCTCAACCAGTACGAATTTGCGTCGATTTGCGTCTTTGCTTTGCATGCTATCTACACGCAAATACATAAAGAAATAATTAAATGAACCCCTTTCGACATCTGCCAATCAAAAATGTGACTTCTCAAAATGAGATTACAACTTGACATTATTGATAATAATATGGACTGTCATTAACACAAACAGTATGCAACGAGTATAAATATACTGCGTTAAAATATTATGAGCGTTATCATTTTTGTTGGGTTTAAAAAGGAAAAGGGATTCACAATAATAAGGTTATGAAAATGATTTAAGTCGTTGTGTATGACGTGTGTTAGACAAAGTAATCTGACTTGGACAAGTAACCTGCAATTTGATGCTTCAAACAGAGACGGCAACAGGGAGGAAAAAGTTACAGATTGAAGCTTTAAATGTTTCCCAGTTCAACATAAATACAAAGTACAAAATCCAAGACCGTTTAGGAAATCTGGGTCAGCAGAGCGCCTGCTCTGTGAAAAATGTTGCAATAACTGAGTGGGAATGTACCGGTGGATGGAGGTCAGGCAGGTGTTTTTTTTAGAACAGGTCATAACACGTACACGTGCGATATATGTCCACACATGTTAGTTTGCCAGGTGTACGAGTAAAAGCCTTCTAACAGCATCTTTGAGAACACGGACCATTGGGTTACCATACGGTTGTAGGTGTTGATAAAAAGTTACAAAGTCGAAAGCCAACACACAGGGCGTGTGCGTGTCGAAACCTGCCCCGTTTAATGATGAGTGTCAGGAGAAGTGCGCTTGATCTCATACACACAAACTTAAAGCTAGGATTTAACAGAAAGATCTTTTAATGAGAACGACTGGAAGCGTTTCAAAGACGAGGGCAGATCAGTGGAAACCAGAGAGGAGCTTACCCCAGATCAAACACAACCACAGAATGAGACGTGATCCTAGACTCTTCTGCACGGTTCTGATCTTTGTTTGGGATGTTGGAACACAATATGAAGCTCTGAAGGCTTCAGTTGCTTTGAGTGCCTCAAAAGAGAGTTTGGCTGAGCATGTGTACGCATTGTGAGATTAGTCGACATGTCTTTTGACCAAATTCTGTTTTGGCTCAGACCAGTCTTGAAATACAATGACCAAACGCATTCGAGACCATCAAAAAATGCTTTTCAGACTAGTCGTACTACAACACTAGTCTGCAAAGCACCACATAGACTAACGGACAACTTACATTCATCTCATTTTTGTTTGTCACCAAAACAAATGACAGATTTTCATTTTTAAGCGAACTGCCCCTTTATAGGTGGGCGGGGCTAACCTGCACAATTCTGCAGATTTGTTGTTGTGACAAACAAAAATGAGATGAATGTAAGTTGACGTTAGTCTATGTGGTGCTTTGCAGACTAGTGTTGTAGTACGACTAGTCTGAAAAGCATTTTTTGATGGTCTCGAATGCCTTTGGTCATTTTATTTCAAGACTGGTCTGAGCCAAAACAGAATTTGGTTTTCTGTGAGATACTGTACATTTCTTTCTTCTGTTAAACACAGAGAAAGATATTTGTAAGAATGTTAGAAATGTTCAGTTCTGAGACATCATCCACTATCATAGCAGGAAAAAAATATTGTATCTTTTTTTGTTCTGTTGACAATAAGTGAGAAATTCTGAAGAATTTAGGAACACAAACAGTTCTGGGGCGCCTTTGACTACCATTGAAATGTTCCTACTATGGCAGTCAATGATGTCGCAGAATTGAAAAGGGCTAACATTCTTACAAATATCTTTCTCTGTGTTCAGAACACAGGTATGAAATGACATGAGGGTCAGAATTTTCATTTTTGGGTGAACTGTTCCTTTAAATGTCGTCGGCCAAATCTCCCTCTACATAAAAGTACATTAAACACTACAAATCGGTTCAGTGATAACATAAGATTTGAAAGCAATAATTTGCTATTATGAACATGAAGACAAAAACATTGACAATATTGTCAATTTTATTATCTTAAATGGCAAAATGTTTATTCATAAACGTTGAATGTCTAAATCTCCACCTTTGTACAAAGAATTCTCTATTGAACTCTATAAGGTACGTCTATTGTGAATGACTATGAGTCTAGATTTGGCGTGTTGTGAATGTCTTTTTATGTGTGTGTTCTACTTCATCTTTGGAGCTTCTATTATTAATGCCTAAAGTTTTTTGGGTTGTTAATCTCCACTTTTTGTAAGGTGTGTGTTGGACATTAAACATGAAATATCTTCTGGTCATGGTGCGGTTTTACTTGTTGCTGTGTCTGGTAAGAGCACTGTGCAATACTTCATGTTTAAATCCCTCATGTGTGAGCACCAGTAACCAAACCCCACTAATGACAGTGTGCACTAAATCACACTCCAGGAAAATCACACATATTCAACTCTCACACGTATATGAGCAGCTACTTAGTTGTGACACCTATGCCTCATTTTAAATACGATGTGGGCACTATGCCATTATGCCATTTAATTTCACAGTAGGTGCAGAAAACGATCAAACGTCATAGTTTGAAACCATCAACTCTGTCTCTAACCAGCTTTAAAACAGTGGGAAAAGCCGACCGTGGGGACGATCCTATCTTGTTCTCCCATGTGTTGGTTAACCCAGCGGGTGAAGATAAGGACCTGTGATGTGGCCCCCAAAGGGCTCCAGAGAAGATTATGACCCTGTCATCCACTGCCAGCATCAGTTCTGGCCCATCTGGACCCGTGAGAATTGATCTGAACACTTTCTCCCAGCCAACCTCTGTCCCAGAACACCGCTCCATCAATACGTGCTTTTATCCGGCATGGACAGCTATACGTGCTGTCCTCTGAAACGTTCATAAATCAAAGCTCGCCATGTTTGGAGACCACGTGAATTTGGTTGTGTGTCCTGATGTTTAGAGATGCATTTGACTTACGTCATGAGCAGGGGCGGACTGGGATGCAAAATCGGCCCATGGATTATACGGCCTTTCTGTCGACGGGGGGGTGGGGGGTGTTGTGTGTAACGTGTCAATGCGTTACATGCATACATGTCCGACTCGCTGATGCATTCACGTTGCATGCATTCGCGTTTATAATACGTCCGTCTGTCCGGCCCAAGCGTCCATTCCGACCCCATACGTTAGCGGCCCTCCGGGAAAAAGTTCCGGGTATTCCAAATGACCAGCCCGCCCCTGGTCACGGCCGTAGGCCGTCGGTGGCACGGACATTCTGGACTTTGACAGAATGTCCTACTGGTCAGTCCGCCCCTGGTCATGAGACTATGCATTTTGACAGATCGATGAGTCAAATACAGATTCAACTGGACAGAAATGAAATGAAGTGGTCAGGCATGATGTTAAAAATAAAGAGTTATTTCCAACTCTTCTTTTCTTCAATTAGAGGCTACAAGAACAGCACACAGACTTTATTTGAGCACATTCTAAATATGTTACAGGGCTGGATTTCGACGAACATCTTTCCCTAGTTTCAGCTCTGAGCCTACTTGTAAACATGTGACTACACTTCACTGATCAAACGTTAAATGCTCTCTCATCTGTGAATCACCTTGGATAAAAGTGTGAGTTTCAGTTTTTCACACTTGTGTGTACCTACTAAACAGATCTCTGACTGTGGATTTCTTGGCCCAGGTTAAATGTAGCTGGTGCTGAGAGAAGCTAATAAAATATACACAAGATCCATTCACGAGTTCACCTACACAGATAATAGAGTAGTTTGAGGGTATGCGTATTTGGCGTGCTGTCGGGGAGAGGGCTCCGAGCTCGTTCATTCTTCCGAGCTCAGAGCACTCCCCCCTGTCCGGGGTGAGGGCTCCGAATCCGGCATTAGCCTGAACCCGGAAGACTCCCCCCCCCCTTTGTGTCCTGCTGGAGACGAGGGGCTCCAGGTGAGGAGCCGGGGTGGTGGTGGGATGCTTGAAACTGAAGAGAGAGTGAAGGTAAGACGTCTTGACTATTTATAGAGACACTCTCTCTCTCTCTCTTTGAAGTGATAGGTTGATTGTTGTGATTGCTGACAGCCGACCAGCCGAGTTAATTATCTGCTCCTGCTCCTCCCGAACTTAGTTTAGTAAAACACCATTACGATTCATCAATCTATATACAATTATATAGATTCAGTCATCTATAGTAACTAAAATCAAACTTTGTTCAATTGTATAAACGTTCCTCTTTATTTAAAGGGATAGTTCACCCAAAATCAATGCCATGAATTACTCAACCTCAAGTTGTTCCAAATCTGTATACATTTCTTTGTCCTGTTGGGATATTTGGATGAATGTAAGCAAATGACATTTCTGGGGCACCATTGACTACCATGGTAGGAACATTTAATTGGTAGTCAACGGTGCCAAAAGAACTGTTCGTTTTCCTAAATTCTTCAAAATATCTTTTTTCGTGCTCAACAGAACCACCAATTTTAGAATATTTGTTTCTTCTATGGTTGTCAATGATGCCCCAGAAATCTCAGTTGCCAACATTCTTCCAAATATCTTTCTTTGTGTTCAACAGAACCAAGACATTTCTACAGGTTTGGAACAAGCGAGGGTGAGTAAACAATGACCGAATTTTGATTTTTGGGTGAACTGTTCCTTTACATACAGTATATTACTCAAGATGTATTTTGTGATGTGTTTCTCTGCTGTTTTTGTCTGCCTAGCTCATTGCAATGCACACAATGCTGAGCTTCTCCAAATGAGATATCTTGGAAGGCCTTCCTGCACAATCTTTACACATCTGGAGCGCACCTAGGGTTTGAAGTCCTGAGTCTATGCTCACTAGGTTTCTGGAACAGAAGAAAGGTGTCTAGACAAAGTATCATTCAAATAAAAATAATAGCTCTCTTTAGATTACAATGACGAATGGATCTGTCAACAGCTCTGACGTGACATCAATCCTCATGTGAGTCCATAAACAACTGAATTAAAATGATATCGAGAGTGCAAACCCGTACCCTCACACACACGCACACAAAAACAAGTGTGCTTCAAACAAAAGCTAAACGTAATCGTGTGAAGAAGTCAATGTTTCCTGGAATTGAGAGCGTTTGACAAGTTCACGTGGGGGAGCGTAATGCCGACAGAAGAACTGTATCATTTCATAGGAAATGTGACACAATGGCATCTTTCTTATGGTGATGATGGAAGGGAAGTGAATGTGGATGAGTTTGAGCACACAGAGCTCTATTGTCTATGTTGTGTTAGAAGAGCTTTAGTGGGCCCAACATTAACATGTCTAACCGCAGATAACGGCATCATTTACCAAACATAAGGGAGGACGACAGGCCTCACTGACAGGAAACAGACGTATCAACATGCTGGAAAACATCTCAACTTTTAAGACTTTTGTAGACCTCACTCATTTCCGCTCTACTAATTTGATTGGCCGTGTAATGTTGATATTTGACATTTAAAATAACAGCGCTGAGATGTTTGTATACGCCTCTTGTTCTGTGTTCATGGCATTAGGGAGTGGAAATCCAAGTCCTCCACTCACACCACATACAGAGGAAATAAATATATAATAACTAACACTAGCCAACTTTTGTGTTAGATTTAAAGGGGTCATATGGCGTGAACACGTGTTTTTCTGTGTCTTTGGTGTGTTATAAGTTGCACGTGCATGTATTAGACCCGTAAAATTGCAAAAATGTAAGTGTGGGAACAAAAGATGCATTTTATCTAAAAGCAAATGCTCACCCAGACCTGCCTGAAACGCCTCGTGTAACCACACCCCCACAAATCCACGTCAGTTGGTGGTATGATTTGACTAAGACCACCCAAATGTATACGCAAGTAAGGTGGTGTACCTGTCAGCACAATTGAAGAGGAACCTGATGTTCCAGATATGGGCATTACATTTCCCACACACGCTTTCAGTATTCGACCAATCACTACGTACTGGTTAACTGGCCAATCACAGCACACCTCGCTTTTCAGAGCCATGAGCTTTGTTAAAAATGCAAAGAGGAGATACAAACATGCACGGTATGTGGAAAATACAGCTTTTTGGAGCTGAAATTATATCTAAAACAAAAGATAGCATGCGTTTTAGCCGTGTCATATGACCCCTTTAAGTTATTTGACAACCACCATGTATTGACTTTCAGCACAGCTGTGATCCATAGCTGTTCTTTATTCAGTTCTGTCAAAAACAGTCTAACCAACACTAGAATTTGATCTCGTGAGTGAGTTTGCAGTCACTTGTTGACACTCATTGGCTGTGACTGAAGTCGCCCATTTGAAAACTTTCATGATAATGTAATCATTTGCTCATAAATAATATGAAGACACTTTTTGTGCCCAATAAGACAGTGGGTGCGTTTTAAAGTCACTCATGGCTCATATGGGCTCAGAAGTTCAAGATGTTCATTCATCACAGATCAAACCTGTGTGTGGATGTTTCGGACCACCCATGATAAGAGCGCATCACAGGTATTCCTATGAGATCGCAGGCAAAATAAGCATATTATCCAGCTAAGATCTTCCTCCCTGAAGCAGGACTAAACTGATAACACTCCTATTAAACAAACACACTCAGAGATCTGACTCGGATGCTCGGCTGGGCTTTCCCAGGAGTTCAATTGGGTTACCAACTTAAAACATCAATCCAACACCTGAATTATAACCAAAAGCATTTACTCCATTTATGGGGGATTCTTTCATTCTTCAAGCATGATTTCAACGAACAACCTCCTTCAGTACTGACCAGAACACATGCTATAATATGTTCTACTTGACTCATAAGACTATGCTAGGTTTACGCACACTCTTCAGGCCAGTGTCCCGTTCCGCCCTACAGACAAACCACACAGGGCCTAAAATGAGAAAGCCACGTGTAGGCTGCAACGCACTCCCTGTCCAGTGAGTTAAATTATGGTTTCCTTCATATCATCCACGTGCACATGCTCAGTCCGACCCACGGACCTCAGCACACATTCCCCCATCGCCTGAGTGGGTGATGGTAAATAAGACCCCCAAAGCCGCTTCCCTACCCACGCCTTACACATAAAGAGAGCCTGTCTAACTCAAAGTGTCCAAATATTATGACAGAACTCTCTACATCCTTAACCCAGAGCCTGAAGCCTATAAATAAATCGCAATCTATTTGGAGGGTGTATCAACGATCAATATTATGACTCCAACCAATCTTCAAAACATCTCACTGTCAGCGAACTTAACTTCATTAGCAAAGCGAACTAAATGAAGTGATGGAATAAAATGCTCTTAAAGGGACAGTTTACCAATAAGAATACAAATTCTGTGATCATTTATTCAACCTCATGGGGTTGTAAACCTCTATATGATTCTTTCTTCTGTGGAACACAAAAGAAGATATTTTGAGAAAAGTCTCATACTGTGCGGAGCTGAAATGTTGATCTTATTTTACACATGATGTTCCCTATAGGAAACTTAGCAACACTTGGTGTCCAGCAGTGTTCAGCAGATTTCAGCCTTGCGACAAGCTTGGCAATTAGGTAGGATCAAAGAGAAATGAGTCAGTCCGGTAAGCAAGAGAATCACCACAGGACAATCTTCTGTGAAACGACAGAGGGTACAGAAAGCTATTACTGTGAGAAGGTGTGATGATAGAGCAATTTAAGCCTATTCTGACAACCTCCAAACCATGGCAACCATTTCATTTTCTTTTAATGTCTTTAATAACGCTCTCATTTTCCAAAATCTGTCCTGTGAAACGGAAAGTGTTTACCCCTGTCATGCTGTAATATTCATAAAGCACAGATGTTCACTGAACTATCACTTTATCACAGTTCATTCAAACTGCCATAATGTCAGACGGACAGTGTGTTCCAAACACAAGTTGCAAGGAGAATGAGTCGATGTATCCAACGTTAAACAATCGATGAATGATCATGAAAATATTGAATAGAAATGCTGTCTGGATTTGCCCTACAGTTCATTCTCCATTTCAAACACAGCTTACATGTCATCTGCCCTACTGGATGTGAAATAAAGATTATTATCATTTAAATGGACAATTATGTGTGATGACATTTCTTGTTTATTCTGACAACGCAGGCTTTTATTAAAGCTAATATTTCACCCAATCCCCCAAGCATTTTTGATTCGCATCTCATGTGAAATATTTTTTTATATAATGATTAAAAAAATAAAAGCACTAACCCTCTCCCTCTCTCTCAACAGGTAGTGGTCTAACTGTTGTTGAAACCAGTAACTTTGTATTAGCACCTATTGTATTATTGCTCCTGTATGACATATCGCCTATTGCTCCCAAAACTCTTCGTAAGTCGCTTTGGATAAAAGCGTCTGCTAAATGACTAAATGTAAATGTTAAATAAGATAAGTAAAGTCACAAGCTCTGGACTATTGGAGGTATCCAGGATATCAGAGTCCATTAAAGGAGCCAGAGCTTTCTCACATTTAGTTAAGCATTCACATAACACATCTTGTAACCTATATGTTACAAGATGTGTCGGGTGTTACGGGTGTCTGCGCATCCCGCGTTGTAAAAAGAAGACTCGTGTTTGCGCATCCCGCATTGTAAAAAGAAGACGGGTGTCTGCGCATCCCGCTTTGTATAAAGAAGACTCGTGTTTGCGCATCCCGCATTGTATTAAGAAGACGGGTGTCTGCGCATCCCGCATTGTATAAAGAAGACGGGTGTCTGCGCATCCCGCGTTGTATAAAGAAGACGGTGTCTGTCCCGCATTGTAGAAGACGGGTGTCTGCGCATCCCGCGTTGTATAAAGAAGACGGGTGTCTGCGCATCCCGCATTGTATAAAGAAGACGGGTGTCTGCGCATCCCGCATTGTATAAAGAAGACGGGTGTCTGCACATCCCGCATTGTATAAAAATGTACGCGTGTCTGCGCAGCCCTGATGGCTGCTTCACATCGTTCCTAGTGGGCAGGAGCTGTACTGCGAACCCAAGACCCGCCCCTGATGTCATCTTCCATCAAGATGTTTTAATGTAGCCATCGTCCGATGCCAATTTGGTGGACATCACCCAACTCTAGCAAAACTGCAACCATGTAATCATAATCCGCAAGCATCTTATTATTGTGTTTATCGGTATATTCTCATAATGTATAAATATACGCTAATGGTGGAGGCTGATGTCTTAAATAGTCTCAAATGTTTTATCTTTATGGTGTTTCCAAGCTCTTAACATCACATTTTCATCCATTTTTCATCCAGTGGAAGTCACTTTCATGAATGTTTTACCATGTTTTACTCTGTTTCTATGATACTTTAAGATATTATGACTTTTGTGCAACAAAATTTCAAGTGTCTAGTTTAATAAAATTCCAGAATTATGCAAATAGACCATATGGTTTAAGAGCTGCTGGAGTTTTCATTTGGGTATGTCGTTTTCAGAAAGTGCTCAAAAATAGGGCCACTTGATAAGAGGTTAAAGGCGGTAGTTTAAAGCTATGATTTAATGCATGTTTACCTTGAACAGACGCTTACCGAACGCATTCTTCTTTTATGGCAGGCAGGCTGACTTGTGTTAATATATCTGCGTGTTTATATATCTGATCTTATATTTGAGGTCGCATATTTTACTTGTATATATGGAAAACGTGTGTGCTTCGCTATAGCGTTAAGAGAGCGGGTTTAGGTTGCAACCATTTGACATCACGGATTTTGACGCAAAAAAATGGCGGCCTCAGAGTAAACATCTTTTTTCAAAGTTTATGAATACTGTTCATACAATGACCATTGTGCATACATTAAGCCATACATCTCTCTATACCCAAGGTTCCTTTCAAAAGCAAAAAACTGACAGACTAGCTTAAGGTTTGCACAGTGAGTATTGGTAGACGCTTGGAAACATGCTCTCTTCCAGACATTTTCACGACAGAATAAGTACCCGGCTGGGCGTAGTAACAATCTTTTGATCTGCTCAACCTTTTCAAGACTTGTCGTGCTGGGACTACTGTTTTAGGCCCTTTGTGCTGGTTTCACGGGTAGTCATGTTCTAAACACAGGAGACAGACGTTTGATTGGATGAAGTTGTTTACATCCATTCAGTTTCACAACAGTGACAGGAACAAGACCGCATTATGATGCAATGACACTGACACACAGAGTAACCTCGAGACTTTCGAACACAGCAAACCACGTCCAAACCCAGCCTGAGCAATACGCCAGTCATTTTATCACAGTCAAGCGGTTCACAGGTAATGTGTCTTTCCAAGCTAAAAGTGGTACATTTCCATTCATTTCACAGCTTGACATCGAGCCGGAGGAAGCAGGAACACGTTCGAGTTAAAAATACACAACGGCAGCCTGGGAATAAAAAGTGCCTGACAGATCCAAATAAAACGAATGCGAGGGCCTCGGACAATACGCGCGGGCAACTGCAAGAGCACACATCCTCTCATTTTGGCTTGGACCGCGTTTGCGCTGGAAACCGCTCTGGAGGGGAGCGGACTGCTGATGTGGGACTTTCCCACAGTTTCGTTCTTCATACTGGCCTTGTTTGTCACTGGAGAACTGGTGAGTCCCCCTGCGGGACCGTTCCCAGAACCGAAATGCTGTTCCGGGGTAAGGCTTGCTTTTTGGCTTCAAGTGACAGATATCTGTGCAAGCTGAAGAAAAGCTGATCCTGGATCAGCAGCGTGCTAAGATATTTTGGGTATATGTGATCTGGTTCACTAGAACAAGAAGTGTGGGATACGAGCCAGGAACGGCAATAAGAAAAGCTGCATTGCATTGTGGGTTATTTTGTTATTCCTGTGAAGGGAAGCACAAAAGCTTCAGAAAAGGATTAGGTTCTGTGAAAGACGTGAGGAATTGGAAGCACAGGATGTCAGACGTTTATTTTACTGATATCAATGAGAGTCAGGTTGATCTCTGTAGTCCGGATGTGGCTGTTACAGAATATCATGTGCATCACAAAAACTACTGAATACTGAATATAAAAATAGAACATTAAGATGTGCTATATACAACAGGATACAGGCCAAGGGAATAGGTTTGGCCTCCTGCTTGTTTGTGTGCTGATGTTAAACAGAGACACGAGATACATACTTCGAAATAAATGTGTAGCATAATCCAATGTAAATCGCTTTGGATAAAAGCGTCTGCCAAATGCATAAATGTAAATGTAAGATGAACAGTCTAACCTCAGCTGCCTGTGTCTCCTGATGGAGTAATGTCAAACCAGTCAGATCCTCCAGGAACGAATGGGATGAGTTGAAGACATTTGCTAGGAACTGGAACCCCTCCCTCTCATAGTGGTCAAGAACCTGTCAAAAAAAGCAAATTCACTCATGATTCATGGGAGTTTTCTATCTGTGACAACAGCGACTCTGATGTGTAAGCCAGAGCTCAATGGAATCTTGACCTTGTGGTCTTGGTGTGGAGTATTTTCAAGACTCAGTAAAACTTACAGGAGTCTTTTCAGGGGGTCTGTGATCGGTCTGGGTTGTGGAGACTCTGGTATTAGTCTGCATTTTAAAAGGTCTAGTGGTAGTTTAGGCCAGAGGTTCTCAACAGGGGCCCATTATGGGGCCCTAGCAGACTTACAAGGGGGCCTCAAGATGACCAATATTTTAAAATGAGACAAAATGAGCGAGATATTGATTATTATTTGGCCATTTTTATAATTTATAAACGTTTTTCCAGGTCATGTTAAGCACTCAAATATTTGATTGGGTAGAAATTCTGGTTTTGTGAGTGGGGCCTTTGAATATTTTTTACTACAGTGAGGGGGCCTTGGAGTCAAAAAGGGTGAGAACCCCTGGTTTAGGCTTCTGTTATGAGGTCCTGTACTGCAACAACTTACATGCTTGACATTAAACAAAATGCATATTGCTAATATAACTATATATAGTGTATATTGTGTACACACAGAAACTTGAAAATCGTACACATTTGATATCTGAGAAGCCCTCTTCTCAAATACAGGTTGGCTTCTTGACCAGTACACATCCAAACGCAGCGATAACACAATCTCAAACTGCCATAACATGGCACGGGTCCCCGTGCACAAAAGGAGGCCGGGCAGGAGAGGCAGACATCTGGCACCACTGTCCGTTGGGCTGAGAGCTCTCGAGCAGCATCTCATCGACAGACAGCCCTCCACAATCACACTGGCTCCTTTCACAGAGCTGATTCTCAGAAGAGATTGAGTTTCTGCCGGGGGCTGATGAATGGGCGGCAGTGTTGAGCTGCAGGGGACACTGACGTCTGCTTTCAATGAAGCACACATGGGTGACTTGACCGACGGAGAGGGTACGGTGAAAAATAGAGCACACCAGAACTCTACTGTCCAAACTCAATGAACTCGGACGGTTCTGAGATACTTAAATGATCGACAAGAGCCCATCTCGTATAACCTGCTATTTTTAATACTGAGGGTTCTTCTTATAGACCAACTGGTAGACCATGGCTTTATATTCCAGGGAACACAAACTAATAAGTTGATACAAACTACGGACAAAAATTTTAAACGTTGATTTACAAAAAAGCTTTTGTATGTAAAACGTTTACACACAAAAAACAGAAACTCTCTGAAACTTTTGACAGTGACATTGTTGCATTGTTATATATAGTGTACATAATATAGCATATATTGCAGCCATAGATCATATAACGTATAGCACATAGTGTGTATATAGCACATATTCCACGTAGCACAGTTTTGGGGTATATACACAGTACACTATATACAGTATCTGCTATGTTATATATGAGCTATAACATACATTGTATATGGCATGTCTTGCACACAAGCACATAGCGTATATACAGCCGTGGAAAAAAATAAAGGGACCATTTTAATTTTCAGTTTAATTTTACTGTGTAAAATTATATATTTTTTAATTCTGTGAACTTCTAATAATATTTCTCCCAATTTTCAAATAAAGTATTTATATTCATTTATTTCTCTCTTAATTTTTCCCACGGCTGTATACAGTATATTGCACTTGTGTTGTATGGACTGTATAGAATATATTGCAAATAGAGACGGTGTGTATATGGCATATACTGCAAATATAGTACACTGCCCGCATCGTTTCGATAAGCTTCTGCAATGTCCAGAATGTCCAGTTTTCCCGTCCAGAGTTGCATTCATTTATCCCAAAGATTCTCAATGGGGTTAAGGTCCGGAGGGCCAATCCATGTTTGAAAATGATTCACAATTTAAGGCCCATGAATCCTGGCATTGTCATCTTGGAATATGCCCGTGCCACCAGGGAAGAAAAACTCAATGGAATAACCTGGTCATTCAGTACATCAGGTAGTCAGCTGACCTCATTCTTTGGGCACATATTGTTGAACCTAGACCTCCAATCCAATGGGAAGCTCTTACCTATTTGCTTAGTTAAATCAAGGTGGTGACTTTTTATTGGAGGGGCATTGTATGTAGTGTAAATAAAATCTAACAGAGACATTAATGATATAGCTTAACTGTAAAGCGCACGCCATCACTTCTTATATCTGGTGGCATAGGGATAGTTCTCCCCAAAATGAAAATGCTGTCATCATTTATTCCCCCTCAGAGTGTTCCAAACCTGTGTACATGTCTTTGCTCTGTTAAACACAGAGGGATATATTTGTAAGAATGTCAGTGACCAAACAGATCTCATCCCCCATTGACTCCCATAGTATGTATTTTCCCTACCAGCGCAGCAAAGGGGGATGAGGTCTGTTTGGTTACTGACATTCTTCCAAATATCTTCTTTTGTGTTCAGCAGTACAAACATACAATGTTTGCAGGTTTGGAGCAACTGTAAATGATGACGGAACGTTAATTTTTATGTGAACTGTACCTTTAACTGTAAAGTCACATCAATATCAACAGACGAGGAAGCTTGTAGACCAACAAACTGAAAGCCTCTTTATCTTAAGCTCATATTATATGTAAAACAGATTGTGACTGTGCACTTTCATGAGTCAAGAGCAACTAAACTTGATTCTTTTTTCCAGGAGTGGACCTCCTCGACTCTGAGGCTTTGACTTATGAAGCCCATTAAACCATTGACGCAGTGCGTGTGTGTGTGAGTTTTGGAGGGTGAACAGCACATCTGGTTTGCATACAGCCCCGCTCTCAAAGCGACTCCTCCCAGCTTCCCCTGTAATTGTTCGAGATGGTGGAAGTTCTCGCTCCACGCAGATAAAAACCTCAGATGGGTTTAACGCCAAGTGCAGCCGCCATGTCTGCCGTTCCTCATGTGAGGTCAGAGCTGGCTAAAAAAAGGTTTTCACTTTAATGCCCAGCTATATGGAACATTACACAGAAAAGCTATGATTCCTCCACTGCTTGAATATATGGCTCTTGTAAAAGACCTCGAGTATCCATTTAGGAAATTGTTTCTGTGATATCTGAAGTGCAGATGGATATGTTGTCCTCTGATTTATATATGAGGGGACAAACACGGACAGTACAAAGCTCCTTCTGTTTTAGAAGTTGCTTTCATCATATTACTTTTTCTCTGTCGCTGGAGTCTCCAGCAGCACATTTCTCTTAGACACAGTTCTGGACTTTTCTTTTGTCTTTTCATCTTTATTATTAACAAACATTACAGATCATATACTGTAATATAAATGACAACAGAGAAATTTAACTATATAGCTTCGCCATTATCAGAAATCTTTTTAAGCATTATGTAATATATTTATATATTTCATTTTTGTATATTATCTTAATATATAAGGCTTTACAATTACCTTTTAATTGTATGACTACATTTTAGCCATACTAAAATGCTTTTAATATTTTTTAATGCTACTGAAGTGATAGTTCACCCAAAAATGACAATTCTGTCATAATTTACTCACCCTCTCCCATATCAAACCTGTATGAGTTTCTTTCTTCTGCAGAACACAAAAGAAGATATTGTGAAGAATGTTCTTGACCGAACACCGGTGGCAGCCATTCACTTGCATTGGTTTTGTGTTCATACAATAGAAGTGAATGGCTGCCACTGCTGTTCGCTTATCAACATTCTTCAAAATATCTTCTTTTGTGTTCTGCGGAAGAAAGAAAGTCCGACAGGTTTGAAATAACAAGAGGGTGGGAAAATGATAAGAGAATTGTCATTTTTAGGTGAACTATCCCTTTAATCAGGGGTCTTAAAACGTCTCTATCCCTGAACTTGGGTTTCAAAGCATGCAGATGTAAGGTGCATCACATGCTCAAGTCTTTCATTTCAAAGAGACATTATTTTGGCCCGTCGTCTGTGTAGAGCAGAAACAAAGTCGCCGAATTTACAAGCATTTGTCTGCCGACGGCTCGAGTGTTTTGTTTCCATGGTTTCGTGGCAGCACACTGCTTACGGAGGCCAACATCACTAATACGCAACTGGTGGATGGAGACCAGATCAGAGATCCCAGCGTTCCACACGGCGATCCGTGATTAGCATCCTGTGCCAGCTACGCCAGCGTCACTACGACTCGATGCACATCACAACTAAAAACACATTCACACTTTCCATTCGGCTGTGCTGATTCAAGACCTCGACAATAAGCAAAGTATTCATCCTAAAACTACACGTTGAATACATGTTAACAAACTGTATCGCAGGAACTTGAAGGTGTGTCTTAAACACTATCACTGATCACACGATCATGACCGTTTTTTCGTCATTCCGCCACACAGGCGGACTCCCAGCACGTGTTTTCCGTCAACTAAACTCCCTTTTAAAACAACCAGCAAACAAATAAGCAAAATTTGTCAGTGTTTACCAAACACCTCTAGTGATGTTTTTGCAAACATTTGTTTGTAGACAATGGTTCAAAGTTTTGAATGAGGTTATTCGAGCCTGCCGGACGGAGTTTCCTCTGAACTTTCTCAGGAATAGTTTCGCTGGCGCTGATATGCTTCCTTGGAACCTGCGGCGTTGTGTGTCTTTCTTACAGCAGAAAGACAAAAGACAACGGTCACATTGTTATCTACCAGTCACCATGCCCGCATATAATAAATGCATCTGCAACTGCTTTATAATGCGGTTTAAATAGATGACATCACAGTAAACTGAAACCAATGCTTAAAATGACAAATGTTCCATGTAGGTCTTTATATATGTTTTTCTTTAAGTAACTGGTTTGGCTGTTTACCCCAAAACCAGCCAAGTGACCGATCTTAATCTGTCAAGCTTTGAAAAGTAGCCTGAAGTATCCAATAATCTTCCATTTCAACCCAATTCACTATTCAATGAGAAACTCATTTGCAGCACATTGCAGGTCACTGGTGAGCGTGTGTCCCAACACTACGTCCAAGATCAAGTGAGCAGAATGGAGAAGGACATTTGAGAATTGTAGTAGGGGTTAAAAATCACTTACATTTTGGACCGTTCACTGTATAAAGACTTGATAAACAATGCACAGACTTGATATGGATTCAATTGATGACTTTTTGCTTGTGTTTGTTTTTGATCATAATCACTACAAACTGGTGAGCACGGAAACTTGCTCCTACGAGAATCTTAAAAACCATCGGTACAAATCAAACTTTTAAGTAAACTATTCCTTTAGAGAGGAAAACAGGCATATGTTACACCTCACACAGTTTCCTAAATGTCTCGCATCAAAGCGCAAAGATCTGAAACATTTTATGAGCCTTTAATGTGTTTACAGCAGGAAGAAAAAAGAGAGAGAGAGAGAGAGAGAGAGAGAGACAGTAGTAATCACTTGCAGAAGAGGGGGAAGGGAACACTTCAAACTTTTTACTCTGAGCTTTTACACTCGCTGTATTCACTTACGTGTGTGTGTGCATGTGCGCGCGTGTGTGTGTGTGTGCGGGAGGGAGGGACAGGAAGGAGTGGCTACTGAACCACTAAAAAAGAAAGAGTGAGTTAAAAAAAGTGCTCTATCCACACATGCACAAGAGATTGAGCTGTGGTGATGTATGAGATGTAAGATCATCAACAGCAGCATGTCTCCGGGGATAAAACACTTCAGTTCAACCATAATAACTCACAGACGTCTGTGACATCACACAGCACTCATTCACAGGCATCAACTTCACACGTCTTCAGGGCAAAATAATGATATTAAAACCAAATTATTCTTCATGTTGTCCTTCACTTACATCGATTTGATTACTTGCTCAATATTATTTACAATAAAATATATCATTTAGGTTATATCAAGGTAATATAATTTTAAACAGTAGAATAACACTTCTATTCTATTCTATAACTAAAAAGGTGACTTACTATCTGTGAGCATGCGGTGCATTTGTCAAAGGCCAGACTTGCAGGGAGGACATTGTCAAATCTCGACAGGAATCCTCGAATCTGGAAAGAAAACAGATATGTGTTATTATTACTATGATTAAGCTACATTCGAAGTTAATCGGATATCTGCATCAATCTATACTGCCACCTGGTGTGAGAGTACAGACTGCGCACCCCGTTTCAACTTGAAATGGCAATATTTAAAAATATTCAAAAAATATCATATCTTTGCTGTTTCCATACTTTTAAAATATACTTTAATTGATCGGTTTTTGGTGAATAACACACACATGCTGTTGATCTATTTTAAAAATATATCGGTTTTACAATAATGAATTAAGCTTATTTCTCCGACACAATAGCAACACAATCATAATATGAAATCCCAACACAGTTTAAATCATCATGGCAGTATTTGCAGTTCTGCATTATGTTGATTTTATACAAACTGAACATTGTGCCCCAACATGACTCCATTACAACGCACTCTCATCCAAAACATAACTTCTTGTTTTTAAACCAAGATACAGCCAGATGTCATCCTGATGTTCATTGTTAACGACATCAAAAAAAAAAAACTGTATGAAGCACCGAGGTGTGCTGTGAATCTCCGGCCCGTGACGTCACTACAGAGAGCTGTCTTCAATTATTCTGTGGTGGTATTACAGTCATGTCTGGCCTGTATCTCTCGCCCAGCATGATCCACAAGCTTCTGCGCTCGTGTTTGGCAGCTGATCTTAATTGAAAGGAAATTAAAGAAAGAGCCCAAGGGAAAGATAAGAGGAGCTGAGGCTTCTGCATGAAGATTATGAGGAATTTACAGGCGACTGATGCATTACGGTACATCCGTGAATCCACGTGCCGGAGCTCAAGACACTTTGATGTAAAGTTCAACCTTAACAGCGTCGAATCCTCCAAATGTGAGAGATTTATATTTAGGAAGTCGTCATATGTCATTTTTATAATATCTTAATGAGTTTTGAATCGAGCGTAAGAAAGATGAGCGATGTGATCCTTTAGAGTGAGAGCAATAACAGTTGATAAAAAGCATATGCGTACACACTGAAAAATATAACTTGTAGAATTTACTTAAAATATATTCGTGCAAATTGTAACGAGGATTTTATTAAGGTAAAATGCGCTGCTATAATTCAAGTACAACTTACTAACCAGTTTAAAGTAAGTTCTACTCATTAAATATGTTCACTATTTGTTCAAATATTAAGTAAATATGACTTTACGTCGAACAAAACATGTGTCTAACTCAAACGTCACGGTTCACTTACTTTCATCTTGAAATATAATATTGTTTTAAAACAAAGATGGTCAAGTGAGCAGAGACTGGTGGTCTCTGTACTGGCATTAGCACAGTTACTGCTCAATAAGTAAAATAACACACAAACTCGTATCGTTCCTCCCTCAGCCTAGGCACAAGCCCCACTTAAAAATAATACCTAAACTCCCCTAAAGCTCAAGAGATAAATCAACACCAACAAGTCTTTCTTTTTATTGTACAACATCTGGAAAATGAATCTCCTAATGCAGTCTGATACTAAGCATGCTGGGAACTACAGATCACCTGCCAAGGTAGTTTTATCTACAAAAATTATAAAACACAAAATAAATAAGTACAATTTGACCAATTTGAATGGGTTTAACATAATAAAATTGAGTTGGATTTACTTAATAATTTGTTCAATTGAAATTACTCAAACTAAATAATTGAAATCTTAACCAAAATTAGTAGAATTTATTGTTTATTTTATTTATTCCCAAGATTTTTACGTTATTTTAACATTTTTTTGTTAAAAACAGGAACATAACTCTATTAAGTATATTTTCATAATTTATTTTCATAAAATCTGCTACTTTTTCAGTGTAGCTATATATAATTGTATGTTTGGTGATGGGGTGGTGGTTAAAGATCTAGATCTATAATTGAAGTGTTGTAGGTTTGAATCTCAGGAGGTTTGATATGTCACCACCTTGAGCAAGACACTAAACCTTCAGACACTGGAAAAATGAATATAACCTCATAAAGGTCACATAAACAATCATGGGTGTTATATGTCATTTTATATTATTACTATCCCTTTTCTAAATGTATTAAAGGTACAGGGATCACAACCGAAGGAAACAATTTACTAAGCTAAACATATCTTCTGCTTGTTGATTCAAAACCAGACGCACACTGATTGTCATGACAACAGCACAAAGCCATTACTTACAACCACACATCTTGACAGAGAAACCATAACGGCTCGCAAAAGATGATAAATTAAATGTGTAACTGCAAATTTTAATCATTTTCCATCTACTTGTGGAATGTATTCTCCCACACATAGGTTTTTTAGTCGGCTTATCAAACATTTGTGTGATATTAAGGATGATCGATGGACAATTTCAATATAATATACATAACAATGTGTTCAGAGGTGTATAAACCCTTACATAATGAAGCGTTATGTTTTTATTATCTTAGAATGAGCTATTTCTATCGACATACACCACGGGTCCCCTTACATTGAATGGACTACTTGCACGAAGACTCGTGACGTACTTCCGACGTAGAATCGTACGGCTCATTAGGTTCCGGTTATTAGCATTTACAAATCCCTGAAGGAGACTAACAGGGAATCAAGCAGCACTGTTTTATTAAAGGGGTCATATGGCGTCATACAGTGTTTTACTGTGTCTGTGGTGTGTTATAAGTTGGCCATGCATGTATTAGACACGTACAATTGCAAAAATGAAAGTGGGGAAAAAAGATGCATTCTATCTAAAAGTGAATGCTCACCCAGACCTGCCTGAAACACCTCCTGTAACTACACCCCCATAAATCTATGTCAGTCTGCGGTATGATTTAACAGGACCGCCCAAATGTAAACGCGAGTAAGGTGGTGTACCTGTCAGTACAATTGAAGAGGAACCTGATGTTCCAAATATGGGCGTTACATTTCCCTCACACGCTTGCAGTATTCCACCAATCACTACGCACTGGTTAACTGGCCAATCATAGCACACCTCGCTTTTCAGAGCCATGAGCTTTGTTAAAAATCTGCGCGTTTCAGAGAGGCGGAGCAAAGAGGAGATACAAACATGCACGGTGTGTGGAAAATACAGCGTTTTTTAAGCTTAAATCGAGTTTACACATTGAATAACATCTAAAACAAAATATAAAATTAGACTTAGCCATGTCATATGACCCCTTTAAATAACTAAAGACTTCAAATACTGCAGTGTTTCATGCGTGAGAAAGCACGGACCTGACCAACACACGCAACACGCTTTTATTAAATGTTTGGATCACTATGTTGTGTCATTTTTTTTATTGACAAATGTAACGCTCTCCATAAGTAAATGCATTTTTTGGTCAATAAGCTCATTTAAAAAGTGTAGTTATTACGTTTAATGATAAATACCAAAAATGTATGCCCAGTTAATGTATTTATTTTCCATTAAATCTGCACATTGCTAATTTAAAATACTTATATTTTTAAACACTTTGAAATGTGAATGAACGTCTAATTAATTTAAAATCCACATAGAACATTTAACAAGCATTGTATGGTGTCATTTTATTGTCGTTGTCATGTATGAAATGTATTAATGAGACTAGCGATGGACTGTTGCAGGGTGCATACAACGGCTTCATTATTCAGGAGATGAGTATACGTTTATGAAATCTATTAGGAGGTGAACTTCTGCTAATTTAAGATCTGTTATAAAAAAACACATTGTTAACATCACAAACAGGATTTAATGTTTTTAATTAAGCGACCGCCCTAAAAATAGAAATGATGTACCATGATCTCTGCATGTAGAAAAGCCTGAGCCGCATCGAGGAGAACGCGGAAGACTACGGCAGTGTCCGAAATTGCCTACTTCCATACTATATAGTAGGCGAAAATGAGTATGAATCATGAATAGTATGTTCGAAACCTCAGTAGGCAGAAAAAAACAGTAGGCTAGAAATGCCCGGATGGTCTACTACTTCCGCCGAGATTCGTGAGTGTGGATCGGATGGACACTTCTCTATCTCATGATGCCACAAGAGCTGAGCAACGGTCAAATTTCAAAAGTATATCAAATATAGCGTAAAAAACTAAGGCGGACGTCCGTTTTTAATGGAAGTGCCAATAAATGAATTTCTCGTGACTAAATTATGTTTCTATCAACGCTCACGTGTCGGTTGTTAATACGTCACAGGTCAAAGAGCATAATGATCACATGACCATAAAACATGGCGGACACAGTATGTCCGAAAAGTATTCATACTACCCTGTTTTAACGGCATACGCAGCATACGACGCAAGTAGTCCATTCTCCATGTTGTTTCTACAAGCTCTAAAGGGGCAAACTGCTCTACAGAACGCGCTTCGTAAATGCAATATCTCCTTCAGCAAAGAAGAGAAAACATGACGACATCTTAGCATTGTGTCAGCCTCCGTAATGCTTTGAAAGGGAGCGGTAGAGTGAGCCATTGGTTGCAATTCACAACCTCACCACTAGATGCTGCTAAATTTCATACACTGGACTTTTAAGTTATTACTCATGATTTTATGTTAGTTTATTTCAGTTTTCATACCAGCATAGGACCAACAGTTCAATAATGATTAATTTTAGGCTTTATTAACCTAATTTATTAACCTAGAAAAAATATATATAAAATATATCTACAATCTACTGTTTGGTATTTGTTACGGAAACGCAATGATGCGCGTGCATGTAAAAAATGTTTATTAGCATCACACAAAGCACAGAGCCACAGGTATAAATGACAAATGTGTTTTTATACTAAGTGCTAGATTTATAGTAGACTTAGTTGAAGCAAAAATCTAACCTAAGCAAAATATGACTTGCATGTTAGACTTAAATATTGCTGCAAAATTACTCAACATTGTCAGTGCTGACTAGGCAAGCATGGATCTTTGAGGAATGTGTGTATTTTTTAACCTAGCGATTCACAGTTGTTCCTCATTATTTCAGCAGGGGGCAGTGTTAGATCATCAGAGTTCTTCCCTTTGAATTCTGGGACTCAGTGCTGTGTCTTCACATGAAGTCAACGAAACATTAATGCAAACGCCTTTCACACAGTCAAGAACATTAAAACCTGTCAAATAAATGAATGGGGTCAGAGACTTATAATGATGCTGCCATGGCACGTGTCCTGTATGGCAGCATCTGGTATTTTGTTGCTTGATGTTCACAGTCCAGAGAAGACTGCTTTTCTGATTAATCGCATGAAGCGTAAAGACTTGCATACACACGACGATGGGTTTATAAGGAGAAGAATATAATTTGTGAAGGGGCATATGAATGCTGCATGCTGGTGTGGTTAATAACCCAGAGAGATGCTCTTTGACGTCTGTAGCTGCGTCATTAGCCCCCTGTGTGTGCGTCTGAGGGTTAATGCGTGCGGGGGGCTCTTGCTAAACCGCAATGCTAAGCTTCAGCATGCGCGCAGGCAGGGGGTCCCGCTGCATGTGCCACTTTACGAATTACAGCAATACTCTACAAAATAACTACATATATTGTATATCGTATATACTATATATATTCTCCCAAATGTCAAAATATTTGCTATTATTTTCAGAAAATGGAAATTGGAGAGACAGATGAAAATAACAGAAAAGATGCTCTGTATTTTTTCAGACGTCAAATCGTGCAAAGAAAACAAGTTCATATTCACTTTAAGCAATGCAACAGTAATATTTCTAAGTGCATTTACATTTATGCATTTGGCAGACGCTTTTATCCAAAGCGGCTTACATTGCATGATACTCCACTTTTGTATCGGAGTACATGCAATCCCTGGGATCGAACCCATGCCCTTGGCGCTGTTAGCGTTGAAAGCTACTTGGCTGTTTAGGATCATGTGTCTTCACATTGCTGTTGTATGACTTTATGTCACTCCTGAGGTTTGATTTTGTACAGACACGCACACTGGACTGGAATGTCCACAATACATCTAGAAATGGTCTCTTAATTTTTTCCACGGCTGTATACAGTTTATTAAAACTATATATTGAAATATCACATTATTTTGTAGTAGAATACTGTTGGGAATCCTACATAGAAAATTTCAAGAAACACTTGGGACTTGAACAATGTATGTCGAATAGTTATGTACACTGTAAAACTTTCCTGCAGTTCTGCAGCATGTTTGCCAGTAACTTACTGTAGACTTCATTTACAAATTAGTTTTAAACATAAACGTGCCTAGTTCTTGTATTTTCGATCATAAAACAAGACTAAACATCTTAGGTCACATTTCTTGTTATGTAAATGTATCGTAATTTAAGACATTTTTATATTTTTAATAGAAAACATAACAAAAAATGCTAATGCCAGTAATGAGACCAGTCTCTTGATGCTCATTTTGAATCAAAGCGTTTTAATCTTGAGTAGAGTCAAGTTTAAATCAATATCTTCCTATTAGTACCGTTTTTAATTTAAGAAATAATCAAATCTACAGTAAGTTACCGGCAAACCTGCTGCGAAACTACAGCAAGGTTTTTCGGTACAGTTCCTGTGTATTCCTCCACTAAAAAGATTGCATCACGATACTAAAACAACCTGCCTATTATTCATTCTCACATACCAGCCGAATACTAAATACTAGTATTCAAATTAGATTAGAGTCCCAAATGGAATTTGACATCATTTGGAAACAAGTAAACTATAACAGAATGGTAATGAACTATAAACATTTAATTACAAAAGGTGGAAATGTGTCATGTTAGACTAATGTTAATGCTAGATAAGTGGGGGGGTTGTGCAAATTTGAGTAACATGAGAAAAAAATAGAATACACCTTCAATACTTTCTCATTAATCCCTTCATTCAATAGACAGGAAAGCAGCTCTTTTGTAATGACAGAGCAAGAAGAGTTGAACTTCTTTTCTTCCTCAACACTTTCTATACACAACGCCATCTTCTCTCCTTTTCTCTCTCTCCAGAGACATATTGAGGCGGTGAACATCGCGGAGCATATAATGATGAGAGTCAAAGACAAACAAGAGCAGAGCCGCAGCCCATCAGTCTGACGCACATACAGCCATCATGAAGGATTAGCCATCAGATTTCCTTTAGTCTTGTATTTGGGCAATTCCAACGCTATGGACGTGACATTTTGCCTTATGGACGTGACATAAAAAGGAAGCAATAATACCCAGTGAATGGAGAAGGGATGCCTCTTTATAGAGCATAAAATAGTTACTTTATTTTATTTTCCATTTGTCCATTTATGAGGAATAAGTAGCGTTATGGATGTGACAATCCTGAAAATGGCACTAACCTGACTATGAAAAATCATGCGCTAAAAATAAAACAAATGCTTTACAAATGTGAAGAGAGATCTCACATGGTTATTTGAACCACCACATGTTAATATCTGTGCTGTTGCCATAGTAAAAACCGTTGGTGAAAACTTTATTTTTTCATGGTAAGGTTGACATTTTCACAGAATGGCTCATTTCGTTCCAGAATGACGATTCAGTGACCCATGAGACAATCTTAAAAAGGTTTAAGTTGACCACACAAATCATCTGATCTTTTAAAAACCTTATCTTCTGATTATTATGATGAATTCCAGTCCCATTTTGCCATACAAATGTTATTTAAAGCTAATATAGCTTAAATGCAATGCAGGCTTTTTAGCACTTATAAAAAGTGCAGCAGTGGGGGGGTTATGGGACAGATTTATGTAAAGAACATGTGAAGCATTAACCAACAACCATGGTCAAGATGACACCTTAGATATGAAGAGTTTGATTACAAAATGTCCAAAAATCTTATTTTATTGTGCATTCCAATTAATATCAATCAAAATTGCAGTTGGTTTGTTTTGAAGCCAAAACTAAAAAAAATACAGCTAACTAACACTATAAAACAAAATAAGAGCATGATAACATAATAAAAACATGATTTTTGAAAATGTCTAAAAACGGAGTTCTCATTTTGGAACCAAATTCTTTCTTATTATGCTCATCATCAAGTTCATCATTTCATTACAGGGTCTGCTAGAACATGTTAAATGAAATAAAATGTTCCACATACTGTACACTAATGCAGCTCAAAAAAAGTTTTAAAAAATCCCAAATTACCTTCTTCTATATTATATGACAATCATCATGCATACTGTATAGTATTATAGACTGGATAGACTATAGAGTCATGTGTGGTATATTATTGCACTCAGTAAAAATGGAGAAAGCAGGTCTACAACTGAAGAGCTGATATAACTGAAATCTATATATTTCAGGAGGATATAGAGATCATATCATATCAAGAGAATATTCAATGTTTACCTGGAATCAAATGTCTATATAATATTGTAGAGCAGGACAGAGTCTGTGGTAGGTGTCTGCAAGCGTCTTGGAGACATTGCCACAGTTCTATTGGATTTAGTCTCTCTCATTTGTTTATACACAAACAGCTACATGGCTCATCCCAATTATAGATAGGAATAAATTTAATAGTGTAGCATGCGTGCGATATAGTTTGGCAGGTGCATTAGACAGAGCCGCTTGTTTGTGTGAAGTGCTTTTGTCGTTGTGCTTGTTCGTTTGTGAGGTTTTCTAGTGGCGCACCACTATTTATTTTCATTTTATACATTTTTTTGCAATTAAAACTTGTTTTCTGGCTGCATCGAGTCCATTGATCTAGAGCCCTATGATATGTGCGATGTGGGAAAACTTGGAAGGAATCACGAAAGCGGAATTCTACTATTTAAATATGTCCTCGGCTTGTTCTGCGTCTATAAGTGAATGAGCTGCACACTTTAACATGTTACAAGCGTGACACTTGTGGATTTGTCTGTACATTACTATACAAGGACATGAACACGTGAACTTAAACTCAGAACAGATCTGTGGGTGATTTTATGAGCATTTCACGGTTTGAGTGAAGCTACCGTCAAACACACTGAAGCTCAAGCGTCCTCGCGCCAAAATATAAGTCTGCTTAATTTCAACCAGATGAAAAAAGATTTACTTGTAGTAAAATGATAAACTGTAGTAAAGACTATAGTATACTTTAGTATATTTGAACCTTACTATAGTAAATATTACAGTACACAAGAATTTTACTGAAGTTTACTGTAGTAAATAGCTACTATAGTATACCTACAGTATTTTTATGGACAAATGTATTTACTACTGTATAGTAAAGCATTGAAAAATACAGAACTCCAAAAAATTTAAAAGGAAAAAACTAATTTGTGAAAAACTGAAAAAGGGCACTAACTTTATACAAATGGATAAATAAGCACCATACAATTTTTAGTTACTGTACCTGTCTACAGTATTTATGTGATGACCTGCACTGGTTTTTTTTAATGATGATAACAGATGTATACTTGTGCAACAGCTGTTTGGCCTCTGCTACAAAACTTTAAACCTCTGTAGCACCGGTGCTATGTGCAAAAAAAGGTAACGTACAGCCCTGAAAATGTCTGACATAAAATACTACTGAAAAAGCAGTTTTTCACCTCTTTGTCAAACCAAGAGCCACCTACTTCTATGTAACCACTACTCCACAGTTCGATAGATTAAGATTGTGAAAAAAGCCATTGAAAGGCGTCTCAATGTTAAGACGAAAGACTGCGATTTCCACTCCTCTAAAGTGCTGTAATGACACACCATGATGAGGGGTGTTTAGAGCAGCTGATGTTAGAGCGAAGTCTTGAGTGAATTCATGAGAGACTTTAGGGGAAAATCCTGACTGACATTTCAGAGCAGGATGGGGTTTAGGTCTGCTTTTACTGAAGCATAAACAAACTGAACGAGACCACATGGAAATAATACGGACTGGGGATGTGGATGGACAACTGAATAATCAGTCAACAATTGATATAGGTTCTATTATTATGGTACATCTCTTAGCTATGTTTTTGTAAAAAAGCCATATAGTTAACAAATACATTAACTAATATATTTAATTAAAACTGAAGATATGACAAAAAATAATTTACTCATAAAAATATATGAATAAGAAAAAAAGATAAAACTGGACCCAAATTCTTTTATTTAAATTAATAAACTATGGCTGCCAATAGATATAAAATCGCACTCGATTTGTGCGACTAACAACGCCTTTCAATAAATTATCTTGATTAACATATTTTCTTAATTACTATACTATGAAACAGAGGAACTATTAACAAAAAATGACATTTGCATGTGCAACAGTGCTAAAAAATTTGCATCTGATATTCATTCCTTATATTTTGATTATCCTCTGCGCTATTAACTCTGTGAGGAGACTTGAATTCTGTAGTTTGTTTACAATTTTTCACGAGATTCCACCTTGATTCCATTTCCACCTTGGTCCATTTCACTAACCATGCATAAACAACTGGGTGTGTACATGTTCCTTGCATATTATTGTAACACAGTTCGTGCTGACCACAGTAAAATGCGACCTTAGCCATTAATATATTTATAAACATCTGAAAAAGCACAAATGTCCACACTTCTGAAAGGCCCCAGGGTTAATATACTTTAACTGCATACTGAACAATTTCAATCTTTGCTTCGATTGACAAAACTGATGTAGGCCACTTCTTCGTTGTACTTTTAAACAAAATATTAGCGATCTTCATGTTTTTATAAGTTAAACATTGTGTCTACACCAGACGCAAGCGTTTGTCAAGTCCATCCACTTACGTCCAGAGTAAAGTGCACCATTTGCATTAAACTATTCGTAAACTTCCGTAGTTTGACGCATTTTCCAGTGAAGAGGAACTTTGAAGGAGAAAAATAGTGGGCATGGCTTTAGTCTTTCTCTGCAAATTGATTGTAGGTATAAAAACAGCCATTGAATTTTGAAATGGAACTGGCAGCAGACGGCAGTTGAAGTGGTGGAGTTAACAGATGCTCCGCCCAAGTCGTCTAATTTAACATTATTTAAGATGGCCACTAGAGGGCGGAAGTGCATGTTCAGATTTTCACTGAAGATTATGAGTGCACAAATTTTAACAAGAGAATGACATTGATAAGCTATTTACAATTAATGCAGCAATATTTCATGAAAAATGGGTATTGTTCATTTTTATTTCACTTGGACTTTAACACGAGCAGGATTCTGAATTAACGCTTTGATTAACAAAGGTTTATGATGTTTACATGTTTTGCCTATCAAGATAATCTTTACAAATTAACACAACATTTGTTACTTTTGAAGCCAAAATACGATGCTATAAACAGACTACACTTAAAGCGGAGCCATCATGCTATGTCATGCAATCTGTCTTCTTAAAGCGGCCCTGCGACGGTGTGTCATGCAGTCTGACTTCTTCACAATGTTAAACGTGCTGTCTTCTCATGCTTAACATGGTCAACTTGTCAAAAAACGAGTTGGGTGTATTACCTAGTATTTCTGTGCTGGATACTCTCCCCCAGCGATCGTACAAGTTTCGGAAAAATATTTAGAACATATAAAACTGTTTCGTAAAATTTTTTTTTAGTCCCTTATTGGACAATTCTCCCGGAAAAAGCTCGTGGCCACAGAAGAGCAGGAGAAGGAGGATGCGCAGACGTCACTTTCACTTGTGTGCAGGAGAGAGAGAGAGAGCATACGTTCGCGAAGTTCAGGTGTTTGTTTTTTCACTGCATTTGGGTGATGAATGTTATATAAACGGTGGATATAACGCTGGATTTGGAGACTGTTAAAACTTATATATGGAGCTGTCCCAGCGCTAAAAGATGCCGGACATGAACCGCATGCGGTGAGTGAAACTGATGTCTGTGTTTTGTTGACAATGGGTGCCCATTTGCTTTGGTTCAGCCTACCCCTCCCCCCTCACGTGCCGTAAGATTTCGGAAACAATCGTAAAGCTGTGTCTATCTTTTATAAATATGATCAAACTAAATACTCTTCGAAGATACGAAGTATGCAATACACTCTATAGATACTCAAGATTAATATGATATGGCAGAAACCCTGTGTGTTAGGGCCGCTTTAAGGCCCGATTCAGATTTCGCGTCATTTCCGCGCTCATATTCATTATTTTAAATGTTGATGCGTGGCAGGTGCGTGGAAATAGGGGGCAACGCGGTCACGACGCGCAGGCGGTGCGATGCGCTCTTTTTTTCCTCTGATGAAGGCCGCGCCCATTTTTTGGCATATTCCTTTGGGCACTCGGAATACTGACATGTACCCAGAAAGTAGAGGGCTGTAGTCCGATCCAGCCGTTCTCTGTAGTCCTTGAAAAGCTAATTCTGTTATAGACAATATCTCGCTTGGCACTGAACTTTGAGCTTTATCATTTTGCAGGTATTATTTATGCTCTAACAGCAAGATTACACACTAACTAAAAGGTTGAAAAATGTGATCGCATCGAACGTGTCCTTTAATTCAATATTAAGAACAGAAGTTTAATATACAAGCACCACAATTCTAATGAACATATCCATTTAACATTTATATTTATGCATTTGGCAGACGATTTTATCCAAAGCGACATACATTGCATTATTCTATACATTTAGTTTCCAAGTATGTGCATTCCCCCTGGGATCGAACCCACGACCTTGCGTTGTTAATGCAATGCTCAAACCACTGAGCTACAGGAAATCCATATACTTTTTTCTTTTACTGACCTGATGGGGAACGAGACCCAGTGATGTTGGCGGTTCATTCATGCGGTCGTCGCTGCTACTGGCCATAGCATAACCTCTGACAGAGATAAAACAAGTAAAATGACTATAATCAATTTCATACGCTTTTGAGGCAATTAGATTTATATCTATTCATACCGTTCAATTTGATATCCCTCAAAGTTACAATTTTGTGTTTCACAAGAAAGTAAGTAATTTGAGTTAGAACAACCTAAGGGTGAAAACATAACAGAAAATAACTGCTGCACAACTGCTCATGTGATTAAAGAGGATTTTATAAAAACATAGAAGTTCCACACGTTCCTTCAAAAGAAGTATGAGTTTTAGTGTGTGTGTGTGTGTGTGTGTGCTTTGAAGAAATGGTCGGAGCAGCTTTTGGATTTCGTCAGATTTAGTCACAAATCCTGATGCCGTAAGAATGTGATTCAAATGTCAAAGTGTCAGAAATAGTTTGAAAGGAATTCATTAAGCACTTTAGCATCTTAAAGTATGTCTGTTGTCTTACTAATGCATCCTGTGTGACTGTAAGTGTATCTACATGAAGAACTCCATTATTACATCATCCAATTACTATCAGACCTTAAAGGTAACGTGTGTCATTTCACATACAGTCTGACATCTTCGTATACGTTTTTCCTATTCATTATCCTAAAAATCCGTCATGCACAGAAACCTAATCCCAAAGTAGGAAAGATTCCTTAATCATTTTTTTGTTCTGTTGAACACAAAAGATATTTTGAAGAATGTAGGACAGCAAACAGTTCTGGGGCACTTTTGACTACCATTGTATATTTTCCTGCTATGGGAGTCAATGGGGGGCAAAATGTGTCTGGTTATAAACATTCTTCAAAATATCTTTGTGTTCATCAGAACAAAGTCATTTATACAGGTTTGGAACAACTCGAAGGTGAGTAAATGATGACAGAATTTCATTTCTGGGTGAACTATCCCTTTAAGATCTCAAATAATTCCACTAGCATAATACTTGGTGACCCATTTATCAAAATCGTCATGGTTGACTTTGACATGAATGTGCCTTCTGAATTTCACCCCGCTGCATTTGTGGGTCTCTTCTCAAAAGAGCGTCAGTCTTTTGTGGCCTATCTGAAGGCTTTTATCTGAGCTTCCAGAGGAGACATCAGTGCTCTATAACAGCTTAATGCATCTGAAGAGAGACTATCGGGTGGATGCCAGCGCTATCTTGGACATTCAGTGTCCTTTGCTTTCTAAAATCGTCTTTGAAAGGTAAACACGGATGAAAGCCTTCTATAGCCTCTCATACATCATAGAAATACATAAAAAGCAACATTATTCAGGAATATGCACTTAAGTCGTGACGTTATAGCCTAATTTCCTGATCCAGTGACTTAAACACAGAGCTCAGAGCAAACGTAACCGAGCTGTAATGAGCTATATTATACATGCTAACAGATTAAATAAATACATATGATGGGAGAGTAAGACCTTTGAGTAAGCATGACATATATGCCAAATAAACTTTAATTACCCAAAATTAAGCAATTTTACAGTAACATTTGTGATGCATTCATGACAGAAATTGCTGATGGATAAAAAAAAATTGCATAGGAATAAATATAGTAATATACTTAAGTGTTTGTAATTGCTTTTTTATTTTCTGTGCTCTGCATTAACAAAAACCACACCACACGAGTGAACACACAACTATTTTTAACATACTATAATGACTGATGCACAAATCATACTCCTGTATAGCAAAGTTCCTAAATGAACAAGGATTTAGAGGTTTGGGGATTTTAGGATGTTTATCTGAATGAAGAAGCACATACCCCTCTGGATGCTGCAGTACAGACACCATCAGTTCAACAGCCAGGGCTCCAGCGATCATGGCCAGACCAGGCCGACTCACCGTGCACTGCTGGTCTAGAGTTCTGTCTCTGGTAGACTAACAGAAATATAAGGGTTAGCCCTAACCCTTTCAAGTAACTACATCAAAAAATTAAAATCAATTGTATATCGCTGCTGTCCTTCTGAAACCTTGTATCTCCGTATTTCATGATTTCTATTTTTGCCATAAATCATTTTTAGTAGTCACCTTTTATCTTTGTCACTGGGCTTTGCAAATATCTTAACACTAAAACGTATTAAAAAGTGCTTGTCAACTTTGACAACAGAGTATTTAATCATCATTTAATCAAAAGGACAATGTTTCTTTTCCATTTCCTGAATAACAGTGAATTTGGACATCTGAGGTTTTGGAAGGACGGCGATGATATATTTACCATTACACGAAAAACCTTAAATGATACATTAATGTAATTATTAAGTTTGTAATGTCCTTCAAACATGTTGTAGAAATGCTTAAACTCAATAAGAAAAGGTATTTCAATCATACAGTATTTTGATATGCATTATATGATTTTCAGATTTTGAGGGGATGCTTCATCCAAAAATAAAATTTCTGTCATCATTTACTCAGCTTCGAGTCATTCCAAATCTGTATAAATGAAAAATATGCATAATATCTTAATGACAATGCTTATTACCAAACAGATCTTGGACCCCGTTGACTACCGTAGTACAAAAAAATACTTTATAATTTATTTTGTTCTGTTGAACACAAAAGAAGATATTTGGAAGAATGTAGGACAGCAAACAGTTCTGGGGCACTTCTGACAGCCATTGTCATTTTTCCTACTATGGTAGTCAATGGGGTTTGGTTACAAGCATTCGTCCAAATATCTTTCAACCAAACAAAGAAATTTAGACGTGTTTGGAACAACTCGAGGGTGAGTAATTCCTTACAGAATTTGTATATGTTTGGGTGAACTATCCCTAAAGAGAGACCACAGGTGACCATAAGCAAAGCATCAATCTTATGAAGTCATCCTTTAAAATATTAAATGCGTCTTAAGGTAACACTACACTTCCCTACAGCTTATGAAAGCTTTGTTGGTGTACTCACATCTCCAGGAGCGACCACATCATTACAAAAGTAGCAGCCGAGACTGTGTCCAGGTATATTGTTGAACAAAGATGCTCCTGAGAACAGCAAAAAGTCATGCTTACGGTAACATACATAAAGAGCTCTGTCTGTCACAGTGCACTGCTTTAAAGTCAATGTGTATCGTTGTCCGTACCATGGGAACCCATTAAATTATTATATTATATTCATCTTGAATTGACTGTCTTCATTCTGAGCTATCAGGATGAGAGGAAATAAAATAACTTTGGATATACTGGAGTTGTACCTGGTGTTGTAGTGACCGCTGGTGTGGAGCAAGAGGAGGAGTTGGAGGAAGACATGGGGCTGGAGTCTTCAGATTGGCACTCTCTGGGTTTCTTCAGACCGTGTCTCATCACCACAAATGTGTCAAATCCCAGAGCGGCATTGACTATCAACTGAAAATATAGAGACGATGAACTCCCAACACTCCTAAAACTTGAACATTGCCTTTAATCTGGATATGATTTAAGCATACTAAAGGCATAAAAACACTATTTAAAATGTTAGATGCCATACTTAAACAAGACACGTTTTGGGCATCAATCTTACCAAAGGTAGTTAGGTTAATGCTTGAAAGAAAAATTATTTGATTACAAAAATGATCTACACGTGTCAGTCTTTATGCCATCATATACTACTGTAAGAGTTGAAGTGTTACCAATACATTTATCAGCTCAAAAGTATTGACTGATGTCACTTGGGTCTCCTGTGTGTTTGGTTAAAGGTTTGTAAAGCAAGTATAAAAAAAAGAAGTCCTATGTGGCTCTTAGCAACTACAGTGGCGATAACCAGCAAAAGGCTGACAGCCATGGGGGAAATGACTAAATAAAAGATTGGAGGGAGGAGACAACCTTTCTTTTGCTGGCAGCGATGACTGTAGGAAGCCAGCGGCTCTCGCGAGTGTCCATCAACAGGAAGACCACGTCGTGTTCAGAGATAAGCTTCTCCAGCTGTTCTACATCCTGCCGAGCTTGAGCCATCGTCGTCTCGGAAAAGTTCACCGGGTGGCCAGGCATCGGTATGCTCATGTTATAACCTTCAGCATTCTGAAATGTCACATATTCACAGGCTTAATTCATGGGTGTGATTCTAAAGAAATACACAAACTCATGTTGAATCTTCAATGCGGTGCAAGTCAGTCTGTGTAAGAATATAATTATAGACATATATTAGTTCAAATAAACTGGATTTTGGGAGGGACTGTGGCCGTGGATGACATCATACGCTAATTAACATGCGTGACATCATTGCGTGTTGACTCTTCAGATCCGTTTGCTTCTGCTCTCTGAACATTCTGTGTTTTAATAAAGCTGACTGTGAATAAAAGAGGCTTTGCCTAAACAATGCCATGAAACAACAGACTATTAATTTACGAGAAGTATAAAACATTCCCGAAACAAATTGAAACCATGACTGGACAAATTAGATTGTCAACATAAATAATGAATGGGAAACACTAAATCTCAGATGAAGAGATATCCTTAGAGGATCTTTTTTTATCCTAAATGTGAAGAAACGTCAGTAAAATTAACTGTGGTTTTAACATTTTCGATGTACATTCCAAAAATGTCCAAAAGCAGTTATAAATCAGTGCCAAAAAACTGAATTAGTAGTTCTTTATCTACGAGAGAAGATTACACACAAGGCTTAGTCACAAACCATTTACAAAACTATTTTTTCCTTTTCAAATATTTAATATTAAAATCATATACATTTCTGAAGAAAAATTGGGTGAAAGCCATGTGTAAAAATGTAAAGTAACTTTAAACTTACTTATAAAGTAAGACAACACCAATGCTATAAAACTAGTGTGGGTCCCTGAATGATTATTACTAGACTGTAACATATAAAATAAAGAACTAATCACAACTGAGTGCAATGAGGTTTCATAAGGAAAGAAAAATAAAAAATAAAAAATAAATTTAAGCCCATGTTTATTATGGTATTACTTTTATTACAAAAGGATGAATAATCAAGAAAGTAGTAAGCATATAGCAAAAGCAAAAATGGTAGCAAAGTAAACTCAACCATGATTCAATCAACTGAAGGTGTTTGCTCTGTGAGGAAAACGTTACACACTCAAATTCTGTAAAGATGAGCACTGAATCCGAAAACATGTCATTTCAGCCCACTATCTGAGCGAAAGAGGACGTATGGTGTGTGAGTGAGCGAATAGTAATTACAACAGGAATATCCGGCTCATCTAATTGGCCCGGCACACACAGGGGTTCTGTGAAAATAAAACTATGTCGTAATTAGCTGACCGGGGGAGTCGATCGATACAGGATGAGAAGATGAATAAATGATGACCAGAGAGTCAACACAGCAGACAGATAATTTCATTTCAGTGACCAGATGGGCATCTGCCAACACAAGATGAGAAGAGCAATGATTATTTAGCCAGGTGTACAAAAACCTTCCTTGGACCTTCAGTTAACACACACACACACACACACACAAGAGCCCAACTGTCAGATGGCGTGTGGCTTACGTAAGGATATCGCCCTCGCTCTTGTTTTAGCACCTCCGTTCTTTGCGCTCGGAAAAATAACATTTGGAGCAAATGCAGAAGTTGGCATAAGACAGACTTTAATAATGAGCCTGTCTGAGGTGTGATCAGATAATAACTTGACCAACAAGAGATCTGAAAGGCGATATCTTTCTATTAGTATTACGAAGCGGAAATATTAAAGCTTTGGTGACCTGTGAATTAAAAATAAGTGAGGACCAATCGAACCCCCCCCCAAAAATGGATTCATATTCACTTTCTTCTGTGAAAAACGAAAGGCTCAATTTAAAAAGCTGTGCTTGCCATTGCAAGGTGCGTATTTTTTTTATAAAAACTGGATACATCAGCCATCTAGAGAGTTTGTTTTGTAAACAAACGTTTATGTGGATTAATGTTTGCTTTAATTTATACAGCGATATCTTCAATAATTCGTATAAACTCTTTTTCGCCACCTCAAGCGAGCATAAATCCTTTTTGTGAATGAAGGCATTTTTTTTATTTGGCATGGAAACAGCTATGGAAAGTTCACTGGAAATTTGCTGAAAAAAACCCTAAATGAAATAAGAGGTTTTAAATAGCATCAAAAAGACGAATAAATCATTTAGCAATTACTACAAAAACTACTCTTAAGAAGCCAATGTATTGAACGTATTTCAATATCACTGACAATCCACAAAAATCCATTCTGTATTAAATTGGACAAATCTGGAGCCCCTGCACTCTTTTTCATTCGCTTGTGCTCTCTCCAGCTGTTTTTAAATGTGTCCGGTGGAATGAGCTCCTGACTCATTCTGTACCACCTGCTCTCCGTCACTGAGGTTTAGTGGAGCCTCTTTACCGGGGCAGCAGCTACACCTGTGATGGATGCAAACTTTCAAAAACAAAGACGGTACTTTAAACCTGATTAAGCTTTACTTACATTGCGGAGAAATCACTTATGTCAGAAATGACATATAAGAAAAGCAGCATTAAACAATATGTTGTAATAATGTCAAGCGTCAATTAACTGATGTTCAAGTCAAGTCAAAATAGTAAGATGAATTTAGATGCAAACTATAGTTAAAGGAGGCATGAATTAAAATCAAAATTTTAACCCGAGCTTTTGTTATATAAGAGGGAATCGTATTCACGCGAACATCATGTAAGTGTCAGAACTGAAAACGCCAAGAAACAAACATGCCGTTAAACATCGCTAAATATTGTGCCATCCCTGGTTGTGGAAGAACACAGTCGCTGCATAACCTTCCTTCAGATTCCGATATAAGGAATGCGTGGTTAAAGTTTCTTTTTAAAGACGTTCCAGCTCATGTGAGAAAAACATGGAGCGTTTGTTCGTTTCATTTCTCCAACGATTCCTTCGTGAACAAGGCAGAGATCGACACTGTACTTGTGGAGAGACTAAAATATAAAAGCAGTGCTGTGCCGTCAATATTGGATCCGATAGGGATGGCGCATCAATCTTATGTGAGTAAAACATATTTGTACTATGCGTCACTATTGCTTTGTTAGAGATCGCTTGATATGCCCTGAGCACTATTCGCATGAGATTAGTATTACCTGGGGACCTCTAGTCATTTGTATTAATTGCAGAGGTTGTCTGTGATCTTAAGCCCGTGTGAAAGGGGATCTCTGTGATTTGGCGGGCTCATATATCATTTTTCAAGGTTTTATCCACCGTTTGCAAATAATGGAGGCGGTTTTGAAGTGTTTTGGTATTATTTTGCGTGCTGGGTCATAACCGTACGTTACCAGGAGTCTCCCGTTTGATTATTTATCATGGATACTCTCGTAACATTTAGGACCTGCGATCGCGTGATCAGGGGTCTCAAATGCTGACAAGTACGGTCATATATCATTAAACGCAATACAACTATAGGCTATACAAACTATACACAAAGCCTTGCCATCACATCCGGGAAATAAGTCCGTAAATTTGAGTAAAATCATCCCGTGTGAATGCGTCACATGAAATACTAATGTGGGGAGGTCATTTATAAATCACAGGAGGTCTCCAGATAATACTAATGCCGTGTGAAAACTGTGAATGGTGCTAATGTGAAACCTAACGTTACGTCTCAAACCAAATTCACAGAAGGCTCCAACTACGCAAACTGCCATCCAATCAAAGCAGTGGGCGTTTACTTATAAAGTCTTCAGTGCGCCACGCCCATTAAAACTGGGCGTTTGTTGACCGGCCTCAAAACCCGGATAGAAAATAGCCTATTAGTTATTGATTTTTATGTTTTTGAATGTAAAAAACACACAAACGTCCTAAGTAGACCTCATACAACAGTATAAAACAATAAACAAGCCAAGTTCATCACACATGTAAAGTTTTGTCTCTTTTGTATGAATCTGGGGTTTTTGGAAGGGCATTTGTTGAGGATGCCCAGTTTGATGAATCATGGGAAGTGAAGGGGATATGATGGAACCACAGATGGAGTCAGCGGTGCAGAGGAGTACAGAACCGAGGGATTGATATGTCGGTCTTGTGTATATGAAAACGACTGACAACATTCCCCCACGCCAGGCATGAATATGAAGTAAACGTCTGAGTCACACGAGTCTGATGTTAGCCCACCCTCACACTGCTTATAAGCCTAAAATACTTCATTTCCCAAATAATGCATATTTGGAATGATATATAATGCATGTAAAAATGCTTTAGCATTTTTGAAAGTATCAAATTTAAGATGTTGTTGGAAGTGTTGATTTTAATGATTGTTAAATCAGAGAGGTAACTAATGAACTGTATATGGTTCAATGACATATAAGGACCACTTATGTGGTGCGACCAATAACATCAATAATTGTATTAAAAGAAAAATGAAATACATTTCATATGAAATAAGAATCGCTGATACAGTATGTTTAAGCGAATGGTATTTAAAAAAACATTCATATCAGTTGCATGCGACTTTCAGGAACAATAAGTTAATTTTGTTCATTTAAGAAGCCAAAATTATAGTACAAAAAACGATGATTACCTAAACTCAAAGAAAAGCTAATAATTTGTTTCTAAACACTTTAAACACTAAAGATTAGTAAAACAAATGTTAAGCATGTCAAGGAAATGAATTAATCTTAAAATAAATCATTGTTGCACCACATGGCACTAAAATCATGAATCTGCATGTGTGTACACCACATGCTTAATGTTTGAATAACTGCAATAGTATTATTTATTTGTATTTTAAAATTGGCATGTCGAAAATCCTTCTACGTCATTGACCCATAAACAATTGTAAACTTCAACAAATTGTCAAACAATGTAAATCTCATAAATTTGCACTCTGAAATAGGGGTTGCACCAACTAGTCGACATTAATGCTCTGGCACGACATTTAAAGCTTGATGTTGACTAGTCGCAGTTCATGTGATTTTTTTGACACTATACCTTTAAGAAGACAAGGACCTGTACGCGCGACGGATGTCATTCCCAACCGGTTCAGCAGGATTCTGTCACTCTCCCGCCAATAATACATGTTATCTTGTCCTGCTTCCGCACGCATGGTTCACAATTTGTTCTGACGACGCAAAAGCTCGCAGGTAAAGCCTTTTGTTTCAGTGCGCTAGCTTCTACACGCAGATCTTTTAATATTATAGGCTATTTTTGTACTTGTTCCCCACTTAATAAAACATGAAAGAAACAGAATAAATAAAAATGTTTCTCAGATTGGCCGCTGTGTCACTGAGGTGCTGCTTTTTGCTTTTTGCCGCTATGATAAAGCGTCTGCTGCATTAGGCTAATAAATATATTGACGTTACTCTAGAGTCATAGGCCGTCACAAACAAACTCGACACATTTTTCTGTTGTTTCATCTTTAGTGCACATGACACTTTCCGTTGACTTGTGCGTACAGATCAAACTTCCCTTGAATTTACAACATGAATGACGCTTTAGATCTGAAGTAACGTTAGGCTACTGTAGAGATCCACCTGCTGATCCATAGCCCACTACCACCGACTTCGCGCTTTAAAATAGTTTTATTTTAGTTTAGTTGTTGTTGCTCTTGTGGAATAGATGAACAACAGTTTATTTGTATTTAGATACTATATATTTAGAGGCTATATTGCGGGAGTCCCGCCCCGCACACATGGGTGTCTTGGTCAAATTTGCCACAACTTTTATCACATATTAGTCGACCTCAAATAATCTGAGGTCGTTCAACCCCTACTCTGAAATGGTCCAGTGCATTACATCTCGTAACCTTTTGAGATATTTAAAGGTTGCCAAAGCCTTCTGACAATGTTCAGCATAATGAAGATACGGTGGAGGAATCTTCTGAAATAACTCTATGAACCAGATCAACTTAAATCAAGATGATGGAAAACTGTACCAGTGAATCCAGTCTACTTTACATATTTATATAAAAGGGCTTCACAAAATCTGCTATCTTCCTGGAAAATCTGAGTGAAATAAAGGCATAAGAGCCACTCACACGCTCAGATGTGCTCAATGATGCATGAGAACATTGTTGAGTAGATGAATACAAAAGAAGGCCACATTTAATATGAACCATGATTCATAATGGAGTGGGATTCCACGAGACCAATTTGAAATGGTGAGGCACATTGTATGTCTACCAATTTTATTAAAGGGGGGATTTAACAGTGTTTCATTCATTCTGACTTCGTTACAATGTTAAACGTGCTGGCTTTTCTTGCTTAAAGGAGTCATGAATTAAGACATCAATTTGAACCCGAGCTTTTATATATAAGAGGGAATCGTATTCAAGCGAACATCCTGTAAGTGTCAGAACTGAAAACGCCCTTGTTACTGAAATTACAACTGTTATTGACACCAGGCCCAGCGAACGCCAGGTCCTGGAATGCACCTATAGATAGGTTGAACACCGCCTCCACAGAAGAATATCAACGACTACTTCTCTAGCCCTGCCCACTGGTTCGCAGATGAAAATACTGAAGTAACACAAGTTGCCCAGAACCAGAAAGAGCGAACCAAGCGATAAACATGCCATTAAAGATCGCAAAATATTGTGTACTCAGTGCCTGGTTGTGGAAGAACACAGTCGCTGCATAACCTTCCTTCGGATTCCGACATTAAAAATAGACTTCAACCAAGCATTACTAAAGACGTTCCAGCTCACGTGGGTAAAACATTGAGCGTTATTCGCTTCATTTCACCACGGATTCCTTTGTGAACAAGGCACAGGTCGACACTGGATTTGCGGAGAGACTTAAATTAAAAAGCTGTGCCGTCAATATTGGATCCGATAGGAATGCCGCAGCAATCTTATGCGAGTAAAACATATTTTTACTATGCGTCACGTTTGCTTTGTTAGAGATCGCTTGATATGCCCTGAGCACTATTTGCACGGGATTAGTATTACATGGGGACCTCTAGTCATTTGAAATACTTACAGAGGTTGTCTGTGATCTTAATCCTGTGTGAACCAGCCATGTCTGTTATTTGTAAAGTAAAAATTCCCCCACAAATGACCTACCATATTTTGACGAACATCGAGATCCTGTGATAATATTAGTCCCGTGCAAATTGGCATGTCTGTGATTTGGTGGGCTCATATATAATTTTTCAAGGTTCATTTCGGGTGCTGGGTCATATCCATAAGATACCGGGAGTCTCCTGTTTGTTTATTTTTAATGGAAACTCTTGTAACGGTCCTATATCTTTAAACATCATACAACTACAAGCTATACAAACTATACGCAAAGCCTTGCCATCACATCCGGGAAATAAGTCAGTAGAAAATAGCCTATTACTTATTGATTTATTGAATGTAAAAAAAACACACGAATGTCATAAGTAGACCTCATACAACAGTATAAAACAATAAACAAGCCCAGTTCATGACTCCTTTAACATGGTCAACTTGTCAAAAAACTAGTTGGACGTATTACGTAGTAATTCTGTGCTCGATTCACTCCCCAAGGTGAAAAACCGTTAAGTAACGACTTTTCTTAGACCCTTATTGGGCAATTCTCCCGGAAAAGCACACCCACGGCAAGGCGACAGAAATAGCCCACCCAATGCATCAACCGACAAGCGACAGGAAGACCCGCTTACCGTCAAGATTGGCTGTGCTGCATCAAGATCGGCTGCACTGTGGGCCTGCTGATCATTACTCTTGCGATAGTGAGAGAAGTTGAGATGTGTTTGTTTGTTCGCGGCATTTCATTGATGGATGATATATAAACGGTGGATATAATGTTGGATTTGGAGATTGTTTGAAACCGATAGATGGAGCGGTCCCAGCGCTAATAGATCCCGGACATGAACCGCCAAACGGTAAGTGAAACGAAGTCATATGTCCATGTTTGTTGGCAATCGGTGCATAATGTAAACAACACAAACTTATAGTGAATCAAAACAGTTATGAAGGGATAATGCGATGACATATTGTGTGCTCGTGATTTAGTTCCTCCCCCCGCACAGCCCATGGATCTCATCTGTTTCGGAAATAATCATACTGCTGTTTCTATCTTTTATGAATGTGATCAAACTAAATACTCTCCGAAGATACGAAGTATGCAATACTACTCTATTGGTATTCGAGATTAAAATGACCTTTAATAAAAACAATAAATGACTGAGACTACATTGTAATACATAATTGTGTGTTAATATTGAATCCTACAGGCTAATCTTTATGCCTTGAAGGTTGGGTACCGTTTTCTTTATTCTGCTGTTTGTTCAGTTGCACAAAAAGAGATGTCCTGGCGCATCTTTTGCACCTTTTCATATTAGTTTTCTTGTTACATTGTAAAACTGTACATTTATTGTATTGTAAGTTCACCCCAAAAGTTGCATGGACAGCTTTTATGGTGCTTGAGCGTTTGACAGAGGTTTAAGTTTAAGTAGCTACGCCTTCCTTTAAAACCCATGCCCTATTCCAAAAGCAGCTTCCTCAGGCTCATAGTTTGAACAAGTATAAATAAATTCTTGCACTATTATAAGAAAAAAACACGTCCTCACCACACCAGGAAAGATCTTCTTCAATCTATCCACTGAAGCAAGAGCTTTAAATTTGCCTCCGTTGAGACAGTCTTCAAACTCATAGAGAGGCTGACGCACTGGGTTGGAGTAGGAGATCTTTGCGTTGTCCGCAAAGGTGATGTGTCGCACACCCCAGCCCTAAAAAAAACAACAGAAAGCATATAACTCTCGAGTCTTCCATAAAAGAAACAAACTGGATGCAGAAAATACGCATATTAATGTGTGTTTTACAACGACGATCTGCATTTCCCACAAAGAGATTGTTTCTGTCCTACTGCCAAATTGTTTATCTTCATATTTGATGGATAAAGTCATTTCGAAAACGCATCTGCTGACATGAATGAGCTCTTATTTCTTCAATTAATGCTCTGGGCTCGTAATTATACCAAAAATCCCCAAGCAGTTATTATAGTAAACGCAGGTGAGCAATTCAATCATATAAACCGAGCCAAGTAATCCATATTAAGTGCCTTTTTGTCAGGATATTTTCCGTAAACTGTTGGCAAGCGTTCAAATGTAAATGGCTCTTACCATTAACGTACGGGCCACATTGCAGCCCAGCGTTCCGGCCCCCAGTAACAAACACCTGGTCGACACCACCTTATCCAGATCCAGAGAGGGTACCAACCTCCAACGCATCAGCTTCAGATTGAGATCCACTGAAGACTCGGCAAGCCTTAAACAAACGAGACAGAAATGGACAATTTTTAATGTTCTCAAAGGTACTGAAAAAGCTTGATTTTGTGGTGCCGCTACTTGTTTTATACCTTTTTGGGTCCATACATTCACTGAGATTGACATTTCTCGGTCCCATGGCACCCTTAGGGTTCTTCTCCCATCCTACGCTCTTGGGACAAACTGGAAAAAGTCAAACAAATAAATATATTAAAGGTTTAATCAGTTCACTTAAAAACATGTCTAAATTGAATGCGTTTTACTGAAGCTTAAAAGTTTGTTCGCATAATGACAGAAAAATGTATGAAATCAAAACGTGCAAAAGAGAAAATTGAAAAATGGACTGCAGTGGTCTCAGACCTTTGGACCCCAGTGTATGTGAACTCATGAGTTAAACTGATGGTGGATTCCTCACATAACAGTATACGGCTCATCAGGGTGAACCACACAAAACCGTCAAGGACATGGACCACATTCAAGGTCAGTGATGTACAAAACAGGTGGCTTGAATGAAAGATGTTGTATACGTGAAAATAGAAATGCCAGATTCTGAATGGCAGTGGGGGGTATCTGTGCCACTTATCAGCTTCCTGTGATGCCGTCTTTTCATCACAACCTCAGAGGATTTCACACAATCAATGCAGCCAATCCCAGAGGAATACACTGACGCTGTGATGTGGGATGAGATTCAGTTCCTGTCATCTCCACAAAGACATCACAACTGATGAAGCCACTTGAGTGGATGAAATCCGTCCAGTGGAACTAAAATGCAGACCTCATCGACTGAAAACCTACTCATGCTTACAAAAATAAAAAAACTGAAAGTAGATATTTGTTTTCTTTGTGCAACTAACAGGGTGCAAATTATTGCTACCGACAATAACCGTGATATTAAAATATGTGATTATTGATATTGTGTTAATTCTACACATGATATCATAAATAATTCAGCACCTGTTTAAAGTTTTGCCTTAAAGCGGAGGTAACATACTATTTCATGCATTCTGAATGTTATATAAACGGTGGATATAACGCTGGATTTGGAGGTTGTTTGATAGGAGCTTAAAGATGCCGGACAAGAAATGCACGTGGTAAGTCAAACTAAGTCATTTGTCTGTGTTTTGTTGGTAATCGGCGAGTACGTGCATAATGTAAACAACACAAACTTAAAGTGAATCAATGCGATGATGTGTTGTGTGCTCGTGCTGTAGTTACACCCCCCTGCCCGCCTCCAGGCACTCGTCTTTTTCCGGAAATAATCGTACAGCTCTATTTGTCTTTTATAAATGTGATCAAACGAAATACTCTTCGATGATACGACATATGCAATACTACTGTATAGAAACTCAAGATTAATATGAGACTGGCAAAAACTGCGTGTGTTATCTTATCTTTAAAAGCCACAATGCGTACAAACTCTAAAATTTCTACTATCGAAATGTAGGCTATTTGTTGGCCAGAAATGGAGAAAACACTAAATAAACCAAATTTAAGATGAATTTGACTGCATTAAAAAAAGGTTTTAAATAGATATTGTGATAATATCGGTATTGCCGAGTAATTTTTGCCACGATAACTGAGAAGTGAAAATATCGTGATATATTGACGGCTCTAGTTTAGATTACTATCAAAATTGTCTCTTAAACCAAGAAACAAGTTGTCATTTTTATAAAGTACGCAAATGAATTTTGAAGCCATACGATACTTGAGCAGACTGAAATGCATGTCCTTAATCCCTCAAACACATTATGATGATTTATGAAAGCCACAAAAAACAGTTTGGCGTCTAATCTGATGTTTTAAGGTCAATATGCAAAAATGTGAACGAGATCCACAAGCTTCAGTGAAGGGGAAAATATCAGTGAACATGTCTTGAACTTTGGTCTGTTCCTTACACATTACAATGACTTGAAATCATAAAGACTGTGTCATTTTTATAGTACCTCAATGGTGAGATTCTGAATATTTTCTTTATTTGTTTGTTCTATAGGAACAGAATGACCTATCTGAAAAAACCCTTTTTGAAACACAAAAGATTTTTTCAATTAGGTAGCATGCAAAAATTAATACGGGATACCATGAGGCCAAGGAGTATAATTTGAGATATTGTTCTTCTTCAAGTAAAGTATTAATTAGTATAAAGCAACACTTTGTAGTTTTTCGACCTTAAAAAAATTGACCACATTTACATGCACCCTCAAAATTCTATTAAAATAGGATTTTGGCAATACTGCGATAACACTTTACCTCATTTAACGCAATCATTCGATTTAAATAATATGATTAAGCTCATAATCGCAGTAAGCATAATCAAAGTAAGATATGGAGCGTACGCCGGTTTTAATCGCAATATGAAGGCATGTAAACACCTTAATCGCATTTATGCTGCTTTATCACAACAATGTGTGCATGTGCTTCTGTCACGCACCATAAACGCAAAGGGAAAACTTAAACAGCGACATTATTAACAAAACACTAGTAACGGACACATGGGGGAACCCGTGAGCAAAAGTTCTAAAGTGTTGCTTTATCAATAAAACAGTTATAATAAATAATCAAATCTCTAAATTTGTATACAACTTGCCGCTTCTATTAAAAAAAACAAAGAAAGATTAAAAAATTTAACCAGTTCAAAAGGAAAAAGTGACAATTTCTAAAGCAGGTCAGAAAACCATTTTAAACTTTATTTTTAAGGTTCGCAACACCAATAGCCAACATGAAATGACCAAGAACTCTATTAACACTAAAATCATTTCATCCAACTCCTGAATCCAGATAAAAACGGTTGTTCTGAAGTGCTCGGCAGAGGATGACAAATTACCTGCGCAGGTCGACAGGTCCGGGAGCTTGACCTGAAAAACGATGCTGTGCTGAATGGAGCGGCTCCCTTGAAGAGTTCTGTCTCTGAAGCACAGGATCTCCACCACATCCATCTGTGAACCCCTGGAATTCACACAGACGAACACACATTGCTCTGGAAGTTCACATGGTTTTTGGAGTGACCTTAAATATTCCACTACAAAGACATGGCCAGAGGAGTGAGCACAGATGAAGCATCTTGACATTTAAGTAGTACTGCACATCTCCTCAAGTCATCCGTCTACTTCATCTATTATATTACTAGGGATGCCCAATTAACTTGCTCATTCAAGTTAATTTCCCTAACTGAGAACCGACACTCGTTATCCGAACATTAACCGATAACCGATAAGATTTTAATAATAAATAATAAAAAAAAATACATGCTGCGTCCATTTCGAAGGCTGCGTCCTCCGGTGGTCGCGAATCTCCGCCGCAAAACGAAAACACAGAAGAACCGGCAAAGTTTATGTCCGTCAGAAAGATTTTTCATCAAATAAAAATATCAGGCCTACCTCAATCCAAAGCTTGGAGTTTTTATTTAATAAAGTAACATGTTTGCGTGTTGTGGTGACAGTTTGGAGCTTGTTGACAATTAGACCTGCGGCAGATAACACCATTTCAGATGGCACGGATGTCCCTGTAGAGACAACGCCTCGGGAAGGGCGTCACATTTGCTTTCCACCAGCAGTCTTAGCTAAACATATATAAATCCGATCTGCTACACCACCCAAAATACAAACATTATTGTTTACTTATTCGCGCCGTTTTCTTCTCCTTTCCAAAGCGCATTGGCAGCCGATGCTAAGCATCCATGAGATAAGTTTATGTTAAGGATAAATTGATGGCTAGCACCGAAATTCCCTTGCAGTAGCTCCACTATTAGCTTTGCTGATCCGTAGACACGCCGGGAAGACAGATAATGTCACAGCGCATTGTGAGCGAGATTGTCCCGTGTCTACATTTAAAACCAAGATCTTGAGCAAGGCTGAACTCTGTTTGGAGGAGTAAAGCCCTGACAAATGTGGCCTCAACAATCAGATGAATTACACGTGTCCAGTTTCGTCAAGTGACTTGTGTGATCGGATTTTATTCTGTCTCGAAAACGTTTCGGAGGGCATTTACACCTATTCGCACGCGTCTGCACGCTCCGTGAGTTAATGCGAAGCATGTTTTTCTTTCTCCATACAGAACACTAAAAACATGTACGACCTAATAGTTATTTAAAAGCGTATTATACAATTATTTAAAAATATTATTAATAGTATTAAACTTAAAAACGATTTAAAAGGTCTGTTTATTTTTATGAAAGTTTGAACGATCGGTTAACGGTTAAACGGTCAATATGAGCATCCCTTGTGAAGTATTTGACTTGGTAACATGGTAATACCAAAATGTATCATTTTAGGGCATGGAAACATGTCTATGTATAACAAAAAAATACATTTGTGACAACAAGTTTTGTGAGCACATTAAACTTAATCGATGAAGTAAATAAAAAAAAGCCATAAATGAATTCTCGTTAGAATTCAGCGTTTAGCACGGAAGCCTGAAAGTCCAACGACTTAAGCTGTCATCAGATTATTTATCCCATTTGCGATTTCATTCATTTCTTAATTTATTATTTAAAATCTAAAGTGTCTTTTTTGTTGTTGTGTTTTTAGGATAAACGGTGAGTGGTCAACAGATATGCCTTTTTAATGGCCGATGCCGATATTAAGAGAGCCCTGTGGCTGATAAGTAAGGAATAATTGACCTCGGGTGTGCATTAACTTTCGAATTACTGAACGGAGTCAATTTTTGCGCTTATAGCATGGTTAACACACCACAGGACATCGTTAAAATGTTTAATTTCAATATTTGTCATGTTATCATCTTTAAAATGCTATTGATGGTAGGACTACTTTCTTGCGCATCTCAGCGCATCTTCAGCAGTAAAAAAATAAAAAAATCACGCAAACTTATAGGTCAAAATATATTTGGTATCAGTTATAGGCGGCATGAAGGGAAAAAAGAACGAGTAGGCTATCAGCATTTTTTAATGGACTTTGTTTTTCTATTTAGTTATTTTATTTCAGTATATGTATTTCTATATTGTTTTTGAAAGGCTTTGTTTATCGAAGTCAATGCACACCCATAGAACGTTTGTCAGCCAATCAAATTAAAGCTTTCAACAGCCCAGTGGTATAAGAGGACGATGTAACACACATGCAATTATATGAGTCAATGAGAGACATGCTAATGTGCTTTATGGCCGGCAAACAAGAAAAAAGATCGGCCTATGACAATAATTTAAATATAGCGGGCCACATATATAGGTTTATCTCTATAGAGGGTATGCATTGACGTCACTTTCCCACGCGAACATGTCGGGACACGCTCCCCTGGGTGGTAAAATGCCCAGCAAAATTGCTGAGGACAACAGGAGAAACAAAGAAACCGGGACTAAAACACGCCATAATTTGCTGAAATTACAAGCAATTTGAGTCTACGGTGATTCTCACTACTTCCACATAACTTACAAAAGAATCAGGTGTTCCTGGACACTGAAATGTTGCACGGAATAGCGTGTCCTGATATCGTAAGCAGTCATTTAGCTGAGTGTGTGCGTCCCAGGGCGTGTCCCGACATGTTCACGTGGGAAAGTGACGACACGTCCATATCCTCTATACACAATTGTCAAGGGCCTCCATTAAATGTTCATATTATATATTTTGGTTGCACTTGTTAGCAAATAAAAATGTAATTGGTCGTGTAAAAGAAGCACATAATGTTAAAGCATCAATCTATATTATAACCCTGAATCGAATCGTATCCCAGTCTTTGTTGAGGTTTCGCGAATGTCATACCGCTACTAGAGAATTGATTACAGATCACATGACAAAACATCCAATTTAAACACCTAAAAGCAACACCAGTTCACTATCAAAGAAAATAATTTCCCAATATAAACAATAATAATCCTACAACAGTCATTACTCATCCACAGTCAAATACTTCACATTTTACATTTGTTATGTGAGACAGACTCATTTTATATTTGAATCCAACATGGATAAGACAAGGAAAATTTCAGGAAGACTTCGGCTTTCGATTAAGTTAATCTAACATTTAAAACCTTTTTTAAATCCGTGTTTAACACATTTCCACTATTCTCGCACAAACACACAAAAGAAATTGCATTTGAGACCTAACAACAACGGACCCCCGCTGAATACTGCTGCTCCATTAGCAGATGGCTGGAAATAATATTCTCACATTCTTGCCGCTTCACAACAACTTTCTCTGATATAGAAAGTAAATGACATACCGGAACACTGGGAGGAAATATACTTGACACCAGTGGGATGAGTGTTTGACAAGCTCATTACACACGTACCATTTTTTTGCCAGTAGGATGAGAAGGTTTCTGAGAGGCCAGCCGGGATGTTGATGCAGCGTGCAGGGGTCATACACACCCACAGTAATCTATAACAAATCAACATATCACTTCACATACGGTCCAACAGCAAAAATGAAAAGCTGCAGCAGTTATGAAAATGTACCCGTTTTTTTTACTATAAAAACATGGTTACTGTAGTTAAACGATGGTTATCACAAAATAACCATGGTTCTGAAAACCATGTTTTTTGTAAAAAAAAAAATAGTAAACGATGGTAACTGTAGTAAAACAATGCAAGTAATACAACTAATCAATGCACCAAAAAAAACATGGTTACTACACTTGTACCACAAATAAAAACATGATTGATTTTCGTTAGGGCTGTAACAGTCAAACGAATGTCCCGGGTTGAGCGTAGGGAAAGCTCTATTGAGAACGTCTGTCACATGCCGATCCAAATGGGTTTGAAACTATTTGAGGATGTGTACAATAAAGATGAGAGAATTTTCCCTTTAGGAATGATGATTATTTCTCTACAAAGCTTGATAGTCACTGAATATTTAGTCAAAATGCCCCATAAGATTTCAATGCAAGTGCATTACTGTACAAGTTCAAGTATAAGAACTTACATGAAGTTCTCGCCATAAAATACTTTTTCAGACAAATTAAGTTGACACGTCCGAACAAATGACGTGCTATATACCTTTAAATGTGAAAAGGACTGATATCAAACAGCTTTCCTGAACATGTCCGCCAGCTAACACTGGTCCAACAAAGAGACCCCTTTTATAAGTTAAATTCCTAATAACAGCTTGAGAGGTAAAATGACCTTCTTAAGATCCTTGACGAAGCTGTTGAAATCCTTTAGAGGAGCCACGTGAACACTTTCATCTGTGTATTTGAGTAGAAAATGTGGGACTGCTGTGGAGCCAGTCGAGGAGCAAAGATTATCATACGCCATCTGCAAGCTGGAGATCTGAGGACAAATCAATCCAAAACAATCAGCACGACTGCCCAACAAATAACAGGCTATTAAACAAAACGCCTTAAAAGGTTTATTGATGGTGGAATTGTATTCAGTTGTTGACAGAAATGTACTTCGATATCTGTATTGTCTAATTGTATGAGGTGGTTCCAAATGTATTTGGACACTTAAGCCAGACTCAGAAATGTCAGAATATCACCGTATTAGACATATCAAAGCAGGTGACATTTGCAAAAGAAATGTATATTATGATGACTAGAACACCAAAGCTGCAATAAGGTGTTCAGACAGCACTGTTTGTTTATTTCACATATTAAACACATAGCATTGGGATTTATCTATAGACCGTTTCATCGGACGCACACGTCTGGATGCGTCTGAATATCGGTCTGGGCTGCTTTTCCCAAAAGCATCGTATCCTTAAGTTGATCTTAATACCATTGTCACCAATGGAGCTACGATCAACGTAACTTACGATGCTTTCGGAAAAAGCCCTGGCTAGTGTCTCATAATACTACTCATTTTATTTTTTTTATTTATGTACAGTATCTCACAGAAGTGAGCACACCCCTCATATCTTTGCAAATATTTGATTATATCTTTTCATGTGACAACACTGAAGAAATGAAACTTTGCTACAATGTGAAGTAGTGATTGTACAGCTTGTATAACAGTGTAAATCCGCTGTCCCCTCAAAATAACTCAACACACAGCCATTAATGTCTAAACCACTGGCAACAAAAGTGAGTACACCCCTAAGAGAAAATGTCCAAATTGGGCCCAATTAGCCATTTTTCCTCCCGGTGTCATGGGATTCTTTAGTGTTACAAGGTCTCAGGTGTGATGGGGAGCAGGTGTGTTACATTTGTTGTTATCGCTCTCACTCTCTCATAATTGTCACAGGAAGTTCAACATGGCACCTCATGACAGAGAACTCTCTGAAATAGACGTACGAGTGCTGCCAGCATTGCTGCAGAGGTTGAAGGGGTGGGGGGTCAGCCTGTCAGTCCTCAGACCATACGCCGCACACTGCATCAAATTGGTCTGCAAGGAAGCGTCTTCTAAAGATGATGCACAAGAAAGCCTGCAACAGTTGCTGAAGACAAGCAGACTAAGGACATGGATTACTGGAACAATCCCCTGTGGTCTGATGAGACCAAGATAAACTTACAGTATTTGGTTCAGATGGTGTCAAGCGTGTGTGGCGGCAACCAGGTAAGGAGTACCAAGACAAGTGTGTCTTGCCTACAGTCAAGCATGGTGGTGGGAGTGTCATGGTCTGGGGCTGCATGAGTGCTGTTGGCACTGGGGAGCTACAGTTCATTGAGGGAACCATGAATGCCAACATGTACTGTGACAAACTGAAGCAGAGCAAGATCCCCTCCCTTCGGAGACTGGGCCGCAGGGCAGTATTCCAACACGATAACGGCCCCAAAAGAAGCTGAGGGTAAAGGTGATGGACTGGCCAAGCATGTCTCCAGACCTAAACCCTATTGAGCATCTGTGGGGGATCCACAAACGGAAGGTGGAGGAGCGCAAGGTCTCTAACATCCACCAGCTCCGTGAGGTCGTCATGTGAACTCCATGCACAAGAGTGTTAATGCAGTGCTAGAAAATAATGGTGGTCACGCAAAATATTGACACTTTGGGCCCAATTTGGACGTTTTCACTTAGGGGTGTACTCAGTTTTGTTGCCAGCGGATTAGACATTAATGGCTGTGTTTTGAGTTATTTTTTGGGGACAGCAAATTTACCTAGAACCATGGTTATAAGCATTCTTCCAAATATCTTTCTCTGTGTTCATCAGAACAAAGACATATATACAGATTTACAACTTGAAGGTGGGTAAATGATGATAGAATTTTCCTTTTTGGGTGAAGTATCCCTTTAATGGCAGTCCAAGAACGCAGGCATGCGCAGTAAGATTTGTTTATGTCGTTGCTTTGAAACCGCCTGTATCATGTTCAAAAGATTTGTAACGTATACAATACACATTGAGAAAAACTGTACTAGCTTTATATAATTCACCTTTTTTTCACCATTTCAAGTCTAACAAACTTCTATTTTTATCTATCAGACATTTTTAACGCTATGGAGCCATGGTCATATATATTGCATTCAAGTGTTATTATTTAAAAAAATAAACAGGAAATTATTTCCATAATGCAATGTGTAATGGCTCATTATCCCTCGCAGAGAATTAACACAAAAGGTCTTTATCAGGAACGAGTAATAAACGTGGGCACCTGTTTGGCAGTGAATCTCTTCTCTAATGACAGCGGCTCCTGCACCAGCTGCACTCCCTCCACAAAGCAAAGGGCAGGAAAGCAGAACCAATAATAGAAATTATATTTCTTCAGATCCTGGATGAACAAAAGGACCAGTCAGAAACAAAAGCATTGAAAGACATAACATTTTTAAATTGAATAAATGTAGGCATACAAACCGCAAATGTCAAGAGGATGAATCTGTTCAGGACCGAGGAGTCTTCCACTGCGGCCCCGGACTGAATTGCGTTCCAAATCTGTTCAAAAATAACAAGCAACCAGAATGAATTAACCTGATATTACTAGAACGCCATTCATCAGGGCTGGACAACTCATTGATAAAATCAATAATGACCGATAATGTAGCTTTGTTTTTGAACCTCTATTAAACAAGTAAGTCTGAAATTGTAATACAATATGGGAATACATTCATCATACAATAAATATTTGATGAGGAATGAATATGCTTTCCCAAAATATATTTGACCATTTATGTATTTATGATTTTACTCACCAACATATCATTCAAACCTGTATGACTTTCTTCTCCAGAACACAAAAGAAGATAGTTCGGAGAATGTTGGCAACCAAAGATTTGCCCCTATTGACTTCCATTGTATGAACACAAAACCCATGAGACATTTCTCAAAATATCCTCTTTTGTGTTTCAGAGAAGAAAAAGTCATATACAGGTTTTAATTGGGGGGGCAGAAATTTTACTTTTTGGTGAACTATCCCTTTAAGAGGGCTGTGAGATGGGTGAAATATAGCAAAGCCTAAACCTCATTGGCCGCTTTATCAAGAAGAGCTTTCTTGTCCGTAGATTTGAAGGCTTCTAATGTGTTGGTGTTGTACAGAGTTCCGGAGGCTGGACAACAGTGAGCAGGCGTGGGTCCATCACTGGAGAGAAATTATTGCATAAACCCTCTACAGATATTAAACAAGTTATCAGGTTTTTTTTGGCAAAAAGCATAACTTTCACAACTGAGAGCTATGATACTCGGGCAATAATCCAAAGCTTTAAGAAAGCTTTAACGCCATATCAGCACTAAATGCTTTTCAGTTAATCATGGTACCACAACTTGTCTTCAAACCATAACACCAACAAAACTTCACAAACAAAGATAATACACAAGACTTAAACAAAGCTTATATAACAATGTAAATATTAAATAAGAGTGAAAGATAAATGTATAAATTAAATTATAAAAGTTATTTTAATACTTTTCATTTATAACAGGGATCACTGCATATAATTTATTATTGTCACTAATTCCATAAAATTTTCCAGTTTTTGAACATATTAATTGTTGGTTGATCTGATGATGCAATTTGACATTCTGCCATTCTTAAGGTTTTTGCACATACAGTCTGAAATTTTGTATGCGTTTTTTTGTATTTGGCGCTCGTTTGTACGGTGTCTCTGAATTTCTTAAAACACCTCTCAAAATGCCTGCTGCGGATGCGGAAAATACACAATATCGAACCCAATCCGATATTTTCGTGCGTCATAAAAAAATTTGGAGGCAGTGTGTAAATGTGTTTGACACAGCGTGAGGGCGTATTTTCTTTTTAACGTGCAAAAATTTGACTCTATGTGCAATGGGCTTTATGCTGTGATCAGACCAAATATGAACAATCGCGTTCCACGCTCTCTATAGCTCGCGGGAAAAGTTTGTTATTTTGTGACGGGGAATGTCTTCACGAACATTTTCAACTTGCGCTGCCCGATTCGCGTCATTGGCATCACCTGCCACGAGTTTGCGTCTATTGGCGTCTAATTCAATTTATTCATGCAAATTGCTTAATTCGCATTTGGTGTGAACCCAGCATTAGTCCAAGTGCTTCTGATGTTGCTGTTCCTTTTCAATGAATTCTAGAGCTAGTAATAATGCATGAGCCTCCGCTGTGAATAATGAACTTTGTCCATTAATACACACTCAAAACATTTTTGTCCAGTGACAACTGCAGCAGATTTTATTGCCTGATTTTGATCCGTCCGTATACACAAACAAATCTTGTTGGTTAATGTTTGGATGACTAATTATCTTCTTGTGTCGAGTAAGGTCCTTCATGATCTTCAGCTTTTTCACATGCCAAAGAAGCATAGGGCACAGATGTAATGATGTTAAGATTCTCAAATTTATCTTCATATTCTTCAAAAAGGTTTAATGTCAAAAAACTCATACATACAGTTTTTGATTTTGAACCATTTTTTACTGACAGGTTATCATTGTGTGCTCGTAATTTGTACAAAACTTACGCATCAAATGCGCTGAACTCCAGGGTCAAACGTGTCGGTAAACCATCAGGATCACCTGCAGAATAAAATTCATTACTTACATCTTCTCTTTCATACACATCATTTTTACCGTGCACAATTTTAATAGAAACACTGGACACATGAAATTTCACAAAACAATGCTAGTAATGTATTCCAAATTAGTAGTTTTGCTTAGAATTAAACATAAGTATACTATTGAATGCACACTGTAGAGTGAATTAAAAAGCAAAACTGTGGATACAGCAGTGGCCCAATTGGGCAAGTGACAGTTTAGTCAACTTGCCGAAGGGTGTCTCATGCTGCCTTACCTTCGCTATTTCATATTACTTTTAGGGTTCATCTTATCTTTTGTGTGTGTTTGACTTATGTTGTCTTTCTTGGTTTTGTTTAACATGTACAGCTGCTTGCAAAAGCGCTATAAAAATAACATTGAATGTTGTTTGCAAATCTTGATATTTCAATGTACAGTGTATACAGCAAAAATTACAACTAGTATGGTAATTCTTTTTCCAGATATAGCCAAATAAAGGGGCGGTTTCCCAGACACGGATTAGTTTAAATCAGTACTAGGCCTTAGTTAAATTAGGATATTTAAGTCATATTAACCCGAGGTAGTTCGGACAAGCGGTAGAAAATGGATGGATGGATGGAAGTCATATTAATACTTTACTGTCTGCATCTTGAGACAAAACAATTGCACTGATGTATTAAGATATTGATCAAGACACCTCTTACATTTAAGTTAGTCTGGGACTATGCTAAAGCCCTGTCTGGGAAACCGGCCCAATAAATTACAAATAAGACAAATGACTTGAAATATTTTCTTTTCACTCCAAAACACGCTTCAAGTTGAGAAAAAGCTATTCAATGACCGAAAACCCTCGACTAGTGATAAACAGACTTCTGGTGTCAACAATCATAGTTAGTTACTCACCGTTATAGTAATAGGCTTTGATGTTTCTTGGACTTTCATCTAAGCGGTAGTCGTTGAGTTTCTTCTGGGTGAGCTGATGCCAGAAGCCTGCCTCCAGAGCACTGCAGAACGGGGCAAACTGCAGCTTTGGGGCGGCTGCACCTTCCTCCTTCAACTCTGCCATTAATATCGAGCGTTTAGTTTCCTCACACACACACTGTCAGAAAAGAAAAAACATATAAATTACTATTAATATCATTTTAGGTAAAAGTATTTGATTAACTGCCTTAACCTGCTAATAGGTATTACGTTGCTAAAGCCAATTTTTAAATAGTTATACGTTGTTATTTAATGTGGTCAATAAAAATGCTTACATTATTTAACGTTACTCACCCCGATGTAACTTTCTTTTATTTGTGGAGCACTCAAGTTATTTATAAATTTATGACAGATCATCCAACCATCATTATTTACATCAAATTAAATGACCACAGCTGTCAATCAAGGTTTTCAGATCAAGATATTTTTGTCCATTAGGACAAAGCTGTAATTTGTCTTTATACTACTTGAACTGCAGTGCACGAGTCATGTGTACAACGTTTATAATAGCTTCCTAGTGATTTTTGTTTATTTTTGCCCTTGACAGCCCCCGACCCAATACACTTCCTCATGTATGAAAGTGAACTGCTCTTCTCTGGGTGATCTGAACTTCTTCAGTGCTCATTCATTTATTTACAACAGGACTCTTCATACAGGATATCATAAAAAATAAATAGTAAACAGTGATAGATAGAAGTCTTCCTAAAATAGGTTATAAATGTGGAAAGCCTGGTGTTATTCGTGTTGATAACGTGAAAGAGGATATGCTTGAGGTTTGTGGAAGTGAATTAGTTTAGGGAACACTTGAAAGACTAATCTGACTTTAGAAGCGTTGACTGTCTACATAAAAAAGGAAAATAAATCATCTAGTACACCGATACACTGTCTACACAACTAAGAGTATAAGCCTAAACAAATGAAATGTGGAAACGGTCAGCTGTAGTACTGTGATGTCTCGTTGAAATCCCGACATATGAGTTATCTTGCACGTTTGTTAGAAACACATCAGTAAAAAAGCACCACATCGATGACGACGATAATGTGAGCAATTTACACTCATTTGCTGGCTCATGATAATAGTGAATACAAGGTCAGAACAGCTTTAAAAACATTGGAGACAAGTGTTAAATACGAACATCTCTTACCAGAATAGGACTTCCTGGTTGACCTCATGTGACCACTGTCGTCACAGCACATGCGCAGTCGGTTTGTTTTGGTCTCACTTTCAGTGCTAGCGCTTCTCGGTGGACTTATAACTAATTTAAAAAGCCAAAAAATATCAACAGAACGAAATATGCGGTAGTTTCGCTCTCATACCAAACAGTAAACCTTTCACGCTTTTAAAGAACACTTTTGTATTTTGTATGTCGTTTGCTGTAGAAGTGTTAGCAAATGCGTTTTATGCTAAATGGTTTAAAGTTCCTAATTATACTTCGGACGATAATTACAATAATAACGACGTGCAAATGTATGTAAATAACGTCCAATGGCTTAAGCCGACGAGATGCGACTGTTTGTCGAATCGGGCTTTCGTTATCCTCGTGAAAGCAAGCAATGTCTCTCTTTATTTTTATGGTGCCAAAACCATCGAATAAAAGGCAAACATCCAAAACAACAGGAAAAAGCAGACGATTAGACAGGAAAATACTGACAGAAACTTGTAAACTCCGTTCCTTTTCATGTTGAGCCCCGTGCACGTGGAATCAGTTCATTTTGCAGTCAGTGCAAAGCAGAAGGGCGTTAGTGAACTAGCCAGAAAATCCAGACAGCTGCCTGTGATGGATGACACATTACTGAAGTCTTCAGATGAGCAGGACCCCTTCACCTTCTTCTGCACGGGGTTAACTTGTATGCAGAATCAAGGTCAAACAGTGTCAACATAGAGCCATCTGCTGTTTTATTAGGTTGTGATGTAGATGCATCTTTAATTTATAGTCAGTCTTTTAAATAATGCCATGATTATGGTACTAAAAACAACTTTTGCATGATGTCAGCGTAAGGATACTAGAAAGGGATGTCACATGCTTAACGCACGGCTAATGTGAATTCTTATTACCTAAAGTTTGTCTTTAAATGTGCTCCTTGAGGCCCCCAATCCTGTGGAGTAGGTCCAGCCTGGTCTGATACACCTGTCTGTAATTTGTGATCCAGAAGACCTCGATTAGATGGTTCAGGTGTGTTTGATTAGGTTTGGAGCTGAACTTTGCAGGAAAGTGTGCCTGGCATTTGCAAACCTCCATAAAACATACAAAGAAGTGTGCCTAGCAAGGTTAAAGACGCTTTCATTGCAATCACATTACTGTAACACAGCAGTTTTTTGTTTGTAACCCAGAATATGGAATAAAACCTTTTTTGATTGGTCAATTAATTCAACTCACAATCTGAAAAGAATATGAAAACATATTACATTAAAACTGAAAACAGGTTTTAAATCACCTTTGATGTGTATACAGTGAAAAGAATATTCATTACTACAATCGCCTGCTGTTGGCATCGGGTGTTTCAAATCACACCATTATTAAAACCAATTTGTCGTACTGCTTAAGTTCCTTTGTCACAACCTTTTTTTGCGTAAGTTTGAAGAGAAATCATCACTTTGGAATTACCATGCAGGCTATATCTGCATTCTGAGCAGTTTTTCGCATTCTATTTGACTTAAATTGTAGATAGCACCTTTTTGTTTTCTAAACATAAACACAACATAAAGAAAAAAACATCACATAATGTAAATATGTCATACGGAATAAGAATATGTGAATAACACAATCACTCAAATTGTCAGATAGAACCTTGAAACATGAAATAACTCAAGTTTAGATGAAAAGCAAGTCAAAGAAAATGTACAAATCACTTTCTTTATTCATTTGTGACTGCCGTAGTGTCCAAACTCAACCGTACCGTTTGTCTCATATTCTCTGGAACATTCTCCAAGACACACTTCCCAGTTTATTACAAAGAGTCATCTAATTAACTCTGGGTTTAGCAAAATTGTGTTTTTTGTTGAATCAATCACGTACGTGGCATTATAATGAGTGGCAGGCACTAACTGAAGGCTGACAATGCCTTCATTGTTCCCAGCAAAATTAGAAATGGAGACTTCACTGCATTTACTATTATACATAATTATATAATTGATTTTTCACCACATTAGTCCTTTGTAGTGACTTTCTTTTTATTATCAATTCAGTGTGTGGGAAATATGCAAAACCAAATGCTGTATGTGACAGAATCGAGTATGCAGTAGAATCTTCTCTGTTTTCTTCTGTGGTCCATATAGGATCTAACACAGTGCGCTTTGTATAATACATGTTTTATAATATTTTGACTCTACCAAAAGTAATGAAATTGCTCTAGGTCAGTGGTTAGAGCATGATGGCGCTAGCAACCGCAAGGTTATGGGTTCCATCCTATACCAAAAATGTGTAGTATAATGCAGTGTCTGCCAAATGCGTAACTGTAAATGAAGACGCTATCAAAAATATGCTCTCCACTTAAAACTCCGAATTACGGGTGAATTAACGTGTCCAAAGCAGCTAAATATTCTGCATTTTAAGACAACGTAATGTATTAAAATACTGCAGGTACTGGTTTCAAGTGTTGGGTAAGTTACTCTGAAAAGTAATGAATTACTAGTTACTATTACATATTCAATAGTGTATGTAGATGACTGTACAAATTACTCTCTCCAAAAAGTATTTAATGACTAATTACTTTCTACATCCTACATCAACCTTGACTAGAATTGATTCAAGGATGGACATGAAATGGCTTTTTTGATTAATTGAAATAAATAACTCCATAAATCATTCCTATTAACTGACCAATGTACAAATGTGAGAAAGACACATTAAAGCATACATTTTAACGTTAGACTTATATTCAATAGTGGAAATGACATCAAAATTATATGACACAGTATTTAGTTCAATTACATCAGAAGTCACTGTCATTCACTTACAGAAAAAACAAGAGTAATCCTTTACTTTACTTTTTCAAGGGGAAAGTAATTGAATTACAGTAACTAATTACTTAGTAACTGGTTACACCCAACACTGCATGTTACACAGTGCATTTAAAATCTAAAAGCTTCATCTTACAGTAGCCGTAAAGGTGCTTAAATACACCTAGTTTTAAAACACTCTGGATTGGACACAATTTTGTGATAGATAAATAATATAATCTGATGCAGATTGCAGGTGTGTCCATGAAAATAACGACATTTCTTTACACTTAAAAGGACACTGATGCCGAAAATGAGAACATATGGACACCAGTGTGGTTACTAACAATCTTTCACAACATCACAAGAAACACTGTTCAAAGCATGGTTTTTACACTCCTCAAGTAGTCTCCTACAGTATAAGCGTTCTATCAATTAAAATGAAAAATCTTTTTAAACACTCTTTTGAAGTTTTCATTGCACAGTGGGTATATGAAGGGATTCAGAGTGGAGTTGATGTACCCCAGCCAAATTGTAAACATGTGAAGGTCATGATGAACACAAGTTTCACACAAAGCCGTCACCATGAAGGTGATAAAATATGGGATCCAGCACACCATGAAGACGCCAATGATGAAGCCGAGTTGCCTGGCAGCTTTCCTCTCCTTACGGATGCGCATGCTGTGGACGCTCTGTTTAGATTGTTCGCAGAGCTTCTGCCATGTTTGCTTTACAGGCAGGGAATTGGTGGCATCCAGTGGAGGGCTGTTTTCCGCCCATGGGGAGGGTGGCGACGGCGGCGCTCCGTGATTGCAGAAAACAGCGGTGTAATTGGGAATATCCTCTGTAGGCGCAATCTCACAAATGTTGCCAACCGAATTTGGCACTAACACGTTGCAATCGTTTACATTTACGAATGTTTTAGGCTGTATGTTATTGTCCGACTGCAGAAAGCCCAGAGATAAGGAGGGCTGTCTGAGGGGGTCTCCAGCAACAGTTTCTCCATCATCGCTCTGGGAGGAAATTTCATTGGACTCTTTTATGCTCTTTCTCATGCGTTTCGAAAGACCGAAAATTGATTTCTTCCTGCAACAGCTTTTCTTCTTCACCTCAGAAAAGGAATCTGTGTTTACCTCAGGGTTTTCCTTTAAATTGTAAGGCTGTTCCAAGCTGTACTGATCCAACAGGCCCTCTTTTTGAGAATATGCATGTAAGCCCAAACTATCTCTCTCAGATGATTTGGTTATCTGCAACTGCATTCCATTTTGTAATGTATCGTCTGCTTCGGTTTTTACCATCGGACCAGCAAAGTTCTCCCACTCTTTGTAATGTTCTCGCACCGCAATGAAAATCTGCGAGTAGAACACCAGCATCAGGAAAGATGGGATGTAGAAGTTGAGGATGGCTGTCAGAACCTTAAACCATGTCACAAAGCGGAAGTCTGTGTCACACTTGTCCTCCAGCTCCGCTTTCCTGTCAACCTGGGCAAACATCCGCCATCCTATAATGGGAATCGTCCACATCATGGACAGAAGCCACGCACTACAAATCAACAATGTAGCTCTTCCTCGTGTCCGGTATTTTAAATACTGTAAAGGGTGTCGGACAGAGCGATACCTGTCCAGGCATAGAATGAACAAACTAAAAATGGAAGCTGTGCTTGCCACGTAGTCCATGACCAGCCAGAACTGGCAAACGACACGGCCCAACTTCCATTCATCCTCAAGCAGGTAGACTAGATTCAAGGGCATCACCGTGGCCCCGACTATGAGGTCAGCTATCGAGAGGCTTACTATGTAGAGGTTGCCAACTGTGTGTAAAGTCCTTTCTTTTCTGACGGCAAAAAGGACCAGCAGGTTCATGATAACCGTCAGAAGGGACAGTGTCCCAAGGAGTATCCCCAACACTGCATTGTTCATGTGATGGTGGAAAGGGGCGGACACATTCAAGACGGATGTGACATTGGGTTCAAGATGTTCAAGAATTCTCTTGACCTGGATATTTAGCTTGATGTGTGTTGTAGTGGTCTCCATTGGATAGTCCAACATTTCACATGATGTCAAAATTGTGAGAAAGCACGCAGTCGAACTGGGTGTTAAAATTCATAGCCAAATAATGAAATTCCTGTAAAACAAAAAACAAAAGAGAGCACATTAAACTGCACCAGCACATTCAATATTTGAACACTTATTTCTTCAGAACACAAAGGAAGACATTTTGAATTTCACCATGTTTATTTCAATGCAAGTACCGTGAATGTGGGCCAAAGCCCAAAAGAACCAAAAGACGTCTCGGTTACGTATGTAACCTCTGTTCCCTGATGGAGGGAACGAGACGTTGTGTCGAGAACGACAGATGGGGTTCGCCCTTGAGAACCAATCAACTCTGACTACTATAGAAAAGGCCAATGAAATTTGGCGAATGAAATTTGCATGCCGGTCTCCGCCCCCGGATGTCCGGTATAAAAGGAAGCCGGCGTGCAGCATTCACTTACCTCTTGTTCTGAAGAGCCTGAGAGCCTCTCACGACTGCAGCAGAATACGATACATGTTTGTGGCATAAGGGACACAACGTCTCGTTCCCTCCATCAGGGAACAGAGGTTACATACGTAACCGAGACGTTCCCTTTCTGTCGGTCTCTCGACGTTGTGTTGAGAACGACAGATGGGGTTGCCTATGGAAAACACCACAACGCTGTATCGCGTCACAGTCTCTAGCGAAGCGAGGGTAACAGGCCAGGGCGTGTTAGCTCGATGCTTTCGCGAAACTGTAACCTTCCAGTGTGGTGGTCGGGGGTTCCAGAGCTTTCTTGGAGAAAGATGGGAACAGCCCTGACCGGTAACCTTTCACGGACGGAGGCCTTAGCTCTCTATTGGCGAGAGGCCATCCGGCTCGGGTTTACACCGGGTAAGCGCAACTTCCTTAATTAGGGATGTGCTGCAGAGGCCACCTCCTACCCGTGGGGAGGAATATGGTGGATAAGGTATGGTCTCGTCCTTGGAGGAGAACGCATGGAACGTGCGGGCTGAGTAGTTAACCGCGAGGTGGAGGTCCACCTGGGGAAGCTCATGGGTTACCAGGAGTGGGAACCAGCTCATGAGGATACATCAGACGGAACAGCCCACGGGGGGGGGGGTGTTACAGCGTCCCGGTAGCACTAGGTCCGGTTAGAGTCAGGGGATGGCTCACATGTTATCCCGGCCTAAGGGGGAAGGCTGCTCTGCCCAGCCAACCCCCAGGTGGTGCTTGCTTAGTGATGGATGGAATGCCTATTCTTAACCAAGTGGTTGGGTAAGAAGGGAAGCGGATGGGGTACCTGTCCTTAACCAGAGTAGGGTAAGGAGAGAGGTAGATAGCACACTGACCCAACCTCCTAGAGGGTGGGGTGATGCTTTCGCAGGCATACGCCCCGCCGGATGCCAGTCCTACATGTTGCCACGCAGGACGTGGGCTGACACCGGGTTTACGCGAAGGTTGTTTAACCCTTGCGAAGGTGTTTGGGCGTAGCCCAACCCGCAGCTCTACAGATGTCTGCTAGAGAGGCGCTTCTGCCAGTGCCCAGGAGGTGGCTATACCCCGTGTGGAGTAAACCCTCAGTGGGCATGGGAGATTCTGAGATTGGAATGCCGTCGTAACGGTATCCACGACTCAGTGCGCCAGCCTCTGTTTGGAGACAGCCTTCCCCTCTCTGCTGTCCTCCAATACAGACAAGGAGCTGGTCAGGGGCTACTGAAGCCCTAAGTGCGGTCCAGGACACAACACGGATGGGGTTGGGTCTTCCTCCCCGATGGGGAGCGCCTGCAAGTTCACCACTTTGCCCCGGAAGGGAGTAGTGGGAACTTTTTGGGCACGCATCCGGGCCTGGGTCTCAAGATAACGTGAGAGTTTCCAGGGCCGAATTCAAGGCAATCCAAGGACACGGAGGATGCTCGGAGGTCCCCTACCCTCTTGAAGAAAGCGAGCGCCATCAGGAGGGCCGTCTTACTCGGGTGAGGAAGATCGGAACCTCCAAGGGGCTCTTGGGGGGCCCAGAGGCCCCCCCAGGACCACCTTAGGGTCCCAAGAGGGTATGGAGCGGAGATGAGGCGGGTGCCGCCCTCTCGCGCCCCTTAGGAACCTGGTGACCAGGTCGTGTCATCCTAGAAACTTTCCATCAACTGAGTCGTGATGAGTGGCGATAGCGACTACATACACATTCAGTGTGGAGGGGAGATGTTCGTCTCCAGTCTCGTAAGAAGGACAACACAATCCTGATCGAGCACCTCAGTGGGTCTTTCTCGTTGAGAGAGACACCAGGACAAGAAGAGGCGCCGTCTTAGAGGCGTGTAACCGCCTAGTAGATGGGGCCCTAGCCTGGGAGATGGTCTCCGCCATAGAGGGGGAGTAGCCAACTCAGGATCTTCTCGTCCCGTCTAGAGACCAGACATGGTGTTCCAGAGGTCTGATCTGGGATGCCAGAACGTGTCCTTCCCCTGAGAGAGCAGGTCCTCTGTCAGGGGAATGGGTCAGGGGGAGTCGCTGTCCAGAGCATCAGCTCTGAAGCCAAGTGCGGTTAGACCAGTGCGGTGTAACCAATAACACTTGGTGCTCCTCTTCCCTGGCCTTGCACAGTGTCTGTGCAAGGAGGCTCCTGGGGGGGAAGGTGTGCTTCCGCCCGTCCCGCGGTCAGCTGTGCGCAAGGATATCCGTGCCGAGGGCCTCGGACAGGGAGTATCAAGCGGCCTGCGCGGGGGTGGAGTCGCCACTCTCTACGAGGCATAACTGACAAGAGAGCGCGTCGGCTGTCTAGTTCAGTTTGCCCGGGTGAGTGTGGCCCACAGGGAACGGGTCACCTGTTGACTCCACCGGGAGCGTCGAGCAAGTTGTGTTAGCTGCTGTGAGCGAACGCCACCCTAAGATCTGATGTACGCTACAGCTGTAGTGCTGTCCTCGGACCAGCACGTGCTTGTCCCGCACGAGAGGCCGCAGCCTGCTCAGTGCAAGTAGCACCGCCCACAACTCTTGGCAATTGATATGCCAGCGCAGGTGGGGGTTCGCCCAACGCCCCGCCTGCGTGCCCGTTACACACTGCACCGCACCCCTGCAGGGAGGCGTCCGTCGTCACCACGACTTGCCTCGTAACCTGCCCCGAGGGACCTTAGTCTGTCGAAAAGTCATGGAAGACCAGGGGTTTTGGTGCGTCGGCCGCAGGGCGTCATCACCATGCGCCTGCTGCCGGTGTTCCACGCTCTCCTCGGAACTCGACTCTGAAGCCTGTGTTGGAGAGGTCTCATGTGCATCAACCCGAAGGGTATTACCCGACGAGGACGCCATGCCCAGGAGCCTCTGAATTGTTTCAGGGGGACCGCTGTCTGCCTGAAATGTTCCAGGCAGTTCAACACGGGCTGGGCGCGTACTGCGGACAGTTGCGCCGACATGGTGACAGAGTTGAGTTCCCTACCGAGAAAGAGGATGCTCTGCCCTGGGGAGAGCTTGTCCTTTCCTCGGTTGACCTGGAGTCCCAATCGATCTGGGTGCCGGAGCACCAGGTCCCTTTGTATACATAACAGATCTTACGAGTGTGCCAAGATAGGCCAGTCGTTGAGATAGTTAAGTACCCGCACACCTTCCTCCCCTCAGGGAGAAAGGGCGGCTTCCACGATCTTCGTGAAGACCGTGGAGACAGGGACAGACCAAAAGGGAGTTCAGGTCGATTGCCACGAACCAATCCTGACACCTGATAGATGTCAGGACGCACCTCTGCGTGAGCATCCTGAGCAGCAGCTTGTGAAGGTGCTTTGTTCAGGGTACGCAGACCTCCGGGGCGCAACCCGCCGTCTTTCTTGGGAACGATGAAGTGCGGGTTGTAACCCACCGAACATCTTGGTTTTGAGGGACGAACTCGATGCCTGTTTGCCAGAAGGGTGGTGACCTCTACCCGAAGTATGTAGGCGTCCCAGCTTCAGACAGAGGGAGAGATGATGCCCCAAAACTTGGGAGAGTCTCTGGCGAACCGGATCGAGTAACCAAGACGGACCGTCTGCATTAGCCACCGAGACAGTGTGGGCAGCTCTCGAGCTCCCAGGGACTGTGACAGGGGGACCAAGGGGACGGTCTGCTTCACCATTCCCATGGAGGGTGGTTCGGTGGTTCGATGGCTGGCGGAGCTAACCATGTCGCGGGTGGGGGGACCCCGGAGGGAAGGTTGGCTCTGCCTACTTACCTGCCTGGCGGGACAGCTGCACGCACTGTTGGTTTGAGAGTGGTAGCAGCTGTCATGTGTGTACGACCCTACGCCTCGCCAGGGCGTGAGGTCGGGTTTGCCGGGCACAGTCCAGTGGAGTGTGCGATCGGCAGGAAGGAACTCCCAGGGAAAACAGAAAACTTTTTGTGAGTAAGTGGGCGCCAGGCCCTGAGAAGGGCCCGGCTTTGGTGACGAGGCAGGAGCCGTCCCGTACCGAGAGCCGTAATCAGAGCCGTAGCTGTGAAGGTCGGGCCCGATGTTGTTCCCCCTGGGGTCTTCCCGTCAGTGTCACTTCTCGTGAGAAGGTAGCTGACGGGGTGAGGTTTCCCCCTCGACCTCGACTTCCGGGGTGCCACCTGTGGGGGCACAGTAACCGGAGCCGATGTGGAAGGGGTCCTGGGCTGCCGGGAAACAGACATCACGTGAAATCTCGGAGGCTTGAGGGCGGCCGAGTCGCAGCGTGGTAAAAATGTGGCTAATCGCCACTGTATGCTTCTTTACCGTCAAAAACTGCTGAGCGCAGTCCTCGACGGTGTTACCAACAACCCACCCTGCGAGACGGGTGCATCAAGAAAGCAGACTTTTTCGGTGTCACTCATCTGCGCAAGGTTCAGCCGGGGGTGACTCTCCTGGACCACTTCCGTGGACATCGTCCGACCCAGGCCCCGTGCCGCCACCTTGGTCGCTCCGTAGAGCGCTGTCAGTGGCGGCACAGAAATCCTGCATTATACCTGGGTCGGCCTTACCCTCGTGGAGCTCTCTCAACGCCCTGGCCTGGCGGACCTGCAGGATGGCCATGGCGTAGAGAGAGGAGGCAGCCCGGCCCGCGGCAGCGCAAGGCTTCGGCACCATTGATGTCGAAGTCCTACACGCCTTGGACGCAGCCGCACGTTCCAACCGGGGGATCTCGACGTAGCCTTTGGCTGCCCCACCCTCGAGGGAAGTGAGGGAGCCGGAGCTGGTTTGACCAGAGCAGGCCGTGAGTGGAGCGCTCCTAGTTTTACACAGCTCCTCATGCACCTCCGGGAAACAAATGGCACCCGGGGTGGGCGCGGTTTGCACCGTGCTCCGCCCCCAGGAACCACGTGTCCCCGGATTAGCATGGCTGACATCACTTCTGCTTCCTCCTGAGCTCGACCCCCCGGGGGGGGAGCTCGGATTCGTCAGAGTCGGATGCCAGTCTCCCTCCGATGCTGCGAACGACATCTCATCTACGTCACACATCGTTTCCGAGTGCGTGCCTGAGGATCCGAACGGTATGCCACCGCCGGTTGGGGAACGTTCAGAAGAGCGAATCGGGGTGCGATCGGCCCGTGAGCACTGGCTGGCCGAGACGCCCAGGAGAAGGTCGCTGCAGGAAGGGACGATCCGCTGCTATACGTCGTAGATCCGGCGATGTAGAAGAAGAATTCGTTGAATTCTTTTTGTTCGTAGTCATGAGCGAGGGCTCGAAGAACAAAAGGTAAGTGAATGCTGCACGCGCCGGCTTCCTTTTATACCGGACATCCGGGGGCGGAGACCGGCATGCAAATTTCATTCGCCAAATTTCATTGGCCTTTTCTATAGTAGTCAGAGTTGATTGGTTCTCAAGGGCGAACCCCATCTGTCGTTCTCGACACAACATCGAGAGACCGACAGAAAGGGAACTATACTTGTAGTGGTTCATAAATCCTCTGAAGTCGTATGAAAAACAGAAACCAAACGGACCAAAATGTAAGTTTTAATAAATAAGTTGCTACTTCAAAACGTACAAAAAAAATAATAAAATTGTGTCATTGTCAACTTTTTCTTGTCAAAATATAAGTAAAATGTGAACACAGCCTTACCCATCGCTTTTGTCTGTGGCATTGTATTCTTTCTTTAGCCTCGATAACCAACACAGTCTCAGACATTGTCGAACTGTAATCTATGAATTCCCCCTTTTTTCGTGGCACCCAGCACGACTTACAATCTAATGTATTTGAAAACGTGGTATCTTTATGTATAAATCTGATGGGAATTCATACATATTTTACAAGGTGGCTCATTCGATTGAACTCTATTTCCTACGATCTCTTCGGTATATTTGGACTTTTTCACCTGTGACGTAAGGTTTAGGGTCGGGTTTAGGGAAGTTATTTATCATTGTTTCACGCTTATAGCAAAATAAGCCTTTTCCGGCTTTGACTTTAGGGTTTGGGGTGAAGTAAGGTGTTAGTTAGCCACATCCTAAAATGTGTACAACTTCTTTTAAAGTCAGGTTATAAATATATAAATGTAAATACACATGCAGTCTGTGTATTGAAAGTCGTGCTGAGTGACATGAAAAGAAAGTCGTGCTGAGTGACATTAAAAAAAGGTTGTGCTCACTGACACGAAAGAATGGGGATATTCGTGTCCATGAACACGATTCCAAATTTCCTATCTGATCGATGAAGTAAGCTGACGTGTTTACATCGGTTACAATAATTATTCATTACGATGGAGTAAACGCTGAATTCTTAAACGTTTGTAAGGTTCCCTGCATAATCTTTCTTTCGTAAAATCATAAACGTTGTGGCTGTTAACTTTGGACACGATCATGAATACACACCAGTCTGTTACTGTGGGGATATTTCCACGGCCCTAAATATGACAAGGCACAAAGTGAAATTTGATTGGTTACTTTAAAATGTTTAATGCTCTTTTAATTGTAAGTTGTTTTGGATAAAGGCATCAGCCGAATAAATCTATATAAATTTCATGCTTGCATTTTTTACCTTTTGGAATGCCATCCTTATATGACGTTGCTGGAGGTCGCTTGCAACGCTTCTGCTTCTGCTACTGCAAGTTCAAATGTTGCCAGGAAAATGTCCCTAGGGAAATTTTTATTTAAGGGAACTGCCCTTGTGGATATTTTCTGTAATGGCTGGAATACACTACACTCAATTTTTTTTAACTTGCTTAAGTTAAATCAACACAACTTTTGGAAAATTTGGTCACAACATGATTTTTTTTATGTTTAGTCATATAACTGAATCCATTCATGTTGGGAAAACATGAAGGAGTTGTGTTGTGTTAACATAAAACAGTTTCAATTTGAGGACTTATATTTCCCATCATGCTTTGCGTATAACTGCATTTTGAGAGTTATTTTCTTAAATAAGTGTTATTTTATGCATTTTTCAGTAAAAAGAAACACTTGCTAGTGTTTAATGTTCATTTATCTTTAAGGTTTGAAGGGTTCGTTATATTTTTGAGTTTTGTGTTTACCATCGTTTAGAAAAGCGTTGTCTTTGGTTAGGGACCTACAATTCATCAACTCACAGCTTCATATAGAAGTTAAAAGAAGAAATATCCAGTTTGTTATAAATATATAATATAAAAAAAATGTTTTTGAGTGCTTTCAGTAATAAATCTAATTGATAAAATATATATTGGTTTTATGAAAAATATGCATGTATATGACACAAATTTATTCTATCAAGACTACTAAAAAAAGTAAGTTCATACAACAAGATTATAAGGAGTCGTTTCAAACAAATTAGATTATGTTGGAGAAATGAGAAATTAAATCCTTAATTTAATTAAGTTCGTTCAACAACGTTTTTTTGAGTGTACAAGACTTAAATCTGAACAGATTTTTTTTAAACTAGATATCATAAACTTGCAGACTGTTTGAAAGTTTCAGATAGAAACACACTCATTTCGCAGGCACTAGAATGGAATAGTTCACCCAAAAATGTAACTTCTGTCACCATTGCTGATCCTTGAATTGTTCTAAATCAAATACGTTTCTTTGTTTTGTTGAATACAAAATATGATATTGTGAAGAATGTGGGAAGCGACACAGTTCTGGGGCACCATTCACTACCACAGTTTTCTTTACTATTATTGTAGTCTTTGAGCTTAAAAACATTTTTCAAAATATCTTTCTTTGTGTTCAACACACAAAAACATACATTCACACAGGCTTATTCTTTTCAAAGCTTGAGGCTAAGTAAATGATGACAGAATTGTCCAGTTTTGGGTAGACTAGAAGTTACAACAGGTAGCTTTGATTTTGATCTCATTCCCACACAATGATATTGTGCCACTTTTATGATATTTTGGTGTCCCTTTTTAAACCTTGAAAGCTGTATGTACTCATACTGTAACTGCTTGAGAAATAAAGACAGGCACAGTCTTCAGAATTTCTTCAGTCAAATTACTTTGAAATGTCATGTGGGTGGATACAATGATTGAATATTCATTTTGGGCCAAACTATTCACTGAACAGGGGTGAGTCACTAAAATGAACTCAAAACAATCAATGTTTGTACTATGTATTTCCGATGCTGTCATTGAGTTAATTATGTGTATTTTCCACATATTTTTATTGTCTCAGGCATCTAACAGCACAGACACCAGAAGGTTCATTAAGCACCAGTCACCGGGATCAATCCATGGATGTCTTTAAAATATGTGAGACAGCTGTAGACATCCTGTTGCTAAGAGAAATGGTTTCTATCCAAGCATCACCAGTTCTTGGCATGTCTAGCCTCTTATTTCATGCCCGATCTCATTTCTGTCTCTTTGGAAGTTATGCCTGTTTACCCGAGAAGAACGTTGAGTTTTCATATTGAAGGCTCTTCATGACAATTTAATTTTCAAGAACAAAGAATACAGAGTACATGTTTCCTCGCACAGCTGTTTGGACGCTGCTCCAATTCAGTATTATCATATTTTTCTGAGTGAACAGAGGACAGTCTGCACAAAGCTTCTCAAGGTTTCCGGTATCTTTAAGTATCCTTCAGTGTCATTTGTATATTGCATCGCATTGGATTTTTAATACGCCAAATTTGATCATAAAAAAATCATACCTTTACAGTATGTGATACACCAGATAATGTGACATACATGTCATGCTTATGAGTTAGTTTCTTTAATGAGTTTTAAAGTTTCCTAAGTTAATTTAAGTATGTATGTTTTTACACATATTATAGTAAAACGCAGACGGAATTTAGCAGCATTTCCAAATTGTGCTGTATTTCTTACAGTAAGCAAACATGACTTCAATTTTTCTTAAAATTAAGGTTCTTTCATGCAGATATTTTTCTACACAAGTGACCATGTCTGTAAAAAAAAGTATGTCATAGGACCTTTGTGCTATACAAACACAAAACACAGCACACAAAAGCGGCATAGGAAACTAAAATTCAAGGTGTTATTTACTCATAATTATGTTCCACATCCAGTGAAGCTCTAAAATATAATTCACGTCATGTTCAGATTATAAAAAAATACATTCAACAACCACACACCACCATTCATGGCAGATGCTTGAATCATTCATGTCAAATGACATCATTCATGACAAATGCTGTGGGGTTTTACATGTGTCGTAACTAAATGCAAAGCAAAGCAAAAATACAGCCTAATGTGAAATGACAATTGACAATTAGCACACAGTATAATATTCATTTTATTTCCTTCACACATTAACAAGACACTGACTGTCATCACTTCATGACATCACTGCGGAAAAGAGCTGCATGCATTTTGTTCATAAAAAATATCAAATCCCTTCAAGTTCACTGAAAAAGCAGCATAGTGGGTCAGTCAACAAGCACAGTTTTTATTTTAGAGTGCAAAATGCCAATTAACCAGTCATACAGTTATGTGTGGTACTAAGAAAACACTGTAGTTTAAAACACACATCATGATACTAAACATGATTGAGTTATCACATATTGTGGAATATTTATTCGGTCTCAAATTATGAGATAAAGAACATAAAAACAACATTTTCTATTTAGGTTTTAAACGCAGTGAAGCCACACATATCCTTCATCAAATATTTATGCATTTCTGTAAACTTGAGAGCCCATAGATTTACAACATTACCCGGAATGTTTGGGAAACCTCAAAACATTTAGGATTTCTCAAAGCGTCCTCCAAAGAAAATGTGATCCGGTGAATGTGTTTCAGACTGATGCGCGAATGCTTTTGTTTCAAACTTAACGCGCAAATGCTTCTGAGCAGTTGTGCCAAAGATTTTCAGCATCTCAGCCCTTCAATCGCATTTTAACCTCAAACTGTCGATTTGCATATGAAAAGAGAAACATCTAGGAACGTAAAACGGCCATCAATCGTACAGAAGACCCAGCAGCCTGCAGTAACACCTGTGGAATGTCTTTAATGTTTGCGCGCAGTCTAATAATAGTTCAAATAACGAAGTTTACGATGTCTAGCCGATCATCACGAAACATCACCTATCAGTCGATCTTTTTTATTTTGTTTGCTGTTTTTTTACGCTTACATTTATTTACTTGAACAAGGTAAAAAGGATAAAACGCTTACCGTTTTGACTCGAGGGTAATATCCGGACATGAATAATGTTATCTCCATATATTTGATGCTTGTGCTGGACGCTGACTGGTGCCTTACTGCTCTCAAGTGTCTCATGGATGGACCGGTAAGACAAACACGCGCGCACGCACGCACGCACACACACACACAACTTACACAAGACAGAACCAGTTCTATTCTTCCTCCACACGTCTGCAACCACAGTGCTCGAAAAACATTAGCATATATGATCGTTTGTATTTACTTTAAATTGACAAACATAATAACAAACATTATACAATTCATGTATCCAAATAGATAAATTGGACATGGCATCATATTAATTTAATGTATATGAAAAATGCAATGTCGCAACCTAATGCTTGTTAATGTTACAGTGTGAAGTGAAGGTGGGTGTTATTTATGAAGTATACTTTAACATTTTCTTATTATATCATCGTCATCATTACTGTAACATATAATACATGAGACATGTAAACAAGATAATAATAGCATTCCATAAAGTACTCACACTCAAAATATATCCCAGGTCAATGTGACCCCAAAATGAGATAGAATTTAGAACTTCAGTTGCCATGTAATAAGCTTTATTCTCTCAATGCATCATTTTGCTTGGAAACATGCGACATGTTTTTGTAAGACACATCTATAAAGTGTTCCTGTAATGACCTGTCTGGCGTGTGTTAATAAAGTGGCTTTACTGTTGTTATGTACTAATGAGAAGTGCTGAAGGTGCATGGTCTCCGTGAGGATTTCTTAAATGATGAAACAGGGGAAAGAACAGATGATGGAGGCGACTTCTTACACTTTTCAAGCTCTCTCACACCTCCTGCCCATTAATTTGTTGTTGTAGCACAGCTTGTGTTACATAGCAGGAGCATCAAGGCTAAGGAACTGGACGTGTCTCTTGAATTGAAATGTCTGATCTGTCAAGCATGCTTGTGTGTTGATTGACCTGCAGTCGGCACACTCGAACAACCTCTTATCACAATACAGACTTCGTTTCAACACATTTTGAATGGGAAAAAATATTAATAACGCTGTAGTATTAATCATTATTATGTATTGAAGAGCTTAGACCCCGATGATGAACTTTGATGCTTCTAAGCAAACTGTGGTATTTTCAAATTTAGTGTAATACAAAAATTCACCCAAGCTGTCTGCACATTGCTGGTCTTGTTGTCAAAAAACGCTTTTACTTTTGCTGAAAGTATGCATTCTGCATATTCAACCGATTCTACTCGCGGGCCTCGAACCGGCGTTGGTCCTGATGGTAGACGGGCGCTCTAACGAGGAGGCTAAAGACCACAAGCGTCGCTGGAGGTTTGAGCATTGGATTAGTTTTATTTTAAATGAAGACATATGGCCGGTTTCACAGACAAGGCTTAGATTAAGCCAGGACTATGCCTTGGTTAAATTAAGACATTTAGGTCTGGTTTCCCGCACAGGGAGTAAAATAAGAAAAAACTATGCTAATTCTACTTAAATTAAAGGTACAGTTTGTAAGAATTTTGCAGTTAAATATCCAAAAACCACTAGGCCAATATTTGTTATTGTTGTTGTTTTGATCGTGCGCCCTCTAGCGGCGATTTCTACAAACTGTACCTTTAATCCAGATTAAAAAAAATTCTTTTTGAGACATTTTTAATTTGAGATGAATTAGTTCTAGACTAACTATTCACAGACTAATGTAAATAAGGTCTAATTGGTTACTCTTTCTGGAGCCTTATTAGTTTAATACTGTGGACATACTGCTGACGTGAGGGCGCTTACAAAACCAGGGATGGAACCCTAACAAACAGTAGCATTGTGTGGAACTGGAGTAAATCATCCAATATAAAAATGGACAAATGTAAAAGAAAATGTTCAAAGAATTTCAGTGAATTTGAATAAAATCTCTTAAAGCAAATTTTGTCAAACCACCCAATTATTGAAGACAAACAGCATGACTTTTATTAGTAATTTCTATTAGTAATGAATTCAACTCAAATGAAAAAGTAAGCGAAAGGACAGTCCTTTCAGGTTAGATGCTATATTTCTGTATTGTGTAACACAACACAGTGGGATATATATTTGATCCATTTTCATATTTTTAAGGTCCTCTGGAAAAACAGAAAAATACAGTTGAAGAGGATAATTGCTGTTGCTCGTAGGGAGCGTTTCAAAACTGACCTCCGGAAAAAACAGCAAATGATGACTTAGAAGACTTGTTGACTGTGCTTATTGATAGCCAGCAACCCCTGGAGGGTATTCCTGATGAGGACCATCTGGACAGTTCAGATGGAGCACCGCTACAGTCCTCCTTTGGAGACAACATTCATTCAACTTGTGCCATCCTTACATTTCAGGAAATATGTAATGTTCTTAAAGATTGTTCTTTAATGCATTAATACAATGTTTTCCAGTTGATCACCAGATCGTGGATAGCGTGAGACAGGATGCAGATCAGCCCACTACATTTGACGCAACCAGGAGGGAGGATGGTGTCACTAATCCGGGCCAAAGGACCAAGAGACTGAACATACATGAGAAACTGGCTATGGAATTTCATGAGTACAAATTAAAGTATTTAAAAGAAGATCATGAAATGAAAATACTTCATGTTGAGTTAGCTATGAAGCATGAAGCAGCACCAGTATCAACACTGTCCAGTTCAGGGTTCTGGCATGTCCCTTTCAAATAAAAAATCAAAACAAATAAAAAATACTTTCAATTATTTGAGTTTCTTTGTGAGAAAAGCTGCAAAGCAAAAGCATCTCTGCAGGCAAGTCCATATCTGTCATTGTTGGCCTCAGCTATGGGAATCACTGGGTCAATGTCATCTTCTATTTCGGGATCTGTTTAATGTAATTGTGAAGCACTTCTGTTGCAGTTATCACAATACAGCATCGTCTTGGTTCAAAGCGCAATGTGTTTGTGAGACATTGGAAGAGGCTCTTCCATATACCAAACATGCGCTCCACTAGGTCTCTAGTGCGGATGTGAGCTTGGTTGTAACGTTGTTGCTCAGGTGTGACTGCATGAAGATAGGGGGTGAACAAGAAGTTGGTTGGTGCACAGCCACTGTCACCTAGTATGATTCCATTATGCTGGCCTCCTTCCAACTGAGCATACAAAGAAGAGTTTTGGAAAACCCTTGAGTCGTGTGTTGCATCTTTCCAACGTGCAACAATGTTGGAAAACTGCAAAGTTGGAGTGCACAAACCTTGTACATTTATTGAGAGCCAGTTTTTACGGTTTCTGTACTCTTCAGCATCTGTTGTAGAGGGACACTTTATGGGAACATGACATCCATCAATACAGCCAATGACTCCAGGGAATTTACCATATTCATAGAAATCCACCTTGTAGATGGCTTGTGCAGCAGCATCAGGGAACTTGATGTAATTATCTTTTAGTTCACATATAGCATTGCAGACTTTGTGGATTATTTTTCACACAGTTGGTTCACTTACCATGCACAAATGTCCTGTTTCACGATGAAATGTTCCACATGCCAAATTCCTCCAGGTGATCACTACTTGCAGGGAAGGAGGGATGGGCCTTCCCCTAAAAGAGTGAGGTGAGAGCTTTGGTTCAAGCAAGCAAATTATGTCAGCTGCATTTTGTTTGTACATGCGAAACCGGTCACGATAGTTGATGTCATTAAAATCATTCAGAGGGTTGCTCCTGTCCACAATTGGCCTTCTGTCTGGTCTTGGTGGTGCTCTTTCATTGTCATTGAAATAGTCCAGGTAATCCATTTTCCTCTGTTGCCAATGTCAACCTGGTTGCCAACAGCACTTAATCTGAAGTTAAACATGCCTCTGGCCAGGTTTAAATGAATTCTTCGCTTAGACCTAGACTAGCTCTGATCACCCTTCTGGAAATAAGACTTTTTAAATCAAGACTAGGGAAAGTCTGAGACTATTTTAAACCATGTCTTAGAAATACTGTTTCATTTAGACCAGTTTAAATGTACATTTTCGTCGAAGACTAGTGTTAATTCCTGTGCGGGAAACCACCCTATTTAGGCCCGGTTTCACAGACAAGGTTTAAGACTAGTCGCAGACTAAAATTAATGTATGACCTGTCTTAACTGAATATAACTTTTGCCAGAAATATCTTAAAATATATCAGTGCCATCGTTTTGTGTCAAGATGCACACCAGTAATGCATTCGTCGTAGGTATTTTTATAAAAGCGACATAAATATCTTAATCTAACTAAGGCATGGTCCTGTTTAAATAAGACGTGTCTATGAAACCGGGCCTTAAAGGAATAGTTTACCAAACAATGAAAATTCAGTCACCATTGACACAACCTCAAGTTGTTCCCAACCTTTATACATGTCTTTCTTCTGTTAAACACAAATGAAGATATTTGGAAGAATGTGAGTAATTTTCAGTTCTGGTACATCGTTCACTACCAAAGTAGAAAAATGATTGTACAGTTTATTGTTCTGTTCAACACAAAATGAGATATTTTAAAGCATTTAGAAAAGCAAACAGTTCTATGGCACCTCTGACTACCAATTAAATTTTTTCTACTAGTCAATGGTGTCCCAGAACTGAAAATAGCCAACATTTTTCCAAATATCTTCTTTTGAAGAACAAAGTCATTTATAAGGGTTTGGAACAACTTGAGGGTGTGTAAAAGATGACAGAATTTTCGTTTTGGGGTAAACTATTCCTTAAGTCAGTTTTATAAAAATGCATTAGAAATAAACATTACTGATCTGCATCTTGAGACAAAACAAAGGCCCTTACATATTTTAAGGTATGCAAGCGCATGTTATTTTCAGTTGAGACCACTCAAAATTTCATTTTAGTCTGGATTAGCCTTAAAGGGATACTTCACCAAAAAAGAAAATTCTGTCAACATTTACTTACCTTCGATTTTTATTCCAAATGTATATAAGTTTCTTTGTTCTGATGAACACAGAGAAAGATATTTGGAAGAATGCTTAATACCAGACAGATATTGCCCCCCATTGACTCCCATAGTAGGAAAAAATACAATGGTAGTCAAAAGTGCCCCAGAACTGTTTGCTTTCCTACATTCTTCAAAATATCTTCTTGTGTGTTCATCAGAACAAAAAAAATAACAAAGTGATTGTTCTACTATGGAAGTCAATGGGGGACAAGAACTGTTTGGTTATAAGCATTCTTCCAAATATCTTTCTCTGTGTTCATCCCAACAAAGACGTTTATACAGATTTGGAACAACTCGAAGTGAGTAAATGATGACAGAATTTAGATTTTTTGGGTGAAGTATCCCTTTAAGCCTTGTCTGTAAAACCGGGCTATAAAGTAAATGAAATGAAATCTAAAAAATGAAATGATCTTTTTCTAGGATGTTAAAAGCACACGTTGCCTTATGGAAATGAAATGTCATGGTGATGCACTGCTTGTAGAAACTTGCAAAATCAATTTGACATCAGAATAGATTTCCCACAGGAGGTAAAATATTCTTCCATTATGATAACGAAATGCAATTAAATGAAGTAATAATGTGAATGTATGCATTCTGTGTGTCATGTGGGGTATGTGATAATTGTTACGGTCTGTCACAAATAAAGGTCACCGCTAAAACATATGTTTAGCAGATTGAGGGACATAAAACAGATTTATTAAGATAGATTTCTATGCTGTGTGTGTAGCTGCGGCACATACATTACATTAAAGAAATAGTTCAATCAAAAAAAATTCATAATTTTTTTACCCTGCATGCTTCAAATCATCAATTCAATACAATTTTTGTGTAAAATTAAACTTGTTTTTAGCCGTAATAATGATACTTCTGTGATCATTTCCAGAGGAAAATTGTTTTGTTTAGAGGTTGCTCTAAGGAAATAAAAACAGAAACAACAAGATGGATAGTTCACCCACTAATAAAAAATGAAACTTGTTCCAAACCTGTATAAACGTCTTTGTTCTGATGAACACAGAGAAAGATATTTGGAAGAATGCTTGTAACCAAACAGTTCTCGGACCCCATTGTCTCCCGGAAAAAATACTTTACAAATTTCTTTGTTCTGTTGAACACAAAAGAAGACATTTTGAAGAATGAAGGACAGCAAACTCTTCTGGGGCACTTTTGACTACCAATGTCATTTTTTCTACTATGGGAGTCAATGGGGTCCAAAACCCAATGGGGTTTGGTTACAAGCATTCCTCCAAATATTTTTCTTGGCGTTCAAGCAAACAAATATTTATGCAGGTTTGGAACAACTAGAGGACGAGTAATTCATGACAGAATTTTCATTTTGGGGTGAACTATCCCTTTAGAAAAGAATTAAGATGTATAAATTTGATAAGAAATGTTTCAGTTCACATTGAGATATTCAATAAAATTGATTGCAAACTTGTGTCTTTGAATTCTTTTGTTGAGATCTTTGAAAGGCGAATTAATACGTTTTTGAGCTTTTACTCTGAGACACCTAAGAGTTCATTTCATTTTCTCTGGATTTAATCTCATCCCTGTTGATGAGTTAGGTATGTTTGATGCTGGTTTGGCCAGCTTAATCCAGCTACGGACCAGCACATGACCAGCTAGGGACCATCCTTTACATTTATTCATTTGGCAGACGCTTTTAACCAAAGCGACTTACAAATAGGAGAGCATATAAACATACCGTTAGTTTACAAGGCCATGCTACTGTGTAAGCAAAGGAGAGAATAAAAAACATTCCTTAACGCTTCCTCAATGTTGAGAGATGAGTAAAGGGTTGTGGTGGGTAGGGAGGAAGACACCATGGACGAAAAGCAAATGGGAGAGAGGGAAAGAATATTACAACGGAAAGAAACCGGGTTGGGGGGGGTGAGATTACAGGGAGTGTTACAGTGAACTTTATAAAGAAATGATAACTAGAATATTATTTGCGGTGCAGTTCCGAGTCAGAACAAGGTCTAGCTGTCGTCCTCCTCCGTGGGTGGGAGGGGTGTTGGCCCTGTGAAGGTCAAACGAGGAGACGAGAGCCAAGAAGTCGGCTGCTTGTGGTTTTTAGGTGGCTGTTGAAGTCGCCTATCATAACCAGTAGAGAGCATGACCAGCACATGACTGGTTTAAACCAGCACATGACCAGCTCAAACCAGCATCAAAACATACCAAACCAGCATATGCTGTTTTATTCAAGAGGGTGATGTCTAGATTAAATAACTGAGAAATTAAAGAGACTTTACATTAAGGTGCTATTTGTTGACAATTAGTTAATGCATTAACTAAAATAAACTAACAATGAGCAATGCTAATGCAGCATTCATTCATGTTAGATCATGTTTATTTCAGCATTTACTACATTATTCAAATGTTGCATTCAATTTGAAATGAAGCTGGCAGTAGACTGGCAGTTGAAGGGGAGGAGTTAACAGATGCTCCGCCCAAGCCGTCTAATTTACGTCGTTTGAGATGGAGAGTCATTTCAGGGAGGAAGTGCATTTTCAGATTTTAACTGAAGAATATGAGGATATATGAATTTTAAAAAGAAAATGACTCACGTTGATAAGCTATTTATTATAAACGCTGCAATGTTTCATGAAAAGATAAGAATAGTCATTTTTAATTTCACTGGGACTTTAACATTAGTTAATGCACCATGAAATAGCATGAGTAACTGTAATGACATGAACACGAACAGGGATTAATACATACTGAAAAACGAAATTGTTCATTGTTAGCTGATGTTTGGTAATGCATTTACTACTGTTAACAAATAGCAGTGTTACCAAGATCTCATCTATAGTTCTTCAGTCTTATGGGTTGGCACAATGTCATTGTCTCTGAAAGTCTCACCCCTAGATCCAACATCACTGGGGCTAGATTACAGACTGCAGTAAACAACACAGTTGTATTGTACAACTGACATTTTGGAAAAATATGCATCCGTTGAGCATAAAACCTTTCGGAATGGCATCAGACAAGTTGTGCATCAGCGGAAGACTTTGAGGACGCTTTTATCTCTGAAAATGACAATCCTTCATATAACAATGACAAAGTGTTTGTACCACTGGCTCTTATTTTTCAGGCTGTCACATAACCACGGAACAATCATTAGGCCCAGTGAATCATGAGATGGAGGACGATATCGCCACACATGAAGTTTGCAGCTGACCACAGACGATGTGTTCTGCAGCTTTCCAGTGGATGCATTTAAATGAAAACATCTCCAGAAGTACATGTGCTACCACTCAACAGACTAGTCCTGTTATTTTTAGGGCTTTCTGATAGAAGCAACCTTGCTTTAATCTTCAGAGACAAAATGTATGGTAATCTCCTATAAATACCGGTTTGGTATACCTGTCATTTCTCACACATCAGTCCCATTGACAGCTGATTGCTACGCCGCCGCTCCTTAGACTTGACGGTAATTCTCCTGTTGAAATGTCAGCCATGTGGCATTTCACACAGACGTAATGAATTCAGATCTATAACTGTTATGTTTTATTGTATCGTAAAAAAATGCACAGAAAAAGTCATTGACTACCCAGGCTTTGCACATGTGTTGTTTGTCATTTTTTTGCCAAGCCTCCTTGAAGGGATAGTTCATCCATAAATTAAAATTCTGTCATCAACCTTACTATTGCAATAAATGGTGGGTAAACTATATTAATAAAAACAAATGAATACACCTTTAACAATATTTGGATAGATGTCACTTTCTATTGCTGGACACTTTCTTGGCCATGACTGTACAGGTATATAGTAATAGGCAACATTTAGTCAAATTACCATTTATTTCTTCCGGTCCACACATTGGTCTAATCCAGGTTTTAAAACTACAGCCACACCCATTTTAGTGGAATCTACCACTGAAGTAATTATTTGTCCAAAAAACCCTTTCATGTTATTTACTGTGAGAATATAGCTGCTTTTGACTATATTGTTAAAGTTGACAAGCATATACATTTTAATTGGTTAGATATTTGCTAAACCCAGTAAACATAAAGGGCGAATAATAATAATGATTATGACTAAAAAGTAAAATGACCAAATATGGAGATACGAGTTTCAGAAGCACAGCAGCGATCTACTGAATAAAACTTTGTATAAAAATGTCAGTCTTCCAAATGCTTGAATGTTGAACCACATGTTTTCAGCCTTTGTTATTTCATTATTTTAGTTTATAATAAATCATTTCAGGATTCGGTTTCATTTGAATGCTAAAATAATCTGCGATGGAAACGAAACCCCAATAATGGTATATTGCGCCTGAGGCGGAAAATGTGTTTTATTTTTTCTATTTTAGCCGAGCAGAACCTTTTCAATTGAAACGCTAATAAATAAATTAAAATGTTCTTGAGTTCTTAGGAAGAAACGTCATTGTTTCCTCAGACTGACACAGAATAAAGCGGTAATAAAGCCCCCAGGCAGCTCAGACTTTATTAGCTTGTTTCTTCAGCGAAGAGAATGACAGCTGAAGCTGTAGGTGTCAGTAACTTTCAATGATCGTCGAGTGCATGTCTGCCGCTGCAAATGTTATATTTACAAGTTCTTTGCTTTAATTTGAAGCAGTAAATAAATAGGAAATCATATGGAGTGTTTAAATAGCAATTTACTCTTTTTGGGGTCATTAAAATACACTGACTGCTTGAGCCAAGAGATTTTGCTCTGCATCTGGCTCTTAGAGGGTCTGTCGTGTGTCAGGGCCTACAGGACCCCCCCCTCTTACCTTAGCAAACAAAATAAATAATGAAAATTGTTTCTGACCCCTCCTCAGCACTAACAGTGCTGCCTGGCCACCATTTTCATCTTTGGTGTTGCAGCTTGTGACTAACTTGTAGTGACTTTATTTGGCATATTTGGCATATTTCAACGTCGCGGTTAAGCATAGACCATATATAGCCCGGCTATGAGTGACCCACTTGTAGCCCAAATAACCTTGAATTTGGTTACATGTCGTTTTTGCCTAAACAAACTTTGGTGTTGCAACTTGTGACTAACTTGTAGTGACTTTATTTGGCATATCCCAGCCAGCAATAGCCGTCATTTCAACGTCGCGGTTAAGCATAGACCATATATAGCCCGGCTATGAGTAACCCACTTGTAGCCCAAATAACCTTGAATTTGGTTACATGTCGTTTTTGCCTAAACAAACTTGTCTGATGTATGATATGCCATCATGTACACAAAACCAACAGTGTTTAAGGAGTTTGGTTTCATTTCTTTGACATGTTTTGTCACGATTTAGCTCCAATTTAGACCGGCTATTAGTAGACCACGTATAGTCAAGACTGGTTCATTTTCGTTCTTTGGCCAGTTAGCACAGAGATTGTTGTTGTATCTTATCATGTTCTATATTTGAAAAATATCAGCAAGATGTACTGTCCTTTCATTACATGGTCGATCCGTAGTCAAGATTTAGCCCTAAATCGGATTGGCTGTGTAAACTGCTTTTAGTCCACCCAGTGAAATCGAGGCGATTTATGGTCTAATTGTAACGTCTTGGCTATAGCCCTGATTAAGACCTATTAAGACTAGGAATTGCGTACCAATGTGTTCAAGTGTTTAAATGTATATGTCGCACACGCAGATCATTTTTGCAGCCATTCACAACATTTATATATTTATATCAGTGTAACAGTATACGCCACGTTGTGGTTAGCTATAAATGCTAACTTAACTAACGTGCTCGTGTAACTGTTAAAACAAGTGTTTCTTTGTGCCCTTGTACATTTTTCTGAATTCAATAGTGTAAACATTCGGATTAGCTATTGAATATTTTAAATAACTTCTTAAATGGATTTTTATTTTATTATTTGTTTATTGCATTTCAATTTTCATTTATAAATGCTTTGTTTTGTAATTTTCTGTATTGTATTTTTCCTATTATATTTTTATTTATTTATATTGCAGTGTCATTTCTTATTATTTGAACAGTATCTGTCAATTGTCCCAGAGCCAAGACCAACAACATATTCTATCCTGGATCAGTTCAAATATAACAAATAGTTTTTATGAATGTTTATGAATTGTAATTTACTTTTGCCAACTTGCTTTAAAGGTTTGTTAAATTTAGCAGCATCTAGTGGTGAGGTTGCGAATTGTAACCAACGGCTGGTTCCACCCCTCCACCCTCCCTTTCCAAGCACTACAGAGGCTGACACAAAACTAAGATGTCACCACGTTTTTGCTTTTTCGCCAAAGGATATTATGTATTTACCTAACGCTCTGTAGAGCAGTTGTTCGTTTAGGGCTACTGTAGAAACAAGAATTCTCCATGCTGGAGAATTCCATTCCAGCATGGAGCGCATTTAGGCCACGCCCACACCGGGGAAAACAATCCAACCCTCTTCATTGAGTAAACATGTAGTAAACATTTTGTCACTGGTAAGTCAAATATCAAAATGTCAGTTTTATATTTCTGTAAGATAAGCAGTAGCATTTAGACAGTATGCAGCTTGTTTGCAGAAAGCTATGCAGTTATGTTTGCGAGGGCTAATATAGATAACAGCTTGTCATACCCTGTGAAAAAAACAGAATATGTTGGTTAGGTATGTTTTGATGCTGGTTTAAGCTGGTCATGTGCTGGTCCTTAGCTGGTTTAAGCTGGTCAAACCAGCATCAAAACATACCTAACCCACCATCGTTTTAGTTTTAAAATATGACAAGTCTCTACTTTTGTGTCCTTAAACGCTTGTTTTTTTTGGTGTCGACAGCTTATTAAAACGTAGTTCTGGGTTTCTTAGCTTGTTAACTGTACACCTTGTCACACAGCAGTTTTTAAACATCGTTCTATTTTTTTTCTTAAGTCAGAAATGACAAGGAGGCAGTTTCCCACAATACAAAGTCAATAGGATTGTTTTCCACCCAGGTGGGCGTGGTTTTCAAATAGGGACACTTTGCGCTCTCTATGTAAGGGGACCGTGGTGTATATATAGGTAGAAATAGCTCATTCTAAGATAATAAAAACATAATTAATTAAGTAAGGGCTTTATGCACCTCTGAAGATATAGTTATGTATATTATATTTCAAATTGTTTCGATGGGCTCTTTCATTACAGGAACATATGTAGCAGACACACAGTGAGTAACCACAAGCACTTGACCGATCAAAGCAATAGTGACAATGTAAATACAGACGTTGTGTTCTTTACTTCATGCCTGAAATACACTCAGATCGATGAGAGGCCCTTAATGATGTTTTGCTCATGTAGATTAGGCCGCACTATTTTCTCTCCGATGGAAAAGAAAACGGAACAAATAAAGTATTTTAATGTCAAAGTCCAGAGATTTCATTATGATTCCAGAATACGACATCCGAGCTACGCTATCCATATTAATTGTATAACCCTTTACTCATGTAGCGCTCCCTACCCTCTTAGGATTGTTAGGGTGGAGCACCGGGTTCTGATAATATGTCTCTCAACAAAATATTCAATTTATATCTCCCCTCTAATATTAACTTCCCTTATGAGCTAAACTGGAGTTTTCTCTCTGAATTTTACAGGCTGCTTCAAAGGACATACAATAAAAGATCTCACTACTCCAGGTAAGTATAAGTACCCTTTGTTTAGGTGTCAACTGTAATAATATTATACAGAAGATGAACTATCCAAAATGTAAGTACAGGTAAGTATCAATATTTTAAGGATTTATTAACACAGATAAGAATATCAATACATAAATAAAATAAGAGAAATATCAATAAATAAGGCAATAAATAAATTAATAGGTAAATAAATGAAAACAGAACAATTCACTATGAATCACAATGGAGCCTTAAACCTCCAACAAAGAGACACAGTCAGGTGTCTCTGTGTGACTTATTTCAAAATAGGGAGGGGTATCAGTACATCGCTTTTCACAGCAATCCTTTTGTCCAAGAAGAACTCAGTCACAGGTGCGAAGAGGCTTTTGTTGATGAGAAACATGCTTTACTGCTACTGGGAGTTCCTGCCAAAACAGACGTATCAGATATTGAAGAGAGTGTACAGAAGATTAAAGCCCTTGGACGGGTACGGGTCAGAGACACTAAGGTAGGCCCTGGTCCTAGCAGTATGTTAGTCTTGTGCGAGTGTTGAGAAGTAGTTGACCCCAATCGCGTACCCATGGACTTGCCGGTTGCTGATGGAGAACAACAATGGAAAGTGATAATTTCTAAGAAGTGCGAAGACAAGGGTATGGGATTTGCTGAAAAGTTTTCAACTTTCCTGGCTGAAGAGGGAAAGACTTTGAAGGATATTCAGGAGTTGATCTCCCCATTCAGCTCAAGCACTAGTACTCCAGAATCCATAATTCGTGCAGTGAGTGAGCTTTTAGGATAGACAGTCATCCCACCTAACGACAGCAGCGCATACAGCCGATTACGCATTTTTTCAGCCACGGTGCCCACTCCTTCTGGCGAAGAAACCATGGAGAATTGGATAGACCAAGCCCGACTTATGATAACAGAATGTGATTGTTCTGACAAAGAAAAAAGGAGCCGGATAGTGGAAAGCTTAAAGGGTCCACCTCTGGAAATTGTCAAAGCAGTCCGATTTTCCAGTCCAGATGCCAGTGCTCTTGAATACATTGAGGCATTGGAAAGTACCTTTGCGACCTCTGAATCTGGAGAAGATTTGTACTTCGCTTTTCGCCTCCTTCGTCAAAGTCGTGGTGAAGCTCTATCAGAATTTCTTCGCACGATGGAGAGGTCACTTACCAAGGTGGTACAGAGAGGTGGGCTGTCTCCTCAGATGATGGACAGAACCAGAATAGAACAGCTAATACGAGGAGCGGTTGAGTCTGACATGTTGCTTCTACAATTGAGACTGAGAGAGAGGAAAGAGAAACCGCCTACCTTCTTAGCCCTCCTGAATGAAATCCGTGACACAGAGGAGAGTGAAGCAGCCAGGAAAAGAATAAGCACCACTGTAAATACAGTACATTTACAAGAAGAAGAAAAACTCACTATATCTGCTGTGAAGGAATTGAAAGCTGACATTCAGGAACTGCGTGCCCAGTTGTTTGATGGAAAGAACTCTGTGTCTGTTTCTTCCGTGATGCCCAAGCCCCAGATAAACATGGAAAAGAAAAGTGACACTTATCAGCATTCCGAAGTACACATGCTCAAGACAAAGTTCAAGATCTACAGCAGCAGCTAGCCGTCATGAGTGTGAGCCAGAGTCAGCCTCATATTCAGCCACAATCGAAGTCTGGGCCTTTTACTGCAAGAAAGAGACCTAGTCAGAACCAAGATGACCACTTCTTACCGTTGTGGGGAGGATGGCCATATCGCTACGAGGTGCCAATCTTCAGAGAACACTGCCCAAGTAATTCAGAAACTGGTACGTTCCCTACGGAGAAATAAAAGTGAGAAAGAACATGTTAAAACAAGTAATGCAGATGAGAACCAAGCCTGTTTTTCAAAAAGAAGCCAGACTGGAAACACTGGATCAAGCAGTATACCTAAGGGATTAGTGGGCCCTGCCTCAACCGTCTCATTGAAGATCAATGGGTTTCCCTGCCAAGCTCTACTAGATAGTGGGTCTGAGGTAACCATTGTGTTTGATTCATGGTATAACAGATACCTACCCAACGTGCACCTACATCCTCTCAGTGGTCTTTCCATTTGGGGATTCAGCTCATCAAGCTATCTGTACAAGGGGTACATTGTGGTCGATGTGTCTTTCCCTACTTCACTTACCGGTGTTGAAGAGACCCTATCAATACTGGCCTTGGTCTGTCTGAACCGCAGGGTTCACAACAGGTTCCTGTGATAATTGGCACAAACGCTATTTTTTTTCTAACGTCTTATTGCTCTTAGTCAACACATCGAATCTTCAAGAGTATATCACACACTCAGGATTCAGACACATCACCAAGAATTCTGTTTTCCTCTGCAGTCTAGTAAAGTGATCACCACTGACCTGCCTGAAGGGAAAGTCAAGTGGACGGGCCCAGGACATCTCACCATTCCATCTAGAAGTGAGCTGTATGCTGTATGTAAAGTACAAAGTGATAAACCTCTAAAGGAAGATGTCTTTGTCATAGAAGCTTCATCTGATATGCAACTACCTGCTGGACTGCTTATTTCTCCAGTGGTATTACCATCTTCTGACTTAGAGGTCAACAGTTTCAAAATGTTGGTGCACAACGAGACACTCAAAGACATCTCTGTTCCACCCGGAACCGTCATTGCTCAGGTGTTTCCAACTGCCACTGTCACTTTAACCCAGGGAGCTCCGACTCCATCAAAAAACATTGATCCACAGTTGTTTGATTTTGGTAACTCACCTATTTCCGAAGAAGGTAAAAGGAAATGATGTCAGGAGTTGTCTAAAAGAAGAAATGTGTTCTCTGTGGATGAGTGGGATGTGGGGTTGGCAAAAGGAATGGAACATCACATCAGGCTTAGTGACACGAGACCCTTCAGGGAGAGATCACGGCGTATTGCACCGGCCGATATTGATGATATAAGAAGACATCTAAAGGATCTCGTGGCTGCAGGTATCATTAAGGAATCACGAAGTCCGTACGCATCGCCTATTGTAGTAGCAAGAAAGAAAAGTGGAGCAATACGCATGTGCATTGATTACCGCACTCTGAACCAGCGAACCATCCCTGACCAATACACCACACCAAGGATTGATGATGCCTTAGACTGTCTTTCCGGAAGCAAGTGGTTTTCAGTTCTGGACCTTAGAAGTGGATATTATCAGATTGCAATGGCCGAGGAAGATAAAGAAAAGACTGCTTTCATCTGCCCTCTTGGGTTCTATCAATTTGAGTATGACAAATAAAGTGAATCTTTAGAGGTCCTTTAAGTTCACAAAACTAATACCGAATGCTTTATTTAAATGATAACATTTGTTGAAATGCTTATAGACTTTTATATTAGCAGGATTAAGATAAAGTCTGAGTTCCACATGAATGAATACAGTTATTTGCGCACAGGAAATGAATCACAGTATGAACAGATAAAGCTTGCATGGCTCCATGCTGTTATAGTCATAATGTCATTGACACTTTGTGTTAAATTGAGATTTAAAGAGGATCTGGTGTACTGTGTATTCCAAATCCGTTTTAATGTGCTGCAACATTGCCTGGAATGATCCAGTAGGAAGTCGGCCAAGACACGTTGATAAACTACACCTAAGACAATGAGAAATGTGCAAATGGTTAGACTGACAAAGACATTCAGAGACAACTCATTGAAGCCATTGTTTGTTTTCGTGAACCGTTACTGCTTTAACCTCCTTTAGCATATTGAATAAAGTTGAATCTAGACGATATGCGCATGTGCCAGAGCAATGCATGCCAAAATCCGAAATCTGTTGAAGTTTTACAAGTGCTTACACTATCTGTCACTTCTTCTCAGATTAATCACACACAAACTGAATGTCAACAGCGTGTTCCTACTGTATCTACACTGAATCTGATAGAATACATGTTAAAGTTCTGAAAGAGAAATGTGACGGATCTGTTAATGTGGTCTTTCATAATGCGATGAGGAACATCTTGACAGTCAGACTGGAGGAACAGACTGGTGAGAATACTGCAATGGTCTAATGTTCCTCACATAGGCTGTTCTTTACGTACATTCAGACTTCTGTTTGCTTAAAAGACAGGTTTACAAATGACTGTTTTAACATATTAACTTCATTCACACTTAAATTGATCGTTTTCATCAAAGACATTTGATTTCCGAGTTTGAGCGCGGCTATAAATTGCAATGCTTGGTCATTTTGTGGAAGAATTGTTCATCAGTGGTGTTTGCTAATGTAAGCATCGACATGACTTCTGATGGTATAGGTTTAGGAATTGGAACAAACCTCGAGTTATTAAACTTTGGTGCACATACAGGTGTGATTGACACAGGTTTCTGTGTCTTCTTCTTGTCATGTCTTTAACATGAAGCTCAGCCTTGGAAAACTGCGGTGTGACCCTTTCTCAAAACATCTGTGTTTGTGTTCTTCATAAAGTGAGTGACACAAGGGAAAGTAACAGAGAACTTCAAATAAGGGGTGAACTATTCCTTTAAGATGTCTTACACTACCATTGCAAGTCTCCAACGCTCCATATCAACAATACAAGCGATGGCGACACCTGCTGGATGAATCCTTTTCCTACATCTGGCCAACATTATTCTTCAATGGTTCGTTGTGTGTACATAATTACTCTGTCCTCATTTGTTTTTGTGGACACCTATACAGTGACCGAAACAATGTTACACCCAGTTGTTTATTTAAATGAATGATAAATTTTTAAATTGGAGTTACTAGATTTGAGTAATATAAAATGCATGTCGTTATGATGAAAGCTTATTATTTTTCTAAATGAATAAACAAACATTTACAGCATAAAAAGATTATTTTAAACATAACGAATGAAAATAACAACACATGACCACATACAGTGGGCTCTAAAAAAATCACAGAGATCCCATTAAAGCGATAGGCTTGGTTCACACAAAAATGAAAATTCTTTCATCATTTATATTTCTTTCTTCCACAAAACACAAAAGAAGATATTCTGAAGAATGTTGGTAACCGAACAATGCTGGCACCCATTCACTTTTATTGTAACAATGCAAGTCAAAAGGTGCCATTTAACAACATTCTTCAAAATATCTTCTTTTGTGTTCTGCGGAAGAGCTATCACTTTAAGGCAAACATCAAAACGTCACTTTTTGCACAATTTGTAGTTCACATCAGCTCCAATGTGTGCTGTCATAACATCAAATACTGTTGAAAATACCAAATACTAACAATTATTTACAAACACTGAGAAATAGCTTAAGTTTGACTTTCAGGCCACACACATACTGATAAACACAGAGACGATTAAATGCGAATGTAAGTTGCTTTAGCTAGAAACATCTGCCAAATGTATAAATGTTAATATTCTTTTACACACAAATTGTTTGTTTATGTAAGCAAGATACACAAACAATAAAAAATCACTTGTTATTTACCCTCCCTTGTGTTAGTCAGATCTCATGAGTAAATCATGAGAAAATAATGAACTATGCCCTTTAAAGAATTTCTCGAAAGACTTTATTTGAGCACACTAAACGTATATCTTTAAAGATAAAGTGTGTAATATATATACCACTAGTGTGACTAAAAAGAGTTGCGATTGTTAAATAATGAGGTTTTTAAGTCAGTTTCTTAAACACATAGTCCCGCCCCAAATTCATACTATTGGTTGAACCATGTGGCTTTGACAGGTGTTCAACCAAAATAACAATATTTGCATTTTTATGAGAGAATAAACTGCATGTCTAACTGAACAAAACACGCGTCACCTTAAAAAGCCCTCAGTGTCTCTCTCCGCCCTCCAGCATCACTTCCTCACTTCACCTCCATCACTTTTCTCTTATCTGCAGACATTGGGGAGTCACATTGGTCGACACGAGAGCAAAAGCTGCGCTTACGTAACATGTCTCAGCCCTTCAGGCACTTATTCCCCCCTCTCTCTCTCTCTCTCTCTCTCTCTCTCTCTCTGTGTACTATCAAAGCCTCTTCCTGTTCTCTGTCTTCACAGTTCCTCCCCAGACAAGATGTGATTGGATGTAAAAGACATTTCAGAAGCAAAAATGGAAATGGAAAGAGGAATTACATTTTCGTATGATTTTTTTGTGCTTGTATCCCCTCAGGACACTTCGTGATTTGTCTTTCTCTGACTTGAGTTTAATGATTTAAAATAACTCTATACGTACAGGTCAATACTGAAGGGGAATAAATACAAAGCTGTAGAATGAATTTATCTGTAATTTCCAGTTCCAAGTACAATTTTGATATCCAATGATATCCAATTGTAAGAATACAACAGGAATTTAAAACACGCAGATAAATATACATAACATTTGTTTATGCTTTTTAAAAGGGGTTATGATTTAATATAAAATAAGTAAGGGATAATATACATGCAGCCGGTTATTATCGCAGAAATAAAATATAATATAACACACACACGCATACACACACACTCACACACACACGCACAGGCATGTAATTAACTATTTGTAAGTGTGAGTGGCAAGAGGGAGACAAAGAGAGAGAGAGAGAGAGAGAGAGAGGAGAGAGAAGAGAGAAGAGAGATAGAGAGAGAGACTTTTTCTCTTTTTCTCTTTTTCTCGCTCTCTCTTTTTCTCTCTCTCTCTCTTCTCTTTCTCTTTCTCTTTTGTCTTTCTCTTTTTTCTTGAGCTCTCTCTCTCTCTCTCTCCGAGTTCGAAGAGCGTGCTGCTTCATCAGGCCTGTATTGATTTCTCTGCAGAAATCTATTTACATGTAATGAACAGTGAGCCACATTCTCCCACAGAGGCATCAGAAATGAGGAAATAGATTCCAGAGCCTTGATGATATAACTGTGAAAAATCAACTGTAAACAATACCTTGCCCAAAACCCTTTCTTCTCTTCAGTTGAAAATAGCCTTGACAATCTATATTTGTCGGGTGAGTGAGAAAATGCATTCTCAAAGTCATTCAGACTCACAATCAAAATGAGTCGGGTAAAAATTAATGGCCAAATCATGAAGTATGATTGCTTTCCCTCCACCGTGATTATATTCTGCCATGCTACAGTGTCAGTGTGACAACGAAGACAAGCAGAAAACCAAGATGCTCACAGGCTTACAAGCACTGTTTACTTTTATAAGATGCCCTTCTAATGTATTGAAATTAGCAGAGATTGAAATCAGATTTATTTGTGGATGAAATTAAAAGATTTGCCTTTGGTCTCTGTGCATAAATCAATGTGCCTTTGGCAGTTTCAGTTTTATGAAATTTGACTGAATATGATTCCATACTCCCTACTGTATGATTTCCCACAGTGCTGCTCCTAAAAAAAGTGAAGAACATTAGGCTTATAGACATGCAACGCACAAATCAATTTTATTTTCGCTTATACACTTACATGTATTTTTTTACATTTATTCTCAATAATTGTTTTATATTTAGTCACATTTATAATTAATTCAAAATTATTTTTAGTTTATAGTTACATTTTTAAAATATGCTATATTCTTTAAGCATGTCTGGGCAGCTGATTTTTAACGCAACATTTACTTGTTCATTTTTGACTTGCGTAGCTGTCCTACGTTTGCATTGACTATGCAATGCACAAAAATCTACGCAGAATTCAGTAATTTTGGATGAGCAAACAATTTCTACCCAAATTTCCAAACAACAGACGAATGAATATAAAACGTCAGCGTGACACTAATTGAACACTATAATGCATCAAAATGACCAAAATGAATACTGTTTTTGTTTTTATATAGACACAGGCTAAAATGCTCTATTTTGATTTGGCTGAGATTTTCCTGGCCTTTAAGAGATGTTTGTTGACCTTATACGCGTGATAAACAGGGCTAATGATGTTTAGAGTGGTCATGCCCATGCAGCATTATATTAATGAGATGACAGTGTGACTCAAAGCCCCCAAAGTCAATTTCCCTCTATTGGGCACTGGATGCATTCAGGCAAAATGCATGACTGTTTATTTTACGGTTAAATTAAGTATTGGGGCATTTGCACTGCAAGAAGGATTTCTGGAGTATTTTATTTTTTATTTTGGTTTGTGAAAAGCACATCTGAGGAAATTAAATTCGTCTGTGAGTCAGTCAGAGTTAAAAGGACGAGAAATGCTGCAATTATGAAGAGTAAAAATGGGAATAAATGGGGTCATTAGCTGTGGCACGGAGAAACTCAAAAAGCTCAGAGCTTTCCCTAAAAATCTAACATTATAGCAGCATTTTAGAAACCCTGTCAAAACAGATATGAGACATTTGTACTCTTTTTCCTTAAACGCATACTATATTCCTCAGCTATCAACACAAACAGCACAAACAGAGAAACATTCATTGCTTCTGTCACGTAAAACAGTATATCGTCCAAAACCTGTTAAGGAATTGTCAGGGTCATATTACTCTCCAAAAATATTTTTTTATTTCATAACATTTGTGTCAAAGCATCAGTTATAGCAATTATTGCATTTGTTCATTTTTCCAAAAATGATTTCAAATCATTATTTTGCACAGACCTGTTTGTTTTGGTACCTTCTTTTGGACCGGCCGTAGACTTTTCATAGACACATGTCTTTGTATTCCTAATGGTATTCTCTGTTACCTATCCCCCATTTTTGCATTTTTTACATTTTCGAATAAGAATTATTGTTCAATTTGACTCATACAATGTACTTGGATTTCAGGTTTTGCTATTTTTGTGGGGACATTTAATCCCCAAAATGTAAGCTACACCTGTACACAAGTCACTGTCTCTGTTGACAGCAGGAACACAATGTGCAAGACGAATGATAAAGCCCCGCCCACAACACAGTCTGCATCACAACATCATACATCGTTTCTCACAGTAAACGCACAAATACACGACATGACAGCTCGCGTTATTTGTGCAATGGCGTGCGCTGTCCATCAAGGGGCAGTGTTCCGCCGCGCCGCGCAAATCCACAAGAAGCGCGCACGTCCGCCCGCCCTCCGCACTCGAGCTCTGTCTGCCCTTTATCGCACCCTGCACCTTGGAGGGGGGTAGAGTGAGCTCGCTCCCGATGAAAGAATGGACTAAATCCCTCCTTTGATTTCGCCTTTTTTTGGGAAGGAAAAAACTGCAGCCAGACGCGCAAAAACGAGAGGAAAGAAACCGGTCTGAAAACCCATTTGAGAGGAGATGAGGATGAAATGTTTATTTTGTAAAAACGTAAAAACATTCCTCTTGGAATAAAATCCAAGCAGTGATTAAAAGTGTAGTTTACCCAAAAGGCAATTCATATGGTTACAGAACTAAAAATAATGTGTTGGGAAGACTTGGCACATTTGGCTTGATCCTCACACTGTAGGCTACATCATATAGCCCACTTTAGCTGCAAGGGCTGTCAAGTTCGAAAAGGGACAAACAGTTAATAAAACGTGATTCACTTGGAATTTTTAGTCATTTTTACCCTGCTCGTTGCATTTTTTTTACATAGAAAAGAAAATATTTTAAAAGAAAGAAAAGTACAGAAGATTGTTGTGAGAAAAGGAATAAAACCAAAGGGAATTTGTTTAATGCAAGTATTCTTTCAATGACCTGCAACAACTACAAAACCCTGGACATTTAGATCGCTATCAATTTGGCATATACACAACGTCATTTATATGTCTCAATCTACTGGTTCAGGAGTTAAATATGTCCTAATGTGGCCATTTCACAGGCAGGCCGTGAGTAAATTTTTCCCATCAGTTTGATGCCAGTGGCCTCTGTTTGGCCCAGTTCTCCATGATTTATGTTGACAAGTCAAATGTAAGGCTTGAAAAGACATCCATCTTCCCTGGAGAGCCCAGGAACAGCAGCACAAAGAGAGAGGTATGGCTCCACGGCGAATAAAACACGCTCTCATTTCCATCCCAGTCTCAGAGTCAAAGATCTCATTCACAGCGACGAGATTCATCTTTGTTCCAGAGATTAAACTCTATTTGATGGATGCACTTTCTTTACCCATGTGAACGTGGAAGGTGTCTCAAAACGGCTCTTGCCTGGCGCTGTTCCGCAAATGCTTTCCAGAAACGCGTCTGTGCTTAAGTGAAACAAACTTTAGTGTGTAACTCGTCCCGCACTGTTTGTTATTGACGTAATAATTGTGATTCACAATTTACGCCTGGTAGAATAAAAAATGGTAAAAATGTAGACGGATGAAAGAAGGAGGGGTCTAAGCTATAGAGATCAAAATAAACTAGAGATAATAAGTGACCAACTGGCATTGCCCCTAAAACACATAGCAACCACTTAGTAACTCCTATAGCAGCCACCCACAAGGATGGGAAAAGGGAATCTTGCACAGATGAACGCAAGTCTTATTTTAGAAAATGTAAACAATAGAAAAGAAAATTGTAATGGACATTATTTTAATTTTTTTTTTTTTTTTTTTTTTTGCATTCCAATTAATATTAATCAAACCGCAGAGTTTTTGCCATAATAACTAAAAAAATACAGATAACTAACACAAACAAAACAAAATAAAAACATGATAACATAATAAAAAACATTGAGTTATCTCATTTTGGAACCAAACGCTTCATTTGATGACACTATTATAACTTATTATTTGAATCATGATTTTGTTCAAACTGATGATCTAATTTGTGTTTGTTACATTTTTATTACATTTTGAATGGTCATCTGTTGTTCAAGCTACTGTATATGTTCTACATTTTCCTCGTGCATATTTTGAGACTACTTCCGGAGCTCATATCCCATCAGCCATAATGTCATACATCTCGCATCTCATACAACACTAGTCTTCAATGCAGCACTTGATGTGTTTGACAGGTGCGCTGTTAGGTTTGGAAATATGGCACGTGTCTCCTCACATCATGATATCATCTTCCTGTCAAGACGGACCAGAAGATGCTGATTCCTGCAATTTCAGAAGGGCCGCGGGAAGAGAGATAGCACTTCAGGCTTGACTGATTATTACCACCGTATTTTGTGATAAAAGTAGCAAAACCTAGAAACTTCAAGATATTAAAGATGAACAGCCAAATAATGATCACTGTTGAGGAAATAACGCATTTGTGAGGAAATGCCTCTTCTTTTGGTTCACTATTTCTCCCAAAAAAAAGAACAAAAAATGATGTGTAAACGATATTAATTGGCCAAATGGTGCTATTTTTAAACCGGCCAAAGACGCAACTAGCTCATCTTGACATTTGTGTCTCTATGGTCCTATAGAAGTGAAAAAGCTTCAGCGTGAAGTAAATGTGCAGTAATATGTTCTATTCATCTTGCTGACAGGTGGAGCGCACGGTGTTTTTCTCCTGCTGGAGCTGTGAAATGAAAATGTATCCTCTGAAACATCTCATTCAATAACTCTTACAAACACTAACAGTATAGTGCTTTCTCATGTTTACCTGCAATAATGTGTTAGTTATTTATAGATGTCAGTCATGCAGATTTCTTCTGTCCGTTTGCATCCTGTGTCTCTGTCAATGTGTTGTTTATTTCATTTTCATAACATTGAACATACATCTTTAGCAATTCATTGATCTCTTAAGGTGCTGTAGATGTAATATTCTATCTGCACTTTTTGCAATTGCTGCTCTTTGTACACATGCAGACTGCCCAACATCCAGCATCATGAGCTTGAATTGCCCTGTTAGACCTTTTTTGGTTTGCAAAAATGAAAACAGAAATAATATTCAAATCCTTGGCTATTGCTCTCCAAACTCCCCCTGTTGCAGGATGGAAGAGCCTGTCAGATGGAAAACACTGTTTCACAGTTTATTAACAAGCACGGAAAGTTCAACATCTGAAATATTTCAGGTACCCTTCACCTGGTTAATGGCACCCCTAGGATTCAGTTTATTAGTGGCTGGTGACTGGTGAGGCTTGAGGGAACACTTTGATCCAGACCTCAGATGGCAAATTCTCCGTTTGCCTGGCTGTGATCTAAAGTGCATGTCCTTGACTGGCCCAGTGTCTTTGAACATTTAAATGGGTCAATGTTTGCTGGTTACCATTTTTCAGTTAGCCCTATACTATAAAGTGACTATACCATGTTAACCCAAAAAGCAGCTTCCTTTATCAATGCCTTTTAAGTTAACTCTTTGAAGGTTCTTATGGGGGTCATATGGCGCGAATAGGTGTTTTTCTGTGTCTTTGGTGTGTTATAAGTTGCCCATGCATGTATCAGACACGTAAAATTGCAAAAATTAAAGTGTCGGAACAAACGATCCATTCTAGCTAAAAGCAAATGCTCACACAGACCTGCCTGAAACACCTCCTGTAACCACACCCCCACAAATCTACGTCACTTCGTAACATGATTTGCCTAAGACCGCCCAAATCTAAACGCAAGTAAAGTGGGCGTACTTTAATCTCATTGTATCGTCACCGCCGCAGACATGTCGCGGAGACGCTGTGTTTCGTTGCGAAAATAAAGACTCTTTGTTTGCCCTGCCAAAAGATGAGACAACTAAAAACGAATGGTTACTTTTTTTGTACACTTTTCCAGAAAAGTACAATCCAAATGTTCAAGTTTGTGCAGCGCATTTCACCGACGATTGCTTCACGAACGTGGGCGAGAGATTAAGACCGGCTATGCACGAAAGCTTTTGTTAAAAAGTGGGGCCATTCCAACCATTAAAACTTCGCTGGTGCTTCAGATTCGCAGCCTGTGGGTATATTTTCATTGTAAAAGACTTTGCTACGGACTAACGCGGGTTGAGTTTGTCGTGTGTTTGTGATCTCCAAATGCCGACATGCGCGCAACGTGAAATGAGACAACATAAGTCCTAATAATCAGTATTATTGTTCCAACTAGAGGCAACAAATGTCGTGTTTATAATGGGGTTAAATGTCTTTGTTGAGTCACGACGAGACGTGGCGTAACACTGGTTGATCAAGGAGGGCAAAATTAATTATTTATACCATTCCCTGCTGTAATGCGAGCTTGTTTCTATCTCACACAAACTCTGTATGATGTATATGGTTGTTTGTTTATAGTCTTTATTACGTTGTATATAAAAGGTAAAAATAGTTAACTATAGTTTTAAACTATTTAACATAATATTTTTTAATAAAACCTTACCAATCCTTTACATCCTGCTCAAGTCGCGCTGGCAAAGTTGATGTATCAGCTTGAACATCTTCATTGTCCGGGTCAGAATCGGCCTCGAATTGATATAAGGAAGTACCGATGACATTTGATCACCTGTCAGGGCAATTGCTCTGGAACCTGATGTTCCAAATATGGTAAGAGGCGTTACATTTCCGTCACACGCTTACAGTATTCCACCAATCCCTATGCACTGGATAACTGGCCAATCATAGCACACCTCGCTTTTGAGAGCGATGAGCTTTGTTAAAAATCAGTGGGTTTCAGAGAAGCGGGGCAAAGAGGAGATACAAACATGCACGGTATGTGGAAAATACAGCGTTTTTGAACCTAAATTCATGTTTGCACATTGCATTACATCTAAAACAAACCATCCATCCATCCATCCATCTTCTTCCGCTTATCCGGGGCCGGGTCGCGGGGGCAGCAGTCTAAGCAGGGACGCCCAGACTTCCCTCTCCCTAGACACTTCCTCCAGCTCTTCCGGGGGGACACCGAGGCGTTCCCAGGCCAGCCGGGAGACATAGTCCCTCCAGCGTGTCCTAGGTCTTCCCCGGGGTCTCCTCCCGGTGGGACATGCCCCGGAACACCTTCCCGGGAAGGCGTCCAGGGGGCATCCGGAAAAGATGCCCGAGCCACCTCAGCTGGCCCCTCTCGATGTGGAGGAGCAGCGGATCTACTCTGAGCTCCTCCCGAGTGACCGAGATTCTCACCCTATCTTTAAGGGATCGCCCAGCCACCCTGCGGAGAAAGCTCATTTCGGCCGCCTGTATCCGGGATCTTGTCCTTTCGGTCATGACCCACAGCTCATGACCATAGGTGAGAGTAGGAACATAGATTGACCGGTAAATCGAGAGCTTCGCCTTGCGGCTCAGCTCCTTCTTCACCACGACAGACCGGTACAGCGACCGCATTACTGCAGAAGCTGCACCGATCCGTCTGTCAATCTCCCGTTCCATCCTTCCCTCACTCGTGAACAAGACCCCCAGATACTTGAACTCCTCCACTTGAGGAAGGAACTCTCCACCTACCTGAAGTGAGCAAGCCACCCTTTTTCGACTGAGAACCATGGCCTCAGATTTGGAGGTGCTGATTCTCATCCCAGCCGCTTCACACTCGGCTGCAAACCGTCCCAGTGCATGCTGAAGGTCCTGGTCTGATGGGGCCAGCACGACGACATCATCCGCAAAGAGCAGAGATGATATCGTGTGGTCCCCAAACCCGACGCCCTCCGGCCCCTGGCTGCGCCTAGAAATTCTGTCCATAAAAATTATGAACAGATCCGGCGACAAAGGGCAGCCCTGCCGGAGTCCAACATGCACCGGAAACTAGTCTGACTTACTGCCGGCAATGCGAACCAAGCTCCTGCTCCGGTCGTACAGGGACCGGATAGCCCTTAGCAAAGGGTCCCGAATCCCATACTCCCGGAGCACCCTCCACAAGATGCCGCGAGGGACACAGTCGAATGCCTTCTCCAAATCCACAAAAACACATGTGGATTGGTTGGGCAAACTCCCATGAACCCTCCAGCACCCTGGAGAGGGTATAGAGCTGGTCCAGTGTTCCACGACCGGACGGAAACCACACTGTTCCTCCTGAATCCGAGGTTCTACCATCGGCCGGATTCTCCTCTCCAGTACCCTGGCATAGACTTTCCCGGGGAGGCTGAGAAGTGTGATTGGAGCACACCCTCCGGTCCCCCTTCTTAAAAAGAGGGACCACCACCCCGGTCTGCCAGTCCAAGGGCACTGTCCCCGACCGCCACGCGATGCTGCAGAGGCGTGTCAGCCAAGACAGCCCCACAACATCCAGAGACTTGAGGTACTCAGGGCGGATCTCGTCCACCCCCGGTGCCCTGCCACGAGGAGTTTCTTGACTACCTCGGTGACTTCAGCCCGGGTGATGGGCGAGTCCGCCTCCGAGCCCTCGGCCTCTGCTTCCTCAATGGAAGACGTGCCGGCGGGATTGAGGAGATCCTCAAAGTATTCCTTCCACCGCCCGATGATATCCCCGGTCGAGGTCAACAGCCGCCCCCCTCCACTGTAAACAGCGTTGGTAGGGCACTGCTTACACCTCCTGAGGCGCCGGACGGTTTGCCAGAATCTCTTCGAGGCCGACCGATAGTCCTCCCAGGCCCGAGTTTTTGCCTCCCCAACCACCCGGGCTGCAGTCCGCTTGGCCTGTCGGTACCTGTCAGCTGCCTCGGGAGTCCCACAAGCCAGCCAGGCCCGATAGGACTCCTTCTTCAGCTTGACGGCATCCCTTACTTCCGGTGTCCACCACCGGGTTCGAGGATTGCCGCCTCGACAGGCACCGGAGACCTTACGGCCACAGCTCCGAGTGGCCGCGTTTGACAATGGAGGTGGAGAACATGGTCCACTCGGACTCAATGTCTCCAGACTCCCTCGGGATCTGGTCGAAGCTCTGCCGGAGGTGGAAGTTGAAGATCTCTCTGACAGGCGATTCGGCCAAACGTTCCCAACAGACCCTCACAGTACGTTTGGGTCTGCCGAGTCTGTCCAGCTTCCTCCCCCGCCATCGGATCCAACTCACCACCAGGTGGTGATCAGTTGACAGCTCCGCCCCTCTCTTCACCCGAGTGTCCAAGACATACGGCCGTAGGTCAGATGAAACAACTACAAAGTCGATCATCGACCTCCGGCCAAGGGTGTCCTGGTGCCATGTGCACTGATGGACACCCTTATGCTTGAACATGGTGTTCGTTATGGCCAAACTGTAACTAGCACAGAAGTCCAATAACAGAACACCACTCGGGTTCAGATCAGGGGGGCCGTTCCTCCCAATCACGCCCCTCCAGGTGTCACTGTCGTTGCCCACGTGGGCGTTGAAGTCCCCCAGCAGAACGACGGAGTCCCCAGTCGGGCGCTTTCCAGCACCCCTCCAAGAGTCTCCAAGAAGGCCGGGTTCTCTACACTGCCATTTGGCCCATAGGCACAAACGACAGTGAGAGACCTATCCCCGACCCGAAGGCGCAGGGAAGCGACCCTCTCGTTCACCGGGGGGTAAACTCCAACACATGGCGGCTGAGCTGGGGGGCTATAAGCAAACCCACACCAGCCCGCCGCCTCTCACCATGGGCAACTCCAGAGTGGTGAAGAGTCCATCCTCCCTCGAGGAGAGTGGTTCCAGAGCCCAAGCTGTGCGTAGAGGTGATCCAGACTATTTCTAGTCGGAATCTCTGAACCTCACGCACAATCTCAGGCTCCTTCCCCGTCAGAGAGGTGACGTTCCATGTCCCTAGAGCTAGATTCCGCGTCCAGGGATCGGGTTGTCGAGGCCCCCGCCTTCGACTGCCGCCCGATCCACTTTGCACCGGCCCCTTACGGTCCCTCCTGCAGGTGGTGGGTCCACGGGAGGGTGGCCCCACGTCGCTCCTTCGGGCTGTGCCCGGCCGGACCCCATGGGGGGAGGCCCGACCACCAGGCGCTCGCATACGAGCCCCAACCCCAGGCCTGGCTCCAGGGTGGGGCCCCGGCTGCGCCATACCGGGCGACGTCACGGTCCTCCAATTAATTGTCATCATAAGGGTTTTGTGAACCGCTCTTAGTCTGACCCGTCGCCTAGGACCTGTTTGCCTTGGGAGACCCTACCAGGGGCATATAGCCCTAGACAACATAGCTCCTAGGGTCTTTCGGGTGCTCAAACCCCTCCACCATGGTAAGGTGGCAGTTCAAGGAGAGGCTAAAACAAACCATAATATTCATTTTAGCCGTGTCATTTGACCCATGTAAATGGATTTCTGACATGTGAATACACAGTTAAAAATATAGAAGAAAAGTAAGCGCGTTTCACTACTGCATCAAAAAGAAAATGCGGTTGTAATAATGCTATACACCAGATGTCATTGTGGTCTAAGGGAGTAATTTATTTTATTAAAACATAATAATGTGCATTTATTTAAAAAATATTCAGTGCAACAACTACTGATTTATTTATGAAAATTGCAAAGGGTTGGTTGATTCAGGTAGCATCCAAAACACAAAATATGGAATACTTTATTGCAAAGATCTATTGCTTTCTAAATTTTCTTTGACCTTTTAACCTTACAACAACATCTTTTGTCCATACTAATAACACACACTCTCACAGTTAATCGCTCTCAGATCTGCACAGCAGGCGTACTGATAAGACTAACTGAAGGGCTGATTACAGAGACAAAACACTGACCGAAATGACAAAATATCAGCAGAATTGCAAAACCATTCGGTTGATAGGTACTGTCAAAAGCTCTGGATCTGAAAGTCTAGTAGAACATGTGAATTTTTCTTCTTTAAAAACAAATATTTCTGAGCCATTCCTCCATTCATTGTTAGGATAGGAAAAAATCTGGCCGAGACACAGCCGTTTAAAACTCTGGAATCTGAGGGTGCAAATCAAAATATTGAGAATTTAAAATAGTTAATCGGAGGCCTGTAGCAGAGGCCATCCACTCACAAAAATAAAGTTTTGATATATTTATAGTTGGAAATTTACTAAATATCTTCATGGAACATGATCTTCACTTCTTTTTCAAAATCGATCATTTTGAGCCATACAAAAATATTTTTGGCTATATGCTAAAATGTTCCTGTGCTACATAAGACTGGTTTTGTGGTCCATGGTGACATATGAATGCAGGTCTTACAGTAGCCTATGCTTTTCAGTAGGAGCAATTAAGCATTTACAGACAAGCATTTGAAGCAGAGCTATCATTTAAAGGTCCAGTGTGTGATTTTTTGGAGGATCTATTGACATAAATGCAAATATAATTTTCATAACTATATCTTCAGAGGAGCATAAAGAACTTATATAATGAAGCGTTATGTTTTTATTACCTTAGAATAAGCTATATCTGTCTACATACACCACGGATGTCCTTATATGGATTCTTCCATGTTTTTTCTACAGTAGCCCTGAACGGACAAACTGCTCTGCAGAATGCGGTTCATAAATATGTCATCTCTTTCTGCAAAGAAGCGGAAACGTGACGACATCTTAGTCCTGTGTCAGCCACCGTAGTGCTTCGAATGGGAGGGGTGGAGGGAGCCGTTGGATGCAATTTGCAACCTCACCACTAGATGCTGCTAAATTCACGCAGTGGATCTTCAAAATGATTTAAACAGTTTTGTTCATTTAAAACTAATAAATATAGGCCTGAATACTATTTGAAAACTCTAAAGTGAGTCATGTTGTCTTAGCAATTAAATGGAATATGTTTGAGAAACTGAAAAATGATTCATCATAAAATTCCAAAAGCAATATTGTTAAAACTATCAAACTGAAAAGAACAGAAAAATGAAATTATACAAATAAAAGGCTATTTGACATACTAACAATCTGCGCTGTATTTACTGAGGGGTCCTGTGCTGATCTATGCAAATGAATTTAAAATCAATCTGCCTAAAGCCATTTTATTTATCATACTTGGAATAATGAGGCCGGGCTTGGCCCTGTAATTGTATTTTTTGTGATGATTACTGGTTTCTAAATTCAGATTATTACTGTTTGTGTGCTGAAGGCAAGAAGCATTCTGATTGCTAAATGCTTTTAGTTTTCTCCATCTGATTTGTAGCACTACCAACGGTGTCTGTTTTAGGAGGTCAACACCTCAGAATTGGCCCAAAAGTAGATAGTAGATTATAAATCCAGCATCCCAATTATAAAAGATTGTCAGTCATAAATAAGGCCGTGGATGCGACAACCCTTTGGCTACAGGCAAGTGATGGACTCCAGCAGTGATAACACAGGCCATGTAAAGTCACAAACATATCTCAAGGCGTTACGTGCGAAACAACACAACAGTGCCAGCTGGCCTAAATGAAAGGAACATACAAGTTCCCCCGCGACTGGGCGAGAAAATCTGCCACCGACTGAAGCAGGCCAGCAGCCTGGCTTGTGACCTTGGCCTGGCGTGATGTGAGGTTGTCAGATTTCCAGCGCTGCAAGGCAAAGATGTGGGTTCCTCAGCTGGGACAGCGTTTGGGTTACATGAAGATTTGGCTTGAGGCCTCGGGGGTGCTGTTGTGATGATAGAGGTCTGCAGCCGTTGATATGACTTCAGGTCTTGCCTGAAAAGATGTTTGAGGAACTCTGTCAATCATGACCGTGCATCGTACCAGCTCAAGACGTATGATGATTGGCTAGAACGTGTTTTATAGGTCCTTTACATCAGGAGATGAACAACATCACCCATGAAGTCATCATTAAGCCTACTAACTTTTACAGTATACGTTAATCGAATAAAAATCTTCGTCTCTAAAAGTATTATTTTTCTATTCAGTAACATCAACAAACCTCTTATTTCTTAACTCCCCATTTTTAGTCACAGAAACCCCGGTTGTCCATCCATTCATTTCCCCCTTGAAGAAAGAGAACAGTACAAAGTTTGCCATGCCTTTAGTAAAACTATGGAGAGTTTATTAATAAAAAGGCTGGCTTCACAGCTCTCCCTGCTGAAATAAAAGGCATACAGCCTTAACTAAATGTATTATAAAAAATAGGTCACTAGTCATGCTTAGTGCAGTTCTCTAAGGCTGTTTGCCAGAAAGACTTCCCCAATCTTTTAGCACTTTAATGTAGCACGATTTCCTAACACTTCATGTGCACTCATACAGAAATTCGAACTTTACACTCTCCTTCTCCATCATAACTCATAAGGAAATCTGTTCCCTTTCTGTCGGTCTCTCGACGTTGTGTCGAAGACGACAGATGGGGTTCGCCCTTGGGAACCTATCAACTCTGACTACTTTTAGAAAAGGCCAATGAAATTGGCGAATGAAATTTGCATGCCGGGCTCCGCCTCCGGATGTCCGGTATAAAAGGAAGCCGGCGTGCTTCATTCACTTACCTTTTGTTCTTCAGAGCCTTCGCTCCTGACTACAACTGCTCGTATCTACATCGCCGGATTCTCACGACGTGGTGCAGCGGATCGTCCCTTCCTGCAGCGACTTTCCCCTGGGCGTCTCGGCGGTGCCAGAAGTGTTCGAGATCTTTCTAGAAGAAGCAATTTCCTTCTAAAAGAGCAAATTTCTCCAGCGTGGCATGTCCCGCTGTTCTCTCAGGTGCAACACACTCATCGAGGAGGGGGACGGACACGATGTCTGCCTCGGGTGTTGGGTTTCCAGCACGTTGAGGCAGCCGTTGTGGATACGTCCTGCCCGCGCTGCGGGCGGATGACGATTCAGACGTTGCGTCACAGGCGGCTGTCTTCCCCCGGGAACCAGCCGCCACCTTGTGTTGCTCCCCGTTTCGTGACAGCAGGACTACGGCCCTGCTGTCCGCTCCGGCAAGCACCAAGGGTGACATGAGGATTATTGCAAGCGCTAATCCGCCAGCCACTGGCTCACGGACCGCTCGTACCTCGCTCGTTTGATCGTTCCCCAAAAGACGGTCCAACTGTCTTGTTCCTCAAATTACGTGTCGGAAACGGCGCGTGATGATGAGATGTCCCTTGCAACGTTGGAGGGTGACTGACTGGCATCTTTGACTTTGATAATTCCTTGAAGCTCCCTCCCTCGGGGGGTCGAGATCAGGAAAAATCGGACGTCGAAAATGCCGGCCATGCTTTCCCGGGCCGCCGTGAGAATGGGGAGGTAGTGTACGCACTGCCCCCCCAACGCTCGCGGCTGGATACGCGGTACCTTGGGTTTGCGCGCGGCTCCAAGCCGCGCCTACCCATCACTGCCGTGTATACCGGAAGTGCATGAGGAACTCGGTAAGACCTGGAAACGCACCCTTCTCGGCGCGTACAGGTCGAACTAGTTCTGTCACCCTTTCTTCCCCTGTTGGTGGGTCAGCTAGAGGATATGTCGATGTCCCCCAGAGGGAATGTGCTGCTGCGGTCCAACCCGCAGTTGGCTGCCACCTGGGGGCTCGATCTAGACTCCTGTCCAAAGCATGTGGGCTTTCCGGTGTCCCTGATGCCGGGAGCTTGCACTGCTGCGGGCAGAAACTGCCCCTCTCTTCGCGCTACGGCGTGGAGGGGGGGCGGAAGCTGCCTCTCTTCGCGCTACGGCGTGGAGGGGGGGGCGGAAGCTGCCCCCTCTTCGCGCTACGGCGTGGAGGGGGGGGCGGAGGCTGCCACTCTCGTCACGCTACGGCGTGGAAGGAGTCCCAACAGGGCAAGACCGACCTGGCACTTATGCAGGAGATCCGCGCTGCCACCAAACCGCTTACGGGCGGCTAGGTCACCACGTGGGCCCTGGGTCAGACAATGTCCACACTCGTGGTCTGGGAGAGACACCTCTGGCTGAACCTTGCATAGATGAGTGACACCGAGAAGGTACGCCTTCTCGACTCACCCATCTCGCAAGGGGGGGCTGTTTGGTGATACTGTCGAGTTCGACAGTAAAAAGCAGACTGAGGGTATCAAGCATATCCTCACCTGCCGGAACTCGACCCCCCCTCGGGCTGTCGAGATTCCGTGCACCGTCTGCTCCCCAGCAGCCTGGTCCTCTTCGATGTTGACTGTGGCCCCGCTGGCCCACCGAAGAAAACGTCAAGGAGGAGACCACCACCCCGTCAGCAGCCGCGGCGGGAGCCAATGCGGCCCTCACGGGAAGACCCCAGGGAGAACGAGAACACCTTCAGGCTGGACCCCAGGTTTTGGAGGTCATTCAAGGACGGTCTTGCCCCGTCCCAACAGCCCACTTCAAGGTGTTCTCTCTCTCTCTCTGGCAGTTTTCACAGCCGCTCTCACCCTCTACAGGACGGTGTTCGGCAACTCGACGTTGCGTCATGGCGAGACACAGTGTCGAGGATAAACAGCAACTCTCTACACTCTCACAGACAGTGCACGTTGCTACATCATCGCCAGGCAGGTAAGCAGGGCCGATCCGGGGGTCGAGAGAGGACCCCCCCCGGGGGCCCCCCACAGCGGAAGATCCGCTCTGCCAGCCATCGAACCCCCCCGCGATGAAGCAGATTTTACCTCTAGGCCCCGGCCGGGTCCCTGGGAGTCTGACAAGACTTGCCCAAACCGCGACGTGGCTAGGAGATATGATCCGTCTCGGCTACCTCGTCCCTCTAGCCGTGATGTTCAACGGGTGGTGACCCTACATCGTTCTCAGAAAGGAGGGTTGCTAGATCTGCAGACCCTGAACAGGCACCTACTCAAGCTGCCAATCAGGATGCTACGCAGAAGCACATCTTGATGTCTACTGGATGTCAAGATGAGTTCATGGCAATGACCTAAGCGACACTTACTTTCATGTCTCGGTCTCGTAGGTCGGGCATGTCAGTACAGAGTCCTCCCTTTCGGTCTGTCCCTTCCCCGAGTCTTCACGAAGATCGTGGAAGCCGCCCTCACTTTCCTCCGGGAGAGAGGTGTGCGGGCACTAAACTATCTCGGCGAGGCGCTCGTGAGATTTGTTATGTGCACACAGGGACTTAGTGCTCTGGCACACAGATAGATTGGGACTATAGGTCAAACCGAGAAAGAGGCTCCGAGAAAGAGGCTCTCCCCAGGTAGAGCATCCTCTTTTTCGGCATGGAGATCATCCTCTTTTGGTAAGGAACTTAACTCTGCAGAGCGCCCTTAGCCGGTGTTGAGCTGCCTGGAGCGTTCCGGGCAGTCAGCGGTCCCTTTGAAGGTTCCTGGGACAGATGCATCCTCGACGGTGGTGGTACCCCTCGGGTTGATGCACATAGGACTGCTCAAAAACACTGGCTACAGAGTAAAGTTCTGAGGAAAGCGTGGCACACCGGCAGCAGGCGGATGGTGATTACGCCTCTCTACCGACGCACCCTCAACCCTTGGTCTTAAGTGATACGTCCCCCCCGCCCGCGGGGGCACAGGAGCCTGCGTCCGCGCTGGCTCCTGGAGACCTTTTCTCGAGAAGGCATGTCGACTGACACCTTCCTGCAGGGTTGAGAGCGCAGTGTGCAACGGGCACGCAGTATCGGGGCAAGGACGGCCCCGTCTGCGCTGGCATATCAGTGCCTAGAGTTGGCGAACGACTCGCCCGACGCCTCCTCCTCTGGAGTCAGCAGGTGATCCGCTCCCTGCGGGCCACACATATCCCAGGCAATCTGAACCAGACAGCCCACGGCTCTCTCGTCAGTTGACGCCTTGTGGAGAGTGGCGACTCCACCTCTGCGCACTCCAGCTCACGGGGTGCTGTTCGGGCAGGCTCAGGCACCTCTTGAACACCACCCCTTTCCACCTTGGCACTCCCTCCGAGACCTCCCTCGGCACGGAGGCCCTGGCGCATAGCTGGCTGCGCGACAAGCGGAAGGATACCTTCCCCCCAGTGAACCTCATTGCACAGATCCCGACGGGCCCAACCAGACTTGGTTCTCGGAGCTAATGCTCTTAACAACAACTCCCCCCTGACCGATTCCCCTGACGAAAGACCTGCTTTCTCGGGGGAAGGGCACGTTATGGCATCCCAGGCCAGACCTCTGGAGCCCCCATGTCTGGCCCCTGGACAGGACGAGAAGGTCCTGAGTTGGCTATCCCCCCTCCCTGTGGTGGAGCCATCACTCAGGCTTGGGCCCCTACCACTGGGGCCCCTTCTCATCCTGGTGCTCTTCTCGATGAGAAGACCCACGAAGATGCTCGATCGGAACAGTCTGTTCCTAAGGGACTGGAGACTAAACCTCTCCCCCTCCACACTGAAAGTGTTTGTAGCGGCTGCTCATCACTACTCAGTGGTGGAAGTCCCCAGGGCAGCACTACCTGATCAGTAGATCCCTAAGGGGCACGTGAAGGCGGACTCACCTCGATCACGCTCCGTACCCTCGTGGCGGGCTCAGGCCCTTCGAGCTCTCAGAGAGGCCGCTCTTCCTCATCACGATGAAGACGCTTCTCTTGTTGGCGTTCATCTCCAAGAGGGTAGGGGACCTACAAGCATTTTCCGTGTCCCCCGATTGCCTAAGATTAGGGTCCGGTAAGTCTCACGCTATCTTGAGACCCCGACCCGGCCACGTGCCCAAAGTTCCCACCACCAGGTGGCGAACTTGCAGGTGCTCCTTATCAGGGAGCTAGACCCAACCCCACTCGTGTTGTGTCCGGCATGCCAGCTGTGCCTCTACTGGAACCGCACGCAGAGCTTAGGGCTCTGATCAGCTCTCTGTCTGTTTCGGAGGTCAGCAGGGAGGACTGTCTCCAAACAGAGATTGGCGCACCAGACCGTGGACGCCGTCACTACGGCATCCCAGTCTCAGTTGGCCCCGGCCAGGGGCCTCTCTCTGGCAGACATCTGCAGAGCTGCGGGTTGGGCTACGCCCAAACACCTTCGCGACTCCACGTAAACTGGTATCAGCCCGCGTCCTACATGGCCACGTGTAGGACCGGCAGCCGGCTGGGCGTATGCCTGCGAAAGCATCTTTCCACCCTCCAGCAGGTTGGGTCAGTGTGTTATCTACCTCTCTTCTTACCCTACCTTGGTTAAGAACAGGTATCCTTTCCGCCTCCCTTCTTACCCATCTTCGTGGTTAAGAACAGGCATTCCATCCATCACTAAGCAAGCACCCCCTGGGGGTCGGCTGGGCAGAGCAGCCTTCCCCTTAGGCCGGGAGAACATATGAGCCATCAGAAGCCTCTAACCGGACCTAGTGCTACCGGACGTATGCAACACCCCCTCCCTGGGCTGTTCCGTCTGATGTATCCTCATGAGTTGGTTCCCACTCCTGGTAACCCATGACCTCCCCCAGGTGGACCTCCACCTCGCGGTTAACTACTCAGTCCGCACATTCCATGCGATCTTCCCTAAGGGCGAGACCATATCTATTCCACTGTATTCCTCCCCCCGGGTAGGAAGTGGCCTCTGCAGCGCATCCCTAATTAAGGAAGTTGCGCTTACCCGGTGGTACCCGATCCGGACGGCCTCTCGCCGGTAAAAGAGATAAGGCCCCATCCGTGAAAGGTAGCTGGTCAGGGCCTACCCATCTTCCTTCAGGAAGCTCTGGGACCCCCGACCCATCACACTGGAAGGTTACAGTTTCGCGAAAGCCTCGAGTTGACACGCCCAGGCCTGTTACCGTCGCTTCGCTAGAGATTGTGACGCGATAGGCGTTTTCCAGAAGAACCCCATCTGTCGTCTTCGACACAACGTCGAGAGACCGACAGAAAGGGAACGTCTTGGTTACGTATGTAACCTCGGTTCCCTGATGGAGGGAACGAGACGTTGTGTCCCTTATGCCACAACGCTTATCGCCCTCTGCAGTAGTCGTGAGAGGCTCTCAGGCTCCTCAGAACACAGGTAAGTGAATGAAGCACGCCGGCTTCCTTTTATACCGGACATCCGGAGGCGGAGCCCGGCATGCAAATTTCATTCGCCAATTTCATTGGCCTTTTCTAAAAGTAGTCAGAGTTGATAGGTTCCCAAGGGCGAACCCCATCTGTCGTCTTCGACACAACGTCTCGTTCCCTCCATCAGGGAACCGAGGTTACATACGTAACCAAGACGTTTTCCTTATGTAGTATCTTAATTCATTATTCTGATATGACAAACATGGATAGGCCTTAATGAAAAAACAAGCTTGTTAGTAATGCCTGCCAGTTTTGTATGCAATATAAATGAATAGACTGCAGGTTGTCCGTGGTCTAAGGTCATGCCTATATCACTTGTATCACATCAATTGCTGTCTTTCAAGAATCTTCTTGATATTGTCAGCGCATTCACTTTCATTCAATATAGATTCGTTCAAGATTATAGCTGTGAAGGCTGGTCAATGAGCAGACCTGTCATCTGAATGATTCAAAGACTCATTTCACGAATTTGTGTTTTGCCCTTATCGATGCAAATGTCAAAGTAAAGGCCACATGGTGTGCTTATCTGCTATGATGTAGGAGAATGACTACAATAAGATAAACAACACCGTACATGACCGGACGTATGTGGACACTCCTCTTGGTCTGAACAAAGCCCAGCCTTGGATCACTGAACGCTTTTGGGATGAAATGGATCACCAGCTGTGAGCCAGACCCTATCATCCAACATCAGTGCCGGACATCGATGATATTTTGAAAAATTTGTGGAAACAAGTTCCTACAGCCATGTTCCAACATCTAGAAACCTGAAGCTGTAATAGAAATCAACCAATAACATCTTATTTAGATATATGATTTTGAAATAAATTGTTTAAAATGGGCGATGTCCTTATGATCTTAGAAACTACCCTCGGGCATTAGATGTCATGATTCTGCCTCATCGTGTCATGTCTTTCTTGGTCTTGTGGCAGAATCATGGCAGGATTCCCTGTTTAATGTGGAGAGAGACATTTTGAACCTTCTGGCTTGCCATATTCTCTCTCCGGTCTCGTCTCTGTTCCCGCCCTCTTGTCTCCTCATTATTGATTGTTTATTAGCTCATGCCCCGCACCTGTCCCCTCTTGATGATGTGGAAAATCCAATTCAAAGTCAAGTCTAGTAAGTGTTTAGTTTAGTTTATGTCAAGTGTTGTTTAGTCCAGTATTAGTTAGTCTATGTCCTGTCTGCTTACTGTTATCTTGTTTTCTCTTTCTATACCCCATCGTGGGTATTTGTTTTTTTTTTCGTTTTTCGTGTTAAATAAATAATTTTTGTTAACCCCTGTAATTGTGCCTGCAATTGGGTTCTTCCCCCTGTGATTCATGCCATTAGATGTCATACAGTGAGGTACTCCACCATGAAGTTTCTTTTTGCTGTGTCACAATCATTTTTAAGATTCTTTATGAAATAGTCACATGCGGCTTCACAAATAGCTTGTTTATTACACAAATCACTGTTAGATTTTGTTAGAATAGGCAAACAACAACAACAACGACAACAACTAAGCTTATTACTTGTGGATTCAGAGCAACAACAACAACAACAACAACAACAAAAAACACTTTAGCAACAGCATAGTAACACCCTGGCAACCCACCCCCCAAAACAAATCCACACAAAAATACTGTAAAAATTGCAACATTCTAGAAATGTATAAACAATTCGCAAAATTACAAAAACTTTTAATAATTAATAATCCAGAAAAAGCCACCAAAAGGAGAGCAATGTGCTGAACACAATTTAGCATCCGTACAGTTATAACCAGTCAAAATATCCAGACAAACAGGAGTTTCTCACTGGCAAGCACCACTCGTTTACTTTGTTTTAAATACAAGAAAAAAAGTATGAATTTATTTGGAAATAAAAAGTCATTTACAAGAAGCAAATATCATGGCTGCTCAGTGATTTTGTACAGCTGTGCTGAGCACACCCTCTCAGTTTCTTTAACAGCTGGAGATGTGTGAATGTAATGGCTAGCCGTGCCGGTTTCAATCACCCTTCCATCTCCACCCCTGTGTCCCTCTTCACCCAGACCCCCTTCCTCTCTTGCCCCTCAGCCATCTCGCTGTGCCCCCCTTTTGGGACTTCTTAGCATCAGTGTGTGTCTAGGTAATTATGCTCAGGCCGGGACAAAAAGCGCATGGCACTACACATTAGCATAATGATTTACGAGGGAGGTCACGCAAGGCAAAGCGGAGCGGAAATTAGCTGCTCCAGGCAACTGGCAGCAACATCATTACGTTATGCAAAAGATGCTTGACGCTAATGCCTTAATAAATATGCTGCATTTAGATTTACACACAAGAGTGTTATCACTGGGATTAATGCAAATCTAAAAAATGACTCGAAAAGTTCTTCTTCAGAGTGGACTGTGCATGGACGGCGTTTGATAGCGTTTCTAGCTTTGAAGTAGACATGTACCAATAATGATAACCAACTGCGTATTGTTACCAGTTTTTGGATCTGAAATGATCTGGATCTAAAATTAGCTAGATGTTTTATTATAAATCACACACTTTGCTTAGAATAGATGTTATTTGAAAGCTTAGGATTTTAACTTTTTCAGGCATTAAGATGATCGTAATAACTTTTAAAGGCATTGTTCATCCAAAAATGTAAATATGGTTATGGTATAAGCCTGTATATGACTCTTTCTTCTGTGGAACACAAACTATAATATCTTTTGACATGAGCTCTTCAAAACATGTTTGTGGCACAAAATCTAGATCAAATGAGATGCAGCCCAACGCAAATACATCACAAACTCATAAGTTTTTCTCTTCATTATTGGTGTCAAAAATGTTTTTTTTCAGTTTAGTTTCAAGTAAAAATATCATATCACTCTAGCGCTCCAAAGGCAGATTTCCTCAGTATTAATATCATTGACCCAACAGCTATTCTTTAGAAGTCTTTTGTATCTCTTCCAACTTTTATCATATTTCACAATCTAAGATACCACAGTCTGGTTGGAAACGGATAAAGCGAAACCGATAACCGATCTCAGCTTTAAACATAACCACATTATGTATAAAAGTACAAGTAGGCTATAAAAAGAGCATTTCCCTTTTGCAGGCAGTTTCTGGAGCAGACGCCGCACAACAAATGCAGAAAAATTTCATAATATTGGAAAGTCTGCTACAAAATGGAAGCGCTGAAATTTCATAAATAACATCATCTAAGCCGATATTTAAATTTTAAATGAAGCACCATTAGCATTGGGTCCTTGTGAAAGGTTCAGCTTGTTTGAGCTATTTTTGGACTCGTTCAAAATAGCCACGAGACTCTGGCTGATTGCATTACTATGTAGATTGATGCAATTGCCAACCTCACCAGTTGCTGATTTGTACACTTGTGTGTTTGTTTCACACAAAAGGTGCAGTGAAACCTTGCCTTTTTGATTCCCAATCATTTCCTCACGTTTTTAAGAGGATGTTTTAGATGATGAGACATTGCCTTCTATACTCTTGAAGTCACAATAAGACAAGTTCATTCAAAGACGCACAGTTTTTCACGCAATTTTGTCGCACTGTATTGGTGCATAATACTGATTTAATATTATTGATGTCGGACTGAAACTTTTTCATAAATCATTTATATTAGTAACCCTTAAAGGTACAGTTTGTAACAATTTTGCAGTGAAATATCCAAAAACCACAAGGCCAGTGTTAAATATTTTGTTCAGCTGAGTACTTACAATATCTCAAATGTTTCCAACTATTTTTAAATCGTGAGAAAATCGCCATTCTAAACAGTGACACGGGGCTGTGCAGTCGCCTGTCAATGGCTTCATATCTGCGTTACCGTTTGTTACCGCCTTTACTGACGTAGAAACCGCATGACAACAGTGTCGTGGACAAATGCGGAAGTGGTGTCTAGCATCTAGCACCTAGATGGTTTCGAGCAGTCACTTATTTATGGACCACAATTATACGCAACATTTATAAAACTTTATTACTTTACATCATCCGCTCACATGATTTCTCGTTCCCGTTTGATTTATGGCCATTAGTGGTGGAGTTGAAGACAACAGATCCCAGCATTCCTATGGGATTCCTTTTGTGCCAATAAAAATGAAAGCAAACTTTAAAAAAACGAACGAAAAAATACAATGAGAAAGAAAAAAAACACTTTGATAATGAAAACAATGAACTCAATTGCACAAAAATGTGAAAATATTTTCGAATAAACTGCAATTTTCTTCGTTTTTGCAAATAATAGTTTTGAATTCGCTGCTAGATTTTTCATTCGCGCTTCTCAAGTTTTCGTTCGCCTTTCTGGCACAAATCTCACGTGTGGGCGGGATTTATGGCCACTTTACTCTCATTGGTTAGTAAGATTTTGATTGACAGCTCCCTGACCAGGAAGTCGATACTGAAGACAGTGCAGCGGATTAGAGAGCAATCTGCTTGCGGTTTTCTGTATTGTATTGTTTTAGTGTTTGTACTTAAATAACTTTCTTATTTTATTAGTATATTAGCAGGGTTGCCAACGTTCACGCACTTAAAGTAGGACACGTTTCCAGGCTTTACCACGCCGTAACAACAAGCCAACATCGAGTGAATACAGCTAGCCCGCCATATTCACATGCAACTGTACATGGGTTTAGAGGCCGTCAAGACAGAAGTCTATAGTTTATAATTACAATGATTTCAGGAAAACGAGATGCCCAGTGAGTTTTTAGGAGATATATAATAAAGTGTTATGCTTCCAGTTCATATTTATAATCGTGGTGGCATTTCATGTATTGTTTCTATCTTTAAATGTTTGTTTATATTGTATGAAGTCTCTATTCTTTAACCTGTTTTATGTAGGTGTGTGAATACACAATGTATTAGTTCATTGCAAGTGGCAGACTAAAATAAATACATTCTAAAGGCCTCTAATTGTGTCACCATATGAAATTGTTTTGTTTTAGCGTTTTAAAAACATAAATGCCATTTGAATGTATTGGCACTGTTTTATGAGGTGTCCTTTCAGTGAAAGTAAAGAAAGGGGTATAATACTGTACATTCACCATGAGTTTAAAGAGAAAGATACAGTAATTGATTTATAAGTGGACTTAGTTATTTAAAAGGAGACTGTATGCCAGAGCGACATCGTCATCCTCCTCCTCAGCTGGACACAAGTCACCCTCAGGTTCATTTATGTAACCGACACAATAAAATCGCTAAAAGTTGTAATCTCTGTAAAGTAACTATGCAGCAATGTTTTCATTTAGCACAACCCAATAATCTGTAACGTGTCTTTATTGGATGTTATATAATGCAAGTTGTTCATTCCTTTTTAAGAAAATAATCTTAATAGTCCATAAAATAATACCTGACAAAAAATATAAAGCACACAATGAATGAGCTAAGTTAAGACAGAATTGCTATTGTACAGGAATACAACTTTTAGTGATTTTCTTTATTATCTGAATTACATTAATTTACTTGAGGGTGAGGAGGACGATGATGAGAAAGAAGCTTGGATCCACACCGCGCATGACTTACCAACTTCAAATACCAATTACTAATATACTAACTAAATAACAAAGTAGTTTTAAGTACAAACAATAATGATAACAGCATTCAGATCGTTCTCTAAAATTCTTTATTTTTAAAAGTCTTCAGTATCAACTTCCTGTCAATCAAAATCTTACTAACCAATGAGAGTAAAGTGGCCATAAATCCCGCCCACACGTGAGATTTGTGCCAGAAAGGCGAACGAAAACTTGAGAAGCGTAAACGAAAACTCGGAAAGCGCGAATGAAAAATCTAGCAGCGAATTCAAAACTATTATTTGCAAAAACGAAACTTAGAAAATTGTTAAGAAAATTGCAGTTTATTCGAAAATATTTTCACATTTTTGTGCAATTGAGTTTATTGTTTTCATTATCAAAGTGTTTTTTTTCTTTCTCATTGTATTTTTTCGTTCGTTTTTTTAAGTTTGCTTTCATTTTTATTGGCACAAAAGGAATCCCATACATTCCACGCTCCTTCACATTTCAACATTCACACATCAAGCTACGCCATTGTTGTTGTTTTGATTGTGCGCCCTCTAGTGACGGTTTTTACAAACTATAGTTTTAATGTTTGTCGGTGGATTTTGCTAATATTTACCCAATAAAAGTATTAAAAAGAGGTTGTCAACTTTGACAACACAGAGGTTAAATATTGAAAAAATGCCGTGTTTTCATTTCTTATGAAGTGTTGGAGGTTTTAATCTCACAGCGACAAATTGTATATTCTAAAAAAAAGACATTTTACTTGAACTTGCTAGTCAAATAATTTATTTATAATCTATTCGAAATAATCTGTAGGAACTCTATTCTTTGCGGACGTCTACTGGAAATTAAATTCAGGCCACAAAAGTGCGCAGGCGCAGTACATCCTTAAAAATAAGGTGCTTAACGTGCCACATGGCGCGGTTGCGCATCAGGCGACCCGAGTTCGATTCCCGTCTCGTGGTCCTTTCCCGAACCCACCCCCTTCTCTCTGTCTCCCACTTCGCTTCCTGTCCTCTCTATCAACAAGCTGTACAAATAAAGGCAAAGCGCCAAAAATAAATCTTTAGAAAAAAAGCTGCTTAAAAGATTCTATACAGCGATGCCATCGAAGAACCATATTTGGTTCCACAAAGAACCATCTCTTTCTTACTTTTTTATAATCTAAAGAACCTTTTTTCGCCACAAAGAACCTTTTGTGGAACAGAAAGGTTCTTCAGATGTTAAAGCTTCTTTATGGAACCAAAAGGTGCTTCTATGGCATCGACAAACCTTTTGAAGCACCTTGTTTTTAAGAGTGTAACGTTTGTTTATGTTGTTGCCTTGAAACCGTCTATAAGTATTTTTACGAAATTCAAAAATCACACAGAAACAAGATTTTAAGTTTTATCACTTTTTTATTTGGCTACTGCCATTATTGCCATTCATACATATTGGAACCTTACCAACCGGACCCATGCTTCTTGCATTATCAACTGATGTTTGATTCTTTTGCATTTTATGAAGCGATTTGACCGGTAACTTTTTGACAATCTCCTAAGAAGAACAAATAGTTCAGAATCGGACATGACTATAAAAGTCTGAAAAGGCTGTAGCCAGAATCCTTTTGAAGAAAGTGAATGTTGAGTACCGCTGTCCCCATAAGCTTTCATGACTAGCTTAACCAGCAACCTTTTCTTTGTCTGTCAGCTTTGCCTAAGGTACATCTTGGTCAAGCATAGTTTACCAGCTAGGCCGTCAGTAAACCACTTCAGGCTGGTGTAAGCTGGTCTTGTAGTACAGGCGATACACATTGGCTTGATTTTGCTTTACTATTATGTGCTGTATCTCTTTAAATGTCTCTTTCATCAAGACTGCACGACACACTTCATTTGCCATGTGTATTTTTTCCACATTCTATGACATCATTGCCCATGTTCACATTAACAAGCCCTTTGTGAAGCTCTTGAGGGATCATTAGTATAATTGAAATGCTGGCATATCACCTATTGCCTAAAGCAATAAGAGAACACAAACATTAGATGAACTGTTTTGAGAATCGATAAATGTATTCCCTGCTAAATAGACTAATGAACGAACCAATTACTTATATTAGTGGAAATGGAAGGTCCCACTTGACTAACATTAAGTGTTTTCTGCTTTGAAGATTTTAATATGTCATACATGGTTAAACTCATGTTTGTGGCATAAGATGGTAAAGTAATTGCGTTGTAAATTTCATTACCACCTGATGGTTCATTAATACAATTACTAAATTAACACAATTTCGTAACGCAAACATTTTTATAACCTCAACCTTAGAAAGAGCGAGAAAGAATTGGATGGGGGAAAGTGTTGACTCGGCCTTGGAGAGAGATTGGGAATTAAAGTCCACACATTTATCTATAATCCTTGGGGTCTTCAGGCCTCTGGGATGTTGAATACATAAGTGCTTTGGTTGAAGTACCATTCCACCATTTCCAGGGCTTTCATGAAAATGTATACGGGTTTACATTTCATAAAGGACATTTAGGACTCGTAACTGCATTGCAGTTTATCTTGGCCACCATTAAGACAGAAAGAGTCTGTCTGTATGAACAAAAATATCAAGAAATGGCAGAAAAAGAGCCTAGACTTTGTGATCTAAATTTCTTTCTGGCCAAACCAGGTACAGGTTATTAGAGACATGACTCAAAGAACAAAGCAAAATACAGTTCTGCTTGCGGATATAGTTTGCATGCTTAATGGCACAAACAAAATTCTGAAAAAGAAGTTGCTAACCTGACACCTATACTGGGTGTAGTCTACAACCAGCCAATCAGATCCCAAAAGGCATTTTTTTTGGAAAATGCAGGAGGCTTTGGGTGGTCCATGGGCGTGCAGACCCCGGGATCAAGGCAATAGTGTGTCCTTAGCTTTCAGTGTCCTGCAAACTTAACCCATGTAGAGGAATGTCATTCTGTTGAGGAGATCCTTTGCTGCGCTAGCAAATGGAGGACAATTATCTGAGGAAGAAAAGCACAGTGGCTCTGGCCGACAAATGTAGCTTTTCCCATGCATGAAACATTATGCTCTTCCATCAGGAGCTAAATAACCCCTTGTTTTTCCACCCGAGGACAAGAATGGATTTCCAGGAAGCTCTCGTGGTGTATGGCACATGGTATATGTTCCATGAAATTCGGCCTGAAGAACTCCTGACATATTTTGTGAATTTTAATGAGTTTGGGTTGTTGGGAAGGAAGGCATTTGCACCTTGCTTGGCACTGCTTAAATAGATGCTAAAGATACATGGAGTGATTTGGCTTGAGTGAAATCAGTTTATAGAGATCCAGTCAATACAATCCACAATAAACAAAGGCTGTTTTTTCTATTTTAGGTTAATAAAGCTGATAATAAATCTTATATTTTAGATTTTACTATTTTGGTGTTATCAGTTTACTTTTTAGAACAACTTAAAGTAAAACCTATGATTATTAGTGCTGAAAACATGTCCGGTGATTTGTCCCATGCTATTTGTAACATGTGAAATTGAGGAGATCATGAGAAAACATGGCAGATTTCAAATGATGTACCTGAGATGAATAAAGCCATTCTCAAGCACACGTACTGTACATTATATGTTGCTGTAAGATTTGTGACAGTTTTAGTTGCTAAAACGCCTTAAAATATGCCTTCCCTTAAAGGCAAAGAAAATGTATTTTCTAGTATATTTACTGTGTCAATATATTAAATATTACAATATATATGTGTTAAAATATATAGAACAATACACTGTTACTATATTACAATACTATAATATATTGAATAATAGATAAGGAATTGCGTTTTTCTGTATTTAGAAAAATTTAAGCACCTCATTTCAATGTATGTAAATGTGATATTTAAAGCGGCCCTAACACACAGGGTTTCTGCCATATCATATTAATCTTGAGTATCTATAGAGTAGTATTGCATACTTTGTATCTTCGAAGAGTATTTAGTTTATCACATTTATAAAAGATAGACACAGCTTTACGATTGTTTCTGAAATCATACGGCGCGTGCGGGGGGGAGGTGCAGGCTTAACCAAAGCACGTGCGCACCCATTGTCAACAAAACACAGACATCAGTTTAACTCACCACATGCGGTTCATGTCCGGCATCTTTTAGCGCTGGGACGGCATTATATATCAGTTTCAAATGATCTCCAAATCCAGCGTTATATCCACAGTTTATATAACATTCATCACCCAAATGCAGTGAACAAATAAACAAAAAATATACGGGAATACTTGAAAATATTATGTAATGTATTAAAGCGGTTAATACATTACATAATATTTTCAAGTATTCCCGTATATTTTTTGTTTCGCAGGAGCTAAAAAGGAACATTGCTAAAATGGCCTTAAACAGTAGCGACTGTTCTCGTCTCGCGTAGCGAACTAATCTCCGCTTTCTTTGGCCAAGGCCCGCCCAAGAGGCCATATGACTGACAGGTAAAGCAACCAATCACGTTTGATTTTTTGCTGCATCACGTTTAGAGGCCAGGAAATGTAGTAGGTTAGTCGATCGTGATGAATTCTTTAGCAACCGTTGTAAACACGACAGCTTACTTCTTAGATCATACAGCTTCCTGTTGTTTCCTAGCAGACCGTTAAAGAACGCGACACGCACGTCTCGAGGAAATCCTCTGAAACTCAACCAATCAGATGACGACTTCGGAACGTGCTGAAGTGTTTCCAGAAAGTGTGCCTTATGCATCAGACATTTAGCCAACGGTCCGCGGGCGTGACGTCTGAGGCTGAGACTACGACTGTTCCAACCAGGAGTAAAGAGGAGCAGAGGGAAAAACAGATGCCTTAATACTTGACTGACTTTAGACCATATTTCATATCACATTATGTCCAGATGTGGTTTAAATCATGTGTTTGCTTTCGCACATGGACTTTTTGCAATCAGATAATGATTATACTTCTAATCGGCTGTATAATTGACCCAAGATGTACTACACAACCATATAGCAACGTTTTCTTTAAACATTGTCTCAACGTTGCAATATAATTTCAATAGGAAGTATCTTTCCAATGTGTACGTATCAACACAATCTCACAGGAATTTGTGCGTATTTTATGAGGTAGCTAATTTGCATGAACGTGTCATGTTATGAGACTGGGTTGAACATTGTTTAAACAAAACATGTAGGTACAGGTAATAAAAAGATTATGAGCTGCCTTTCGATTTTGAACTATACTAAAACCAAAGCTTCTATCTTAAAATTCACTGTACACTCTTAAGAATATTTTGCTTTGTCAAAGCAGCCCCACCCTGAGGAACCTTCTGAGGTTCTTTATAGAACCATTTCTTTCCTTCTTTAGTCTGCTGAACCTTTTTCCTATAAAAAATAACCTTTGGTGAAACAAAGGAAATATACCAATTCACATAGAAATTAGTTAAAATTTGAAAGTTAAAAATCCTAGCAACCATACATATATATATAACTAGATGTCTCATTTTAGCGCTCCAGGCACATCGACGTGTCCGCCATCTTGGAACAGTCCACTGACGTCACTCACAGTTTTCTAGAATGTGACAACATTGTGCAGCCTTGGCTGTGAAAACCAAAGGGATTTAAATTCCCCCAGAATGGGATATTGGCTTATTTTTGTGTTCCTAGAACTCAAAATATCTGAATTGTTTAACACACTTTTGCTGCTTAAACCGTCTCATACACTCTATCACACCTTAACAACCACATAACAATGCCCTAGCAGCGCCTCAGAACACAGTGGTGATGCTATCACAAACACCTCCTCAGCTACTCCATAGCAACGTCATGGCAACCACCTAAAGGACTCTTGCATCATGTCTGTGTCGTCTTGCTCCACAAATATTTGTTCACGAAAGTCTAGTTTTATGTCGAGATCCCATCTCTCATGTTATTCTTGACTATTGTAAAATCTCTATATCAGTGCTTTGCTTCTTACTCACAGGACTGGGAAATTAGCCTTGAAAAGCCTGGGGAATTAGCCAAATTATTGCCACTAACTACTGGGTCAAAGTCCGAGAGAACAAGACCGGTCAGAAGACCCGAGTGAATGGAGGTGAAATGGCGCACTGTACAGGGTGTTTAAGTGTCAATAGATTTTTCCGGCCTCTTTGATTGAGGATAATTACCTCAGTGATTTGAGTGTGGGCAGCAGGGGCCGACTGAAGGGCCATTACTGCCTGCTGCTTCTCACCATTTCCTCACAAAGAACAAAGAACGCATGAGCATGGACCACGGTCAGCTCAGCCCCGGTCTAAGGATGAGTGATGAGAAATCATTTTGTCCTTTTCACCTGCTGGTAGGCCAATCACATAAGCACTAAGCTGATGGCCAATGGCCCCATGGAGTCTGATTGGACCACACGCAACATACAAGTCAACAATACCGGGTCTATGTTTAGTCTCAGCTTGTATGCAACCAGTCCACACTACAACTGCAAGACTTCTGAAGACATAAAATGGTCAGAATTCATAATGAGTTTCTGTCTTTTCTTTAAAGTCATTAATCATTTGATATCACTACAGAATACATAGGTTTTGTCAGCTTTTCATCCACATAGCAACTTTTGCTCTCCATCAAAAATGTAGAAACTATTATGTCATTACCAAACAGGTTATTCCCATTTTTTTCTATTCAAAAACTGCACAGTCCTTTGTGTCAGGAGCTACAGGTCTTTTAATGCCAAGCATTCACTCTTGAACATTTGGTGCATTTTAAAGTATATTGCGTAAAAAAACAGAAGTCAGTCAAAGTACCTTTTGAAACTGATGTCGCTGAAAGGAGTGGAGAAAATACAATATAATGTAACCAAACTGTATTGTTTTCCCTTTCACTGTAGATATTAGTTCAATTGATATAATAAAACATTTTAATTTAATACGTTTCAACAAAAGATGTACAGGTAACACAAATGTTATGAACTGCTGGACAAAAAAGAGAAAGGTATTACAAATGCACACTTCTACTTCTTCAGAGCGATCCTGTAGATTTCCCCCAAAGAACCTTTTGGTCAAAGCAAAGGTTAAAAAGAATAATACATTTTTTACCTTTTTATTATCTAAATTATCCTTTTCCATCCCCAATAACCTTTTTTTGAAACTGAAATCCTTGTGCATGTTTGGATATTAAAGTTGAAGTGTTTTTATTTAAGAGAATCAATAAGGCCAAATCTAAATCTCTCCATTTGTGTTCCACACAAAAGTGGATTTTGGAATAACCCAAGAATAGATGACCCTTGGTAAATCAGAATTATTCTTTAAACGCGGTGGGTTAACACTTCCTCTTCTATTATTTTTACATGCACAGCATGCCATATGTTTAACTTAGCATTCTCTGTCAGCAGCGAGGGTTTCACATGTGATAAAAGCAGGAAAATAGTCAGGCTTACAGAGAAGATTCTAGAATTAGAGTCTCACATCTAAACTTTATTTAAGGATAGTAGGAGTGAAAGGGCCATTGAAAAACACTTTGCATGCGAATTGTGCACAGAATTCGGTTCTGGATGAAGATCCCCGCAGCAGGGAAACTTTGTGACCATGAGAGGGAGTAGTCGCAAGGCAAAACATCACTCAACCGTTCCGATTACAGTCTCGAACAGTGACGCACCGACTGAGAAACATGCCTGAATTGTTTCAATTCTGTAGCATTTTTGATATCCTTGAAGATCTTTATACTATCACCGAAAACATTAACCCTGCCTTCTCCGAAATGTTAAACACAGCTTCTCCTATGCCCCAAAAGAAAATCAAAGATAGCAGTCCAACATCAGGGTATGATGAGCACACGCACACTCTTAAGAAAGCGTAACTTCAAGAAAACAAGACTAGAGGTATTTCGCATAGCATGGAAGGATTTTAAAATACAGGAAAGTTAACACAGTGGCTAAATTAACAAAAAAAATGAGTGTCGTCAGATTTTGGACATCAGCATATTAGTGACGACTTTATGAATCTTTACAAATAAAAAATGTATAATATTAGAAAAAAGATTACAGCTAAGCACACAAGTGGCAGCACAATCTGATCAGCATATAAGTCCCTAAAGCATATTAGGTGGCTGTTATTAGGCCCCTTGTTTAAAAAACTCAACTTGACCCTAGGGACCTATATCGAATCGGAATCTACCTTTCATTTCTAAAGTACTCGAGAAGGTTGTTTGGCTATGTTCCTTCCTCCAAAGGAATGACATCTGTGAAGAATTCCAGGGGGATTTAAAGCACATCACAGTACAGAGACTGCTCTGATTAGAGTAACAAATGATTTTCTTTTGGCATCTGATCGTGGCTACATCATGTTACTTGTGTTGTTAGATCTTACTTCCTATTTTGACACCATTGACCACAGCATACTTTTACATAGAATTGAAAATGATGTTGTCATTAGGGGAGTAGCATTAAAATGGTTTTGTTTATCCTTATCTAGTTTGTAGCAATAAGCAATGAGATGTCACGCAAATCACTAGTCCAGTACAGCGTGCAACAGGGCTCAGTCTTAAGGCCTCTGCGCTTCGCACTGTACATGCTACCTATAGGCAGTATACTTAAGAGACACAGAGTAAGTTTTCATTGCTATGCTGATGATACTCAACTCTACATTTCCTCAAGGCCTCACAAAACAAACCAGTTCCCCGGAAATATTGAAATGCATAGTTGATATAAAAAACTAGATGAGTAGCAACTTTGTATCGTTAAACTCAAACAAAACAGAAGTGTTACTTATTGGACTGAAAACCACTACATAACTGTCACAAAATGGCTGTGAGTGAAAACAGAACCCAAATGCAGGACAGGTGAACGGTATAACAAACGTTTTTAATAAACAAACAGGATGAAAATAACAAAATATTAACAGTCCAAAGACGAAACGATAATCCACACGAACTGGTAATCCACACGAATACTATGAGTGCGAGAAAAGCGCACGTACAGCGACCATGAAATCTAACACACACAAGATATGGTTCTGTCCTGACCTTGTCCAGGGAGTACGAGAACTGAAAAAAAAAACAGGAAGGACAAGGTCCTGACAGAATCCCCGCCCCAAGAAAACGCCTCACGGCGTTCCAAGGGAGAACCCTCCGCGGGACGAAACAGCAAAACACAGAGTCAAACACCATAAACACAGCACAAAGCAAGCTAAGGGTAACATCAAGGAGACTATGATGGGATTAGGGTGTGCCAATAAAAATAACAAACAAGGGAGGGGGGGTGGGGGAACACAAGAGTACGTAGTGGGAAGTCCAAAAAGGCTAGGGTAAGGTGGAGAAGTCCCAGCCCAAGGGGGAGCTCGAGAGCGAGGAGTCCCGGGTGACCTATCCGGGGAAGTCACCGGCTGGGGCGCCGGCTGAGACGCCGGCTGGGAGACTGGATAGGACGCCGGCTGGGACGTTGGCTGCACCGGCAGAAAGACCGGCTGCTGTCCCGAACTAGACGTCGGCTGGGATGCCGGCTGCTGGAACGTCGGCTGGACTGCTGGCCGCACCGGACTGGATGACGGCTGCCGCGCCGGCAGGACTGCCGGCTGCACCGGGAAAGACACCGGCTGGGATGCCGGCCGCACTGGACTGGATGCCGGCTGCTGCGCCGGAACGGTTGCCGTCTGGACTGCCGGCTGCTGCGCCGGAACGGTTGCCGTCTGGACTGCCGGCTGCACCGGACTGGACGCCGGCCGCACTGGACTGGACGCAGGCCACACCGGAGAAGACGCCGGCTGCAGAGGCAACGACCCCCTTCTACGCTTCTTCTTCCGGGACCGGACAACAAGGCGCGTGGCCGGCTGCAGAGAAGCGACAGAGGGTTCCGCCAGCTCCGCACTGGAGGAGACGGACGGGGAGTCCCATGACACCCTCCTCCCCTGCTTGCCACCGAGACCGATAGGAGGTGGAGACGCGGCGGAAGGTGAGGCAGATGGTGTGGCAGCGCCCAAGACCCCGACTTGCAGGGTGCGACCCTCCGAGATGGTGCCCAGCGAAGACAGGTAGCTGGGTTTGCTGGAGACCCTGGACCTCGTGGAACTAGAAACGTGCTGCTACACAACGTCGAAGTCCAGCGGTCTCAGCTTCCTCATCTCCTCTGGTGATAGAGGATCCCTGAGGCCGCAGTTGAAAAACACCGCCAGTTCCTCAAAACCCAATTCTCCGCGGCACTGAGGAAATCCTCCAGGTAATCCTCAAGAGGCGCATTCCCCTGGCAAATGTGGCCGGGGTGACGAGTCTGGCGGGACCGTCTGGTGTACCTGCCTGCTGGGTTCTTAAGGGTTCGGTTCATTCTGTCACAAAATGGCTGTGAGTGAAAACAGAACCCAAATGCAGGACAGGTGAACGGTATAACAAACGTCTTTAATAAACAAACAGGATGAAACTAACAAAATATTAACAGTCCAAAGACGAAACGGTAATCCACACGAACTGGTAATCCACACGAATACTATGAGTGCGAGAAAAGCGCACGTACAGCGACCATGAAATCTAACACACACAAGATATGGTTCTGTCCTGACCTTGTCCAGGGAGTTCGAGAACTGAAAAAAAACAGGAAGGACAAGGTCCTGACAATAACCACCAAGAATAGTGCTTTTGCAATTGTTTTGCTCGCCGGGGGACTGCTGACATTAGCTTTAGGATTTTGTACTTGTTAATATTATTTTAAAATGTAACATTTTGCGTAAATTATTATTACCCCATATAGGAATTGAAAGTGTACATAATATATTAGCTGTGTTTTTCTTATTTTATCTTCTGTCTCTCTCTCTCTCTCTCTCTGTGTGTGTTTGGTGTGCGTCAGTGAGTGTATCAGTGCATGTATGGTATTTCATGTATTGATTGTAGTTAACATGTCTTCATGTACAGCTGCTCCGTAACAATGAAAATTGTAAAAAGCAGCAAATAAATAAAAGTTAAGTTGAGATGAGATGACGGTAGAAATGTAATTTATGAATGAAATATTCTTTTAAAACATTTGATTGTGAGGTCACTCATATAGTATTACAATGTTGTAGACAAACCAATAGTAACGTTCCTCAGTTAAATAGTAAATATGGTAAAGGAATATCTCATGCCTGTGCCCTTTTGTTTGAAATGTTAACATTTTGCTCATTTTACCTCATTGTTTACAGGCCTCACTCAGCTGTACTGGCTGCGAGGAACGTGACATTTCAGATAAACTAGCTGCTCGCTTGAGATTGAATGCCGCTTGTGTTTCTTAGCCTCATGCGACATCTCCCTGTGTGCACATTGGATAGATGATGTAAGATCTAAGAAGCTATTTGTACCGCATGCAGCGTTTGGCTTCCTCCCCCACTCTTTTTGACATGCTAAGTTGCTCTGCCTCCCGGCTGCCTGTGTCTGGTAGCTCTTAATATCCTCTCAGCAATGAGCCCCATCTCAGCCCATTTTCCCAAGCACTCGAATGCAGCTGATGGCGGCTCCGCTCTACACAGCCTCTCTGTAGCACTGTGAATTTTACAATTCATTGCAAGATTATTGGGAAACACAAAAACCACAGCTGCTTTTGGCAGACGTAAAGCCGATGCCCGTCCGCTGCTCAGTCCCGGCCGCGGACGACCAATGAGGGACGAGCTCTCTCAAGCTGAAAATACAACAGTGAGAGGCTATAGATTGGCAGGGCTGATTATGATCAGACGGAGGGGGAATAAAGGCTCCATCTTTGTTTGCCGTTTACATGTGCAGAAGCCAGATAATTCAAAACCAGTGTGAAACACGCATGTTTCTAGGTCAGGACGTGCTGTGAAAAGTCTTGACCATCAAAAGGCAACGAGAAGGCATTTTTGAGGGCATTTCTTCGAAAAGACGGAATTAATGCAATTTTACATTGATAGCACACAAATATGGGTATACACATTGTCAAATCGTGATTAGCATTGTGTACATTTACTAATTTACACCAACTAAGATCAAAACATCAAGAAAATTCTATTGGTCTGTAAAATACACTCTATAATAAATCTGTATATTTTCAGGAGGTGCTATTACTTTCCACCTGATTTAACAGACAAAAACATACATATCAAAAGGACAAGAATACCTGAGAATGCGGGCTCTTGGGCAAGCAACCTTGCAGAACAGTCGACACGTAGAAAAAATCAAAATACACTTGACTGTACTGTGAGCTTTAATTTTGAGAATAAAACTGGTATTCTTTTTGCACTGGACTTATATTTAAATAAAGTTTCATTTTTGGAACAGGTCAGACAAAATCCGAAAAATTCCGAAAAATCTAGCTACAGCCAGCGCTGATGGCTAGTGCTGTGTCTATAAATATAAAAAATAATCTCCCCAACAAAACCTAACACAAAACGAATGTAGTTTGAGCTGCTCTCCTTGAAAAGTGTATAAATAAAACAGTCAACCTTGAGGTTTCTTTTAAACATTGATTTGCGTTGAATTTGCGGGTCGGCAGATTCATTTCCGGTCATATATCACTGTATGGGAAACGGAGGATTTTGGGCGGCAAATATGGGTGTTTTTTAGACAAAAAGAATAAAGTCATATATCAGCGATATGACAGATCCTCTTAACTTCGTTAAACCAAAACAACTCGATAGTGTTCTACGACCCGAAATAAGCTTATCGACTCTGCTGTCGCAAAAGCTCACCAGCGCCATCTTGTGCAACTAGCCCATTGTTTCCTCAGATATTTCTTACCTTCACTGAGGAGCCCAGCCACATGACAAAGAAAGCTGATCCTGATTGGTCCTCTTGATTGAATTCAAAGAGCTGATTGGCTCGCATAAAAGAACATTTTTTGTTTTCTTAAAAAAGTCCCACAAAGTACATACAAAAAACCAAACATGGCATAATGTAAATAGTTGTCGCAGCAGAATATGTAAATAACTCAATTTTGACCAAAATGTCGGATACAACCTTATAATTCTAACGCAACGACATACTGATCACAAGTGTATAGTAACTAGTCAACACTGCCGCTTTTACTAAATGTGCTAGGACGTGTCATTTGTCTTAAGTCTCCAGCTTATACACTTGATTCATGGCTGAGCTTGAACATGAACATCATCATGTCACATTCAAAGTAAAGACAGAAATAGGTCTGTTATGAATGTTGACAGCTGATCACACTCAGCGACTTTTACAAATTGTGTCGGATTGCAAAAACTCCTCTTCAAAACCCCCTGGAATCATGTAACCAGGCAAAAAATGATTGTAAGCAGCATTATTTGACAGCAGTAACCTTTTTAATTGAAGAATGTGCAGAATGTTATAGCAAGACCTATTATCACAAATACAGTGTTGATGATCACATTTGGCATGTACGGGGCTGAGTCAGGTACCTAAATTGTAGTGGCTGAGTGATGCTGAACACTGTCAGCATCACAGATTGTGTCAGGGTGTGTTCAAGTCCATCCTGTGAAGGATGGCAGTGTACCTATTCTTTATTACAATGGTTATGATCACAATGATTTCTTATTGATTAAACTAGTGACACGTAATTTCTCCCAAATTCCAAAGGAAAATCTTGTTTTGTATTTGCATTTCTATAGAGAAAATTGAAACGGAACATATTTAAATGATGCAATACACAGTTCTAATGTTTTTAGTATACAAGTGGTTGCAAATAAACCATGCTATTAGCCGGTACAAATGATTTTAGTGATCACATAGAATAAACAAGGATCACTGGCTCAAATGTCAAACTGTCAAGAGGACATTCTTAAGGATGTACTGTAGCTAATACAAGTTTAATACCAAGCTCTTGGCTCTTAGTACTAATTCAATCTGTTAAAACAAACTATTAACTACATTCTGTTACAGTGGCACAGTAATTGTATGATGCCACCATGCCTGAAAATGCTTACTGCGTGCTGTGGCTAGCAGATTTCGCTTTAGGTCTGCTTATTGAGTCCAATCTGTCTACTGTACCTTTGAGACATGGCAGCGTACAGCATGGAGCAGAGGATGCGCTCACCTTGTTATGTTGATCTGCAAGTACTGAATTTTCTTTTGCAGAATTTCTGTTTACCCCTCTGTTGCCACTGAGAGTTATTACATTTGCCACGTTTAATGCAGGAGGCACAGGGGAAAGGGGGAAAAGTCGCTCTGTCATTACATATGACACCCTCCAATTTCTGAACAAATTAACCCTGACAGATAAGGAAGGAAAAGCTATTTATTCCACAACAGATGCATCAGCTAGGCTATAGAATGGATGTGCTAGACGTTAACTACTTGACAGCTGACACCCTCTTATTTGCATAGATGGTCTTAACAAAGTTAATTTGCATTTGTAGGGTGAAATTACACAACTGTACCACATTTTAACATGCACACACATGCCTGTTATGCAAGACATGAGGGTAAGGGTAACACAAGAAAGAGCCACTGAATATGTGTGGATCATACAATTCATAGATCTGTATGGAGGAACGCATTTATTTAACAATTAATAAATACATATTTTGAAAATAATTAAGCTAAAATGATACCTGATGAAAGACAAAAGGTTACTTGATAACGTTAGTGCCTTTTGTGATGAAATCCTTGTACACTGCCTTGTGTTCTTTTGGCTTTCAGGACGTGGCTTGAAAATGGTTAAGCTCTTACCTTAAAAAGAGGACTTTGTGTGTTATTATCAGCAGATTACCCTTGTCATCCATTACATGTGGTGTTCCCCAAAGTTCCATCTTTGGTCCTTTATTATTCTCAATATGCAAAGTTTCCTTTGATTCTACAGTATTTTACACAAATCCAGTCTCATATCATTGCTATGCAAACATTCTAGTTCTTCTTAGTAACAACTTTAAGTGCATAAAATATACATACATTTAGATTAAAGAACTGATTGATTTTTTTTTTATTCATAGTTCAGGCAAAAAAATATTTTATTGTTTCCCTTATGTTGTGCCACATTTTGACCTTTTTCTTAAGTGGATCTTACACAACAAATGCCTTTTAGGGGTCTTAAAACACAAACGTTTGAAAAAGAGTTCCATTCTTTGAAAGTAATATTTGAATATTAGGTTTATTCAAGGTCTTCAACCATTGATTGTTTGTATTTACTGCTTTGTAGAATGCAAATATGTGCACTGGCACATAGTATTTCTTTACAAACTAATAACAATGACTGGCATGGCATGCAGAATACAGCGTCCGTATTTAGTACATTGTTGTCGTGTAATGTAGGCTTAAAGTAAGTGTGATGAATAAAAACAAAATCTATAAGGGTGAACTATACCTTTAAGACCCTGCACGGCCACAAATGTGCTTTATAAATAAACATGACTTGCATGAAGAGATGTAGGCATTAGCTGACAAGATGTAGCTAACCGCAATAGCCGGTCTTTGGGAGCGTGTTTCGATAATATTGTGTGCGGATAGAGTTTTTTCTGATAAAACGATACGTACCACCTGAACAAAGTAATAAGCAGAAACGTTCTCAAGGTTGGAAGAACATTATTGTGGGTGTGCTTGAGAAATTCAGACCAGCAGTAACTGCAGTTCCATAAGAGAAAGGACTGAGTAATTGTATTCAGGGTGCCATTTATTTGATCCATTTTTCTCAGGGGTACATTACAATGGCAACATGGTGTTTTTGCTGATTTATATGTAGTGATTTGCTTTTCAAACTCTAGTAGTCTACAAATAATGCTGTTAAAAAAATCATATACACTTTTACAGGACAACTGTGAACATTCGTTTGGTAGTAATTTGTGTAAAGTGTGATGCCCATTTTTTGCTCTTTTTTCTTGTTTAAAAAGCCTTCAAAGGCAGAGTTGTTTAAAGGGCTGGGGGCAGGCACGGAGGTCCAGACAGAGCTTCTTTTAATTCATCCCCTTTAATTAACAGTCCAGGCTGCAGCTCTCAAACACTGAAGCTTGACTCACTGTTTTCTCTTATTTTCTCTAAACAGCGTGAGGGGTTCACCATGAGAAAGAGCACTGGGAAGAGGGGGTGGATCTGTGTTCAGCACAGTTCCTAATGCTGCACTACACTGGGATATGCTTAGGTGCTTTTCTCACCCTCGAGCTCCAGCTTTAGTTTCAATCTGTTTCAGTTTTCTTCACTTCCTCCCTTTCACCTGAATACTAAAGAGACATCTAAAATCATTTGATCAATAATATTATTTGTTGGAACAATAACATTAAAAAGTATGTTGCTATATTCCCAATTTCATTGCCTGCACATGCCATGAATCACAAATTTTATTGTGTTATGCATTTTATTGACTGAATCTTTTTACCAAACATTATTCATCAATAGACAAATGTCTTTCATTTTCTCAAATGTTGCTAAAAAAAACCCTCTGTGGTGCCTAATTCTTTTCCCGATGCTCTGGTGCAGTGGTTCTCAAACTTTTAAGTACCACCTTTAATAAAATGAGTTGTTCCGAGTACCACCTAATGATTGCCATAGAAAAACACACAAATAAACACTTGAATTAATAGTAGAGATGTGAATCTTTCTCTATACACCTCATCCTCCAATTCTAATGTATTATTAATAATACAAACACTTTATTTACCAGCTGTTTCCCAACTAAAGAATATGTTTTTCCATGTATTCAAGTTAGTCATCGGACAGTCCATCGGAAGAGAGAGAGAGAGTGCACCTGTCTTCTCCCGCTCTGTGTTTGAGCTGCCCGTCACGCGCCTGAGTTACATCGACCAATGATAAATACACAACAATATTTCATACTCAACTATTTTAAAATGGCATACAAGCTGAGATGTATTCCGTATTTAATCCATCATGTAACTTAGGCGTATGAAACATTTGAAATTGTATTTAAAACACGAAATGTAAATTAATATGAAGAGTTTTTAATTTTCTGTCACGTCACCTCACGTACCACCGGGGTAAACATAAAGAATATACTTAAGTATAGATAAGTATAATTGTTCAAACAAAAAGGATTATATCATCATGATGACTAAATTTCATAATGTAACAGAAAAGGTTGTATGGATTTTACAAAAAGTTTATGGTTTTTGGAAAATTATTTACTTTGGATTTTGTCTAATAGACACAGCAAGTAAAAAACAAATAGAGACAAACTTTTCGACCAATCTCCACACTTTAAAGGTTCCATTTATCGAAATTTTAATACTTTTCAGATAATACACTGCATGACCAGATTACTTAATAATATTAAGTGGGGTAACACATACATTTAAAAAATAGACTTGGTACCGCATAATTAAACACAATTTAAAACTAATGGTTTCTTCTACAGTACATACTTGTAGATAAAGGAAACAATATGCAACGTTTAGGGAATAAAGAGGTGAAAGTCATGCAGGATCTAGGGGGAACTATTTTAAAATGATGTGGTATGCATGAATTACTATTCTAGACAACAATCTTATGGTTGGGGGAACATTTGTATGCATTTTTGTTATAACAATGTAGCAACAAATTGTGATAACAATTTAACTATGGGTAATTTTACTGTTACAGCACACATGATGGACAATACCAACAGCACACTGGAAATATGAGGAAATTATGAGTTTCTGCTTTGATTTATTTATATTTTTTCCAAATATGCTCCTTACCTGATAAAGGTATATTGCATATGGATGATCTCACCTGCCAGACATTTTAATTCCTTTTTGTATTTTAAAAGTATTTTGGTAAAATATTTTGGGCCTTCTGTAGATGGTGTGGTTAAGAACAGATAAACCATTCAAACCTTGAGCTCTTGTCAGTGTATGATATTCAAATTAAATCTTTGCCTCTGAAAAAACACAAACTGTGGGCTGAATCACCAAAGTCTTCTTATTTCTTAGCATAGTCCCTTCAACAACCAAGTACACATAGAACACAATATTAGGATAAAATCGCTTTCTCTACATGTTTTACATTGAATCCATGTTTAAACTGGTTAATCCTAACTAGCAAAGCAAAAACCTCAGCGTTCTTACCCTGGCCAACGGCTTCACTTGACCAATATCTACAGAACACGAGAGCTCAACCAAGACGCTATTGTGCACTCGTAAGTGCATAACATGCCTGTGAGGGCGTATTATGTAGGTCACCATTTCTGAAAAAATAAATAACCCATAATGCAAATTTTTTTTTTTTTGATGTATTATTTTGCTTAAATATAAATAGTACAAGCAAGTAACTGTATTTGGCTTTACCTTTGTAATACTATTAGTTTTGAGATACAATCACCTTTTAGATTTATATATATTCATATATGGCATGAAACACTACAGTACATAGTTTTAGGGCCAGGTCCAGGGGGGACTAGGGGGCATTTCCCCCCATATTTTTCTTGGCCCCCCCAATAATATCCAGATGACAATTAAAATAATTTACATTGAAATACTTCTTATTTGTATGATCTATAAAGTAATGATCCGTAATGAACAATGATCTGCCCAACCCAAATATATGACTTCCCTGCCCAGTCAAGACAGCCTTAGTACCGGGCCTGCGTCGATTTTTCGGATTAGGAATGCTAAAACATTACTGTCCAAGACGTAACACGTAACTACAATTGTGCACATTAAGAATTTTGATATCATGCTGACAGGTAATAAAAAATCAAGATATCTTTGTACAGTACATTATTCAGCTGTCATTAATATGCAAGGCAGTTATTATTGAACCACAATTTTCCCAGACGTAGCAGTTCATTCACTTCCTTTCCTCAATCTGTACGTCACAGAAAGGTTAGATAGATAATTAATGGTTCATCAGCCTGTAATTAAAATAAACACAGTGTTGTGTGTCAGTCTCCTGACGGCAGACGGCTCGTGACAGACAGACTTTGACAGGCATGCTGTCACCTTCCACATACACCGGTTCCCGTTTCAAACGTCCCGTGCAGCAGCGACACCAGTTTGCCCCGTCAGTTGGGCTTTCACCAGCTTTGATTGGCAGAACTAATCACAGTCACCCGCCTACAGTGCTCCATGTTCACGCCAAGCCCTGTGCTCTGACCTGACGTGACTTTCCCCTTCAGAGCCTGCTATTCAGTCTCGCCAATGAGTGGAAGCATCGATCCGGTCACCGTTTGGACAGAGACTGAGGCCACATCTTTGTGTTGATTACTTTCTAGGAAGGTTCTCAAAAGTCGAAGCCATGGTATCTTGCGCTGTGTCCATTGAATTGCTATAGAAATCAAGAGAGCGACCGTTAGGTCTTTGAAGGAGGTCATTGGGTCAATACATAGCAAGGGTGAAGTTTTAGAAATGTACTGATCTTTGCGTGACCCACTCTCGATATTGAATGAAAGTAAAAAATAGTTGGGATTTCTGTTCTGTCAAGAACCACAGACAGTCTTTATTTGTATAGAGCCAGAGCTAGACAGTAGACACTCAAATACAAAAGACCGTAATGAATAAATACTTGAACCAAATAGGTCTTTTAAAGGGCATCAGGACTATAAAGTCAATATCACTTACTGGAGTGATGTTGGTGGACTGGTGAGAGACCAGGTAGCACCAGCAAACAACAACATTCAAGGGGAATATGAATAAATCTTCATTTGTAATCCCGGTTATGGTCAATGTTATCTTTTGTCATGTCAAATGTTATGTTAAATGTTGTTATACTCAAAACTGTTATCATTTCTACAAACTGTGAGCTGCTTTCGGTTTTTTGCCCTCAGCGCTGTCTTTATCATCTTTCGGTAAGCTCGTGCAACTGGATCTGTCAGTCAGCATTCTCCGCTGCTTTGGTTGATCATAGAAAGATTGACTATGGCAATTTTTCAGGCTTTTCAGCGGCACCAGCTCTGTCGTCAATCTCATTGTCAGCTGAACTAATTTTAAACCGGAAAAATATGCAGTTGCAGGATTGGCGGATGGTTGTGCAAGACAGTTGTCTTTAAGGTTTGTGACATATGAATTACGTTTTGAAGAAGTAATATAATGGTAAAATACACCGTGCTTTCAACAGTCTCTTTATAGTACAGGCTGATTTTTAGTCCTACATTTTAGTTGAAAATAAAATCTGTATTTTGCACCTGTATAATCCCCACCTACTGTAAATTAAAATGGATGCAAAGCAAAAGGCTCAGACTGGTGATCGCATCATAAAAAATCCTGAAGTGATGCACCAGAGGTCATCAGTTAAAGCTCCGGTTCTGGCCTGATGCTCTTCCCAGTTCAACCAGACGCTCGTGATGATTGTCAATCCACCTGAGCCGATGAATAATATGAGACCAGATAAATAATAAGAGGTTCACTTACGAGCCCAGCTAACTTTTTCCATCAAACTTACAGTTTCTAGTACTCATTCGCTGTGTTTTTGCAGCGGTGCCCTTTTCATGTGCCAGAGGAGAACTGGCTCTCCCACTTCAGTCTGGTCTCTCTCAGGGTTTTTTCCCTCAACTCTTTTGCCGTGTCTACACGAACACAGGTATTTTCAAAACCGCAGTTTTTTCTATGCGGTTTGGTTGTTCGTCCACACGCAAACACAGTACTCGGTCACAAAGTTTTTGGAAAACTCCTGCCAGGGTGAAGAATTTTGGAAACTCTGTTTTCTCGTGCAGACGGTGAGATTTGGTGTATGATGTTGGAATGGGTGCTGCTATCTCATTTGTTTGACAGATTCCAGGTGTCTGATTGGTCAACACTGCTTTTTGGTTAGGGTTATATCGCCACCTGTTGGTTTGGCATGCTTTTGACAGCGCTTAATATCGTGTTTTTGTGCTTTCATGTGAAGGCGTTATTTTTTAGGTCGAAGAAGGAAAAACTCAGTTTGTGAGTGTAGACTTGGCCTTCTACACATATACATCTATAGTGGAGTTTTGGTTACTTGCCACCATTGCCACTGGCTTACTTATTTGGAAAATGCTGTTTGTGTTTAATACATAAATGACTTGCATTTAACAACATATATGCGCGTTAACATACTTAAACAAATATATTATTTTGGTATTATTGCAAATTTTTCTGGTATATTGTAATTTTAGGTTACCAGTCCTGATAACAATATTTAAAATAATAATATACCTAAATCAATATACATCAAATGAATAATTGACAGTTTCTGACAATCGAACATAGCATTTACTTCATTAGTTAAGTTTCATCGGTGTACATTGCATAGAGATAAACTTACTATAATACCAATACCATATACTCTGTTTAATTCTTCTCCTAGTATTATTTTTTTTTTCTTTGCAGCAACGAAAATGTTGAAAATTGAATTGAATGTTAACCCTAGATTAGATTCACCTAGCACAAAGCTCATAAACAGGTCAACATCCAGCATGAAACTCATCATCTCCTTATCAATAATTTAGACAGTTTACAGCGACGCATTGACTTCCTGTTGTCTGTGTCAGGTGAGTCCTATAATCTCATTTCAACTGGAAAATACATTTATTTTTAACTGTGTCATTCATCATGTGTCAAATCTGCACAATAATTTCAGACATGATTGGTAGTTTTATAGTGTTAAAATCTTTCAATGCAAATGAGTGCTTGCTAGTGGCAGAAAGCAAAACTATTTAAAGCCCACTACTGTATACATTGCATTGAAACTATACAAGGTATGCAAGTGCATGTGTGTTCCCCACGACCTCTAGGGTACTTATGTATAATGCTCTTGAGCTACAGGAGCAAAGATAGCTTAATAACCGCAAGCTACAATAACAGTTTTTGGAAGTAAATTAAATTTTCAGCCATAACATACGAACTCTTTAAGACACACCCACATGTAAAACATGTTGATCATTGTTCAGCTAGTTAACATCAACTCTTTCAAGTGTCATGTGTTGTAATAAAAACTTTATCACTGCTCTTTCATGTTGTCATGAATGTGAAAAGCCCTTGAAGAGGTCACAAGACATTACATGGATGGCTAAACATCAAATCATGTAGTGAAAGTTAAAAAAAACTTATTGTTTATTTGCATTTACATGGATTTACTAAATATTTATAATATGAACTTTTTATTCTTTTATTTTTACGAAAGAGTCCTAAAATATCATGCAAAGGTCAATAACATTAATTAAACGTTATCCCTTTCACCCAGCGTAAACACATTGAAACATTGCAAAGTAAAAACGATGTCTTAAAAAGATTTCTTAAAACTACTGTATCTAAAGTGGGAGCATTCCTAATGGCTAAAGGAAGTGCATTCCACTACCTCTGGGCTATTACAGAGAAAGCTCTTTCACCCATGTTTTTTAATCTCCAAGAGGGCTGTTTAAGAAGAAGCAGATCTGCAGAACAGAGAGCTCGAGGAGGAATGCATGAAGTAATTAAATAACATAAGTATGAAGGAGCAGTTCCTTGTACAGCTTTGTTAGTTAATGTAGGTGTTTTAAAATCAATACAAGCTTTCACCGGAAGCCAGTGGAAGTTCCTGAGCACACCATAGATGTGCTGATGAAAAGGAGTGTGAGTAAGGACACGTGCAGCTGAGTTCTCCATGTGTTGCAAGCGCTTGATAGATTTTGTGGGTAGGTCAATATAAAGAGCATTACAATAATCAACCCTAGAGGTAACGAACGCTTTTGCAAGCCTTTCTGCATCGGGCTGCGAGAGAAAAGGCCTATTCATTTTCGTGCCAATGTAGATCTGGGTATCATCGGCATAAAAGTGAAAGCCTAAACCATGCTTCCTAATAATCTGCCCAAGAGGAAGCATGTAAATACTAAAGCGAATAGGGCCTTGAACAGACCCCTGAGGAACACCATAACAGACCTGTCCTATCTCAGATTTGCAGTTACCTTAAACAACAAACCGGGAACGATCAGTAAGGTGAGATTTGAACCTCTTCAGCACTGTACCAGAGATACCAAGCCAGGTCTCCATGCTATCAATTAATATTGAGTTACACACCTTATCAAAGGCTGCGCTCAAATCTAACGGTACCAAGATCGCAAAGGCACCTGAGCCAGCTGAGATATGGAGATCGAACTAAGGCAAACTCAGTACTTTGCCCTGATCCAAACCCAGATTGAAAAGGTTCTAAAAGCATGTTCAATGACAAGTGAGAATGAAGTTGTGCCACAACCACACGTTCAAGAACCTTTGCCAAAAAGGGAAGATAGTTAGAGGGGTCAGAGGTATCACACCCAGGCTTTTTAAGGACTGGTGTGATGGCAGCAACCTTGAGGGCTTGGCGGACAGATCCAGTAATAAGGGAGGTGTTAACATTGTTAAAAATGAGGGGACTGATAGATGACAGACACTCTTTAAGAACAAAAGTTGGTATAGGATCTAAAAATACATGTAGATGATATCATTGTTGTAATTAGTTTAAAAATATATTCAGTAGTAACCGTTGTGAAACTAGAGAACAAATTTGGGGGAGAAATATCAGGAGGACCACACAGGGAAGCAGAACTAATGTATTGATAGATATTCTCAATTTTTGCTGCAAAAAATGTATCTTGTTACATTGCTGTACAGTAAAACATATAGATGAATTTGTAGGTTTAAGTAGTTTGTTTATTACCTTAATCATCTTGTTGAGATTTGCAGGGCCCTCAATAATAACTTGTGAATAGTGTTCAGGTCTTGCTGATGTAAGGCTCCACAGTACTGATTTATTTTGCTCGTCTTACAAGATTTTATGGACCTGTTTTTTTATATTTCCATTCAAGCTGGCTGTTTTTACCTTTGAGAAGTATACCAAGGTGATGATCTTGTGAATAAGACAACACGTTCTTTCCTAGGGGTCAGCAAATCTAAAGTTGATAATAAAGTTATATTTGTCAACAGAATTAATTGTGGGAATATTATTGATCATACTTGAAAACTGGTGGAGATCAATGTTTTTAAGATTTCTAAAAATAATAACCTTTTTTGTGATTTTCAAGAGGGAACAGAAAGATTAAAGCTCAACAGCTCATGGTCACTAATGCATAAATCTTTGCCCTCAAGCTGATTAATAGCAGCACCAGCCGTTCACATCAAGTCCAATATATGACCTTTGCTGTGAGTGGGTAAGTTAACATGTCTAGTTTTTCAGTGACTTGTAGCCTACTTTGATTTTACTTAGTCACATTTTGACACAGATTATACTCATTTAAAGACACGTAATGCATGCAATTACTGAGATGAAGCAGCAATGTCAGTCAGTTTGAAACCGACAGATGAGTAGAGATGGGTAGCATGTTTTATTCCTACACTCTTAAAAATAAAGGTGCTTAAAGGTTCTTCACAGCGATGCCATAGAAGATTAATTATTTTTTTGGTTCCACCAAGAACCATTCTGTCAAAGGAGCTTTAAAGAACCATCTCTTTCTTAGCTTTTTATAAAGAATCTTTTTTCGCCTCAAAGAACCTTTTCTTTGGTTCTTCGGATGTTAAAGGTTCTTCATGGAACCAAAAGGCTCTTTGGCATCGAAGATCCTTTTCAAGCACTTTTTTAGTGTAAAATGATGAATCCATCAGTGAAGCAGGTATTGTGGTAGGAGATTTTCTAGCTGGTAAGGTGGTGAATGGCTAGTTGACCGGCTGGGCAGTAAGAATAACTGGCTGGTAAACCACATTGGACCAGAAACAAACCGGCTAACATATGAGCCCAGCACAGTTAGTATGATGTTCATATTGATGTCTGTTTAAATACATTATTCACTTTAAAACCATAAATCATGGTCAATTTCGTAAGCTACAAACCAAGCAACTCTCTTTACAAATATTTATCTACTGTTGTAACCGTACAGTTTCTGTACTGTGATGTTATTTGGGGAAGTTGTAGGACTTGAGCACACCAGCATCCCATTCCAACATGTAAACAACATGTTTTCACAAATTCACTTTTTTGTTGTTGACACAAAATAGTACTGGTGATAATGGTATCGTTTTCAAAAACATTTTGAAAAAAACCTGTTTAACAGGCCCCAAGGTTTTCAGTTTTTAGGTGAAAGCGGTCGTGTCAATGCAAAAAAAACCCTGAATAACAATATTTGGCTATATTCCACATGGTCCATATTGACCACATTTATCACAATTTTATATTGGTTTATTTATTTCTGTTTTTTTATTTGCTTTTGCATTTCGAAACTTGAAAACCAGTCCTTTTTATCACATAGAAATGGTCTCATTTAACCTTTCGTGTTCCACAGAAGACAAACCGTTACACTCTCTTATACCGTTATGTGCCAAATTTGGCTGGTTATTACACTAAAACAAGTTTTTAAGTTTCTTCCCTAAACAAAAAGGGGGCAGAAACCTCGTAGCCACCTGCCACGGTAAACACAGGGTTCAGCCATCATTGACTTTGCTGCCATCAGACTGTGAGGTAATTGTCTATAAAAACAGAACAATATGTGAGCAACAAACCAGAAACCTGAATCTCTGACAGTGTGCATGAGCGCTTACAGGAATATCAATTTATCAACAAAAAATACTTTCCCTCCCTCAGTACGTATCTTAAACAAGAACATATATGGAGAGAGCAAATACTGTATGGCATGCACACGCACATTTCGTTTGACAAAAAGTATTGAACCCATTAACTGTCTTTTTCTGAGACTGAAAAATGACAAAGACTTGATACATGGATACAAGGAAAACAAATAAATACAGACGAAATTGGTCTGAAACAGAACAATCTGCAATGACAAAGACACAAATAGCACTAATATTGGTCCATTCAGCATCAATGAGGGCAGCAAAGAATAAAGAGATTATTTCAATCTAGCTTTACAACCTTAGCTGTGAAAGACACCGGTGGAGATTTGTCAAGTGCAAGGAAATTAAAAACCTGTAATGACTGGGAACCATAACAGCTGAAAAAAAAGATCCTCGCTGAAACCAAATGACAGACTCATTCAAAATGCTAATTCATAAAAAAGGCACGTTTGCAGCAAATGTGACGTGCTAAATAAGGCAGACAACATAGATTTGTGTCTGAACGACACCGCAGAGTCTCCCGAATGATAGAAATCGAATAGTGCAATAGTGCGCTTTCATCGCTAAATGTTTATATGCATTAGCAGGACTGACAGAGAAAATAGCAGATGAGATATTCAGCAGTTGTCACTCGTACAGATTTCAAATAAATCTGTTTTTACTCGCATCGAAATTGACATTATTTGAATAAATGTCTTAGCTAGGAATGAATAGCCTGGTCTGACATGTGCAGCGTTCTGATAAGAGCATGCCCAGTGTGTGTGCGCGCACGCGTGTGTGTGTTTATTATCTACACAACACACAGGACTGCCAGTGGCCTTCAGCATTATTGCTTAAAATATGGCTCTATTTTGCATAGTCAAAATATGTCATAAAATAAACGTGGTACATACGTGACAGACATTGTTAGAAAAAATAGCGCAGGCTAGTCAATAGGTGACTGAATGTGGATGTAGTTATATATTCTAAAGCCCTCGAAAAATGTTTGATTAAAAAATATATTAACATATAAGAAAATAAAAATAATAAAATAACATATCAAAAAAGTTTGATTCTGGGTTGATCATTTTAGGCCTAAAATCATTAACACATTCACATTTACACTTTGTACATTGCCTTAAGTAAATTACCTCCGTTACCGCACATCTGTCATTGGTCCAGCAGTGAAGACTATAGGGAGAGACTCTGACATCAAGCCTTTCCCAAATGTCTCGTCTCCGATCAGCCCCCCCACCCAGATTACATTTGACATGCCAATTGGATCCTCGTGCAGTATATCACAGTGGTAGGAAATGTGGTCCAAAGGGAATGTCACAATATGGAATCACTAAATTGGATCATATGGACTGAATGAGCTCAATATTAAAACCGGAGGGATGTTTTTATTTAATATACGGAATTGACAGTCATAACTAGCCTAATGATGATATTCCACTGGGAATATAAAAGGATTCCTTTTTTTAAGAAGAAGATTAATTATAATCCGTCAGAATCCATCAGAGCATCTATTAATCCAACAACAGGTCTGAAGAGACCATTATCAGCATGTTTACTGTATGTCATCTCTCATACTGTGAATTACAGGCAAATCAGTTACCAATAAAAAACAAAACGCAGTTTGAAAATGGATAATACTAATTAATAATATGAATCATTTTACCCAATAACTTGTCTGTTTATTAGAATAAATTACCACTTTCATTCATATTTTGATAATGATATATCAATAAATCAGTTATTTTAACAATTAAAGCTTTCTTCTTAGTAGACCCATAATATGAATGTCTTCTCAGCCACCAATATTTCTATACACATATTTAATTAATACATGTCATTTCTTTTTAGATATTTTAGTGTCAAAAGTGGAAAATATTGTAATTAAAACTGTTCCAATTTTTTATCATTTGTAAAAAGTGCTGAAAAGATAAGAAAATGCCAATAATTTCCAGATGTATTTGGAGGACAAATTATTATTGAATATAAAGCAAACAAGACATTAAAACACACATTATAATCTATAATACTTTATTTTTTTTATCAGATAACATATGGCAATCATGCTTTAATATAACACCATCTAAAGACATTTATTATATATTTTTTTACATAGAATATTTTACATTAGGCCCAAACAGTTAGAAATTTACAAAACAGTACAGTATCTTGTTCAACTAGACATATGATCTATTCTCTTATAATCTTTCATTATTGTTATTCATTTGTTATTAATACTACTCTTTTTTACATTTCAGAAAGATGTGTGCTTTAGCTTCTGAGATGGATGCATTATTGCAGTAAACAGCAAATAATATAAGGTTGTTCAACAAGACAAAAACCTCAAAACGGACATTCACAGATACTTTTACACGGTACAGTTTTACAACATTGTTTCAGAGAGAAATCCGATGTTAAATTTGTACAATTTCACGAAAACGCTTAGTGATTGCACATTTTCATCAAACGCCTTGCAGAGAATAAACTGACAAATTGACCCATATCCCTGTCACATATAGCTGCCATAGAAGCAAACTAACCGTGGTCTTTTCTTCAGATTCACCTTTGTGGCTGGTGAACTTAAAGCTTTGCGCTTTTCACCAGTGGATTATTAAAAACAGGAAATAAAACAGTCAACTCTCTCTGTTTCAACCATTGATATATATATCCATTAAAACTATTTATTGTAAATATTTATTGCCCCACTAGTCAGTGTATTTAAAAAAAAATAGAATATATATTCCATTACGTTTTTTTGTTCATTCGAAACAACGGCTTGTCAATTTTTGACACAGAGTGCTGGTTCGTCAATGACGTCTGACAAAATGACCCTAGAAACCATGGCAACAGACTATAGCTTCTGCTCTGCACTGATTATTTGCTGAAGGCTGCTCACAGCTATAAGCTTTTTTTTCATCCAGGAGAGTAAATTTTGGTCACTTTCGCCATTTTTCCTGAGGAGTGGCATGCAGATGTGGTGAGCAGGGTTAGCAGTGGTTCGACGGGGTACATCTGCCCCAAAAATGACTTTTTGTACCCTGTGCTTTGCGTGATGTGGTGCGACAAAAACGAGGAAAAAAACAGTATTTCAGATCTGTCAGTAGCATACTTGCTCAAACATGAATTTGGTCCTTCTTACTCTTACATAGAAAACATGTACTAAAATAATCCTAAAAAACGCATACAAAGTTATTTTTCGTCTTAGAAAATGAAGGAAAAAATAACAGTCTTTTTTTGTGTCAATTTGCCCCTGTGGCTGGTAATTCATCGCTGCCTGGAGCGTTTGTAAACTCAAATCCATACTGGTTTTGTGCTTTTCAGGTTTTGCCCAAAGGCTAAAAGGGGAAGGGCTCTTTGATACTGAAGATGTTCCAAACGTGTTGTCTGGCTACATAATATTGACGTAGTCACAAGGTCTTAATCTTGCTCTGTTGCACCCTCCCATAGTCTCTCTCTCCCTGTTTTTATATTTATATATTTTTTTTCCGATACAATTAAATACAATTTGATTCTAAGCTACAATTGTATTTTTATATTTTAATACATTAATTACATGTAATATTAAATTAACACAGTGGTGTTGGAATTACATTGGGCCGCCAATTTTGGAATTATTGTTTAAATTAAGTAATCCTGTGGTTATACGCCTTTTTGTGTGAGTAATATCTTGCATATAAAATACAGATTAACCCTAAAACATAGATTGGATAGATTTTTCGGACCATATGTTTGTTCCAAAAAACCTCAAACTGTAATCAGGTTGGTTTTCCCTTGGAGGTAGGTGATAATATTTTAGACATGGAAGTCCTTGGTTGTGTTCAACCGTGATTGCGCTTGTGTTCTCGCTCTGAAAGTTGACCTTTAGGGATGGAGGAGATGAGGGGTTAGATGTAGGCCTCGTCGTTGGCCGGGGTGGGGTTTTCAGCTTGTTGTTCGGGTCCGTTCTCTTGAGTTCGAACCACCGATGAGGGTTGGATCATTATCCGAAGGCGCTGTGAAGGGAGGGTTGAAAAATCATCAGCTGCCATTTCAGGAAAGTGCAAACGCAAGTATGAAAGTACGAATCATGACCTTGATTGGTACAATTAGAAAAATCGAATCCAAACTTTCGCTTCCCTGTGGTGAGAAATGCTGATTCAAGTGATTTGGGATTATTACGAGCTACGATCGCGATGTTCGCGTCGAATCAAGATTGGGGCTCTTTGTTCTTAATTACTAGCTCCAGAAACCTGATTTAGAGATAGTGGTAAGCTTCATGCTGTGAAAAACAGCTTTAGCCCAAACTCCTATTCATCTCATTTGTACGATCAGTCCAAGTCACTGATCGCACCCTCAAATGGCAAAAACCGGAGACTAATTGGTGCAATTAGAATGAACCCAATAGCCACGAAAAGGGAACAGTGCATGCTTCACCCCACGCTGAAACATCAGCATTAATAATGCATGCCATCTAAATCAATTACTGCGACTTTCATGTTCCCTGACAGATGCACCTGTGGCTGAGAGAATATCGCAAGCTTAAAAAACGCCAACATTACCTCTTTATACGAGCCCTTCAGAGTGAGGAACATGTAGCCCATGTATCCTGGAATCAGAACCATGGATGATAGGGCCATGCACCACCCTACACCCTGCCCCCACTTTGGGAACACGTAATTATTCAATTTTAGTGGGACCATTTGAATGGCGCTGAAGAGAAAGACGCCCTACGGCAGAAAGAACAAGCAATTTGTTACAAATGTGTTGTCTTCAACCATTTTAGAATAGCTTCAAAGACACATTGAAAAACAACTCACCGCTACAATCAAAGGGGTAAACACAACCCAACAGAGTTTCCACCAGATGCAGGGCTTGTAGCCGATCATCTCCTCGATATTGCCGTAGAACTTATCGACGCCTGCAGGGAGGACACAGAATTAGGGCTTCATTTACCGGCATTGTTGGGCGGAGGATTGTTATGTGCGCCCTCTTGATAAATGCAAATAGAGAATCGTGCAGTAGTTTGCATAATCAAGCCTGCCATGCAAAACAATTAAGATTCTACAGGTTCAGATTCATTTCAAATGAAATGACTGTGGCAGTGAGATTAGCATGAATTATAAAGAGCTTTGATCATAATTAGCATGCGTTACGCGTCACGTCTGGATGGGAATGGATAAGCAAACAAACGGCTGATTAGAAAATATATAAGCTAAATATGATACATCGCTTTATTATTTGGAAAAAAATCGGCTTTGAATAAAAGTGTCTGCTAAATGCATACAATAACGTAAATAACATTGTAAGAGTAATCATCTACTGTGTAACAGGGCGGTTAAAACATGTCTACTTTCATGTTTTATTTGACAGAATGTTCACGTATTTTTGAAATGTGGTAAAAATGTCAAATTACAGAAATAGACTGCAAGCATGTTGGGTGTAAAAATAATAATAAAAACATGTTATTTAATTTCATCCCAAAACATTATTTTAAGTTTTTTCTGGGGCCCAATTTTCTTTGGTGTTACAATTTTTTTACAGGTATTTTTTACAGTGTGACCGGTCACTGTTTTAGTTTTTTGTTTTACTGTGGTAAAATAAAAAAAGTTAAAAAGACACAAACTACCACATGAGCCTCCTAAGCTATCACAAACGCATGTATTGTATTTTTTCAAGGATTGGATGCGCAATTTCGAATGGTTTTTGATGATTTATGATATGTTGCTGAAATGACATAACATCTGCCCGGAAAAAGAAAATTCAGCCATCTGACAAAGTTTGCAAATATAATAACACACAAAAAAGCTATATTTACCATAGAACCATGAGATGGAGATGCATTCAAAGAACACCAGGAACAGTAGACACATTCCACTAGCAGAGTAGTAGTCAAACAGTTTGAAGACATACAGGCCACCCTGGAGATAAAAGAATTCCCAAGATTAGCGACATATTTGATTTCTTCAGACTATCATAGAAAGCTGTAATGTAAAGATGCATGATTGAAGACTGATAGGCTTGTGGAATGACTTGCTAAGGCCACAATAAAACAATGTTTCTGACCCACAATTAAACCAGACATCAACTATACCCTAAATGGTCCTCCTCAAGCTCTAACTGCACTAAAGTAAACACATTTTTTCCAGGTTGCTCTGGCTACTGCTATGTGTACAGATTGATAATCATTTGAGAACATTCTACAAATAACATGTATTCCTAAAATATGTTTTTTCTTGCCTTGACATGTAACGGTTGCGTTACATGCAACCTTTGAAGCCTTCACGTTGGGTTTGTCTTGTTAATATCAATGTCTCTAATCAAGTCTTAGCTGGTTTAATGTTGACATGCTAACTAGCTTAGGATGCTAATTGATAAATGCAGTGAAACGCAATGTATTCTGGCTTGTCAGTTTCCACACTATATGCCCCTAAAATTCTACTGACATTCTGCACATTGTACATTGTATGCTGGTAAAACGTATGCCAAGCAACACATACAATTTTATGTAAAGTTATAGTCTACGTATATAACAGGTGATATACTTCAAAGTCGTTATATATCTCAGGAACACTCGAACATCAAATCCTAATGAAACTAAACGTTTTTATTCTGCCTTTTCATGTGTTTTTGGTACATCTATATCCTCTTTACAGTTTGAGAGGATCATCGTGGTCATCCTCCTACTACTTTCAGAGGCCCATATGATACACGAGAGCAAATCTGTGGTGATGTAACAGGGAAAATGAGGTGAATTTACCTGTGTGATGTTTGACAGGCCAATAATATATGAAATGAAGCAGACAACAGCGATAAAGATCTCTCGTCTTCCTCGCAGCAAGCGGGGGAACTCATCCACCAAGCTGTGATAAAGCCTTCCACGGTACAGAACTACAAAGAAACAAAAATCTGTTGAGAATGTGTTCTGAAACATATGTTTCGTTGACAGACAGTGCTGCATTCGGTAGCAACTAACTCAAACATTTGGATTCAGTAAAAAACGTTTGATATGTTGAATGAGTCATTTGTGAAGGGATATCAGGTGGGAAAGTTTCCTATCAGATTTTAAAAGTGTGGAATATTTGGAGTAAATCTTTAAAGTTGGCCCTTTATGTTTGATCAGAAATGTATTTTAGACATTAATAAGGAGTATTTTATTTTCATACAATATGATCATATAATGCATGGTATAACAAGAGTATTTTGTGGTTCCTTTTGAAACTTGAGAGGAAATGGATGTCTTTTGAACCAGTTTCACCCTCATGTGCTTTACCTGACTGTCAATGCCAAGCATAAGCAACATTGAGAAAAACAGAATGGCCCAGAGTGGTGAGATGGGCAACTGTGTGACTGCTTCTGGGTACGCCAAGAACGCCAGCCCAGGACCTGGAAATATATAAAAACTTGATTTACTCAAAGAAATCTATACAGAGAAACCCAAGTCAAAATAAATCTACACGCCCAAATATTGCGATGCTTTTAATTACTCAAAGTCTTCAATCCGTTTTCACTGATTTCCATCATAATTACCTGAGGCAGCCACGTCTGCTATGGGCCGTTTTGTGATGTGGGCCATGAAGCCCACGATTGAGAAAATGACGAATCCGGCGAACATACTGGTGAAGGAATTGATGCAGCAGACGATGATGGAGTCTCTGAGAAACAGACGAAAGCGTGCCGTTGTTTGGTTATTAATCATTGAGGAACCATTGTGTTTGAACTTTGCTTAGAAATCGAATGGAAATGTATACGTATTTTACAAGGCGGCTAACTTCCATACAATCTTACTATTATTTGTGGTGGTTAGATTTAGGGATGATGCTTGCGCAGTTTATTCACGACCGTACGCTTTTGTAGAATGCACACACAGTAGTACAAATCTACGCGCGAGCCACCTTGTGAAACAGTTACAAGTTCCTTTGAGATCAGGCTGGCAATGTTCGGCAAAATCCCCAGAATTATATCTTGGTCTTCAGGCTTGGCTGTTTACTCAAGTATGTACAAAATTACAAAATATCATTCGAATGCCTCTTAAATCTTACAATTGCTGCATACTTGTAAACGTTATTGTTGAAAGTGTTGTAGCTCCCAAGGGCGATGAGAGAGCCCAGGCCCAGACCGTACGAGAAGAAGATTTGAGTGGCTGCGTCAAGCCACACCTACGAGAAGAGATACGGAGACATGGTAAAAATTCACCAAATTACACGCCTGTGAACACACGTCTATTACCGTATGGTAATTACATAGCGCTCTACCTCTGATTCTTTTAGCTTGCTGAACTCAGGCGTGATATAGAACAAAATGCCCTCTTTCGCTCCCGGCAGTGTCACTCCACGGATGAACAGAATGAAGAGCATGACGTACGGGTATGTGGCCGAGAAATATACCACCTGAAAGAAACATGAACAGTTTTAGTTTTGGCTGCCGATTATATTTTTGGATGGTATTGATGTTGAAAGAAAGAATATCACTTATTTGCAATGGGGGAATATGCTCATTGTGAGAGCATAGCAAGAGCTTTTCCCACATTCTTACCTTTCCAGTCCAGCCTACACCCTTCCAGATACAGAAGTAGACCAGAACCCAGGCGATAGCCAATGTTATTGCCAGTGGCAGTCTTATCTCTCCTGGCTTTTCCAAGCCGTCGGTCATTTGATGCATATTACGTCTGAGGGGAGAAAAGGGGCAAATACACATTATTCGAGAATGTCGGTCCAGAATGTATAACTTTCAGACCACGTATCGCACAAACGGTTCGAATAGAGCTCATCTAATTGCTCATGCAAATCATTCAACTGGGGTTGTTTGCCAAAAATGCACAATAGCGGCATTTTTGTGAGACAACAGTGGCCCTTTTACACAGCCTAGGACAAAAGGCAGTGCCTGTATCTTGCTGGAATACGAAATTCAGAAGTGTTTCAAAAATAGATGCCCTTACTCCCAAAACTCCGTGACGGCGCTTGTCATATTGGCAGTGTTTGCCATGCTGTAGTTTGAGAAACATTTGTCTGTATTCCATGGGTTGTCACAAGATTTCCAGGGGAGCTCCTAAAACAGGACAGCAGTGTTTTATGCAGTGTACCCTTTGTGTGGTCATGCCCATATAAAGGTTTTGAGGATTAAAGAGGAAACGTGCACGTTTTTTTTTTTTATGAGTTTGCAAAAAAAAAACACAAAAAAACACCCCCCCCCCCCCCCACCTTTTTTTTTTTTGTTTTTTTTTTTTTTGTGTTGTTTTTTGTTTTTTTTTTTTTTTTTTTTTTTGTTGTTGGTGGTTTGTGGAGGAAATAGACGATTGTGCGTTTGGTATAGGGTTAGTGAGGTGTAAGTTGTTGATAGGAACAGGTCGGAGGGAATGTGGCGGGTGTAGGGGTACGAAGAGAGGGAAAGGCTGGGGGTAGGTCAGAAATGTGGAGTAGTGAGGTGTTTTTCGATGGGTGAAGATAGGTAGGGGAGTGGGTAGGCAGGTTTTTTCTGTAAGAAGTGGGGGGGAGACGATGGGAGGAGGGGGGGAGGGAATGGATAAAGGGTCTAGGTGGAGATGGTGTGAGGGAGTATCAGACGGGGGGGGATGGGGGGCAAGGTGTATATTAGAGGGACAAAAGGCAGGTGTGGGGGGGAGGGGTTGTGGTGTAACTGGACGGGGGAAGAAGGGGACGGAGCGGGTGGAGGGTACGAATGGGGTAGAGGAGAGGAAATTGAAAAAGGCGGGAAGCAAGTAATAGTGGGGAAGAGGGAGTATGGTGTGAAGGTGGGGAGTGGTTATAAGTGATAAAAAAAGGGTGAGGTCGGGGCTTGGAGTGACTTGAGGCTTGAGTGTAAGGGGCCAGCAGAAGTGTAGGTGGGAAGAGAGAAGAGGTGGGGGAGGTGGTTTAGAGCAGGTGTGGTTGGGACAAGGGGGCGGTATGGAAAGAGGGAGGGGAGGGAAGAGATATGGGGTCTTGTTTAGGACGATGGGGGGAGCAGTTTTTAGTACGGAAAGTGGGAGATAGAACCAAATAATACGGGTTTTTTGGGTTGAGAGAGCTGAAGGGGGGGGGATAAAAGTAGTGGGAAGATTATAGAGTAGAAGAGTTTAGAGACGTTAGAGGGAAGAGATGAGAGATTGGTTGGAGAGTTTTTTGTAGGAGGGTAAGTAGGGAGAGGGGGGAAGTTGAACAGGTATAGAGGTGATTTATGGTTAGGAGAGTTTGATAATGGGAACTTAAAAGACAGAGGGTAGGGGAGAGATCGAGGGATGAAAGAATGACGATGAAAGTGGGTGCTTTTGTGGTTGGTTTTTTTTTTTTTTTTTGTTTTTTTGTTTTTTGGTTGATTGTTTGTTTGTTTTTTTTTTTTTTGTTGTTTTTTTTCACAGAGATGGAGTATCAGGGACGTTAGGGGAGAGAGTGTAGACGGTTGTCCAAAGCAGGAGGAAAGGGCAAAATAGGTAGGAACTGGTTAGAATGGGAGGGGTATTGAGGGATAGGGGTTGGCGAGTGACGTAACTGTGAAGGGTGTGGAAGGAGAGGAAAGAATGCTGGGTTGTTTAGCAAGGTAGAGAAAAGAGGTTGAAGGATTAGTATGGAGTAGAATGAGGTGGGAATGAGGGGTAACGCATCACCGTGAGCGAGTGGATAGGGGAGATAATGGGGAAAGAAAGGGGGTAATGGGGGGGGGGTCGTTGGGGGTCATGTATGAAGAATTCGGGTGATTGTGAGGGGCGGGGGGTAGTTTAAATTTTCTGAGGAAAGAAGTGCAGGACGACACGGTATGAGAAAAGGTCGGTTATTTAGGATGACAGGAATTTTCATATTTGGGGGAGGAGATGAGAAGGGGAGCAGGGGGGGGGATTGGTTAAGAAGAATATGAGGGGGATGGAGAGGGTGGACGGTGGAGTTTTGTTTGAAGTATTTGGAGGAAAGAGGCGGACTGGACGTGGAAAACGTTTTTGGGCCTTTGTCGGGAAAGCACAGAGACTGCAGGATATTGAGGGGATAATTTTTTAGGAGTGTTGAAGACTGGAAGGAAAAGACAAAGAGACATTTTTCATTAGAATGGATCATTTAATTTGTTTTTTTTTTTTTGTTTTTTGATTTTTTTTGTGTTTTTTTTTTTTTTTTTTTTTTGGTTTTTTTTTTTTTTTTTTTGTTTTTTTTTATTTTTTTGTATTTTTTTGATTTGTGTGGGGGGTTGTGGGGGCTAGAGGAGGTAGGAGCAACGCAGTAGGGTTTAAGTGAGGATTTGGGCCTAGCGGGAGAGGCGGGGGGAATATAATGAAATGGGAGAGGAGTGGACTTGTGGGGGGGGGGGGGGGTTGAGGGGTAGGGATGCTGTGGGAAGGTGTGAAGAAAAAGTTTTTTGTTTTTTTTTGTGTGTTGATGTTTTTTGGGGTGTTTTTATTTTCTTTTTTTTTGATTGTTTTTTTTTTTGTTTTATTTTTTTTTATTTTTCTTTTTATGTTGTGTGGTTTGTTTGTGATTGTGGATTTTTTATATTTGTTTTTGTTGTGTTGGAGTGTTTTTTTTTAGATTTTTTTGTTGTGATTTGTGTGTTTTTTTGTGTTGTGTTGGGTTTTTTATTTTAGATTTATTTGTATTTTAGTTTTTTTGTTTTTTGGGTTGTTTTTTTGGGGGTTTGTTTGGTGTGTGTTGTTTTATTTAGTGTTTTTGTGATTTTTATTTTTTGTTTTGTTGGTTGTGGTTTTTTTTTTGTTAATTTTTTTTGTTTTGTTTTTTTTGTTTTTTTGTTTTTTTGTTTTGTGGTTTTGTTTTGTTTTTTGTTTTTTTTTTTATTTTTGTTTTTTTTGTGTTTTTGTATTTTTTTTTTGTTGATGTGTTTTTTTTTTTGTGCTGGTTTTTTTTAAGAAGTTGGTTTTTTTTTGGGTTTTTTGGTTGTTTTTTGGGTTGGTTGTGTGGGTTTGTTGGGTTATTTGGTTTTTGTTTTGGTGTTTTGTTTGTTGTTTAGGTTTTGTTTTTTGTTGGTTTGTTTTAGTTTTGGTTGTGTTTGTGTTTTATTTGTTTTTTTGTGGTTGTATTTGGTGTGTTTGTTGTGTTTTTGTTGTTTGTTTTTTGTTGTTTGGTTGTTTTTGTTTTTTTTTTTTTTTTTGTTTTTTGTTGTTTTTTTGTTGTTTTTTTTTGTTTTGTTGGTGTTTGGTTTTTTTTGTGGTTGTTTTTTGCTCTATGTTTGTTTGTGTTTTGTTTTTTTGTGGTTTTTTGTGTTTTTGTTGTTTGTTTTTTTGTTTTTTTTGTTTTGTTGTTTTTTGTTTTTTTGTTTTTTTGTTGTGTGTTGTTTTTGTGTTTTTTTTGTTTTTTTGTCCCCCCCCCCCCCCCCCCCCCCCCCCCCCCACCCCCTCCCCCCCCCCCCCCCCCACCCCACCCCCCCCGTTTTTTTTTTTTTTTTTTTTTGTTTGTTCTTTTTTCCCCCCCCCCACCCCCCACACCCCCCCCCCCTTTTTTTTTTTTTGTTTTTTTTTTGTGTGTTTTGTTTTGCTTTTTTTTTTTTGTTAGTTTTTTATTTTGATTTTTTTTTATTTTTTTTTTAATGACTTTTTTTTTTTCTGTTTTGTTTTTTTTTTGTTTCGTTTTTTTTTTTTTTATTTTTTGTATTTCTTTTTTTTTTGTTTGTCTCAATTTTATTTTGTTTTTTTTATTGTGTTTTATTTGTTTTTTTTTTTTATGAGGATGGTATTTTTTTTTGTTTTTTTTTTTTTTTTGTTTTTTTTGTTCTTTTTATTTTTTTGTTTTTTTGGTTGTTTTTTTTTTTTTTTTGTTTTTTGGTTGTTATTTTTTTTTATTTTTTTTTTTTGTGGTTTATTAGTTATTGTTTTGTTTTATGATTGTGTAGGGTTGATGGTCTTTATGTGTGTTTTTTATTTTTTAATTGTGGTTTTTATATTGTGTTTTTTTATTTGTAGGTTTGGTTCGTAGTTTTTTGTTTTTTCTTTTTTTTTTTGGTGTTTTTTTTGTTTTTAGTTTTTTTTTTGTGTATTGTTTTTTTTTAAGTGAGTTTGGGTTTATTTGTGTTTTTTTATTTTTTATTTAGTAATTTTTTATTTTATTGATTTATTTTTTGTTTTGTTTTGTTTTTTTTTACCCCCCCAACCCACCCCTCCCACCCATCAACACCCAACCGACACCCACAACCCACCACCAAACACCCCAGCGGCATCCCACCACCGTTTTTATATTGATGTGTATTTTGTGTTTTTCTCCCCCCGCCCCACCCAACGTACAGGAAAAGAGGTTCAAGTTCCCCCCCCCCCCCCCCCCCCCCCCCCCCCCCCCCACCTCCCCCCCCCCCCCTTTGTTTTTTTCCCCCCCCCACCCCCACCCCCCACCCCCCCCCCACACCCCCCCCCCCCCCCCACCCCACCCCACCCCCCCCCCCCCCCCACCCCCCCCCCCCCCCCCCCCCCCCTTTTTCTTTTTTTTTGTTTTTTTTTTTTTTTTTGTTTTTTTTTTACCCCCCACCCCCGAGAGTTTTTTGCACGGTTTTTTTTTATGTTTATTTTTTTTCTTGTTATCTTTTTTGTTTTTGCGTATTTCCCCCCCCCCCCCCCCCCCATCCCCAGTTACTAGGGTTGAGCCATTTTTTTTGTATTTTATTTTTTGTATTGGTTTGTTTTTTTTTTTTTGTGTTTTTTTTTTCGTTCAGAGACCCCCCGCGTCCCCCCCCTCCCCCCCTGCCCCCCCCCCCCCCCCCACGCCCCCCCCCCCCCCCTCTCCCCCCCCCCCCCCGCCGCCCCCCCCCCCACCTCCCACCCCCAACAGGAGCCCCCCCCCTCCACCCCCCCCCCCAAGAAGAATGACAAGGAAGTACATGTTTAAGCCAGAAAGACAGGACTGCGGCCGCCAGACCAACACCTATGAAAATGACAGAAGTTTGCACACTAAAATAACAAGTGTAAGCTTGGTTCCACGGAATGACCATTGATATAGCTCACACAAAATCATTTTCAGGGGTACTGTAATTTCATTTCCCCAGTCAAAAAGAACAATAAATCAAATGAATTTTGACATGTATGAATGGGATCCATTTTTTCACGATTACCTTTAAACATAGGGGCCAGTTTCCACACTCCAAGACCACCAATGGACGTGTATTGACCGAGGGACGTTTCCAGAAGAAACAACGGGACCCCGGCAAATATAAGGGTCAGAAAGTAAGGAATCAAGAATGCCCCTAAACAGATAGAAGAGGAATACAAGTGAAACACGAGACATTAAAATATGATTCCGTTTTTTAAATCCACGGGTAGGGGGATTTTTCCAATGACCGCGCAGTGCGTAGCCGGACCAGATATACATATACGTGCAAATCAGCGGAGAGACTTTCGATTATTTAGAGACTGTTTGAATCCTTTGTTTCTCGTGGGAAAAATAGAAAAAAACAGCGACTTTTTTTCTTTACCTCCTCCGTTTTTCCCGCACAGATAAGGAAATCTCCAGACATTGCCAAGTCCAATAGCATAGCCAACACAAGACAGAAGAAAGTCAAATTTTCCCTGCCATGTTTCTCTGTCAGGAAGTTCCATTTTCTTCTGAACTTTAACCACCAGAGTTTTTGGTTTGTCGTTGGCAGTGGGCGCTTCGTTGACCTCTGTTAAAACGTGTCCATCAGAGGCTTTCGTGCCGTTCGTCGTCATGTCTCTGGGTTTGGTCCTTGCGGTCGGACGAAAGAGTTCAGCACCGGACCACGTAGACAGCAGCTTCGCGGTTCGGTTTACCAAAGACTAGTCAAAAAACACTGACCTGAAAAACAAAAAAGGAGTAAACTCGTTTAAATATACGCGTTAGTTGTGTAGCCTAAGTCACGTGTATTTATCCAAATAAAAAGAATAATGAAAATATACATTTTATCAAAAATTATTGTTTGAGCACAAATTAATCACATTAAAACAAATTTCAGCACATGCGTTTCGGACAAAGCATGTTATTATTTGCGAAGCTTTCCTACACCTATATTTATTTGATTTTTTGATTTGATTTGATTTGATTTTTTGATTTGATTTTTTTAATTAACGCCAGCTTATAATTAAATTAAAAACAATGAATGAATTTTAGATTAACTCCTATTGACTAAAAAAACGTCATCCAAGTGATGTCGTAATGAAAAATGTCTTTATATCAATATTTAGATTTTACTCCATATACAGTAGGCTACATTCCAAACGACGCGACCCAACAAGCCACAGCACTCACACGACACGCCGCTGTGAGCGCGCAGGAGTCTGGAGCGCTGAAGCGCGCGCTCAAACAGGCGCCTAAAACTGTAAACTAAAGGCAGATTGAAAGCGTTTTAGTTTGCTGCCATTTATTTGAATGACAAATTAAATCTACTAGTTAAGTGTGCGTGTTAGATCTGACCTTAAGTGACAGCGCACAGACCTGTGGACGTTGTATTGGTCTTAAATGCGCACATATGTAGAATTCAACAAAAGCCAACCTTACTGGCCGAAGTTAAAAACATAAACATATACTTCCAAAAAAGTGACAAGGCAGGTGTGTCTAAGACTGAATTTCTTAAAACAAAGATATAAAACACCGATGGAAAAACTGCGCCGCGCAACCATTAAAATACCTTTAAATTCCTTCGCTGGATTTTACATTCTTCAAAACAAAGCTTTCCATAGGATTCTTTGTCAGGCAGTTAAACATACTCATATGCCTTTCTGTTATTTGTAGTAAATATGTTCTCCAGACCATAAAAAAGAAACAAATAGTTAACACAAATTCCGTTGACTGACAGGCTCATTGGGGAACCAAAAAACCCCCAAAGCCTTTTTAACCTAAGCCTCCTTTCAAACACCTTTATTTTGATATCGGTCAAATGTCAGGATACTTACACTGGAACAGTTTCTCCTGCCGGAGCGCTTGTGGCGGTGTATCCGTTGGTTCCGCTCCAAGATGAACACTTGGAAATTTACTTGTCCAAACGAGTGCAAAATGTTTCCATAAAGTCAAGTGAAGTAAACAGCTATCCTGAGGGTAAAGGTGAAGGAGGGTCTGGTCGTCTGGTGCTGTCCAAAGCCGTGGTGCTGAAGGACGAGGGGAAAGAGCAGCTCCGTCTAACATGTGCGTCCAGAAATGTTACATGAAGCACAGATCCTCAGTCTCGATGTCAGCGTAAAGTCGACCCTCCCCGAAAACAACATCTCCACCACTGAGATCCCAGACACTGAAGCCTACTCTTCTCAACGCTTTTTATACGCTTTGTGTTTTTTTCAACCGAGGTTGCGGTTGTACTGTGTGAAAGAGATCCTGTGTGTTTTATCAAATGACACAAGACCTCTCACTTTTTTTCAATTTGAATTGCGCAACAGGCTAGGCTACTCTTCTGGAACTTTTTTATTACAAATCAATGAATTACATACGTAAAATTTGGTTCGGACAAAATACACAACAGATTTTTATTACGAAACATTTACATAATCATCTGATTTCAAATGCGCTAAATCTGAGCTACTGTGTAAAAAATCTCTCCAAAAAATGTGTAATTGCGCCATTTTACAAAACGGTATCTCTGTCGAGGGCCGTTGTATAATGCTGATAGCCACAACTGTGATGGCACATATCATATTAAACTACATTGCATGACAACATCATAACTAAATTTATAGGATAATAAATAAGTTTAATTGTTACCGACCATTGGTGTAATTTCTCAAAGTACTACCACAGTCAATCAAATGTCAATGTTAGTAGATTGGTTAAATGTGATAATAAATAGGTTTATATGCCTAATTATAATAAAGTACAAATAGCCATCACAATTAATTGTATATTAAGTGCACATTGTACTCATGTTGTTCCTTGCATATGTTACTACACAGTAATGTGCACTAGACTGCATAAAGTGTGACCCAACAGATTACATTTTTGTTTTCTTCGTTTTTAAGTTTTCATTATCTAATTGAAAACTGGGTTTACTGATTAAAACTCACTGCAGCTACCCATACACAACAGCAAACGTGTTTGAGGTCAAAATAGCCAGAACTAATTCACTCTACGAAAACTAGCGGTTTCCAAAATGTCAGATTGGGATGAGGATGCCAGTCATTCTGTGGATTCTGCTAAACAGTGATAAGGAAGTCAGTCAATAAGAAGAGTCTGGGGGTGGGAGATAAATTGAAAACTGCTCTTATAATCTTCTTAGCTGACTGTCTCCCGAAATAACATACCCTTGTGGGAACCTAAAGAAGCACAACAGTTAACTCCTATACAAAGGTAATTTCGTAGTCTGTAATTAGATATTATTGCATTTACAGATGGAGGTCTTCAGAAGAGGAGCATCAATTACAGGTGACAATCACAACAGAATCTGGTCAAACTGTGTCTTACCACCAGCAGTGATGTTGTGCATGTCGTCTGCCTGTGACGCATTCTACAGATGAATCAGAAGGTTGGGATTAAAGAATGTCTGTCTAGGTTTTTGTCTCTTCGGTCCACAAACCATGATCATATTAATTAATTGATAAATGAACATAAAATCAAAGGTACTATACATGTCTCTGAATTATTAAGCTGCATTCAGGAAGTGAATGTACTCTTATGTCAGTGACCTCAATGTTTTATCGTACACGCAGCTTGTCGCCTCAAGGGGGCTAAAATGTTAAAACCACTTTAAAAAAAATCATGGCTTACTGTAATCTTCAATGTCCAAGATGACATATTGCAGTGGTCAGTATAGACAGCATCTTAACCAAAGTGCAGAAGCAGAAATCCCTAGAGTTCAGGCCCATTCACACCAAGAACGATAACTGTAATGATAACTGTATTAGCCTGCCAATGTCTTATCAGTTTAAAAAATCAGACTGATTTCTCTGAAACCTGAAACCCCACACTGAAACCCCACACTGATACCCCACACTGAAACCCCACACTGATACCCCACACTGATACCCACACTGAAACCCCACACTGATACCCCACCTGAAACCCCAATACCCCACACTGAAACCTCACACTGAAACCTAGTTCTTGCTATAGTTGTGGTGTGGGCTTTTTTGAGTGATTTTTATAGTGGGCGAATTCTTTAGGGATAGTTTTCTAATTCTCATGTCGCTTATGATTTTTAAGATTTTAAAGGAGCAGTACGCGATTCTGAAAAACCCTATTTGAAATTGATACCGAAACAAACACATACCTACCCTTATTGCTCTGCCTTTAAAATGACTAACACTGGCTCTTTCTTTTGACCTTGTCATAAATGTGTAATATCCCATGTTTCTGATTGGCTAGGAGAGTGTTGGGTCAAATCCCCTTTATTCTCCTATTTGCATAGCTAGGACTATGTGTAAACAAAGATTTTTCCCCAAAAAATGTTTGTTTTAAATCTTAAAACAACTTGACATTTGTTAAATTTTTTAATTAAGGATTTATGAGTCATGGTATAGAGAAATATCCACAGGGTTCTTGCAACCTGATCTCGAAGGAATTAAAAGTTTACAAGTTGGCTAATTCATATGAATTCATGTGATGTTAATCGTACATAAATGTGCGATATTTAGAAAAAAGCAAACCCCTTCCTCTACCCGACCCATAAACCTCAAATCACTGGCGTGAAAGCTAATCATATTAAAACGTACTAAGTACTTACTTAATAAGATTGTACGATACGAATAATCCACTAATTCCTGTCAGATTGTTGGGTTTTTGACACTTGCAACAATTAAAGGTACACTGTAAAAATGTTGATTTAACTTAAAATTTTCAGGCACTCCCTGGACAGCTTTTTTCAGTTTACTCAACTTTTGGCCAAGTAGTTCACCGAAATCAATTAACTGAGTAATGTCACAAAAAAAGTTGTCGAACCAACTTACAAATAAATAAGCAACAATCAAATTACTGATTTCACTCAACTATGGACTTGGTCAACCCAACGTAAAAGATTACAATTTCATATGAATTTAATATGTAATTGTTCTTTTAGCAACATTTTTATAATTTTAACAAGCGAACTGAAAAAGCTGCAATGCATGCTGGGAACTTTCAAATGCTAGAATTGTTTGTTCAGAAAACACAGTTTCGCAAATTGGTCAAACCTTTTGATGCGCATTGGACAATCACTCAAATATGTAAGTAAAATCAACAAATAATCTTTGTTGGTACCACATTTAGACTGTGCAGTATATTTGAAATAACACATTCTTCTACATCTTCTAAAATATTTGTTTAAGTTACTTTATTACCTTTGTTAGGAGAACAATTTGAAGTTGTATTTTGAACAGTGAGTTTACTCATAAACGACATTCTGTCCTTCTGTGCAACAGAATTTCTCTATGTCATCAAGGTACTTATTATTCTAAATCAAGAAATGACCATGTTCACGCTATAGGGTCTCATTTAGAAACTACCCACTATTGTACTTAATTCATGAATAACATTAAACAGATATAAATCTGAAGCACCCGCCCTTTATTTCTCGCAGAATGACTTTATAACAAAGTCCACGTCATTCTATTCCACCTCAGTGACACCACATCACAGAAACCGTTGGTGTCTTTGAGAGGTATCAAAGCTGAAGATCAAACTTGTGTTTCAACGGTAGTGTAAGTGGAGGCATGAATAGCCTGACTTGATGGCAGATGGTGAGCCAATGAGGGGTGAACTAACCTACTAATGATACAAAATGAAATTTTGCATTTAGAGCCCCATCTGGTTTATTCAGCCTCTGGGGACAGAGCGTTCAGCCATATCCACACGCTTGTGGCCCTGTGGTGAGAATCTGAGTGTCTGGCAATTGTTGGTGGCACACATGATTGCTCAACTGTGCAGTGAATCTCATAACAGCAAAAGGTGGCAGTCATTTCCACCCTCTGGATGAGGCTATCTATCTCTGTACATCGCGGACCATTGGGTCATTTTATAGTTGAAAAATGATCTTTAACAGTACATACAGTCAGGGCTACTAAAAGTTATGGGCTATTCGCTTATGTGGAAACTAACTCATTGCTCCTGTATGACATATCGCTTTATTGTTCCCTGAACTCTCTGTAAGTCGCTTTGGATAAAAGCGTCTGCTAAATTACTAAATAGAAGTGTAAACATTGTCGATTTGACTCTAGTTCAAAACTTCAGGTCAATAAGAGCTGAACGATGACACCGATCTGCATTTCGGTTCATATTTTTGTTATTTACAAAATTAGTAAATGTCACAACTAAAGGTTCAACATGTATAAGGGTTCCTTTAAAGAAAGATCTTTAAGACGTTACCGTTGAAAGGGATAGTAAAAGTCCCATCATCAATTATTCACCCTGCCGTCACTTAAAATCCAAATTTGACTTTCTCTTATGTGAAACACAAAATAAAATATTTTGAGAAATGTCTTGTCAGTGATTTTTGTGTCCATACAATAGAAGTCAATGGGCTTCATTGTTGTTTGGTTATCAACATTCTTCGAAATATTTTCTTTGTGTTAAGCAGAATAAAGAAAGACTTGAATGACATGAGGGTGAATAAATGATGAAATAATTTTTATATTGTGTGAACTATCCTTTGTGGACCACATTTTTCTTTTCTGTACGTTTGTAAATGATTGTAAACTTTAAATATCATGTTGAAATATAAAATATTTCTACATACTGCTGTGCTTTTTGCTTTGAAGTTGATCATTTCTCATTATTTTTCCTTTTTATTTCCATGAAGCCGCATCAAAGCAATTTCTATTGTATAATCCGCTACATTAATAAAAGTGACTGGTCTAGACAAAAATGTCCCCAATTTGAAATGCGGTGGCCATGTGCTCCTATAATGTACGGTATTCCTCTATTTTTTATTTGACATACACGCTTAAAAGCTAAGATGCTTCACGGGCCATTGAAGAACCTTTTTTGTCTAAATGGTTCCATAAAGAACCTTTACCATCAGAAAAATCTTTCTGTTTCACAAAAGGTTCTTTGAGTTGAAAAAGGTTCTTCAGAATATAAAAAAGGTAAGAAAGAGATGGTTTTTAAAAGACCTCTGACAGACTGGTTCTTTGTGGAACTAAAAATGGTTCTTCAATGACATGTGTGTGTATATTTGACGTATTTGTAATCTAGTTTATCTCTTAGTTGGGTAGGAAATAAGTGCCTCTGTACACACCAAAATTGTTAAAGTGAAAGGGTTGATATGTTGCTCATGTGAAAGGCAACTAAAGACTTCCAAATCCAACATGCAGATATGACAGTTTACAATGGCATATTATATGGAAGTTATTTAAAGTGTATTATAGTGTTTGTTGTAAGACTATATACAGCTTTTTTTATTTTAGATGTTGATTTTTGAATGCACAGCCACATTTGTGATACTTGAAATAAATATATTCACTCAGTGTGTTTTGATGTTTCGAAAGAAAACGCTGTGATAAAGGCGAAATGTGCCCCTGAAAATCAATTTCAGGAGAAAATATTGCTTCTTAATAATATACAAGGGTTATTTTCTGACACTGTGTCTCGATATGCTGTATCGATTGGATTGCAAAGACATAGATTACATTCGATGTGCTGTTGTGCCTCATCGCTCATTAATTTTGACTGCAAAACAAGTGATAACAGATCGTACAGCAAAGTTACAGTACATCCCAGTTACAGACTTAGGCCAAATGATAAAATAATGTGTGCACAATGGCACCATCCATTCGCCCTTTATTCATTTTCATCGGCACATACACAATATGTTTGTGAAATTTGCACTTGGAGCAGATCCAGAGCGCATTACTTCTTTCTTTCATTCAGGCAGAGAAAAGAAGGCTTGAGATGTCACATCTATTTATGTGTGACACCCCAGGCCTCAGAATGTGGGCTCTCCTCATTGGTAGGGCAGTCAGGTAGCCTGTATGGAGTTTCGAAGAAGAGGCTCAGAGCCGGGTTTCCGCTTTGGCTGAAAGACTGGAGACAGACTGGCATGTCTGTTGCCGGGCGATCAACAAGGTGCTCAGGGGTCGGTTCAATGGAGGGAAAAACTGGGAATGGGCACAAAACAAACAGATACCTCTTCCCACAATGCCGAAATAGAAACGGGAATATGAGTGCAACGGGAAACTTGTTTTCAAGATGTTGTTCTTTTGACTTTTGGATGTTATACACCATCGCATATACAAAATGGACATGCGGCGTGTTTTCTTAAAGGAACACTCCACTTTTTTTGGAAATAGGCTCATTCTCCAACTCCCCCAGAGTTAATAAGTTGAGTTTTACTGTATTGGAGTCTATTCAGCCAATCTCCGGGTCTGGCGATAGCACTTTTAGCATAGCTTAGAATTGATCATTGAATCAAATTAGACCAGTAGCATCGCGTTCCTATTTAACTTGACTCTTCTGTACTTGAGACAAGACCGACTCTTGAGGTTTCTCACAAGGCCACAGTAAAAATATGGTTTCCGACAAAAATCTGCTTTTAAAAATGACACAGTGACGCCTGGTACAAAAGATTTTGTTGGAGCTGAAAGAAAGCATGTCTGTTTTAATCTAGTATAGACTGTTTACATGAAGCACCTAGTTGCATATCGTTTTTCTTTGGCCTTTAGCGAGTGTATTTTTTCACACATGTTGCATAGGGGTGTATAAATGTAGGTTGTTTTGGGTGGGATTTGACCTTCTTCTAGTTTTAAACAACTCTGACTACCAGTGCACAGGGCGTATGATGAGGTTAGTCAAAGCGGCATCAAATAAAATAGCAGTTTCAAACTATTTTAACGTCAGTGTGCAGAAACATCCTGACAGCACACTGACTTTCAGGATATGATAACCTCAACCACAGGTTTTTAGGGAACGTCTTGAACAGGTGCAAATATTCAGTTCACTATTAACCACATACTTTGGAACATTTGGTCATTGAATGAAACACCCTTTGTATTTTTTCTAACAGGGGTATCACAGTACACCCGCATTGTCTAACCATGATAATTATGGAATTAGATGCTGCGTTAAATCTAATGAAATGGGCTGTGCTGAACCAATCAGATTCAAGGACCAGAACTGATCATTTTATAATACACAATATTATCAGTTTGTTTATTTATGTCATTTGTGATTTATTTAAATACATAATTATTTATTACACATACAGCAGGCCAGAAATGAAGGCCTGGCCTCCTATGACTGCAGATATGGCACATCATTGTGCTGCAGTGACTAAAATGGATACAAATTTGAAATGTATCTGTTCCCTTCTCAGCACAAACAATGTCCATCTCATAGTCCATCTTATGTTGATTTTGTGACACAAGGTATAATAGTATAAAGTATAATGGGGCCTCGCAGGACCATAATGCTTCTTTGGGGACGAAACCTACATTTATACATTAAAAAATGTTTTTACTAAAGCAATTCAATCCATATTTCATCCAATGGATCGGAAACGTCCTTCCAGTCAATCATGGTAAACAAAAAAAGTCCACCGTCCTGCAATATTAGTCGGTTTTCCCCCTTGAAAAGCATGTGCACATTTGATTGGTTGATACAGAGCTCCCTTTGGGTGAGTCGTGTCTGGTTTCTGTATTTGTGGTAATGGAGGTGGACACAAATGAATTCACCCGTCAACGTGAACATCAGGAGTTAATGACACTACATCCACCTGCCCTCACAGCTGGATGTGAGGAAGAAAACACATTGGAGTGAAAATACATTACTCTTTTTATTCATATTACATTATATTTTTTCATATTATAAACAATACTCCATTATGGAAACATTTTGATCTATTTGTCTAAAACTATAAACAATTTCAATGTTACTCTGTCAGTTTAAATCTGTGATTCCCAATGCATTAAATTATTAACATATTTAATTAAATTAACCTACTGGAAGATGTATACCGACTTATACTGTCCTCAATCACAAAACATATGTATACTGTATATATATAATTGGAAAAATGATGTGTTTACTTTTATTATTATTGTTATCATTATCGTTGTTGTGTTTTTATTTTTATTTGTATTATTATTATTGGTATTATAATAATAATAATATGTAAAATGTAGCTACCAAAATACAATCAGAATAGACATGGGACATGTTTGTGAATGGGTTGCTAGGCAACAGAGCACTCAACGTGTGTGTGTGTGTGTGTGTGTGTGTGTAGATGCTCTCTACGGCAGCTGCTCACATGGCTTCATTAAGTTTTATAGAATAGCACTAAATGGCGAGATTAAAGCTCAGAGGTTAATACACATTCAGATAAGCTTTTGAAGCACTTGCTCTTTCCTTCATAGTACATTGACATACGATCGTTTTTTTTTTTTTTTTATTTGACTCGAAGATATGCATTCAATTTGTTGTAAACCCTTAAGAATGACCGATTAATGATTGTTTAAATATTATCAGCTTACATTCATTTGGATGCATGCGAGTGTGAAACTGTCCTGAGGGTTTATATACAGGATGGTTACTAATCCAGCAATGAGAAACTGATGGTTCTTCTATTCTATACAATTGGATTTCATGTATATAACTAGATCATCAGTTGGTTCTTTAGTGCAGATCAGCTAGACTTTCCACATACTGCCTGCCACAGTCACTTTAGATTAGTGCTTCTATTCTGTAGTTGAACCACTCATCGACCATCAACATTATCATGAGCTCAGGCAGTCAGGGACATCTCGCTGGCAGAACTCCAGAGCAGGTCGCTCAGCCGGTACAGTCTTCAGGCAATCTTTCACCCATAAAGAGAACCTACAAGATTAATTTGGTTACCTTGAGTAACTGGCCTTTCTGTGATTCATTATAGTGATATTTCACCCGGAAATTCAAATGCTGTCATCATTTACTCACCCTAGAGTTGTTCCACATCTGTATAAATGTCTTTGTTCTGATGAAGTTTGGAAGAATGCTTATAACTAGACACATTTTGCCCCCCATTGACTCCAATAGTAGAAAAAGGGCCCCGAACTGTTCGCTGTCGTACATTCATTAAAATGTCTTCTTTTGTGTTCAACAGAAAAAAAAGATACAAGGAATTGTTTCTACTATGGGAGTCAATGGGGGGCAAAATATGTCTGGATATAAGCATTCTTCCAAATATCTTTCTCTGTGTTCACACTTTTAAGAAACGATGTCAAATGATGTTAATGCCGGTGACAGGCTGCTGGCTTTTGTAAAAGACAGACCAGGCCTAGAAACACCAAGAACACACTGTGAAAATATTGTGCTTGTTAAGCTGTTTCATGTAGCCTAATGCATCATTTCACATAATATCAATCTGACGTGAAATGTGCACAGATCAGAGAGCAAACACTATTTTACGACAGTGTTTATGTGTAATTCAAAGATATTTGCTTGTTGCCAATTACATTTTACGAACTCACACGGTAATAAAAGTGAATTATTTGAAAAAATACTAATTTCCTGCTAGAAATGCAATTAAACATTATGGAAAGTGACAATTGACATCTCGGCCGCTGTTTTATTTTTCGAGCTCAACCCTGCTTGACCAATCACGTTCCTTGTGCATGTGCATAGACACGTATAGCATTGTGGGACACGGAAAGCAGTGAAGGATACATATAGGCTACCTTCAAAAACCAGCCAGATGAGGTCGCTTTGCTCCCATTGACATGAATGAGATCATGTTGCTTTCATGTTTTTAGTTGCTGTTGGTGTGTCACGACAACCAAACGAACACCTGTCAGCAGACGGCACAAAAAACAAGAAGCAAAGGCCCAAACACACAGTTCCATTTGGTTTATGTAGATGCATATATGTTTTTGAAGGGGTCATATGGCATGAATAGGTATTTTTCTGTGTCTTTGGTGTGTTATAAGTTGCCCGTGCATGTATTAGACACGTAAAATGGCAAAAATGAAAGTGTGGAAACAAAAGATGCATTCTATCTAAAAGCGAATGCTCACCCAGACCTGCCTGAAACCCCTCGTGTAACCACACCCTCACAAATCTACGTCAGTTCATGGTATGAGTTGACTAAGACCGCCCAAATGTAAACGCAAGTAAGGTGTCAGCACAATTGCTTTGTAACCTAATATGGTAAGAGGCGTTACATTTCCCTCACACGATTGCAGTATTTGACCAACCACTACGCACTGGTTAACTGGCCAATCATGGCACACCTCGCTTTTCAGATTTTTTTTTTTATATGTGTGCGTTTCAGAGAGGCGGAGCAAAGAGGAGATACAAACATGCACGGTTTGTGGAAAATACAGCGTTTTTTGAATGTTAAATCGTGAATACACATTACATTACATCTAAAACAAACTATAATATTCGTTTTAGCCGTGTCATACGACCCCTTTAATAAAGTTGACAGTGCATAATTTGGCCAAAGGCATTTACTCACCTGAGGCCTCATTGTGTATAAAATGTTGCGTAGAAACTGTCCTAAATTAGATCATTTCTCAAAGTGCGTACGTGTGATTCATAGAACGAGCATACGTACAGAAAACGTGAGTAGCTACGCCTCTCTTCAGATAAGATATCTTACATCGTAAATTATTTTCAAATTTCTGCCTTTTAACAATGTCTAATCGATGTCATTGACATATAAAAGAGCATCTGTCAACGTCCAAATCCTTTACGAGTTGCAAAAATGACTTATATTCCAAAAACCTGCAGTACTCGGAGAAGCAAAAGTGCGTACGTCTGCTCAGACCCTGACGTGGCGCTGAGTACTTTTCCACATCAAAGACCATTTTTATAAATATGAACATTACTGTAGATTTTTACTCTACGATCCGGTGCCACAGAACACTAAATAGACCACTTAGCCAAATGTCAACACTGGTCAAGCAGCACTTCTGGTTTCCCATTTGTTCAATCTTACATATATACTTACATTTAAAAAATATCCGTTTGACATTTTGATTCAGTTATAAAAGCTCCGTTTGTTGCATTCTCTTCAAGCGTTTATGAAGTGTTAAAAAACTGAAACAGAAAGTTCTTCTGGACCATTTAATCTCTATTTGTGATTTTCTTTTAAAGTGTGAAGCTTTCCCAAGCATGATCTGCATGCTCAGGTGTCTGTTAGAGATTTTAAACTCTTTAGTCTCGCTGGGGTACCTCTGTTAACCTACAGTTTGATGGCAATGCTGTAGTAAATGACTTGGTTTGATTTTACTATCATTTAGGGCTTTTTCATTCTTTGTCAACAGTAATTGCTTGTGGACATGCATTACAGCTGATTAGAAAATCCACAGTCATTTCCATCATGAATTCCCACAGCTTATACCCATATTCATGTGCTTTAGGCTACGTGTCATGCTTTTATGGAATCCGTTCTCATGTGAAATTTCCCACTCTTTAAGAGTCATTTTAGAGCCTTTTTAAAGATGATAATAGCTTGCACCAAAAGCTTTTATAGGCATTTGAAGGTTGTTTCTCACCCTAAGCTATAAAACCTAACGTCCACCCATTGTCAAAGAATCATTACTGTTTTATGACTTATCTTTGATATTTCATCCATTCACATGCAGCGGCATGGGCAGGTGTTAAATGCTTTCCGTTATACACTTAATTGTCCATGTAATGACTGAACCTAGTCTTGCATCGCATATTAACTCTATAGAGAGCAAGCCAGATGCACCAAAGACCTGGCACATGAAGAGGATGAAATAATGCTCATGAGTTCAGTTTCTCTATAATGCTTTGCTCTTATCAGTGTATGTTTCAAACGCGTGCTGAATATGTTCGACCAGAACATGAATAGAAAGCTATTTTTTATCTGATTTCATATTTGATCATGTAACAATTATATACAGTTATCAAGAGAATACAGATATAATGTAACCAGAAGAGTGAAAATACTTTATACTGCAATTAAAGGCTTCTTTTTTTCAAACACAGGTGCCTCCAATCTGTCCCTCAGTCTCCTGCACTCAACCTCTCCTCAGTCCATTCATCACTATGGAAACGGGCTGGATGGATCGCTTGATTGCTCTATGATTGGTGTGACGTTACAAATGACGGCGTCTGAACCATGACTTGCTACATTCAGCGTGTAAAAGACAGCAAGTTATCCTAAGAGCCACAACTCATGAAAAACACATTTGCCTTCTAAAGAGTGAGCATCATTATCAAGTATTTTTTATGATAAAGCTAAGGATTATGCTCAAAATGGTCACAAAATGGCATGCGTTACAGGGGGATTGGGGGCACACAGAGTTTTATTGATGGCCGTACAATATGTAGAAAATGACTACTGATCTCAGATCTGGTCTACCCATGGGCGTCAGAAGCACAACAAATCTAGAGTGTGAAGATGACGGCACTTTGCCTGCAGCTTCAGTGGGTAACATTTGCATTTACGGATTTGGCAGACGCTTTTATCTAAAGCGACTTACATTGCATTACATTATACATTGTATCTGAGTATGTGCAATCCCCTGGGATCGAACCCATGACCTTGCCGTTGCTAGCACCATATCAACGCTACATGTCAAGTGGAAGTGGAAGTGACCTATTAGTCAGATATGGTGACCCATACCCGAAATGTGACCTCTGCGTTTAACCCATCCAGAGAGTAGTGAACACACGCACAGCAAGTGGTTAACACACGTACACCCATCCATCCATCCATCCATCTTCTTCCGCTTATCCGGGGCCGGGTCGCGGGGGCAGCAGTCTAAGCAGGGACGCCCAGACTTCCCTCTCCCTAGACACTTCCTCTAGCTCTTCCGGGGGGACACCGAGGCGTTCCCAGGCCAGCCAGGAGACATAGTCCCTCCAGCGTGTCCTAGGTCTTCCCCTGGGTCTCCTCCCGGTGGGACATGCCCGAAACACCTTCCCAGGAAGGCGTCCAGGGGGCATCCGGAAAAGATGCCCGAGCCACCTCAGCTGGCCCCTCTCGATGTGGAGGAGCAGCGGATCTACTCTGAGCTCCTCCCGAGTGACCGAGCTTCTCACCCTATCCTAAGGGATCGCCCAGCCACCCTGCGGAGAAAGCTCATTTCGGCCGCCTGTATCCGGGATCTTGTCCTTTTGGTCATGACCCACAGCTCATGACCATAGGTGAGAGTAGGAACGTAGATTGACCGGTAAATCGAGAGCTTCGCCTTGCGGCTCAGCTCCTTCTTCACCACGACAGACCGGTACAGCGACCGCATTACTGCAGAAGCTGCACCGATCCGTCTGTCAATCTCCCGTTCCATCCTTCCCTCACTCGTGAACAAGACCCCCAGATACTTGAACTCCTCCACTTGAGGAAGGAACTCTCCACCTACCTGAAGTGAGCAAGCCACCCTTTTCCGACTGAGAACCATGGCCTCAGATTTGGAGGTGCTGATTCTCATCCCAGCCGCTTCACACTCGGCTGCAAACCGTCCCAGTGCATGCTGAAGGTCCTGGTCTGATGGGGCAAGCACGACGACATCATCCGCAAAGAGCAGAGATGATATCGTGTGGTCCCCAAACCCGACGCCCTCCGGCCCCTGGCTGCGCCTAGAAATTCTGTCCATAAAAATTATGAACAGAACCGGCGACAAAGGGCAGCCCTGCCGGAGTCCAACATGCACCGGAAACAAGTCTGACTTACTGCCGGCAATGCGAACCAAGCTCCTGCTCCGGTCGTACAGGGACCGGATAGCCCTTAGCAAAGGGTCCCGAATCCCATACTCCCGGAGCACCCCCCACAAGATGCCGCGGGACACAGTCGAATGCCTTCTCCAAATCCACAAAACACATGTGGATTGGTTGGGCAAACTCCCATGAACCCTCCAGCACCCTGGAGAGGGTATAGAGCTGGTCCAGTGTTCCACGGCCGGGACGGAAACCACACTGTTCCTCCTGCATCCGAGGTTCTACCATCGGCCGGATTCTCCTCTCCAGTACCCTGGCATAGACTTTCCCGGGGAGGCTGAGAAGTGTGATCCCCCGATAGTTGGAGCACACCCTCCGGTCCCCCTTCTTAAAAAGAGGGACCACCACCCCGGTCTGCCAGTCCAAGGGCACTGTCCCCGACCGCCACGCGATGCTGCAGAGGCGTGTCAGCCAAGACAGCCCCACAACATCCAGAGACTTGAGGTACTCAGGGCGGATCTCGTCCACCCCCGGTGCCCTGCCACCGAGGAGTTTCTTGACTACCTCGGTGACTTCAGCCCGGGTGATGGGCGAGTCCGCCTCCGAGCCCTCGGCCTCTGCTTCCTCAATGGAAGACGTGACGGCGGGATTGAGGAGATCCTCGAAGTATTCCTTCCACCGCCCGATGATATCCCCGGTCGAGGTCAACAGCCACCCCCCTCCACTGTAAACAGCGTTGGTAGGGCGCTGCTTACCCCTCCTGAGGCGCCGGACGGTTTGCCAGAATCTCTTCGAGGCCGACCGATAGTCCTTCTCCATGGCCTCCCCGAACTCCTCCCAGGCCCGAGTTTTTGCCTCCCCAACCACCCGGGCTGCAGTCCGCTTGGCCTGTCGGTACCTGTCAGCTGCCTCGGGAGTCCCACAAGCCAGCCAGGCCCGATAGGACTCCTTCTTCAGCTTGACGGCATCCCTTACTTCCGGTGTCCACCACCGGGTTCGGGGATTGCCGCCTCGATAGGCACCGGAGACCTTACGGCCACAGCTCCGAGTGGCCGCGTTGACAATGGAGGTGGAGAACATGGTCCACTCGGACTCAATATCTCCAGACTCCCTCGGGATCTGGTCGAAGCTCTGCCGGAGGTGGAAGTTGAAGATCTCTCTGACAGGCGATTCGGCCAAACGTTCCTGCCGAGTCTGTCCAGCTTCCTCCCCCCCCCCATCAGATCCAACTCACCACCAGGTGGTGATCAGTTGACAGCTCTGCCCCTCTCTTCACCCGAGTGTCCAAGACATACGGCCGTAGGTCAGATGAAACAACTACAAAGTCGATCATCGACCTCCGGCCAAGGGTATCCTGGTGCCATGTGCACTGATGGACACCTTATGCTTGAACATGGTGTTCGTTATGGCCAAACTGTAACTAGCACAGAAGTCCAATAACAGAACACCACTCGGGTTCAGATCAGGGGGCCGTTCCTCCCAATCACGCCCCTCCAGGTGTCACTGTCGTTGCCCACGTGGGCGTTGAAGTCCCCCAGCAGAACGACGGAGTCCCCAGTTGGGGCGCTTTCCAGCACCCCTCCAAGAGTCTCCAAGAAGGCCGGGTACTCTACACTGCCATTTGGCCCATAGGCGCAAACGACAGTGAGAGACCTATCCCCGACCCGAAGGCGCAGGGAAGCGACCCTCTCGTTCACCGGGGTAAACTCCAACACATGGCGGCTGAGCTGGGGGGCTATAAGCAAACCCACACCAGCCCGCCGCCTCTCACCATGGGCAACTCCAGAGTGGTGAAGAGTCCATCCTCCCTCGAGGAGAGTGGTTCCAGAGCCCAAGCTGTGCGTAGAGGTGATCCCGACTATTTCTAGTCGGAATCTCTGAACCTCACTCACAATCTCAGGCTCCTTCCCCGTCAGAGAGGTGACGTTCCATGTCCCTAGAGCTAGATTCCGCGTCCAGGGATCGGGTTGTCGAGGCCCCCGCCTTCGACTGCCGCCCGATCCACTTTGCACCGGCCCCTTACGGTCCCTCCTGCAGGTGGTGGGTCCACGGGAGGGTGGCCCCACGTCGCTCCTTCGGGCTGTGCCTGGCCGGACCCCATGGGGGGAGGCCCGGCCACCAGGCGCTCGCATACGAGCCCCAACCCCGGGCCTGGCTCCAGGGTGGGGCCCCAGCTGCGCCATACCGGGCGACGTCACGGTCCTCCAATTACTTGTCATCATAAGGGTTTTGTGAACACGTACACCCGTCAATGCAAATTAACCGCATTTTGCCGAACTTGCTCCTCTACATTTTCTCATCACATATTAGATCATACAGGCATTTATTTTCCACAAAATGAAGAAAATATTAGAACAAGCATATGTTTAATAATAATGTGAACAGTAAGATTAGGGGTAGAAAACTGTAAAAAAAAAAAACTAAAGGATTTACTTGCGCAAGTTTTGTACACAATTTATAAAGTAAACATTACTTACATTTTTTATGTATACTTTTTTAAAGTAAAATTTGCACAAAAAATTAAGTTAATCTTAATAGTTGTTTTTAACATTTACATTCACATTTAGTCAGTAAGCGACTTTTGAAGAATTCAGGGAGCAATAAGCGTTAATAATACAATAAGTGCTAATACAAAGTTACTGGTTTCAACAAAAGCTAGATCACTACCTGTTGAAAGAAAGAGAGAGGGTTAGTTTTTCTTTTTCATTTGTCTGTCAAGTATTCACAGAAGAGATGGGTTCACAAAAGCAGTTTTTTGAATGTTGTGAGAGATGTGATTGACCGGACCGAGTTAGGAAGAATGTTCCACCAGGAAGGAGTTGTGAAGAAGAATGAGTGGGAAAGCGATTTACTGCCCTTATGGGAAGGCAATACAAGACACAGCTGGTTTGCTGAAGGCAGGGATCTTGATAGGGTGTAACAGTGTAGGAGGGTGTGAAAGTATGCCGGTGCAGATCCAGTGATAGTCCTGTAGGCACGCATTAGTGATTTGAATCTGATACGGGCTTCAACTGGTAGCCAGTGGAGAGAGATGAAAAGGGGCGTCACATAAGCCCTTTTGGGCTGTTGGAAGACGAGGCGTGCTGCGTTCTGAACCAGCTTTTTAGAGTGTAGGGAGGTCAATTAGTTGGCACCCTTTTAATCATTTTAGCAAATATAATCATTTACACATTATTTTGTTTACCTTTCTGTGTCTAAATGGAAAAAGTTTAATTTAAATCCGCTTTAACTGTGAAAGAGTGCTATGTAAGTAGATGTTTAATGTTTGAAAACTGTTTTATCATAGAAATGTTGGGGCCGTTCACATGTTGCGTGTAAAAACACATTCAAAACGCTGGCTGTGTCGCTTTCTGTCTCTTTCTGGCGTTTGGGAGTTTTCTCACCCGTCCGTTCAATTACATTTAGTCACAATGGAGCCTTTGAAAAGTGCATAAAAACAATGCCATCAAGAAAAAAAACTGAGAGAAACTATTATCAAGACTAAAGGAGGCCATACAAGTATTTTGTTTATTATGTGTGAATAAATACTAGTTAGTTGTTTCAGTTTGTTATTTGCCTAATAAAGGACCAAAACATTTATTAAAAGGTTATTTGACAGATTCAAAAAATATTTGTGTTTTCTCTTTTTTTAAGCAGTGTATATTGTCTCAATTATGTATACATTGTATATACATGCAAGAAAGTTTTCCTTTAACACATTTCACTTTAAAATGACAGCAAACTTTACAATTATAACAATTGACTGCTGTGACATGTGCCGGGTCAATTGCAGGTCTGTGTCAATGATTGATCAACTGTGGCAGAAGCAATTGAAGATCCCAATGTAACAATCTAGCCCTGCAGGATCTATGCCGACCAGCTGCACTCATTAACATGGGTGTAGAACACAGAAAAACGCTATCATCCCCATTCATCAGCTGTCACAAAGCACTGTATAGTGAAGTGGTAACTGCCACTGGTGACACAAGTCAAGATCGATAGATGTTTATTGTCTTTTACCACTTTTCCAGCAGCCATCCAGCAGAGTAAGACAGATCTATAGCCAATGGGTTAGAAACCCTCTGAAGAGTGATACAAGAGATATTTCAGAAATGATTTACTATCCAAATGATGCTTAACCCACATTTGCCTCTGGGTACCCAACTCGTTATCTTTAATAAACCAGTAATAACCTTTCTCCTGGTCATACTTTAGTCTTGCAGTCATTTTAAAATCATTTTCTAGGATCAAGGGCGTCGATTTGGGTTGGGACATGTCCCTACGAATATCCAGAGAACACTAAATTGTCCCTACCAACAGGGGCGTCATTGGGTATGGCAGGGGCTGGCAGCTGCCATACCTTGGCTGTCTGGTCAGGTCAATTCAAAGTAATATTTTATTGCAGTATTTATTACAGGAGCATGGACATCGTAAAACAAAAAATGTAAGCCCCTCCCCTCAGAAAAGAGTGCATAGTTTTATTAGTAGCTTCAGTGGCGTAGTGCGAAAGACACGCGTGAGTAGGTTAGAATCTGCCTCACTCACTTCCATTTGTTTTAAACTATATGATGTTTTCATCAATAGATTATTTAAAGTGTGTTGTGCTTTATTATATGTGAGGATGGCTGCTGCTGTAGCAGCGTGTATGAGAGGGTCAGGAATGAATAAATATAGGCCTATGCAAGACCGTCATGTCGAGGCAGTAATAAGATTGGATGAACTCACAAGAGTCTGCCATACCTTGGCTTTAGGTGAATTGCTGCCACTGCCTACCTATAAATAATTAATCTACACATATATATATAACCTCTGATGTCTGTCTGTGTCTTGTGTTTTTTACTTAATACTTATTGTCATCTACATTTACTTATCCAGGAATCATATTGAAATTTAAAATATTTTACAACCACGTTCTTTAAAACTATCGCAGATTGTGGGACACAAATGGTTAAGTTTCGTTATCTGCAAGGAGTTCTGCCTTATAGGATTGGCTTTGTCTTTCTTGAGTCCCGCCTCTCTAACCCACGTCGCTTTATGATTGGCTTTGCCTTCTCTTGCTAACATAAGGCTGCTGCAGGAAAAAGCGCCAAAGCAAAGTTGTTGCTGTGTCGTCCCAATTTGCATACTATCCTTCCTAAATAGTATTCGAAGATAGAAATAGCATGTCCTAAATCATATGCTGAAATGTGTATTCTCAAAGTACTCTGATGGTTTACTGTTTCCGGTGAAAACTCCAAGTGTGAGTCCATGGACACTTAACGGCTGATATTACCCACAATCACGTCAGAGTTTAATGACGCTACACTACATTATTATAATTAAATATTAATTATATTTTAAATATTAAAAATAACTTTGCTTAATTACTGTAATAAATGTAAGTATACAGTAAATATTACATACTAAATAATAAATGAATGAATACTTCATTCTCTCTTTCACTATTCCCTATATACCGAATGCTAAATAGTCCACTATATGGGGAAAAAGTGAATGAAAATAAGTGAACAATTTCGGACACTGACGTAATATATCGCCATGCATCACCAATTGTGTCATTTTATTAGGTGGCAGAAGCAGCCTTGCAGTAGGCTGCTGGAGAGACAGAGGCCGCGTACTGGTGATTTGGGTTATAAAACATGATTATGTTATTTGTTGTGCATTATATTAAAGTTATAATACGGTTGCACTGTTATATAGGTCTATTAAGCAGCACTCAGTCATACATACTGAAGTAGTTTTAAAAATGTAGGCATAAATACGTATAGAAGTCGTTTTTATCCAGACTGATGCATTTGAACATATAGTAAGTAATATTGAGTGGCCAATTTTATATTCTGGTGTATTTCTAAGGAAACTGATCATGCTGTAGACAGCAATGAGAGTGACAACAATGAAGAACAGTGTAAACTATAGAAATTTTTGTTAAATAGTGTTTAATTAAGTCAAGTAAACGGCACTAAAGTGACAATGCGGCTCTGCAGACCAACGTTATGTCCCCACCAATGTCAAAATCAAACTTACACCCTTGTCTAGGATCATGGACTGTCGTGCACGTTTCTGCTTTGTCCACCGAAAAGTCATTTTTTACTCGATCATAGGGGATTACACAAAGTTTGAAACATATGTATAATACAAGTCACTTTGGATAAAAGCTTCAGCAAAATGCGTAAATGTGAGTTTGCTCCTTGATTTTATAGAGAATGGGAATGTGACGTCAACACACTGCAAAAAAAATACACTCTTACTTAGCCCTTTTGTCCTGTTTCTAGTAAAAATATCTAAAACGTCTTAAATCAATTTACAATTACTTGACAAGAAAAGTGACATATTTAGTCTTATTAATAAAAAAAATATAAGAATTAAATCAGTTTATTGTAAAAACAAGAAAATAAAATCTGCCAATGGGGTGAGAAAAATAAACTGGAATGTAGTTTGACCTTTTTCCTAAGTACCTATTTCAAGTTTATTTTTCTCACGCCATTGGCAGATGTTTTTGCTTGTTTTTACTATAAACTGACTTAATTCTTATATTTTCCTTCTTAAAAAGAGACTAAATATCTTAGGTCGCTTGTCTTGTCAGGAAAGTGCATCATGATTTAAGAATGCTTAGATATTTGTACCACAAAACAAGACAAAAACACTTAGTTAGAATGTCTTTTTTTGCAGTGCAGCGCAATGCATCTTGTGGCTTGGGGACACCGACACTGCAGTGGAGAATAGTGGAGGTAGATGTTTAAAATTAATATAATACAGTTAAAAATATGAGAATGTAGAACGCTTGCTGTGTTATGAACGGCCATATCTGCTCTCATGACCGGAGGGGAAAACAGATCTGAAAAGAAGCGAAATTTTCTGCTTTGTAGCTTAGAAACAACACGATGGTGAAAGTGCAACTTACTGAAAATAAAGGACCTTTATTTATTATTACAGATTCATAAGTTCTGATCTGCTTGAATATTTAAGTGCTCACACCAGAATGTGCAAAATACGTTTATAAATGTCATTTGTGATTACATTTAGCAGAGGCTTGTATACAAAGCGACTTGATGAGGTAAAGAATGAAAGCAATTGGAACAACATAAGGACATCAAAAAGCATAAGTGCAATAAAACTGGTCTCATATAGTCTACCTCAGTAGTAGAAAAGAGATAGAAGTCAGAACTGATGGGTCAGATGACAGAGATGTGTTTTCAGCCGATTCTTAAAGATAGCTACAGAATCTGCTGATCTTGTAGCGGCGGGCAGATCATTCCACAAATGTGGAACAGATCCAGAGAAGGTACGTGATATAGCTCTTTGCGAGCGTGTCCATAAGGGAGCGCTCCTTAGAATGAACAAGGGATTCAAATATTAGTTCATTTATTCTAAGTATGTGCAAGCAGCTCTTACAATTTCTTTATGTATATGAAGTCTTTTTTATTTCTATTTGATGTCAACCCCAAACATGGCGGCGACTGCCCAGAATGCAATGCACAATGACGTAGATTCCCAAGCTCTATTATGACATTATGTATTCAGTGCTACAGTTAGGTAAACAAATGCTGAGAATTTATGACAATTCTTACGAGCTGCAGGTCGTCTGTGCAGTCAGCAAAATCATGTGTGAGGACACACTGTGTCTTTTCACTGAAGTTCTGATGGATATTGCTGTAGACAATTTTTGAATGGTTTTCAAATTAAATCCAAAAAGAACAAGTACCTCTGTCCCATTAGATCATTGCATCACCTTTAAGACACATTCGTTCAATTCAAGTAATTGCATTGACTGCAACACCAAAGTCATGAGGTCAAACCCCATGAGCTTAACAAACTGATTAATATTACTGTTAATATTACATTGTTTTATATTATTAATATTAATATTATTATATTTATCTTCATTGTTAGTTTTTTCCAATTTGTTGACGTCACAGCATAGGACACATTTGCATATTAGTCAACTACACATATACAATATGAAATGCACTTCAAGTCAAACTGTACATTTAGATAATAGCCTCTGCCTAATGCATAAATGAAATGATAATAAATCCACAAGCTGCTCAAGAGAAAAACATGAGTCACAAACAACTTGTCATCTGGTCCTGAAACCCAGAGGTTCTTTGATGAAATGACCCCAGTACTGTACCACGGTGAGGATCTTCAGTGCATGCAGGGCAGATAAAGAGGACAGCCTCGGAGGGCTTTTCATGGGAATCAGTGAAGTCAACCCTTCATGTGACCCACAAAAAATGCCACCAGGCAAAGATATCTACTGCAGGCAAGACACCACTGCATGGGGCACATCAAAGTTAAGGTCTGTCATTTCTGCACCACGCCAAACATAATAGAAAACATATCCACAATTTCAATCACTTTAATGAATCTCCATATCTTGTTGGTCAGGCAAAAAGATAGATTCATGCACACTTTTTTTGTAAAAAATTATCTATTAAAGGGTTAGTTCATCCAAATTTGTATAATCTGTCATTATTTACTCACCCTCGGGTTTTTTCATACCTGTAGAAATGTCTTTGTTCCAATGAACACAGAGAAAGATATTTTTGTAAGAATGTTAGCAATTTTCAGTTCTGGGACATCATCCACTACCATAGTAGGAAAAAAATATGGTATTTTTTGTTCTGTTGAACACATAATGAGATATTTTGAAGAATGTAAGAAAACAAAAAGTTCTCGGGCACCATTTTATTCTTCCTACTATGGTAGTCAATGATGTCCCGGACCTGAAGTTACTAACATTCTTCCAAATATCTCTCTCTGTGTTCATCAGAACAAAGTAATTTATACCGGTATGAAATTACATGAGCGTGAGTAAATTATGACAGAATTTTCATTTTTGGGTGAACTATTCCTTTAATGGCTTACTTATGGTCCCTACATACTGTATTAAAATGAAATTAACAAGAATAGTCTATTTCCAAAAAATAGTTTTATTTGTCAAAAACCATGTTTTTTTATTGTGCATTCCAATTAATATCAATCAAACTGCAGTTGGTTTGTTCTGATTTAAGCCATTCAAACTAAAAAAATTGAGCTAACTTACAAAATAAAACGTCTCAAAAAGCGAGCTGTCTCATTTTGTACATAAGCTCTTCATATTTTAACATAACAAAACCAAACACTTCACAAGTTGTGTTAAAGATAGAGAAATGGGGGAATGAGAGATAGGGGTTTCTTGTTAGTGCTGTTGTTTGGTTGTCGAGGTGTGGGGGACCGTACATCGATTATTGAGACAGATTTGATTTGACATTCCTGTCAAGATTCTGATCTCACGGTAATTCATAATGTCATGTGCAGACAAATGAGAGAGCCGGCCGGGGTGGAACAGAGGCAGAGCAGCTGCCGCGTGTGCCGTGTATCCAATCTAGCACGCCCGAGGACCTCCCGTCACCGAGTCCTAGACTCGACTGTCTGTTTGAAGGACATTTATTATATCTCTGTGTAATGACAGTCAGAGTGTTCCTCTACTACAAACAGCTAACTGAGGAACACAACAGAAGATATTTTGAGAAGTGTCTCAGTGGTTTTGTGTCGATATAATGGAAGTAAATGGGGTCCAACATTGTTCGGTTACCAACGTTCTTCAAAATACCTTACTTTGTGTTTTGATGACGAAAGAAAGTCATACTGGTTTGGAATGACATATGGGTGACTAAATGATGAAAGAATTTTCATTTTTGGGTGAACTATCCCTTTAAGCAATGATTCTTCAAAAACCGCAATTTGCTAAAAAAAAAAGAACTACAGTGTCAATATGCAGATACACGAGGTCTTGCTGTTTTACCGTCTGAAATACTTTCTTTGCACAGAAACATCAATTCTAAAAACATAACATAACGTTTCTTCCCTAAGGTGAAGGGGAGAACATAGCAATGACCAACACTCTTAGAAAAATAAACTTTTTTTTTTTTATTCAACGTTTTTACTGTCGGGTTGGTTTGGAAACATTTGATAAAACTGAAATTTAAAATGAAAATGTAATTTAATGTTTCTTTGCAAAGGACAAAATATGTTCCCAGTTACATATTAACAAAGTCATAGTCAGTTATATTTAATAAAAACAAAATTAACCCAAAATCGAGCTTGAATTGGAGTGTTACGTCCCAACTGATGGAGATGAAAGTAACAATCATTCAACATTTCCACAAAATACCACTTGGTATTGTTAGACCACACTTGTGAGTTATTGACCACGGCAAAAATATATCTCTTTCTCTTTTGAAATTAAATTTTTCTGACAAATGGTACTTTCATCCCTGCTCTACGCTAAAAAAGAAGACCCTTTAAAGAACCTTTGACTGAATGGTTCTTTGTGGAACCAAAAATGGCCCATAACCATTTCTGAGGTCATGTCCAGCATTTTTACGTACATAATCTGTCATCCAGCAGTGTAATAAATTGGTAGTCTTTTGATTTTCTTAGATTTTTCTTGTGGATTTTGAGGGCAGGCAATATTGAAGACATCTATATACAGACATGACAATTTATTAATACTGTATTTATATAATTTATAGTTTTTTGTGTGTAATTGAATATATGCGTTATGCAAAATACAAGAATGCCAATATTATGTTCTAAAGCATTATTTGGGGTTCATTTTGGTTGGTTTCTTGAATAGAAGGGGTTTATGAATTCATTTTATGGTAAACAATTTACAGCAAAAATGCAATATCCACCCAGACTCCCCAAAATGAGACATCTTTCCACCCTAGTTATCAGGCGACTGATTGATGACAATAATTATCCCTTAAGACAAAACATCAGCCGCAAAGACTCATTTGTGCTGTTGGACTCCTCAACAGCTTGATATATCTACTGACCTGATTCAATAAATCTCCCACAATTCACTATTTCCCTGAGACCCACAAACTGCTATTTCTCTTTATTAACGTCTAAATACAAGGACAATCATTTGATGAACCTATTTAAACATTGCCACATTGCTAAAAACGAAAGATGGAGGAGTTTGGAGGGCGGGGTGAACGGAGAGCGCTGGCGGCCGCAGTCATCACATGTCTCCATCAGGGAAAGGTTAACATGATGGGTTGTGACAATCTCTCCTGGCAGGCTTGCAAATAGCTCCCTTACCAATAGCAAACTAAATAGGACAAAAAGATAGATTCAAAGTGTTGGGATTCGAACAGATGAGTCCATGTTGTATGCACTCATGTCACCTGAGTGTTCTTAATAGGGCTGTGTAAACTCAGCCAGAATTTTTTCACCTATCTGTTATTTTGAACCCTGATACTTTCTGATGTGTTTTTAGCAGCCACCACTAACCAACCCATCATTTTGACAATTTGATTTTTATTCGGCAGTTTTTATGTGTGCAACATAAAAGTATTAAGCGGATCATTAAAGGGCTGTCGAACGATTAATCGCGATTAATCGCATCCAGAATAAAAGTTTGTGTTTACATAATATATATCTGCGTAGTGTGCATATTCATTTTGTGTTTTAGTTTAGTTAGTCATTTAGTATCTTCGAAACATACACGTACATGCATATATTTAAGAAAAATATAAACATTTATATGTATATATAAATAAATACATCTATAAATTTCCTTCATATATAAGTATTCTTTACAAAATACAAAATGAATATGCATTCCATAATTAATATTATGTAAACACAAACCTTTATTCTGGATGCAATTAATCGCGATTAATCGTTCAACAGCACTAGTCTTTAATGATCCGCTTAATACTTTTGTGTTGCACACATAAAAACTGCAGAATAAAAATCAAATTGTCAAATTGATGGGTTGGTTAGTAGTGGCTGCTAAAAACACATCAGTATCAGGGTTCAAAATTACAGATAGGTGAGAAAATCTTGAGTCTTCAGACATTCGTTTCAAGGGTTTATTGGATGCTTTCCTGCGAAGCAGTGGTTAGAGCATGGGAGTAGCAATGCCAAGGTCATGGGTTCGATCCCAGGGGATTGCACATAGTCAGAAACAAATGCATAATACAATCCAATGTAAGTCGCTTTGGATAAAAGCATCTGCCAAATGCGTAAATGTAAATGTCAATTGGGACGTCGCAACGGGGGTAATAATGGAACAGGGGGTGCTTGGTGAAGGGTGCCCCATCAAGATGGAGGAGTCAACCCAGGAGTGAACACTTATTAAAAGGAAACACTAATCATTAAAAAGTTTGTTCGTATTAATATTCAAAGCAACTTAAAGTAGATACAACATAGGTTTACAGTTTTATCAGTTTGCGTGTTTCCTGGGATTGAACTCTTTTCAGGAGCCTGTGCTGTATTAGGCTATATACTGTACAATTTCAGACATAATCTTGCAGAATGTAATACCTAGCAGATGTTTGCAATTTATATACAAATGTCTTTCACAACACATTCTCAATAAAACCTATTACACAAACTATAACAAATGCCATTTAATGTGAGTTTCTATGAACACATATGATAATAATATGGTAATAAAATCTTTCTACAGGTCAATGGAGAAATGAGTTTTACTAGCTTGTTAAAGCAGAAATAGAATCTCTTTTGGTCTTGAAGATCAAAGAATTGTCAAAAGATTGAATGGACAACCGATGCCAAACTAGATACTGGCATCTATGAGCAAACCTTCGCATTCCATAGTAGATTCATGAAAAAAACCTGTTTAAAGGACCGATGTTATATCAAAATCTTTCTCTTGAGGTCATGAGGGTCGTAGAAAATATACATTAAGAACTGCATAGCAACACCCTGGCAACCACCCATTACACCCTCTTGCATTGTGGCAACGATGTTTGCGCGGGCTGTTGTGTTATTTTTCCTTTTTTAGAAATATTGCAGAGCTGCCACAGTGCTTTAGTTACATTCAACTGATATCTAAAGCTCTGCGTAACAGCTGGTGTTTGACATGTTTACACTTGACAGAAAAAATGGTTTCACTGTAAATATGCAGGACCACCTATTGGTTTCCTTGCATGTTGCGACTAAATCTCTTATACGCCAAATAGGAGACCAAACCATCACATTAGTGAAAGTGACACTAAAGCACTCCTTCTGTGCTCATCGATGCATTTTCATTGCTGTTTGATTGATTTTACAGCAAATCGCAGTGAGCTAAAAGTCAAGAGTTGACAAATGCGTCTTATGATGCCAACAGCTTTACTTTTTCACAATTTTTTTTGCAATTTATATACAAATGTCTTTCACAACACATTCTCAATAAATCCTATTACACAAACTATAACAAATGCCATTTAATGTGAGTTCTATGAACACATATGATAATAATATGGTAATAAAATCTTTCTACAGGTCAATGGAGAAATGAGTTTTACTAGCTTGAGGGTAAATACAATGACATAATGCAACAAAAAAAAGGGGTGGGGGGTTTGGTGTAGCTGGTAAACCAATGAATTTTTAACCTCAGTGGAGGTGACCTATGTTATGAGATTCTTACTCATCATCGTGCAGCATTGTACCTGTTGTGAAGTGCATTGTAGAATTCTGTGTGACAAGCTTTGTGAAAAAATGAGAATAAAATGGTGAATGAGTCGAGAGTCAATGACATCTGGTATACGGTACAGTATCTTTTTTACACTGTGAACATCAAAGTCACTAAACTAAACTAAAGAACTATTCCCTTCAGAGCGTTGCAAATGATGTTCTTAACGTCAAAATCTCATCGTGATTTATAACTATAATTGCAAATGCTTTTGATCTGACCTCTGATATATGTTAACTAACACTTTAACAAGATGAGTTACATGCTGCACTGTGGCACTCATTCTATGTAGAAAGCTGCTTTCAAAACAAAACTATACAGGACGCTATACAATCAAACAAATAAAAAAAGTTCCTTAAGGTCGAGTCTTTCAACTGTCCCCATCACACACCCTGTGCTCCCAGCCAAAGTCTGTCTCCAATGTTCTCTGCCCTCCCCCAGAAGCCCTGTTTGTTACACAACGCCGACCAAGATGATTCACGGGAAGCAGACTTTTTCGGTTATATCATCTGCCAAGATGCATTTGAACAAAACTATTGTCTTTGCTTTAAATGCATTCAGCTGAGCACCATTGGTCACATGGGTTTCATTTTTTGAAAAATATGTGATTTCAGATTAAGGTCAGATATTTGTTAAAGCAGAAGTAGAATCTCTTTTGGTCTTGAAGATCAAAGAATTGTCAAAAGATTGAATGGACAACCGATGCCAACGGGAACATAGAGGAAGAGAAAGCCAAATAATGACCTACATTCACACAGCTTAATGGTTGACGGCGTGAAGATGTGACAGTGCACCGAATGTCAAATGTGGTTTTGTGAGACTGCTCACACCTTCAAACAATCCAAAGTTAATCAAACAGCCCTCGTGCCAAACTTAATAACACGCCACAGGCTTTTTCTGAAACGCTTTTAACTGCAGTGGGGTCGCATTTGTTACATTATCCTCTTAGTCTGGCGGGATGAAATCTGCGAGAGATTAATAACATTTCACACTTGAGTAAGAGAGGGTGTCAGCGGAGGAAAGAGGCACTTGGAGATTAGAATTTACACACAACATAAAGCACACGGATTTGGATAAACAAACACAGGCCAGTTTAAAACAGACTCTTAAGCGTTCCCTTAAGGGATGAAACTAGATACTGGCATCTATGAGCAAACCTTCGCATTCCATAGTAGATTCATGAAAAAAACCTGTTTAAAGGACCGATGTTATATCAAAATCTTTCTCTTGAGGTCATGAGGGTCGTAGAAAATGAACATTAAGAACTGCATAGCAACACCCTGGCAACCACCCATTACACCCTCTTGCATTGTGGCAACGATGTTTGCGCGGGCTGTTGTGTTATTTTTCCTTTTTTAGAAATATTGCAGAGCTGCCACAGTGCTTTAGTTACATTCAACTGATATCTAAAGCTCTGCGTAACAGCTGGTTTGATTTTTACACTTGACAGAAATAAATGGTTTCACTGTAAATATGCAGGACCACCTATTGGTTTTCTTGCATGTTGCGACTAAATCTCTTATAGGCCAAATAGGAGACCAAACCATCACATTAGTGAAAGTGACACTAAAGCACTCCTTCTGTGCTCATCGATGCATTTTCATTGCTGTTTGATTGATTTTACAGCAAATCGCAGTGAGCTAAAAGACAAGTGTTGACAAATGCGTTTTATGATGCCAACAGCTTTACTTTTTCACAAGAAAGGTGACAGGGTTTTTATGAGACGGACGCAAAAGCAGACATGAACATCTCTGTATACTGTCACTGTAATAGAAGCTTGTGCATTTGATGCAGTCGGGTACAAACAGCTTAAATTCAGGAGAAAGAACACTATCACGCTTTAAAACACAATGACTGTGTGATGGTTTGATGGTGTGATGTGAATGAAAGATGTTCGGCAATGTGTCAAAGAGACGAGAGGCATTTTTCAATCTTTGGAAACATACACATCGACCAAGTGTCCTTCCTGGACATTATGGACCTTTACATCCAGCCTGTGGCAGTTCAGCACGCCATACAATAGGCCCTTTTCACAATGACGTCACTTAACTTCCGCCTTCTAGCAAAGCAGTGTATCGTAACAAACAAGAAGTAGAAGAAGAAGAAGAAGAAGAAGAAGAACTTCTGTTTTGCCGTCGCGCTGGAATTTAACAACTGTGACATAACATTTATTCAAGAACTTATCCTAGCACCTTTGCTAACACAAAAATAAATCAAAACACTTACCTTCATAATCAAACAAGTACTGTTCAACGAAGTATTTGTAGCCTTTATCTAGTTTTGATCTTACATTTTGATTTTTGATTTTTTCTTGTCATAAGCGAAAATTTATCTGCAAGATGTTGTACATCATCTAGCCGTATTTGTGACAGCTGTGCAAGGGACTTGGTAAACTCCATTCTGAGGCGCTAGCGGAAGTAACGATACACTGCTTCGCAGCAGAACGGAAGATGTGTGAAATAATGTGAAAAGGGCCTATACCGGTTACATTATTTATGAGTGGATTTAGGATGTGTTTTATGCAATCAAATCAATTGCTTTAATTTATTATTATTATAAGTCATTTCAATACTTTCCTTTCAAAAAAGTGTTTTTAGTGCAACCCATACATTCAAAATATTTCGCTTACAGACTGTACATTTTCTGAGAAAGTGGACAATAGCAATAATTACACGGCTCATTTGAATGCTTGATTCAGATTGGCCAGTCGCGACATTCCAAGGGTCTTTATTTTCAAATAACAACCGCTCAAAACTAATAACACCCTGTAACCCGGATGCTGCAAATCATTTTGAGAGGGGCTGTATAATATTACACAAAAATATATTATAAATATGTATTTTAATAACATATGAAATTATATTTACAAATGATTAAACCAATTTGCCTGTTTGTGTCGTTTTAACGTCGTTTCTAACTTTCAAACCGGAACTAAACGGCTTTTCCTCGCGGAAGGTTTGCGTTCTGTAAAAATGAGCTAATAAAATATTTCAAATTCACATTTTATGTCCAGTTCTTTTCATGTGGCAAGTAGCCGTGTAATAAGCGGGATAATGTACAAGCAGCCGGCTGTTATCGCGAAATAACAGCTTTGCGTCGTGTCCTGACCACACTGTCGGGACTTATTTCTGCAATAACAACCGGCTGCCTGTACATTATCCCTTACTTATGTGCTTATCCTTAACTTCACATGGACCGGAAACTGTTTGAATTTCATTAAAATATAATTCATATTACAATGGATGAGAGTGAGCAAATTGGGTAAGATTCAGACAAAAACAAACAACACAAAATTATATAATGTGACTAATTTCATTTGAATCTCATGATCATTTTATCAGTAATAACTCATGACGCTTGGCATGTAAATGGCATCCCCTCCTGGGAATAACCATAGGCCACATTTTCATCACATGTATCATCAAATGCTAATCATTTAACCAGAAGGAAAAGAAAACTAGCATCAGTTTTTACACAGAGACCCTCTCTAGTGCAGCCTTTGTGTTTATTTTGTTTCGGATTTTTGGTCTTATGTAGCGGATTTCATTAATCATCAGTGCAGAATTCTTCTTCCATCTGAAGGCACATGTCTCATGTGTGCATCTTCCCCTCGGCCTTTATCACGAATGACAGCGCGACCCTCAGAGAGACAGAGGCGATGGCATTATCATAGGGGGCGGCCGCTGACGTGTCTATCAGACGGAAAATGTGACACTGCACCGAGAGGTCCGCAATCTCCGCATTCATTTTCTTGAGATTGGATGTGCAGTCGGACTCGTCATAGGTCAAGAGTAAATCAGAAAGAATTACACAGCTGCCAAAGCCCATTACTTCAGCAGAGCCAAGGTAAATATGCTCAGGACTACTGGCAAAATCAGTCCACACACACACGCAAAATAAACACACACTGTGGAGGTGAAGAGGACCAGTGTGTGAATTACATAATGACTCTCAGCAGGTCCACTTTGTACACGCACGTTATGTTTTGTATTTTTTATATTTGATGTTCCATCGCATAACGATGCTAATGAAAAGTGCTCGAGCGGCGTACTGTTGCTATGGTTACCGTCTCAGGCAAGCGCGTTTGCTATTCGCAGTGTCAACACGAAAATGTGAAATGTCAACGTAAAATAAACCTTTTACTAAAACGTTCACATGTAGAAAGCAACTTTCGCCACTTCTTAAAGGTCCAGTGTGTCATTTTTGGGATGATCTCCTCATAGAAATGCAATATTAGACTTAGAATAAAACTTAGAATGAGCTATTTCTATCTACATACACCGCGGGTCCAGTTGCATGTAATTCGCTAGTTGCACAAGATGGCGCCGGTGAGCATTTGGGAGGCTGGAGTCGGCTGAATCATTTCCGGTCGTATAACAATGAATGGAAAAAGGAGGATTTTTGGCCGGCAAATGTCTGTGTTTTTTAGATTTTAAAAAAGAAGAAATGAACATATAAGCGATATGACAGATCCTCTTTACAATGAGCACTTCGTTAAGCCAAAACAACTCAGGCTGTGTCCGAAATAGCCCCCTATACCCTAATATAGTGGACTATTTGAGGGGACATCCATTTTAGTGGTGTCCGAATTTATAGTAGACATTATCCAGTGCACTCATTAAAATCCCATGATGCATCATAATAACGAGTGTACAACGGATGTACACTCACAACGACCTGATAGCCATCTATCACGTGATGCTCGCGCTGAATGAATTCATGCGTCTCGGCAGAAGATGGACTGTATTAGTGAACTTATGTGGTAATAGTGAACGAGGGTATAGTGGGCGATTTCGGACACAGCCTTAGTGTTATACGACCGGAAATTAGTCTGCGGCGACTCTAGAGTCTCACCAGCCGCCATTTTGTGCAACTAGCCCATTCTGTTCCCATGATTCCCATCATGATCTGTCAGCCGTCATATGTGTCGAAAGTGAGGGGGTGTTGTGAGCGGTTGGTTGTAATTCGCAACCCCTTTTGGTCAACAAACCAATCAGAATGTCTCACATTTAGCGATATGAAGCAAAATGATCTTAGCAGCACTATTTGTGTGATAACATCGTAAGAACAGTAACAGAGAAGATTCAATTTAAACTGACACAAAAACTTCATCCCCCTACAGCAAGCAAATCTTAATTGGATTTCTTTGTTCATTGTTTTCATATATATACGTCCGTCCTTAACCACTGATAAACCGATTTTAACCTCAAGGTGAATACATTTTATCTGAAGAAAAATCTATAAACTCCCTCATCAAGTCTTCAAGATCAATCTAAAGAGCTAATATACTGGATCAGGTTTGTTGAATGAAGGGTTTGGTGAGCTAAATCTAACATCCATATATACGATCAGTAATAAATCTCACAGTTAGTTTATGGATTATTGAGGAGAAGCATGAGTAAAAGTAATAATGATGATGATGATGGTGACAATGATATTAATGATGGAGAAGAAAGGAATCATCGTCACCATTATAGAATGTAATATGTGATATTGAAGGGTGTCAATGAAGATGAAATTGGACTTCACGCATATATGAATAGTGATGGTATGCAGTTACAAATCTGAATGTGGACTATATCACTATAGTCTATTATGATCATTATTGTATCCTCATCAATTACATTTGTAATCTTTAGACTGATCAACACACAATTCGTCAACATACCGCATAGGTACAAATATAAAAATGTTGAATATACTTATTAATATAAATACTAAGCTATTTTACTGTAAGGCAGATTCATCTGTTTTCTGTAAAAGGGATCTTTGTGTGCAATGTCTTATAAGGCCTTTTATTCGCTTTAAAATGGTCTTTTGAGAAGAAAGGCTAGCAATGTGAAACTGGAGATTTCTATGGAGAGGTAATGTCCCCCGGGGTGCTCTGCTTTTGACCCGCGAAGCGGCGTTTTTAGCAGGATGAGGAGGGGAGGTTAAAAACCTGTGGACATTTTCAGAAGCGCCACGGGCATTGACCAAACGACCTTGTTGGTTCAATGCATCTCCATCCTGTTACACGTACAACCCAGCGCTGACATTAGATCCATGGTTCACCTGTTTCTGTAATGCATTGCATGGATTAGATGTCGATGACACTCCTCGTGTGGACTGAATTGGACAATCCAATTCACGTGAGCAATATGTGCGCGAAAAGTATGTGCGTTATAATTGCAAAATGGATTTTCTAGGAATCAAATGATTTTTATGATCCAAACTGAGAATAAACATTATATTCTCTTCTGCTAACAAACAGTGCAACGAATGTGAAGAATGTCAAGTAGCTTTGGTACATTCATATATCATGCACGTGGACTATATTTTACTTTGTGTGCTGTGTGTCTTTTCCATTATGTGGCAAATAGTTTTTTTCCCCATTTCGCCCCCCCCCCTTCCCATATTGTTCAGTTACTATAGAAACTAGAGCTGGTGAGTTCACCGTAAAACAGGACTGAAAACACCCATAGTGGACGCAGAAAAGCATCTTAAAACTGTTGCTTAAACGCAAATAAAACACTGAACATTTGTAATGTTTATTCTTTTTACAGAAATAGATTTTTCATTCACCGAGATGTTTGTGTTTCCTCCGAATTTCTGGAGTTTGAGTTTGGACACAGGTAGGAAGGAACATAAATAGCCCAGGAGCCTAAATTTGTGGAGTCCCTCTCTGCATTCAAGTTTGTTTTTGCTTTTCTGTCCTTCTATCTGCAGTTCATTACCTGAAACTATATCCCCTGGAGTTACTATAGCAACACACTCCACGGACAGGACGGTTTCTTCCAATGCCCGACACTGAAATCCAGGAATAATTGAAGAGATTCAGACACATTGAGGCATTCAGAGAGGCTTTACTGCGAAATAAAATACTTAGGATGTCACTGGATGAAATAGTAATGCGTTCGTGCCTTTGATGTTGCCACTGCAGAATATAATTGGGTTTTACCAAAAGCATTTCTTGTGTTTGCTGACCTCTGCTGGTGGCTCTGCATTGGTCTCTCTGCTGACTCTGCTGTCTTTATTTCTTTATTTTGTGCAGAACGGAGTTGCAATGAAAAGGGATTCAGTACTCTTAGATCCTAAATGCATAGATGTACTCATGAAATTAAGGGGACACGTAAGATTTCTCTTTTTTATTTCATTTTATATCTCATTGTGGCAGCAGTCACTATCTGTATCATTTTTTTCATCTGAAGAGACATATTTCAGGGTTTCAGACATCTGCTAGTCTCTGGGCTGAATGCCCCTGACAGTCCGAGGACCCGCTGCATGCTAGAAAAATGACTGAAGAACCCATTTTTAAAAGGTTTCTCTATTACAGATTTTCGGGAATCAGATGGGAGCTATATATTTATTTGAATTCCCTTTATGTTACGACATTAAAAATAGCTTTAAATATGCTATTTTTTCTAATCATTTTCATTATCATCTTCTTTGGAAAGGACACAATGTAATTTGGTGAGATATTACTGTCTAACAAAGACACAGAATCATATTCTCTCGGTTGACTGACGTAGTCCTCCATCCTCTCTCAATCTCTCTCTCTCTCTCTCTCTCTTTGTCTGGAAGAGTTGGCCTCATTTCTGAGGTGAGCAGAGACATTACTGTCAAATCTGCACAGAGTCTTGGTTTTGCCAGCGGGCATTAGCGTATGAATGAATCAAAGACTAACACAGGTTAGTCATTTAATTAATCATTGCTTCAGCATTCGTACAAAATACAAATCACTGCACTGTCTTAGGAATGTAGGTCAGAGCTGTGATAGGAATCAAAACATATGTGTACCTTCTTTCAGTAATGGACAATATTTGTACTTGAGGGCAAAGCTGGGAAAGGTATTTTTAAGAAACGCAGATTAAATGATTTTATTTTATTTTTAAATACTTTTAAAAATTGTTTTACTTTTCTTGACAGAGTGATAATGAACTTTTGCTGTATAGAAAAAGCTGCGTAGTGCTGCAAGATGAGGCTATTTGAAATTGTGTTTTCATTCGTAATAGATTTATTTCGTTTAATAATAGTTTGAGCTACTCTGGCTCTTGCAATAGCAATGGTCCTATGAAAACAGATCCTTTTGTTAGCTTTCCTGTAGCTCAGTGGTAAGAGAATTGCGCTAACAACGCAAGGTTGTGGGTTTGATCCCAGGGGGTTGCAAATACCTATGTGTAAATGTATATGATAAAGCAATGTAAGTCGCTCAAAGCGTCTGCCAAATGCCGAAGTGTAAATGTTTTGTTATACATTTAGTTTTAAAAATAAGGTTTGCTCATGCTGTTTTACAAGATATTTTCTCTATGTAAAAAGTCCTTACATCACTGTTAGTTACTATAAAACACCTACTCCTCTCTCATCCATTCTCTCTGTCCATGTGCATTATCCCTGCTCTTTGTGAACTTTGGCTCAAGGGCAGTGGCACTCAGCAGTGCTGTAACAGGCACTGAGACTGACCCTTAACGTTCTCTGCCTGCTTATCATCTCTGCTGGATGTCATTTGCATTCCATTAGAGCTCACTCACTCTCTATTCTCCGGCTTTCTCTGCAGCCGAAGCCTCATCACTTCCATTATGCAGCAGAATCATTTCAAACGCCTCTGCATACGCCAGCGCTGCCGGATCAAGCACATGTTTCCGGGGGAAAAGAGAGAGGAAATGCTCTGATTAGTGATTATGTGTGATTAGAGGATCTGGATGCTTTCCATTAAAATGTAGTCAGAGAGCCCTTCCTGCACACGAGTGAAAAAGTTTGAGAGCAAGAACACGGAAGGACGGAACAAATAGGGATGTGAATATAATGTGTAAATTTAGCCCAATTCATTGTTTATAAAAATGTTTTTTCATGTCCTCTTAGCCATGCATCATTTCTGTATAAAGTAATTGGCAACCCTTGACTATAGAGGGCCTGCATAATACATGTAATGTACATTCTGAACACTGTATGTCTACATGTTTGTGGCTAAAATGTATTGATCTTAATGTATCTTTTATGTGACTGTTCCATGTCTTTAAGTGACCTTTCTTTACACGTCTCTATATGTGACTACACATCTATATAGATGACTGTTCTTTACATGACTCTATTGGTGACTGTTCTTTACATGACTCTATAGGTGATTGTTCTTTACATGACACTATATGTGACTGTTCTTTACATGACACTATATGTGACTGTTCTTTAAACGACTCTATGGGTGACTGTTCTTTACATGACACTATATGTGACTGTTCTTTAAACGACTCTATAGGTGACTGTTCTTTACATGACACTATATGTGACTGTTCTTTAAACGACTCTATAGGTGACTGTTCTTTACATGACACTATATGTGACTGTTCTTTAAACTACTCTAGAGGTGACTGTTCTTTACACAACTATATTGGTGACTGTTCTTTACATGACACTATATGTGACTGTTCTTTACATGACTCTATTGGTGACTGTTCTTTACATGACACTATATGTGACTGTTCTTTACATGACTCTATATGTGACTGTTCTTTAAACGACTCTATAGGTAACTGTTATTTACACAACTCTATTGGTGACTGTTCTTTACATGACTCTCTTGGTGACTGTTCTTTACATCACTCTCTTGGTGACTGTTCTTTACAGGACTCTATAGGTGACTTTCTTTACATGACACTATATGTGACTGTTCTTTACATGACTCTATATGTGACTGTTCGTAACATGACTCTATATGTGACTGTTCTTTACACAACACTCTATGTGACTGTTCTTTACGCGCCTCTATAGGTGACTGTTCTTTAAACACCTCTATATGTGAATGTTCTTCACCCGTCTCGATTGGTGACTGTTCTTACGCTTCTCATAAGTTGACTAATCTTCAAGCTTCTTTTAGTTAACTGCTTTTTAGGCATCTCTATATGTGACTATATAGATCTTTATGCATACATATGGGTGACTGTTCTTAAGCGTCTCTTAGGTTAACTGTTATTTACCTGTCTCTTTAGTTAACTGTTCTTTACGCATCTCTATAAGTGACTGTTCTTTACTTTCCCCTTTAGATAACTGTACTTTACACACCTCTATAGGTGACTGTTATTTACACTTCTTATTTTTCACGGAAACATATCAATAGCTTGGACAAGTGTCACTGGAAGCCAATGCTTAATGTTTGAAATAAGAATATATTTTCAATTCATTGTATAAGGCATTTATTAACCCAACAGAGTATTATGGATGTAGCCGTAGGGAATGTCACACTGTTTGCTTGGTCCTGGTGCATCATGGAGCTTAAATTATCCTAGGACTGCACAGAGCAGCAAGGTATGAGAACAAAAGACCTGTGAAAGAGTGAAAAAGACAAAAACTACTGAAGAGAGAAAACTCACTATCCCACGTGTCCTTCCTTCAGTTGAACATATTGAGTTATTAAACATCTTTACAACTACAGCTTAAAACAGTGAGTCTATACTCACTCTTTTTGATCAAATGGGCAACATTTTTGATAAAATTATAGTCAGATTCACTACTGTAAGGATTTATCCCTGACATGAATTCCCAAGACCTACCAACAGTGGCAAATAGATGTTGCCTAGTTGCATGAGCTTGTGCCGACTGGAAAAAGTGTCAGCTGTGACCTCATCACAGTGAAGTTCTTGTGCATGTGAATTATGTGGATGGGAAGGATAATAAACCGTGAGAGCCAGAGAGTCATCTTTGCGTGCTAATTTGGACTGAATGTTTCTCATACCATCCACTCCATGCAACCAATGTTTTAAAACTCCAAGCCAAATTCATCAGTCAAATGGCCTTCTTGACATAAAGGTGTGCTCCTTGTGTCTATGTAGCTAGACTGGTAGAGCATTGTGCTAACAAATCCAAGGGAATGTGTTCTAAACATGACATGTCAGATGACAGCATTATGCTTATAAAGACACAAATTTTACTTAATGATGAAAGTGTCATGATGTGGCGCTCTACCAATCACACTTATCACCATAATTGTTAAATCAGTATTGTTTGAGCAAGCCATCAAAGTCTTTATGATTACATTTACATTTAGCAGATACCTTTTATCAAAGCGCCTTACCAATGAGGACCATCAAAAGCAATATATCATACATACTCTAATAATATCTCTCTCCTCCATCCTGACTCCTCCTTTAATTTAGTGTCTAGTCTTGGGATGGAGCTCCTCCTTCTAAGACAATTTGATGACTGATTGGGCATCATTTTAAATGCATTTTATTTGTAGTGCTGATGGGAAGAGAAGTGTTTTTAAAGATGAATAATCGGGTGTTTTGTCATAAAACATTAATTTCCTCCGTCAGATGCACACCTTCTCAACAGCCAATAAAATTGCAAGAGGTGTCGGCAGTGAGAAACAGATGCTTAAAAAGTGAACATGAAAGGATTTTTTCATTTTGTGCTTGGTGGTACCGTTAGTAATTGCATAAGCAATAACGTTAGTATTTACTAATAAAAAACGCAAAAATCACAGATAACCTGAGACATCCCTTTTTACCATTTATTTTTAAAAATGAGTAAGCAGACAATTCATATGTTCTGTGAATACCAAAATCTGTGTATACAGCACATATTCAAAATCCACCACATATGTCTAGAACTTCATAGTTGAATGACATATCAAAAGTCCTCAGAGAAACAATGTTTTTTCATCAAGAAATAGTATGCAAAAAAAACTAAAGAAATGTAAAGATATACACAGATCTGAAAAGTTAAGAGGCTATTAAAACACAAATAAGTTTGCTGGCGATGGATGAGACCAGACCAAAGATTGCATGCATGTGCGAAAGGACTCGCGGTTCATCCTGAGGAGGATACTATATAGTGAACACAACAGTGCTTGAGACTGTGATAATATGATAAAAACATTTTTGCAGAATGTTGAATTGCGGTGATGATTTGTTACTTTTATTTATGGGGGGAAATAGTGTCCCGTTTTTGGACCTGTTTTACTTCTCATTGTCTCCACTTTTCCACATCAGACATCTATCACTGCATCTCTGCAGCACAAAAAACGAAAACGATGTCATTATTTACTCTTATAATTTAGTCTCCTAACACTAAACGGTCATATTAAATATTGTAATAATATCATACTATTAATAATAATACAATACAAATAATACAGCTTAAAGGTCAGGGTGACTTGATTTTGAGTAAACGATCACAGAATTATTCATCTTTATGTGAACTTTTCCTTTAATATATTTCTCAACGTGCAAACCTAACCTTCATCTGCATTTCTTTAAAGTGATCGTTCACCCAGAAATGAACTCCTTCGGGCACCCTCGTGTCATTCCAAACCTGTCTTTCAAATCTTTATTTTGCAGAACACAGAAGAAGATATTTAGAAGAATGTTGCTAATCAAACAACCCTGACTTCCATTGTATGAACACAAAACCGTTTTTCTAAATATCTTCTTTTGTGTTCTACAGGAGTCATGTTAAGTTAGCCTTTGAACAAAGTAGGGGTGAATAAACGATGACAGAATTTTTATTTTGAGTGATCCATCCCTTTAACCATTAGACTGCCCTTAAACAAGTGAAACGGTGACCGTTCATAAAAAGTGTGTATGGACCACTTCTCTGAAATAAAAAGAAGTCATAAACTGTGTTTGGTCTGTCAGCTTCAATTAAACTCAGTTTAATTGGTGTGAAATGGGCGAGTCAATGCTAGCTGCTTGACAGAGATTCACAGCACATTCGACGACGCTGAGCCTCATCTACAAACATACAGCCAACGTTTGGAGTGGTCCTCAAAACATCTCCTACCCATTAGAAAAGCACACTACAGTAATCCGCACAGGGCCAAGAGTCGATGCGCAAAAACGTTTCACAGCACGTTGTACCTTGGCGTCTTTCTAAAAGTAGAGAACTGACTAACGTGACAAGGAGTGACACGATATAACAACAATTTTCCTCTAGATTTAGATACAGAAAACCCATTTAATCATGACGTTAAATTGTGACGTGATACCTGTTCGTGCAAAACAAGCAAGACTACAAATGTGATAATCGTTTTCTCTCTTTAAAAATAAAGGCAACATCGTTTCTCTGTGTCTCGTGTTGGTGATGTCCGTGTCTTGGGTTTAGAAATGTGTCTCCTTCTCTGTGATGGTGGAGATCTTGCCGTCCGCCCTCATTTTGGCATCAGCGTCATTGATGGCACAGGGACCCCTGGAGCTGAGGCGGCCCCTCATTCTCAGGTCAGAGCTGGGGGTGGTCAGCTTTTTGATTCTCTGAAATCACATTCAAAGTATGTGAGGCATGAGTAATAACAGACAATAAATGTCATTTTAATATCACAGCTTCCCAAAAACGATACGCTAAATCAAAATGCAAGACTGCATACAATAAGAAATATAGATAAAAGTGATTTTATCTTGGAAAACAAGACAAAAATACTGATGAAGAATGTTGACCAGCGTAACACACAAGCCCCTCAGAAACAGCTGTGTGCGCTTTCTCAAGCAGACGCAATCGATAAGACATGGCACAATGGGGTCATGTCGGGACAGCGGGCACATCGGGACCTCAGTGTGGCATCAGTTCTGCAACACACCCAGTCGCTGACGCCCGCTGTGCCAGAACAACTTTCATCTTCGGCATGTCACAGCGCCTCATGAGATATTGTGTTTTTCCTCACGTTACACTTTCTACTTCCTAACTAAAATGATTATCAAGGGGTTATATTGGGGGAATTTAGGACAGTTAAGAGGATAAAAATGATCTGACATTCTTTACAGATGTTTGCAAAAACAAATATCAAGTCCATCTTTGCTTTTGAATGAACAAACAAACCAACGAATTAAGTGTTTCCACAATCACAGTACATTTCATCTTTACAGATACTTATATATGTGGAAGTATTTACAGTATTATATTGTACAACTATTACGTTTAACTAACGCATATATTAGCTATAAAGTTATTAAGTCATAAACTCGGGCCGAGTCTACAGAAACGTAAAAAAGGCAATGGCAAGAGATGCATTCAAAATTGCCACAATTTCCTTAAAACATTTACTTCTACATTGTCTTGTTTTAAAGCTATATTTACTTTTGTAATAAAAATCTATTTATTAAAAATGACGAAGACTACACCAAGACCAAGTATAACATAAAAGCACAGAACTTAGATTTGCAAAAAATGAATATATACCTCACGGAAAGTGCCTTTCGTTTTCCAGATCTGAAATAACATTCCCAGAGGGATGCAGACCATTGATGACATCGCCATCATCCAGCCAATAGCATAACCCCAGTCTGGATATGTGTACACATTATTATACTTCAGAGGCTTGTACTTGATCAAGAAGAACAGAAAGATCCCCTGAAAGGACATAGACAATGAAAAAAAGTCAAATGAGAGGTTTCGCTCACTTACTCACTCACTCATCATTCATTTACTGAAATAAATATAAAACTTCAATAGAACTATTAGAAAATAAGCACTGAAATCTTCCTAAAACTGAAAAAATGTAAAGAAAATGAAAACGTACAGTACAGATGCCAGGGGTGAAATACTTCCAGCACCATTTGATGAAGAAGATGGGCTTGTATCCAATCATGTCTTCAATGTTGGAATAAAACCTGTCGCTACCTGACGATACAATGAGATTAAACACAGCAGTTCATCACAAAATCCACTAACATGTCTTGCAGAAAAACACAAACTGAGTGTACCCTGCAGGAAAACACATTTTAATTATATATTATATGCACTGTCTGACTCTTGCCAGCAGGTGGCATAACAGCCACAAAAATATGACAATCAGTCCCAACATTAATGATTATGATAGACAAGTATCAGCATATACCACAACTAATAAAAGATATTGATTAAATTCTTGCTTCACTGTGCAATGAGATCTTATAAGATCTTATTCATTAAAAACAGATTAACTATGACATGTAAGGGGCAGAATTTGTGTCCAAACTTAAAGGGAAAGTTATTGCTACAAAGATCTCAAAGGGATACTTCACCCAAAAATGAAAATTCTGTCATCATTTACTCACCTCGAGTTGTTCCAAACCTGTATAAACGTCTTTGTTCTGATGAACACAGAGAAAGATATTCGGAAGAATGCTTATAACCAGACACATTTTGTCCCTCATTGACTCCCATAGTATGAAAAATTACTTTATATATTTTTTTGGTTCTGTTGAACACAAAAGAAGATATTTTGAAGAATGTAGGACAGCAAACAGTTCTGGGGCACTTTTGACTAACATTGTCAATTTTTCCTACTATGGGAGTCAATGGGGGGTCTGTCTGGTTATAAGCATTCTTCCAAATATCTTTCTCTGACATTAATACAAATTTGGATCAACTCGGAGGTGAGTAAATGATGACAGAATTTTCACTTTTGGGTGAAGTATCACTTTAATATCATTGTAGCAATAATTGCTACTTTAACTAATAGCAGGATGTAAAGCATAACAATGTCAGGCATAAAATATGACGGTGACAGCCGAATTATGATGCCTAATACATTCATTGCCATTTTTTAATCGTGTCTGAGATCCCAGATATGATTAAAATCAAGATGATATCTGGCAGCAAGAGGAATGAAAAGCACTACGGCAGTGAGTGAGCACTTAGATGAAAGATACGTTCACACTTGAGTGGTGAAGATTTCTAGACAGTTATCTCTCACCATAGACCCAGCCAATGCAGATGGACTCAAAGATGGCCACAAATAACAGACACATGCCACTGGCTGCATATGAGTCAAAGAGCTGGAATACATACATGCCACCCTAAAAGTAAACACATGCACACGGTCAGAGAAACAAACTGGAGATTACTGAGTGACAAACAACATGGTTCATGTTCGAGAAACAGTGATAGGACACAAATCATACATTCAACATTTTGACTTGCCCTTGTTATGAGTGATATTACAAGCAACGCTTACCCGCGCATCACTGTTAACTCAGGGGTTCAAATAAAACTGTCTCGTCCTGTATTCAACCATTGTTGTCAAATAGGGTTGTCACGGTACCATAAACTTATCTTACGATACAATACATTAAATATCACGGTACCAAGTATTATTGCGATGCTCTGTCATGTTTATAATTTAAATCTACAAAATAGACCAAAATTCCTTCATACACAGATCTAAATGAAACATGCTGTATTTAGTGAACTGTATTGTACTGCACACTACAATATATGTAGTATTAACTGTAGTAATTGGACAAGTTTTAGCAAAACTGTAGTATACTGTTATATTTACTACGGTAAGATTTAAATACACTAGTGTCTAGTAATTTTAGCAACGTTTACTGTAGTAACTACTAAAGAACATTTTTTTAACATTGGAACTAATTCAATCAATGTGCGACAAATTTCATTTATAGTAATGCTGAAAATGTTAGGCTTACTTTCAAGGGGTCATATGGCGAGAATATGTGTTTATAAGTTGTCCATGCATGTATTAGACACGTAAAATTGCAAAAATTAAAGTGTTGGAAAAAAGATCCACCCAGACCTGCCTTAAACGCGTCGTGTAACCACACCCCCACAAATCTACGTCAGCTCGTGGTATGACTTGATTAAGACCACCCAAATGTAGACGCAAGTAAGGTGTCAGCACAATTGCTTAACCTAACCTAATATGGTCAGATGGGTTACATTTCCCTCACACGCTTGCAGTATTCGACCAATCACTACGCACTGGTTAACTGTCCAATCATGGCACACCTCGCACTTCAGAGTGATGAGCTTTGGCAAAGAGGCAGAGCAAAGAGGAGATACAAACATGCACGGTATGTGGAAAATACAGCGTTTTTGAACCTTAAATCGTGTAAACACTTTGAATTACATCTAAAACAAACGATAACATGCAAAAGAATTTGTGTCAGTAAATCATTCAACCAACTCGTTCAAAACAGCTGATTCATTCAAGAACGAAGCAAGTGTCTTGATGAATGACTCACTGAATCAAACACGGATTCATTTAGGAGAGAAACACCGCAAAAAGACATTTCAAATGAACGTTAATGCGCATATGCAACATTAGTTACGGCACTACTATACTTTAAAAACATAGCGGCATAGCGGGAATTTTGAAACTATAGCATCGCTATGCTACCGTAGCACCGGTACAGCGTGCAAAAGAAGACAGCTGTTTCATCGAAAAATGGTAAGAGACTGTCAGAGTCGTGACAGTGGGATGGTTCTCTTCATGAAACATAGAGTGGAAGTGTTCACTGGAGCAGAGCTGAATCCAGCTCTATTTGTACACACACACTCCAGCCATAAAAGCAAAAACAGGAGGCAACAGTAACTTGCCAGATAGAGACAGTAATATGCCAACGCTCTACAGTCTTACCCGCTTACCTTTCTCTTGACCACACTTAAACATTGCTTTCAGGTCAACAAATAAATAAGATCATCTAAAGCGTGTCCATATGGACGAACAGATCAGTCATTCTGTTTCTCCTTGACTGTTTTGATCATAAGACTTCTTTCTTAAATGAAACCGTCTAACTAACACGATTCTGTGTGTGTTTAGATCTGTAGCAGGGGATGAATGTTGCTGATGGTTGGATGTGTTTTACGAGGCATCGCCATAAAGAACCTTCGTCATTACTATTTGGCAGAGAAGTCATGCAGGTGGTCCTTATTACATAAGCTTTGCAAAGGCCATGAACAGATGTTCATCAGTAAACAAGGAAAAAAGTCTGTACCTCTGTCAACATGATCAGACCCACGAGGAAAGAGACCACCGACATGCCCAAGATGAGCATTTCTCTCCGATAGCCCACGCGGAAGGTCCTGGGATACATGTCCACGATAGCAGTCACCAGACTTTCCACACACACAAACTAGAAAGACAGTTACACAGATGTGAGAATTCATACGGCATCTGTTTAATGTTGTGTCTGTCATCCGATGAAGTAGGCAGATGTTAAGTGCAATGTAACCAGTGTTTGTTATAACAGTAGGTTCATTTATTACCGAAGCAGATTTATTATAAATGATTATCAGTATATTTAAAAGTACCCTTAAAGTTATAAACTGAAGACGTCTGTCATCATTCACTCACCCTCATGTCATTTCAAACCTGTTTGACTTTCTTTCTTTTGCAGAACACAAAAGAAGATCTTTTAAAGGACGTTGGTAACCGAACAGAACAGAACGGCGGTATACATTGACGTCCATACAATACAAGTCAATGGGTACCGCTGTTGAACGTTATTCAAAATATCTTCTTTTTAGTAATGCAAAAAAAGGAAGTCATTCGAAGGTTCGAAATGGCCAGAGGGTGAACAAATAATGAAAGAATTTTCATTTTTGGGTGAACTATCACTTCAACATTTATCCACTCATGTGTTACCTGACTGTCCAGTCCGAGGAAGATGAGCATCATAAAGAAGAGAACGGCCCAGAGTGGAGCCCATGGCATCATGGTCACAGCTTTAGGATATGCTATGAATGCTAAACCAGGACCTGAAAAATACAGCACAGATTGAACATTTTATTCACGTTACAAATGAATGATGATACAATTTAATAGTCTTGGTTTAACTTTAACATTAACTTGATTAAGTTCAATTATGCTAAAATGTATATTTAACATTAAACCAAAATAAAAATAAAAATCCAATTTTAATGATTAGTTTATTCAATGAATGCATTTAAGAACATTTTTTATTGAATTATTTTCTTTTTAACAAGAACAATTAGTCACAACTTAAATTTGTCTTCGAAATTGAAATTGAGGTGCGAGTACTCAACATTAATTCAAATTAAAATATGTAATCGCCCACTCCCTAACCAATGCCAATGCTTTTCTGAATAATGGTAACAACAAAACTCAAGAATATGACAAACTCTTCAAAATCGTAAAGATAAATTAACATTAAACACTAACAAATGTTTCCTTTCCCCTCAAAAACACATTCAATAACACTTATTCAAAAAAAACAGTCTCAAAATGCAGTCAGATGCAAAGCATGCTGGGAAATATAAGTCCTCTGCCCAGTTGTAACAATTTGCTGTAAACACAGTGCAAATCATTTATGTAGTCGTAACATGAATGGATTAACTTACATTACTAAACATAAAAAATTATATTGTGACCAAATTTACCAAAAATTGTGTTCAATTCACTCGATTAAGTTAAGTCAAAATAGTTGTTTTCCAGTGCAGGAAAACCTTCCGAGAGCTCTGACTTCTACCACCCAACCGTCGCACAAAAACACTCAACATGGCAGTTCAGAGACAAGGCCATCGGACATAAAATTACAACACATAGTACTTAAAAGTAAATTACCATAATTATTTTACCTAAATATTGTGACGTAACTATCTAACTGCATACTGTATAACTCCTAAAGGTTTTTTTTTTATGCGACTGCAGCGACGTCAGACAGAACAAGTCAGAACCCTCAGAAAATTCCCAGTTCAAATGCTTTAATTAAGAGTGTGACAAAAAATGTGTCTGACTTCTAACATGGTGTGAATGCATCTGTACTACGTGTATCAATCTTTTTAAGCACTGATTTGAAAGCATGAGATAGATGACCAGACTCAACAGTCTCCACGGCAGTAGTGGTAAAATACTCTAAAGATGCCATGCGGCGCAGCAGTGCCACAAACTAATACTGTTCATACCTGCTGTTAAAGAGACAGTTCACCCAAAAACTCAATTTGCTGTTTATTTACTCAGCCCCAGGCCATCAGAGATGTAGGTGACATCTTTTCTTGAGTAGAACCATAAAGAAGATTGTTTGATAAATCTGCAGCTCTCTTTGCTTCATATAATTGGAGTCTATTTTGGTCCAACTGTCTAATGGTTCCTAAAGCACATAATCCCCAAAAAGTGGCTCCTGGTGACATGTTGACTTCTTGTGAAGTGAATCCTTCGATATTTTCATAAAACTGAACGACATTTTTAATAATATTAGCCATACTGTGCAGTAGGGGGACCCTGAATCGTCGACGATTCGATGCTTCGATCGCATGAGCCTGATTCGACAACCAATCTCACAGTCGAATCTTCACAGAGGTGTTATGACGGGATGAATGAATGTGTACACCGTTTCCAAACATTTGTCACTTACTGAACGTTTGGCCAAATAAATATGAATTAACACCTTCTCTTTAAATGCACCTAGTCCGTAACTTAGACTGAACTTTGCGCTGCATGATAAAAAATGAAGTAAAATAGGTCAGCGGACAGAGAAAGAGTGCGCAAGAAAAAGTATTCTTAAGTTTATAATAAATCTGGTCTATTGTATGGCACAGCATTGTTACGTGATGTTTGAGGAAAATTCATTTTAGTATTTGTATTAGTATTTGTGATAGTCGCAGAAATTACGTATGTACTCCCTTTCTGCAGGTGGCGCAAAACGCACCAGACGCTGGTATGCCATCTCCCACCAAATACTACAAGAAGAAGATCGCGATCGGGTTCTACTGAAGAAAAAATGTCACCTACATCTTGGATGGCCTGGGGGTGAGTAAATAGCAAATTGGAGTTTTTGCGCGAACTATCCCTTTAATGAAATATTCTCCATATACACACTGACTGTAGCAAACAGCCATGAGTCTAATAGTTTTAATCCAATCTAAATGTTTATTTTTTTGCAGAAGCTACATAAATGTTTTTTTTATTTCATTAACATATAGATTTGAATAGTAAGGTTGAAAAGGTTTAACCAGATTAAGTTGCTATGTGGTTGCTAGGGTGTTCTGGTTGGTTGCCATGTGGTTGCTAGGGTGCTCTGGACATTGTGAGTCTCGTGGCTTAGCAAAATAATAATCCACCTCTCTAAAACAAGCCGCATGAATTGATGTACTGTATCTTTAATGACAACAGCAGGAACATAAGTTATGTGTAGACTGTATATTACAAAAATACTGTAAGGAAATTCTCAAAAAAATGATGTTGGCCAAGAATACCTCTTTCTAGCTTTATTCCAGTCAATACTCAGTCTGTCCTTCTCTATTAAATAAGTCATGCTGAGCTGTTGAATAAGTCATAAAATGAAAGTCTTTCTGAGAAGTGCATGCATCCATACACAAACACAAACACAGAACCTTACCTGACTCCGCCACTGCCTCTATAGGCACATTTTGTTCGTATGCCATGAAGCCCAGCACAGAGAAGATGGCAAATCCTGCCACAAAACTCGTGCCACTGTTCAGACAGCACAGCATGAGACAGTCCCTGCAAACACACAGACAACATTCACATTCAAGAACCGGAGTAGGTTCTGTTGTCTGAATAACATTAAAATGAGCTTTTCACTAGAACCTTGCTGAAATGTCCTCATTTAAGCGGACTCTTACTTGTAGCAGTTATTATTATAGCTGTTGTAGCTGCCGAGAGCAGTGAGGCAACCCAAACATATGGCATATGAGAAGAATATCTGAGTCCCAGCATCCACCCACACCTGCAAAAAGCAGCCCATAAATCACACTGCCACTGAGAGGACTAATGTTATAAACACACAAAGACATCATGTTCTAGTTTTACACTGAGCGAGTACACATGAGGTCAATGATTATTGTCTTGTTGTATTTTACACACCATAACTGCAGGCCCCTGATGAGCATTTATGAGTATGACATTACATCATTACATAGTAAAAAAAACACTGAGCAACTTTACATAATCTGGATCCTCTGTAAAACTGGCCAAACCTCTGTCCATAATTGTATTAAAACACTATAGAGAATGTGAAGCTGACATCATGCACTATGTTGCATGTTGTAGTGGTGCCGCCATCTTGGGAGGATCATACTCCACTGCTATTTTTGTTTTGATATGTACCGTTACTTGTTTTGTTTGATATATGGAGAAATGGAAAGTGAAAGAACCAGAGGATTTTCCGCAATGACTAATGCTATTGCTGTTTTTAACACAGCAAGACCGACCTACCATAGTTATATTTCCTCATCAAACGAAAAACATCCTCCCACGATGCCGCAACATTCAACGTGGCGTGAAGTAGCTTCACATTCTCTGTTCACCCAAAATATGGCACGGGACATAAATTCTGTCCTGATCAAGGATGTATAGAAGCTACCTCACAGGAAATCACAATTGAGTTCTCTTTAATATCTGCATTGTCGTTTTTATGATCTTTTAGTGTTTTATGTGGAAAACAGGAATATTGTGGGATTGTTTTTCAGGTTTCCTCTGAAAAAGAGTAAGAGAATGAAGTGAAGTGAAGTCGTATTTAAATTTTGCAAGACCCCGAATTCTGCAGTCAAAACACTGAGATTTTATAATGAAACTCAATGATCTAAACTATGCTATCCACAATGATTTTATACTTCATAGCTCTATGCCAAAAATCATCCATCACTTGTTATTGTTTTTCAGTTTCTTTTAAGGATGTGAGAAGAAACATCGTTGACAATTTAAGGAAATATAATTTAGATCTTAATGACGTCTACAATAGCATCTCTAAAGGTCTTTGCACATACCGTCCAAAATTTTTTGTATGCGTTTTTGGCTCATTTTTGGACGGTGTCTCTGAATTGTCAAAACGTCTCTCAAAATGCTTGCTACGGATGCGGAAAACGCAGAAAAACGAACCCAGTCCGAATTTTTTTATGACGGACGAAAATATCGGAGTCAGTGTGTAAATGTGATTGACACAACGTGAGGTCGTATTTATTTTTTAACGTGCAGAAATTTCGGATGCAAATTTCGGACTCAATGTGCAATGGCCTAAAGCAACTACCAGCATATATTTGATTCCTCCCAGGTTTAGTCACCTATGATTACCTTCTTTGTTCCACAAGAAATGTCACATGAGTTGCAACGACACGAGGGAAAGCAAACATTGGCTTAAATTTCATTATATAAGTGAACTATTGAGACAGATCATTGTGATGTGATCTATGTGTCAGAATGACACCAGAGCCAGATTTTATACAGCCTATATGCTTTGGGTTTACCTTGACAAACCAGATCCTTCAAGCTCCCATATGCACCAACTTTGCATTCACAAACCAGCTTCCGATTCTCATTTTAGGGTTTCCTCACCTGCAGTTCTCTTGCGAAACCCCAACGCTCTGAATAGAGTCCATGTGAGTTGATGGAACAAAAGCCAGCATCTCTCCCAAACGCTCTCACATAACCATTGAGCCACTAATCTCCTTTACTGGGAAAACAATTGACAACTCACAGTATTCGCTTCCTCCAGCGGGTAACCAGGGTAACCCCTCTGACCTCACAAACACAGAGCAGTTTCCCTCCAAGAACATCCATTCGACGGGGATGGTCATTTACGTCCTTTCTGTTTCAAACTCGGCCAGTGCGAATGCTCTGCTTTGGCTTTACTCGGGCGCGCCGTAACATTCTCTAAAAAAGCTGCTTATTGATGTTGTGGCTAATTTGGAGGTTTGTTTTGTCTTGTTTTGGAAGCGCAACCGAAGACACATTTCGACTGCAAACTTGTCTCTTTCTGTCAACGTTGAAGTCCACACAATTTCTACGGATGCAACTTACTGTAAAGCAACATAGGCAGTGTGAAAATTGTCCTGCGTTGTATAGTGCATTTGTATATAAAAAATCATACTGAAACAGGGTTGTGGGACGCAGATAATTAAAAGTACTTTAACAAAATGACGTAAATGTAGTCAAGAACAAACTTGGCTAGGGTCATTTTATCTTTGTCAGTTTATCGTGAACCTCTTAAACATCAAAGGCCTCAAAAACATTAAAAAGAAATGCAGTGTAAAGGGCCGTTCATATTATAACGATAACGGTAACTGGAACTATAACTATATGTGCATCCACACCAGCGGACGATAAAGATAACGTTATGTTTATTTTTAGCCTGTGTGCTGCAGTGTTCCCAGTCACTATAAAATGAATGTAGATGACCATCTGCTCATGCTTTCGTTTTCATTCCCGAACGTCTTTTCTCCAAAATATGACAGCAATAGCACAGCAAAGGCTGCAGGCTCTCTCTGAAGGCTGAATGTCCGGAATGTAAAGCTGACTCTTACATATATAACATCCCGTCGTAAACACCACTTTCCGACCACTACAGTCTTCAATTCTGACATAAAACCGCATTGCGATCACCACTAGTCAAACGTTATCTGCTAGAAACTGTCGGACAGAATGTTTTATCGTTCATCAGCTGGAAAAAAGCTGGAAACGCTAGCGCATTTTTAAATTGATGCGGCATTTAAATTGATAGTCTCACCAAAAAATGAATAATCTGTCGTCATTTACTCACCCTCTTCTCATTTCAAACTTGTCGGACTTTCTTTCTTTCGCAGAACACAAAAGAAGATATTTTGAAGAAACTTGGAAGTGCAACATTCTTCAAAATATCTTCTTTTGTGTTCTGCGGAAGAGAGAAAGTCATACAGTTTGGAAATGACACGAGGGTGAGTTTTGTTTATTTTTGGGTGAACTATCACTTTAAAGTTTCACAAATAAGCTCAAGTCTGTGAGACAAAACGGAAATACTGGTTAAAGTATCCCCCCCAAATCAGTTTTTGGCAAAATAAAGCATACTGTAGTTTGTACATTCTGTAAACGCACAGTTGTAAACAAAGAAGGGAGCTCTTTGGCACAGAAGAGTGAATTGGGTGGAACTGAATTGATGGTAAAAGAAGACGGTGAATGAAACAACAGAGCACACAGAGTGTGAACAGACCGCTGATTGTGCGGCGTGAAAGCTAATTAAACATTGGAGTCAGAGACGGGCCGCATCAGCAAACAGCAGCTCTTTATCACCCCTCTCTCTCCGCTCCTTTCATTCATGTCGCTCGCTCTCTCAGGCTATCCATGCTACTTCACATACAATCCTTTAACTCTTGCAGTACTTCAATGAAACTCCCAGCTTTACTGTTAAGGGCCGTTCACATTATAGCGGTAACTATAAAAAGAACGTTTTAAAAATCGTTCTTAATTCAGGAGAATAGCGGGGTTCACACCATAATGAATATGGTGCACGATCGTTGGGATCACTTTCAGAACGATTTTTTCCAGCTGATGAACGATAAAACATTCTGTCCGACAGTTTCTAGCAGATAACGTTTGACTAGTGGTGATCGCAATGCGGTTTTATGTCAGAATTGAAGACTGTAGTGGTCGGAAAGTGGTGTTTACGATGGGATGTTATATATGTAAGAGTCAGCTTTACATTCCGGACATTCAGCCTTCAGAGAGAGCCTGCAGCCTTTGCTGTGCTTTTGCTGTCATATTTTGGAGAAAAGACGTTCGGGAATGAAACGAAAGCATGAGCAGATGGTCATCTACATTCATTTTATAGTGACTGGGAACACTGCAGCACGCAGGCTAAATAAACATAACGTTATCTTTATCGTCCGCTGGAGTGGACGCAAATATCGTTCTAGTTATCGTTATAATATGAACGGCCCTTTACACTGCATTTCTTTTTAAAGTTTTTGAGGCCTTTGATGTTTAAGAGGTTCACGATAAACTGACAAAGATAAAATGAAACTAGCCAAGTTTGTTCTTGACTACATTTATGTTCGTTCTACACCGTCGTCATTTGTTAAAGTACTTTTAAAAACATGTTTATCTGCGTCCCACAACCCTGTTTCAGTATGATTTTCTCCCGTTTATAAAACCTTATATTCCTAAAAACTGTGGGAACCCAATGACCAGGGGTGCGTTTCCCGAACAACGACATAACTCGCTGGTTAACCACCATAGTACGATGCATCATTGGGGAAATGAACGCTGTAGTTACGACTGTTTCCCGAAACCGTAGTAACTCTGTCGGAGATCAATCGTTTGAACCAAGATGGTTCAGCAATGTAGTTGATGACGCCACACAGGTGGTGGACTAATGACGTCTACTAATAAATACGTTCAGAATGAATTAATGTCACATTCTTGCTGTAAATAACACACATCCTATTTTTGTTATCTGTTTATTTCACGATATTTTATTCATTCATAAGTTTCCTCCTATCACTCTGCCCAGGGATTCCCCCGGGTCCTAGAGCACGTAGGGTCATGCGCACTTTTCAAAAAACAGCGCTTGAATTTTCTTAAACTAAAAGATGGCAAAATAAATTTGTATATATTTCGAATGATAGATATAGGATATAGAATGCACTGCGTGTTGCTTGCTTAGTTTGCTCAAAGGCATGATGTCTACATGTCATAATAAAAAGGAACGATGCTTCTAACCGCAGCTCTAGACCTGTAGTTCCAACCCTTTCGGAAGTCTTTGGAACGGTGGTTTCAGGGAATACTTGTATCGTTGAACTATGCCGGAACGACAGAACTTGAGAACATAGTTACCTAACGATGCTTTTGGGAAACCCACCCCTGGTCAGGAACACAAATACATATACATTTTCAACTTTGCTAGTTTTATTGTTATTTATATTAATTTTTCACTCAGATTATGAAAGAAAAATACATTAAAAAATCTAGTGTTGTTGTACATTTAGTTTTTTAATTTTTAATTTATTATTAGTACATTAAAAATATCCATCAAATTGAGGTTTAGAATTTAATTTTACTGTACACACGTCTCTAGATATGACCCTTCCAAAGGATTAACCATCTCCTGTAGCTGCTGACCATCAACTGAACTGAGTCCTATTTTATTATTTTTATAAGTTTCCTGTCCTAGACGTGTTGTTGTCTTTGTATGACCTTGTTTCATCACCGATTTATTTTGCCAATGACTGTCTGACTGTACATTACCCTGCCTATTCCATTCCATTCCATTTTCTACCGCTTGTCCGAACTACCTCGGGTCACGGGGAGCCTGCGCCTATCTCAGGAGTCATCGGGCATCAAACCCTGCCTATTACACCGCTAATTTCTATTTAAATATATAGATAAATGGTTGAGATTATTTGATTAAGTGAGAAGTCACCCTGAGTGATTTGAGACACAGCTATGTTCTAATTAATAGTCAATTTTACAGTTTAGTGGTGGTCATACAAAAAGATATGACCGCCGAATACCACGACTGACCAATCACAATCAATTATTCCACACAGCTGCAAAATAAGCATTTATTACGCTGTACATTCCCATTGCCAGCTGGGAAAAATTTACTAAATTCACCGGCAGTAGCAGCAACATTTGGCTAAAATCCATCACGGTTCACATTTCAAAGGATTGGAACTAAGGGCCACGGTTGAGACAACAGCTGATAAAAGCAATCAGATTAACAGAGAGAACTCCTATACCAGGGATACGTGACATGGCTTTCTGAGACGGTTTGGCACAGCTTCACAATTTCAGATATCTGCTGTCAGGAGATCAGGTGCTCTGTTAGATTGCTCTTTTGCAACCTTCGTGTCTTTCAACGATTTAAACATTTTTGTTTATTCCGCACGTTAAAATGACTTGCAAGTCTTTACATTCGGCAGACAAACGTGAAGAATTGAGATCCATTCAGAGGTAAAATACAGGGCTCTCAAGTTTTGAACTGAGTTCAGAGTGAGATTTTGGCGGTGGCGGGGGTTTGGGTGGGGACGGGGGTCAGATCTGAAAAAGGTTTGTGTGTGAGTGTGTGAGAGAGAGAGAGATAATGGTTAGTGTTGTTTATTGTAGGTGTTGGTAACAGGTTTTGGGGCCTTCAGCACAGGGGTTGGTGGCTCCCATTTGAAACACTGTGGTTCCAGGCCAGCCATTTTCACTGTCATGATGGATGACAGAGTTCCATCTAGTGCCAAGCTGTTCCTGGTTTTGTTAGGATGTTTAAGGGGTTCTCTTGTCTGCAGACTGAGCACCAGTAGCAGGAGCTGGTGGTTCCCATTGTGACGAATGGCCATCGGGTTGACCCCTCCTTCTTAAAGAAAAACCTATAGGTGGCTGCTCTTCTTGTTCCTCTCTTTTTCCCTGTTTCCAGTGGGTTCTCCACTGTCTCCTCTATGGTGTCCTCCACAGTCTCTTCCACGGACTCATCCTGTACTTACACCCTAGCTGTCTCCTCACAGTGGGTGTCCTGGTGTGTCCTCCACACTGTGTGTCCTTGCCTCCACTACTGTCTCCTCCACAGTGTCCTCCACTGCCTCCACTACTGTCTCCTCCACAGTGTCCTCCACTGCCTCCACTACTGTCTCCTCCACAGTGTCCTCCACTGCCTCCACTACTGTCTCCTCCACAGTGTCCTCCACTGCCCCACTACGTCCTCCACTGTCCTCCCCTCCACAGTGTCCTCCACTGCCTCCACACTGTCTCTCCACAGTGTCTCCACTGCCTCACTACTGTCTCCTCCACAGTACTGTCCATACTGTCTCCTCCACAGTGTCCTCCACTGCCTCCACTACTGTCTCCTCCACAGTGTCCTCCACTGCCTCCACTACTGTCTCCTCCACAGTGTCCTCCACTGCCTCACTACTACAGTGTCCACTGCCTCCACTACTGTCTTCTCCACAGTCTCCTTCTCTGACCTGGCCACCTTTTTAGGGAGCTGATCCTTCAGAGCAAAGCATGAAAGAATGCTCATTTGCCTCTTCCCTGACATCTTTGATATAGACAAATGCAATAATTAATGCATAGTATTAATACTTGCATTCGTCTATTTCAAAGATGTCAGGGAAGAGGCAAATGGCAAATTAATATTCCATAATAATTAGGAATATTTTTAGTTTTTTCTTTCCTTTTGAATCAGAACTAATACTAAACAAATGTCAGAATAGCTGTTGAAATCAGCTGGGATTCAACCGGCTAGCTAGGCTAGTTCACATAATCTGGTCAAACTATTAACTAACCTACCATCTGCCTGGACACATATATTCCCTGTAGCCACTTCGGCGAGATGTGACTCAATGTGACAGCTGTCCTCTTCTGTAGCTACTTCAGCGAGCATCTGAATCAATGTCGTGTCGAGCGAGCCCGTGAATCACAGAAAGTGTCGTTGGAATCAGAATCTAAACGCTTTAGCTCCAGGAATATCTAAATCTTACCCGGATACAGCAATGCTATTTTCTGATTGGCTGTTCAGTAGATATATATTTTTTATTTGATTAGCTGGTGCATGGCAGGGCCTTCTGAACTCTATGGGGAACTCACTTGATTCCTCTTATAGCGGCGCAACTTGATGGGCGTTATCCTGGAACTTTCTCTGCGTGAGAAATACAAGGTGTGACGCGTGAGCGGGTGGAAATGCGTGTGTCTTGAGAGCCCTGAAAATATTGCTATGTAAGTACCAAATATAAGAGCGAGACCAAAATGGGTGAGATAGATTTACATGTAAAGATTTGGATTGAAAGAATGGGTGCTAGATAAAATGATAATAAACTCTTTGAGGTAGATGTGTGTTAAATGAATGAGGAGAATCATTACAGTGGATAAAGACATTGTTCTTACTTGAGGGTCGGATAGACGGGACATGTCGGGATACAGGTAGAACTTAATTCCATTAGCAGCTCCTGGCAGTGTTATTCCTCGCAGAAGGAGAATCAACAGCATGAAATAAGGGAAGGTTGCGGTGACATACACCACCTGCAGAAGAAAAATCAAGGCTTAGTTTCCAAAACAGACCTCTACACTACAAAACAATATCCTGAACAAAACAGATTTATGCTGCTTTGGATATTTAGACCACGGTTATAATCAAAGATTTATGTAAAGGAAATCAAGCGAATGGTGTTAGTTCTGGAAGGTCACGTGAGTCAAGCTCGCATCATCTGGGCTGCGGTCAGCCCGGACAAAACGTTGCAAAACATTTTTTAAACGGTTGAACACCCTGTTGTGATGACGCAAGTGTTGAACTATGGCAGCTGAGATGGCCATTCTTTGTGTCCTTTTTGAAGAATTTTTAGAGCTTGATGAAAGTGGTATAAATACTGCAAAATAAATCTCTTCTAAAATCTTCAATTGTTTCGTATACCGGGCTGCAGCAGACACATTTGAACGACTTTACTTGGACCCATTGTGCGAGCTGTTCATAGTGTAGACACAAATGGGATTTCCCAGGGAAGTCCCCCTGTGGCAAAAATTTTGTTTAATGTTGTATATATATGTCTATTCTATAAGACGGACCATGTGCAGGTTTGTCATTTTAAACCATTGCCGAATATTTTCTCTATAAAAGTGTTTCACGAGTTCGCCTCAGCAAATAAATAAGCGGGAAAGATGGTTAAGCGTTTTTTGCGTGCTGTCCCGCGGAGAGGGCTCCTAGGTCGGTATTCTTGCCTGACTCCAGAGCGTTCCCGCCATTACAATGAGGTAGAGAAAATGAGCTAATGGTGAGGAGCCAGAGAGGATGAAGGTAAGGCCATTTACCTATTTTGCTCTCGAGCTGATAGGACGGGCAGTGTAGTTGCTGATGACGAGCCAGCTGTGTAAATTATTTGCACGTGCTCCTCCTGAACGTTGTTTATAAAAGGTCATTTACCAAAGACAGTTAAAAAATGTGGTTTGAAACTGTCCCTGTTTATAGCGTCATAACCCTGTAACCAAATGACGACAACTTTTTGGCCACGTGGATCAGCAGTTCAAGCCGTAGATATGTAAGAGGATTGCTGCTGAAATGATAGCTGCACTGCTATCTCAGCTCTGCTTCTGCAACAAAAGAACGCACTGTTTACAAGAGCACTGTAAATGCTCTAACATGTTAACAATGTTGCTAATGCACAGCTCACGTGTGCATTGACAAAGCTTCAGCAGCATCTGGAACTGCCCAACGTGGAATCTATGTATGTATATATCTATGGTCTGAGCAAGTGCGTTTGAATGGAGGCGGGACTTAATTTAAATTATCCAATGGAGTGGGACTTTAAGAAAAGGGAAATATGTCATTATGCAGATGTTGTAGAGAATAGAGCTGTGAGAAGATCGATAAAAACATATTTGAATGCAATACACATACAGTAAATATTGACAGGACTTAAAATTTTAGGTGAACTATTTCTTTAGAAGATGCTAATGGGTCAGTGATCGGTCTGTGATTGGAGACATTGTAAGCTGATACAGGATAAAATGGTTCCCTTTTTTGTGACATTCAATGATGTGCAAATCAGCTGTCTAGTAAACGTCTGAATGACTGAATGAAGCCGTGCTCTCGCTGTGAAGGGGTTAAGGAATGTCTCCGGGTCTGCCAGAGGGGGCAGTTTCTCTTCCCAAAGACTTAATTGGGTGCAAATTGAAAGAGTGTTTCTCAGGGGGAGGAAGTTGAGAAGTTGCAGGTCCGAGCCAGAGGTTTTCACGAAGAAAACCCTCAACAGCGCAACACGAAGTACGACAAAAATAGGCAGACCGCCATCATGTTGCGACTTGTCAACACGATGTTCACAGTTTTGAATTATTACCAAGTCACCACCAACCGGCACAGGCGACACGCAGGGTTTGGTTTCTCACACCAGAACATCACGATGCGATTCTTCCGCGCTATAAATTCAAGCTCTAGAGCACGAAATACGTAAAAACCTATTCACGGTCAACAAAGATGAGTTCAACATTTTGAAGCTCATTCAGTCCCGTGAACAAAACCGCTCTTGGGGGCAGCACTAGGTTCTTGTTCCTCTGGCACCTAGTCAAGACCATACGAAGACAAGACAGGGTTCGGACACAAAACCTTCCCTCTACCCAACCGGGTTGTGTTGGTTGTGTGGGAAAATCTGTGGTGCAGAACCTGGGAAATTTACAGTACCTAACCCCAATTGTTCATTTTTTGCGCCAAATTGATGTAAGAATCTGCGTAAACCTTTGCTAAAGCTTCCACATGTGCACTTGCTTAAAAAAGTTATCCAGTTGAATAAATCAGAAAACCGACTTCGTAAAGCCCTAACACCAAGTAAGAGACACCGGTAAGAGTGGCCATTTTAAGACAGCAGATCCTTTAATCCGAATGCACCTCACAGCGCGAGAGCTGACACCCTTTTCAATTAGTCTCATAATATGATTACATATCCATATCCAAAAACCATGGCCACCGCAACAAGACGATCCCCCCGCTCGTGCGTGTGGTTTTGCCCCAATGAATGGAGCAATGTTTAAACTTGCCGTGAGACTTTGACACACGCTGACTCTCTCCCAACTCTCCCTGGTCAAACATTTAAGAGCGGCTTTCACAGGTCAACCCCATGCCATAAATCTAGCGCTGGCTTATGGGAGAATCGCAAACCGCCACAAAAGACCTGTGGGCGCGCAGCTTAGCGAATGTCCTGAATGCTACAATCTGTATAGCGGTCAAAGGAGAGGAAGAAAGCAGTTTGCTATCCGCCAGACATAATTCCTCACAGAAGAGAAGAGGAACTCTGCATGCTCCTCATGAACGCTCCACTTTCCCCCTGTGAATACAGAAATCAATCTTGGACAGGCTGCTAAAGCCTCGCCATGAAGGAGCATTCTTTCCTCTTGCTTCATGGCCAAACAAAAGCCACTTCAGAAGATATGGGCCCTGCTGCCGAGCTCTTTTCTCCTGGACCTGTACAATGTGAACCCATTTATTTTTCTTCACACAACCCTCTTCCTTTCTTTCCACTTTCTTTCTGGCTCATTGAGTTTGTTAGACTTTCTTAAAGGCCGCTGGAAGAATAGAATGCAGAGGAAGGCTACTGACTGAGTTTTAGAGATTGGCAGAGGGACACAGGCCCTCATAATGCAGGGGATTGTGGGTACAAGGCGAAGACAGAGCGAGCTCCAGAGACTGGAAGAATGCAAACTGTTTGTTTTCCGAAGGCGCTTTTTTGTCACGGTAGGTTGATTCAAGTTTACCAATAAAGCGTTCGGTTATTGTTAGGATGCGCCTTTGTTCACCTGCGTTTCCGTTCGGTTTCTGGACGGCTGCCCTGTTTCTGTTCAAGGGTCTTTGGACTTCCTGCCACTCTGATATGAACGTTTCTCAATCTGCGTCTGAAGTCAAAACACGGTATGTGCCATTTTCCATTTAAAGAAGATTCCGATTATCACTTTCAAATCTATGTGATGTCATAAAATTATCGGAGCCACACGGTCTCTGCACAGCACACCCAACACAATCTCAAGACAATTCGTACCTAATTACGAGGTGGCAAATTCGTATGAATTCCTTCAGTCTCATTCGTCACGTTAGGTTTAGGGAGGGGCTTCAGTATGGTGTTTTTTCTAATAATCATATGTTTTTGTACGATTCATGAATTAGCCGCCTCATAAAATGGTTACAAATTCCTGTGAGATCAGGTTGGCGCTCCACATGCAGAACTGTGTGTTGATGACATCATTTACAAAGCTAAAACGCCATTCTCACTCATTAAACGGATTTCACCTCATAACATGAGGGTGCCACATTTTAGCGATTTTGGTGACTGAATTAAACTGTGTTTTTACCTTTCCAGTCGATTTGGGACCTTTCCAAATGCAGAAATAACATATGACCCAGGCTAACGCGAGACAGAACGCAAGTTCCCAGCGAAGGCCGCCGACTTCTTCAATTCCGGAGGATATTTTGAGAACACGCCGCCTGCAGGAAAAACATACTGAACGTAACCACTTTTGTGCAAATAATGCCGGCACTTTTCACAGGTACTACAATTTTAATACATAAAAGGCCCAAGTTTTTACAAAAGTGCCTTAAATATCCACTAGTTTTATACACATCACACATTTGCATCCCAAACATTAAATCTTGACCTTCTTTCTAGCCAAAAATGAATACACACATCATGCAACAATGCCATAACCTCATTAACATTTAAATAATTAAACTAATAAAGTTTATGTCAAAAGGCTACAGCACCTCCAATGACCCTTCATATTATGTGTAGAAAATCAACGGATCGATGGAATTTATATCAACCAGATTAAAAATGAATAGGGTTGAAGCAGGCTTTCATGCTGTGTGCTGATTTTCCAACCCAAAAAAATCCTTCAACCATTCAACTCTGTTTTATTAATGCCTAAACCCATCATAGATTTATTTGACATCATCATTTAGGTTCAATTTAAAATACTATATAGTTATAGTCACTCCTATACATTTAGCAAGAATGGTTTAAATAATTTTGAAATCAAAGTTAAAGCTCCAAACTGGACTACAATCTGACCTCATCAGGCTTTAGATGAAACCGTTGACACATGCAGAATACAGTCATCGGCATGTAGCTAAGTTCAAATGCATTTAATTTTTAACCTATCATCCAACTTTTGTCATCTACCATCAGCCAACTTTAAGCTGAACAAGTTGTACTGTTGCTAACAGTGTCTGATTGAAATGCAGTGATGTAAGCTTGTAACATAGCGAGGAAAAGCCACAGTTTTCTTTCTTGTGCTGCCATTTGTCATCTTTGACATGTTCTTGGGTGACATCCACTGCGTAAGCCATGCCCCCCTCTAACAAACCTTCTCCATTCAACCTCTCAACTGACAGCTTCTGTGTCTCTCAGTACCAGAGTCCCGCCCGCTCGATGTGAAACTGAGGCCAGCAACATGCGAAACTGACGACTGCTTTCTCTGTGTAAGGCCTTGGATATGAAACATATTTCTCTGTGCAGAAAAAGTAGCCAACTGCGGCCAAATTTGTGTCTATACCATTCCTGACTGTGCAAGTGCTCTTTTGATGCTTGTTGACAACGGCAATGCAAAAAGAATGACAAATTATCAGTGAAAAAGGTTACGGGTTCCCAATGAATAATAAGCTGTGGTTAATCGCTCCACACGTGAACTGTGCCAAAAGCTGTCTGGCAAGCCAGTGTGCTACCAGCATATTAACTTTCATGCTTAGAATTTGGAGTGAAATCATAGACTGGATTCATATATTTTAAAACTCTGTCCTGAACAGCTGCCAGTCTGAACGACTTCTATTGTCGTTTTGAAAAGCAGAGTCTCAGACCCTATATCTGCTATACCATTAACACCTCCTCTTGACACTCACCTGCACTTAGGATCTGTGAAGAGGATGTGTGCCAGCTTTTCCGCAAACAAAAGATCAAAAAAGCACCAGGCCCAGACAATGTCTCACCCTTCTGCCTGAAAGTCTGTGCGGACCAGATGTCGCCCATCTTCGCTCATATATTTAACAGATCTTTGGAGCAGTGTGAAGTCCCTTCATGCTTCAAACGCTCCACCATAATCCCTGTACAGAAGGAACCCAGAATCTCTGGTCTTAATGACTTCAGGCCTGTTGCTTTAACATCTGTGGTCATGAAGTCATTTGAGAGACTTGTACTGGCCCACCTGAATGACACCACCAGATCCCTTCTTGATCCCCTCCAGTTTGCTTACCGAGCAAACAGGTCTGTGGATCACGCAGTAAACATGGGACTGCATTACATCCAACAACACCTAGACAGACCAGGGACTTATGTCAGGATCATGTTTGTAGACATCAGATCGGCCTTCAACACCATAATCCCAGACCTCCTTCTGCCCAAGTTTACCCAGCTCTCTGTGCCGACCTCTACCTGTCAGTAGATAATTAACTTCCTGTCGAACGGGCAGCAGCTAGTGAGGTTGTGAACATTTAAATCCAGCACATGTACCATCAGCACCGGAGCTCCTCAATGATATGTTCTTTCTCCACTGCTATTTTCACTCTACACAAACAAATGCACCTCTACAGACCCTTCTGTCAAACTCCTGAAGTTTGCACATGACACCACAGTGATTAGCCGTATTCCAGACTGTGATGAATCTGCTTACAGAAAGGAGGTTGCTCAGCTGGCTGCCTGGTGCAGTCAAAACAAGCTATTGTTGAATGCATTCAAGACAGTGGAGATGATAGTGGACTTCAGAAGGAACCCTCCCTCCCCTAACCATCCTGGACAGCACTGTGGATACTGTGGAGTCATTCAGGTTCCTGGGCTCCACCATCTCTCAGGACCTAAAAGTGGGAGTCCTACATAGACTCTATTGTAAAGAAGGCGAAGCAGAGGTTATACTTCCTCAGACAATTGAGGAAGTTTAACCTACCACAGGAGCTACTGACCCAATCTACTCAGCGGTCATTGAAACTGTTCTGTTCACTTCAATAACTGTTTGGTATGGCTCGGCCACCAAATTAGTCCTACAAAGACTACAACGGACAGTTCGTAGTGCTGAGAAGATTATTGTTGCTCCTCTGTCCACACTTCAGGACCTGTACGATTACAGAGTGAAAAACAGAGCAAGAAAAATCATCGTTGACTCCACACACCCCGCACACAAACTTTTTGAACTGTTGCCCTCTGGCCGGCGCTTTAGAGCACCAAACACCAGGACTTCTAGAAACAGAAGCAGCTGCTTCCCCCAGGCAATCTCCCACCTAAACAGATAACTGCTCCTTAAGAGCAATATTCCAGTTTCACTACTCCTATAGTGTGCACTATAGTGCCCTATTATATGTACATTTTTTTCTACATGTACTGTATATAACACTACCTCTACTTACAACATTATCCATTTGCACAAGTGTACATACAATCTGTTAATATGCATATTCTGCTATATACTACCCTGTACAATGTCTCTTATATGTTATTATCCCCCATTTTCTGTACAATAGTCTTTTATTTTATATATGCATATTTTAGAATCTTTTAGACTGTAAATTTTATTATATGTGTATTGTCATTGTGTTGAATGTCTGTACTAGAAGCTTCCAACACCAAAGTAAATTCCTTGTGTGTAGAAGCACTCTTGGCAATAAAGCTCTTCTGATTCTGAAACACTGTTATTGGTATGAACGTGTGCCTAAAACAACACTATGTGCTGTACAGCTACTAAACAGTGAAAATAACACTTACTCCCAAAACTCTATGACTGGTGAGGTGGCATATGGGTTGGTGAGGTTGGCGATGCTTTCATTATTGAAGTCCACACAGTTTTCTAGAAAACAATGATTAGCTTTGCTAGTTTTTCATTCATGCATTGTTTATTAGTTCGTAACGCTTGAAGCCTTAAATCCACCAACCTGTGTTCCAGTAGTGACCGCACGACGCCCAGGGCAGTTCTGTCGTGAAGCAGTTGAACAGGTAGAAAATAGCCCAGGACAATATGACCACATAATAAACATTCAGATGGGCTTCGATGACTTGGGTGGCATAGCCAATGCCTGCAAGAAAGCACGCAAGATTTTCATCATTGATTTTCAATGCTCAGCGCATTTTTTACGAATATAACCATGAGCACAATATTGCTTTAAATTGTCAACTAAGCTAAGCTTTACCTTCAAAGAGTGGGCAGACCTTTCGCCAACATGTGATGCCGCCTTCACTAGTGAACTGACCCAGTGCTGTTTCCAGAAAAAACACCGGGATCCCACAGCAGATGAAGAAAATGACATACGGTACAAAGAAAGCACCTGAACAGACATGGGAACATGTGTCAGTCCAGTGGCATCCACACAACATGCAACACAAGCGAATATTGAGTCATTTTACCAGTTACGCTGTATTTTTCAATTTATACTTGACTTATGAGACTTATATCAGCCAGGTCAGGATATGTGTTTTGTAACAGTTTCAATATATAGAAGCAGGACCTTGGTATCAGCAAGAAGTGAGTTACTGTTTGGTAATAATGCTGTCTTACCTCCACCGTTCTTGTAACACAGATATGGGAACCTCCAAACGTTGCCAAGGCCGATGATCTCTCCAGCCACTGACAGTATGAACTCGATCTTATTATTCCACTGGCCTCTTTCATTCACCACCTTCTTATCCTTGATGCGCACCGCGCTCGGGTTCGACGCCTCGGGGTCCATCGTGTCGTCCGCTTTTCCATTTATAACGGGAATGGTCTTTTCGGCTGTCATGACGTCCGTACAGCCTGAAACAGATGTATCAGAGTTCATGTGATCGCATTTCAAAGTTGCAAAGCACTTTTTAATGCGCAACGTCGAGAAACAGTTAACGGAGCGCAACGGCACAGAGCGCAATGACGCAGAAAAGCGCACTTATTCACAATACGAGTTGACAAACTGAACGCGCGCGTTCGTACATTGTGTTATTAAAATAAAAGCGCGTTTGGTTCAGTGCGTAGCGTGGAGCGTTTATTCACCGCGACGCGTCTTCGTCTGTATCGTCTCGCGCGGTGCAGACGGAATGAGCTCGGCTGTCCAGTGTGTGCAAAAGTGACCGCAAATTGAATTAAACAGGGTGTGACACGAGACTTTGAGAGTTTGAGCTGCGACAAAAAGCCACACTGACGAGCACTCACTCCTCCCGTGGGCTGTGAGAGCGCAAGCCGCTGGGCATGCGACACTTACCGGTGTAGGTGGTACAGTAAACCGCCTCGGATCACCCGATGACCACCTGCCGTACGAGATGCTTCAGTGTGAGCCGGTATGATGGGAAACAGACCATAAGAAGAAAAGTCAAAATCCCTGATGGATGTCACAGTGCTGTGAGTGTGGCAGTGGGCAGATCACTACTGCTGTGATCTGAGCTGAAGATCTGAATGAACGCCTCTCACTGGAGAAGAGCCACGTGTGGAGATCGGCATTGATGCTCACACATCCCTAAACACACACGAGACCCCTCAATTCAGAACATTTATACAACTCGGGGTTTGTTGTCTTGTTTTGATGCTATTGTTTACTTATTGATTCTCTGGTCATTGTTTGATCCTAGTCGTCTTCGCATTTGGTCGCAAGGTCTTTTTCTGGTTGATTATGATTTTACTCTTTTTGTGCTTAGTATATACAAAGAGCTTTTTTGCATTTACATTTATTTATAATAATACAATTAAAATAGAATTGTTATAATATAATAATAATAACCATCACCATAATAACAATAATACATTATTGTTGTTGTTGTTGTTATTATTATTATTGGTTGTTATTTTTTTGTCATTGCTTTGAACACTTAAAAACATTAGTCCTTTCTCTCAACAGGTAGTGGTCTAACTGTTGTTGAAACCAGTATCTTTGTATTGGCACCTAATGCATTATGGCTCCTGTATGACATATCGCCTATTGCTCCTAAACTCTTTGTGCGTTGCTTTGGATACAAGCGTCTGCTAAATGACTAAATGTAAATGTAAATGTTTTCTCAAGATATAATTGATAATATTTTTCACATAATTTTAAGTTCTTTTTGTACAAATAAACAAAAGTTTAGATGCTTGTGACGAACTGAACATAAAAGATAAAAGTAGCTTTGTGAATATCATTATCCCTATTATTTGTTATTATTATACATACATGTTCTAGACCAATACTGTGGCGGTGTAATATTGGTCAACATTGAATGTAAAATAAAAACAGGTGCAGTCATTGAACTGAATATTGTTCATTTTGTGAGGAAGTCTCCGTGCTGGACTTGGTCTTGTAACTTGTGAGGACAAGCGGTCTCACTCTCCAAACGGCAACAAATGTTTTCTCCACGCAGCCCTAATGAGTCTCATGGATTTTTTCACACTGGTCTCTGAACAGGAAGGATCGCTTGCTCTCGGCTCTCTCTGCTCTCCTCGTGTTTTGTGTAGCATGGAAAAGACTGACCTAGTCACTATAGAGCCCTCAATTAAGGGTCAGTTGTCATTTGAACTTGAATGAAGCAAGACTCTGCATAGTGAGAGGCCACCAAAGACGCTGGCAAGGATGCACTGCTCCCTCGGGACACAACCAGCTGATAACTGCATTGTATGTAACTGCACACAAGCGACCCTATGACGTCAAAGAATATTTGAAGAGTTGATTTCCAAAAAGATCTGTATTTAACATTTTACAAAAATCGTGTTTTTTATTATGTTATCATGTGTCCATAAGTCATTTATTGTGTTAGTTTTTGAGCTATTATGGCTTAAATCAAAATAAACCAACTGCGGTTTGATTGATAATAAATGGAATGCACAAAAAAAAAACATGATTTTTGATTTCTTTTTAAACTGAGTCATCTCATTTTGGAAATAAACTCTTCATTTATTCGTTTGTTTATTTACTTATATATTTTTCAGATTAAATTTATTTTGCAAAACAGTGAGAAAGTTTTTTGTTCAAGAGCTTTCTGTTTTTGTCTAGTAGATTTATAGTTAATAACCATTGCTGAGATAATCATTACCTGAGCGCTGCTGACATTAAAAGCTCTTTTTGTGTTATGCTTATACATCATGTCTAAGAATACAAGTGCCTGAATGATGTGTGTATTCAGACCAGCATCATAAATGATTGATGTTCAATTAATCTTGAAATAATTAGTTAATATTTATATAACTCTGTTTAATGTCATTTATCTCCTGCACCTCAAGCAGAATCTGAATTGACACGCTGACAGTGTGACATGCTGATTCATGCTGATTCAAAAGTATATTTCAGATGGACACATGGAATATTTGTACTTTTCATGTCACAAAAGCATTTTGAACATCAAAAACATGTTGAATGTGAAAATGTGATTCAAATAAAAATGGGGAATTTCACATATACAGCACCTCATACTACACATATGTTGTGTACTTTCCATAGACATAATCACTTTTAGATTATACAAACTGTATTCTGTCACCTAACCCTCAGCCTTCCCCAAAACTGAACCCTCACACAAACCTTTTTACATTTTCAAATAGGCCCAACCATCATTGTATGTTTAATAATCTATCAATTTATGTGGATCAGACTACCATCATTGTGGGCACATAAGTGTACACACACACACATACTTGCATATGTGGTTCACGAGGACTTTTCATGGACGTAATGATTTTGATATTGTACGAACAATGTACAACAAGCATATTCTATCCCCCACACCTAATCATCACAGAAAACCTTTGGCAATTTTGTATTTAAAAAAATCACCATTTAGTATTTTATTCAAGCAAATTTGATTACGAGGACATAGGAACTGTCTACGTTGTTATACAAATGTCATTACACACATTTGTGTCCTCGGAAACCATATACAAGAATACACGATTTTCCAATTTCAATGACTTTTTTGTACACTTTTAACTCTTAAAACACTATTTACTGTAGAATGTTTATAAAGAAGTTTTCCTCGTAGCTGGAGTTGCTTATTTTACTAGTAAACATGTTTTTTTAGTTGGTCTGTGTTTTATGTATTTATTTCTATTTCGAATTTAAATGTTTTCCAATTTGGGAAGGACGAAAAAATGGCACAGAGGGTCACACCTGCATCTGAATATCATCACCATATATTTACATCAAAAATGAAAAACTAAATGCTTTAATTGCTTACTTTTAAAAACGTATTACGTTGTCTGTTACACTGGCTTATAACATTACAGCAACAGCACTTTTTGCACTGACCCAGATGTGGAAGCCATGGCATTACAACCAAATTGTTGGATGCTGGATCAGTTTGAGAAGTGTCACTCATTGTACTCCAGGTGGCGCTGTAAACGTATCATATTGCATGCAACGCTGTTTATTGAACAGTGGGAGTTTTTCTTCATCTTCAACATGAAAAGTCCATTATCGAAGACTGAGCTGAAGTCCATGACTCTCGGTCTGATCACGTGTGTGTCCAACCTGTTGGGATTACATTACACGGGACCATTTGTGCTCGTTCCATTTAGTTTTTTTATAGGTATCTAGTTCAGTTTGTGACACTGGTGTGAGACATACGAAACAGAAAGCATATAAAGCTGCTCATTATAAAGTCAGATATCTGTGGCGTTAATGAACAGGTTTCCCATATAGCTCCATCACACATGGTTTGGGGTTGTGTGACTCCGGGTCTTAATTTACGAGCGAGCCCTTGTCTAAAAGAGTCAGAGCACCCGGTTTGTCCGCAGATACCGGAAGAAACGGACATCCTCAGCCATAAAACTCTGTCCTCCAATAAGATGTAATTAGAGAGGTCAAACCGTTTGGACTTCTCCTGCTTTTATTGTGTCACTGAGCCTGTGAAAGGGATGGAAGGAAAACACGCATATATCACGGTGGACGTAATGCATAAAAGCTGGCCCCTTGCTAAGCATGTTAAATAGGCCCTCTGAAGGCTGTAACAGATTCAAAGTTGAGCCATACAAACAGTGCGAGTCTCTATGGTAATGTTGGTTCCAGGGAGGAGAAGAACCCGCTCTTGTGGGCTCTCATTCTCTCAGGCCGATCGGGGGGCGGCAGGGGTGGGCAGAGAAAAAAGCGCGAGGAAGTAAAACTTCAGGGAGACGGTAAGTTAGGGACACTGATGTCTTCTGGACTTCTCGGACTAAAGAGTACTTGCTGACTTCTTGACAAAGATCACCTCTGGTATTATTGGAGATTGCTTCAGCTGTATTGTCGCGCGTTGTTGAAATTCCACAGCTCTGTGCGCACAATATACCACACAAGGAAATAAAGGACGCTTTCATGAGAATAACATCTCTCGAAAGTACTCATGTGGGTGTCAGTATGGTTATTGATGTGGAAAAGTTTGAGATTCCTGTTAAATCTGGCTAAAGTAACAGTTTATTTTGCTGCTGATGTTCTTGATATACAATACGAGGAGCAGCTCACATCACGTGCCCTCCAGTCTCAGACTTGGCATTTGAAGTATTTTATTTTATAATCTCAGACTTGGTATTTTAAAGAAACCAATAACATATATGTATTTTACAGCAATATTACGGCTTGTTAATATTCAGAGCACTGTTTTAGTATCGTGATCCAACTGGGGTTGTTCTGTCATTTTTCGGTCGATTGACAGGTACCCAACCTGTGTGTGTGTGTGTGTGTGTGTCTGTGTGTGTGTGTGTGTGTGTCTGTGTGTGGTGTGTCTGTGTGTGTGTGTGTCTGTGTGTGTGTGTGTGTGTGTGTGTGTGTGTGTGTGTGTGTGTCTGTGTGTGTTGTGTGTGTGTGTGTGTCTGTGTGTGTGTGTGTGTGTGTGTGTGCGTGTGCGTGTGCGTGTGTGCGTGTGTGGTGGTGGTAATGACAGCTTGAGTTCAGCAGGTGATCAGAACATCAGCTGTTGTATTTCTCTTTCTTTATGACCTTGACATTCACTCTGCTGATATATTCATCCGTCCACTGTTGTTTCCTGATGGTAACAGAGGCGTGTGTAACCTTTGGTGTTGTGATTCTAATCATTTGTTTAGAGTTTTAAACGGAAGCAGGACTATAGAGCACTGTTACAGAAGATGTATTTCTCTAGATAACACTGTTCCTAAATGATCAACATTTCATTTTATACCATGGTCTGTTTGAATACTGGATTCTGATTGGCTGGAAGGTGTGCATTAAAAGCCTTTAACGCACGGGTGGCTCCAGTCAGTTTGATTACATTATAAATGAACTGACAAAATAACCATAATTTTCACCTGTTTGATCTAAAATGAGACTGTAAACATCAATAAAAGCTTTAATTTGGCAAATAACCATGGTATAAGCGGGATAATGCACGGCTAGCCGTGGATTATCCCTTATATGTAAAATACACCAACATCCACGCATGTACACTGCTAAAGTTACTAAAACACATTTTGGAATTTAAAGTGAATGTACAGTCAAATTGGTTTTCAATTTTGCCAGTGTCTTTATATTACTTCAGCTCATCAAAATATGTTTTCAAATCATCGCTGAAGTTACATCAACATGACCGAAAATGTAAAATAGTAACTTGGATTCACTTATAAAACAGTTAGTTCCGGTCCTTGATTCTGATTGGTGGTTGGTTGTGCCGTGTTTTAAGCCGTTGTAAACACACACACACACACACACACAATTAAGCAGGTCATAAGGAGCAAAGAAAGGCAACTTAAATAGGACGCAGTCTAGTATGAGCTGCACCTGATGTGATCGGCTGATGTTAGCTTGACTAGCATGACCTGCCAGAACTGACGCCACGCTTTATTCAACAATTGGCAGATATTTCTGAAATCAGAATTCAATAGCACATTCATATCAATAGTTACACATGACATGAACTGTACCATATCTTTGGTTTCCCAAGCTTAAACTGGGCTAAAATGACCTTTTTCAAGCAGCCACACTGAGCGTTGCATTTCTCCGCTTTCATTGTAATGGCGGTTGTGCATCTTGTTAAAATCGTTGGTGTCACTGCGCCACTCTATACTGCTGCATCCATGTTGCTCGGCAACCACTTTTTCTGTTTCTGAGGAGCTACATTGTTTAGCAGTGTATTTTTTATATCATTACATTTGATTTGCTGTGTTTTATTTGATGAAACCTTGCAACATATATGGAACAACAGTTTTATAAGAACAAGCACTCAGCTGCGATTCTACTAGATTTCCACAACCCCCAGAACTACATTTTCCACTTTTGTGAACGGGATGAACTATGACTGTGACCTAACAATACGTTTTTACCAGTTACTTGGATGGACAGAAATGGTAAGTACACGGTCTAAACCATTCACACCAGTTGGGTGTTTACAGGCACTGTTGTGTTAATCCATTCTGTCCTTTACCGTTATTAGTGTTACCTTTTTCAGATAGACTCCGCCCCTTAACGACACGTAAAAATAAACCAAACTGTGGTTGGTCACTTCTACGTCAGTCGGGTGATGTCTTCCTCTGTTTCAAGCGTTTCAAGTGGTTTTTGGCAGAATAACCTGTACTCTGGAACAGACTTTTGTTAGTTCACGCGTCCTCTAGCAGGGAAAGTGTCGTGTTTGAAAAGTGAACATAAGCCACGACAAGGAACAAGCAGACTCTTCCATAAACACCGACTTTGTTTTCACCCTCTTCATTTTGGTTGGCGATTTGAAGGAGGGAGAGTGTTGTTGGGGCGTCCTCTAAGTTTCCCATGTCATTCCTACAACCGGGCTTCCCTAACAGGAACCGTAGGTATGCTGATCTCATTACAACAATGACTAAAGGCCTGCATTTTCCAGCCCAGCCTTTAAAGACCCCAGGGCGATGTCATTTCAGAATCAATCCCATCCAAAAAAGCACCAGTGTTGGCTCTTTCTAAAGGACTGTCAATTACTTCTCTCTCCATTCTGCGAAAGGGAAGCAGCATGATTCAACCGGGCCCAGATAAAGAGCCATTCTTTGGGGAAATCGACCCGCTCATGGACTTAAAATTCATTCGACAATTCATCTGCGCCCGTCTGTGGGAGCTCGCTAAATATTCATCAGCGGTGCCAGGCACATCGCTGCATGCAAATGAAGCGGTTCTGACGTGGAGATACTTCAGTATTCTCTCTCTCTTGAGCACTCTATCTCTCTTCATCTCAGACACTTCTTTAGCTTCTTCGCCTTCAATTATTCAGAAACCTGATGCGGTTTGCGAGTCATCTCAAGATCACCAGTAAAAGCTGTTTAACTAAGAGGTCAGCAGCACGGCGTGATGGGAAAAAAGAATCAAGTGCACTTTTTGACTTTGGATGAAATGGAGTGAGGTCTACACTGCAACGTTTGTCGGCCAAGAACTGTGCCTACTTTAAAGACGAGACCGTCTGAGCAACATGTTAAGCATCAACCACAATTTCTTTCATTTTCATTGGCCATTTAGCAATTCTAAATCAATTTGAACAATATTACACTGAAATTGGTCATTGAATAATGGTTCAGTATATGACTTTGAGAACTTTTCCATGTTTTAATACGTAGACGTTGTAGTTATTGTTGCTTTTTTTTTTTTATTGTATTTTTATAATGTTAAGATGCATTCGATGAACATGACTGTTGGTCACTTTAACTTTTCTAATGCCTTGTTTTGTACAGTAATTGGTGGATAATATATCTTGTTTATTTTGTCCAGCAGATTTTATTCTAGTTTGTAACCCAGATACCCAGTCGTGCAGAGGCGGCAGAACTATAGCATGAGTAACTATACCTCATCGCATTATCCCTGCGTAACTGTTTATTCACTATAAGTTTATGGGGTTCACATTATGCACGTATGAGCCGATTGCCAACAAAACACACACATGACCCAGTTTGACTTACGGCGTGCGGTTCATGCCTGGCATCTTTAGCGCTAGGACCGCGCCATCTACTGTATCAGTTTCAAACCATCTCCAAATCCAGCGTTACATCCACCGTTTATCTAACATTCATCACCCAAAACACAGCTCAACTTCAGTCAGCCGAGTGAAGTGGCTTTGATGGGTGTGCTGCTCTTTCTCACGCTGGCTGGTTGACACATGGGTGTGCTCTTTCGCTCGCTGGATGACGCGTGCTTTTCCAAGAGATTTGTCCAATAAGCAGTGGCGATCGGTGCCTAATCTTCAGGGCCAGCAGTAACACCCGCCGAACACGTATTTTGACATGACGCGGCACACACATGACGGGCTACATACATGTTCTTCAGAGCTTCGCAGGCCCTGAAGAGAAGGCACCGGTCACAACGGACTAAGAACACTTAAGACGAAACGGGGATCTGTTTTCGAAAAAAACTTTCCGAAACCTGTAGGAACCCTGGCGGAGTGAATCGAGAATAGAAATACTACGTCATGCGGTCATCTCGTTTTTTGACAAGTTGACGTCTGAATAGCATGTTACCTCCGCTTTAATTGTTATACGTGTTACTCACATAAAACAATACAAATGTTTAAAGCTTTAAAAAAAAACTTTTTTGTCTATCTCTGTTTAACTTTAATCTCAGGTGGATTTTTACAGTTTCCTCCTGAATTTAAGAGGGTGGCCTACCCATATATTGAAGTAAATTTATAAAAATGGTCCCGTTTCACAGAAAATACTCAAAAGTTTTACAAATATTTCACAATTTGTTATGTTACCTTAATGTGTTAGATTGGTGACATACACAGTTTTATTATTTCATTTGATGAATGGCCCTTCTATTTTTTTGTGAGTTATAAACTTTTTGTGGCATATACTAATAATATTCAATACCATAGTTATGATTTTTACAGTGGAGTGTCGGGTGGGTGTTTTTTTTATTTTTATTAAAAAAACGTGAAACTTATAAGCCTTTCAAATACCTCGTTAGGTAAGTTAAAAGAGTTCAAATCAAAATGTACCTTCCTCCATACTGTATGAAGTGAATTGAAGTACGACATACCGAAGTAGTATCTATGTGGTGAAGCACATGCTACATCATTGACCTAATGTGAGGTTGCTAATTCCAGAGTAATGACGTGAAAGTAATTCTGAGAAAGGGGCTGGTCTTCAGCAGTTCCTAAACCTTGCAAACCAGTATACCCATCTGTAATTAAACATAGAACATGGTTAAGCAGCATGACAGAAGTTGAAATACATGATGACAGCGCCAAAGCCTAAATTGGGTAGATGTACGAAGACAAACACTTATCTAAAAACCAACAAAAGCCATGGTTACCTCCACAGTATGATTTTGAGAAAAGGTCCATTGTGGGAAAAAAACTCAAAACTATCACCAAAAAGAACAGACAAAAGCGAAGTAAAGTGGGGCGGGGCCACGGGTTACACCCTGATGTCCCACTTCTATGTTCATCCGTGTTTATAAGTTCACTTGAAGAAACATGAAGTCTTGACCACTAAAGCGTGCTCTTGAGACCTTTTCTGCAGGTCAACTGCAGCTGTTCTGGGAGAAGCTTGAGAAAACCTTTTTCTCTATCAACTATTAGAAAAACAGGCCAAGGGTTTAAAGGGATACTCCACCCTAAAATGAAGTCTGTCAGGAAGTTGTTCCAAACCTGTATGCAGTCTTCTGTTGAACACAGGGAATGACATTTGGAAAACAAGTTAGCAACTGACATTTCTGGGACATAGTACTAGTAGGAAAAATGACAATGGTAGTCAAAGGTGATTTAGTTTGCTTTCCTAAATTCCTCAAAATATCCCAATTTGTGGTCAAAAGTAGAAAAAAGGATGAAATAAATGATTCCTACTATGGTAGTCAATGATGTCCCAGAAATGCCAGTCGCTAACATTCTAGCAAATATCTTTCTCAGTGTTCAACAGAACAAAGAAACGTATACAGATTTGGAACGAGTCATTCATTCTTCTGTAAAACGGCCCAGTTCCTGTTGTTATTGTACATTTTATGAAACATCATTTGATGAATTTGATATGATTACAGATCATCTTGATTCTTTTGACAGCTGATGTACCTTATAGAAAAAAACAAAATGATTCCACATATTTCAGAATGTTTCAGTTTTCTATCATTTCTATTTCCTTCTTTTCATACTTTTTTTGTGCACCGCTAATGTCAATTTGTGTGTTTGATTCCAACTTTGATTCTTGGTTTTGGACTTGAAAGAATTGTTTCCAGAAGTGATTCCTTCCTGTTGTTTTCGGTTCTCCTTTGATTTCTTCTCTTTATCAATAAAACTAAATGATTTGTTATCCTATTGTTAATACAACACAATTATTGCATCCAATCCTTGTTTTTGTGCTTCCATGCAGAATATTTAAGTGAGCATTGACTCTACAGCTCTAGATTGCATCCATCAGCCTTTTCTGAAGTCTGAACTTTCTAAACAGCTGATTTAAGCTGACCAATAAAACTGAGTACGAGGCGGAGTTTGAGCGTCAAAAGGCTTTTAAAGAGGAGACCAGTGTTTGATTCCCATTGCCCTCGTAATCCATTCTTTTTGGAATCAATTCTCAGCCCTACTGTTGGTTGTGAAGTATTTTCTGTAAAGCAAAATTGTCGCAAAAAACCCATGAAAAAGCCGAGACCATCACAGTGCCTTCAAGAGCTGTCCATAATACTTTGTGGTTCAAATAACATGCTGTTTCGGTTGTATTGCCAGAGCAACTTTACAATTAAAGTCATCATTTCCTCACCCTCTTGTCATTTCAAACCTGTATGACTACAGAGCACAAAAGAAGATATTTTAAAGAACGTTGGTAACTCGCCCCCATTTACATGCATTGATTTCGTGTCCATACAATAGAAGTGAATGGGGACCAGTGCGTTTAGTTACCAACATTCTTCAAAAATATCTCCTTTAGTCTTCTGCACTAGAAAGAAGGTCATACAGGTTTGAAATGACAAGAGGGTGAGAAAACAATGACAGAATTTGGGTGAACTATCACTTTAAGGTATAAGGACGCATTAGCTTTAACAGAAATTGTGAAATGTAATACTTCATAGTTGTTTAAACGTGGCTTGTCCCGCTACAGATAATACTTACTGCTTTCTAAATACTATTGCACTTATCATTTATTGTTGTTGTCAGCGGCACTTCCCAAAATATCTCGGCTTCTGGCACTGGAACTGAAGGCCGCCTGCAACAGTTCTCATCAGAAGCCCCATAAAACCGCAGAGAGCCGACATATGGCGGTACAGCGCTCTGAGCCGATCCCTACCGCGCCGATGGGATGTCAGCAAGAAATAGGATCATTCATTAAAAAAGATGACAAATAAAGAGAAACAACAGCACATCTGACAGATTTATCTTCCCAGTCATGTGGTGTAGCATACGTAATAAACGCCACATCAGAAGGATCGGCCTCCGGTCGCACGCCGACCCCAACAGCATTGAAATCTGTGGGATACATCCACGACGTGTCACAGAAACAGAACACACACTGCTCACGGGACACTGGTTCATGCTCCTCGGGGAATTTATTAAGTGCTTGTTTGTTTTCTCGGTCATTTCATTTGATCACTTGCGCTCCTGACCGGAATGTTGCTATGAACAGTGAAGCAACAAGTCAGTTCATGTTGTCAGGCTGGAAAATCACTTACATCACATATTTCTTTCCTCGTTTTTTTGTTGTTGTCGTTGTTTTGTTTGACTGACTTTAAACCACAAACATTCCAGCAACACACTCTAGAGTAGATGAGAAACAATCAAAAGCTTTTTGCATAGTATTAAATGAACAAAGACATTAAGTTCTTTATTTACAATTATTGTATAGATTATAAAATTCATAAAAACAAGATGGATGAACACTTTTCATTTACCCATAAATTGCTAGTGCGCCAAAAGTACCTGTGGCGTCATATGTTCTTTGTTCCACAAAATGCATGCTGCTAAGTACAGTACATAGAAGCCGATGTATTGCAAGAAATATTATTATTACTATTAATATTGTCTGTGATTATTAGACCGTCTTGTCATTTCGGTTTATTGGTTATACGCGTTTTGAACTGCATCCGTTCGTCGGCCCGTCAACGCAGGGCGCGAAACTGAACTGTATCAAATCGAACTGGCCATTCACACTGTAAAAGTTCACATCCGGCGTCCTTACAATCCACACGCGCTTCAAGACAAACTCCTCCACGTCGCCTTAAAAAACGGCCGAGGTCGCATGTTGTGAGAATGAAATGCGTTTCCGTGACTGACAACCGGTCTTAAACCTCATCTTTTTCTCTTGTTCTTGTCGTGTTTGCATGCCTGAGCTAACAGTTAAAGCTTGTGCGCCCTCTCTCCGTGAGCAAACGAAGAAAGAAAAAACGATTTCGTTTCAACTTGCATATTAAGCGTATGACATCACGTCTGTCCACGTTTCCAATTGGTAATAATGAAGGAATGAACACATGGGTGACTCCTTCCCATAGACCCCGTTTGTCTCTCCGGTTCTCCAGTACAATAAATAGTTACCACTAGTGAATACTGTTGAGATGCTAGAGTATATTTTACTGACTGCAGGAAGACAAGCTTGTTTTTTAACACAGAAGCACATCTAAATTTACACCACAGAAATTCATTCATATCCGGATAGTGCAGAAAAGGATCATAAATGTATGTCTTTTTTTGTTGTTGTTTTGCTTCGGGTTTTTCTTTTTTGAAGAAAAGAGTCAAATACAACATTCCGTTTTCGTTTCGTTTCGTTTCGTTTCGTTTCTTACTTCAGTTGTTCAAAGGGACGTCAGCTCGGGAGCTGGGCTCCTTAAACCAAAGAAATCTACCAAATCAAACGTCAAAAAAAGATGAATCAACACAATATAGCACAAGATTTGAACACAATTTTGATTTCCATACAGAGATGCCAAATAGAAGTTTGAACAGTTAACATGTTTCCAACATAAAATTCCTTTCCAAAGAAAACGTTTCAACCCAACCTGAAGTATCCGCTCACGCGCCGCGAGGTCGCTCCAGCTTCAAACTATGTGCCAAACGTCTCCACCGATTCTTTTTTCGGGTGGGGGTGCCACATTAACGCTATATCCCACTATGTTTTGGTTTCTTTTTGTTATCCTCTAAAAAAGATCTACATTAGTCGACAAAACAGCAGGCAAGTCCAGCACACAATTGGTAATAAAACACCTAGAGGAGAAACCGAACAACTGTCTAACGTCTGCCGCGTGGTTTTGAACCCAAGAAAGTAGTTTTAAACCCTACAAAGAAACCAGGACGTATCTACAGGCTTTGTAAACAAATTACATTCTTTTTAGGACATAAATAAGTTAAAGTAGTTAAGAGTCATCGAAGCAGAACAAGGCAACATGCCAACAAATAAAGATAAACTCTGTAAATATATATTTATGAGGGATCTATAAATATATATGTACGCTTAATAAATTCTAAGGGTTTCTCCTTTCCGCCAGGTGCCGATCTACTGTGCAAGTTGAGCCCTGCAGCCCGGATTCACCTCAACCAAAGAAATCTATACAATGAGATACATGCCACACACAATACTCACAGATCAGTGAGTCTTAAAATAGCCGTCCACCGCCCAATCCAATCCCACCGTTTCAATCGAAATAAAGCCTTCTTCAAAGAAAAACCTGGGTAATGTACATTCATGCAGGAGCGACATTAACGATAGCTTTAAATTACTCAAGTAGTCTCTGGTTTCCTCAGGAAATAGGAGTGGTGATGTTGCTCACGCTGTTTCTCCAGTCACTCCGCCGTCGACGTAAACAAGTCCGTCCGTCCTTCCCATCCCGGCCGTACACAACGAAAGAACGTGACCGCACCTCCAGTCAACGGGCGCTTTTTTACTAAGGTTTGGTCTAAGACGGTCGGTGAGGCGGCTAAAGCGACGTCTCCAGGCTATGAAGCGGGCTCCCGGTAATGGAGGACGCGGCAGATTTACTGGTGTCGGTAGTCAGATTGATACCGCTGTCGATGGCGTTGTTGTTCTTGTTGGGAGACGAGGGTTGAGTGGAGTTCTTCCTGGCGGCCTCGTCGTCCATGTCGATGTCGTCTATGAGAGGAATGTGGGGCGTCGAGTCCTCTATTCTAAACTCCGGGTGACTCATGAAATTGTGGATGGAGGTTCTGGATTCGGGTTTTTCCAAGCCTTCGTAGAGCGAGCTACGAAATGCGTTCACGACACGTATCTGCGTGAGGAAAAGAACAACGTCAGAGGCTTGAAACTCCACATTTTCGCAGACTGTCGGGAAGAAGGAAAGTCAGCAGTATATACGCTTATTCTATACCGTGCACTGGGACGGTTTGGCGTTTGCATGGAAACAAGTTCAAAGCAACTCAAGGACAGGTCGCTCAAACTCATGGTCAAAAGAAAGAAGAAAACATAGGCAATGCTTTTATGTACCGTACGGTACACGATACAGTATACAGTGTACGAAAGGTCCAAAGAGCTGTATACCTAGAGACAAGCATTGTTAATTCAACACAACCGAAAGGAAATAAAGAAATAACAGCATGCAAGTTGAAAACATTTGGTGGAAAGTTGGTCAAAGGAAAAGATTCGCATTTGAGATCCAGAATGAGGTTGGAGGTATAAGGTCAACGCAAAAACACTCACTACAGGATGACTGGGACAGTGGATCCTATGCTACGAGAGCATAGGGTCACGACACGACAGTAGCAAAACAAAAGCTCGACAAGCCAACACACGACTACACACGACATGCAGCTCAGGACAACACCACGTTGAAATGTTCAGATGAACACAGGCACACAGACTGTGGAAGAAGAAGAGACGAGGTCAAACGCAACGTCTGTTCTTTCAACAACTCCATGCGTCTCTGTGTAAACACTCAAGTATAGGCTGAAACCGTCTTCGTGCAGCTTCAGAAGACTACACTAAAATACATTGTTGCAGACCGACAAAAAACTAAGAAAAGAGCCGAGAACTCCTTTCAAAGTTTACAACGTTTTCTAAAATCGGGCTCGTAAATGCATTCTGTGGCTAGCCCTACTGTAAAGGACACAAAATCTACAAATCTACGAAAGCGAGCAACATCATTATACCAAAATCGAACACGTCATTGCATGCGTCTTTCACGGTTAATGTCAATGAGAATGCACTGTGCACCCAAAACTCTTATGGAGTCAAGAACCTGGTCGATTAGGAAGATTGTCTATTCATTCCAGTTCAAAACATATAGAAGCCAAGGAATATTTGACAGTCTAACCCGATGTGAAACATGCCACAACATACGAGCACCTCTAAACCTAACCATTACTGGAGTGAAAACAGATCATACTGAAGCATACAAGTGACATTTTATGAGTTAGCCTGAAATTTGCTATTTAAGCTGTGCCATGAAATTGTATTGGACCATGAAACAATTGTTGAGTTTTGTAACATTTTGTGCTAATTATAGGTTGTTAGATTAGCAACATGCTGATATCAAACTCTAATGTATATACTAGGGCTGTCAAAAGATTAATCGCGATTAATCGCATCCAGAATAAATGTTTGTGTTTACATAATATATATCTGTGAGCTGTGCATAATCATTTTGTATTTATTAACACATACACATCCATGCCATATATTTAAGAAAAATTAAAAAATGATTAAACATTTATATATATTTCAATTGTTGGTAAATATAAATAAATACATGTAAATATTTCCTAAATATGTATACATGTGTATGTGTTTGTATTTATAAAAACATAATTATTATGCACAGTACATAGACATATATTATGTAAACACAAACTTTTATTCTGGATGCGATTAATCGCAATGAATCTTTTGACAGCCCTAGTATATAGTAATATTAAACTACCAATTGTTGAAAACTGTTGTAAGGGATCCCCTTAAAAGGTAGTCGTCTATGAAAATAAGGTAGGACGCTAGGATTTGGAACAGAGCATCTATGTATCGCTGACATAAAATAGGGCCGTTGAGTCCGATGAATTATATTTATGGGTGATTCTCACAAAATCTTGACGTCCAAGACATCACACATGAGTTTTCAAAAGCTACTTGCATCAACAAATTCCCCTTTAAGGCATCAAAAACAAGGTCTTAAACACATTCAATTGAACATTACATTATTTAAAAAAACACAATCAAAATCTCATTACAGTAACATGTCCACTTCATTTCATGTTTAGCTAAAAAAAGAGAAGCCATGATGTCCTAATCATCCATTTTAGACATTCACACATACTTTCAAAGAACATTATAATTGTTTTTAATCTGACAAAAAACTATCCGTTATGGTAATGACAACCAATATTGTCGTGTAACAGTTCGACACGAGCATTTTCAAGGTTTTATAGAAATATAAAGTATTCTGGTAACCTGGTAGCCAAATCTGTGTGTTATCTGATGATAACTTCCTTTTGCCACGGTTTCTTCATTTTTTCTTCAGTTATTTAGTCATTATTTGCCAGTTAAGAACATACAATTCTTTTTTTTTATATTTCAATTTTACGTGTGACGGTAATGAGATTTTCAGTAGAAAAATCACAAAAATTCATTCTTTCCTACGTTAAAATGATTCTTTGTGCAAAACAGAGAACATAACTATCTTTATTAAGATCCTTCCTTGTGTTACTGAATTATATGTTTTGTGAGAATGACCCTTTAATATAATTATAGAAATCAATTCTTTTTTATTTTAGTATGATAATATGAAACTAATCGTGCCTATAAATTCAGTAAGAAAGGGTTCCCTACCATCACAGCCAGCGCAAACTCAACTCAAACCTCCTTTTCCATAAACGACCAGCGCCTTTATACACCACTAAGAGCCAAACCATCCAACAACAGCAAAACTTACAAACTCAACACAGACTGATCTGAATGACAGATGAAAATCAATTACATAGATGAAGACTGGCCTAGCGTTTAGCTCTGCGAATGACGGACGAAGCGGACTACATGACCAACAGAGTAAAGCCACGAGACACGAGATGGGTCGCTGCGGGCCTCCGATTTATACCACACAGACTACAAAAAAGACAAGACTATGGGAGGAATCGCCACACGCTCTTCACACGTCTTCGTAGCTGTGTGGAGAGAAAAATCAAAGGAGGAAAAACCAAACAGTCTCGCGCAAGTTCAACAATGCAGCCTCGGGCGTGTTGGGAATGATATCATTGGCTATACTTGAATGTTTACCCAGCCTGGTGAGTTTGTTGGTGGAATATTAGTTCACATCAATTTTGCGACGGACAATGGAGGGACTCACAACCTGAAATTCACTCCGTAGGCTGCACCCTTAGTCCAGGGCTCTTAGCACTCTGGGGAGAACAAACACATGGTACATTGAAAGTTTTGAAACACATGTTTGTTTTCTGAGAAATGGGTTAAAGATGATCTGATAAACAGTGACATGAAGAGTAAGAGGAAATCAGAAGTAAAGCAGATTTTCAGGGATGCCTTTAGACAATGACTGTGTCCAAAAATGTGACAATCCTGCTGGTTTAGCTCATCTTCCAGTCTGACCAGCTCACAAGTGACCAAAACCCCTCGAACAAGATAACAGATCAGACTGAAAGACAGGTTAACCACTTTACAGTATATGCCCGTTTAAGCAGGTACTGGACCCTCTATAAACCCATCTGGGTAGTTTGACTAAAATGAAACTGGTTTATGTGGTTGCAGTTGATCGAGTAAATAGTTCAAATTATTTCAATGTAGACGATACAGGCAAGTATAATGTATAAGGTAGGTTTGTTTAGAGATTTACTCCCAATATAACGCATCCCACATGTAAAAATACTGTCATATATATTGTATATTTCTACTGCAGTATACAATAAGATTACTTGCCATCATTCCTACCATGAAACAAAAGTTAACTAGACTACATATCAAAGTATGCTACAGTATTCTTACATGCAGGCTTTTCTGTTCTGGTGGCTAAACTAATAATGGTACACTAGTCTTCTTAGAGATGCACCGATATAGCAGCTTATAATCGGTATCGGTCAATAAAAGCAATTTTTAACATTTTCGGTTTAAAAACAGCCGTTATATCCCGTCAAACAAAAGAGGACAGAAAAACTTTATGAATTTGTGCTCTGTGTATAGAAAATGTTAAGAATCATCACTAGTTTTATGTTCAATATAAATAATCATCATAGGAATTAATAACATTCAGACAGTTATGAAATATTCATTTAATCTTCACTTTGAATAATCAGCTATCGGCATTGGGGGAGAAATTTCTTATCGGTGCATCTCTAATTTTTGCACAGTATTTTGATGTGATAAAATGTAAAAGGGGTCATATGGCGCGAATACGACTAATTTGACTAAGACCGCCCAAATGTATACGCAAGTAAGGTGGTGTACCTGTCAGTACAATTGCTTTGGAACCTGACGTCCAAATATGGTAAGATGGGTTACATTTCCGTCACACGCTTGCAGTATTCGACCAATCACTACGCACTGGTTAACTGGCCAATCACAGCACACCTCGCTTTTCAGAGCGATGAGCTTTGTAAAATATCAGTGGGTTTCACAAGGCGGAGCAAAGAGAGATACAAACATGCACAGTGTGTGGAAAATACAGTGTTTTTGAAGCTTAAATCATGTATACACATTGCATTACATCTAAAACAAACCATAATATTTGTTTAAGCCGTGTCATGCGACCCCTTTAAAACTGTGTTGGAGGCATTAGCTTGGAAGGCTAATCGTTTAGCAACTGAAAACACCAATACAAAAAAAGATCAAATGTTATTTTGTATTCGATTATGTCAATAATTATTTCAGTCAATAAAATCACTTTGAGGTGGAAAGAGGATCGGGCCTGAGGGAGAATACTGTACTATTGAATAGTGTGAGCTCAGGACAGTGGCGTCCGCACACAACAAGAGCACATGTCAATCACAGACACACATGATTGAATTACTGTTGTGAATAATGCGTGCTGTACAAAAAAATAGTGTACTATGTCAAATTGAAACTACGCTTCTGGTGAGAAAATAAAAATGAGTCATCATTCAGAGCGAAATAAACGATAAGCTGAACTAACTAACTAAGCCATTAGCCACTACTAATAACTACCAATCATTTTGTGTAAAGCCTGACGTTTTGAACTCTTAATGCATGAACACTAGAGGACTCTTATATAAGGGTGAAAATGTAAAGGAGTACATAACTAGGGATTTTTTTTGGTTTTTGAAGTGTCCAACAACAAGTTTATGTAGACAGAGGGTGTTATTTCGTAATAATAGGCAGTTATTGTTGCCTTGCGATTCATCGGACTAATCCCCTACTTTCCACTAGTCCAGTCTGATGTGATTGGTCAGATGGTCTAGTCTGCTGTGATTGGTCTACGCCGAATGAGGCTCACGAGCTACAGTGTTTGGGGAGAAGTGAAGTTTTCATGGGCAGTCCTAGCAAAACGTTGGCGGGACTATATGTAGGACTATATGTACATCCGCTGCGGTTGGTGAATCGGACAAGTGACGACTCGATTACTCGATTCAGAGTCGACTCCCTTTTTTCCAAACCAATAACTTTGTTATTCATTCACCTTCGGATTTACGACTTGTCAGACTGCTTACTTTCAAACACGGCAACATTACACACTGCATGAAAGGTAGTTGTCATGATCTCATGTTATGTACTCTTTAAGTAAAACACAAACACAAAATGGGTACACAATCAGCGTATGACATCAACGTACCGCAAGAGCGATTTTGAAATCAGTTATAAGCTTCCTTGCGGTACTTTGTTGTCATACGCCAATCTTACGTGTTCATTGACAGCTCTGTGCTCTTCGCTGTGATTGGCCGGCCGCAGCTCTGATGTCATAGAGGCATCCCTGACAGACACCCAGAGAAGAGTCTCACTCACGCCCAGAGGGAGCAGCAGCAGTGCTGGTAGGAGAGGAAAGGGCATTGGACAAGGAAACGTGACTAGGACTAGAAACATGGGTTACATCCTGATTCTGGCTGGTGGTGGAGGACTGGCGTCTCAGAGCCCCCTGAAAGGAAGTCCCGCTCTTGAACGTGTTCACTACCCCGATCTGCAGGAAGGGGGAGAGAAATGTAGCTTCAGAGATGAGGACACGGTTTACAAGACTACGACAGGCTCTCGGCGCACATCGCAACACTTTGTCGTAAAATTAGCGCTGAGGCTTAGTTGGTTTCAGTCAGGTCCTCCTCGCTGCTGCAGCCATGATAAACACGGCGACACTTTCAAGAGCTGTTGGGTAGGGGACTGACCCGCGCTTCTGAATCATAATGACCAGAAGAGCATTGTTATCAAATCACATGACAGACTGCAGAAAACTGACTTGCAATTATTTCAATGACACTACTCAAATGCAACCTGCATGCAAATTGAATCACGTGTCGTGCATTACACCGGTTTCTTCAATCATTGGTTGCAAAAATATGCAACGGTCGTCGGTGCTTCTAACCTGAGTCTGAATTCTATTGAGGCCTCTGAACCACAAGATCTGCCCTCGCCGCAGCTCTCTCTCCCCGTGGTCGATCTCCTCCTGGTCTTCGTTGAGCTCCTCCTCGGGCATTTCATCCTTCCGCGTCAGCTGACCGGCTCTTTTGAGGAATCTCAGCTTGCTGTTCGGGACTGATGATATAACCTGATGCACAACGAGAATGTCCAAGAGAGATTTCAGATCGCTGCTGTCATGAAACCACATATCTCAATATTTGGTGATTTCAATCATTAAAGCGTTATTATTAGTCACGCTTTATATTTGTCACTGGGTTTTGGAAATATCTAACCAATAAAAAAGTTGACAAAAATGTAACTTATTTAAAACATAGCTTGTGAACTTTGACAACATAGTATTTCATCATTTAAAAAGTTCAGAAAACAGTGAATTTGGACGTCCAAGGTTTCGGTAAAGAACAACGAAAAACTGAAGAAAAGGTCTGCAACTTGTGATGAAGAACAAGCCCTTTGTGGAAACATTTAGATCATTCTACAATGGTAGTTTTTATCCACTGAAATATTTCTTCATTTATTTATCCTTTAAAACAAGTAATACACTAAGACGGTCATCCTCAACTGGCGGACCGCGGTCCGGACCTTTGCCTGGTTCCATCCGGACCGCGAGACATAGCCTAATAAACCATTTAAAACGTTTGACTATTTCGGCTGTTTAAATTGAGATCCGCACGCGTCTACACAAAGGAGAATCACATCACACGCGCTCTCAGGAACATTTATGTAATTTATCTTTTGCCGCATTATCCTCTAAAATCTTTATCCAGCACCAAACCCGCTTTGCTTCTCTGCCGCCAAAGACTTGCCACATGAAGAGCAGCAAACACGTGCTTATTTTAACAACAGTGGTGCAGACTGGGGTTGTCACGGTACTATAAACATGTCTTACGATACTATACCAGCTGAAGTATATCGATACCGAGTAGTATCACGATGTTCATAATTCAAATCTATACAAAAATACAGATTTAGTTAAAACGTTTTGTATTTACTATAGTAAACTGTATTTTACTTTGCGCTAGAATATTTTGTTGTATTAACTGTAGTAACTGGATAAATTGTAGCAAATACTCTAGTATACTTAAATATTTACTATGGTAAGACTCAAAAACACTAGTGTCTTTGAGTTTTAGTAGTTTACTGTAGTAAATACTAAATTACACTAGATGGTTTTTCACGTGGGAACTAATTCAAATGTGGGACAAATGTTATTGATACAGCCGTCTTTATAAAGGGAAATATTAGGCTTACTTTAAATGCAGAACTAAGACGGCCAGTAGGTGGCGTCAATTTTCCATTGAGTTAGTGAATCATTTAACTAACTAGTTCAATACGTTAATTTGAATCATTAACTCATCAAAACACACATTTATTTAGGCAGATGTAAGATCTCATATTAATATCAATGCGCGCATATGCAACATTACCTACAGTACTATGATACCACTGTTTCAATAATAGAGAGGCATTTTGAATCTTTAGCATTCAGACCGCTTCCAGTGCTTTAATCTAATACACTTAGCGAGTAACGTTACCGTCTCTGGCAAAATTCTTTTTAAACAAAACCATAGACTAGTGTCTAGTTATTGTGAAGAATAATGAAAACATTGGAACGAGTTACGATGGAGATTGACAGATGACAGCACCAGCGGAGGTCAGAGTTGATTTATTATGCTATATGGTTTATTCCTCGCATAGAGCTATCGAAATACATGACGTGAAATACAGTGCATGAAAACATTTACGGTAGTTTCCTGATAGTTTGTCCGTTTTGAAGCTGTAGAGTAACATGCACACCTAATGCAATGGATCGGATTTGAATGGAACCAGTGAGCCCGATACCCGATCCAGCAAAAACTGGGCTAAATTGATTAAATATTTATTTATTTTCAAAAAACATCGTCCGGACCTCCGTTTGTTAGAAAATATAAACACCGGACCTCTTGGAACGTGATGTTTACCTGTCCCCAAACCAGTTCTCCCAGTCCCAGGAACACACACCACATCCACTTCTCCAGGTCCAGAGGAGAACAGCTGAACGGCTTTCCTCCGAACTGCACGATCACAATCTAAAATGTTTAGAAACAAGTTTAGAAATGTAAGAAGCTAATAACATGTGCGTCAGCTGTATCTGTAGCTCTACTAACCTCATATCAAGTCATCTGGAAGCTTTTCACGATGACTGTATTATTACTGGGTCGAAAACCAAATGTAACGTTTAAACAAACATAAAACGTCCCCCTGCAACACTTTGTGGCCCCTTCTTTCAGTCAACGTTTAGAAGGTTTTCAAGTCACAATAAAGCAAACATGTAAATTATGCGAAATCGGATCGACAGTCCTGGATATATGGCGTCAGATTTATATCGCCAGTACTTGAATTTGAAAAAGCTACCGAATTTATTACCTCAAATTTTATTGTCCTCGATTTTAATTGTAATCCTGTATGACATATCGCTTATTGCTCCCTAAACTCTTTGTAAGTCCCTTTGCATAAAAGCGTCTGCTAAATGACTAAATGTAATATTTGAACGAATTCACAGTCCTAAAATTCGGGTTGTGAAATTCAGGTTTCATTATTCAAGTTCACGCTTTCAGGTCGAAAATTCAGGTCTCAATATTCAGGACATCAAATTTGACTTTCGTTTGGCTATAACCAAGTGTAACATCGTCAGACCGTCGACAAAGAGAATAAAACCCAAGAGGTGAACTACGATGCTTTTTTGGGAACAGCCGCTAGGTGGCGCTTCGGTAACGTGGCCATCATTTAGCGCATCTGCATTTAGCGCATTTGTTCTTGTAAGTACACAATTGATGACGCCATATGGATAACACAATTGTAACTGAATAGTTTCAAGCATTTACACCATGATCGAGCTACAATCTGACTCGGCTCCGGAACTGAGGTAGGGTAAGATGTGTAAATATCCTGTAGCGTATTGTGTCATGTACAACTGGACAGAGAGACGGTTTCAATTAGACTCGAATTCAACCGCCCATGTAAATGCGCTTCAAACATCTGTTTGACCAAAGGCATAAGTCTTTCAGTTTGGTGATGCTAGCAGCGCAAAAATGACACTTTGGCTCATTCTGTAAACTGAACGCTGCCGGTACCTGAACTGCGAAAGTGCCCAAAACAATGGAGCAGAAGATGGGATTTCTGAAGATGCCGTCGAACACGTTCCTCTCTCCGTGGATCTTGCGGGCGTTGATCTCATTGAAGAGCTGCATCATGACGAAAGTGTTGAAAATGATGGTGTAGTGCTCAGACGGAGGGGAATGCAGCGGTGCGTTCCTGCCGCTGTCAATGTCAAAGATCTGCTCACCTGGATCATGAGAACAACACAAGATTATACATCATTATTTATGATACATATTGCTCTCCTTTAAAACAATATCTTCCCTCTGAAATAAAGTCTTTCAGTCGAGTGACTCACCGGCAAACAGCAGAGTGAAGATGATTATGAGCTGGTAGATGCCGTGGCCCAGGATGTTCTTGGTCATGGTGCTGGAGATCAGAGGTTTGTTTCGACCGTAGGGTTTTCGCATCAACAGAGATTCAGTAGGCGGCTCGGTGGCCAAAGCCAAAGATGCAAACGTGTCCATGATCAGGTTGACCCACAACATCTGGACTGCTTTAAGAGGAGAATCCTGAAACAACACACCAGACGGTTTAACTGACAGGACTTTGTCACTTACACTGGGACAAAATTGTTATATAATATTCTTATGTGGGCAAATAGCCCAGAAAAACAGATTTGACTGATTGTCTCAATGTAAGTGTCTATTTTGATGTCATTAGAAGTTCCGTTCACTGATGTGAAACTCTTTCTCTAGAAGTGCTGCATCATTTATTAGGTTAGTGATCCTCTAGGAAATTAAACAATGCTATTTTAGATCACACGGATGAAGTCCTTGGCCTAGAAATCTAATATATTCTTCTTCAGATAAAAGCATTGAAGGTGCCCTGTCCCTCCACACAGTCTAATTTAAGATTTCATAGTAGGCTGGAGAAATTGTCTTTGATGCGAGTTGGATGTAAGAGGTTTGCTCATGCCAGGATGTTGTGGGTGGTCGCTAGACACTGACAAGGTTTGGGTCAGATTCAGTGTAAAGAATTTTTGCCCATTCGTACGGTGTCAATATGTACACCTGATCACTGTTTGTAATTGATCCACTCCTTAAATCATGATTTAGGAACATCAGATCTTATGGCGTCAGCATTTGGATGTGAGCAGAGACACAGACCTGTGTGATACACGCTCCGGTGAAGGCAACGATCACCGCCACCACATTAACCGTAAGCTGGAACTGCAGGAACTTTGAGATGCTGTCGTAGACGTTGCGTCCCCACATCACGGCCTTCACAATGCTGGAGAAATTATCATCTGTCAGGATGATGTCAGACGCCTCTTTGGCCACATCTGTACCTGCGATTCCCTATCAACACATACAGACACATTTAAGCATTTAAGTATTTGGCACTAAAGAATAAAAAATATAAATGTATAACGTAATCAACCCTTGTGTAGTGTTTGGGACTGTTTACTAAAAATAATATTTATTCAAAAGAGTATTTGTTGGTCTTGAAAACATTTCACATATGATAGATTTTTGTTTTTAATATACATTTTTTTACAAAAATGAATGAATCTTTTTCTATAAATGTGATTTAACAGAGATGGCAATTATTAAGCATATATGCTGACATGTGAACGTGTAACAAAAACATGAGAGATGAACGATGCAACATGTCTGGATCATAATTTTTACCCTAAAATCCAAAGGAAAATAGATTTGCTGCATATTTCACTGTACATATAACGTATAAAAATCTTATCATTTAAATGGTTGTAGTATTTTACTCTACTGCCTGTATAATAAAAAAGGACATGTGTTTTTGTTAATATTACTTGATTTGAAGGTAAAATGGTGACCGGGATATATTTTCAAGAGCCAAATCAAATGTCACGAGGAAGAGCCAATAGAAACTAAAGCAAGACCAAACTACAGACAGTGAGTGAGGTCATAACTGACGGTTGTCTGTGTAAACACGTTTCACCACACAATGTGTTTGCGTTGTTGAAATCTAGCTTGAGGGACTGTATTCCCCTAAGCACCAGCTGACAGTAAACTCGTAGTAAAAACCACAGAGAGGAAGCGGCCCGCAGGCAGAGCGTGTCAGTCTGATCGAGAGGAATATAAGAACATGCTCTCCAGTGCCACAGCTGAACTCATGAAAATACAAATGGCAAGACGGTGCGGACACAAGCTGTATTTTCGGCTTATGCGAGTCAAGTCATAGACACAGGCGTGAAAAGAGGTTCCTCGCACAAGGGGGCGCTCTCGTCGTGCTCTGGAGCTGTGTGAGATAGTGCTGAAAATGAGGACAGTCTGTATCCGAGCAGACTCAAGGATAAAGTTACAACATTACGGCTGCTTTTCCACAGCTCGACTGGATGAATGTGGGAGCGTATCGTCTCTCACCATAGCAAAGCCGACATCTGCTTTCTTAAGGGCCGGACCGTCGTTGGTCCCGTCACCGGTTACAGCTACCACCTGCCTCTGGGCCACCAGTGTACTATCAATGATACCTGTTAGACATTACAAATGTATTATTTGTATATATGTAATTATATATGTTTAATTCATAAAATCACGTTATTGAGCACCAGCCAGCTGTTTCACAGTCACATGATCATTGTCAATCTTTGGCATTTAGACTATGTCATCACACCAAACGCTAATTCAGCGATTTGAGCAAGTAAATTACATACAAAGTGAATGCGAAATGACGCCAACTCGCAGCTGGCCAAGCAAATGACGCGCAAGTTGAAAATATTTGTCAGCAAAATAACAAACTTTTCCCGCGAGTAATAAAGAGCGAGGAAGATTGTTTGAGTTTGGTGTGAACACAGCATAAGATTACTGTATAGAAAGTTTCAGATCAGTTTAGTGTTCTGCATGTCAATAATCACTTCCGTTATTTTTTTATCTTATCTTACATATATAATAAAATCCTAAATGTTGTGTTGGTTGCATTGTGCACAAATTGTACAGAAAGAATTAAACGGCAAAGTTCAAATGTAATTACAAACCTACTCAATAGTACAAGAAAGTCTCAGCGAACACTGATCATTATTTTTAATGATCATAATATTAAACTATTGATTACTTGTTATTACATGTTATATAACAGCATTACATATCAATTAACTTAGACATAACATTTATCGACACAGACGTAACGTTTTGTACTGTACAAAGTGACTGTTTATTCTATCCGTTTATCCTTTTTCATCAAGTAAAAATGACCCTTTTCTATGTTTTTTCACAAGAAGTGGTGACCATGTTTTAAGCATGTTTATGGTGCCATAAATGTCATTTTACACATCTGTGTCTTCATACACGAGTACACATCCACACAGACCTTTGACGAGGGTGTGTTTGTCTGTGGGTGAAGATCTGGCCAGCACTCGCAGTTTGGGCCACACTTTATCAATGCGTTCCTGCTCGACCTGTGAGACACAACAACAAGCCATCCATCAACACAAACGGTTCAAGCCCCTGTGTCCATCTACCCATTAAATGGAATTGGTAAAGGAAACAGTCTTTTAGTCAATAGCTTTTTACGTTTGGCCCAATGAAATGTTTCTTGTGCTTTGTACACACTAATTTGTTTTCCTATTATAGTGCGTAGAACGCGAGAGCATTTTTACTCGTTTTGCACCTTTATAGTCTTCTTTAAAGAGTACATAACATGAGATCATGAAAACTACATTAATGCAGTGTGTAATGTTGCCGTGTTTGAAAGTAGCAGTCTGCCAAGTCGTAAATCTGAATGTGAATGAACAACAGAGTTATTGGCTTGTAAAAAAGGAGTCGACTCCCGCCTACGTTTTGCTAGGACTGCCCGCAAAAACTTCACTCTTCTCCCCAAACAGTGTAGCTCTTGAGCCTCATTCGTGGTGGACCAATCACAGCAGACTAGACCATTTGACCAATCACATCAGACTAGACTAGCGGAAAGCAGGGGATTAGACAGATGAATCGTGGAACAAATCATTTGAGAGTCAGTCAAGAAGTAAGGTAAGAATAACTGGCTATTATAATGAAATAATAGTGTTTTTACACCTTCTATGCACATACACTTGTTGTTGGACACTCCGTGAACCAAAGTAGGACCTTATAAATCCCTAGTTATGTACTCTTTAATTTCCAACTCATTGTATAGCATCTTATGTTTCATACTTTTGCAGCATATGAATGCATTTTGAGACATTTAAGTGTGGATAAGCAGATACTGTAGGTGGATAAACACGAGTGTGGACAAAGATTTTTTTTAAACCATGGATTAGTGTAGACGTAGGAACAAATATAAACATTCATCAGAGAGGACTGCAGCAATCACATTTACATCTGAATGATTTGACTCATTGTCAATTATTTACATGTAGACAGTCCAATACTTACAAAATGGTCATATATTCAATGTGTTCAATAGCCGTCAACATCAATAACAGCAGTGCATTACTTAACAAGAGAAAAATGTGACCGGTGTAATAGCAACATAATAACATGGGCAATAAATTACAATTACGACTTCACAGTCACACGCTGCAGAGTTACTGTGTGTAGAAAACACAGTCATACATCAACACTCAATACAACTCAATGTTTTCTGGGGGTTTTGAGCAGTACCTCTCCCTTCTCATTCCTGATCCTCCTGTTGAACTCCTTCCCATCGATGCACAGGAAATCTTCTCCGGGTTGAATGATGCCGCACTTGATTGCAATAGCTCTTGCGGTATCGATGTTGTCTCCCGTCACCATACGCACGGTGATCCCGGCACGCTGGCATTTCAGGATGGCGTCTGGCACCTGCGAGCACAACATTTCACATTGAGGGGAGGGTTTTGCACGGGGGTCTCCGCAAACCATGAGCCCGCGATTCACTGAGCCTGTTTGAGTCCTCCTTTAATCTCTTTTAAACATATAAAGTAACCTGCAATTTCACATTTCAAACAGAGATGGCGAGAAAAATGGCAGGAGGTGAAATGCAATCGGTACATTTCGCGCAATGCCCTATGTATTTTCAATTGGACATTTTCCTGTTTTGTTTACTTTACAGCTTGCAGAATTGACATCTGATAATGACGTAACTCATTCTTGTTTAGCGCTAATGTCTCGGCAGTGGAGTGAATCCGAGCACAAACGTTATGGAAACGGGGACGGTCTAGACGCCAAAGAGTGATCTGGTATCTCTCAGACTAGACGTCTAAGTATTTCTGAGAAACGTCAAGAGAATCCAGTCCAACTTAACTCGTCGGGAGAAGAGAAAGAGCTTCATTAACAAAACATAACGGCAGAGGAAGGCCACTGGCAACACTTGACATTTAAGACCAATGGATTTATTTACGGATTCTCCAGTTTCCCCTGTTGTATTAGGTAAAGGAGCAGCTCACGTGTCGGGTCGGGTGCAACGTTTTAAGACGAATATGAAGAAATTTGTGAATCAATGCAGTTACATTTTCCAAATCACATTCTGAAAGAGAGAACAGAGGGTTCGTTTTAAAGGCAGAGCTAGTGTTGGCTCAATACCAAAAATGTTGGCTTCGGTACGGTATCAGAATCTAATATCGGTACTAGTGTTGTCACGATACTGGAATTTCTAACTTCGATACGATACCTTGAAAAATATCGATATTCGACCATTTTCGATACCACGGAGAAAAAAACTGCCACAACATTAAGGGAGTAATTTTTTTTAATTATTATTTAAAGATAAATATAACAAGTCTAGAACATAACAATGAGGTATATTTTACATGAACAAAAATGTCTTGAGGTCTTGAATGCACTTGTTCAAAAGCCTAAAGTGCATGTAAAAAAAAGTGAAAAATACTTTCAAAACATGTATTAATCTTAGTTAAAAGTTAATTTAAACTAACATTTACTAATACATGTACTAATTAAAATCCAAAGTTCTATCTGTTAATATTTTTTTTCATTGGACCAGAGCAAACATGATCCGTTGTATTTTTATTACATACTGTCATCAAAGATTAAAATATACTGTAGCAAATGCATTGCTCATCGTTCATAAATGCTGGTTAATACATAACATTATTTGATGAACAGATTTTAATGCCGGATTCACATATCACCGATCCACACACGCAAACGTGCGCATCACACGCGAACACAATGCTCACTGGATCGACATGAAGACAAATGACAGAAGTAATCATTTTTGAATTAAGTTAATTAAGCACAAGTTAATTTACATTTGACCACAGTTTTAAAGTATTTAAAGATTCACAGTTAAAGTATTTAAAGATTCACGGTTAAAGATTCCTCAGTCAGACTATATTAACTTTAAGAATTACGGTGAAAAAACGAGACAACACTCATATCAGCAACAATACTAGGCCATCTTGGTTAATGTTTCAGTAATGTTAAAATAAGAACAGTTACCTATCTCTTGAAATGTTTTATATAGATCCGGGTGTCTGTCTTTCAGGTGCTTTGCTATATTAGTTGTTAGCGCCTTTTGTTAGCACTGCTCTGTAGCAACTCTTGCATATTGGCTTGTTTATGACCTTCGGCTTTCCATGTTCATTTGCTTCATATCCAAAATATTTCCAGATAGCACTCGTGCTGTGTTCTTTATCAACCAAAGCCGGCTGCGGAGGCGCCGCACGCGCCATATTTATATTCACTTCACTTTTGCTATTTAACCAGAGCGAATGAGACGAGACACGTGACAGGCACTGCGGTCACGTGTGGTGTTTGTCAACGCGCCTTTGGAGATAAGTGAAAGTGACAGCTCGGCTAGGATCGGTGTATCGATACTTCGGGAAATTAGTATTGGTACCGTTCAGATATTTCAGTATCGATACTTATCGAAATATCGATATTTTTGACAACACTAATCGGTACCACATCGGTACCATAGGTGATCAATAACCAGCCCCAAAATAAATTAAGAATATTAAGAAGACTGCATGAAACTGCTTTAATGCATGTTTTATATATTATTTTTGTTTTATATAGCACCATTTTATTTTTAGACTTTCACAATGTATTACTGAAAAATGTTTTAGTTATATAGACTAACATCATAATCCCACAAATATGAACAATTCAATTTTGAACAACAAAGTAAGTCTATTTAACAGTAGCATTCAAGAGGAAAACTGATTGATCAATAAAAATAAAACAGCACAGTCTTCACTGTATACAATAAATTTGCAATGACTCTAAATAAAGCTACAAAAGTTTCATTTTCACTTTAATATGTGACACAGATGTATAAGGTTACTGTCACTTTAAGGCAAATTCTTTTTTGATGCGGATATACATTTAAAACACAACGGACAGTGCTTATGTGAAACTTTTGTGTTTTTGACACAACAGCGTGTGTATTTGACAGTAAAAGAACATATACAAGACGTGAAAGAGAACTTCATGATGACGAGTAGGCCAACAGAGATATGTTATATGCTATGTGTGCCATTGAATGGGGATGTACAGACGCATGTATAATATACGTTACACTGTAAAACAATCTAAAGATCTCTCCGCAAAAGTAGAAGAGCCGAATTTGTAATAAATCATTTATAGTGTCTCAGTTTAAACGGTCGCAAAAGTGCTTGAAGAGTGATTCATCTTCTTCTATGTTGGCGGTTCTGCGTCAGTTCTGTGGCGTACTGCCACATTGTGGTGAACTTTGGAACAGCAGCATTTCAAGTACCGAAACAAGCAAAATTCTGTTATTGACCCGATTGAAATCTAACATGTACCGGTAAATTACCAGAACCGGTTTACCGCGCAACCCTAGTCAGAACTTCATGTTCTTTCGCTTGGTCCTCTGCGTCACCGCAGATGTTGCTTTTTATGTGAAAAGCCTTCAACAAACTGACAATTACTGAGCGTGGCTCTAGAGACGAAGTTAGAGAACAGCGGAGCAAAGAAACAGTGTGATAAAAGGAAGAGATTTAATAATGCAGCAGTATAGACGCCTCCTCAGTCCCTGTGCGTGAAGAACTGCCACTTTCAAAGTACGCCATGGCATGTGGACCTGACGCAATTTCTCCTCAAATCCCCACATTTCCTTTGAAAAGCATCATTATCTATGGATATGAAGGTTTAGATACTTTTTTTAGTACTCCAAGTCTTTGAAAAAATGTTTCATATGTATTTAAATATGTACGTTCATAAGTTAAGATCTGATCCTGACCCGATTCAACCTTCATGTAGGTTTTGGTATAATGTGTGACGGTGTGAAACCACCCTTAACGTTAACAAATGTTGAGGCAGAAGTTCAAAATATGTGCAAACGTGAATGAAAATCAATCAAATTGAAACAAAATGAAAGTTCCTACCTCTGGTCTGACAGGATCTTCTATCCCGACGACACAAATTGCGGTCAACTCGGTCAATATGTTCTTTTCATTATCCCAGTCGGGTTTCGCTGGGAAATCCCGGTAAGCCACACAGATTGTTCGGAGTCCTTCACAGGCCATGGGTTCGATGACCTTTTTCACCATCTCGTCCCTGTCCCTCGGCCTGAAGACGCGTGGTTCGCTTACCTCGTTCAGAATGTACGAGCACCTTAACCGAAGACAGCACGACACGTCATCATAAAACGCACATTTTTACAATATCGTCATTCTGTAATCCCACAAAGAGCATTTACAAAGTATTGCTCAGACACATGAAACTGCACATTGTTAAACTCCCTCCATTTACAGTTTGTCTCGATTGCTAACACAAAATTCCTGAAACGATTCACCATTTTCTCAGAACTCTAAATTCTATACCATAAAAATAAACTATAATTCTTGAATTCCAATAAGAGGTTTAAGTAACAAGTGTTTTGAATTGATCTCACCAGTGTCTATAACTATGTTGTAGTGTGGGCTTGTGTGTCATGTTTGGGGGAAAGTTTGAATGGTTGAGAGCGGAGAGCTTGATTTTGACTCGAAAAAAGGATGTTGAGGGAATTGGGTGAGAATTATGGATTCGTGTTTAGAGTTTCAAGAAAAGAAGCCATGATTTCAAGAAATGTGTTTAAGCAATCGAGAAAAACTGTAATACTGAGACGTGAAAATGCTTTGATAAAGATATAAAAGCTGAAAGGCCAGATGAAGCGCACTTACTTCCTGAGGACAATCTCAGAGGCTCCTTTACAAAACATTCTGAAACCTCCCTCAGGTTGTTTCAAGACGGTACTCATCGACTTTCTGTCAGAGTTGAAGGTGTAGACTTTTTCGAATTTGTCCTCCGAATTGAGGTCCCGGACACGCTGAAAGTCTTGTTTCAGCTCGAGGACCAGTCCCAACAGACTGCATTCAGTCTTGTTGCCCAGTTGTTTGGGAAGAGCCCCTTCCTGATCAGGAGGCTGGAACGGTACGAACACAAAGCTCGGATGAGCAACATGCTTCATAGTCACAAGCTAAACGAAACATGTTTTGTTCAGGTGAACAACAATTTCCATGACAACCTTGACAACAGGTAAAAGTAATATTGCTTGGCAACCAACACATATGGTGAGCTATGCTGCACTGAACATTGAGCCACTGACAATGCTAGAGGTAGTGCATGAAGTGTCTTTAAAACGATGATAGCTATATCCCACACTCGATCACCTTAAAGTAGGAGACCTGGTTGAAACCATTTTTCTCAGAGATCATGCATGGGTTTGAAACATAGGGTACACACAATACAATCTCAATGTCATGAGAGTTTGATTCCCACACATTGACCAATGTCATTTGCATGCCAGTGCTGCAGAAATGTTTCACTATGTGAATACATTGATGTCTGCTTAGGAAAGACTGAAATTGCTTCAAATTGCAAAACCCTTTCAAATCTAGTCTGATGCTTGATTTAACATGCCCGAAGAAATTCAAAGAAAAATACCTTGTTGGAAATAAATGTTATTGATCTGTTTCTTTCTTCATGAGGAGAAATTCTAAAGGAGAATATTATTATGGGTTTACGTTCTCATTATTGCTCAAGTCAGGGCTTGCTGATACATTATAATGCGGCACACAAAAATGTCTAACATAATTCCCATTCAAGGTCCTGGAATGCTACATTATGGATATTATGATGTCTTGTGGTGGCAAAATCTTATATTTACTTATGTATGAGCTTTATGGCCTTAAATCACCACAAATTCAAATTTCCTTGATCTCCTGATATAAAACTCTTTCCCCGCTTTTATTTTTAAGTTGCCAGCACTTTTTAACAAATTCACTAAGATATGATGCCTCACAGTACTTTTCTGGAATGAATACATGGACAAATACTATATCAAATAGTAATAAAAATGCATAATTTTGATTAAACAGTTTAGATAATTTGCTTTTTTGTCCACCCAGATTAGATTAAAAATGATTATTAAAAACAGATCAAATATTTCACCCCAAAACAGATCAAATATATAAATTCCTTCAAAAGATGTGTAACAACGCCACCCGCTGTACAAACCGTAATAACTCGTCTTTGGTGGGGAACTGTTGGAATTTAAATGACGAGATAAGAGTTAAATGTGCCATTTCATGTCATCATTTATTCACCCTCAAGTAATTTAAAACCTGTATATGACGCAAAAGAAGATATTTTGAGAAATGTCTCCGTGGTTTTGTGCCAATACAATGGAAGTCAAAGGGGGCCAATGTTGTGTGGTCACCAACGTTCTTCAAAATATCTTCTTTTCCATTTAACAGAAGAAAGAGTCATTTAAAGTTTTCGAATGCCGTGAGGGAGAATTAATGATCGAAGAATTTCTAGATTTGGTGAACTATCGCTTCAAGTCCCTCAAATGTCCTCACCTGGGTCATTCAAGATCATTTAAAGAGAGAGTGCTCATGCATTTAATGTGGATTTCCTTCGGTGAGGTGCTGGCAAACATTACTCTTCTGAACAGCTGTCATCTCCCCGGTCAGCACCACTCCTATGAACTTCGGCATATGGCAAAACATGCACTGGCAGTTCCACTTCCTCTCTACGGCCCTATCCGGCTCCTTCACTCCACACGGGCCCTCGCACTATTCTCCTTCCCATTTTCCTCTCACCAAAGTCATTGTCATACCCCCTCTTTGATTTCACACCATTACCTGCATTGACAGTGACGGCCCCCGCTAAGGCCGATGAAGCGATCTGGTTTTGCCAAAACGGATTGGCTTGAATGAATGAGTGGCAGGCCAAAGCACCGCAGAGAGAATCTGGCACAAAAGACTTTACGCCACGTAGAGAGACTGCAGCTTTGCCTGAAATCAAACAGACTGCCAGATATTTCACCTTGACATGGAAGCGGTGAAACGTTGTGTCCAAACTATCTTTTAGTATTACTAAAAAACAGCAGAATTCATTTTTGTGTATATGACTTGTACTGACACCCTTACAGACAAACAATGCGGTTCACTGCACAAAGATCCAAACTGATCTGGTTTCTGGAAGTATTCTGTATAAAACTCCAAAGCGATTGTGTGAAAAATAAAAAAAGCAAGCATGCAGGCCTAACTCCACTGGTAAACGTCACTGGGGTAAAAGCTAATCAAACAAAAACATACAAATGAGCAGGGTTGCACACAGCACCGGTGCTACAGAGGATTAAAGTTTTGTTGCACAGGCCAAACAGTTGTAGCAAATTATACTTCTGTTATCATCATTACATTAAAAAAACACAGGTGCAGGTCATCACATAAATAGACAGATAACTAAAAAAGGACATTAAAGTAGTAGTTCACCTTCAAAATGAAAATTCTGTCATCATTTACTCACCCTCTCGTCTTTTTAAACCTGTGTGACTTCTTTTTTTCACAGAACACAAAAGAAGATATTTTGAAGAAGGTTGTTAACAGTCCCCCATTCACTTGCATTGGTTACAACAGAAGTGAACGGGGGTCTGTGTTGTTCCGTCACCAACATTTTTCAAAATATCTTCTTTTGTGTTCTGCAGAAGAAAGAAGGTCACACAGGTTTAAAAAGACAAGCGGGTGAGTAAATGATGACAGAATTTTCATTTTGAAGGTGAACTACTACTTTAATGTTATACAAATGGATAAATTAGGGCCATAACATTTTTTGTTTTTCCCTAATTCGTTTTTTCCTTTTAATTTTTCTGAGTTCTGTATTATCGATGCTTTACTATACAGTAATAAATACATTTGTTCATAAAAATACAGTAGTATACTTTAGTATTTACTACAGTAAAATTCTTGTGTTCTTTAATATTTACTATAGTAAGGTTCAAATATACTTAAGTATACTATAGTGTTTACTACAGTATACAAATTTACTACAAGTTAATTATTTTATTATCTGGTTTAAATTAAGCAAACTTTTATTTTGGCGGGTTGTCGTGAGGACGCTTGAGCTTCAGTGTGTTTGACGGTAGCTTCAATCAAATGTGAAATGCTCCTAAGATAAACTCAGAACAGATCTGTGGATGAAGTTCACGTGTTCATGTCCTTGTATAGTAATGTACAGACAAATCCACGAGTGTCACGCTTGTAACATGTTAAAGTGTGCAGCTCAGTCACTTATAGATACGCAGAACAAGCAGAGGACATATTTAAATAGTAGATTCCGCATTTGTGATTCCTTCCATGTTTTCACACATCGCACAGATCATAGGGCTCTAGATCAATGGACTCGATGCAGCCGGAAAACAAGTTTTAATTACAAAAACTAAATAAAAACTAAAATAAAAAGTGGTGCGCCACTAGTTAACCTCACACACGAACAAGCACAACGACAAACGCACTTCACACAAACAAGCGGCTCTGTCTAATGCAAATGAGATTGTAAAAATTCTGCTTCAATAAAAACTGTTACGAATTGCGCCATAAGATTGTCTTGGTAGTTCCAGGAATAAGATGTTCATTTTAATTTCTTAACTAGAATACCAAAGTAATTGTCATTATTAAATAAAATACCACAGCATTTATATGATTCAAAGTACTTCAAATAAATAACTAATGTACTTAGTTCTGACATTTTAGCTGAATTTAGCAGCAATTTTTCAAGAATACCAAATAACCCCTCAAACGCATATTGAGACCCCTGCATTCTCAAGCACTCCATCTAGCCAATACACAACTTTGACTCGCAGGCAATAAGTACGGATAATAAGGGAGAAGGTTCCGAGCTTGGTAGTTCCTCCGAACTCGGAGCGCCCGCCCCTTGTCCAGGGAGATAGGATGATTGGTGGGATTGGTTATAGGAAACCAGCCGGGTTAGTTATCTGATTTGTGAGATTGGTCATGGAAACCCAGCCGAGTTAGTTATCTGCACGAGCTCCTCCCCAACTTTTGTTAATAAAACATAATTTCTCAACATACCATTGTACTTCATGTACTTTACCTACAAACAAATGTAGATAAACCCTAAACCAGTCAAATTATTTTGACCAGTTCCTTGTTCATTGAGCTGAATAGTCATTCAGGCAACCCACCGACTCAAGGATTTTCAAAAATATGTATTTATGATATATTGGTTGTTTCAGGGGGTAAAATCAAGCTCTGATTCTCAGCATTTAAATGTGATCTCGGTTCTGTTCATAGAGTTATACAACATCTGACAAAAACCCAGAATGCTTGTGTCACTGAATATAAAACCCGAAGAACTTTTACAACTTTATTAAATGTTTTGGACCTGTTCCCAGATTCCCAGCCGAAGCCATTGAAAAACACATCAAGGATGGATAAATCACATCTATTTAATCTACATTTTGGTGCAGTTTTAGGAATTTACAATCCGTTCATCATACTGCACACACAGCTCACTCGATGACCTAATGGACTGTCATTGACCAGTCCTGCCTGTAACACACACACACTTAACCACATGCATCGGTGTAATCTCCAATGAAGAATTGATGGGAGCCCGGGAACATGACATCAGTGTTCGACCTGACCTCTCCATTCGGAGGTCTGACTGAACAGGTGGTGAAGTAACCTGAGATTGGTGAGACAGGAAGTCTCCGCGGAGCTCAGACTGCCAGCTGAAGTATCAGTGTACATCACCTGTACCTCGCGGCCCGCTCAGGTTTCAGAAGTCCACTAATGGGCTATATGCACGCGTAACTTTGGGAAGAAGCCTAGCCGTATCCGGCTGGGGAGACTTGAAGCAAAAATGTGAAACTGAGAAAATAGTTACATTTAGCAGATGCTGTACATGCATCACAGTGGCGTTTTTGAATGTTACATCGACATGTAAACTTATGAAAGTATCATTTCAGATACGGTAGAACAGCACTTCTATAGACGGTATGGTGCAGGTGGGCGTTTCCGAATCCACTTTTGCAAGTTTAACTGCGGAAACATTTTTGGCGCGCATGGTCTAAAAGGGTTGTACATATTCTCATAATGAGTCATGGGTGTGTTTTGGGCGTGACGTGAAATAAACCAACGAGAGTCTCATCTCCCATTCCCTTTAAAAGCCAAAAGCGCTTGAACCATGGCACACTCGCTATTTACATGGCGGAGTTTGCAAGGGCTAAGACTGAACGCTTCTCCAGAGGGAAACGGATCTCGCACGAGCAGACCATATACAAGACAGGCCGGATATTTATATTTATGCACACAATAATGACTCTTTACATTTGAATCCTGTAACTGTTCATATTTAGAAAGGTTTGTGTGCTGCTGAGCGTCCCTGTATGTGTAATAAGCAGAATGTGCGCGTGTTGTGCACCTGCCCAAAGGTAGTACCTTTAAAGTGTCACAGCAATCTCAACCCATATTTTAGGATGAAAAAGAATATTCAAAGAGAAATATTACATAAAATGTAGGGCTTCATTTGCACATTTCATACAAGAATGTGAGGTCTTAGGACTTGGTCAAGATAACCATAGTGATATATATATTATTTTTTAATCTATCATAGTATTATATATTACTATTTTAACTATTGGCATTTTCTACAATATTCTATTACACAACAAAACAGATACCACCATGTGACCTAAGTAACATCAAGACTTTTAAAGGAGCAATGTGGAGATTTTGGCAGCATCTAGTGGTGACAGGGCTGTGATGATAACCTCATTACCGCAGTAATGAGATGCCGACCGCAGTGTTAAGGTCATCAGCGTCATCATCGCACTTATTTGTATTTAAAAAAAATTGCTGGTGAAAGTTACAGAAGTAAATCATAATTTGCTATATTCCGCCAATATGTTCAAGGGCTTCTGGAGAAAAGAAACTGCTTCCCGCGCAAGGGAGAGGGACAGCCCGTTAAACATATGGGTGATTTATGTTGTGTGTGTGTTGCAGTAGGGTTGGGCATCGCTTCAAATTTATCGATTCCAATTTGATTCTGCTTATCGATTCCGATTCCTAACGATTCTTAGTTTCGATTCCAAAGCAATAAAACTTAAGCAAGATCCAAAATATTTATTTTGTGCCGTGAGTTACAGCTGAACACACAAAAAAGTGTCCTGTGTGAGCCTTCCTTTCGAAGGGAGGAGAGGGTCTCACATGTAGCGTCATGTGGCGGTGTTCTGTCGAATTGTCCTACCCTAACAGATTTTCCTACCACAGGGCAAAACTCAATATAATCTAAACCACATCGACACAATAAACAGGTAGGATGATTTTCCAATTCGTTTCTTATGGATCCGATTCCAGAATAATGTTCAATTTAATTTATTATTTCTAAGCTTTTGTCCTTTTTGTTTTAAACTTCATGCCTGTATAATAAGGGTTAAATGCATTGGCTTTGAAAACCAGAGGTAATAGTAATTTATATTCGTAAATTATTTTAAAAATTAAAAAATATTATTTGCATTTAGCGAAATCAAGCAGGAGTCCCAAGTCACGAGCAAATTGAATCTGAGGTGAGAGAATGGCGTCTTCTGCTTATCTGAAATAAAATGATCAATGCAGAAATACCAATACAAAGTGCTTTAATAAACTTGATCACTTAGCAGCTTTTAAAACACTGTGTCTGTGTTTATCTGCAGCACCCGCGTGATGAAGCGAGAGAGCAGATGCGGCTTTCACACAAACATTTAGATAGGCTTGTTTTCCTCAAAAACATGCTTAGGGCTGTGGCGAGGGATGGAGGGCTTCAATAAATACACACAAAAAAACATAAACATAAAACCTGTCCTCAAACATTAAAAATGGTAAACTTATAATAATGATTAATAAGATGCAAGGCTGAGTTGAGCTGCTACACATACGGAAAATGTTTGAAATCGGTAGCCTGTGATTTTATGTTACAAACAGAGATGGCGACGTGGAGGCAAATGTTACAAAATATTCAAAAAGATTCACTCACCATTATTTTCGAGGTATATGCGCTGTTGATGGCAATAGCCCTGACCAGAATATCCAGAGTTTTGGGTGGGATGGATCCAGGGTCCGGGATCGACTTGTGATGGACATCCGCCACGTACAACTGCACTGCTGTCATTCGATTGGTGGTCAGTGTTCCAGTCTTGTCCGAACATATAGCCGTGGCATTGCCCATTGTCTCACAAGCATCCAGATGACGTACCAAGTTATTGTCTTTCATCATTTTCTATCCAAATCAAACAGTGAATTAGCCACATTCACAATTCAAGAAGCCCACATATTTCATTAAGATGTTTCTTAAATCAAAAATGTATTTTGAATACACATGTATCTACATTCAGGCATTAGCATGTGATATGCTAATGATTTAAAACTCTCTTAGTCTGTAAAGATACTTTTATGTTGGATATTCTGTCCGCGTGCACATTATAAATGTTAACCTACCTGAAACAGATCGAATTGAACGTGAACCGATTGTCTGTTGTATTCATACTGCTGTGCTTTAAAATTTTCATGATTTCTGTTTATTACTGTAAAGCGCCTCAAAACAAAAATGTAATAATATGACCTGACACTAATAGTGGGTGTGTGTTAAAAATGTTAAGAAATGCAAATGAGTAGCACAAATACAAACAAAGGCTCATGCCAACTGTAAACCATATCAGTGGTGTCATTAAAGGTGTGATGGTGCTCACACAACATCAGCAAACCTCTTTCACGTTAACTAAAAAAGTTTACCTTGACCGAGTAGGCGAGAGAAATGGTGACAGCAAGCGGAAGGCCTTCAGGTACCGCCACCACTAACACCGTCACACCAATGATGAAGAACTTGACAAAGTATTGTATATAGATGGGAGTGCATTCTGGCAGCCACTGCCTCTTCTGAAGCACAAAGTTTTCGATAGCAAAGTAGAGCACCAGAATGATGACTGTAATGGCAGACATCACCAAACCTGAGGTGCAGAACACATCAAATATCTTCATGTATTTCATCACAACATCAACAAAGAATGCTTATTATCATGGTTATATTTCAATAAAATCTTTTGGTTTAGCCTAAAATGAGTTCATAATAAAACACATTATGAAAACGAAATATCAATAAACAGTTTGGGATATCTCCAGTCAAGTAGACCATAAAAAGCTGTTGGGAGACATAACCAAGATGGCTGCTGTGTAAACCCGCTTGCCTTTATAGGAATGTGACGTTAGCTTCAAAACAACCTATCAAAACGTAGTACCTGCTTTGCCGATCTGTACAGCCAGCTTTGTCAGTTTTCCTTGCAGAACAGATTTCTCTTTCTTGGACCCGCTGGATTTTTTCTTCTCTTTCTCTTCGGTTTCCCCACCCTCTGCACTCTTCAAGGGCTGCATCTCCATCGCCGCGGCACCATCCTGCTTCTTAACTGAAAAAATCAAATGAGCCTCATGTCGGTTATGGGACGTCTGACTTTTACTTTTAAGTCAATGCTGGACCTTGACTGGCACTTTTTGGTGTGGGGAACTCGTAAAATGAACATAAATCATAGTTTGAACTCTTATCGCAAATGAACAGAAAAGGGTAAATCAAACAACATAGCCACCAAATTTAATCCATGATCATGGTTGCAGTCACCAGATACTGCAAACTTTTAAATTCCAACAGCAGCCAATATTTCAAGAGGACCATTGAAGTTAATTTACTTCAGGCAACAAATCCCCAATCCAGCACAGGGCTCTAGACTGCGACCAAAATGCTCGCAAATGCAATCGTTTTTTATAACGTGCGAGGTAAAATTTCACAGGGTCGCATTGGTGCGAATTTTTGCCCCACCAAAGATTTATTTTAACATTGAATGCGATCTATGAGTGGTGAATGACGCGCTTGAGATAATTGCAGGAAAAAGCGAGCAGAGAGCTCGTGCACTCCCTCTATCTTTAAACTAAAGTGTGTGTTCGACTTCATTCGGTGTTGCGCAGACCAAACCCAAAAAAGCACAACAGCGCTTCATATACGTTCAATGCGTGACGTAATGACTCATTTGAACCGATTCATTTTGTTGAAATAACTCGTTATGTCAAACAATGAACTCACGAGACTCGCTGACTGAACCCATCAAATCAGTCACTCAAAACACCTCAGAACACAAGCGTGCTTAAACCATTTAACAAGAGTGGTAGGTAAAATTTAGTATTTAAAGTTTATTTATGACAATGTGTAGAAAAGTACATATATAATAATTTAGTTCTGAGTTACTTTTGAGTTTTGAGCTAGCTAATTTAATTTCATTTTATATGGTAAAAATAAAGAAAGCCAGTTGCAAAATCACAGCTTATTGCAAAGAGGGCAACAAAGGAAGATAGTGAAGAGCGACAGATTATATTTGTGTCAGATCATATAGCCAATATATAACTTGAACTAATATCTGACAAACACAGGACGTGTGAGGCAATCGAGAGACCCTGACGCACACATGAGAAGCTGCACAAACAGACGTCTGGCTTTACGGACAAACATTCCACCCGTGTTGAGAAAGGAAAAGAGGAATAAAATAATGGTGAGAGCTCAAACCAGGCGGTAAAGTGAAAGCAGGTTACCTTTGGTCTGGCTGGCAGTTCTCCATATTTCCATCCTGCATTTTACCTATGATGAAGGCATCCACAGACACAGGACAAAAATAACAGAAAGCAGACGATAAAACATTCATCACATGGACATTACAGTGAAATCAAATGAAAAGGGAAGACAGAGAATGAGTCATTTATCAACATCATTGTGACAGTCACATACATAACACTGAGTATTATAATGAGGTACAGCATGGCTTTGTGTTAGGACCTTGCACATTTCTCAGAAAGTCTGAAACAAAGATACACTACATACACAAAATTAAGAGGACACCATAAACGCTACGCCCACAGGTTCATGGCCTCATTCATCTGATTTATCTAGACGTGGTTTAGTGGGGTTCAGGTCTGGCATTTGTGGGCAGAGCTGAAACAGGCAAGCCTATTATTTAGAAAGAGGTGTCCACATACTTCTGGTTATGGAATGTATCTTATGCAGCCAAAGCGTGTGTCTCCATACAGTCAGGTTACTTTACTCTGTAGTACTGTACTCACAGGAATCAAATACATCTTGAGATGTACTATTCTAAGTTTTTGCAGTTTGTCAATGTGTTTCAACAAGAAGTGGAAATAATGTTCTTTTGAATGCATTTATGTAGGCATGTTTGACAGGAATGCCATGGAATATCTAATGTGTATAAACTGTATACCGTATACATACTGTGTGAATTCAGGTTGATTGGAATGAATGTAAAAACGCTTATCCGCCTAATCAACCTGTATTCACCCAATACTATTTGTACTTCAATTTTGGTTTGTCGCTATAATCTTTCATCAATTGAAAAGCAGTTCTTCAGATATTCCATGGAGAATAAATTACACTCAACGTACACAATGAGGACTGGAGGAACAGCACATGACTCTATTGGACATGCAGGGAAAGCTAATACACAACAGCCATGCAGAACCACGGGGGATATACAGAAAATTTAGCATACTACTTCAGAGGAGCAAACATATTGCTTTTGAGAGAACCTCAAGTATACACATCCTAATGTTTGTTGTTTGAGGTCTCGATATTAAAACCTATTAAGGATAGGAAAAGGGGTCGAAAGGAGTAGACATGCATTGAGAGGACCGTACAGTCGGCAGGAGAGGAGGATAAAGACAACTGGAGGAAAAGAGGCAGAGCCAGTGAGGGACGGACAGAGGAGGTCTGCTCAACCTACCATTGACTAGGCTGGTATTACCAGAGGCATTTGCGCTTGCAGCACCGTCAGTAGCTATAGTTGCGATGGGGTGTGAGGAGGGATGGGAGCAGTCTAGCCAGTAATAATGAACAAAAGTAGGATGGTTAAAAGCCTCGTCACCACGATTAGTATTCTTTCAATATACTGCTGTCAAATGAAAGGTGATATTGACATTGATGGGAATAAAATGCAACATAAGACAGGTTACGTAATATGGAGGACAAAACAATGTCAAGCCACAAAACGACACAATGATCAATGGCACAAATAGCTAACAAATTTCTTTCATTTCCCCTAAAATGACCATAGAAAGGAAATTCTTTCAAATGCTTTGTAAATTCCTAAAGGAAAATGTGTCTTATTTATAAGTCGCATGACTCCTTTAACACATTTGTTTCCGATTTAATGAATAGTAATGTGGACAGCATACTGGAACTCAGATTAACTGGTCTTTTAGGAATGAGATTAGAAATGGTTAAATGATTTTAAGTAAAAAATGATATTAAATATCTTGGCAAATTTGAGTACAGATCTCTCATTTGAAACTCTAGGGGGCATGAAGTTATTAAAGAGAATCGTGATTTTTTCCTATGGGATATCAACTAAAAAGACAAAAAGTAGTGCTGTCAATCGATTAAAAAAATGTATCTGATTAATCACACATAACATATTTTTTTTAAAATATACTTTAAAATTCTAATCATTTCACATTTAATCTCCAAATTAATGTAGAAACAACAGATTTCTTTAACAGCATCATTTTATGAATGAAAGCCAACATTCTGATATTAGTACTGCTGCAACTGATGTATCCGTTCAATTGATTATTTTTCTTTATTTTAACATGAATTATTGCCATTGAATCAAGTTCTCAAACACTTTACAGTCTTTAATGCAAAATTGTAAATTAAATACAGAAGAATTCTCATTAAAGCTACGAACACATTGAATTCCTCTCTTCTTTTGTTCTTTGATTAACATTAGTGACAGGAGTCACATCAGCAGGTTTAAGAATGCCGCCCCTTTAAGAGCTGCTGCTCTACGCAGATCTGACTCCTTTCCCCAAAAAAATAATCGCATGGTTTACGCGTTAACGTTGACAGCCCTAATAAAAACACTAACTTAAAAAAAAACATGTTTCTGAAGCACTTCGTCTTGATTTCGAAGCAACTTCAGAGTCCATAATAAATCCTCTAAACCCCAATGAGATCAAAATAGCCATTATTCAGGGAATGACCTTGAGTGACTCGTTCATGTAAAAAAAATTAAACTACCTCTTGATCATCATATCTAAGCGGGAACATGGATGAAATGCGCTTCTCGTAATACTTAAAAAGAGATTCTTTTTAAGTGACAGATCACTAAAGCAGGGTTTGGGAGGGAAGAGATTTAGTGTGGGTATAAATGAGGATTGCTGTGGATATTCCCTGGGGCAGAGAGATGTATACTCTACCTGCTAGCTGATGGCCATCTTCCAGAGCCTGACCTGTGTGGTAGTTTGCAGAATAACAAACACATAAGGCCTTACGCTCACATGGGTTTGGGTGGTCATAACACCCAACCAGAAAAAGCACATCATGTGAAATTAAGTGAAAAATATGAGACATAACTGGTGTCAACGAGTCATCTGTGTGCTACTAAAATCATCAAAAACAATGAGCAGTGACACTTAAATCTGTTTATTTGGGTCCCTTCTCAAAGAAGTCTATAGGAATTATAATATATGAATATTGCAATGCTTGCAAAAAGCACAAATTATACAGTCATTTAAATATAAATATTGTGACACTTCTGGATCTTTATCATCACCATTAGCACGACACTGCCAGACATAATGGTGTTATTTTTAATAATTGTTTTAACAACTGAAGGTCAAGAAATGCACATTTATGCCAAAAAAAGAACCCAAAAGACAACCGCCACTGGCTTCGCCTGTTGAAATTTTTCCACGGTGAGCTTTAGTTACGTACCTTTCTTTTCTTTTTGCTCTTCCTCTTCTCCGCCAGTACTGAGCAGGGTGAAAATTATGCCAGTCTGAGAGTTCACCCCGACGGCCGTGACCACCATCCGACCCGAGCCCTCCATCACATGGGTGCCTGGTGATTCAATTAACGCCGTGCAGTAAGTAATAGGGAAACTGTAATCAATAGCATCGGTGCCTGACCTCGGCACCATGTACTACCCAGACATGACAACCCCACACAAACTGTTGTCACATGATTTATTTTAACATCTGACTGTCCTCTTAGGATTAAAGAAATCTCATGAAATAATGAACAATTTAAAACTGAAGTTGCTGAGTTGAAATATAAATTCAGAAAAATGTTGTTTTAAATAACCTCTTTAAATATCAGTTATTTGTAAATTGTTATTAAAATAACATTCCCGATCATTCAAATCCAAATAATTTCTGTTCAAATAATTTTGCGCTTTAACCACCCAATTTGACTAAGGTAAGCAGTTGTAATATATCAAACAATGACCAAACAATAGAAATCAGCATTGTAAGTGGGCAATATATCTCACTTACTTAAGTTTACACCTTTTTTATTTGTTTGTCAAAAATATCTAGATATTAAATCCATAAAAATCTATAAACCATAAATTGATAACTAGGTCATTTTTGTTAAGAATACAGAGAAATACTTCAGCATTTAGCCTTATACACTAGGTGAAGGTGGTGTTCCAAAACAGTCACGGGCACTGTCATGAAAGCCAGTTGCCTATGTAGGCAGCAGGACAGCTCACATGGTTTTGGAACCAAGCCCATTGTGTGTAATGTATACATCAACACCATTTAGATTCATGCAAGTTTTTACCAGAGAGAAGCATTGGGTCTTTCTCTATAGATTTTTGCACATGATCTGATTCCCCAGTTAGAGAGCTCTCATCAATCTTCATATCACTGGAGTATATTAAGATTCCATCGGCTGGTAGCAGGTCACCTGAAAAATACAGAATTAGATGATGAAAACGTAGGACTATAGATTATAATTCTGATGTATATTGGCACATTGATCAAGATATGGGGCCTCTAAGCAGCTGATAATAGGTAAGAGAGTCAAAACTGCCAGGTGCACAACCTAGAGGACTCTGAATTTATCTGTTTACAAAAACAATGTATAGTCTTAAATGGTACAGTCTGGATACAAGGTTAAATATTATCATGTAAATCATATTCAAGTAAGTTGTACTATGCCACTTCCTAGTGTTCAAGGACACAAGGAGATTAATTGGTTTCTGAACACAGGCACACACATGGGAATGAAGCATATTTCGGAATCTAATCTCCAAAGCGTTTCATAGGGCCTTTGTGTTCCTTCAAATAATCCCTTTAGTTTCTCCAAACAATGTGTGGATCAATATTGTTGTCTCCAGTGAATTCCAAAGTTGATTCTCTAAGATGGGACTTGTCATGCATTTTACAACAGAATCTCTTACTAATATTTCAGAATGTACAGGCCTAATTGAGTCAATATCTACACTGTGTTGTGCAACACAAGGCTATATATTGTAGGTGTTCCCCAGGGTTCAGTATTTGGCCCTTCTGTTGTTTTATATAGCGGAAAACTGTAATTTTCTTTAGTGTTCACTTTGCTTTCGTTTCCTTCTTTGCAATGCATCATATCAAGCCTTTTCTTTGGACTCCCACACAAATTCAAAAATAACGGTAAGCCTGGGACTGCAATCCATCACTGTATCTCCAACTAGTCAACAAGATGGAACCCTCTTCCTGCCTGCCAAATGCTCTCACCCACAGGATCTCTCCGTCAATGTCAACAACTACATTTTCTGCCTCCCACTTGTTCAAGAGATCCGAAATAAAAACAGAATTTATCCATGAACACTGCAAATCCAGGCCAATCCTAATTTTAGGAAATCACCAGACAGAAATGTATTATCTAAAACCTTGAACTACTAAACTAAGTCTCAAATCAAACTAAAAATGAATGATGCAGCCGGTTGATTGCTTCACAGTGATTACCGTCAATCATAATTTTTCAACACCACTAGAGAGTTTTTCAAATATATATGAGTGATACAGCCATTGGTGGAACTCATCTCAACCGCCATAGCATGACAGAGTTTAGTAGGGTCTGAAAAGAAATGCAAACAATATAAAATCATTTACATACCATACTTGACTAGTGCAATGTCTCCAACTACAATATCAGCCACCGGCAGTTGGATGGTCTGGCCTCCACGCACCACCTGGAATTTTTGCTCCTGCTCGATGCGACTCTGTAAACCTCTGAACTGCTTCTCCTTACTCCAGTCGTTGAAAGCCGTAACCAGGACGACACACACCACAGAAAGTAAGATCGCAGCCCCCTCGATCCAGCCGGCTTCCGATTCCCCCTCATCCTCTGCACCCGCATTCACTGCGCCACAGGCTGATGAGAGAGGGGACATAACATTAACACCTTCCTTTGTGAGGTGAGATTTCTTATAGCCATAATAAGAAACAAAAGCAGAGAAAATACACCCGAACTCTTTATGAGGTACAAAAATAAAAGGCTGTGTGAAAACAGACTCCATTTGTGTTATCGACATATTATAAAACACCATTTAATGTCGTGCGGAATAGAGATGTTGAGATTATAATAGGACGAGCTCGTTCAATTTTTTGTCAGTACTCCGGACAGACTAGAATTAGCTGAGGAAACACTTATTGCAGCAAATGAAAAAGTCTAGTTAAATTGTTACAATTTAAGTATATGAACCTATATGTGTTGCGATCGGGCAAAACCCAACACATGGTGAAAATGTACATATTACAGGTTTTGATATCAAATGAAAGCTGGGTTCAAGCCCTTCCCAAAGCTGTTTTTATTTCGCTCATACCTTGTGTGTAGCCTTAAGTTATGGCTATCTGAAGTCGGCTGAGCGCTATGATTTTCAGCAACAGAATTTGGAGAAAAACGGGTTTTAAGTCAGGAGATCAAAATAAAAGGACAAGTATAACAAGTAAAAGTCACTTTACAGTGGTAAAAGACTTACTCTAATAACATTTGATAAAAACAACATTTCCTATAGTTGAGTCTATAAAAATACTGTATAAACCGTTTGAATAAAGCGAAAGTAAGGAAAATGGTGCTGGGCACACTTAAAGAACGAGAGCTCTGTCAGGAGTGCTAAGAGCAACTAGTAAGTAGTGAAGCAAGTTTTACATTGTTTATCATGGGCATAGTGTCTGAACTTATGATCATCCCGGAGGCGGATCGCATGAGCAGCGGACAGGGGATAAACATAACATCTCCTGGCATTTAAACATAAGCTAGCCACTCTATAAATCGCTATTTTTCTGCAATAAACAAATACATTTTGACACGATATTTTCAGAGATGATAGACAAGAGGTTATACAATAATAATTTAATGAAAAAAACATTTTGACCAAAAATTGACTTTCTATATTTTTGGATATTCCTGAAAACGTCCCAGCGCGACATCCAACGGGTTTCCGAGATCGTATCACACTTCATATGGAATATTCCACAAACAGTGTAATTTGCAATAACTGCAGCTACTGAATAAGCATAGTCATGAAATTTTGGAAAAAATATGACATATAACCGAAAAAACGGTTAAATATTCTAAAAACAAGAACTCTGTGTGAAACATATTTATCCAGAGTTAAACCCTTCTCTACTCATTGCGGTCACGTTGATTATTTTGACATTGGGGTTTCTCCAGGGGTAATTGCTGTAGTCTGTGATGCACTTACTCCACTGGGGGCCGTCTACTGTAGAGGGCCAATTCATTTCCAGCTGTGCATGATAAACTAACAGACACATTCAAAGCAGCTGGCAGCCTCTGTAAGCACAAGAACCATCACGATCGCTAGAAAGCCTGAGCTGTTTATCTGCCGTATTAGTTCAAACCACCACGTGTTCAACATTGACATTAAGGCAGTTACTTTTAAATCAAGGGCATACAGAATATTCTGACCATCATTGTGGTTTTATTTTGCAGATGTAACCAAACCATCCAGTCAACACTCAGGGCACCTAAAGCCACATTAGTTTGAAATCTACAGTAGCTCTCATGGTACCTATTAGGAATGACCAAAAATCTGTCTCACGGAATGAATAGTTTCACTGTAAAGATATATTTCACGGTAACAATCTCCTATTTTAATTCTATATCTTATACCTCATTTTTAGATTGATTTAACTAATTGATTTATTACAGTTCATTTAAATGCTCACCATAGTTAAAATGTAGGCAAATTATGAAAATGTGCTAAAGATATCAAATTAAGTTCTGATAATCAGATTTATTATTTATATTTATCTTCTGGCAATATCATATGTATACAGTAGGAAGATAGACAACAAGGATAACAATGAAGTATGAATATATGCACAAACAATGAGAGTACAGTATATGACTGGTGTTATGAACTGGTGTTCATGGGGTCTGTACTGTGGGTCTACATCGCTTCACTCTCTATTAGATGCGCACTTGTTGTGAGTTGCAACTCTGTCTTTAGGTTTGTTTATTATGGCACTGGTCTTTCACTGCGGGTTTCGCCTTCACTCGCCAAGAGTTAAACTTTATTAAAACTATTAACTGACCTGACTTCTGGCATACTTGAGAATGAGCTTTTTTACATGCACGCGCAGATCACTGCACCCCTGCATGAGCACTGCGGGTGAGAGAGAAAGTGCCGGACTGGAGCGGATCAGATACTACAGACTGAAAGAAGGTCAAAAGAATGTTCGATTGTTAATTTGTTATGGGTGAATTAATTCACATGTTTTTTTTCATCATAACGCCCAACTTGAAGAGCGCCGAGTTAACCACGCCTACTTATTTACATTAAGTAACGCGGTAACAGAATATTCTGTCATTCCGCCCAGCCCTAGTACCTATTAATGATACATTAAGGTTTCTTATGTTTGCTTACCTACAGTATGTACTAACAACAATCACAATGATAATATTTCAGGCGTTGTTAAACAAGTAAAATTTGCACCCACAAGTAACACATTTTTGGCACCGACACACTGTTTCAATTTTTTGAACTTGGGTTCCTCATCCCCCGTGGCCTCAAGGGATAGAAAAGTGTCCATCCAACTTCTTTTAATACTGAGGTTTCGGACAAACTATTCATTAAAAATATAGATTTTCGCCTACTCTATAGTATTGAATAAGCAATGTTAGATGCAGGGGTGGTGTTTTGGGGGTGGTCATTTTCAGGTGTCTAGTTTTAAGCCTGGCAGTATAAAACCTGCTGATTACCCACCCGCCCTGTGGCTGCGCCACTAAAATAGGACCCTGTAGATCACTTCATTTGATTTAGGTCCCCTGCAGCAAAGCACTTGATTCTGTATGGCACTTCTGGGTGCAGAATGTCATTGAGTTTGTCTGGAGCTGTCCGTGGTGCTGAAGCACAGACAGCAGGCGTTAGATAACAGCTCGTGACTCTGCAAGCTGCACACCAGAGCAGACGCTGCAACACCCTCGTGAGGGTTCACCGAGCCCATCCCGCAGGACCCTTTCATTCCTGCCATCGGTGCTGTTCTGTGTTACTGCTCATTTTTAACAGAACAGCGTAATTCAAATATGCATTTTTGCATTCAATAACAGGGAGCTAGGCATTGTGTTTATGGCATAATGATAACCACAGAAATAACACACGCGTAACCTGGATGTAAATCTGGATGTTTTGAAAGCTTAAATACGCAACGGGTACTTCTTACGCGATAATGCTTTCCCGATAAGCTCGGTAGAAATAAAAAGAAACTGTTTATAATTTCCATACAATATACACTGATGTCTGTCAAGCTCAATAAATGTCCGGACCAACACGGTCCTCATGACTTTTCGTCTATGATCCAAAATTTCTGAACTCACAAAAAAGCGTGTACAAATATTAAAATCAATGACGAATTGATTTATCCACATTTGCAACTAAATTCCAAGTGGTCCAACATTGTTAAATTCTAAAGGAAATTCAGTAATATACTTATACTTCAGGCATAAACAAAATTTCCCCATGTTTTACTCGCCATCAAGGCATCCTGACTGAATATGACTTTCTTTTTGAAGAATAATAACACGTATCATTTTACTTCCAAGCAGTAGAATGGGAGTGAATGGTGGTACATTTTTGAAGCTCCGAAAAGTGAACGGTTCGACACGGCTCTGTGGTCTTAACAAAGGTCTTCAGAAGTGAATCCATGCATTTGTTTAGGAGAAATATCCATAATGACAACGCTATTAACTTAATGTCTAGCTTCTGTTATCCCTCGGCTGCGCGTGAACCAGAGGCTTGTTCTTCCGGCAAATGACGCAGGCGTGTCGTAACTTCCGATGACGAACGTGGCATTTTTCGTTTTATTCCAATAGGATGCCGTCTCCTCTGCGCGGGAGCTTTCATCAAGATCATTTGCCGAAAAAACAAGCCTCTGGTTCTTGCGCAGCAGAAGGATAACGGAAGCTAGACATCAACGTTAATAGCGTTGTCAATCTGGATATTTATATTAAACAAACCCATCGATTCGCTTCAGATTCGCTGCTTTATGTAAGTTACTGGAAATTCTAAAGATTTTGATATGATGTCAAAACACTAAAATTAATTTTATTATGCTTTATTAAAATTTGTTTTTGTCCATTATGATTTTGCCAGCTATACACTATTGTTGTACGGCAAGAGCTGCGTAAAATTTCTTCAAAAACCTACTTTTGTGTCCCATGAGGTCTATAGCAGTGATGGAGTATTATGTGTGAACTATTCCTTCCAGTCTCTCGTGGTTTTGTACAATATGTAAATAAACTACCTTCATAATGTTAACCTGCAGTACAAATTCATCTCTATATGTTCTCTGCTGTTGCCAGTTCTCCTCCTCTCACTGTGAAAAGTAAGATTTTCTCTCTATCGATCTGTATGGTGCCTGTGCTTATCTTGCATGTGGGAGCTGCAGGCAGAAAATCAGTAAAGGCATAATTCAATCTGAACAGCAGGGCTGTCTGGACACAGGGAGCTGCACCACAATCCATCTTCCTTAAGAGACACAGACAGTGCCATTCTCCATAAAAACAAGAAGCACGCACGGTCACCAATCTCAGTTCTTGCATACTGTCTGAAGGCGATGTTCAACAGATTTGAGATTCTTTCTACCTCTGCCTACTGCCTGCTGAAAGGTCCACTGCAGATGTACTTTGCATATTAATGTGAGCCATTTGCATAATAATGTTCGCGATAACCTTTTTTGTCCCATTATGTCTGCCGATATATGTGGCTCGGCTCACTTTGGGCAAAGTAACAACGTTGCAAGCTAAGAGTTAATGAGCTATTCTTTGCACGTATTGAGACAGCTTCCTAGCTCAGAATGCACTGGAATTAAAGATCATTTTCCATTCCCGCTGTAATTGAATCCTTGAGCATTATCGTGATTGATAACACTTGCTCAGCATTCTTTTACATGCCGCCATAATGGTTTTGTCTTCGCCGCGCATTTTATGGCCTTGCAATTTGATGTACGGCCATCAACCAAAGGTTATTCTTCCAGAGCACACTTCATTAACTTTAAAGGCTCGGAAACCATTCTTTCACTAGATTCCTTATGATGGCCTCTGAATGCATCGTCATGACTGTGAACAGCAGCTCAGAGTGAAAAGACAAACACTTAGATGGTGAGAACATCTAATGGAGATTGAGGCATTATGTTTTATGTTTCATTCTGTGATCAAAAATGGTAATATCAACATCAGTTTGGTCATAAAACACCCCGGTGCGAGCAATGTTAGCTTTTCACATGAAAGGAACTGCATTACAAATCTTTGGCGTTCCACTTAAGAATGTAACCGCTCATGGGTTCGGGAAGGCATGAGAGTGGGTAAATGATTTTGTCCCTGTAATAAAAATTTGGGCAAATTTAAATTACATTTTAGCTTTTGAATAACGCATGGATTACACCACAGGTCCTAGCCGGAGAAAGCTGAACATTTCTCTTCAAAGCATAGTTAGAAATGTTAAAAGCCGAGGAGTCATTTTGATATTATTGCTAAAAGCCATCTTATGAATCCCAAAGAGAAAGGCATAATGATACTCACCCTCGCTGCCCTCTCCGGGCGGCTGATAAAAGGACAGTCCCAGCGATATTATGGCTGCGATTTCAAGGATGATGAGGGTGACATCTTGTAACGCTTCCCACACTAACTGTAAAAAAGTTTTTGGCTTCTTAGGAGGTATTAGATTTTGCCCCAAGGTTTCTCTTCTCTTATCTAGGTCAGAAGAATCACCTTCCAAACCTAAGGTAGACAAAGGACACAAAGATAAACACGTTAGTAACTTTGCAGAAAACACTGAGCACAAAAGAATGTTTCATGGAACTAAAGCTTGATCTGCAGCCAGTTTCATATTAAGTCACAAAATCCTTTGTGGCCATGGCAACGGGGGACTGAACTATGGGTGTTTCAAGAGCACACTGAGATGTGATGTCCAGAGCACTGGTTGAGAGATGTAACATTTGTCTTCGCTGCAGTAAAAAAGGCTTTGCCTCCCGCGCCCACGGATGAAAAATGAGCAATCCATCTCTCCGAGTAAGATTTGGTCCTCGTGTCACCCACAGTCTTCAATTACTCTGCTGACTCAGAGCTCAGGCTGTTCTACACACTTACATAAAGCCTTTTTAGCGGATCGCCACACAACTGGTTACAGTCAACATTTATAACAGGAACATTTCACTTAGAGTCATGGAAGTGTAGATGCAGGCTGGGAGCACTGCCATGGGTGTCAACTTGATTTAAACAGCCGTAGAAACAGAAAGTATGTATGATTTAATAAATAAATGCTATGTATTTACTCAATAAGCGATTTTTGTTTATTAATAAAAAAAATTTTTTTTCATTACGCAGTGAATTAATGTAGCAGTCGTTTTTGATTATCTATTCATTTTATTTGGTGTTCAATTTAAATGAATAACTTCATTAATGTATCTGCTATCAGTTTGTAGTAAGGTTGGATGGTCTAATAAATTGGCATCGCGTGAAACATTGTGAAACATTGCGATGGACGATGACAAAGCGAGGTGCGTCTTTATAAAAAGCGGGCTGCGCAGACACACATCTTTTATAATACAATGCGGGCTGCGCAGACGCGTCTTCTTTATACAGTTATAAAGTCAGGCGGGTCTGTGCAAACTGTGCGCCCTCTTTGTTTGGAATCACGATGCTGGCTAAACATCGTGATGTCTGTCACCCATCGGTGATGGATGATGGCATCGTCTATCAGCCCAACCCTAGTTTGTAGTTCAGAGGACATAGATTGTAATCTGTAACCCAGCCCCCCCTTAATATAAATGTGACAAACCAAACCGGTCCGTAAATGCTTATCAAAAACTGAATCCAACAAAATGTGTGAGAAGCGTATGCATACTGTATATTGTCCCCTGTACTATGGCAACAAACATTATAGCTTTAAATCATATGAAACAATTCAAATGAGCAAATTGAGTTTGAATTCTGCTGCGCAAACAAGACACCTCAGTTTTTTCTCTAACATTTCTTTTTCCAGGAAGACAATGCTCCTAGACCGTTTTCATCAACTTTTTCATAATAAAGGCTGTAGTTAGTCAACACCAGGTGTAGGTTGGTCTTTACGGCAGGGTTTAATATATTTCTCCTGCATTTCAAAACTGTACTAACTCTGCAGAACCCTAGTTCCTAAAATAGTAAAGGAATTTTTCGTTGATGCAAGTCAAATAATGTTGAGAACACAATGTTCCAGACTTCACACTTTCTGTGTTTAAAAGAACAGGTGGCAAAGTCATGGCAGTATATTTCACAAAGAGAATGTGGTTGATCATGCTAAATAAATGAATGCACAGATTCACAAAACAGTGGAACAAAAGCATTGTGATGCGCATCACGCTGTGCATGTGCTAAGGGCATGAAAGAGAAAAGGTATTGGGGGGTATTGATGAACTAATATAATTATAACCTATTATGTCTTTTTTTGTAAAAGAATTGACAAACCAGATGGAAAATAATTGAATGTTGTATTATGCAATTTGTGATTGTGCATGACATTACAATCATGACCGATTATCCATCAGGTTGGGTTTTAGGTCATCTACTGCTCAATTCAATGTTAATATATGAAAATATAAGCCTATAGTTGAAGTTGACAAAATATTTGTTTAATTCCCAGAGCATAAATTGTCAAAGCTTAAAGATGACAAACAACCATGTTTGCGAAGGCAGTCACACGCATGACGTGTATCGCTATCATTGAGGCATACTGGCCAAGAATCAGTGCCAACCCACCGCTCCAGTTTATCAACAAGCCGGCCAAACACACTCCATGACTCTGGGCGACGATGGGCACTCCACGCTCCAGGAGAGCATACGAGGGCTCAGGCTCGGAGCTGGCAGCACGACAAGCGTGACTGGGCCAGAGCTCTTGTTTCCCAGGGTCCCTGATAAACAGGGTTTGTGGCGTGTGCTCGGTTTGTGGATCCAGCTGTGCTGTGCTGATTCCCAGTCCCTGTGTAACAAAAACCTGGCCCATCATAATTTACCAGCAGCTGACCTCTCTTTGTGACCGGACATGTGATCACTGACGCTGTCCAGCCATGGTATAAAACAGAGTATAAAACAAATGTTGGTATAAAACACTGTTCTTGTTAAGATCGAATGTTTAACTGTGCCGATGACAAACAATATTTAGCTTAATTCAGTTAATTCACAACAACATTTATATACGTAACACACCCATAAAGCAGCAATGAAAATACATTAAAGATATTTAATTTTGTGCTGTATTTTTTGTATAATTTCAAGCATTTTTTCCAACTATACAACAATATCGTAATAACTACAACATCTCATGTTAAAGCAGCAGCTTTTCATCCGTCATAAACCCAGAATCTCAATTAAGGGTATAGCATTTCATCTTAACAAGACAAATAAATCAAGTTGCGATAAACATTCATGTTTAAGAAAAATAAGATATTATGGAATAGTTCATAAAAGAATAACTTGGTGGTTCACTTCACAAATCTACCAACATTGTAACCGTGTGTTCAGGAAATCGCTTCTTAAATTCAAACAGCTTAACTAAAAGAAGCATATATTGGTTTGATTCTATATAGAATATATGGTCACACTTCAGTATAGGGGGCGATTCTCGCTATTAACAAACCATTAACTACAACTTTGTCCCCCAATAAACTCTTAATTTGTTATTTATTAATATAAAGGTTGTTAGGTTTAGGTATTGGATAGGATTAGGGATGTACAGTATGGTCATGCAGAAATGTGCTTTATAAGAGCAAATAAACAGCCAATAATATGCATGCTAATAACAACTAGTTAATAGTGAGAATTGCCCTCTATTCTGAATGTTTCCCGAAAATATATAATACACTGTATACCAATATATAGTATATGAGTCATGTGTTTGATTCTTAGGGAACACACATACTGATAAAAGGTATATATTGAATGCACTGTGAGCCACCTAACGCATCTGCCAAGTACAGTATGTAAACGGAAATATATGAAGGATTTAGATCGTTTTTGACAATTTATGTCACCTCAACATCAAAACGTACTAATACATACATCAATAATTGAGAATGACCTTGAGATATTTCGCACTTCTAGGAATTGTGGATGTAGGAAGCACTTTCTTCAACTGACAGAAGGCTGACACAAAAATTATCATCAAAACTGACACGGAGCTGAAGCGACAAGAAATAAGATGGTGGCTGCTTCCATGGGAACGCCGAACGAGAAAGACCCAGAGACCATGTGAGGCTGTGTCAAGAACACGATAGGGCTGCTCCATAATGACAAAAATCCTAATCACGATTATTTTGGCCAATACTGAAATCCCGATTATTCAACACGATTACTCATTTACTTTCAAAACAAAATAGAAAAATAAAAAACTTGGCTTTTAAACTGGGAATTCAACTGCGAAATAAATGTTAAGAAATAGCACAGCTGAACCAATGTAAAGGAAAAGGATGCACTGTGGATTTATACCACAAGAAAAGAGAGGATCCTTGCAAAATGGATGGTGCACGATTTCCTTTTTGTAATTGTTGAAGGCCAAAATGAACGGTTATGATTAACTGCACAGCCCTAGAACACGATGGAAAAAAAGAAACATAAATAGAGAATAAAAAGGGGGAAACACTGGCACAAAACAATTCCTGCCGCCCATGTTGCAAATAGCACAGTAGGGCTAAAAATAAACTCATTAAACATTCAATCTTAAATGAGTCTCTGCATGGAGGAGACCTCTCATGCGTCCCCTCCACCCGCCGCTGTGTGTGGGACTCTCAGCATTGCTTTCATCATGAGAGCTGTCCGAGGATGTTGCTAAATTCCTGTGATTGTCATGAAACGCTGAGCTGTACACGTATGACTGAATGACCCGCACGCACAGCAGGTGTTGGAGGGCGTGCGGTCCTACTCTTCATCACGTGACGGAGGCATTAAAGGTTTATTAAAGGAAACAGGAAGATAGCGTGGGGAGATGTAACTACTGTACGTTAATGTTTCATGTGGATTAGACGGGGAATCATAACCGCAGTCATTAGCAGGTGTCAGCAAACGGCTTCTGTGCTAAACATGACGGTGAAAAGAAAATAAATCAATGTTGTCTCATGCATTTCAGGTCTGTCTAGCACCTGCTTTTATTACACGCTGAGGTAGCTTGGAGATCACATACAGTATATCACGCTCAACATTTATGGTTGAATATATTGATTTGTGATGCCATTTTATTTGAAATATCCGGAGCCATATGTCATTGCTTATAGCGTAATAGTGTGTAGCAGTGACTGTAAATCCAAGCGTGACATTTTTCCAAACACTACATTTTAGTTTAATGGCATTACGACATAGCCCTTAAATACCAGCCCAGGTATAATTAATCTGAAAGTGCCCCGTAAGGGGGGTGAAACTGGTTGGGGGTTTGTGACAAAAATATCTGTTGTGCAGTGGTTGGAGGGGGTTGATGACATCAGTCTTTATTGTTTGGGCGCGATCTCGGGACGGTGAATGACAACCGAGCAAGGGTGCAGATCTATAGGGGAGCGTAATCACAGCAAAACATACAGTTCATACAATCTAGTTAAGATTTAATAAGGCTGTGCAGTGAAAAAAACTGTACAGGAAACTGTACATAGGAAAATAAATATTATAGCATACATATACCTGTATGTGACTCTTTCTTCAACGGAACACAAAAGAAGATATTTTGAGAAATGTCTCAGTGGTTTTGTGTGCATACAATGGAAGTCAATTGGGTCTAATGTTGTTTGTTTGGTCACCGACATTCTTCAAAATATCTTCTTTTCTGTTCTGAAGAAGAAACTCATACAGGTTTGACATGGCGTGAGGGTGAATAAATGATGAAAGAATATTTTGTGTGAACTACCCTTTGAACAACATGCATCGGGCTCTTGCCAATTCCTTGCTATTTTTAGCGACTTGAAATAACAACTACATTTCTGTGTTCAACACACATACACAGGGTTTTTCCTGGCTCAAAATGAGGCGAAGTGGTGCAATCCTGGTCTTGTACACACACACGAAGGCCTACCGTACCTTTGAGTGGCTCAACCAAAGTGACTTCGACATATTTAACGTTCTAATAAATTAGATGAAAATGACAATTATTAAGTTATATAACCAAACAGAAATGTAAACTAACTTAGCCCACAAAAGCCAACTGAATGAACCAGTCTTGGTCAAAATGCTCATTCACATCTTGCATTCTCCGTGGTTCACTTTAAATGATTCAATGATCTCTTATGTTCGCAAGTGACTGAAAAGTTCAATAGTTGAAATGAATCTGTTCAAATGAGTCATTCGTTTGCGAGTCGTTCTGAGCGCAATGTGTGTTCATACTGGCAAACTCACTGTGTACAGTATACGCCAACTGCACAGCTGAAGACATTGCAAAGATGCACGTCATGTTACAGTAATTCAAGAAATTTCAAGAAATTAAATGTACTTGGATGTAAAACAACAGCCGTGAAACACAGCTAGCTCTTGTTCTGCAACTCTCTTTAGCGCCTCAGTGTACTGATAACGAAACAGCGCCTCCACTGTGGCGTAATGCCGCAACTGCAGTTACAAATGACAGTCTGTTAAATGCACGCACCATTTCTTGACAAGACACCGCCAGTCTGAGGCGGCACGACATTTGACGGAGGCGACCGCCTCCAATTTCTCTACGCAGGAAAAACCCTCCACGCAGTATATAGTCTTTATAAAGAGTTGATTCTTAAATCTTGTCACCCCTTCATGGAAGGAAAAAGAGCAACAAGGCCTTTCTTTAGAATATCCCCTTGTGCTTCACTGAAGATAGTACACTATGTGACAAGGGTTTGAAGAATATATAAATGGATTCCCGTTTAGCCAAACAGGCTTATCACAAATCATCGTTCCTAAATGTAAAAACAGGGCTCTAAGAAAGATCATTTTCGATTTAAATACAATGATACGGCACTTGGAGAAACTGTGGAAATCAGCATTAAGATAAAGATAAAATGAGGGAGAGAATGAGAAAAGTCATTTCCATTAAATGAAGCGAGAGCCACAAAAGTAAAGTGCTGACCTCATTACTCACCAAGAGTGTAAATCCACACTGGGGACTCATGCGACCACTGAATATGAAATTCATTAGGGTGTAACACCAGGACACATACACACTCCATTTGATGAAACATACATTTGAGACAAATATAGATAGACATCAGGTTGAAAAAGTTACAAACATTCAAAGATCGACCAATCTTAACCGAGCATGTGCTCATTTGGTTTGATAGAGCCTTTTCAAAAAAGAGCGAGAGAGAGCCAGAGTGTGTTTTTCTTTTTTCACACACTTTGCATACTTAGTTTTTTCACTGTGGTTAAATATAGATCACCATGGAAACCCTACACATAAAGCGTTCTGGGTATCGGCTGGGCGCTCCACACGGGAGCTAGTTAAGAGCACTGCAGGCACATGAAGATGACATATAGTTCATAACACCTGCATTTATGTACGTCTGAGTGACCTAACAATACGTCAGAGGGCTCATGTTGCTATGCGACTTTCACCATAGTTTCATCCCATCTACCATGAGGACTAGAAGAAAACCTTCAATCAAAACAGCAACAGATCTTAGTCAGGGAAGACGCCATGTTGTGTTTTACACGAATGAAAATGAGGCTGTGAGAGTGTTACGTGTGCAGTCTGTTCAATAGAGTGCATTATATTTATGTTTCAGGTTTCAGCAAACTTTAATCACAACCAATGCAAGCGTTTCATAACAGCAATATGGCACTTGAGGCTATTCTTGCACATCATGAATGCCCTTTATACTCTACATAACTACAATCACAATGTAACTTTTGTATTTTATTAGCGTAGTTTACTTGATAAAATAGGGTGTAAATATTCATTAGCAGAAATAAATCATGTGCATGAACAGTAAGATTCTGTTGTTTCATATCAAGACCCACTGTGGTGAAAAACACGTTTTCTTATGTTGTTTTATATGTTTATGTGGTGGTTTCAATATATGCTTTTTAATGTGCACATTTTTTCATTTTAAACCATCGCTGAACCATTTTTCCATAAAACTGGAGTTTAACAAAGATAAGAAATATCGGTGCTTCGGTTAATGACGTCATAAACCCGAAACCAATCACATCAACTCATTTGACCCCTGTGGATCAGCTGCTTGAGGCATAAATATTGAAAGAGGACGAATAGATTCAGGCTAAAATGATCACAGTCTTAAGCAGCGTCTGGAACTGTGCAATTGAGTGGAGGCGGGGCTAATTTGCATATTCATGTATCTGCCTAGGTGAAGAGTTACATTTAAGATATATTAAGGCAGGAAAAAAAATGTACAGGAAAAAAACATTAAAATTTGTTATTTTGATGGTCGAATATTAGTTTTAAGCAGGGATGTAACAATATCAAAATCTCACTGTACGACAATAACTCTGTATAAAGTCAACAGTACGGTATTTATTGCAATATTTAAAATGACTACTGATGTCTTGGAAACGCGCCATAAAGCTTTTCTTTATCCTCCAATCATAACTGTTGCTTAGAGGTATGACTTATAGTATGAGATGGGTCAAATGACCTAAATATCAAATCCCTTTTATAAAATAAAATAGTTGCACCGGATAGACCTTAACAAAGGGAAAATCTATTATTTTATCTAATATTCTCTATGTTAGGCCCGGATGACCTATCGTTTCATATAGTCATGTGACCACGATAATATTTAGACAATTTTGCTATTGCCATAACACGACAGGGCTCCAGACAAAAAATCAGTTAAGGAACCATTGGTTCTATTGGGGGAAAAAGCAAGCGCCAAATTATATTTTTAAGATGCACATAACATGAACTTACATTTTTACAATTTTGTGTAAATCCTACCTCTCATAGGTTTAGCTCACATAAAGTGTTATAAGCAGGGTCACTGTTGCTGTGAACGGACTTAAACAGTATAGACTTTTAACAAATACGTTCCCTGAACTTCTCCATGATTAGTTTTGATTTAAACATCTCAAATATCACATTCCTCGTCCTCAGGCTCATTAAAATCCATCAGAGCAAACAGAGCATACTAGTAACACGCTCACATTGTGTCTACTTGTCAATAACAAGCGCTAAAATCCATGGAGAGTTTTCTGCAGAGATCTGCGAGCGCTTATTCCATGCTGCCTCATCGATGAGTGGTACGCAAATTAATATTTTGGGTCGCAAACGGTCGAGACCATTTTAGGCGCAGTCTGGAGCCCTGCACGATGATATTGTTACATCCCTAGTTTTAAGGGATACAATTATTGACCAAAGGGGGACTTTAAATAAGAAAAAGGTTCAGCGCATGTATACATTAAGCTCATTCTGTTGAGGTTGTGTTGAGGCAGTGATGGGTGGACAAGACTTCATTATAAGACCTGAGAACATCATGATGCTGAGGCTGACACAGATTCTTGCTGTTTAGGGGCAATTTAATGAGACATCTGCCGGTGGTGGTGATGGGAACGTGTGTCTTGACATGGGCTTTTCCTGTTCAGACTAGAGAGGTGAAGAACTGATGATTCTTCTGTTCTTTATATACGTGAACACCCCCCATGCACCAGCAGTCATGAAGAACAAGCGTACTGATCTTTAAACCCACGCTCACACAGTTGTTGTGTAGAGTAATGATAGTGTGGCTGACGTGGGCAGTGTGTGTGTGTGTGTGTTTGGGGAGGAAGAGCTGTTCGCGGTAGCCCTCCACTCTCTCTCTCTCTCTCTCTCGCTCTGTCACTCTCTCAGCCAGCTGGAATGTCAGTGTCAGGTTTCTGGTGCCGGTCTCAGATGTAGCTCTTCCACAATTGAGCCTATTAAAATACACACGAGCCCCCTGAACTCATGAATAACGTATGAGATACCAGCTTATAGAACAGGACTTTCCAAAACTTTCCCTTGATATATAATGTCAGGACTGTCAGTATTAGAGTACTGTAAATAGAAAGGGACTCTGTGTATAATTTTGAGAGATGCACATATATATCGGCCAATAATCGGTATCGGTCGATAACAGCATTTTTTTTTTCAGTTTAAAAACAGCCGATGATCAGGGCCGATATATATTGTCAATCAAAAGAGGAATGGAAAATGCATGAATTTGTGCTCTGTATGTAGAAAATATTATGAAACATCACGAGTTTGATGTTCAATATTAATAGTCATTATGTGAAGTAGTAACAGTCAGAAAGATAAGAAATATTATAATAAAACAGTCGGTTTTCGGGCCTTAATTCTGATTGATTGAGCTGCGTTATAAAATACATGATTTGTAACTGCTGACTGCATTACATAGCCTAAGTATCTGTGCCACTGTTGTTGTGTCTGTTGCTTGGCCTTGCTACGCAAATGGAATAAACGTTTTATAAAAGCAATAAGCCCCAAGAAGCAGAGGGCTACAGAGCATTTTATAACAGCTGGGGGGATGCCTAACAACGCCTCCAAGCTGTTATAATACGCACAGTAACCCACTGCTTCTTGGGGTTTATTGTTTCAATTAATCTTCAACATCGGTATCTGCAAATCTCAATCTCCCAAATAGACTCCCTGTAACACCATTGTCACATAAATAATTGCCCTTTTTCAGTTTTACCTGAAAACTGCCGTGTACTGTAAATGACACCTGTTTGGTTTTCAAGCATTATTGGAGCATGTCCATAGTTGTAATGTGATAAACTTCACTTGTGCTTCCTCTGTTTGGACACCTAAGGAACATTACAGGCAGCTAACTTCTGACTACATTTAATCTACTTTAGTAGATTTACTGTACCACTGGCCATTGCAATACATTTTGAGATCATTTTGTGAAAACTGGTTAAGCATTGTTAACTTGCAGGTGCCACTTATCGGCGATCCAATCACATGTAGTCAGTAGGGCTGTATTCAAAATATCGATATGGTGATACATTGTCATGAGCTCCTGAAGATGCGCCCATCCATACATCTGCCTCCGTATCCATTCTGCAGCACTTATTAGGCAAAAATATTGTGTAACAATTATTGGTGGTATAAGGATTTAATCGGAGTTTATCCGTGATCCGTACAGATCGCCCCTCATGATTCTATATTCATGTGACCCGCATGTGATCATGAAGAGCGCGCTCTCTCGCCTCTCTCTCCATCCGTGAGCGCAGTAAGTTAAACATGAAAGCGCATTCACTAAAGTGAGTGTCGTGTAGGCGCTAATTCAACAATGACATGACGCAGCACTGCTTCTGCCACTATAAAACTATTGCACGCGTTTAAAATCCATGAAACTCCCGCTGCTGGAGGGATGCAGTGACGCGCCGCTCACTCATTATACATGAAAAGTAAGACGTGTAAGAGCGACAGTAAATGTGCGTGTAATAGAAAGTGAAGAGCAAAGACCTGCTTAAATCTTACTGCACCCATACATTCATAATATTATATCTAGAAAGAAATACGTCATCTATTTCAATTCAACACTTTCTTATTTAATTAAATCTATTTACTCTGACTGCACGTCAATGCATATATTCATATTTATTCGTTAGGCATATAGTCTATTTGTAAAACCCATGCACAGGTGATGTAGCCTAGAAACCCTTTTTCAGAAACAAGGGTCTCTGTATAATGACTTGATCTTTTGAACTTTATACTCATTCTCAAAGCTACTTTATGCATTGAATGTCAAGAGTAACTGATAAGTACTTATGAATGGCAGTTTTCTGCAAGTATATTTTGCTGTAAATCTGTCGTATGATAAATGTAATAAAAAAATTGTATCGGGATACGTATCGCATCGTGGCCTTGTATCGGGATGCGTCTCATATCGTAAAGTTGTTGGCGATACACAGCCCTAGTAGTCAGTGCTAGATCCAAATAAAAAAAATGTCCCAGTGCAGGGATTATAACATTCAACTCAATTTGCTCAGAACTGCATGTGACTGCAGCACATCTCTGTTGTAAAGCTAATAAATGCTGATGTGTCTTAGACAGCTGCAAAGGGACATAAACACAGTTTAGCATTTAATCTAGCCGCTGCTGTCAAGTAATGGGTTAGTGAACATCTAATGCTCATTATCTAGGTGCCAAAACCCAGGCTGATGCACTGTAACACTTATCCCGGCAATTTTAAGCACATGATGCTATAATGCATAAAACCCCAGCTGAATTTACCCCGCAGTAGGCTATACAATACTTAATGGCGCTTAAACTGCATTCATCTAAAAACACTGCATAATAATTACTATTTGAAACTATTAAAGAAACTCCTAGCATCTGAAATCCATTTTATTTCTCTGTAGTAATGTAACGTGGCAAATTTTACAGTGAAACAAAACGTTAAAACAGAAAAAGGCAGGATTTGTTTCAAATAACAATGATTGGATCATTAAATCTAAAAGATATGGAGGAAGGCTTAGTAATATCAGCTAAACACACTACTAACTTTGTTGTAATTTGCATTGCTTGTATATATTGTGTACAATAAAACCACAAATGGTCATTTTCTTTAATGCCACAGCCACAATGATAAAACAGGAACGGGAAAAGATTTTTTTAAGACAAAAAAATGTCACAGTACTAAATAAAGCTTAAAAGTTATGGATGCACTGATATGTCAATTATATAACAATAAACGATAACTCTTGAACATTGGAAGCCTACAACTGATGTATTGGCTGATATACAGTATCTAATATAAATATAACATTTTCTCAGACTGAAACAAAAATTTGAAAACATCGACTGCAGAAAGCAAGGTATCAGTTAGGGTTAGAAAATCATGTACTAAGCCTACGTTACACTAGTGATAATGTTTATTTAATAAATAAATGATAGATTTATTTATTCTTCCAGTGCAATCACAGATGTTTTCTCAATAGCCACAAGTCTAACAAGCATTCAAACAGCAAACGGCTTCAAACAATATGCTTTTGTTCCCCTAATTTATACATTCATAAATATCTACAAACTATACCTACATCAATGTTTTGCTAATAGCAGTAAGTGAATGACCATGACAGAAGGACTGCAGTTGAAGTAGTTCAACCAGAGGAAATGATTCATCATGTGTCAGCTATAATATATTGGCCTAAACTTTATTATCGGCCAAAAGGATAACTTTAAAAATGACCATTTATAGGCTGATAATTTATCATGTATTCCTACTTAAAAGTTTAAAGCTTCGGTAGATTAGATGTGGTTTCTTACTATTAATCCACCAATCCAACCACAGATGTATTTTCAGAAGGTGTTTAAAGGTTACATGAAAGTCCCCCGAGGACAACTCTACTTTGATGTTGTATATCAAAGCTTACAGCACTACTGTAAGGTCTGAATATTATACCGAGAGAAAGCACCAGATCACACCAGCGTGACTCAGAACATTGTGTTCTTCATGACACATTCAATGGTGAGCTCGTGTTTTAAACGTTGATGCTTTCGTTAGTAATTTGCCACGGTCTTGATTTGGCTTTTTAGTGTGCCCAGGTTCAGTCCTCACTGTGACATTCAATGTTATATCAGTTTGTGTGTGTCCCCTGGGACTCCAACCCATGACCTTGGCATCAATAGCAAAATTTCTGACAGTGGCAAACCATCTATAAACCATTTTACATCTCTGAAAACTGTCAAAACCTTACCTCAAAGTTACAGCAAGGACTGGATGATAAAGCACATGCCACAGAACGCACAAGCAGCCGCAAAAATAAACGTGAAGGTCAAGAGGCAAAATAAAAGTGACAAAATAAAACTATATCAGCAAGTGTGTTCGTCTCTGGTTAACGGTGTACGGCAGACATCGGGTCGGCTCCAGCTAGCAGAATGACGGATGGGGAAGCCAAAGTGAGAAGAACAAGGTGTGATTCACTACCCAAAATGAAGAGTCAGCTGTCACACTTCATGAGCGGTAGCACACTTGCCCAATGCCAGCGTCATTGAGACCACCAGCCTTCTTTTAAGGGCATTCATTTGTGTTTCCATGCACACATTTGAGTCCAAAATGACAAAACATTTCTGTAACTTTGTAACTAAGAAATCTAAGACTTTCTTCTGCAGAACACGAGAAGATATTTTGAAAAATGTTGATAAACAAACAACACTGGACCCTATTTATTTCTAATGTGACACAAAACAGACTGAGACTTTAAGGTGTGTGTGTGGTGATTTTATCAGACAATGCGTTTTCCTTACAAACAGAACTGACAACAAGCGGTGCTCGTGCATCCAAAATCCTGCAACTTCCACAGGCACGGCTCTTTGCGGCATGCGCAGCTGAAAATAAAAATATTGTATCTTTTTGTGAACAGCAGCGGCAGCCACGTTGTATTAAAGGCGGCTGCAATTCCTTATTTTTTCATGAAATATTGCAGTGTTTATAATAGCTTATCAATGTGGGTAATTTTCTTTTTAAAATGAATTTACCCTCATAATCTTCAGTTAAAATCTGAAAATGCACTTCCGCCCTGAAATGACTATCCATCTCAAATGAAAGTTAGACGGCTTGGGCGGAGCATCTTAACTCCTCCCCGTCAACTCTCAGTCTGCTGCCAGTTTCATTACAAAATCAATGCAGCTGTTTTTACACATACAATCGATTCGCAGTGAAAACCGCAAGCCACGCCCACTAATTTCCTCCTTTGAAATTCCTTTTCACTCAGAAATGTGTCAGAATACAGAAGTAAAAACGATCGCAACTTCTGGTTCACGGGGACTTTAATTATCATCATGACATATGTTAACTTACTCAAATCTAGTATGGAGTAAAGGATGTTTCATCATATTTAATTAAATACCTGACAAATGATCAATAAGTTGTCCTTTCTATTAATTTCTTATTATTGGTTGATATTTAAAAGGTATTAAACTTGTTTTTGACACATTAACACTGATATTGGATTATGTTTCTGACCTGTTTTTGTATTGCATTTCATCACCGTGATACTACCGTCTACCAGAATAAAAGCTTCATCCATTACTGCCATATAAAATGTACTACCCACTCAATTTACTGCCTTCATGCGCTCTCGGAAATTTGATGACGCGGAAATAATTCATGGAACGGTACTCTTTTAATGTTAAAAGATACTTGTAATGTTTTAATGCTATTAAATCATTGGTAAAATGAATGTTACTAAATCTTTTTCATGTTAGTAATTCCAGATGTTACTTTCGGGTTTGCGGTGGGAAATATGCCACTTCCGAGGTGTCTTGACGCAGTATTAAATCTATGCGATGACATCACGAATATGTTAACTAGCGTGTGACGTCATCAAGCGCCACAGTTTCACAAAATCCAAGCTGAAACACTGCACTGTAAGTGAGCTAATTCAAGTACCAAAATGAAAAGAAGTTTTAAAAATGTTTTAACGCACTGCATCCTATTCTGTGTAAAACACAGACATCAGCCTTCAAGGTCGTCCATTCAAGAGCATCATTTTGGCCTGGTCTTATTTATAATCTGTCCTCAGAGGAAATGCTTCCTCCGTTTAAGAACGGCTGCTGGAATGAGGGCACCAGAACTGTCCTTATTAGAGGAGATTGCGCTCCTTCTGAGCAATTCCTGTTGGGACCTCAGATTAAATGGGATATATCAGAGGGGAATGAGAACACGGACTGGCGCACTAGATTAGTGTGCTGATCAAGGGTACGGGAAGAGAGTCAAGCCTAACTAGGGTGAGACAGGGTGTGTAACCAACCGTGTGAACCTTCAACGCGATGTCAGAGCATCGGCTGGGCTCAGTCAGGTGAAATGGTGGCACAGATGAGTGCAGCTGGGTGTCATGGCCCGATGCTGATTGTGTGAGCTGTGGTCGTGTTGTGTTTGCTGCCTGATTCAGTGATGTTTTGCCAGCTCACTTTGACCTTAATACCCTCTTACTGTTTAAACACGGCATCACATTACATTTAAGTGCTTCACCCGGAGGAAAACTCTATTGCTCAGAGGCTGCTCTTTTAAAGATCACGAGACCTATTGGAGGGCTTGGATGTGCTTTATTGAGGTATCAATGTTGTCCAAGATGTTCGCCATAGGCAAAACATCATATACTGTATAAAGAGAACAGAACATTAAAATTAACGTGAATAGGGCTATTCCGATCATTTGGTCTTGAGACCAAACTGTTTGAGTTCATCTTAAAATGACTGAATTTTGATATCTGGAGAAACAGAGCATATTGATATCTCTTCGGAAAGTAGAAAAAAGCAAGTAAAAAAGCAAAAGACCTCCATTTGCTCTATTTAATCTCACTGCTGCATAGTTTACAGTTTAATACCCCAATCCAGAACTTTTGCCTCTCTGTCGTCTTAGTTTGAAACAAAATTGCAGGTGACTTCACATACTGTTCTATACGTGCGTTGACGTCAAATGATGTCAAACTGATATTTCCTGTGAATCTGTACTTTATTAAAAGCTTACCCTTGTGCATTGCTGATTTTGGTTTTATTTTTAACCAAAAAAGTACAGTAGCTTTAAAAAGATATAGTTTGGGATTTTTATGCCGCTCACAATATTCAATCACGTTCTCTTTCTTTCATATAGACTTGCTCAAATTTGTTGGTACCCTTACAGCTCATTGAAATAATGCGTCAGTCCTCGTGAAGGGTGATGAAATGAAAAGCTATTTTATCATGTATACTTGCATGCCTTTGGTATGTCATAGAATAAAGCATAGAAGCTGTGGAAAGAGATGAATTATTGCTTGCTCTACAAAAATATTCTAAAATGGCCTGGACCCATTTGTTGGTACCCTTAGAAAAGATAATACATAATTGGATTACAGTGAAATTTTAAACTAATAAGTTTCTTTAATTAGTATCACACATGTCTCCAATCTTGTCATCAGTCATTCAGCCAATTTAAACGGAGAAAAGTAGTCACTGTGCTGTTTGTTATCATTGTGTGCACCACGCTGAATATGGGCCAGAGAAAGCAAAGGAGAGAGTTGTCTGAGGAGCTCAGAAAGAAAATAATAGACAAGCATGGTAAAGGTGAAGGCTACAAAACCATCTCCAAGCAGCTGGATGTTCCTGTGACAACAGTTGCAAATATTATTGAGAAGTTGAAGGTTCATGGAATGGTAGCCAACCTCCCTGACGCGGCCGCAAGAGGAAAGTCCACCCCAGATTGAACAGAAGGATAGTGCGAATGGTAGAAAAAGAACCAAGGATGACTGACAAAGAGATACAAGCTGAACTCCAAGGTGAAGGTACATCAGTTTCTGATCGCACCATCCGTCACTTTTTGAGCAAAAGTGGGCTCCATGGAAGAAGACTCAGGAGGAAGAAAGACATAAAAAAGCCAGACTGGAATTTGCTAAAATTCATATTGACAAACCAAAATCCTTCTAGGAGAATGTCCTTTGGACAGATGAGTCAAAACTGGAGCTTTTTGGTGAGACATGTTCACAGAGGCCACAAAGGTTATGTTTTGGGGCCAATTTGCTGCATCTGGCACAGGGGCCTTGAATCTGTAAAGTTAAATGAAATCTCAAGACTATCAAGGCATTCTGGAGCGAAACGTACCGCCCAGTGTCAGAAAGCTCTGTCTCAGTCGCAGGTCATGGGTCCTCCAACAGGATAATGACCCAAAACACACAGCTAAAATCACCCAAGAATGGATAAGAACAAAACATTGGTCTATTCTGAAGCGGCCTTCCATGAGTCCTGATCTGAATCCTATGGAACATCTATGGAAAGAGCTGAAACTTGCAGTCTGGAGAAGGCACCCATCAAACCTGAGACAGCTGAGCAGTTTGCTCAGGAAGAGTGGGCCAAACTACCTGTTAACAGGAGCAGAAGTCTCATTAAGAGCTACCGAAAAACTTTGCTTGCAGTGATCGCCTCTAAAGGTTGTGCAACAAAATATTAGGTTAGGGGTCCCATCATTTTTGTCCATGACATTTTCATTATCTACAATATTATGTTGAATAAAAAATTAAAAGCAAAGTCTGATTTCTATTAAATATGGAATAAACAATTGTGGACGCCAATTACTTTTGTCAGTTTAAAGTTATTTCAGAGAAAATTGTGCATTCTTCGTTTTTTGTGGAGGGGTAGCAACACATTTGAGCATGTCTGTATATATAATTTTATTGTATGTATAATGGGCTATTAGCTGCTTTTAGCATTTGCTCCCCAGACACTACATTTGAAAGTGATATTAAACACAAGGTAAAAAGTCTCACATATGTGTCTTATATATATATATACCTCTGCATGGCATTGGGCCAGCCTCAGAAGATATGTTAACCTTCATTTCATAATGATTTAGTCAGGAGACACATCTGGATGTGTGAAACGTGAGCGGCAAGATTAGCGAGACAGTGTAAGTGTTGGTTACTTTTGAACAGGCTAATTTAGGTAAGGATGTGCACTGCATTGAAGTGAGATGGGCTATCAGACTGAAATAGAAATGAGAACGGAGGCTGGTATGGGGGAGGACAGTCATGGCAAGGGAAAAGATACTTCTGGTTGGCTCGGCACATGAGACCATTAGCATACAATAGACGTTTCATAATGTCATACCTCAGCCCACCTCTTTGTTTACTGTTGTTGCAGATACGACTGCAATGTCTTTCCACAATCTGAAGCCACTGACTTTCATTCCCAGTGTCAAAATAGGACCACCCCTCACTGTCCTTCAAATATGTGCCTGATTCTTCTTCATATTTGCTACCTGTGCATTGAGCAGCAGTCGTTTTGCGGTATTATCCGAAGGAAGCTGACTTAAAAGAGATGCTTTGTCTTTTTTGGGAGGTCGCCAGACTCGGCAATATCTTGTCCAGCTCCCATCTGCCAAGAACTCTCACTGTGAGAGTGGCCAACACCCACATCTTTGAGAAAAGCGGCCGCTCTGGAAGCTCAATAATATCCACACAGAGTGCACTAGCATTGAGGATGCAGGAGATTCATGTCTCCACAAGGACTAATCGTTTTATTTAGTATAGACAACCATTAACCCAGATTTAGCATTGATTTTAGCATAAGTGACGTTTTATGCTAGGGTAAGCGTAGATTAAAGGCAAACGTATTGATTGTTGGGTTCTGAGGAGACATCCGGATAATGTTTTAGAAGTCATATTTTCCTTCACTGTTCACTATTTGATGACTCCCAAAATTCAACTAAATTTGATGGATTACTATTTGATGGTTTGTTTTAGCTGGTTGAAGCTGGATATTTTTAGTTCCAGCGTGGTCTAAATAGCTTATCTGCTAAACTATGACATACTACTACACTATCAGAGGAAAAATACAAAACGGTACCTTTCACCATCACTGGGGGGGTTTCACCCAAAAAATAAAAATTCCCTATGCTTTACTCCCCCTCATGACTTCCTAATCTCAGAATAATGCAGTCGGCGTTGATGAGTTTTCGATGCTCCAAAAAGTCCATCCGTCGATCAAAAAATTGCTCAACACGGCTCCATGGGGTTAAAGGAATACGTCACCCAAATATCAGGTCTTCGAGTTGTTCCAATCTGTATAAATGTCTTTGTTCTGATGAACACAGAAAAAAATATTTGGAAGAATACCAAACAGATCCCCCCCATTGACTCCCATAGTAGGAAAAAAATAACTCGATTCATTTTTGTTTTGTTGAACACATTGAAAGACATTTTAAAGAATGTAGGACAGCAAACAGTTTTGGGGCACTTTTGACTGCCAATGTATTTTTCTAGGGCTGTGAAGCGATCACATTTTTTTATCAAATTAATGACATGATGTTGCGATTAGTTAATCTAATTAATCACAACTTAATCACACATCACATTTGGGGCCAAAATATAATTTAAAGCCATAATAAGACAATACAGAAAGCGGTAGGGGTGTAACGATACTCCGTATTACGATATTTCGCAATGCAGAAATGTTACGATGCTCATCGTAGAGAGATGGGGATATTTTACGATATGTTTAATTCTATTCGTTCAGCGGTCAAGATGCTACCTACTCTGCACCAGCGCGTCACGTGTGCTTAACTCACATCTGCGGTAGAGAGAAGTCTCTGGGAGAAGGGGAAGCACAAGACACAATCTGTCATATTTTCCTTCACGATCGCAGGTAAAACACAGCAAACTTGCAGGCGAGTTACCTCGAACTCATTACAAAATGAGTAATGAGCAACACAAACGTTTTTAAATGCAAATGTTAATTTATCTGCTAATGTGACCTGCTGCATAACGTGATATGCAACATAAAGTAAGCCAAAAGAAACCAGCGCTGTTCCGATCAGAGAAGCGATGAAGTGAGTCGTACTGTATATTAAAAGATTGAATGACATGCTAAGTATGTGATTTGCATTAGGGATGTCCCGATCAATCGGCCGCAGATCGGAATCGGCCGATAATCACATTTAATGACTCGATCGGTACTCACTTACTTGGCCGATCTCACAAACCGATCGTAATTTGATGACGTCATCACGCGTGGACGTACGTTGGGGGCCGCAGTCATGTCTTGTGAAAGAGTGAGCAGAGAGCCTGTGCACTTTCGCTGTCTCCAAACAGGGTGTGAGTTCATTCTGTGTTGCGCAGGCCGGTTGGAATATGATGTGCAGGCACTGCGGAAGCACTCATAAGCAGTCATGCTTTCATAACAAAACGCTCTCGCAGAAAGGTGGGTAACACGCCAACTCTCTCTCTCGCACATAATAATCAAAAGCAACAGACACAATGACAAAAGGTCGGAAGACCAAATCCATGTTGTACATGGCACATTCTGAGAATATTTGACCTGACCTGACCTGAATCGGGATCGGTATCGGCCGATCATGATGACAGAAAATCGGTACTCGGTATCGGCTGCAAAAATCCTGATCGGAGCATCCCTAATTTGCATGATTTAAGAAATGTAATACAGTTTATGTAATATGTCTTTTTGTAAGATATTTCTCATTTATTACTGTCTCAAGCAAAGACAGCACAGCTTCAAAGAGACACGAGCCAATAGCGCCTGAGTTCTGTCAGAGTGTTTCATTGGTTGAATGAATGATCACGCACTTCCTTGAAATGAGACTGAATGAACTGGTAACTGTCGTTCATCGCATGGTCAATGCATATCTTGTAGTTACTCAACTTTTCAGAAAAATAAAGGTAATGACTTGGTTTAATTTAAATCCAAGGTACACTTCTCCTGAGGTTTTCTAGGTAATATTTTCGTTGAAAAATTAGGAAAACAGACAATGTTGTCTATAATACATATCGTAAAATTAATTGCTTATTTAATTAACTGTTGTATAAAATCAACCGGACATGCACTCGTAGTTTTCTGGACAAAAATAGCACTGCTATGATATTGCGCTTGTGTCATTGCATAACTAAATAAATATGAGATAAAACCTCATTCAGGGTACGTTTTTTTACTTTAATTTGTTTTTTTTCTGACAGTATTCTGTATGTTATATATGTTGCCAGCATCATATTTGTCACCAGTCAACTGTATGAAATGTATGTAAGATGACCTACTTATGTCTAGGGCGGGGTGGGTGCATTAAATGCTTTACATTTCTTATTTGTGCTAATTTTCCATAACATTTTAATTATAATTAGTTAATTATAAATGCACAGCCCTCATTTTTTCCTACTATGGGAGTCAGTGGGGGGCAAAATCTATCTGGTTATAACCATTCTTCAAATGATCTTTCTCTGTGTTCATCAGACCAAAGACACTTCTACAGATTTGGAACAACTCGAAGGTGAGTAAATGAAAGAATTTTGATTTTTGGGTGGAGTATCCCTTTGAGCTGGTCCTTAGCTGGTTTAAAGTCACCATGAAATGGAAGTTGCGATTGACTTTTTTTCCGCATAGTAACATTTATCCAAATGAAACGGCTTCTGAAATTTGAAAAGATATAGTCCGGGGCTTTATTTTACCTTTCCCTTTTTTATTGGTTTGTTGTAAAGTGGACCTGGAGGGGAGGGCTAAAAATGCCTGGCCATTAGACAGCGAGTATAGTCCTACCTCTTTTTTCTTGCTGATGTCATGTGGTGAAGAGTTGTTGTTGAGAGGGGGAGAGGAGCTTTACAAGTGAAAATCATTTATTATAATCAATGCAACACTGTGTAAAACACTTAGAACTTTCCTGTTTGATTTCATGGTGACTTTAAGACGGTCATAAACCAGCTCAGGACTAGCTTAAACCAGCACAAAAACAGCTACCATACTTGAAAACCTTCCTAACCAGCTGCATATGCTTTTTTATTCAACAGGGTATAAATAAGGGCCCCGCCATTCTCATCCGCATTTAAATGTAATGATGTGCTAGTCTAATATATAGATTAGCAGAAAACAAAAAAAAAAGTGTTCTGCAAAGACATAAGACGCAAAAAGATCGAAACAAAATCCAAATGATGGCTTCTGATAGTCTAAAATGGTCATTGCTGGGGAGTGATAACTGTCCTAACAGAGTGAATGCCTAAACTGCTCACATCACCATCAAGACAAGATGTGACCATTTGTCTTCATTATCACATCGCACTTGGGGTGTCAACACTAGTCACTCCAGCGAGGCAGGGCAACAGCCTGCTCCTAACACTCACACCAAACACATAGTTTGCAAAGAAGGCTAGATTATGCCGCCTTCCAATATGATGGATCCATCAACCTAATGCTACAGTAATATCCAGGGTAAGGCCTGTACTGAAGACCAGTGGATCATTTTATTTTTCATGAAAAATGAAGCTATTTCATGGTAGTCATGCTTGGGGGCTGTGAATGGATTTACAAACCGGTTGCATTCCAGAAATTCTTAATTATTTATGACAATTTATGAGGTGCATTATTTATTCACCATCGGCTCATGTTCGGACATCGCAAAGCCACGTGTTTTAATTGTCATTGCACCAAAGCATTTAACAAATCAATCAATCCCTTCCTCATGAACGTGTGCGAGGGCCTTTTCACTGTGAAGGTGATGCGACTGATTTGTGGTGCAAGGAAACGCTCTGGAATGCATCGTGTAGTGTTGCTAGGAGCAGAGTGATATGTGTACAAAATCCTATACCAAATCATGTACTGTTTTTACCCAGCAACACTATAATTTTACTAAGTCTCAAATTTAGTTTGACCTCTCCGCTGTTACCTGGGAGACACATTCTAGTTAATAACTCCACAAGACAGCCAACCAGCATCAGCAGCAGATTTGAGGGAAACTACGGTCTGAGGAATCTTTAAATCTTCGCAGAGGGAATGGCATGTTTATCATCTGACAGAATTTCAGTGTTTTAGCATGTTCATGTAGGTGTAGTTATTGTAACGGAAGAGAAAGCCCACACTCACCCACTGTCGGACAGGTTTTCAGCCTCTGGCACAGTCCCTCAATGCCTCCATAGTCCTCCTGGATTTTCACCACTGCCTCCGTTCCTCTGAGCTCCATGAGGGAGCGGAGCTCCATAAGCCCACAGCCAAAACCTCCTGCATGGTTGCTGTCGTTTCTTTGGTTCTTGGAGTAAAAATCGCTATTCGTCATGTCCCCCATGGTATTGCTCGGTAGCTTTTCTTCAAAGCCGATTGAACTTGAGATTAGACAAATGGAGAAAACGCCACACGGGCAGAGAAGGAGTCCCCGGCGTGCCTGGAGAATGGGTATCTAATAAAATTGGAGCAGCGCAGGAGACCGGAGAAGGTAAGAGTGGAGGATGAAGAAAAAAACAGATCCAGTCCGCTGAATTGAAGAGAGGCTCCCCGGCGTTACGCGAGCGAGGATGCTACAGCCATCCGCGAGATCCCAACTGAGGTCCTGAGGACGTCTGCGCTCACCACGGCTGCAGACTGGCGGCACTCCATACGTGGGTTCCCATTCTACCTGCTTCCAGTCGGCTGCTGTCTACATGGTGAACCTCTCCATTACTCCTTCAGAGACAGAAAGAGACACAGAGAGGGGGAGAGAGAGCGAGGGAGAGGAAGAGAGGGAGGGGGAGAGAAAAAGAGAGAGATGCATGAGTGTATCGCGGAGTTGCGCGCGGCGCCAAAGTGAGAGAGGTGCTAGGAAAGCACAGCATTGTGCCGTCGACGCATCTGCGTCTCAATTCGCACACGGAGGTGGGAGGAGGGTGTCTATCTATTCCTGTGATGCTCCTCGTCATATGTCACATGCGTGGCTGCAGCGTGCTGTGCTTTGATTGCACTCTGACTAAATACAGAGCCCTGGAAATACTAAAGGGACATTCGTGGATCTGAATGAGGCTGCAGTGAGCATCAAAGGGCTCAACTCTATTAAGAAATGCAGGGCAATGCATCACACACTGCAGCAATGTTTGCTGGTGGGGAGCTAGCAATGGCGAACAATTATATAATTCAATGCTAATGCATTTGTTCAACATAAAGCGCAATGAAAGCTACTTTAGCTAATGCTAAAAATGTTACTTTATTTTGGGATTTCTTAAATCATTTCTATTAACCTAACACAAAACTTACATGACTTTGAGTCTTTTGCAGAAGATTAAAGAAGATATTTTGTAGAACATTCGTAAACAATCAGGCCCCCAACTGACACAAAACCACGAAGACATTTCTCACAATATCTTCTATCTACAGAATTTTGTTTTCGGGTGAACTATCCCTTTGAGGTCAGTCACAATAAAATTCTTAATGTTGCTTGCATGGAGCAAATGTGAAGCATTTTCAAAATAGCTATGCTCCACTTTAAATATATGATCTAGTCATGGATTAGAAACCTAACATACCCACTCAATGTATATTCATCTGGAAACAAGCCTATACACTACTTGCACGTAGCCTCGTGACGTACTTCCGACTTAAAATCGTACGTCTCATTAGGTTCCGGTTATTTTGCCTTAACAATGAGGCGTTGCTCCCTGTGAAACCTAAACGGTTGAAAAAAAGATTTTTACGCACATACATTATCGGCGACATAAGAAGAAATATTCTAAACATCACTAGGTACATAATCTTCAAAAGATCTGAGAAAGCAAGTGCTGGTGAACGCTGGCGTTTCACTTTTTCTTCTCACACACAGCTCTCTTGCAGACATTTAACCACCGAACGCAGATCACTGAAGGAGACTAACAGGGAATCATAGCAGCGCTGTTTTATTAAATAACTAAAGACTTCAAATACTGCAGAGGTTCATGCGTGAAAGAGCACTGACCTGACCAACACACGCAACACGCTTTTACACGCAACGCTGTGTTGTTCCCTTTCGAGAGAAGTCTCTCGACATTGCGTGAAACGCTAGAGGATTCCCCTAGTGTTTCACACAATGGCTCGTTCCCTCTTCTCAGGGAACCGAGGTTACGACAGTAACCGGAGACGTTTTTTTATTGACGCTCTCAATAAGTAAATGCATTTTTTGGTCAATAAGCTCATTTAAAAAGTGTAGTTATAACGTTTAATGATAAATACCAAAAATGTATGCCCAGTTAATGTATTTATTTTCCATTAAATCTGCACATTGCTAATTTAAAATACTTATATTTTTAAACACTTTGAAATGTGAATGAACGTCTAATTAATTTAAAATCCACATAGAACATTTAACAAGCATTGTATGGTGTCATTTTATTGTCGTTGTCATGTATGAAATGTATTAATGAGACTAGCGATGGACTGTTGCAGGGTGCATACAACGGCTTCATTATTCAGGAGATGAGTATACGTTTATGAAATCTATTAGGAGGTGAACTTCTGCTAATTTAAGATCTGTTATAAAAAAACACATTGTTAACATCACAAACAGGATTTAATGTTTTTAATTAAGCGACCGCCCTAAAAATAGAAATGATCTACCATGATCTCAGCTCTCTAAGCTGAACACTGTTACAGGAAATGACTGAGCCGCATCGAACTGAGCCGCATACTTGCATGAAGACTACGTGCAAGTAGTCAATTGACTTCACATACCGGAAGTACTCTCATTGAACTGAACAGTACTAACATTGAACTGAAAAGAGGGCAGATCATCAATACGGTTTCTGCTGTAAAAAATACTGCACATTTCCCGGAGAACTTCATTACAAAAAGATTTGACATGCAATTGCTGTTTGTCAAAATAGCCTAAAGCCTAACCCCAATACCATGGTACATCAATATTCACCCACCCCTGTGCACCATCTCCACCAACTGTGCCCATGAAAGTGAACTCAGCTCCTCTGGGAGGTATAATTAAGTCCACCAGAGGCTTGTTCCTACAGGTAATGTGGGTAGTAATACATTTGCAGCTGCTTCTATGTGGATGCAGTGACAGGGCACAAAAGCCTAACTATCCCTCCAGAGGATTGTTTCCTCTGCTGCTGTCAGTGCGGAGTAAAGAGTTGCACCTCATTTGAACAGACTAACCAAGAGTAACAATGTCACCTGCAGTAATTTAACAATGCAGCTACGTATTCTGAAAATGTAATGGCATTTTCAATGAATATGGTAAAATTCGAATTGATTTCTAATGCAACTTTACAGTAAATACACTTTAGTACTACAGACAGTAAGGACGTTAGATAAAACAGGAAATTACATAGAATACACAGATTATATTTTATAAGATAAGCAATACTAAATGTGAAAAAAATTGTTTGTTGGTTTGAAATCAGACAAAGGGATACACAGTAAATTATCAGCCATATCGGCATCGGCCAATAAATGGTCATTTTATATATTATCGGTATCAGTCGATAATAAGATGTATGCCGATATATTAAAGCCGATAAATCATAAATCATTTCCTCTGGTTAAACTACTGCATCTGCAGGCTGCTCGCAGTTGAAATGCTTTTCAGTACTTTCAGTCTTTCTGTCGTGATCATTCACTTACTGCTATTATCAAAACATTGCTGATGTAGGTACAGTATGTAGATACAGTACTTATGAATGTGCAAATTATAGGAACATAAGCGTATTTTTTAAATCAGACTGCTGTCTGTCTTGAGACCTGTCAGACATGTGGCTATTGAAAACCTTGTTCTGGAAGAACATATATAAAATGTTTTTATCAAATATACCAGAAAAGTTTGAAGGTTAGAGAATGGTTAACTAGTGTTAAGTAGGCTTGGTACATGATTTTCAGGGGAAAAAGAGGACTAATGGTCACCTTGTTTTCCGCAGTGAATGTTTTCAAATTAAAGCAGTTGTCCACTTTTTGCCTTTTGTTTCAGTCTTGGGGAATTTTATATGAATATTTAGATACTGTATATCAGGCAATATATCGGTTATCGGCTTATAATGTTAAAGAATGATTGGTTATCGATATCTGCCAAAATGTACATATCGGTGCATCCCTAAATCAGACTATTATATTCATATTGCTATAGTGCCCATATTTATGTAATCTGTTAAACAATATCACCATGAGATGTAATTTATGTACAGAAAACCGTTCCAACGGTTTTCTTCAATAAAGTAAGCAGCACCTGCACTGTGAGACCCATTCAGTTTTGATGTTTAAGATGAAGAAACATTTACTGACAAAGAGAAACGATGTTTGAAACAACTTGACGCTTACAGTAAACAAAGCGCAGAACAAGACACATCTTAAATCTGTAGATCTGTAGAAGCTCTGAAAACTTATGCCAGACATTTTAAAGCCATGTGGAGTGTCAGATACAGATGTTGAATTTGACAAATACAGTACGTGTAAACTGACTACTGCAATGTTAGGTATAATCTCAGGACCCAACCATTTGCTTTCAATAAAACTATTGGGGAAACACATTTTTTCTCTTTAAAGAGAAAGTGTTATTTCATAAATGAATAACTTTAACTGCAATTTTAAAATAACGTATGGCAGTATGATTATGGTCAAAGTAATAATTGTTTAAATTACATGATATTGTATTTGCGATTGTTAATGTTGATTAGATTTACAATTAAGTATATTTTCAAACGGTTTTATAACTGTATATTGTATCTGCAGTTGTTGTATCACAACAAAATGGCGGCCGCGCTTCCAAAGCGCCACCTCGAGTTTCGCCTCAGCACTTCGGGCGCCAAACGAGGACATAAAGACATACATGTAAACACACGAGTTTACTTCCCTCACTGGTAAAACCGCGGTTTTGAGCACTTAGGTGACATAATCTTAGCTGAGGGGCTTTGGTTGCTAAAATACGTAATCCGCTGAAGTAATGTGGAAACGCTACTGTTATATGATGTTGCAGATAGACGGATTGTTTAATTAACACATTAATTAATGTGGTAACGTTAGTCCGTGAACACTATCTGACACAAAGATAACTTACCAGTAAAGATGTCGTAAAAACGCAGTGGATCTAGTGACAGTGTGGAAATAACCGCGCAGTGTCTTGGTAAAGTAAATAGAGCTAGGGAGTATACGTCATTGTACATTGCATTCTGGGCAGTGGCCGCCATGTTTGGTGAAAAGCTCAGCAGCGCACGTACGATTACAGCAAATATAAATCAGTTCAAATTGACTGTATTTACGTTAAAAAAATTAAGAGCAGCTTGCACTTGCTTCAGAATAAATGGCCTAGTATTTGAATCCCTTGTTCGGTTGAAGGAGCGCTCCCTTATGGACACGGAGTGATGCAAAGAGATATATCACAAATGACATTTCTAAACGTATTTTGCACAATCTCACGGTGCGAGCACTTAAATATCCAAGCGGATCGGAAATTATGAATCTATAATAATAAATACAAATGACAAAGCCACATTTGACCAAATCATTAATTTACATTAAGTTGCACTTTCACCACCGTGTTGTTTCGAAGCTATAAAGCGGAAAATTTCGCTTCTTTTCAGATCTGTTTTCCCCTCCGGTCATGAGAGCAGATATGGCCGTTCATAACACAGCACGCGTTCTACATTCTCATATGTTTTTAACGGAATTATATAAATGTAAACATCTATTTCCCATGATCATATGATGCAATACGCTGCTGACCAATCGTATTTGGTCTCGTCCCCCTGACAGACGTTACACAAATCACGTAAATGATATATTTTCAATTTACAGCGTTTTGTAGTTTGCATCACTGGATATTACTGTCAATCGTTTAACACTTCTATTGTAATACAGCTGTCAAATAATTAATGTTTAGCTAATTACATTACCATCTTAGACCGTAAACAACTGAAGCAGTATCGCGTTGAATATCGTGCTCGGCTTCTGGGAATAGTAACTCCCGCCTTCTTTCATTTCATCGGCCATTGACTCTCGAGTTCTTCCGTTTGATTGGCTATTAACTGCCGCCTTCTTTCATTTGATTGGTTGGCCATCAGGACATTTTGACATTGATTAAAAACCATTCATGTTAATAAATGTAATGTTTTAATGTTACCGAAGCGTTGCTAACATTTATGTTTTAATGTTACTAAATAGCTTTAATGTTATGTTACTGAACCCAGACGTTGTTTCCGGGTTAGAGCTGAGAAATATGCTAAAGGTGTCTGGAGAGTATACACATGATTGAATTATACATATATTAATAGACTCTAAATTATGCAGCATTTAGCAGATTTGTATTTTAGCCTTCATTCTGTTTTTTTAGAATTAAATAATGGTGGCCTATGTGAGTAGTTTATTGCATCATCTTTAAAATAAAGAATTGCGTTCAATGAGAAAATATTATTTTGCATCATATTTACAGAATAGGAACCAGAAAACATAGTAGTTAACTTTTATTTGTTATGGTACAAATATGCCATAAAAAAACAAGCAAAAAAAAATTGGCAACATAATGTCTATTATTGCAATAACTGATACAGTCTACGTGATTAACTGCCATTCAACACACAATCAATGCAGTAAAGTCAAATAAAATGTTGAACCGTACACTGAGAATATATTTTAAAACTTCTGACAAAGTGAACAGTTTGTTTGTCCATAAAACAGAAAATCAGTCCTCTGGCTTTTGTGTCTCTTTTGCAGAGATCAAATGCATGTTTAGCGTCATTCCATCCATAAGAGCACGCCGCTTTTCTGAGGTTCCTTGACCAGTATCTCTTTCAGTATCTCCTCTTTCCTAAGCCATCTTCAAATGAGTAATGTAATAGTTGACATGCCGGAGCAATCCGAGGAAGTGCAGGCATTTTCATTATTAATGCAGGCTTGTAAATATTTCATGAGACACATTTAATTGTTCTAAATTAACAGGAACATGTAATTTACTGTTAAATTGTTCCTTTAAATGTTAAATCAGGTAATATGGGTTACATAATTATTGTTAACTGCTCTTTGTCCTTAAGCAGCTAAATTGGAATGAAGTAACGTATAAATTGAGAGTATATTTACTAAACAGTAAATCCATAATATATATACATAAATATATCACATCGCCTTTATATGAGGTTGTTTTCTATTTAAACTGTTTCCTTTTTGTTTGTTAAATATTATAATTAGCTATTGCATGAATCACAAGTAAAATGTGTCCAAGTGTGCTTAATATGAAACATAATTTTATGGTATAGGCCTAGTGACTATTGACCGTTTCAGTCAACTTCCAGTCTATGTTTGTTTATCGGTCTGGCTAGTGTCTAATAATATAACTATTTACATTTTATTTTATTTCATTTATGTTAATATTAATTTATATAATTGTTTTATTGAACAAACATTGTATTAAATCAACTATTTGTTGCATGTTCATTTGAATAAATAAACAATATGTTGAATGGGTCCTGTAGTTTGGTCACATTTAAAGAAACCGTATGGTACATTGACATCTAGCGGTTGAGCTTGGTATCGCAGGCCAAATTCAAAATATTGGAGAGATAAGTTTAGCCAAAAAACGGTTCTTCTAGGTTTCTTTTTGCTTGCTATCAGAAACAATTTACAGGCACTCAATTGTTTGTGAATGTGTACCGGAAGTTCAGGGCAGTCCACGAACGCGCGCATGCGCTGTAACGTTTCTTTATGTTGTTGCTTTGAAACCTAAAAGTAGTCAATAAGTAGCGAACAGAGCATATTCCAACTGAAGCAGTACAAACTCTCATTTTCTCACACTATATGTTGTCAGTCCCAACAGAGGTTTTGATACATGGTGAAACTGTATTTTTGTACCTGGCAAATGAAACTATTAATTGGGGGTGTTAAAACAAAGGTCATTTAAATGATGTATATGTAGTGTAAGCAGGACTGTTATTTGTGTCATGGAACTGTGATCACCACATGCACATTGTGTCTGAGGTCTAATTTTGGAGAGGTTATTTTTAAAGCTCTGCCCCCTACTGTAGCTGCACAGTATAAACTCCTGAAGACAGCTGGAGCGTCATCATTCCCTCCTGATCTCCAGAAAGGACGATGCAGAAGGACGTGCCCTGCACCATGTGAAATGAGGAAAGACATTAATGATGGTGGTAATGATGAGTAGAGTTGGGAATGAGGGATCAGGCTAGCACCCGCACAGCACAGCCATCAACAATGCACCATAACAGCTGTACACTGTTCATAAGCATTAGTCTACTGTGACCTGCACCGTCTAATAATACAAATATGTTTTGATTGCTTTCCTGGGGTGCATCTGTATGTAAGCTCCGTCTTCACATGTAAATAAGCATTTCTTTGCAAAATCAGCATTTTAGACGGTTAAGGTCATGGTGAAATACTTTTGACTGAGATCTGTTAAATCACAATTACTGTAGTTACTGTAACTTTAAGATCCTTTATTTAATTGGTTAAGCAAAATGACTAGGATGTTTTACTGTTTTTACTCCACTTCTATGTCTGCAATACGTCTCTGACATAATAGTCCTGACTATCTGAGCTGAATGGAGTGAAAGCAAAAAGTCATTTTGCTTGATGAAAAAAGTTTAAAGGATCTTTTTATTAAAAATAAACAAAAAATAAGTTACCGAGCAAGTGCCTTAAAAAGTCTGTTTAAAACTGTCTCGTTACGCCATGTCTACACTAGATCCGAATTGACGTCGCAACACATTAGAAAAGGTACACCAGTGTTTCCCATTCATTGATGAGACCATGGCCTATTCTATTTTGTTCCGCCACAGTCTTGAAACGAGTCAAAAAAATAATAATCTTTTTTTATAACGTTAAATTCTGCACCGTTGGTCGCCCTGTTGCCCTCTCTGTTGCCTCAGCGCACAAACACGTACCAGAACGCACTCGCTCGCGCTTCAGCTTCCGCGGTTGAAACACAGACGCGCGAACTGGGCAGGATTTGAGAGACACCGCCAAGCCACAGAATACAGCATCGCTTGCAGTTATTCACGAGTACAAACATGATTTTTCCAGAGTGCGACAGAGCAAACACATAGCATTGTGCGTTAGGATTATTATGTTCAGCTTCTGTATCATTTCCAGCTAAAATAGCAGTCGGCATTAGGGACTTTGGACAAACACAATTTCTGTCGTTTAAAATGAGCAGCGTGTCTACACAACGGAGCTGTTAGCATCACGCCCACCCATAACATTTATAATGATGATCTTTCTGCGCTATATCCTCTAATATCCTTATTTAGCGCCAAAAGCACTTCGTTTAACCCTTTCCACATCGCTCCGATCGTGCTTCAAGCATGAAAAATGTTGTTGTCATGACATAAAATTGCTCATATCAGATACATGTTAGTAATATATATTTTGGATTTCTAGTAATAGTAATAATTAGTTTATTGCTTTATCTAACAAACGTTATAAATGATTTTACATGTTATTACCACTGGTTCTAACTTAACTATTTTCAGAATCTAAACGGCATATTTTTGCCTAGGTAAGAAATTAATTAGTTCAACGTTTAAACACTTTTTTGCATAATTTTTTGATGGCTCTATTTGTGAATTCCCATTTCACCGTTTGCAATATTATCACCATTTATATCTATGGAGCAAACGATTAAATTACTACTAAAGCTCTTGTATTCTTTATAGATTGAGTCACATAATTTTGCTCTTAAAACGCACCAGATTGCAGCATTTACCTTTAAAATATGCAAATTTACCACATAGACCACATAGTCTCCCTAAATTCTGTGGGAAACACTGGTACACTCTCAAACATAAAGGTGCTTAAAAGATTATTCACAGGGATGCCATAAAAGAACCATATTTGGTTCTACAAAGAACCATTTAGTCAAAGGTTATTTAAAGAACCATCTCTTTCTTACCTTTTTATAATTGAAGAACCCTTTTTCATCAAGGAGAACCTTTTGTGTAACAGAAAGGTTCTTTGGATGATAATGGTTCTTTATGAAACCATTGAAATGAAATAGTTTCTTCTACGGCATCGTAAAGCCATAAATCCATTAAAAAATCTTCCCACACTGGATGTGAAAAAGCGAATGTTCGACACAATAATGCCTTAGAAAAAATTGATTTCTATGAAGCGAATCACACTGTGCATGGTTATTTGCACCTTAAAAAAACAAAGAAACATGTTTTTTTTCATCCACTGTGCCAAATTTTCCCCAGGTCTATCAATGGGATTTTCCCAGACCCTCAAAACAATGACACGGTGGCGCTTAAGCACCGAAAACTCAAAATCCCTTCTTCATAGCAGTAAAAACCGTTTGGCTGCTGAACCACTGAATAGTGAGTGCGCCACCAAGTGCAGGTGTGAATTGCTAAAGGCGAACATTCGTTTTGTCTTTAATAGGAAAACTAATTTGGTCTGACATTTGCTTAAATTAACCTTAAAGTGCCCACGCCAGCTTTGACAAAGATACACGTCAAGTTACGATAGATTGTATATTACACGTTTTCTCAAATTTTGCGCAGTAAGCTTATAATGACTTATCATTTGAGCTGTCGGATAACATTTTGTGGAAATAGACTGATGTCATTTAACATCAACACATGTGAAGAAATTATGTAAAGTAGCCTGTAATGTTGTGTTTACAAGACAAAGATGTAGATGTAGATATAGAGGCCAAAGTTACAGATTACAGCGGACTGATTACCAGGGTTGCCAAGTCTATGGTTTTCCCGCAGAATTGGTTTGATTTTAAACTGTTGTTGCAGGTTGCTTTTTATTCCGTGAGTGGAAGCATTTTGTTGTATAAAACTATTATATAAAAGTACTATCCTGATCTCTGCTGTGATCACCACCGACCCGATGCTTATGACCAAACCACAGCCAATTCAACACCACCCTTGCACATGTGACATACTGTATCTTAAATTAGGGCTTTAATCTCAAAGTAGCATATTGATGTCTAATAATATTACGCCATTGTCTTCAAACCATTTTCTCTGTTTCATCAAATTCTTGGGGGACATTTCAACACGGGAAACTTTAATTGTGTTTTGATCCCGCACGTCAAGAGGACTGAATGCAAAGATGCCCCTATAGAGACGAGGCTATTTCTGAAACAAATAGCTCCGAATGAAAGGGTGCCACTGGAAGTCATTTTGGTGTAAAGGGGAAAGAGATTGCAAGCCTTTTCTTCCCAAGAGTCCTCTTTTGTCCACGGCGAGAGGGGGTCTTTTAAAGAATGGCTGCTTGGATCGCTTCAGGGTTGTCAGGCCGTTGCGGACAGTGCTGGATATTACACGCTATGTCTCTCACATGACTGAGCGCAAACCGCGACCGGAGAGATCAACCTTTGTTGCCGCCAAGACTTTAATGCATCCTGCCCTTCAGTGCCAACGCTGGTGAAAGGGCCGACACTAAAAAAAGCCCCCAGACAGGTCAAGATGGACACAACTCGAGTTGTGATCTCTAACCCCCAGAGTTTCTTTCCTACTGTAAAGAAATTCTGTCAGCAAACATATAACATCACTAAAAGTGTCCATTTCATCAAATGGTAACTGAACAGCAAGACATTTGTCAGTCAACATACGTAGGCTATATGCCATGTCGAAAATGACTGTATGCCACGTTCAAGAAATAGTGCTATTTGTGTCTCATTACTATTTAAATATATGCTTCTGTGGTTGAACATTACAAAATGTATCTAAAGGTAAAGGTTAAATGTATCTAAATGGCTGTTAAGGCAGCTGGCAAACACTTCTCCAAATGACCCAAACAGGGCTTGCAACACTGTGAGAACAGACTCACATTTTGTCAGAAGATAAAAACGTGCGTGCATAACATTTTCATTTCAGCTATATGAATGTGATTTAACTGTATTAATAGTAAATAGAAATCTTTCTGTACAACAGCGGCACATCATAGTAAAAACAAATGGGCTAAACAGCGTTATCATGAGGCTGAGGGTGAATTGAGAGCAGCTGTGCCCTTTAATACAGTAGATGGGTTTAGATGACATGTCACTTCCGGGCCTCACGCACGACTCCCCGCTGCCGTCAGGGGCTCTGAGAGGACCGCCGGTGGTTTCGCTCAGTAAAAACCCTCTCAGATGTCACGTCTCCAGGTCTGCTGTGCCCGATCCACCGCTGCGCGTCCTCCGGGGACCCATTACGTGCTGACGGTGCATATTGATCTAGCGCAGAGGATGTCACCTTTGCTTTGCAGATTTGGCTGCATGAGAGGACGCTTGCAGTGGGCCGGTGTGTGTGGGCGACTTTATGTCGTTCCGGTTTGCTGGAAAAATCGTTTCTGCTTTGACGTGCGGAAAGCATTTAAAATGAAAGCATTTTTTAATACAAGAAAATAAGAACAGATTAACAAAAAAAGATATACCCCATCACTTTTTTTTGGTTCGAAAACATTTCCTGTAAATCCAACATAATGAAGCATTCTTATGAGCTTGTTTATTTTTAACCATAGTGCGCATTAGTGGTCTCTACTGAAGTATTGTTAACAAGAAACAAGCTCACTAATGACTCATTCTTGTGCAGTATATTGCCTGTTATTTCAAAGATAGAAAGCGAACGAGTATGCAGTTTTCCATAACAAACATTTCAAACCGCAGTGTGCTACATTGCCGTCTGTTGTCACATGCGTGTGAGCGGTGCATTTATCATCGCGGGGAAAAAACGATTACTTTGCTTTTTAGTCCTTGCATGATAAATATCTCAACCTTTGGCAGTCGAAGCAGAGATGTTAAAAACGTGACTGATATTACGACTCCGGTCAACGGAAGCTCACGTCGAGTGCATTGGTTTGTGGCATGTTGCACGTTTTGACAGGTGGAGTTACATTCAAACATCAGTGTTGGGTGTAACTAGTTACTAAGTAATTAGTTACTGTAATTGAAGTACTTTCCGTTGAAAAAGTAAAGTAAGGGATTACTCTATTTTTTTCTGTAATTTAATTACAGTCACTGTTGATGTAATTCAACTAAATACTTTATGTAATGTATATGTGTGCAATAGTGGAATTGACATCAAAATCCATGCTTTAATGTATAATTCTCACATTTTTAATACTTAAAAAGAGTACTTTATGTATGAATTAAGAGTCGTTCATGTCTATACTTGAATCACTTAAGTTATCAAGGTTGATGTAGGATATAGAAAGTAATTAGTAATAAGTAATTAAATACTTTCTGGAAAGAGTAATTTGTACAGTAATCTAACTGAATATGTAATAAGAAACTATTAATAAGTTCCTTTTTGTGTAACTTACCCAACACTGGCAAACATACATTCTATTGTACAGTATATACTGCAGAAATAATAAGAGAGTTGTATAAAATTATTTCCAATACAGCTAAAACTATTAACTAATACAATTATTACTAATACTAGCACACATTACTTTTTAAAATGTATAGCAACTCACTACAAGTCACATAAACCCCGCCCTCTCCACGTAAACTAATGGGAATCGCGTCAAACTAAAAACTACAATTGAACTTCAAATATACTTTCGCCAAATATGGTTTGTCTTATCACAGCGATGTACATAGGGTTTGTTTCTCTAATAAGTTTGGTTTTAGTTGAATGGGCGGGATATTAATACCACGGCTCCACCTCGCTTTTTTATTTTGTATTGCCACAGACACAATACAACAATGCTACATCATTTGCAAAAAAATAACTATTTTCAGACTGGTTTCTAAAACACTCTGCCAGTTTGCTATTAGTCGCCAAACAGATAAGTTCTGCCTCGAACTCTCAAATGTATAGGACACTTTTATATTCATCTCGAAATACTACAATTTTGAGACGTTCCATTAAAGGAATAGTTCGCCCACAAGGACATTTTTGTAATCATTTGGACTTTCTTTGCAGCTGAGTGCATTCAACACAATGGTAGTACAATATTGAGGTAAAAGAAAAGAAAGACAGGGCATTTAAAGGAAATTCTCCCCTGATGTGATGTATTGATTCAGAAGAATTCAGTCTCTAATGTCAGAAGTGCTGACTGTTTGTCAAAGTCCTCTCAACTGTGTGCTCTCACAGCATGTAAACATGTCAGAACACGCATACATCACAGCCATAAAAACACATTCAAGATGGAGTCAAAACCAGATTTTCAAAGATTTTATTCATGTGCCAGTGTATTCATCATAAATGCAAAAAAAAAAATCTGTGATTTTTTTAATTATTGCATGTTACACAGAAAAACAGTTTATGAGAAAGATTGCTAGTAATCATTTTAAAGTGTTTTAAAATATGGTTTCTATGCATTGCATTTAAAAATGAACTATTTACAAAAGAGAGATTATGAAGACGTAAGTCTAGCAGCCACTAAACTGTGGACGATAAACGTTAGTAACTAAGCTTTCATGCGGATGTAAACCGCTTGGGGATCGAAACCTCCTTAACGCTACGTCATTCTTAAGTTATACCTTATGAGGGGTAGTGATATATTCTTAAGAACGTCAAAGTCATACGAAGGTTTCAGGAAACCCAGCCTTGATCTTTACATTACATCCATCATTCTTATATATGATAAAAACAGCAGATGACATTCTTGTCACGGAAACACCAAGCTCCGCCCCACTGCCACGTTTACAATCACCCGATCCCTAAACCTGTGCGCCTGATCATCGTCCCCAATCACCGCACTCTCACAAGCCAAAAGATTTATAAGCCCCCCTGTCCTTCGCCAGCCAGAGACATCGAGTTCCCCAGAACCAGCAACCGAGCCGATACAAGTAGACAATACTCAATTACCCATGGAAGAACGTCAACGTCAGCTGACCCAGAGTCTGTGTATCTACTGTGGTTCCCCGGGAGATTTTCGTCGAAATTTTCCCATTCGACCTCCACATCCTACGGTGAGTGTGGTTAACTCTTCTTCTATCAATGTGTATCCGCTCACCACTGTTGTGACACTCTCACTACCTCTGACCAATGTGTTTCAGTGGATGCCCTCCTCGACTCTGGGTCAGCCGGCAATTTCATCTCCGCAAACTTCTGCTAGCAGCTCCAGCTTACTAAGAAACTCAATGACGTCTCCTACAAAGTACAATCAATCACGGGAAAATCCCTATGCCGGGGACAAGTTCGCCATTAGACTCCAAATCAGCTATCTCCATGTGGAAGAAATCCGTTTGGTGGTTCTGGAGGGTTCCACCGCGGACATAATCCTAGGGCGATCGTGGGTCATCCAGAACGATCCTGTTCTCTCTTGGAAAACTAGGGAAGTCTTGAGGTGGGGTAAAAGATGTTTACCGCACTGTTTCTCATATCTCCCTCGACCTCGTCAACCTGCTCCTACGATCTCCATCCTAACCACCTCCATTGAAAGTCCCCGCAGATCAACTATCAGAACAAATCCCAGCAGAATAAACCCCCTCCGATGATGTCTTCTGTCCCCAAAAATCCTTGAGACTTCCACCTCATAGACCATGGGACTGTGCCATAGACCTCATCCCCAATGCACCAGTGCCCAGAGGAAAGATCTACTCCCTAGCCATACCAGAGCAGAAGGCCATGGAAGATTACATCTCGGAGGCGCTCCAACAAGGATACATATGTCCATTAGTGCCCCCTGCTGCTTCGAGTTTTTTCTTTGTGGCTAAAAAGGACGGAGGCTTTCAATAACATACCATTAAATACAGTTATCCCCTTCCTCTCCTCCCTACAGCCCTAGAACAACTTCGCGGAGCCTGGATCTTGTCAAAGCTCGACCTCTGCAGTGCCTATAATTTGATCCGTATACGTGAGGGGGACGAATGGAAGACGGCCTTCATTACTCCTACGGGTCACTATGAGTACCTTGTCATGCCATATGACAAGGTAAGCCCTGGAAACGGCAGAAGCACTATTCAATCATGTGTTCCTTAACTTCGGCATTCGAGAGGATATATTTTCCGACCGAGGAAAATTTAAAAAAAAGTTCATTTCCCGAGTCTAGAAAGCCTTCTTCTAACTCCGAGGTGTGACCATAAGTCTGACCTCAGGGTATCATCCGCAGAGCAACGGTCAAACAGAGAGGACAATTCAAGAGATTGGTCACTACCTCAGTACCTTCTGCCATAACCACCAGAACTCCTGGAACCGGTTCCCTGCCTGGTCATTGTCTTCCACGTCTCCACCAACTCCTGGTAAACTCTACCAGTCATCTGCCACCGCATTATCGGAAGTTCCATAGACTGTCTCACAGATATATCTTGTTCATTATTCCATCTTGCCAATACATACTTGTCTGGCTTTTAACCCCTTGTGTTCCGAGTCTCTATACCGTTACAATGCTGATAATGAAATATAATTAAACAGGTGTTTGAATCATATTACACTGTGAGTCATGGTGCTGTAAGTATAATTTGAAGAGGAGTAATTCTGTAAACGAGGTTTATGGCTGTCTAATAGAGATTTGTTAATTTCCAGCACAGTAATGCTGTTCGTTTACAGACTAACATGCCAACAGACAGAACACTGTAAGTATTGTACTTCAAAAAAAGAGTATTATGTATCATAATTATGATTTCTAATCTTTTTATCTAGGCCAATATGAATTATACAGTGCCAAAAGTTTGATGAACACCTTCATGACCGACTCTTTGTTGGTGGACAATCTGTCAGTGACATTTCGCACGACATTGTGAAATAAAGTATTCTAGCTTTGTTAAATCATTTGGCAAAGCCTTTAGCTGCTTTGGACCGACGCAATACAGCTTTAACCTCCTGTGCTGACCAAAAAACATTTCCTTCAGCTTTCCATGTCATTGGTAATGTGTAATACTGTCCTGTACATGCACACACCCTTTTTGAGAGAAAGTCTACTCCAATTACAGAGCTGAGCCTCTTATAGACAATGTGACCAGAGGCCAGTGAATACAATGAACAGTAAGAATACTATAGTATTTTCATTTAGTTTGGAAACGTTTAATTACCAACATTTACAGTCATGTGTTAGACCGAAATGTACGGAGCCCCTTCAGGGACTTGGTGGTGGAAAAAATATGAGAGCGAATTTTTTTTTCTTTTAACTTTGCGTTATCTCATAAAACTTTTGCATTCTGAGAAACATTGAGTTCCCTCGCAAAGCCTTTGCATTCTCTCACAAACATATTTGCGTTATCTTGCAAAACATTCTGTGATTTCGGACAAAAACGTCTTGTTGTCCTGCTCCGTGCATTAACAATGAAGCGGTTCATAGTAGATACCCGGACCAAGAACCCGTGAGCTAAACGTTATTACAACATAAATAACACATTATTCCTTAGGCAAGGATCTACAACCTAGTCTTCCTCAAAACGAGAATATAAATTGAGCTCTATATGAGCAGGCGACATGGACAAGTCCAAAGGGTCTGTCTGCAAACTGACTGCAAACCCGAAAAGCGTTACTGCAAAAATAGTCATTAATTACTTCAATGTTACACACTGTAGTGTCACCAAATTCAGTTTACACATCTCCTGCTGAATTTAAACTGGTTTTAGTTATACTAAAGTATGTAGCACTGAAGTTAATTACAATTTTTAGTAGCCTTATGATCTTCGGGTTTGCACTTTGCAGATGATCCCTTCGGTCTTGTCTCAGCCGCCTGAGATCAATACAAGGCTCGATTTGTGAAAATTAAGTTGTAGCTCATTGTTTACGTTACAATAAATGAGTTTTGCGAGATAACGCAAAAGCTTTAAAATATATTTTTCTCTTTCTTCTTATATTTTTTCAACCGCCACATTCCTAAAGGGGCTCCTTAGAAATGCAACTAGAATAGACCTTTCGGGGATATTTTTAATAGAATTTCAATAAATGATGACACCTTTTTACACAATTTTTACATGGACTATTTAAAGTCAATATTTCACTTTAATAATCCTAGTTGGTCTGCTCTGGTAGATTACCCACCAACAAAATATATTGTATGTCCATTTTATTATGTAAGTGCAATGCATACAAAAATGTAAAGTGCTGCTCCAAACAACACTGCATAAAGGCAATTTCTTTCTCTTTGCTGCTAAATCAACAAGAAATAAACAAAGAGTGGAGCTGAGTGGAGGTGCGACTAAATGACATGAAGAACTGCACACCTGCTAATATGAAGCAGTAGTCCAGAGAAATTCATTGTGTGTGTGTGCGTCAGGACAGAAGTTGCCAAGCATCTGTTTTACTGCATGCTGCAATAAGGTGATCTAAGAAAATAGAGCTTACAAAAGCATACATGTAAATACTAAAAATGGCTTCCCCACAAGCAATATGTTGAGAATCAAGGAAATATATGCAGTACTGTACATCTGCTCATACTAAATTACATTCAAGCAGGAATTACAGATTCATTTTAGAACCCCATTATTTCAAAATTAACGTTTTGTAGTTAACAAAAATCAGGATCTAAGTGTCAGGAATGATGATTTTCTACTACAAATTGTAAGCCTTGTATGGTCATCCAATGTTCGTAGGTTTTAAAACAATGCAGCCATAAGGATTTATACATACCAAAAGTTAAATTTGTTATCGCAATGACAAGCAACATAAATACCATATAGACATCATTTTGTAAAAATGTAATCGGGAAGAAAAATCTATAATTATACTATCCGAAAACAATTAATCCAATTTTTTTTAGTAAACACTGAGAACAGGTCCCACAGACCTAGACATTGTATTCACTGCTGTATGCAACAAATATGACTATTCATTTAATTGAAAAGAATTATAAATATTTTTGCTAACACTTTATTTTACGGTGCCCTTGTTACACATGTTACATGTAGTAACAATAGTATTTACTATACATTATGCAAAATTACATGTAACCACCTAAACCGCACCCTAATCCAAACCCTAACCCTATAGTAAGTACATGTAGTTAATTATTATTACTCAGTACTTAAATGTATAATTACACTGTAACACGGGCACTGTAAAATAAAGTGTGATCATATTTTTTCTATATATTTTGGGGGGTGTTCTGGGGGGTTCCGAGTGGTTGCTAACGCGTTTCTAGGTGGTTTCTAGTTTCCTGTGGGTGGTATTTACTTTAGTGCAGGGATCTCCAATCTGCTCAAAACACCCCTGTCTGTCATGTTTAACTCGCTTAGAAGGTTCAGGTGTGTTTGATTGGGGTTGGAGCTGAAATCTGCAGGTGAACCCCGATCTAGGGTGTTATTGCTCAAATATTTCTTAAGCTGTTGTGTTCAGTGTTGTGTAGGATAAAAAGTATTTTATTACCAATTACTTTCTATATCCTATATCGACCGTGATTAGTTAAGTGGTTCAAGGATAGACATGAAAGGGCTCTTTTGATTCATTCAAATAAATCATATAAAACTACATAAAGTAGTATTATTAACGGACCAACGTATTCCAAATGTGAGAATTATACATTAAGGCCTGGATTTTAAAATTAGACTTTGAATTGTTACAGTATGTAAGTTCACACACATACAGTAAATCAAACAAAGTATTTAGTTTAATTACATCAGAAGTAACTGTAAGAGTAATCCCTTACTTTACTTTTTCAATTGAAAAGTAATTAAATTACAGTAACCAAATACTTAGTAACTAGTTGCACCCAACACTGGTTGTGTTGTTGTCAAATGACTTTGATGCTGCTTTTTCTGAGCAATTCCATAGAGTGTTGCTAAAGTATGAGGTTGGTATTCGAGTGCTCAATTAAAAGAGTCCAGCCTCAAGTCTCAACCATATTCTGGGGCAGGCTGCACCAACTGGTGTAAGCCCTACCTAACTATGTTCAGACTTGTGATAAATATTTACACCTATCTTAAACTACGACGAGGTGCAGCTAGGCCGATGCATGTCCTTGCGGGCACATTCTACTGCATTGAGAGTTGAGATGACATTAGTGACATTCTTACATATATTGCCTCCAACGATGAAATATGCTGAGGAAAACACATTGATGGCTGTCAATGAAGCACCACTCCTCCATTCCTGTGTGTTTCATGTATAAGTGTGGTGATAATTCTTTGATTAATTCTGAAAATGAAATGAAACCTTCATCTCAACTTTATACTGTATTATTTTCTTTCCAAGTAACAAGTAAAGCAGACTTAGCGTACAATTTATGTCCAGCCAGTCTTTCGACCAGGTGTATGTCCAGTAGGTGCAACCGCACCCCTGATTTTTATGGATGCCCGCTGTAACGAAAGAATGGGAATATCGTCTGTCTGATTGCAGCATTGCAGTCAAAGTTTAGCAGGGTCTGTTCAAATAACCAACCCCGAGTATAAGCAGTAGTTAAAAATAAACCTGGCATATAAGATTCCACAAGGCACTTTCTAAATGTGAACAAAAAGTGAATTTCCACTCACTTCAGATACCAAATTACCACCGTCCCCCACCCCCCCCCCCCATTCTACCCGACACCCCCGCAATCCCTGAGCTCATTATTAACACCGTAGACTTCCACAAGCACAAAATGCAAGAGGCGAGAGCGCAGAGATAAAGATAAAGAGATAAAGATCCCAAACGCAAAGCAGTTGACCTCATCCACGGCACGTTCATTTCATGTGACAGGCGATCCATCACCACAGGCAACACTTCTGTCTGTCATAACCCAGCTGTGGGTTCGTGGACGTCCGGCACGTGTGCGTTAGGATGACGCATCAGAACGCAACATGCGCTAAACCGATCCCCTACAGAAACAATCACACACCCACACGCGGCGTAATGAGCAAACCTCCCCGCCGCCTGACACGATGAAGGATGATGCCAATCAGCAGCGACGGTCAATTTATGAGTCAGATTTACAGCTTAAGCTGCATTATCGCAGCACTTGTGTTTACGGCGACTGCGGCATACAGTAACGGCTAATAGGCAAACATATGAAAATGGATACTAAAAACGCAAATAAAGCAATACAGCTGTGATTAGACAAAAGGTCAAGGAGTTTGCGTATCCTGAAATGGATTAAAACAGTCTTTACAAAAATGTTTATTTACTACAAAAAAAAACTGATTGATTATCTATAGGTGTATCAAATATCTTTGTATTTTTTTAACTTGTAGTAATATGTATCATATGACAACTTCCAGCTACAAAACTACGACATGACAATCGCAACACAAATGTGTGCCCTAACATCGGTACGGATAACACCCCCTGCGTTCTTACCTAGCGCATCCACCGTTTCCAAAAAAACTCACTTGTCGCAGTGAAGATACTGCTCTGGAGGTCATTGCCATTCGTCCCCTGAGGTTATTTTTCCCTGCTCCACGTCAGAAATCTCTCTCCGCAGAACAAACTTTACCCTGCCTGACGCACTCTGAAACGTTGTATGTCTGCCTCAACAGTGCTCAACCGCAACAAAATCTGTCAGCGCTCAGGCGTATCTAAGGGCACCCATGCAAGAGAGGTTTGACATAATCCCATTCAACTGTAACAGGAGCTTCCAAAGTTGAAAAAAAAACAGCGGCAACACTGGTCAAGCGATCCATTGGCTCGTGTGCCCTGTGTAAGAGGCTGGATGAAACCTAATGCGCGGAGGGAAGGAATCCCCACCTGCCAACTCTTCAAGGACAGAGACGCAGGACAGCACAGCTGCTCCTCAACACGCGTTCCTGCACGGCACATCCAGGATGGCTGCCGCAAACATGCATATAGGGTAAAAGGATGCAGCAATAGGTACAGTCTTACTTACCGAGGCAGGCGATTGTGTCAAATCCACAATGCTGTGAGTCACAGAGTGCTGTAATTACCCTTAAGCATCTGTACAGAGAGAGCTTGACTCGACTACATTACTACTGCACACACACAAGCTGCCTGAACCGTACTAGACAACAGAGTAGGGGAGAGAGTTAGAAAGAGAAAGAGAGAGAAGGAGGGGGAGAGAGAGAGAGAGAGAGAGTGAGTGAAAGAGAGAGAAAGAGGGGGGTGAACCTTGCAAAACACAGAGATGATATATAGACAGATAGACAGACAGACAGACAGACAGACGGACGGACGGACGTACAGACAGACAGACCGACAGACAGATATTTATAAAAAGACAGACAGAAATATAGCCAGAAAGACATTAAGATAGATACACAGATACTGTAGATACTGTATATAGATAAACTGACAGACAGACAGATGGATAGACATTGAGATGGATGTTGGCAGACAGACTGTTACAGATAAATAGACAGATATATAGACAGACAGAAATATAGACAGCAAGACGTTGAGATATATGTTGGTAGACAGACATATACTGTATCTGTCTATCTATCTTTCTGTCTGTCTGTCTGTCTGTCTGTCTGTTTATCTATATACAGTATCTATGGATAGATGGATGGATGGATTGATAGATCAACAGACAGTTAGACAGACAGATACTGTATATAGATAAACAGATAGATGGATACACAGAAAGACAGACAGACAGATACTGTATTAAGATAAACAGACAGACGGATACACATACAGACAGACAGATACTGTTTATAGAAAAACAGACAGACGGATACACAGACAGACAGATACTGTATAAAGATAAACAGAAAGACGGATACACAGACAGACAGACTGTTGCAGATATATAGACAGATAGACAGACAGAAATATAGACAGCAATACATCGAGATATATGTTGGTAGACAGACATATACTGTATCTGTCTGTCTGTCTGTTTATCTACATATATACAGTATCTATGGATACGATAGATCAACAGACTGTATATAGATAAACAGACAGACAGATACACAGACAGACAGTACAGTATATAGATAAACAGACAGACAGATAAACAGACAGACAGATACACAGACAGACAGACAGACAGACACAGTATATAGATAAACAGAAAGACAGATACACAGACAGACAGACAGATACAGTGTATAGATAAACAGACAGACAGATACACAGACAGACAGATACAGTATATAGATAAACAGACAGACAGATAAACAGACAGACAGATACACAGACAGACAGACAGACACAGTACAGACAGATAAACAGACAGACAGATACAGACAGACAGACAGACAGACAGACAGACAGACAGACAGACAGACAGACAGACAGACAGACAGACAGACAGATACTGTATATAGATAAACAGAGAGACAGATAAACAGACAGACAGACAGATACAGTATATAGATTAACAGACAGACAGATACACAGACAGACAGACACATATATAGATAAACAGAAAGACAGATACACAGACAGACAGACAGACAGATACAGTATATAGATAAACAGACAGACAGATAAACAGACAGACAGACAGACAGATACAGTATATAGATAAACAGACAGACAGATAAACAGACAGACAGACAGACAGATACTGTATATAGATAAACAGAGAGACAGACAGACAGACAGACAGACAGACAGATAATACCAGACAGACAGATAAACAGACAGACAGATACACAGACAGACAGACAGACAGACAGACACAGTATATAGATAAACAGAAAGACAGATACACAGACAGACAGACAGATACAGTATATAGATAAACAGACAGACAGATACAGACAGACAGACAGACAGATACAGTATATAGATAAACAGACAGACAGATAAACAGACAGACAGATACACAGACAGACACAGACAGACAGACAGACAGACACAGTATATAGATAAACAGAAAGACAGATACACAGACAGACAGACAGATACAGTATATAGATAAACAGACAGACAGATAAACAGACAGACAGATACAGATAGATAACAGACAGACAGATACAGTACACAGACAGACAGACACAGTATATAGATAAACAGATACAGACAGATACAGTGATAACAGACAGACAGAGACAGATACACATAAACAGAAAGACAGATACACAGACAGACAGACAGACAGATACAGTACAGACAGACAGATAAACAGACAGACAGACAGACAGATATGATACACAGACAGACAGATACAGTATATAGATAAACAGACAGACAGATAAACAGACAGATACACAGACAGATACACAGACAGATACTGTATATAGATAAACAGAGAGACAGATACAGAGACCAACAGAGACAGGCAGGCAGATATAAAGACAGAAGGACATTGAGATACTGTATTTAGAAAGAGAAAGCTCTGCAGGTACAGGTACATGCAGAATATTTCAGAGACGCTATATCTTAATTAAACTGAATGTGCTGGAACAGTATCAGGAAAAGACAACACAACAGAAGGAGAGTAAACACAACGAGAGAGAGAGAGAGAGAGAGAGAGAGAGAGAGAGAGAGAGAGAGAGAGAGAGAGAGACAGAGCGCAGAACCAGAGAGAGGACAAGAAACAACAAGGGAACAGATTCAAACCATGAGCCAAAAAGCTTCATGTGTCCATGGGCTAACCACTAGGCCACAGGTCCAACAACTTCAGCCAACGTTTGAAAGAATGGTGCAACCAAAAATGGCGGGTGCAACCGAATAGGATTCTTAAAGGGGTCATATGGCGTCATACGGTGTTTTTCTGTGTCTGTGGTGTTGTATAAGTTGCCCATGCATGTATTAGACCCGTAAAATTCCAAAAATGAAAGTGTGGAAACAAAAGATGCATTTTATCTAAAAGTGAATGCTCACCCAGACCTGCCTGAAACACCTCAGGTAACCACACCCACAAAAATCTTCGTCAGTTGGTGGTCTGATTTGACTAAGACCTCCCAAATGTATACGCGAGTAAGGTGGTGTACCTGTCAGCACAATTGCTCTGGAACCTTTTCAATGCTTTGGCAATATTGTAAGAACACGCAACCATGCCAATAAAGTACCTTGAAATTGAAAATTGAGAGAGAGAGAGATAATTCGTTATTCTCTCTCGGCCCATGATTCATTGTGCTCCCTCACTCTCTCTTTGGTCATATAAGAAAGACTCCACACCCCTTTATACAGCTGAACAGCTGGAGAGACGGGGGATTTCAAGGACATGCAGTCTTTTCTGACTTAAACCTACTAGTTAACCCTTACTAAACAGATAAACCAGTCCAAAAACACTTCCTCAGCTAAGACAACTCTCTGATGTCTCATAAACCAACAACATGCTCCAAATGTCACTCACACATACACACGCACGCAGGTGTTTTGGAACATTGGACAGGAATACACACGTGCAGTACAGTAATGCATCATCACCCACGCAACACTCCCAATGAGCCAATCCTGCTGCATTATTAACACCTGTCTTATATAACTGTAAACAACCAAGACGTCAGACAAGCATTCCTTCTATTTATGAATTACTGCAAGATATTAATCATAACCACCTGTTTTAGTATCACACTTAAATAAAATATGAACACAACAAATAATACGATTTAAAGTTTTGAAAATTAAGTTAAAATAAATAAATCTTTTTTTGGTGCATAAGCAAATAATTTGTGATAAGACGACATGAAAAATATATCACTCAAAACGTAAAACTTTTGATTGATTGTCAAAAATCTAAACATTGTGACTTCAGTAAATGACTAAAGTAAATGTATCTTGTTTTGTCAGTGATCAGGTCTTTTCACTTATAAGACAACATCAAAAATACTAAATAAGTATTTGTGTTACCTTAAAACATTTCACAATGTATGGTTGAAGGGATACTTCACGCAAAAATGTTAATTCTGTCATCATTTACGCACCTTCGAGTTGTTCCAAATATATATAAATGTCAGAGAAAGATATTTGGAAGAATGCTTATAACCAGACAGATGTTGCCCCCCATTGACTCCCATGGTATAAAAATACAGTGGTAGTCAAAAGTGCCCCAGAACTATTTGCTGTCCTACATTCTTCAATATATCTTCTTTTGTGTTCACAAAAAAATGATAAAGTGATTTTTCCTACTATGGGGGCAAGATCTGTTTGGTTATGAGCATTCTTCCAAATATCTTTCTCTCTGTTCATCAGAACAAAGACATTTATACAGATTTGGAACAACTCGAAGGTGAGTAAATGATGACAGAATTCTCATTTTTGGGTGAAGTATCCCTTTAAAACCATACAAGGTGAAATGTTTAAAGGTAACACAAATCCCATTTAAGATAATCATATCAATATTCAGAAAGCAATACTGTACAACAACATACATGAATGCATTGTGACTTTATGACCCTTTGTCACGTCTGGGGGATCAGCAGAAGTGTGTGGGATGAGCGTGAGGGGGTTTAAGAGGCTTCTAGTGCAGGACAGATGGAGTGTGGGTCTGTGTATTGAGACGGCCCCCGCATATCAATGCTGCACTATAGGGCTGCAGTGCACCAAAACCCCAGCAACCCAGACACTACAACCACATTTACAGTACACTCACCTCAATGAAACCAAACTGTGTGTTTAGCAGAACCAGAGAGAGGACAAGAAACAACAAGAGAACAGATTCAAACCATGAGCCAAAAAGATTAATGTGTCCATGGGCTAACCACTAGGCCACAGGTCCAACAACTTCAGCCGACGTTTGAAAGAATGGTGCAACCAAAAATGGTTGGTGCAACCGAATAGAATTCTTTAAGGGGTCATATGGCACGAACACATGTTTTTCTGTGTCTTTGGTGTGTTATAAGTTGCCCATGCATGTATTAGACACGTAAAATTGCTAAAAAGTGTGGCAACAAAAGATGCACTTTATCTAAAAGCGAATGCTCACCCAGACCTGCCTGAAACCCCTCAGGTAACCACACCCCCAAAAATCTACGTCAGTTCGTGGTATGATTTGACTAAGACCACCCAAATGTAAACGCAAGTAAGGTGGTGTACCTGTCAGTAGAATTGCTTTGGAACCTGATGTTCCAAATATGGTAAGAGGCGTTACATTTCCCTCACATGCTTGCAGTATTCCACCAATCACTACGCACTGGTTAACTGGCCAATCAAAGCACACCTCGCACAGAGCAAAGAGGAGATACAAACATGCACGGTGTGTGGAAAATACAGCTTAAATCGGGGTATACACATTACATTACATCTAAAACAAACCATAATATTCGTTTTAGCCGTGTCATGCGACCCCTCTAATAAATCCACTAAATTAGATATAATAAAAGTTGACACAAAATGTGTCCTTGGGGATGAATGAATAACAAAACAAAAGTTTTAATTTTGAATAAACTATTTCTTTAAAAATGCTTGAATAGAGTTGCTTATCTACACTTATGTGTGGTGTTAAGAGAGTGTGTGTGTGTGCGCGACTGCGCATGCATGTGTTTGTTTAGTATATGTTCATATACTGTAACTGAGGTGAAATTATGTCATCAGCTCCACCCACTTCTTCACCCCAGTTCACCCCAACTGTCATCCTCATACACACAACCACACACGCACACAAACACCACCTCCACCCGCTGTGAGTCATCACCTTCTTTATCTCGCCCGCCAACAGATGCTTCTTAAAAAACATCAGCCTGCATTCACATCAGCAGCAGAGAGATCAGTCAGGTGATTATGTAAACTGAAGCTTTTTAATGGCCTGTCATTAGCATTAAATCATTTAGCTGTGTGACAGCACGATAGGAAAATAATTAAAAAGCCACTAATCCAAATTCTCTTTGTTCCGTGACCTCCAGCTTCAACAATGCCACATACATTCCATGTAAGAGACTATTAGAGGATGGTTGGAGTTTCTAATTTGCCCTGTAATGCTCCACGTGCATTTGGCCACATGTGAAGTGGTCACGGCTGTGTTCGGCCTGATGGTTGGCGGGGAAACACCGAATGCTCATTCCAAGGTCACTGACAAGCCAGATGTTCAAAAGCCAGATTGTAGCCAATGCTGTCAACCGCTATACACAAATCCACAGCGCTCAGAAAAAAGAATCATAATAATTGAGTTTGAATATTTAAGAACCCCACACTTGTGTGGTGTTACAAGTGGGATTGTCAATTCATAAAAAACTGCATAGGTAAACAACGTAGGGCTGTCAACGTTAACTCCTTAATGCATGCGATTCATTCTTTTCAGATTCAAATATTTTACGCAATTTACACAGCATTGGTTTATTTGGTCACCCTTTGTCTAAGTGTTACATTATATAATCACGCTGTTATTCATGTAAAGGCCTTTAAACCATTTAAGTGCGATTTGAAACAGTTGCTTTGACGCGTTCAGTGTAGATAGACAGCTTCTAGCAGTGGGACGCGGCACAACGGAACTCGAGGTATCAAGCACCAGTATCAAGTTCTCTTTCATGCTTGAATGAACAACAAACACAAGATTATGTCAGAAAGCCCATTTTGACGTGTTAAATACAATCCTTTTGGCGCTATTGGCTTGCCATACTCTCTCTCCGGTCTGCGTTGGTGTTTCCCGCCCTTTCGTCTCGTTGTTGCGTGTTAATTAGTTATGCCCCACACCTGTCCCCTATTGATTAATCTCCCTATTTTTGACCTTGTGTTTCTTGTCCTGTGCTGGTTCATTGTCTCCTGTGGTCTAGTCGTAGTCGATCGAAGTCGAAGTCGAAGTCGAAGTCGAAGTCGTAGTCGTAGTCGTAGTCGTAGTCGTAGTCGTAGTCGTAGTCGTAGTCGTAGTCGAAGTCGAAGTCGAAGTCGAAGTCGAAGTCGTAGTCGTAGTCGAAGTCGAAGTCGTAGTCGTAGTCGTAGTCGTAGTCGTAGTCGAAGTCGTGTCGTCGAGTCGTCGTGGTCGAGGTCGTGGTCGTAGTCGTAGTCGTAGTCGTAGTCGAAGTCGAGTAGTCGATGTCGTAGTCGAAGTCGAAGTCGAACTCTGTCCTCACCTAATGACAACTAATATCAGAATGTTTGCTTTCATTAATAAAATGATGCTGTTAAAGAAATCTGTTGTTTCTACATTAATTTGGAGATTATATGTGAAATTATTATAATATGTAAAAGTATATTTAAAAACATTCATGTTCTGTGTGATTAATCAGATGAATTGTTTTAATCGATTGACAGCACTAAAACAAAGCTAAATGTTTCATTATTAGATTTTTGTGTTGCCACTAATAGTGTAAATGTATAAATTGTTTTATGTTTCATAAATGGCAGCTGAGATGTAAATCTATGCTAATTTCACAAAATAATAGTGATTCATTTATGGTTGACATGACGTCATCAATCCCGCAACACTGCAGGAAACAAACAGGTCTGGAGAGTGAATGGACGGATGACATCATTAAGGTCCACGTGTTCGTTTGTTGTCCTACAAGTTTGAGACAATTGATTTTGTTGAAGTGCATTTGATTTTTATTTATGAAAGATACATGCAAGACTGAGTTGAGAGGGTTCCTGCCAACGTTTGGAAACAGTTGGGTGATTTCTCTGTCCACTTCTGGTGAAGTGATGTATGGATGTTCCCTTATTCCCTACGCCATTTGCAGTGCCCTTTGAACTGTTCGCTCCCTTCGGCTTGGAATCTCACTTAAGATGGTGGAATACCCTCTGAAGGCCACTTACGGCCAAATGCAACGCACCTTGTGCAGACCTGTGGCCCTCCAGGAACTGAGTTTGACACCCCTGGTGTAAAGTATGTATATCCCTGTTATATTACAATATCCATTCTGCTAACAAATTGTTTTGGTTCCCCATGTGAGGAATATGTACTGCAATCCTGCTCTGTTCATGCATGTTTCATTCCACCAACCCTAAATATGGCTATTGGGAAATATTGGATGGTAGTGGTTAAAATGTTAGGAAAATATTCTTGTTTAGGAAAAAATGTGCAGTGCAAAATTCATTTTCTTGTAGCTTAATTGGCTCATGTTTGCCAAATCTTGCTCATAACACTCAGACATTATTTGGAAGCTCAAAGTATCAATAATCAGACGTAGAGTTTTCTATAAAAAAATCCATTGAGCTCCTCATACTTACACTAATGCACTGAGACTCATCAGCACTAACCAATGCAGAACAGTTACTACATGCGGTCATGACCAAAAGCTATGAACCTTTCAAATGGAGGAAGCTCAACCGCGTCTCCAGAGTGCATTATATAATAACCAGAAACGACAGTGTTTTACTTGATTGGAAATCTCAAGATTGTTATCCTTCCCACCGCTGTCTCTGAAACAACCGCGCAAGTCCCGTACAGTATACGCTACAGTACATTTAGCGATACAAAGCATTTTAATTCTGTACATATAGAGGTCATGAAAACAAATGACACAAACATGAACGTGGGAAACACATGGACATTTGTAGGACAGCTTAAAAATGATACTCAATCTCTCTCTTAAGTAATTATAACTGAGGACAATCTACTGTGGAGACAGTTTTATTGCTCTCACAGGTTGCGTCAATGCGGGTCAGGGTTGTAAACACCAAAACGTTTCAGACAATCAACAATTTACTTTGGTGGCACTTGACCTTTAGCCATTTTAATTTGGAGTGGAGGGATACATCCTCTTCAAGGACTCCAGAGACGTGCCTGTAAATGGATGGGTTTATGTTACTCTCAAGGACGGTTTTAAAACGCCGCGTATGAAATACCCGCTGCCTCGATCTTTTCTGTAGATATCACACGAGACGCTTAAAGACAAGAAACGGGCCAGCACAATCAGAGACTCATTTCAAGAAACACATTTATTATTCAGTGTTATTAGTTTTATGCAGATGTAGATGAAAGATACTTGATGTCAAATTTTATCTGCGGCTGTGCAAAAGGCAATATTCTTCTAAAATGATTAAATATTATCGAGAGATTAAATGAAATATTTAAAGCAACACTTAAGAACTTTTGCTCAGGGCTCCCATATGTGGTTCATAAGCGCAATTTTACCAGTGTTACCAGTGTTAATGTATATTACCAGAAATAATGTCGTTGTGTAAGCTTTCCCGTGGGCAGCCCAATACACGTGAATTTGTTTACTAATCTGATGGAACCGGCGAATGCGGAAACATTGTTCGGAAACCATGTGGCACTCTTTGGTTGTGTGTACCGACCAGAACACAAAACTTACAGAGAGTGTGGTTGTAGCCGCTATGAGACTGCTCAGGTAGTATCATTTAAGAGACATTGTTTTAGGTTGAAAAAGTACAAAGTGTTGCTTTAAGCAACATCAGAAAAGCTGCACTGAATATCAGCATGGCAAGAAAAAATTATTAGTTAAATGTGAAAAATCTATTTCTTAGTGAATGTTTTTATTACCAATATATTGAATCATCTGTTTTTATTTCACTAAACTCCTAATGAATCCAGCCATCTATGCATGAGTTTTCTATTTTTATTGGTGCGTTATGAATGTGACAAAAAAGGACGCACGTTTTTGAGAGACAACATACTGTGTCGGATTTCTGTGAATTATAATGTACAAACCAAAAGCAATAATATTCATTTGCATGGAATCGCAGCTTTCAGGGAAGCAAAATGCTAAGTCATGCTAACAAATGAGCTAGCTCCGATTTATTATTCGAATTTCACAGCTCAAGTTACACATACAGTACAGTACAGTACAGCAGCCTCCGTAGCATAAAAAAGTCTAAGCAAGTTTTTATCAAATTTCTAACGTTCAGTTTATAAACATCCCAACTGTGGTTCATTCTGAATGTCAATCACATGACCTGGTCAGGAAGTAGATCATTTTTGACCATATAGGCTACAATGTGGACCGGACTTTATGCAAACCGTCAACCGTCTCATGTCAAGTCTTAGTTAATTATTTAAAATAGATAACACAACAATTTAGTGTGTAAAGCCTTGGAAAATGTGTCATATCATAGTGTGTTACATAATGTTATATCACTGCTTGTAACAGCAATAACATAATGCGTTGTATTTTTACATTTGACATCAGAAAAAATGCCTCTAATCACATTGCTAGCAGGTACAAAAGCTACATGTCCTCTGGGATTTCCAGGAAAGTCATAAGGCCGATTTACTGAACGCTTTCATTTAACAGCTTGACTAAAGTAATAGTCATCATGTGACAGGGTTATGAGGCCCAACACTTCCTTTATTCCAACATTAAACAATGCTTTGGCCGGCGTGGTCGCTTAAGAACCTGATGACTTGGCATCTATTTGAAAACAGCCAGTTGATACAGATGGACAGGTCATAAACTCCACTGAAATTACATAACAAATGACTTCTGGCTGAACTGGCAGTAGTTGTTCTCATACAGTATAATACAAATTAGACAAATAAATCTCAGACAGCCCTGGGGAAAAAAGACACTTGTCGTGTTCCCCAAAAACCAGCGTTGTTATAGTAATGAAAACCACCAAGATAACAATGCATTGTTTTACCGAATACTTTTAACATTAAAAGTCAGGACACCCTTCGTCCACCCTTTAGCGTCATCTAACTAATGTAAACCCACAGCTCGTCTGTGTGAAATGAAAACTTCAGTACGACTATCCCATCGCCCCCTGACACGGTCATCTAGCCAATGAATTTCTATTCATAATGCCATTTCTGCCTTCATGAAAACAGTAAATCCCAGCTAATCTCTCCATACCCCTGGGCTCGGGATTAGCACGCTGTATTAGAGCTAGGTGGACATGTTGTACTTCAATTTCATTTGGCTTTTAATTCATCAAGCAAACACAGCAAATAACAAACGTGGGACTGCGTAGTGATAACAATTGAAGGTATTGTTTTAATTCCACATTTGAATTAAATCAACGAGCGACTTAAACGTTAGAAAGAATTAAATGTGAGTTTTATCCACATCTCAGCAAGCTATATGCATGTGCATGTGCTGGGTTACCATGGAGGGTGTCGAAACAGATTATGAATATGGTTTAACCTTTAGCACAGTAAAGGCGTTGAGAGGAAAACACAACACTGCGTTCAGCTTCAACAGTTTTAAATAGAGTAAGATCAAGTAAAAATGCTAATGTTCCACACAAGCACATAAATACAGCAGAAAATAAATTGGTGATCAACAAGAAAAAAGGACGTTTGCAGTAACATGTCCGTAGGTTGTGATATACTCGTGGTTACTCTGTATACTCGACTATGTAAACTTGCCACAAACTGACTTGATATACAATTACTGGAAACTTGAAGCTTATTATACTTTAAGCATTTAATATGCACAAATACTTCTTAGGGTCACTGTATATTCGGTTAAATGTATAGGCCTCATTATTATTATAATAATTTTAAGTACAGTAAGTGACAAATGATTATTGTTTAAGGCATGAGATGGTTTTCGATATATATATATACATTCATCATATATTTGGAATACCATACACAGTAAATTCACAATAGAACCAGAAGCGTGTATGAAGTAAATACGCTTTTTTTATTTATTTCATGTCTATAAGCGTTAAGGAGTTATAATCAACAATTCAATAGAAATGGCAGTTTGTCACTGGAATGAGATATCATCGCTATGCAGCACATACAGCAGCTCACTGTAAAATATAATCAAAGAGAAGTGATCTCTTTCTGTGACTGTATTGGTTTATGATTCAAGCTAAACTAAGAAACAGAATGCTCCAAATTGCATCTAAATGCAACCAGAATGCACCTACTATGTATGTTTTCCCTTAAAGGGACAGTTCACCCAAAAAAGAAAATTCTGTCATCATTTACTCACCTTTAGATTGTTCCAAACCCCTATGATTTTCTTTGTTCTGCTAAACACAAATGAGGATATTTAGAAGAATGTCAGTAACCAAACAGATCTCATCCCCCATTTACTGTCTTAGTAGGGGGAAAAAAATCCTATGGGAGTCAATGGGGGATGAGATCTGTTTGGTTACTGACATTCTTCCAAATATCTTCCTTTGTGTTTAGCAGAACAAAAGTGAAAATTCTGTCATCATTTACTCACCTTTAGATTGTTTCAAACCCGTGTGATTTTCTTTGTTCTGCTAAACACAAAGGAGGATATTTAGAAGAATGTCAGTAACCAAACAGATCTCATCCCCCATTTACTGTCATATTAAGGGAAAACAATCCTATGGGAGTCAATGGGGGATGAGATCTGTTTGGTTACTGACATTCTTCTAAATATCTTCCTTTAGTAGAACAAAGAAATTTGAACTGTCCCTTTAACGTTAAAACAATGTTTTCTTAGCTCTTTCCATGTTTTCACAGTGAAACAGTTTGGGGCGAAGTTACGCACCTTCTGAAAGAGAACACCATCTACAGATCTAAGAACAGTGATTATTCTGTTTTGATCATTGTTGAAAGTACAGATGCACTGATACTAAATTTCTATCCTCATACCGATTATTCAGTTAATTTACAAATTCTTAGGTTTGCTAAACATAGATTTACTAAACACTAGCAATACTACCATTGTTGCTTTATTTTAACAATTGAAAAGGTGGGTTATTTTGTAAATTGGTATGTCACGTGGCATCAAAATTGGTCTTGAGAACAGTGAAATTTCACCGATTGTTACCGACTACTGAAGTAGGCATTGAGACAACGCTGCATTTAACTATCACCATCAGTCCCTTGTGAACACAGCTAAACTGAGGTTACCCCACAGGGACGACTTCGGTAATTTAAGATTATTTTGCTCTATGGTAACAAACAGTGTTTACGCCACAGTGTACGGAAACTGTAAGTCGTGGAAATAATTTCCCTTCGGCCCTTGTCGTGTGGCAAATAAACAAACTCTTCTGCTCTGAAAGCACGGTGGTAAATTATTAAGGAACAGGTGTAAAAATTCAGGAGGGTTTTGGTGCAGGTGCATTGCTTATGCCAAACAGCACAGTGATCGATGCGTAATGACCCAAACCTCCCATCATCCCTCTCTCTCTCTCCCTCACTCGCCCGCTCTGCAGCACTTCTTGTGACCTTGCAGCCGAAGGCAGTGATACTGTAGGTCAGGCGGGAGAAAATGAGCTCCTGTGCTATTGCCCATTTTATCTGCTGTCTCAAGGGAAACTGTCAGCCGAATGATAAAGTCGTCCTCACTAAAAATGACAGAAACCTCATTCTGACATCACACCGACTGTCCACGGTCACACAGACACACACTCGTCAACTTATCATTCTTAACTAACAATATGATGGAGACTGGAGTTTATAAAGTGCTAGTAAGGTAACATTTGTCTGAGCGACAAGTAGCCCGTAGTTTAAAAAGTTTCAATGCTGAGAAGCAGATTGTCATGAGACCAAACTTTCAGTTGTCAGTACTAATATCAATAACAATAATAATGATAGTCCATATTCATTTAAAAAAAATCTATAAATATTTTGCTAAAAAATGATGGTAACAACTTTAGGTATAATGCATTATTAAGGGTTATTAAATGGTTTGATGCATTATACAGGTAATTGTTCATAATGTGCGTTGTAATAAACTAAATGTTGTTGTATATAATTATAACCAAAATAAAAAAGTGTAACAATGAACTGATAAGTGTAATAATGTATAAACTTTAACAAATAAAAATGATTCATGAGACATTATTAGGTGCATTACAAGGCATAATTAATGTGTTAAAACTACTTTTATAATGCATTGTACATATATACTTTAAGTCAAGTCTTACCAAATTATCTGTTTGTTTGTTTGTTTGTTAATAATAGGTTTGGTAGACTACATTTGCACTGCGACATTAATTCAATACATTACTATTGGAAATGCACATTACACTCCTTTTATGACCTTATAAGTGCACACTTCATAATGTGTTCTGTACAGGGTACACATGAATATGAGCATCAAAGGACACTTTGGAAACTAAACTGACACAGTATTTGGCCCTACGGATACTGCAGAAGGATTTTTCTGCTATCTTTGTTATTTGATTATGGAATTGCGTTTCAAGTTGTGTTACTTTTGACATCTCTACATCAATTCTGTCAGCATCTTCTGATTCATAACTTCTGAAAAGTAAACTATTTACACGTTTACGTGACAACAAATTCATTGGTCAAGTTTCATTCATCTTTTCTTTACACCATCACATATCTGGAAAGACCCCAGACGCGCAGTGAAGACCAACGCAGCACTTTGTTACCCCTTCGTTCTTGACATTCTCGACATTATGCTTTGCTCTGCGAAATCCTGCTGATCTCTGGAAATGACAGTGTTGCATTTATGCATTTGGCAGATGCTTCTATCCAAAGTGACCTACTGCGCATTTAAGCTGTACATTTAGTCAGAATGTGCATTCTATGAGAATCAAACCCATGACTTTGGCACTGTTAGTGTTGTCATCCACCGGCAGATCTACAGGAAAGAAGACTTGACTGACAGCAAACATCCAGATTTAACCCACAGACGCACAGCTAATACAGAATATAGAATTAAAGCATTAAAAGAGAAAACATAACTTCCTGGAACTATCTGAAGGCTCCATGAATCACGTGACGCTCCAGCGTTTTGGACTTCCGTTGGCAGAACTCTCTCAACGGCTCTGCTTATGGGAGACAGGCTCTCCAATCACAAGGGGCTGTCATGAATAATTAGGAGAAATGTCTGCTCATTGGTCAAGAAAACACAGTCTCAATCTATAATAATAAGACACCGACACGTCATCCATGTGTTATAGTACATTGCCACGTCACATCCTTTGACGTTGGCCAGTTGTGGATCTTAAACTCGGAAGGCAAAAATAGCTCAAAAAAGCTAAAAGTTTACTAGTTTTCTCTACTGTAATAACTTACGGAGGCTAACATTGTTTTCTATGATGTGCAACACAACCAACTTTGTTTACATCTAAATAAATGTTGTTTATTGTTTCGTGGCTCTTTAACATACGGTTCACTTGCAAAACAATAATGACCCGTGTCTACTTTGGACGCCGAGCCAGATGCCGCGGGACCACCCAGCGTGCTCAACTCACGGCCCACATGCCACCAAAGGAGGCATTCAACTATAACAGTGAGAAAAGCAATTCCTCCTTTCCAAACTGCAAAATGCACATCTGCAGTGACGCTAAATTATTGAATGTATTGTAAAAACATGGTTGAGTTGCGCTCGCTCACTGCATCTGGTCAAGTACAGGTTCCCGAAGTCCACATCCGATGGCAGTCCATGTCTCGTGAAAAAGAGGAACACCAGCTAGCTTCAACACATATTCCCACAAAGGTACAGAAAACAACACTTGTTGTAGCAAAACTACAGCTTCCGAGACAAAGAACATGGAGTTTCACCTATTAGTCTTCCAGCACGCCTCATTTCCCAACATCTTCTCTGCAAACCTGTCAGTGTGCTTCGTTTCACCCTGAGGAGGGCCTATTATTTGCAATGATCAAAATGCAGACGGCTGGGGACATCTTGGCAGGCAAAGTACAGGCATTACATTCTGCTGCATTCCTGATTTGTTAAGTGTGTCACAATCGACATCTGACGACTGACCGGAACGGCCTCTCTGATCGCTGCCAAACGCAGGAATTCTTAATCACAGAGTGAAACTATTGAACCTTCTCACGCCTACCCGCTGACAAAAGCTTTCGGGCGTTTTATGTGGAGGACAGCGCGATGTCACAGTATCCGGCGCTGGGCAGACTTTAGGTAGAGTTAGACAGTAAACGGTATGCTAAAAATAATCCGCTTAATACTACTGCGTGCCACGTTTAATAGAGATACGGCAGTCTGCTCGCACATATTGGCCTGGAGTGTCTCCAGTTCTTGGAATTGATTTCTCTGAATGTCAGATAGCGAGTGTTTACTATAGGCTCCATATGTCTGAAGGATCAAACGTATGAGTGTGTTTCAACTTTGGCAATCACATCTTGAACGCTGACAACGGGGTCAGAAGGTTTCTGACAGGGCACTTGGTTTGGGACACAACTAAAGAAAGCACTCGTGTAGCCTACAGTAGACTTCTTATCACGTGTAGGCAATGGGGAATGTTGAAGAATGAAAAATACAAAACAATTCTCATTCTGCTTTTCAGTACCCCTGTCTTTCAAAACCAGCATGATTGACTCTCTGATGTATAACACAAAAGGAGTTCCACACAATGAAAGCAAAGGATGACTGGCTGTAATGTGTGATGTTCGGTAGAGATTCTCCCCATTCGCTGACATTTAAAAAAAGAAACAACTGTGCAACATTTTATGTTGTGTTCTTATGGAGGGAATAAAATCATGTACGCTTTTAGGTAAAGAAAACGTTTTTATTCTTTGAACTAGCAACAATGTTTCTCCTAAATAGCAAATTAAATATCGTTTTTATTTGAATTTATTTGCAAGGTCAAGAACAAAACAAAACTAATACAATACTAATGTGTTTACACATAAAAGTGTAAGGTGAATAAATGGTAACACTTTAGTATAGGGACCTATTCTAACTATTAACTAGTAGTTATTAGATGCCTATTTTTAGCATATTGGCTGTTTATTAGTACTTATAAAGCACATATTCAACATGACCATATTTTACTTCCCTAATCCTACCCAATACCTATACCTAAACCTAACAACTACCTTACTAACTATTAACGAGCAACAAAGAAGTAGTTTACTGAGGCTAAAATTAATAGTTAATGGTTTATTAATACCGAGAATTGGACCTTAAAATAAAGTGTGACCGAGTAAATATAAATAATAATAGAATTACACTATTGATTTGATTTATTAACAGTTCTTCTGAAAATCAAGCTGGTAAAACGTTGATTTAGATATTTTCTTTTTCAGTTGTTTCTCCTACAGTAAGTGAGCATCATCGGAGAGCAAATGAAAACATCTATGTGTCTTAGATATTTCTGTTTAGACAAAGACCCAGAAATCTCACATGTCTCTTCACTTCAGTCTATAATAAGTCAAAAGCCATGCTAATAAAGTGAGCTTCATTTAGAGACATTAACCCTTATTGTCCTGGATACACTGAAGGATCCACCAGCTGTTCTTGGATTAACGCTCACAAATCCTGTTTAGAAACAAGTGATCCACACTGAGGTCAGTTCACACAGAAAAGCTATTGATTTATCCCTAATAACTGATCCCTCGCCAGCTGTGGGCTTATATTGATTAAGTATCATTTAGGACTAAGTTGATCCAGTCAAACACACATTGTTAAAGGGGTCATATGGCGTCATACGGTGTTTTTCTGTGTCTTAGGTGTGTTATAAGTTGGCCATGCATGTATTAGACACGTACAATTGCAAAAATGTAATTGTTGTCAAAACAAAGGATGCATTCTATCTAAAAGCGAATGCTCACCCAGACCTGCCTGAAACGCCTCGTGTAACCACACCCCCACAAATCCACGTCAGTTCGTGGTATGATTTGACTAAGACCTCCCAAATGTATACGCAAGTAAGGTGGGGCACCTGTCAGCACAATTGAAGAGGAACCTGATGTTCCAATATGGTAAGAGGCGTTACATTTCCCTCACACGCTTGCAGTATTCCACCAATGACAACGCACTGGTTAACTGGCCAATCACAGCATACCTCGCTTTTCAGAGAGGCGGGGCAAAGAGGAGATACAAACATGCACGGTATGTGGAAAATACAGCGTTTTTGAACCTTAAATCATGTTTTTATTGCATTACATCTAAAACAAACCATAATATTTGTTTTAGCCGAGTCATACGACCCCTTTAATAAAAACAAAACTGTCACTGCAGTATCATGAACATGAGTTTAAAATCATTGTCATGTGCTTAAATGAAGTTAGTACTCTGTGGTGATCACTGACCAGTAATAATCAGAAAAAACCCTATTTTACATTTGACAAAGGAATTTATCCATTATTGACACCATGGGGAAATTGATCATTTTTGTTTCATTCAGTGAACTAGTGACAACATTTCCCCCAAATTCAAATTCAAAATCAAAATATTGTTTTGTCTTTGCATTTATTCACAGAAAATTGGAACGCGATACACCGGTCAAAATAACAAATAAGGGTATAATGTCTGCAGATCTTGAATATAAGTTCATATTCATGTTTAAACAACACAATACTCATGTTTTACATTTTTGGATCAGTTCAGAAATGAATATATGACGGAATAAGCTCTGATCTTTGCATTCTCTCAGTCTTTCACATTGCTGTTGGTTGAGTTTGTCACTAATAAAATTTGTTTCGCTTGAAACTCAATAGACACTGGACTGAAATGCCCAAAACACATGCAGAAATGATGATGAAATGATTAAAGCTCTCTCGATGTGACTGCAGTTGCGTTTGGTGCTTCAATTGCTTCATAAATGATATGCTGAAGCTTTAAAAAACGAAAGGATTTGTTTTCAATAAGTACACACTGAAGAAGTGGAAGAGTTTGAGTCTGGAGCAAATCTGTTGAAATCAGTGACGTTTTCACACTTCAGGAAACTCAGAAATGACTGAATGTGATGCTGAAGAATTGCACATTTCTAATATCAAAGGAGACCCCTTATGTATCGTCTAACAGGTATGATGAAATATATCCCTAATGTCCTTGGAGGGATTTTCATCCAACTTATATTCATCAGCTTGACACATTCCACTGGTGAAAAGGTTCAGAGCTCGGAAAAAACGTCTAGTTGCTAAGCAACCATCCAGCCCAGGCATGGTGAGTGATGTTGGTGGCACGGCTCAAAAAGATTTTTACCGTGACTGTTTTCAGCAGCATACAGCACTAGATGATGTATTAATCAAATTGAGCAACATACAAATAATAATAGTGTACCTGCATTTGTTTTTTGGGTCTATACATGACCATATGTGCCAGTTTGTAAGATACTCCATATCTGTTTCCTTCAGCTGTCAGTGGAATCCTGTTTGGAGATATAAACAGCACGCACGCCTCACTTTTCACCATCAATTTTTCACCATCTGTGTCACTGTATGAGGCAAACATGAAACATGCTCACTGACTGTAAACAAATCATCACATTACACTCTTAAAGAAAAGGTGCTTTGATGCCATAGAAGAACCTTTTGGATCCATAAAGAACATTTGACATCCGAAGAACCAAAGAAAATGTTCTTTGTGGGGATAAGAGGCTCTTCAGATTATAAAGAAGTAAGAAAGAGATGGTTCTTTGTGGAACCGAAAAGGCTTCTTCTATTGCATCGCTGTGAAAAACCTTTTAAGCACCTTTGCTTTTAAGAGTGTACTATAAATGAAAATGTGATGGTTTTAAGGATAAAAGTGTGACGTGCAAACTTCTGTTTTTGTATGAAAAATAGTCTGTTTAGTACATGGGCAATTTGACATAAAAATGTACTTAACGCTTGTTGAAAACATCACCGGTTGTCAGTCTATGAACAAATTTTCTATTTAAAAAAAGGGAAATAAACATGCGTTATGGATGTGACAAATAAAGGACGAGGTTTTTGAGAGACGACAAACTTTGTAGGATTTCTATGAAATAAAATGCACAATCCTGAAGCAATAATACCCAATGAATAGAGAAGGGATGCCTCTTTATAGAACATAAAATAGTTATTTTATTTTAATTTCCATGTGTCCATTTATTAGGAATAAGTAGCGTTATGGATGTGACAATCCTGAAAATGGCACTTACCTGACTGTGAAAAATCATGCGCTAAAAATAAAACAAATGCTTTACAAATGTGAAGAGAGATCTCACATGGGTATTTCAACCACCAAATGTTAATATCTGTGCTGTTGCCATAGTAAAACTTTTTCATGGTATGGTTGACATTTTCACAGAATTGCCCACATGTAAGATACAAACCTAGCTGTACTTTATGAGAAAGACTTTTATTGTGGATATTCACTGATGCAGAAAGACTATTTTCTATACTTGACTGGGGTGATAAGCGAACTGTGGATCGTAAAACTGAAATTTTCGATGCTGGGTGCTGATTGATCAATAACGGCTAAATAATGGATAAAAGCAATAATGCTTTCTCGTAATCTCATAATGCAAGCCATATTCACAGCTATTATGTGAAACACCTGTTCACAAAGATGCAACTTCAGGACATTTCAATGCTTTTTTAATGTGTAGCAATGCCTTAATAATATATAATAAGGCGCTCGAGGACTTGCTCTATCATAAATAGACTCTTTAGTCCTGACTCTATTCACAATCTAACACAACTTGTATCTTATTACCTAATAATATTGTATACCCCAGAGGGGACACGAGTGTGTGGGATACAGGAGCCAGAAGGAGAAAATGAAGAGATGCGCAATAAACTGACCATCATTACACCAGTAACTCCATCCAACAGGGGACTGAATCAGTCACAAGATACTAGTCTACGCAAAAACCTCTTATTACATTTACATTTAGGTTCATAGTTCCTACATTAAAGGTCCAGTGGATAAAATTTAGCAGCATCTAGTGGTGAGGTTGTAACCAACAGCTCGCTCAACCCCTCCTCCCTCCATTTAGAAGCACAATGGTGGCTGACACAGGACTAAGATGTCATCCCTTTTCACTTCTTTGCTGAAGGAGATGACATATTTATTATTATTATAGTTTTTCCGTTTAGGGCTACTGTAGAAACAACATGGAGAATTCCATGCAAGGGGACCCGCGGTGTATGTAGATAGAAATAGCTCATTCTGGGGTTAAAAAAGCATAACACTTCATTATGTAAGGTGTTTATACACCTCTGAACACATAGTTATGAATATTTTATTACACTACTCGTTGGAATGCTTGATTCTGATTGGCCAGCCGCGACATTTGCAGGCTCATTATTCCCAGATAACAACCTCTCAAAACTAATAACACACGGTAACCCGGATGCAGCAAATCATTTTGACAGGTTTTTTTGACAAACTAATTTGCCTGTTTGTGATATCTGAACGTCGTTTCTCACCTTAAAACCGAAAGTAGACGGCTTTTCCTCGCCGAAGGTCTGCATTCGGTCAAAATGAGCTAATCAAATATTTCAAATTCACATTTCATGTCCAGTTTTTTTCTCATGTGGCAAGTAGCCGTGTAATAAGCGGCATAATATACAAGCAGCCGGCTGTTATCGCGAAATAAGCTTTGCGTCAGGGGCTTATTTCTGCGATAACCACCGGCCGCCTGTACATTATCCCTTACATATTTCATTCCGTCAATAGATTCTCCAAAAAACTACACACTGGACCTTTAAGACATCACACGATTTCAGAAGTCCTGGATTATTGTATACAAAATGTATAGACTATAGTCCTTTTTTGGAGTAAACAAGTGAAAAGTAAACTCTTTTCTAACGTTCCTTTGAGTTTTCTTTTGGTGCTTATAAAACTGAGCACAACGTTGCTGGTCAAAAGAGCCCAAATGTGCATGATATTCTGATTTTGGGTCCTTCAGCATAAGCTTTAAGATTATTCTGCCCATTTTATTATCAGACTAAATAATATCCATTAACAGCAAAACAGTTTGCTACATTAAAGGGACAGGTCACCCGAAAATAATAATTCTGTATGAATATTTGACAGCATTGTGTTTCTTCTGCAGAACACAAAGAAGATATTTTGACTTCCATTGTTTGGACACAAAAGCACTGAGACATTTCTGAAAATATCTTATTTTGTGTTCTACAGAAGAAAGAGTTGTGTATATAAGTTTCGAAAGTCACAAGGGTGAATAAATGACAACATTTATTTTTGAGTAGACCATCCCTTTAAGGATAACACAGATTGGCTTTAAATGACACGGACACGTTACTGAATATGTACCAAAAAATATGTTTGTTCATTTTAAGCCCGACAATGATCTTTTTCATTTTTGACAAAACCTCCAAAGTCTTGCTTTATTTATATCTATGTACCCATTAAATATAAAAGCTTTGCTTCTGCGCTTTAAATACCCAGACCTCCTTTAAGAATGGCTTCTTAAACAGCTCAAGTACAGATCTCAATCTTCATAGACGAGTGGCGCGCAGCCTATAAAGCATTCGTCATTCACGCCGTCTGGCTGGGTCCAAAAGCGCAGCACTGCGGCCCAAATGACAATGGAGCGTGTGATTAAAGAGAGATGGGCGGTGCGGTGCTGAATGCAAACGAAGCCCAACCCTTTCCTGAGAACCACACAGCGGATCACGCTCAAGGAGACCAAAGCCAACATCTGGGCGGCAGTTGAGGTCTGCGTTTTGCATGCATGAGTGGTTGCGTGGGTCGGTAACAGGCAAGAGCCATTGCACCTTAATGGCATTAAACCACGCACGACGACATCATGAGCTCACGGTGAACTGCGGTACTTCAGATCTTCAGCGCGGGTTGAAGCACTGCTAGAATATGAGAGCGTTTTTCTTTTACCTGTGAACATGTCCTTCTTATTAGACTGTCGGTGGGTATCTGTTGTCTTGTTTATAAAATGATCCCAATGCATTCAAGGCCTGTTCACACCAAGGACAATAACCACCAGAAATAGTTTGAAAAATACAGCAAAGGATTTTCTTTTGAAATATTACTTTTGAATTGCTTAGAAGTGAATCTGCACTTGTTTGATTTGCTGTTTTTAAGGTCTGAAAAAATACAGAGCATCTTTTCTGTTATTTTCACCTGTTTCTTCCGGTTTCCATTTTCTGCAAATGCATGCAGATGCAATATTTTATTAGAAATTTGGAAGAAAACCTGTCAGTAGTTCACAGAATGAAACAAACATGATGATTTTATCTAAGCATATGCATAGTGAATTAAGAAAAACTGAAAATAATTATGAAATATTACTGTGTATGACAGTTTTGTATGTAAATGCAGTGTGTTCATGTAAATATAGAGGTTTGTAAGTAAAGTAAATCTGTTTAGGCTGAAACTCTTTATGTGCATTGAATTATTGCTTGTAATGTGCCAATATGTCCAGGAAACCCTGTCACGGCTTCCAGTAATCATACTAATGGATTCATATTTTGTAAACTTGATAGATTTATTGTTTATAATAATTGGATAGCATAATAATGAGCAAATTAGTCTCCCCACCCGAGCAGCCAGCTCTTGATTCGAGAGCGGTTGAACAGCACAATGCCCCTGACCTACAAACAACACCTTCACAAACACACATTACGTGACGCTCCATTAAATTTCTCTTGATACATAATACAAATCATAGCATTTGAAGGGGGTTTTCTTTGAAATGCTTAGAGTAAAACTTTGCATTTATATGCACACACGATAATCCTTCTTTAAGGTTTCTCCTTTAAAATCCGCTCCCCAGTGGGTTTTCACTTTCTTACCTCTAAAACAGCAAATGCCATGTCAGTGTATTGGCTGGGAAACACGTGCATGGGAGTTTAAACAGTTGCGTTATGCAAATTTCCTGTCTCTGGCATTTAAGTGGTCTGGTTGACGCTGTAAATCAGGTAATTTCCCAGAAATGTTATTTCACAGGGCTCCATCAGGTCATGGGACCCCTGGAGGAAGCTGCGCAGCATCTGTAAGGCAAAGGCCAGTGTGGAATGATCAGTTAAACGCTCACAGAAGACACAAGGGAAAGTGCTCTGTACTTTAAAAACAGCAAAGTCATCATAAAATTAAGGGCACTTCTCAGCACAAACGCTTGGGAGAGTTATTACTCGCTATCAGAGCATCCAGTCTCCTAGACTTAATGGTTCCCTCTGGGTGCTTGGAGGCCAAATAAACCTAATTATGCTTCTTTCATGCCCGCTACGTTCGAGACGTCAGACGGCATGGTTTTTAATTGAAATAAATGGTTTGTGCAGGTTTCTAATGCAGTGCCCATTTGACCTATACATGATTCTTGAAAAACAACAACCGCACGACAACGGGACATTATTGAAGAGGAACTCTCTCAAGAAAATTGAATCTTCACCACACACTTACGCACATACGTTTATAGTTTATTCAATAGTATTTTTATTGGATAAAAGCTGCAAAGAACTGCAAGCCTGACACGGGTGCATAGGCCGAAACCCAGAAACAAGTTAGCATTAGCAACTCTGAAAGCTAAGTCAATGGGTTTGTGAATGGAGAGTTGGGATTAGATGCCTGGAAATCGGACAGCAATGAATCTATTTCACACAAACCATTTGTGCACTGAAGCGTCGCGCATTTTCTGCCGCTCGGCAGCGCAAATGAACACACAAGCCCTGACACAACCCAACATGAAAAATGAAAAGAGTATTCCATCATAATGATAACACACATTAGAGTCGTCCCGTGGGGCCACAAAATGATATCGCAGCACGCAGCTCTTCCGCTCCAGGGCCATCACTTCACTGCTTATGTAATTGTTATAACAGCCAATTAATTATACAATCTAATTGAACCCAGTTACCCAGAGAGAGCACTGGTTGTGTCCTATTTTTAGGAGGTAGCCCTCGTTCGGGCCAGTCGCGCATTGTTTAGTCTCATGTCCTATGGGTTAGCTTGCTTTGGGTTGATAGCATCTAGCAATGCACTTTAGTGGCTCTCCGAGCGGTTCTGTGGAGTCGCGCATTACCATTATCAAGTTATTTATTCTCAAAGCCTCTTTCCACTGGACTGCATTTTCCATTGCTCTCGATGTCAGAAAGCGCAAGCTGTGATTTTCCATTATTCTCAACACTGTGGACTATACAGTGCATCCAGCGTCTGGGCACCATCTCGACACACTGTACAAATCCTCTGATCTATACTTATGACCTCAGTATATGGATCACAAAACAGACACATTCATTACAAATCAAATCATCGTTTGAATTCTTTTCTTGATCATTTATAAATAGAGGTTATTAATAAAAGTACAAAGATAAACATGGGACGTATGTAACAACATATATGGTATATGATGATATGGGACATTTTTACATTTATCATCATTCCTTTGCTTTAATATGCATATGTGAAATGCAGAAGAGATGGTAGTAAAGTAAATAAGCATTTACTCAGAGCTTAAGTTATTACACATTTCAAAGTTATATTAGGAAAGGTTATGTACACATTTTTTCAAGTTATGAGTTTAACTTTTATGCGTGAACTCATACAGCTACATACACATATTAAGATGCTCTTAAAGGGACAGTGCCCATAATTACATATTCAATGTTGGCGGACAACTATTAACAAATAGTGATATATTAAAAACCTATATGCCGCCAATTAACTGTGTATCAGTAAATGGAGAAAAATGACGCATTCTTTCCTGGCTAGTTTGGCAAACTTCGCAAATTCAAACAACCAAGAACTTGCAATATCTACATTTTTATTAAAGCCATGTTTTACTTTATTATATATATTTTATTTTACTAACTGATGTGTTACACTTTTGTCTTTTATTATTGTCTGTTTAAATGTGTGCCCCAATAAAGTGAATTAGTGTTCAACTGTACATCTTTATTCCCGGGGAAGGGTGGTAGAAATATTGAATAGTTAAGACCTAAAGTTATGTGACCTTTAAAGGACTAGTCAGCGAAATCTAGTAGTGAGGTTGCAAATTGAAAACCAACAGCTCACTGCACCCCTCCTTTTCTAAGCACTACTATGGCTGACACAGCACCACGTCACATTTCTGCTTCTTTTCCGAAGGAGATAATGATTTACGAAACGCGTCCTGTAGAGCAGTTTGTCCATTCAGGGCTACTGTAGAAACAACATGGTGAATTCCATGCAAGGGGACCCGCGGTGTATGTAGATAGAAATGACTCTTTTTGCGGTAATAAAAACACAACGCTTCATTATGCAAGGTCTTTACACACCTCTGAACACATAAATATTATATTGCACTTCGGTCAATAGATCCTCCAAAAAAATGACACACTGCACCTTTTAATGAAAGCTGCTCTAAGAAAGATGTGTTACAACTACTAGTATGATTGTTAAATTTAAAGTGACAAATTTTAGGACTGAAAACTGCTAAAATATTGTCAAAACATATTTTGCAGAGTGTGTATGGAGTGTGTGTGAAGAGCTTGGATGCTGTCATGGTTTTGTTGGCCCATTAAGTTAATCTGTGCCAGAGGCATGTTAAAGCAGCCCGGGGCAATCCAAAGCGAAGATGAACACCGCTCCACGCAAGCCATCGCCCATCGGCAACTAATGCTTAACGAAAACAGAGCAGGTCATGTGATAACCATGTGCCCTTTTAAAACATAAACACCTGGTCCTCCAGATGACCCGCTGTTGTGATCCCATTACACAACTAAAATGAGCTGTCATGTTGGTTTAAAATAAAGTCAAATATAAATGTTTACAAAGTAAAGTGAAATATCAAACATCTCTGCCGCAGGTGAGACTCGTGGGAATGTAAAACCAGGGGCGCAGATGGGACTTTTTAACTGGGGGGGACCAAGCCGTCAGCAAATGATTTCAACTCAGTTAGTTACTTTGTGTAATTTGGGCTTTAACTAGTGTTCATGTAATTACTTTGCTAATTTGGGCTAATAGTTTGCACTAAAAAGCCGTTGCCAAAAAAAGCCACTGCAGGCACAATTGAGGCAGCTAACAGCTCCTCATAGCACCCCAGGGGCGGGTCAGGAGTCGTAGCAGGCTAGCAGCAGCACACAGAGAGCACAGAGAACGTAAACGTTGGTGGCCGACCTGATTCTGAAGTAGTGATGGCAAAATAATTAAGGAGCGGAGGGCCTGTCTGCCACTACTTAATGTACATAGCGGAAAGCCTGATTAATCCTCAGTTTTACCAATGTTTGTCACCTTTCGTAGGGGGACAGATCGGGTCACTATGAATCTGAGGGGGTCATGACCCCTCCGTCCCTAGTGCCATCCGCGCGCCTGTGTAAAGCGCTGAATCTCATCAGATGGGTTAGTTCTGTCATAACTGTGGCATGCTCTCTGGCCCCTGGGGAGAAAATATTGACTAAACCTCTGCTAACCTTTTATGTTCACTTGATCATCGTCATGGTGACCGAGACTTCCCAGAGACAGCAGTCGATAAGCTACATTACAGTCAACAACTGTGGACTATTCGACTATTTGATAGATGATTTTTAACATGTAAGATGTAAAGTTTGCCTGTTCTAAAATATAACAGCGGACACTTCCATGCTTTATCCGTACAGATTATCTCAGTGTTTCATGTCTACAATTCTGTGAAATCATTTAAAGGTCCACCGTTTTGTAAAATCTAATGTCTTCAGGGGTGTATGAAGACCTTACATAATGAAGCAGTTTTTATTTCCTTTGAACGAGCTATTTTTCTATCAACAAACACCGCAGGTCCTCTTGCATGGACAAACTGCTTAACAAAGCGCGTTTTGTAAATATGTTTTCTTCTTCAGCAAAGACGTAAAAAAATGTGACGTTTTCTTAGTCCTGTATCAGCCACTGTAGTGCTCAGAAAAGGAGGGCTGGAGTGAGCCGTTGGCTGCAATTTGCAACCTCACCACTAGATGCCGCTGAAAGCTCCACATTGCTCCTCTGAGTAGATTTTATAACGCAAGCGCTCTGACTTCTGATTGATTGGATGAGATACGGTTGATCTCCTCCTTAAACAAATTTGAAAAAACGTAATGTTGTATACAGTCGTGGACAAAAGTATTGGCAGTGATATAAATGCTGTGTTTTGCAAAGATTCTGCTTAAGATGTTGTGGCATTTATTCACATTTTTATGTAGAGTGATCAGGTGCATTTTAAAAAATTGCAAAAAATGCAACTCCCCAGATGTCAATACTGTGGTCAATCCTCAAAAAGTGAGCGGATAAGCAGAAGAGCACAAATTGTGATCAACTCAGAGCATTAATAAGGCAAGAAACTTTGCCGTCAGTCAGAATTTGGTCCAGAAGCCAATTTCCAGCGTGCCAGAGCGAATTGCAGAGGTAATGAAAAAAACGGCTCAATACCATACATATTGACTTTTTGCATATATTATGTTTTGCCAATAAACGCCTTTAAAACTTAAGATATGCTAACTTAAGATATCCAGTATACCATAGAAACATGAGGAAAAAGAATCTTCAAATACTGCAAAACACAAAATTCATGTCACTGCCAATACTTTTAGCCACGACTGTACGTAGATCTGAAGATAAACTAGAACTACTTGTATTATGTCTCATTATGATTATATGCGCTAATTAAGTCACGTTTGGATATAAACAAGGTCATCACTGTTTTCTCTCAAAATGGATCATATTTTTGTAATGGTTGTGGTGTGTCTTGTAACCACTAGAACCAGTAAGATTCAAAAGTTGAGATTTGTTGACCCTGCATCGGCCATTTTGAGTGAAAACAGTGATATTCGTGTATACATCCAAACGTGACTAAATATTCGTTTTTGCTCACAAATGTATTGTTTTGTGTCATGAGGCGTGTTTGACCTCTGTATATGTAACACGGGGCACATACATATTACTTTTATGACAGATATATGCGCTTTTTGGAGCTTCAAAAACTGGGTGTCCATTGCCATAACCAAGCTGGGAAGAGCCGGGATATTCTTCAATATAACTCAGACGGCGATCCTCTAAAAGAAGACGGCTTGAGGGTGGATAAAATATAGGCTTGACTAATGTTATTTTTTAGCGAACTGTTCCTTTCAAAAATTGTCAATGTGTGCAGCTTTTAATTCACCTGTCCAATCATAGAGCAGAAGGGGCGGGACAAATATCACACCAATCAACAGTCAGATGCTACTCGTACATGACTCGTACAAAACAATGCAGAAGTGTTGAGTATTTTTAATTATTATTTGAACACTGGCATGCGTCCACTTTTTGACTCGATGCCAAACATCACAGTGATTTTGTCATGAGAGCACTTCATGTATCTGCACTGAAACAAAAATGTCTTCTAATTTACCAGAGGAGGACAAAAGCCAGAGCGATATTTACAGACGCACACAGTGTTTTAGCCGTGGATTAAGCTGCTAACTAACATTTCAAAATGGGTCATTTCACACACACTGCATTGCACACAAACCACAAAAGCGGCTTCTAGAATCAGACCACACAAAGCTTTCAATCTAATGACATTATGAAACTGAACTGGCTATCTATACATTTGACATAATCCAACGCTTTTCTCTTGCATGACATTATCAAGAGTGACACACAGATGCTAGGTGAGAAAAAGAAAGAAAAATGACCATTGAGATCTCAGTACTTTTCTTAGATTGCATTGAGAATGAATGGAGGCTTTGCTTAAGTTCCCTGCTTCTTAGATTTAACTTTCAAGTAAACTTTTATTTAGAGACTAATAAGAGATTTAAAAAATGTCTCGATGATCTGTAAACATGAATCTATTCAACTAAATAACAAAACACAAGAAAGCATCTTTAGACCTACAATACGCCAAAAATGTCCAGCATCCACCAGGTTTCAAACTCTCTGCATCTACTTTTATGACACATTGCAGGTCTTTCAAGAACGAGTCTTATAAACATAAGCAACATTAACCGTGAACAAAACCCCTCTACACCCGGCGGAAATTCCACCAGAACAGCCAATGGAAAAAAGATGATAATCTCCTTTCAACTACAATTTACAATCTAACAAACTTCTCACCAATCTCAAGCTATCACACGAAACCAAACACGCTCGTTCTCAAAGCGCATGAAAGGGAAAAAAGCACTTACTGCGGAGCATCTAAGAGCATCCTGCGGTAGAAAGCCTAAACAATGGAGCGAGCGGGCCGGTTTGCGCTTTTCCAGTGGATTTTTACATGAGAACAGCACAATGTGAAAGGCCCGAGCAAACAGCAGCGCCGCGACCCTGCCTGGGTCAAACACGGGTGCCCGGCTAGATCTAAAGCATGCGCCGATCGGGTCACGTAAGGTCAGGCAGAAAGAACAGCTGCGTGGGGATCCTTCAGCAGGTGACTGTGTGCTCAGTCTCTGAGTTTCCTATACGCCCCCCTCCGCCCCCTCTCAGTGTCTCAGGAGAGCGAGTATCAAAGCCGCCGTGCTTGCATTGGCAAACACAACTCTGCATTATCCGCACAAATCCAGCATAATCTGTGACTCAAAAGTCATTACGGCATAACTATGCAGCAAAGGGTTATTGGAAACTAATCCCGCTATCACCGCGGAGGAAGGATGTCCTCTGCCGTATGGGAAGGTCTGCAGTGTTGAGAAGGATCTGCTTCCCAGGGATTTATGGAAACATCGTTCTCATCTGAGTCGGGGGTAGTTGGCAAAACAATACACACATTGTAGAAAGTTGAGGAGTTGCGACTTTTATCTGCGGCGCATGCCTCATTTTCTGTCTGTACTGTAACTCTTTGTTTTGACTCATTTGTAACATCTTTGCACCTTCTGCTTTCCAAAACAACAACTGAACACTTTTAAATAAAAGTGACTCACTACATGGAATAAGATTACGCATATTAACATTGTGAATGCATAAGATGCGGATGTAGCTTATAGATTTTCTTTTTTTGTTGTTTGAAGGCATCAAAGAGAGCTCCCATTGTGAGGTCTTGAGGTCTGGATGGACAAGACATGTGAAGGCAGCTATAGGAGTGGGCTTCCCATGCCCTTTGGGCTGAGGCTGGACATCTCCCACAGGCCAGGCCAACTTTAAATAGCATGCCCTCCCACCGCAGATATTATTAGTAAGCTACATGTGCTGTCCAGAGCTTACAATGAGCAGAGAGTCGCAGATCTGTCTTCAGAAGAACCGATTCCAGAGTCGAAACAGCTACAAACAACGCGGCATTTCCCACAAACGCACGACTGATGCATTTCCAACGCGTCTGAAATGAAGACAAATGTGTCCTTACTCTGAAAAAGTTCTCACATACAGTTTGTGATGACTGACGACAGGTACACGTTAACTGTTCTGATTCGAATGATGATGAACTTGGACTTAACTGTGGATAAGTGTACCAACGCATTTAGGCCACGCCCACACCGGGGGAAAAACAATGCAACCCTATCCATTGACTTTCTATTGTGGGAAGCTGCCTCCTTGTCATTTCTGACTTAATTATAAGTCTAAAAACTGCTGTGTGACAAGGTGTACAGTAAACAAGCTAAACCCCCAGAACTAAGTTTTTATAAGGTGTCGAACCGTAAAATCAGACTTTAAGGAGACAAAAGTGGACACAGGCAATAAGATGTGAAGCATGAGCAGGTAGAATGGGTAAATTGTGGGATCCTGACACACTCAGCATGGCTAACGTTACGTGTGCAGTAAACATTTTGGTTTACTGTCACATATCCAAATGTCAGTTTTATATCTTATATTTCTGTAAGCTAAGCTCTAAGATGTAGCATTTATACAGAATGCAGCTTGTTCGAATGTCTATAAAGTTTTGTTTGCGAGTGCTAATATAGCTAATATAGCTAACAGCTTTCCAACAGCTTCTCCCACCATCATTTTAGTAAAAAAAAAGACAATATGAGACGTTGCGCTCCGCTTTTTTGGGGTCGACAGCTTATTAAAGCGTAGTTCTGGTAATAGTTAATAGGTTTCTTAGCTACTGTACACCTTGTCACACACACGAGAGCCGTGAGGCGGGGCCGGTGGCGTGAGTGATAGTGTGAATCAGCTGTGCGCACACCGGTCCCGCATCTCTCACGGAGGAGATCGGGAGCATAAGAGGACGAGCTACAGGACTGCTGACAAGAGAGGACCGGGCCCGGACATGTGTTAAGAATTGAGCGTTCGCTTGATTCGCGCGAGTTGAAAAATATGAACTTTGGCGAAAATTCGTTCTGCATTAACCAATCAGGAGCTTGCTCTAGTAGTGAGGTGATTAGACGACGTAGCGAGCGGAGGCAGAAATCCGAAACAGGAGGACAAAAATGGAGGACAAAATAATCGTCGCTGTTTGTGGACACCCGGAGCTGTATGATTCTTGTTGTTACTTTTATAGAAAAAAAAAAAAGGTTTTCAGCTTTCCATAACACATAAAGTGCAGCTACCCTCTCAACAAAATCCCCGCCCATTACACGAATTCGCGTGAATTTCACGCGCGAATGAAGCGAGTAAACTCAAAATGCGTCCAACTACGCGCGAATAACGCGATTCATTCGTGCAAGTCGCGTTTGGTCTGAACACACAGTTACAGTTAGTTAACTGTAATTTTTGCGTTATTATGGCTTAAATCAAAACAAACCGACTGCTGTTTGATTGATATTAATTAGAATGCACAATAAAAAAAACATGATTTTTTACATATTTCACTCATACCAAACTCTTCATATACACCCAAACATCTCCATTCATCATTCCCTAAAATGCATCCTTCTGCTCTCTCACAATGTGAACTCATCTGAGAGAAACAAGATCATTCAGTTAAGTGTGTTAATATCAAAATCAACGAGAAACTCTTATATACTACATCTTTTTGGCTAAAATGATTAGTAGGATGTCTGTTTGTTAATTCTACAACTTAATGTGTGTGTTAATATGTTAATGTTCAGACGTACACAATAAATTAGGGCTGCACCTTACGATTATTAAGATAATCGAATAATCGGAAGATTTTTTTTAATCGGATAACAGACCAAACAATTTTTAATTGGATCTTTTGCTAATAATAACTAAGTAAAACTCCAAATAAGGAAATGTATCCGCTAGTTAAGCCTGACTTCACCCGCCACCATATATGGAAGGTCATTTAATGTTTCCGGGTCAAAACGCTCAATAAGATGCTATAGGCAAACAAAAATATACGCTCATGGTGAGCTATGAAACTATCGGAAAACCATGATTCTAACATTTATCTTCATAACGAAATCCCACATGACCAGTCAGCGATTTATTTTTCACAATATATTTCAATATTGATGTCGGAGATTCCGTGAGCCTGGTGACTGTAGTGTATACTGTGAGTTAATACATGTTTCGCTTGCAATATGAGTAAACAGTGCTCATAAACAGCTGTTTAAGCTGTAGCCCCGCGCATGAAATGAATAGATGCTTGTACCCGAAAACGGTATTCCTTACGTCACCACTTTACTAGCAGATTGAGAGGACAGTGAATAAGTGGAGCAGTGTGTATGAGAGGCAACTGCTTTGGATTGTGATTTCACATGACACAATGTTTAGTTGCAGAAAAGCAAGTACCCATTTAGGTCAAACAACACAAATTCCAGATGCAATCCATTTATAGTGTGGTAGATCATAAAGATGCCTTTTAGATCTATAGAGAAACAATAAAGCCGGTGGACACATACAAGCGTATGAAAACTGACACATAAATTCAAGCCTGTTTTTTTTAGGAAGACTTGACCCTGGATTCCTCCAAGTTCTTGCTCATTCATTCATTTTTACTCAGTCACCTTACTGACACCCTGCATAACTTCTTATGATCAATTCTGTCTATTGTTAAACCAGATGGAGCTTTATTACCAAGTATGTTTACACACACAAGGAATTTGACTTGGAGACAGGAGCTTCCAGTGCAGAAGAAAGTACACACACAGTGCAAACATACTCGATTGTGCAGGCATACATAGAATTAGGCCTACACTGTAAAAATGAAAAACAGAAAATGAAATAAAATAATAATAATGCACGATATACAGATGTAAAAATATAGGCAAAAAATATATACAATTCTTTAAATGAATGTAAAGATGTGAGCACTGTGGCTGCCATTCGTGGCACCATCTTGTTTTTCAAATATGACAAATAAAGAAAGAAATAAAGATTGTTAAAATAAAACATATTATGTTATTTATTCATTAAGCTTTGAAATAATGTACATTTTGAAAGAATGACCCATGCATATAACTTTGAAGACAACGTGTCATAAAAACAAACTCAGGGTTGCCAGGTCTTAGTTACCAAACCAGCCCAACATTAGCCTAATGACCAAAACCCAAAATATACCACGCTCATGCCTAAAACACCTATTTTACATACACTGTTGTGTTTTACAATTTTTTTATTGAAAATCCCTGTATAGCAGTAATCATACAGTAGTTTGTTTTCATAAATGACTAAATGTTTGTTAATTTTTTTTTATAGCGCTTTTCTGGGCACTCAAAGCATGGAAGCGGGGAATTTCCTCAACCACCACCAATCTGTAGCATCCATCTGGATGATGCGACGGCAGCCATATTGCGCCAGTACACCATGATGTATAGAGGCAAATGTGTCCCCGTCACTATACTGGGGCATTAGGACCCACACAGACCACAGGGTGAGCACCCCCTGCTGGCCACACAAACAACTCTTCCAGCAGCAAACTAGTTTTCCCAGCAGGTCTCCCATCCAGGTACTGACCAGGCTCATCCCTTCGGGTAACCAGTCTTGGGCTACAGGGTGACATGACTGCAAACAAACGTTAATGTAAGAATGAACCTAAAAAATGCTGGTAGTTCTTCAAGAGCTAAAAGTAACCCAATTCCATGGGAAAACTGTAGACTTGGCAACCCTAGATGTACTCTTGCTTCCTTAAAGCTGCAGTCTGTAACTTTTTCTTGAAACATTTCAGGTTTCTTTTATAAGCTTACATTTGCAAATCAAAAAATAAGATTGCAGCTTTAATACATGTTAAAAATAGATTATGAATGTAGAATGTAGACTTTACTAATACCAAGATAATGTCATTATATGCACAGTTATATACAAAAGTAGTGATAATATTGATTTATACTGTATGGAGCAGACGGATATACCAGTAATGATGTTGGTGTAATGCACTAATTCAAGCAGGACTCGGACATCTCTTCATCATATGTCTATGATGAAAGCCATGCAGTGAAGCAAGCTCCAAATGATGGCCTTCTACTATTTTTAGCCAGCAAATGTATTCAGCATGCGCATGTGTCCTCACAGCTCCAACATTGAACATGATAAAACATAAAAGCATTGGCAGTGATGCAGCGATGTACAGCGATGATGACTCACACGATGCTGTGTGGTCCACTGGACCGTCTACTCTTCATCTGGCTTTATTCAGGACGTTAAAAGAATGGTTTAGGACTGAAAAAGTACTCTTAAGTACACACTGACACATATAATTGAAGCCAAATCTGTGTTCGTAACAAGCGGCCTGGAATCGTTTGTGTTGTTTTGCTCAAGGTTGAGGTCATATGTTAGATGACTTAAACAAGGTCTGGAGAAGCCAAACCTTGTGAACCAGAGCTCCTCAAACGAAATGTGATGCAGAGCATGACATGAAATGTATTATGCCTGTAAAGTGGATTGGACCTTTTTTTTTATGTTTGGACGATCCAAAAAGCCCATCCATCAAACATAACTGAATGTCATATATGCAGTGTGTCTTGTGACAAGACATCGTATGGCATTTTGTCATAAAACATGCAAAAACAAATGAGATGTAGAGACCTTATAAGAAGTTATTGACATCCCATTAACCGGACTTCCATTGACTTCCATTAACCAGAAATAGGATTACTTTTCTCGCATACTATCTATCGTTGTTTGAATTACTTTCATGGAGGTTTTTTTATGAAGAATATCTGTATTTTTCGGTCAGCGTTGAAAGTACTACAGTGACACATTTTTTGTTATAAAAATCTCTTAACAAAAATGTTGAGTATATTGTTTATTAATTAATAAGAATATTAACGATAAATATGTTTTTATTATCATAAGCAATCATAGATCTTGATGTCTTTGACAGGATTTTTGAAGATGCTTTTCACCCAAAATAAATGCCCAGGCACAAAAAGCAACAACAAATAACTACTTGGGCATTTATTTTGGATGAATTTTTGGGAATATGTGTATGTTATGGATATGTGTGTGTATGATATTGATATGTGACCATGTGCTAGTTGGATACTTCATGCGATCAAATATGGTATTTGACCAGAAAGACCCCCCAAAAAAACATGTCATCAGGTGGTTGTGGCTTCACACTGCCCCCTTCTGAAAGTTCTGACTCAAATGTGCCCTTTCCCAAAATATCTGTAATTGACCATTAATGGACTACATTGTTACTGGACTCCAATCGGCCTTGATATTAAGTCTCGGCAGGTCGCTGTAGTGATTAACACTGGAACAAAAAAACCCTACATGAACTTGGGTGAGAAAAAGACAAGCAAGAGGACGAGCAAATCAGAGCCATGCGGTGGATTTCTGAAATGAAGCCATTCATTTATTTACCTAACTGTATGCATATTTATAAAATGTTACATGTTTACATAGTAGCCCTAAAACTTCTATCTTCCATGGTTGCAGTTGAACAGTGTTACTCTCAAATCGAATATTTTATCTTCATACTATTGATTACCATCCAGTTCCTCTGACAAGATGTTCACATTCTGACAGATGAGGGTATGTTCATAAGAACGTCATCTCTCGCAGCATCTTCAGGATGGCAAGTATCGCTCTTTGCTTTGGCCGTCACTGCTTGATGACATCTGGAAGCTTCTGTACAAACAAACTCTCATCTAACTTTGACTATTCATTAGGTGCGAGGCGGAGGAGCGCCGCAGCTGTCTTAGGAACGAGTCATTATAACAGAGTCCAACCACCTGCTACATCAATATTTGGTCCTCAGATGCACATTTAATTACCCTGAATCAAACGCTCCCCATGAGAGTCTCCCTGACTGCGGCACGCCGCTCGTACAGCTGCCTGCTCCAAAAACACTTTCATACATCACAGGAGATGGTGTCCAACGGCGAGAGAACACTGCATTCGAGAAAACATTAGCCCCCGTGCCACAGGGAATACACGTTATACACTCAGGGCTATAGAGACAAGAAAATGTTTTTGTCTTCTTCAAGATAGAAACAAAGAGACGAACGTAATGCTCTTAGACCTTTTCACAGCGCTCAGGAATGGTTAAAAAATGACAGCGCTGGTTGCGAGGGTCTCGAGACATGCTTTACTCTAAACAAGCGCATGTTTACATAAACAACAATGGAGAGTGCCGCAGTGCAATGGGAATAACACATTCTCGGTCCTTTTACAGTCTCTCTCTTTCAGTCACACGCACATTCTGTTTCATTATTTCTCACTAATAACTCAACTGAAGCAACACAGCGCAAATTTAAAAGAAGTGACGGTTTGGAATTAGTACAGGTTTGTTTAAATATTCTGGGCTCGAGTTCGTGGCGGAAGAAAGTTCCAGCTCCTTTAAAAACCTGAGGGTTTTAAAGACACTTCGATGTTTGTTTCTGATTTATCAACACACTCGTGCCATCGAACTGTTGTATAAATGCAATATTGCTCTCGTAGTTGTGTGGTCGCATGACTACGAGAGCGATATTGCATTAGAATGCCTCTGTTAGATGTACAATGCAAGAGAAAGCAATAAGCCACTCATACCGGTGGTAAAATGCTTAGCCTCAAGGGGCCGGTTTAATGCTCAGAGGTTTAATACCTCAGGAGTTTTTCCTTGTGTTTCATTTATTTACCTATTAACTTTTGCACAGGAGAAATACATATAGAAACAAATAATATGGAGACCCATGTTGAAATACATGAAATGAAGATAGATTGTAGAGGTATTTAACAATCTGAATGTAGGTCAATGTTGTGTTTGAGTTCTTTAGTAATATTGTACACTTTGCAAATTTTAGCTTAGTTTATGACATTGTTGATTCTTCGTTGTTGAACCTCATGGAGAAATATCTGAGATGCATATGAGACTTAAAGGCCACATTCCCCGCGATCCCATTTTCTCAACCTTTAGTTAGTCTGTATTGTTGCTGTTAGAGCATAAACAATATCTGCATAATGATAAAGCTCAAAGTTCAATGCCAAGTGATATATTGTCTTTAACAGAATTTGCTTTTCAAGGACTACAGAGAACGGCTGGAATCGGACTACAGCCCTCTACTTCCCGGGTACATGATGTCACTATGCCGAGTGCTTTTAATAACCTCTGCCCAAAGGAGAACGCCAAAAAAGGGGAGCGACCTTCCTTAGAGAAGAGGAAGAGCCGCTGTAGTAGTGTTTGGTTACCAGAGATTGTAAACATTTGACTGAACTGCACGCTTCATTACTTTCACTTCCATCACAGTCCTACAGCTGGTAATAAGAATTCAGCTACACGCATTCTAAGATAACCAACGGTCAAATAACAGCTTCCATGACTTTAACATCGGCTGTGAAAGCTGTTCTGTGTAATACACTGATATTGTGTGTGTGCGCATACCTCTAAAACACTTCTATGAAACGTCCTTTGAAGTCCTGCTTGCAAATGTCTCCTAGTCAATCTCCTTGTTTTATTATCCAACTCGGGTCCAATATAAAAAGGAAAAACTAACGCTTCTGTTATTAGTGTGAATTAATATAACCGGTCTGACGCCATTCGGTCCGGTGTCATTTCCCTCGCCATAGTAGGGAAAAAATTATCTCTGACAAAGACTGACGTTTGCACATGCACTAGCAGACCTCCGTTAAACTTCGATGGATTTGCATGTTTTTAACTGATGAAGTGAACTTGACGTCATTGTTAATGTTTATTGCTAAAAGCCAAAGTTTATGAATACACGTGCACTGAGAGGGCACCGACCAATCACAACAGCCTGAGAAGCGGAATCTCACTGATATGGTATGGGTTGGACATCTTCGCACAACTTTCTAAGAGGGGAACCAATTACGACAGACCAGGTCAGATTTACCAATCAGAGCGTTTTGGAAGGAAGGACTTTATATAGACCGGAAGAAATCCAGTCATTTTGTGAGAAGAGGGACATCGGTGAACAATAGATTTGAAATATGTGAAATATAAAGCGATTTTTGACATTAGAAACATGAACATCCATTGTTAAAGTTTAAAGTTAAATGAAAGCATCTAAAACAGCAAAAGACTGGGTCCTTTCATTTGCTCTCCAGTTAATCTCATTGATGTCAAAACAATTATTAAGCTATTGAAGAGATCTGTATCCCCCTCTTTTTAATGGGTATTTCTTTTACAAAATGCTGACATCTACAATTTGATAAAGCACACCAATCATCAGTGAAAATTAGAAACATTTGTAGAAAATAATAAACAATACTTCTGATTAAACACCATTAAATATATTGCATGAATTGTACAGCTGCAGAAAATAAAATATGTAAAATTAAATATATGTCTGAAAATAAAATATTCAAAAATAAATATATGTTTTGTAGTTCATTAGTCAAAATATTGGAATTTATTTTCATCAAACTTTCATCTTTCAAAACCAGATCCAGGACGATGCTGATTGTCCAGTATACGATTAGTCACGGGCAGAACAATGCTGAGAAGGAATATCTGCCACACGGTTTTCTTAAACAAGCCTGACATTCACACTCTGCCCTGCATCATAACCACAAACCAACAAAAACAGCTGATGCTTGAGAATTTTTTTTTAAGAATAAACAACAAGCTTATATCCCATGAATACAGAAAGACTGTAGTGCAAACACATCAAACTTTGCCTAGAGAAAATCCATGTTTTCCCACTAACAGAAAGTTTGGTTTAAATAAATGTGAATCAATGCGAGTGAGCTGATGGCTTCTGAAAGCAAACCAAATTCGTTCATTCCTCAAAGGGCGTAAAGGGAAATCTTTCAGAGAAACAAATCAATACGTATAATTGCAATATCTCCCTCGCCGATATCGTTTCTTAGTTTTTAATTAGAGGTCAATTGTTTCTCATCAAACAAATAAACCAGTTCAAAAATAAGTTTCGACAGTCACAGAGGAGCAAAACCATATGAACCTGAGATTACTGTCATACACATTCAACTCTGGTATCTCTATATTGTTCTTTAAAATAATAACATAGATTTATAAATACTAATAGCACACAAACACTAGCATGATATAATTCTTGAGGACTGTGTGGCGATATGGAAAAAATCCATTCCCGCTTTTGCACCGTGCCACCACACGAAGGAAGCCGCAGAAATTATAAGGGAGGTGTAAAACGGAAGTAAGGTGTGTGAAAGGAAAGCACGGTCGTGTCGGGTGCCGGGGAGCACAAGCAAGCAGACCAGAGGTCAAGCGTGTGGAGAGCTGTTATCCTGTGTGCACTGCGCCTGGACCGGGTGCGTTCTCGGGTGGCGGATTTGCATTGGTAGCCGGGCGCATGGAGACTCCAGTTATTTACTCCAGTTTGGTTCATCTGCAAACCTCTCTGTCCGATGTGACTGTATCCTTTTAAAAAGACTCACTCAATCTCAGGTGCCTCTCTGTTCGATGTGACCATCTGCAAACTCACCGGCCCGTAGTTTACCGCAGCTGGCCCAAGCTCTCTCACACACACACACACACACACACACACACACACATATGAATGCACACAAACACCCACATTTATGATTATGTACACATGCATACCAAACAGAAATATTTGTGGGATTGATTCCCCATTTTTTTGGTTGTGGACTATTTTACATGTTTTTGAACTGTGAGACTGTTTATATTTTTTTATTTACTTTTGCAAATTATATCTAATTGAAATAAAAAAAAACGAATTATATTGCTGCTAAAAGCATTGCCAGATTTTCCTTGCCCTTTTGAATTTCTTTAAAATAGTATTCTGACTTGAGATCGAATTTTGAGAGTGTTTTGTTCTACCTTTGAACTTGGTCCTCTGTAAGTGTATTTCTTGTTGTGTATCGGTGGTGTTTCTCTTTACCTTGGGCTTATTGTGGGAACTGTATAAACCTAAATTTGTCTTGTGATTGACCAGAGTTCCGTCTGGTCTGGCGCCCGAACAATTTAATTTATATTTGTAACCCTTACTTTAGATCTACAACTCGAAGACAGAGTCTAATCCAAAAACACAAATACCATGACTTGGCCTGTGATAGTATTTAATCTTGTTCATTTGCCAGCATCCCATTCTTTAGCTGACATATTGAACTTATTGTGTAGCATCTTTTAATTAGTGTGCCAAACTTTTTCCTTTTCCATTAGAAACCATTATCCTTCAGAACAATGCATGATGGGATGGCACAGATTCACCAAGCCAAGAAATGACTAGACTACAGTATTTCCTGGACCAGTCTTTCAGGAGATGTGATTTAACAAAACATTTAAACAATTTACTGGATTATCTTCAGGGACGGACAATCCTTCACACTTGTATGTTAACAGCATAAAGAAAACTTGAATGCACAGCATTTGTCTTTCAGATATCCATTGTTATATTTACTATGTATGCCAAAAGCATGTTTTGTTAACTTGTAGGAGTCACTATGATTTTAAAGCTTACAATGCAGTTTTGATGAGACGTTAAAGGGATAGTTCACCCAAAAATGTTAATTCTGTTATCATTTACTCAGCCTCATGTAAATTCATACCTGTATAAATAGAGAGAGATAATTGGAAGAATGTTACCCATTTTCACTTCTGGGACATCCTTGACTACCAAAGTAGAAAGAAATTAAATGGTTGTCAAAGGTGCCTGAGCAACACTTTCAGTTCCAAAATTCTTCAAAATATGTTATTTTGTGTTCAACAGAACAAAAAAAGATACAATATATTTTTCCTACTATGGCGGTGGATGATGTACCAGAACTGCAATTGCTACAAATTTCAAAAAACATTCTTACAAATTTCTTTGTGTTTAGCAGAAAAAAGAAATGTATACAAGGGTGTGTAGTGACCCATTTTTTTTATTTTTGGGTGAACTATCCCTTTAAGAATCTTTGTTCAATAAGATGTGATTTGAATGTTATCATATTAAATTCATTATTCCTTTTGTACCAGAAAAACTAAAATATCCAAACTACTGTTACATAAAAAATGTGTCTGCATTTGTTTAGAAACATACAACCTTAATTCAAAGTTAACCTAATTCAAAAACCCAGTTTGTGTAGTGACAGAGTTCATCTGTAGTATTCTCTGACAGAAATAACTCCTCTGAGACACTGCATAGAAAAAACCAACACTATTTCCACAGCAAAAAACCTAGAGATGTTTTAAATGTCACACAAGTACAATGTTAGCAATAAAATGATCCTCGACTTTTTAGTGTTAGAGAAGTTAACATTTAAGATTTCAAAAGAATCAAAGTTGCCCCCTATATAGTTTTTATATGGGTCACTTCTATGATTGTTTTCTTGTTTTTTTTATTATTATAATGATGTAACCACATCATCACACAGGTTCACCACAAAGCATACAGGCTTCTGTCTCTTCAATTATTTAGCTTGTGCAAAAGATTCCCTTTATGAGGTATATCAAATTAAATATAACGCAAACAACAAAAGATGTGCAGAATAAATGAAATGTGATAATACGCATTTCTTACTCAGTCATAGAATTATGCACTGTATGCATTGCACTATATGCAACGATTTGTGTTTTTTAAGTCACAAGATATGCAGTGCAAGAATACATTAGAGGCAAACTTTATCATTACAAAGATCAATACTCGAGTATGTCCAGTGACAGCTAAACCGGGTTTAAGAGCAGTCAAGTTAAGGATATTGAAATCATGCCCAGACGCTGTGGGAAAATGCAGAGGTTGTTGTTTGTTCATGGATTGTTATCTCAAGATCTCTGGAGAGCTTATTTTTTATCGTATGTCTGATTCTTGTGCTGTTTATATATGCACATGAACTTATAGACCTCCCATAAACAGTAACCAGCATCTCAAGCTCTGAGATTCTATTTTTAGACTGGAATGCTAAGTTATATATTCTAGGCCATTTGAACCCAGATGCAATAAATGCATCAAAAACAATCAGAAAGAATTGCGAATGGAAATATAAAAGCTACTGAACATGACCAGTCCCCTTTGATTCGCTCTCGTAGCTTAGGACAAAACAACCATCACCGACCTTCTCTCCGGTTAAAGATTATTTATGTTCACCCATAAGGATAAATAGAAACCCTGAAGTTCTGATCAAATTTATAAAAGTGTTACCGGCTAACTGCCGGTTGACACTATTTCATATACTCAGCAATGTTTTTACTTGCATTATTTGTAATTTTATAACCACAAAACGTCTACTATATGTTAAATTATAAGCTTGATAAAATGATATGAAGTAATCATATACTGTATATGATAACATATGAAACTGAGCATAGTAACATATATTTATTTAAAATTATGGGGATTATCTGTTTAGCATGTCAACTGAGAAATTCAATAACTTGTGGTATTAATGTTTTAGTGGTTACAGTGGTAGAAATCGGTCAACTCCCAGTGTTGCTGCTCATGGTCATATGTCAAATCAAAGCTTTTAAACACCTTGGATATATTTGGACAGAATTGCAATAGATGCGCCAAACAATAAACCGAAAGGATTAAGAAGAAATATCAAAGCCGTATAACCTGATATATGGCCTGCTATAAAACAATGACAAGAAAGTGTCTTTCATAAATGTTCAGGTGAAGGCTCAATTCACATTAAGGGTGAAACTGCTGCCCCATTTCTAGAAAGATGCAATTGTTTTGATGACACTGTTGGCAAGAATGATAGCTTGTGATATGTATAAAGAACTGACAACAATAAAGACCGAGGGCCCTGGACCAGTGTCAAGAGTTCAGCTCGTGTCTGCTTTGTCACTTATCCTAAGTCACAAAATCTTAAATTTGTTGATTGTTTACAGGTGTTTTATGTAATGCAAACACAATTTTATAAGGCAATTCATGGATCAATTCATCAAAATTAATAACAATTACAATGAATAGCAATTCACACAATTACATTTGAATGTTTTAGTTTGATATGCTTTTGCATATCAAAAAACATGAGGTATTAAAGTGCCATCTTGTAAATGAGTTGTGTTTCATATGAGATCAGCTTAGTCTTGCTTCCTTAAATATTAAGCTATCCATGATATATTATAAAAAGCCGTCCCCTGTTGGTCATGAGGTCTGGATGCATGAAGGATGCAGCTCTACAACAGCATTATTCTGAATACTTTCCAAAATGACTTTTCATATCCATTTCATTTTTCTATGGTACTTTGCCCTGAAATCCATTGTTGCCCAAGGCGTTGCAACTAGATGTATAGCCGGTTTTCAAAATAAATGAGAAGCATTGTGACAATATAATAATATACCACTATCACAAACATTCCTAACTGAACAGAAGATCTCTGAGGTAACGTGGTAATTCGAGGCTCTAAAGAGAAATAAGGCAAGAATAAAGTATAAAACTGCAAACATCAAATTTACCTACTGGAGAGAAAATGGCTCTGTGCAAATTAGACTTTATACTTCATCAAAAAATGATAAACAAAGCACTGTACTGTATGTTTTCCATTTGTAACTTCAAGAATATGAGAAAATGTTGCTAAAAATATAACAGTATTGCAAATTAAAATCTCAAATACAAACAAGAAACTGGAATGTGTTGGAAAAACCCTCTTGTTCTTTATTTAAAAAGGCTTTTCAAGATTCCTTTCAATTTTTCTCCATTTTCGCCTGTCAGCCGTCAAGCTAAAATCATAATTAATAAGGGCTTTCATGTTTTGAATTGCACCCTAATGCACATTGGAATCTAAGATACACCGCACATTGTGAATTAATGAGCCTGATTGCTCAGATGTTGATTTCACAATGAACAGCCAGTAAAGTGTGAATCATTTCTCAGTTGGTGCTTACATGCTGATACAAGCATGCTTAGTAATTATTTGGCACTAAAATGATTTCAAAACGAGCGAATGACAAAGTGAAATGTCAAAATTTCACTTTTGTGTGAACTGCGGCATTAAATATATCCTTAACAAAACACCATATTGGCGACAACAGGCAATATGCAACCATATACTTTATGGCCCGGTTTCACAGGCACGGCTTAGCTTAAGCCAGGACTATCCTTTAGTTGAATTAAGATGTTTATGTCGCTTTTATAAAAATGCATTAGAAGAATACATTACTGGTGCGCATCTCGAGACAAAACAATGGCACTGATATATTTTAGGTTTTTCTGGGCAAGTTATATTCAGTTGAGACAGTTCACGCATTCATTTTAGTCTGGGACTAGCCTTGAGCCTTGTCTGTGAAACCGGGCTTAAATGTTCATTATCCTGTAACGGCTCAAAAGTAAACGATTGTCTTTTGATCGTTAAACGTCCACTGTATGATATTTAGCGGCGTCTGGTGGTGAGGTTGGGAATTGCAACCAACGGCTAACTCCACCCCTCGCACCTCCCTTCCGAATCACTACGGTGGCTAACACAGAACTAAGATGTGGTCACATGTAAGCTTCTTTGCTGAGGGAGATGACATATGAGCAGTTTATCCGTTTAGGGCTACTGTAGAAACAACATGATGAATTCTGGGGACCCGTAGATAGAAATATCTCATTCTTTTGGCTACAAAAAAGCTTGTTATTGTCAAGGGAAAATGCATTATTTTAACGCAGATTGACTGGACAGGTCACGAACCTGCATTTAAATCCTCTATTACAGACTGATTTGTGTAAAACACAAACAATTTTAATTGTAGAATATTTTTTGGTAAATGTTAACGCTTTAAAACAAAAGGTCAATTCAACTAAACCACATTGTGCGAACCTTGTATTCAAACAAAAATAACTTACAATCCACTAATAATACAATCTTCCCACATATTGTCAAGTCTATTCCAGCTCAGGTAGTGAAATGAATGACAAACACTACATGCGTGGATTGCCCTGTACGCAATAACTACATTCTAGCCCAAGAAAATGATATCTAAACGGTATATAATGCATACATCACACAAGAAATGAACGTCAACGATGAATTACTGTACAGTCAGAACATGACGTACAGCGCGCACGCGACTCCAGTGATCATATGAGTCGCGCGCTCAGTGACATCAACAATCAATAAAGTGAAAGTCTGTCCGCTCCCATTCACATCACTTTACCGTCACACAAATACATATTTATATATGAGCATCACTGACTGTTTCCTGAACATCTATTAAACACGTTACGCCTCCGATTCATAATACATGACGACGTTTTCCCCACACAATCATATACACCAAACATCACCACACGAAACACCTGAACACACACTATAAGCTTCACAAATGTGCCACAGTACTGCAGAGCTACTCAATGCATTTCACTTGAGAGTAAAGCTCTGGGGTATTTTCTATTCGATGACTGTGTTTTCTGCCCCTCCGTGTATTATGATGGTTATTATTATCTTGTTATTGTTGCGAATGAGCTGCGCCGCTCGATCACCTCGCGCAGAAGCGCGCGTCAGTATTTCAGCGCTGTCCACATTCATCTACGATCACATTAGTGCTCGTAAAGCTGTGAGCTCGACATAAAGTCACATAAACTTACCTCGTGCTGTCCTCTTGCTTGTGTTTAGTGCTCCAGTGCATTGAGTTTGCAGGAGATCCGGGGGGCTGAGATAGATTGAAGTGACTGAGATTTTTCCATTACGTCTCTTATATGTTACCCTGAGGGGCAAAAGCAGCCTCACTACACATGGCGAAGTTTTCATTCATTCACAGAAAACAAGTGCCCTCATCTACAACAAGCAGCCTGCTGTGCGCCGTCTCCTCCGTCACATTAAAGTCGTCATTTAAATGAGCCTACACCTTCAACTTTTATTTCCATGATTGTTGAGGATTTACAGTAACACGAAGGTAAAATTGGTTTTCATTGAACACCACCAATTAAGTGAGAAGTAGCCTACCAAAAAGACGAGGTAACCATAGCAACAGTAGCGCGTTGTCATCGCTAAGCGGCACATTTTCACTTATCCATAAGTTAGAAAGTGTATAAAACAGTAAAGAATTTACAAACTAAAATTCCCATGAAATTAAACTGTATCTACTAAGTGCACATTAGTTTTGTGCTGAACAATTGTGTGCAAGTAAAATAAAGAAATATATTCTTTGTAGGCACATTTTTGTCTTAATGTGTCGATCCGTCGCTGATGACGTCAGTTTGCCAACTCGCATTAAAGTCCCCGTGAACATCGAATTAGTCAGAAATGATTTGTTATGGATGTTGCAGTGTTTAGGGTTTTGTAAACCATGTAACCACAGGCAGTATTTGTGCACCTTGACATATGCAAATATTACCACATTTCTACAAGGACAAGACAGACAATGTCATGTGTGTGTGTCAATTTTTTATAGACAGACACACACATAAATATCACATCATTTATATTTAGTCATTTAGCAGACGCTCTTGTTCCCACATCAAACAATCTGAGCTGTGGAAATCCTTTGATTACATACAGAACATAATAACATGAAGGGTCTAATACAAGACCATGTATTTGCCTTCAGAAAACTCTTAATCCCCCGTGGAATGCGGTCGCTGAACTGTGTGTAGTCAGTGGGATCGTTTTCGTCTAGAATTAAAGCCTCAGATATTTTGAGAGCTGAAGGAGGTGTTCATCTACAGAGGCCATAAACATTCGGATTCGTTTCTGACGCTAAACTCTTCTTAAATGTGTTTTTTTAGAGTCAATAATCTAATGTGATGTCAGGCACTACAGAACAGGATGAGTCTGAAAAGGAAATAAAATGTTTTTGAAATAATGCAATAACAGTAGGTCTATGGGGCAAAGCATTCTGAAAATATGCAGCTCATTTCGTTAAACAGCCTACAATATAGTTGTATAAAAATGTGTTATTACAGCTGAAAAGTCTAAACGGTGGTTTCCAATAGTGCTAAATGAACAAATAAATGAAAGGGTTACAAATATATAGACTCATCAAACTATTTCACCGGAAGAGCAAACTCTACAGTCTTTTAGTGGTGGGCCGCCACTTAATGTCCAAATAGGACTAAAATGTAGGTCCAGCGGCAAAACCAGTTGAGAGCTGTATTTCTGACATAATCCCATAATCCTTTTTCTTTGTGTACAGTAAATAGCCATTCGCAGACAGATTTGCCACATTCGGTTTAGGTATCATCCAACAGCTTCTGACTGACAAACTGAACTTATGTGGTCATTAAAAAGACACCCGATCAGTTCGATTTGTATTAAACCCAAAATGTAATATATGTGCAGACGATTGAAATGAAAGGATTTGTAGGACGCTTGAGAATATTCAACAGACAGCCCAAATGAAGGTCTCATGAAGTGACAGATCTGTGTCCATGCGGAATCTCTCAATAGTTTCATTATTAGCCGTGAAGACTGATTTTATGATGTGTGTGTGAGGAGCAGATGGCCGACTGGCCGAGCTCTCTGTAACTTCAGTGACTTCAGAGGGACTGACAGATGGCTGAAGGTTTGTTTAATATTCACTCAGCCGCAGTGGCAGCAAAAGACCAAGTCATCGCCATTCAAGGATGTCCTCTTTCAACCGACTGAATGACGGTGAAGTGTCACCAAACACACGGTGAACAGGATCATTTACCTTTCTATCCCTCTTATTTGTGTGTTGTATTAGTAAAAGACTGGAGGTTGTGACCCTATAGCTTACATGTGTCAACCCTGTTACCATACATTCATTTACAGGTAGTGATATGAAGTAATTGTGTCATCATTATAGAAGCACAAGACCGTGTATGTTGTGGGAATTCTTATAGGACAACCAGTTGAGAAAACGGTTGTATAATTGTAAATTATTAGTCGTCCTGAGGCCGGGCACCATCCTGTTGAGAACCACTGACTTAACTCAAGGTGACACGGAGCAATTTATCAACAATGAACTTCAATGTCAAGGGTTCAGTGAATGGAAACAGTCACATCGTGGCAGGCACAGAGATTAGTGATGGCTGAAAGACGACGGCCTGCTGTGCTTCTACAACAGCACCTCCAGATGAGCACAGGTGAAGCATTGAATTACACTACCGCTGGGTCTACAAATTCAATCAAATCTGCTGCAGAATCATGTCTAACCAAAGCATCCCACAGAACACCAGCAGAGATATGTGGCCTGACAGACAGTGCACATGCTGGAGGATTTTACAAGAATAACCGTGTCATTCTAAAGATACCTTAATGCTTTCTGACCAGAAGTGAAAAACATCATTATTTTAAAGGAAAGGTTTTTCATTCCAACGCTTATTCAACGGTTTCCAACAGAAACCCCAGAAACGTTCGTATTGTAAAGTACGGGTCAGTATGTGGTTTTGTGTTGTGTGCGTCCTTTGATGATCTAATGGATGAATAAGACACAACAGGAACAGTTCTGGATTGATTTATTTGACATTTCTAATCACCAATACAAAGCCCAGAAAGCATGAGTAATGAGAAACCATCATGAGCACAGATGTGGGGAAAAAAAATGAGCTGACGTTGAGTAGATGTGGTATGTGCTTTGCTCTGATTGGTGTTGGGAGAGTGTGACATCACTAGGCTTCTGCTGTTGTGGGCAGAACGTTCACATACAGAGTCTTGGTATTCAGCGTCTTCAGAGGAAACGTCTCCGTCAATTCTGAAAAAGACAATATTGGATTAGATCGCTATATTATGACACAAGATGCTACTGGTGGCCTAAAATGAAACATTAGACTGATTTCTATCAGCTATAATGAGGAAGCCCTATGATTCTGCTGGCCATCTTGTTTTCTGTATGCCAGCAGAGGAGAAGAGGCCTCTGGGATATGACCCACTTTCTTGAAGACCCCAACAAACAAATACATACTCGCGTCTCATTGATTTGGCTCTGGTCAAATCATACGGGTATATCTGCCGGCGAAAAGTGCTTTTCTGGACTGAGGTGAGAAAACAAACAAGGGAAAAACGGGGAACATCTTTCATTTCCAGAATTCTGGCAGGTATCATCTACCGGGAAAAACGCAAAGAGCTCATTCTACAAAATGGGTACCATGTGTGTCCTTCAAATACATGTGTGAAAAATGACATTTGATGGATAATTAAAGCCAAATTCACTGTTAAGAAAGTAATGCATTTCAACTAGTTAAAGGGATACTTCACCCAAAATTGAAAATGCGGTCATGAATTACTCGCCCTCGAGTTGTTCCAAACCTGTAAAAATGTATTCATTTGGTTGAACACAGAGAAAGATATTTGGAGGAATGCTTGTAACCAAACAGTTATTGACCATCGTTTACTCCCATAGTAGGAAAAATACAATAGTAGTCAAAAGTGTCCCAGAACTGTTTGCTGTCCAACATTCTTCAACAGAACAACAAAAATGATCAAGTAGTTTTTCCTTCTATGGGAGTCAATGGGGGGCAAGAACTGTCTGGTTATAAGGATCCTTCCAAATATCTTTTTCTGTGTTCATCAGAACAAATCGAAGGAGAGTAAATGGTGACACAATTTTCATTTTTGGGTGAAGTATCCCTTTAAGAGTGAATAGTAGCTTATCGCAATGCAACTCACGGTTTCATTCAACAACTTGTAATCGATCAGATTTGTGATTTAACACCTGGCAGGTAATAAAACAGAGAGGTGTGTACGGGCTTTCACTGGACCAGTAAGAAACCAGTTAGCGGTCATCTAGCACTGCCCTGGCATTGTGAATCGTGTGGTCTTTAGAAAACATACAAATCTATTACGGTCGTATTGTATTTTTTAACCCAACATGTAACCTCGAGAGCCCAATTAGTCAGGCCTGATAAATAAGGGCTTATGGACTAAATCTTTTCCAATTCTTGCCGACGCTATTATGCATTCGAGCCCAATCGGGGCTGAAATCCAGCAATGCATCAAAATAAACATCAATAATGCAAATGGCAACTTTCCTCCATGTCTTCATTTAGTTGTGTTATACTGCACAGTTATGAGTTATGTGTCACTGTATGCTGCTGTATGTTTGTAATGAAATTCAGGCTTGGCAAATAACATCTTCATATTTGATCTTCACCTCGCTCAGCTTCTAAGACGATGTGACCCGGTCAAGTAAAACCTTATCGTGAGGTTTAAATCTCATGTTTCCAATGAAAGAGTAGATCTAGAGACAGAAATTAGATGCTTCGTACGAACATTCGAATTTCACAATTTCAACATTTTCCAAATCCGAATGTAAAATCTAAAGGTTTGCTCAACCGAAGACCTTCATGACCCTGACGTTTGTCCTCATCTGACTTGAATGCCATTTATCTATTTGTCCTCACGTCACACTGGAGACCGGACAGGGAGTGGAAGCGTTGTTGTAACCCTGGCCACGGTTAATTGGTAAGGGATTATTTATTGCAGTGGCACTGATCCCAGCTGAAGGTATGTGCTTTAGACTCCGTCTAGAGATTAAGAGTGACGGCTGCTCTTCTGCACAATCACACTTCCACAAATAAATATGTCCACCATCTCGAAAAACATGACTGATGATTGAAGAGCGTAGGCATTTCTCCAGAGCTTCTACATCACATTAAGAGTCTCTGGAGGTTAATAGTTTCTCCATATCGTGAGGATCAAAGAAGCTTGATGTACTGACAAAACAGTGTAACTTTGGGAATTTAGAGGGATAGCTCACCCATCATTGAGCGCCATAGTAGGAAAACTTTAAATGGTAGTCAAACGTGCCCCAGAACTTTTTGCTTTCCACAATTTCGTAAAATATCTTCTTTTGTGTCTAACAGAACAAAAAAAATCTATAATTCCTACTATGGTAGTCAATGACGGCCCAGAGATGTCAGTTGCTAACAGTTTTCCAAATACCATTCATTGTGTTCAACCAAACAAAGAAATGTAAACAGATTTGGAACAACTTGAGAGTGAGCAAATCATGACAGAATTTTCATTTTTAGTTGAACTCTCTCTTTAAAATATAATCGCTTATTTATAAGTGTATTGACTAGGGCTGTCAAACGATTCATCGTGATTAATCACATCCAGAATAATAGTTTGTGTTTACATAATATATGTCTGTGTACTGTGCATATTATGTTTGTATTTATAAACACAAACATGTATATATATATTTAGGAAATATTTGCATGTATTTATTTATATTTATCAATATTTGAAATTATATCTAAATGTATAGTGATTTTTCTTAAATATATGCATGTATGTGTATGTGTTTATAAATACAAAATTAATGTTATTTAATGTTGTATGTTTGTGTTACTTTGAATTTACCTTCTGTAAGGTCTTGGTCCATGTAGAGCTTCAGCTTTCTGCCTCTCAGTCCAAACACTCGTGCACTTTCATGCAGCAGATCAGGATACTGTAGTCCGTTTTTACCCACCGGGTTCATTAACAGCAGCGTCCCCACATCTCCGGTCTGACATTCTACAGCAAACACAAAAACACATTCACCCTGTGCTCTGATCATTGATTTTTCCATTGGGAGAATTCCCATAGGATGAATGTCTTTTGAAGAGCATTTTTTTCAACAAAGCTTTAATGAATATGAAAAACATCTTCATGCATTTGTTTCTTTTTTTTTACTATTTTTAATTTTAAGAGTGTTGCATTTTTAAATGTTTCAAAAGTGTGCTATACTGTAGTCCTTCTGGAAATGAATGTTTTGAAATATTTTTCATCTTTGTTATTAAAATGTAGGAAGAACAAACGTTGTCATGAAGTGTAAAATACCTGCTGGACTGGTGTTCATAAGCTGCAGGTTAATGTAAGGACACAGAAGAGAGTCTGCGCTGGTCACATCTTTAGGACTCGGACCCGAAGTAACCGTCAGAGTTTTCCCATTCAGAGATATCAGATCAGCATTGGCCTTCAGCTCTGAAATAAAAAAGCAAATACATTATTAAATATACATTATTAAAAAGAAATTGGCCAGGAATATTAATAGCACCTTAAAGGCACAATTTTTGATTTACAGCGGCCACTAGTGTTGTATTATAGATTTGCAACGAATCTCTCAGTCCAAACACAACGGTGGCCATAAAAGTACAAAAAGAAGTCGTCGGCTACGACAGAGAAGAGATCATACGGGCATTAGAGGCTGTAGAAAGAGCGATGTCTTATTTATTACATAAAATAAAAGGTCCGTGGATTTTAAGTATAAAAAGAAGGATAAAAGTCAGACAGGAGCTAGGACCTGCGCTAATATTATAAAGTCTTTCCAGGAGAGACGTGTTAGGACCCGCGGTAGTAAAGCTTTTAGCAGAAATACTCAAAGATATCTATGGAGACACTGTCCAGCAGAGACGTGTTAGGAACCGCGGTACTAAGGCTTTTAGCAGAGAGTCGTTGGAGAGAAAGATCGTCTTAAAATCACCCCCGAGGAGGTTGCTTTGATTCGGATCAGTATGTGAGTAACATTAGTTTTTCTGTTTGTTAGAACCAAGATTCTTGTTGTTTTTGTTCTAATATCAGCTGTGTGACAGAGCAGTTTGGCGTCATTGTTTATCTTGAACCGCTTTAATATTGTACTCGTTCAGATACTGGAGAGAGAGAGCGAGACGCGTTGGCGCTAAAACTGTAGAGAGAAAGCGTTTTACTCTAAACTTACATTAAACTTTACTTTAAACTTACATTTAATCCGCGAGTCACATGTGTTCCGAACCGGAGAGCATGATCTGTACAGATCATCCCGCGATCTGTTTCACCACTACACCGCAGGGGAGAGGAAGAGGAAACGCACGTTGTAGACTTGTTTGTCCGTTTAGGGCTTCTGTACAAAACATGGCGGCGAATTCAATGCATGTAGGCCCGCTCTGTATGTAGATATAAACAGCTTATTCTAAGGTATGAGAAACGTAACGGTTCATTACGTAAGGTCTTTATACACCTCTGAAGAATAGTTTTGTATATTAGATTCTGTCAATAGATCCTCATAAAAACCCTGTATTGTTCCTTTAAGAGGCTCATTTGAATACGAGTAAATGGAAAACCAAGAATATTTCGAAGCATCGTCCCACAGCATTGCTTTTGGTAACACTTCATTTTACGGTGCCCTTGTTACACATGTTACATGTATTTACTATACATTATGCATAATTACATGTAACTATCCCTGAACCAAACCCTATAGTAAGTAGGGATGTTAAAGCTTCAAAATTCCTGCGATGCCGCTATGTTTTTTAAACAGTAGTATCGCAGTGCCGTAACTAATGTTGCATATGCGCATCAACGTTCATTTGAACACTTTCATCTGTCTTTCTGCGGTGTTTCTCTCCAAAATAAATCCGTGTTTTGACCGACTCGGACGAGATAATGATCTTCAGTCATTCAGTCATTCATCAAGACACTTGCTTCGTTCTTGAATGAATCGAACGAGTTGAATTTGAACGAGTTGATTAAATGATTCACTGACACACAAAAAATTGCCGCCACTTGCCGTTTTAGTCAAATGTAAAGTACGCATAATATTTTCATTTATAAGCATTGCTATAGATGCAATTTGTCGCATATTGATTGAATTAGTTCCAATGTTAAAATAATTCTTAGTAGCTTCTACAGTAAACGTTGCTACAGTTACAAGACACTAGTGTTTTTAAATCTTACCACTGTAAGTATTGAAGTATACTACAGTATTTGCTAAAACGTATCCAATAATACAGTTAATACTACAAATATTGTAGTGTGCAGTATAGGGCTGGGCGATATATCGTACGATTCTTATGCTCTCAGTTTCTCAATGACTTACGGTTACATGCCGCAACATCCGAAAGCCAGAGGGCGCTCTTGCGCAGAAAGTCTGAATATGGAAAAACTGAAGAACACAATAAGTTCCAGGAAATGCCTGTGGTCACATTCTATCGCTGTTCTTCAAACCTTTTCAGGTATTTTCATGATAATAAAGTTGATTTATAGTAATGATGATAGACGAGAGTTGCTTTTTGAAATACACGTTATAAACGACCAAATCTCGTAGTGACTTTAGATAGAGCAGACGAGCAATACTTCCTACTGATCAAATAGCCGTAGTTCTCAGAAGAGCTGTGCATAAAACATCAAATCGATTTAGACATGTAAAATTAGCGTGAATCGCGATATATATCGCCCAGCCCTAGTGCAGTATAATTCAGTTCACTAAATACAACATGTTTCATTTAAATCTGTGTATTAAGGAATTTTGGTCTATTTTGTAGATTTTAAGTCAAGTCAAGTGTGCTTTATTGTCAATTCTTCCACATGTACAGTACATACATACAGAGAATCGAAATTGCGTTACTCTCAGACCCTTGGTGCATACAAATAACATTAAACATTAAACACTGACAGTAGACGTTGAAATATAGATAAATACGATTTAACCATATGTACATACAAACTATATGGATATACAAATGAGGACATTGTAGAACAATAAAGAAAAAAAATATAAAAATAAAGAGAGATAAAGTGACAATAGGCACATGGCAGATAAAGTGCAAACCAGTTAAATAAAACAATACTGTGCAGATGCGAGTAGTGCAAGAAAAAAAGAACAGTCTTTTAATTGCGAACATGACAGATTATCGCAACGCTACTTGGCATCGTGATATTTCATAAGGTACAGTATCGTAAGATGTGTTTATGGTACCGTGACAACCCTAATAGTAGGTCCATGTAGTTAATTTGTATTACTCCGTCCTTAAATGTATAATTACACTGTAACACAGGCACTGTAAAATAAAGTGTAACATTGCTTTTTTAAGAGCGACTTTTTACCAGTAAAAACCCATAACGTTTGACATCCATGAAACTCTCTCTCATCAAACATGATGCAGGTTTGACGTCATGAGACACGCGAGAGCCAATGACACCTGACTTCCAACCTACGCTACAGTATATTCAATTTCTCGAGTTACATAATGAACGGCATGAATAATTGTAGTTGAGAGTGAACAATGACCTACATTTCTTTCTTCTGCTCACACACAAGGCAAACAGCCAAAGATACTTCAAATTGTTCTTATTTTTCCTCCAAAGACAAATCAACAGCATACGGGTGTGAGATGACATGAGTAAATAATGACTGAGTCCTCATTCTCTGTTCCCTTAAACACCTTCAGGAATATCCTCAAGACACGCCAAGCGTGGGAAAAATTCAGATGTCGCTGGTCTGAATTTAAGAGAACACGCACTCAACCCCAAACACACACACACACACACACACACAGCTAAACACATGACTAAATGGTGACAGTATTTCAGTCAGTTCATGGACCAGTGATCTAATTGAAAACATACTTAACTGTTTCACAAAACTCCAAACAAAGACAGATGGCCAAATAAATAATCTCTGGCACACAAGTGTTCATCTGACCTCATTTAAACCAAGCTGTTATTTATAATTAATGACAGAGATAATAAGTGTGGATCAGTTTAGTGGTCACTGCTCAGAAAGAATGAGGAATGTTTATACACCTACTGTTCAAAGTGTTGAGAGGGATGAGGAGGCATTAGACTCAGTAGCTATAGTTTAGTTTTATAATCAAAGCCAACAAACCAAAAATAGATTTAATTGTATGTTTTTATTTGTATTAAGATAATAAAAAGATTAAAATGTTCATGTTGGGTTTCTATGTTTTATGAAGACTTTCCAAAGACATTGTGATTTATAAGCTGTTTTCCTCATGTCCCCACAAGGTCAAAAATGACATTTGGTCGCCACACTCTCTGTAGGGTTTATCAGGACCTCAAACACACACTGATAATATTTGTCGCTTGCCTGTGTTAGCTTAACTGTCTATCAGTTCTTTACCAGCAGTTATGTCGATACATCTTTACACTTTTGTGATTTTGAGTAATGCCGCGGTCAGATTGGACTGTGCTGCGGAAATGCGCGGAGCGTTTCCTCCATCTTTTACATTTCTGTACCAAGAGGTCACGCTGTGACGTTTTGATCTTCTATTGGTCTCACGCACTCACGTGATGCGAATTCGCAGGTCAGAGTTCACCCAACTTGAATTGTGGTACGCAGCGAAATGAGAAATATCTTTGGACGGCTTTCGTTTCCGGTCCGTGGCATTCGCATGCATATGAATGGAAGTCAACGGCGAGCGAAAAGTCAAGTGTGGCCGCGGCTTAAATTGCTAATTCATTTCTAAAGCTGTAATCTGTCACTTTTGCCTCCCTTTCACCGTCTCTGTTACTTTACGTGGGTTGACATCAAACTGACACTTCCTGTGAAATCGTACCTGACATATTATCTTATATAAACCATTATTATAAGCCTACTGATGTGAATTGAGAGTTTTTGCTGATATAATGTTTTGGTCAGTGATTTTATATATACATGCATGCATACAGGGGTTGGACAATGAAACTGAAACACTGGCCAATATAGTGTTGTGGGTTTCATGGCTATATTTGCGCAGCCATATATATCCTTTCTTTGTATTAGTCTTAAGTAATATTCAAATTTTCTGAGATACTGAATTTGGGGTTTTCATTAGTTGTCAGTTCTAATCATCAAAATTAAAAGAAATAAACACTTGAAATATATCAGTCTGTGTGGAATGAATGTATACATTATACAAGTTTCACTTTTTGAATGGATTTAGTGAAATAAATCAACTTTTTGATGATATTCTAATTATATGACCAGAACCTGTATATGAAGAGTTTGTTTCCAAAAAGAGAAAACTCATGTTTTTGATTGTGTTAGTTATCTGTATTATTTTAGTTGTTATGGCTTAAATCAAACCAACTGCAGTTTGTTTGTTATTAATTAAAATATATCAGAAAATGCGAACAAATATGTGAATCGCTCAATTTTGACATAAACGTCAAATAGAACCTTAGAACTCCAAGGTGGTGGTATATACGTTCAGTATTATTATACATATATTGGAAATTAACATTATGATTTTACTGACACTTTCTAGATTTGGGTTTCAGTATTGGCCATTAGAAACAAAGTCTTTTTCAAAGTCTGAATTTTGCATACGAAAATCAGACAGGGCGACTGACTGTCTCACATTTTGCCATTTTAAGATGATTGCTATGTGCAGCAAATATAAAAACAATGGTCGAGTGGTTCGTGCTCCGACATATGGCGCTGGTGCGTCCCGGGATACCCGAGTTCGAATCCCGGCTTGTGGTCCTTTCCCGACCCCACCCCCTCTCTCTCATCCACTTCACTTCCTGTCCTCTCTACCAATCACTGTACTAATAAAGGCATAAAAAAAGGAGCACAAAAACACTATTCCTGCTTCGTTTTGGGTCAACTTTTGTTGTAAATTCCTCATTTATCAATCCTACAACTTTTAATTTTGAACATAGACTGTTACTTCTTTGTACAAAAGGTCTGCAGCACTCTTGAGGATTCAGAAATCCTGCTGGGATTATATGGACCGTTGGGTTTTACAGAAGAGTTTACAGAACTCGTGCCAGCTCAAATCATGTTGCCATCAAAGCAAAAAGTGGACAAATCCAACATCAAGCGAAACGGTGATAGAGTAAAGCATCTATCTCACCTGTCTTCCCATTAAATATGGCCACAGACGCTCCATTGAGTCCAAAAACACTACAGCAAACGATCTTCAGCCGCTCCACGTCCAGTTGGTTATCGCCCTTGGGATTCTCCAGCAGCACTACACCCTCTAAGAAAAAGCATGAATGGAAAACGAATAAACATGGCTCGCTTTTAAAGCGCGACAACCATGAACATCTGTTCACGGCTCTCACAGACAGCGATAAGAACCGTCTGCGTCCGTCCACAAACACGGTCAATGTCTATAAACAGGCCCGCAGACAGGTCAAGTGACATCAAGGAAACGTGGTGCCGGTTAGGGTTAGATTTGTCTACATTACAGCTGCACTTGTGTCATTAAAGCGTTTGATGTAGGCCATCATCAGGCATGTTTGGGCATACCTTGCTGTTTGTCCTTGAGAGTTATTTTGAGGTTGACGTAAGCACAGGCAGCGGTGGTCAGAGGAGCCCTGGAGACGGCCGCCCCTCTTACGATAGTTAAATCCAGATCTGAGCCTTTCAACTACCAGACAAGAGAAACAATGACACATTTACCTACAAATATCTTTTCCAAATATGCCATTAGATAAGAAAGCATTGCATAGGTGCTCAAACACACGGCCTGTGGAGAGAACAGGAACTAGAGTCACCAAGTGTGTCATACAGCTGACAGTCTTTTACTATAGACAAAATACTTTATATTATCTACGTTTGAGGGCGCAAACCTTGAATAGGTCCACTGTTAGGTGAGGAGAACATTTATAGTTTATAGGCCCTGAACATTTATAGCTTTCCTGTAGCTCAGTGGTAAGAGCATTGCGTTATCAACGCAAGGTTGTTGGTTAGATTCCAGGGGATTGCAAATACCTATGTATAAATGTATAGGATAATGCAATGTAAGTCGCTTTGGATAAAAGCGTCTGCCAAATGCAAAAAATGTAAGAGTTACCTGAGTTTTCTCTTGGACGATCACAATGGCATTCTTGGGCACCGGATAGGGTTTGAGCGGGGCCTTCGTAGTGGCCAAGATGAAGTCAGTGTGTTTTTGGATGACTTTATCCAGGTATTCACCGGCCGGCTCGCTGCTGTAATATACAGTGATCTCATCCGATGGGACCAGATGACCCTGAGAACAGACGTTTGGACACGCTTATTCTGGCTGCATAAATAGTGGCATGTTCCCTCTGTGTAAACATTCTCACTATTCAATTGAAAGAAATCTAGAAAGTTCATCGTCTCATTTTAAATTGGTTTGAAAGTTAACAGGGAATGGCGTTTACAATCCATTTTTCATTTTATAAGGCTTTTTGGCAAAGAATATTCATATATAAACTGGTAAAAAAGCGGGTGTTATAATATTGGATGGGTTTGAGATGAATGGCAATGTATGGCAACATCATGAAGAAAAAAAAACGTTATTTCCCAAAGTATGTGGTGGAAAATATGGGCTCGGGCATTCCGTACCTTTAAAACAATTACTCGAAAAAAAAAAAAAAAGACTTCTCCATAAACCTTCCTCACATACTTGTGCCCCCTGGTTACCACCTCTCATCTGAGGAAACGTTGAAAAATTAATTCCCTCCCATGGAAAATGTTTTCAGACTTTCAATAAGAGTGGAATTCGGGCCTGGCAGGCGTCCACGCACCCCTCCCCGTCACATATATACCCCGCACGGCTTGTGGAATGGAAAAACGTTTGTTTATTAAGAAAAAAGAGGGGCGAGAAAGGCAAAGGGAGTTTGAGGGAAGGAAATCCGTCCTTCCTGATTTCCACAAACATCAAAGTGATGTTTGCCTTGAAGCCGACTGCTCATTAAGCTTTATTATAGCAGTCTGAACACACTCAGAACTTTGGGGTGGAAAGATTTTCCAAATAGCATCTCTCGTGAGCCTGGGAAAAACAAGAGAGCTTGTCCTCGAGAGAGAGAGAGAGAGAAAGAGACAAACACATGATGGGAGGAGACGTCAGAGGTGTTGAAACAGACCCGACACGACACAGCGCTGGCTGCTTTAATACAGAACAGGAAATATTACACAACACTTGTACACCATAACTGGGTATTTATATCCAAAATGAAAATATTAGAAACAGTTTAAGATGTTAAATTATCTATTTTAAGAACAATTCTCTTCAGAATAAACATCTCTTTATTCTAGTATTTCCTTCATGTAATACATTTAATATAGCTGTAATGCAGTAATGAGAATCTACTCACCACTGAAAACAATGAAAATACATTTTAATGTCCAGAAGTATTGGAAGAAGGCGACTGAAGTATTTTACAAACATGACAGTCCTTTTATAAGATTACCCATATTATTATAGAAAAAACGTTTTGTATTACCATAGTTGTACTACAAACGTCATCAATTATGGGGTTTTCAAACTTTATGATGCCAAGGACCCCCAAATATGATTAACCTTTTGTGAGGGAGCCCCTTTTCTAAAATGTATATCAATCGATATTTTTTCTGTGTAAAGAAACGTTTAATATGTGTGAGATAAATAGTAAGTAGGATATTATAACACATTGTTTCAAAACCTAAAGAGTTTCAATTTCACTTTGAGTCCCAAAAAAGAAACTATAGTGAGAAAACTCACTAGAAAGATTCAAATATAAACAATTCTGTAAACTATCAATAGCAAAAAAAGCATCTAAACACTGTGGACTTTTATCATTTAACGGGGGACCCCCTTGCAACCTTCTGAAGGCCCCCCCGGGGGGTCCCCAGACCCCAGTTTGACACCCTTGCTCTAGACAAGGGTAAATTTGTGATTACTTCTGTTTTACAAATAGCACAGATAATTAATAGTTAAACGTTGGCTCATTTTCATTGCACCCAGATTGTTGTTAACAGGAACTGAAGCCAAACCTCAAACTGTAGCTATAAAGTGTCTAGATGCAGTCAGATGTAACGGGTATGAAGTGTTTTGTGTGTCTGTCCAGGTCCGCTTTATAATGCTACAGGGAAAATTTCCAGCGTCTGGCACATTTCTGATACACGTTCGTTGTTTTTTGCCTTATACACTATGTGGCATCGCCCTAACAGTCCCAGATGTTAGAGAGAGAAGTGCTCGATCTTAATCAATAAGACATTTCATGCTCAACTCCAACTCTAGTTCAGAACAACCACATTTCAATCGATTCCAGATGAATAGTTAGAGTCTTGTTCGGTGTGTTGTTTCACACAGAAATACAAAATCTGTTCATTGCTAAACCATCTCAAAACTAAAAGTAATTCTTAATGGTTTACCCAAAATATTTGTTCTTGTTTTTGATGCGTTTTCATGAAATTAAGCCATAAAGCTGACCTTTTTGCGTAACTTTTGAATGCGATTTATGACCTCACGTGCCACACCCTCATCCATCATAGACTGATCTGGGGTGATTTCAAGAAGAACCAGGACCTAGAAAAACAAACAGCACCATATCAAAAACATCTTTATGACTCATTTCTATTATGAACTTAAATAGGTGATGCACGAACAAGTACTGAATAAAGCACAGTTTAGATCTAATCTAGGTTCGGTTGATCCCCGTTTCATATAGTTGTGTTGTGAACCTTTATGGCCGATTTAGGTCGGACCACCACAAACATATTTCACAGGTCATAAAACAAAATGAACAGAACGATAGAACAGCCTACATTGCGAATGACAAGTAATGTGATCAAATCAACAAGACGATGCAGTTTACAATCCCCATGCCGGTTATGGTGTCTGTTTCTGATCACACTTTTAATTGTAGATATGTGTTTTGATGACTCAAACCTCCTTTCTTATAGCGCTATAAAGCCACGGAATTCAAGTTAATCTACGTTTACTGAAAAATCTAATCTAAATCAAATGATGGTTCAAATATAACCCTGATCATTTTAAACAAGGTTTAAAGAGTTTTCCAATAAACCTTGACTTCTTCTGGATTTAAGCCTTGTTGGTGCAACAGACCCATCATGTTTTCTACACTGTGAATGATATATCAAAAGTGAGTACCTGTGCATCTGAATGAGCCTCGTACTGCGACGATGTTCCTGAGGTCTGATCAAATGTGTACATCAGACGCAGATCCTCCTCATGGAGCTCATGACCATCCACAACTATGGATCCTGAAAAACAGTTCGCATTTTACCTAGTGCTCTTAAATCGAATCACCCCTAAGTGTCAGAGTTCACAGTAAATAATGGTACAATCATAATTATAAATAATTAAATATAATAATTGTTTCCCAACATACACTGCAGGCACTGGAGGACAATCAAACATTTGTTTTAAACACATAAGCATAGCAGCGGGTTTTTGTTTCATAAAAGTAATCGTCTGTGTCATCATCCATTATTTGATCATTATTTTTGTGTTTTATAGTCACATGGCATTTAGAACTGAAACCATTAGAGATGGCAGAATACACGTGGCACACTGTCAGGTAACTGCCACAGCGCTAAGAATGCAGACGGATGGCTTTCTCTAAATACGATGCAGACAACGTTGGTGTTGACCCAGAAATTGCACAGCAGTGATTGGCTCCAGAGGGATTGTTCCTGCAACTCTAGATCTGTCTGGATGAGAAAACCTGCTAAACAACCGTTTCCTTCCTGTGCACCCAAACTGCTCACATCCCCATCACCCTACACCACCTTTGTGCTCCAAACGGCGCTTTTATCCAGGTCTGATCTATTCAAGCCCCATTTCACAGTCTTATCCAGCTTTCCGGTGATTAGAGCATCAATGATATATATAAAAGGCATGAAAATGCTTTTGTAGGGTAAGCGTGGAGCACAACTATCCGATCACCGCACTCTAATCTGATATTTACACGCTTGGTTTAGCTCTTCCCCTCCAACGCCCAGGGCATGCGGCTATCAAACGCACAGGTAACGGCTTATGCCGCCCACTTCAAGCCCAGAAAACTGCTGTGCCTACACAAAGGGGCACATTAAAGGTCCTGCTGCAGGAACTCGCTCATGAGTCTGATATAAGGAAACATTTTAGTTCTATAGTTGTTTGGTTTACATCAGTGAGAAACACAGATGATCGGATTTCTAATTTTACACATGGACTTAACAGACTTGATTTCATTCGATTCGATTTACATATCACATTATACTGATGATATATTATGATCTATATTTGTTCACGAGATGCATCTACTTACCATACTTCATACTAAAATAAAACGTTTTTTGTGCATGGCAATTCTCACTACTGTTACTATTTCTTACATTATGGTAATGAGAACATGATTTTTTTCTTCCACATTAAGGGAATGACATTGTAATTTTTTTCCCTTTACATTATGGAAATTAGAATGTGTTTTTTCTTTACATTGAGGTAATGAGAATGTGTTTTTCCTTTACATTGTGGTAATGAGAATGCGGTTTTCCTTTACATTATGGTTATGAGAATGCGTCTTCCCTTTACATTGTGGTAATGAGAATGCGTTTTCCCTTTACATTATGGTAATGAGAATGAGTTTTTCCTTTACATTGTGGTAATGATAATGCATTTTCCTTTACATTATGGTAATGATAATGCATTTTCCTTTACATTATGGTAATGATAATGTGTTTTTCCTTTACATTATGGTAATGATAATGTGTTTTTCCTTTACATTGTGGTAATGATAATTAGTTTTTCCTTTACATTGTGGTAATGGTAATGCATTTTCCTTTACATTATGGTAACCTTTACATTATGGTAACGATAATGTGTTTTTCCTTTACATTATGGTAATGCAAATGCGTTTTTCCTTACATTATGGTAATGAGAATGTGATCTTTACATTATGATAATGCAAAGTGATTTTTCTTTACATAATGGCAATGTGAATTTATCCTTTGACATTATGTTAACTGGAATCAGATTTTTTTTCCAACATTATGGTATTGAGAATGTGATTTTTATCTTTACATTGTGGTAATGACGAAGTCATTTTTTTCTTCCACATTAAGGTAAGAAAGTATTTTTTCTTCCAGAATAAAGCAATACGAATACGATAATCCTTTATAGTAATGAGAGTGCAGTTTTCCTTTACATTATGGTAATGGAATGTGATCTTCCTTCACATTGTGGTAATGACCTAGTATTTTTTTCTTTACATTTTGGTAATGAGAATGTGATTTTTTCTTCCACATTATGGTAATAAGAATACAATTTTGTCTTTCACATGATAGTAATGAGAAAGTGTAACCATAAGGTTAAGTCACTTGGTCAAAGGCTACACCACATTTGGCTACACTACTAATGGTCATTACGCCACATCAATGCTTTATGACAATCTTTAGTACCTCCAGAGATGTTGGCAGCAGATCGCAATGACTTTGGAGGATGTTACACCTTTTACAAAAGTATACATTTCACAGTTGATACATGCCTGTCCTCTGGAAAGCCTCCAGCTCTTCACTCTTCAGCTCTTTGATGGATGCAGTAACAGATTTAAATGCTCCTTTCAGACGTTTGCCCAGCACCATGTGATCAGGTTCGGCCCTCAGACGGATTCCGTACTTGTCCTTGTCTGTGGACAGAGTGAGCTGGCGAACATTCAGCTCCTGGTAAAATAAAAAAAAAATATCATACATACAGTATGAATCACACACAAGAAAAAATCCCGTTTCATTCTACTTGACCACTCATTTTTCCACTTATGGGTAACATTCCTTAAATTCAAATAACAACTGGTACACATAAATGCATAAAATCTGCTGTGATATTAGTATCCCATAGCATGCTTCTGATGAGACTGACCTATGCAGAGCAGATATGTCTGTACTGCTGCACATCATATTTCATGTGGACAGTCACAGAGCCATCAGTCATTTAAATAAAACATGGCAAATGATGAACCCATGCATTTGGAGGCTTTGGGTACCACCCGACAGACAGATCTTTTATTCTCCCGCCCCAAACAAATGTATGAGTTTAGGAATTCAAGAACTTCTGTTGTTTTGCACTAGCAGATACTCATGGATAAAAACTAGAGAAATAGAAAGTTCAACAGAAGCGTGAGAATACCAGCACACTTGACAGTTCACAGGCTAACTACTGATGGCCATGGGTGCGGGCTGCTTGCGACAGTGAACATCACCTCTGTTATTACTGCATAAAAACGCATTCAAATATCTCATCATCTCATACTAAATAATGCAAAGCCAGACTCACTTAGACTCCAAAAACCGCCCGTTTCATCATCTTCTGCGAATAATAATGCTTCTTTTCTCATGAATATATTTGCGAGTGGGTCACGGTGACTGCTGAGTGTGTTGTGTGTGTTCAGAGCTATCGGTCTGATCAATGGCAGGCGTGTGGCGTGTGCCACCCACTGCTTTCTGCACGAGGCTGTTTAACAATCGAGCGTGGAAGACACAGAGACAGAGCGGCTAATTTTAGCTCGGAGACCCGGCCTCCCCATAAATCACGGCGGCAGGGGCTGCGGATGAAGGACACAGGTTGAGTGTGTCTGCTAACACATGGCAACTACACAACCTGTGTTCGTGTGCACTGGAGGACAACTGCTCAGTAAAGGATCCCTAACAATCAGCTGTCTGAAAACTGTGCTCACGATCTGTGTTTTTTTAAGACATTAAATAACTACTGCATAAAGGAATCGTGGAAGCTTTACCCCAAGGCCACCACGAATATTTCATGTTGATTTGTTGTTAACATCATAAACACTGAACTAATGAACATATGTGGCCTCATATGCAAGAATGTTGCAATTCACAACGTTTGTCTCTCTATCGCCATCTCTGTTTGAAACACAAAACTGCATGTTACTTTACGTACTTATCTTAAAGTGGGTTGAAGTCAAATGCCGTGGCCGATATATTGGCTGATATTTGAAAGTTTTTAACCATCGGAATTGGCCGATATATTTTTTTAAATAGATGATATTTTTTTCTGTTTGGCCGCCATACAGCACATCAGCATTTTATTCATAAAAATGTCACTAAGATGTAAAGCAGGCATTTGCCACTTAGTAATGTAATATAACCAGAGTAAAATGGGTTGTGTACAAAAATTGTAAGGTAAGTATCAATAACTTGTTTAAATAGATTTCTTCTCTTCATTCTAAGCCATGTTTAGCTGCCCATATGTTATACTAGTCAATAAACCTCTTAATGTCTGTTACGAATATTGTGTAATTTCTGAGTGATTTTGGGCACAGACAAGACATATTTAGATATATTGTACATGCACTGGGCACTGTTATTCACCACAGTTATAATATTCCTAAGACATACCTAAGCGAAGTATTCATAGGAACATTAGTATACATGAGTGTATTAGTAGAATGATCTGAAATCAAATTTAACCAAAGATTATTACATACAAATTAATTAAAAAGATGATTTGATGATTAATGTTACAATCGGTATACCTAATTAATGATTGTTCACATATATGCACTTTATATCATTTTAAGCATGTTTAAGAGCACATTTGAGCACTATGCAGTAATATAAAATCCAGTAATGTCTCTGGGCCGTAGAAGCCTGAGGCCTGAGTTCAAGAAGTTTAGACACAAGAAAACATGATCCGGATGTTTCTGATGATTTAATATGAGGTGACTTGGTATAGATAAGATATGGACATGGTTCAGCTTTTTAATAACTCCAGTGTCCTTGAAAACAGCTGCATTAAGAAAAAGGTTGGCCAGCGCACCCCCATTAAATACATAAATTGTTGCCTGGGACTTATTTGTGGCAGAAAAATGACAATTGGTTAATAAAATTAAGAGATAACAGGAAATTACCTGATTGGTTTTAGAAGGGAACATCTTTCAGAAGTGTTAGTATAAATATAGGCTGGAAAACACTTGGTTTTCAGATGCTTTGGGAACATCTCACTTTGTTTGACTTAACAAATAAAGTTAACTCTTTGACACCTGGACCTTCTTTGTCTGAGATTTTTTGAACTACAAGATCAGCTTTTTCCACATCACTAACTAGGCTTGTTAGAACACAATAATTGTTTATTTAGTTTCACCAATTTTCTGTATGTCTCTCATTTACTCATTTAATTGCATTTGTGTTATATCGGCCACAGTGCTTTCTCAATATCGGTATTGGTCATTAAAACCCATATCGGTCGACCACTAGTGTAAACCCACAAAGGTCAGAAAATTCAATCGGGTTTTTTTGCCATATTGTTTACAAACAACTACTAGTTTTTCTATCCCATTACACACATTCTTGGTAATGTATAAGGTCATCTGCTGGACAATGATGAATCTCATCTGAAGCTTAAATCATGGGATGAGGGAAGTGAAGTAACTCTTACCTCCAGAATATACTTCTGCAGAGACTGGATGTCCTTCAGAGCTTCGAGATCCTGATGGATCACCACCACTTCTTTCAGCGGATACTGAAAAATACCAATAAGCCAGTGAGATCATTCAGTGTAGTTTGTTTGGATATTAAACGAATGTAAATCAAGTTAAGGTCACTAGCATGGGGCAAGATGAGGAACATGCATGTAAAATCATGATGCTGAGGTTGTTTTTGTGTCTGAACTGCAGGGCATTCTTAGTTCATCTTTATGAAAGGGCAGTCTTCATAAAACACACATTTATAAAACATAAAGCAATAATAATGTGGGTTGCACCTTGACTGGGAGAGTCTTTCTGTCTCTGATGACGCGACCCAACTCGATGACCGACTGCATCCGTGCCACTGCGTTCTCAATGCGCTTGTCAATCAGAGACTCTCTGTCAATCACATACACAAAATAAAGTTAGCCTATGACAACCCTTAAAGTCCCCGTGAAATTAAAAATAACAATGCCGATTTTTTCATGAAATGTTGCAGCGTTTATTGTAAATAGTTTATCAATCTGGGTCATTCTATTTTTTTAATTTGTGTGCCATCACAATCTTTAGTTGAAATCAAAAAATTCCACTTCCTTCCTGTAATGACTATCTATCATAAATGACGTTTGTAAGACAGCTTGGGCGGAGCATCCTTTAACTCCTCCCCTTCAACTGTCAGTCTGCTGCCAGTTCAGTTTCAAACTGCAAAAGCTATTTTTATACATCCAATCAAATTGTAGAGAAAATCAAAAGCCACGCCCATATTTTTCTCATTAGAAAGTTTCACTAGGAAATGCGTCAAAATACGGAAGTAAAAACGATCACAACTTCCAGTTCACGGGGAAATTAAAATACCTTGAATACGCAAAATGTTAGTTCTGCAGTATTTTTAGTAAATGTTTAAGCGTTAATACACAGCACAAACGTTTAACATTTTTTTTATAAACCAATTTTTTCCCGGAGTTACTTTTGGCAATGTTGCCTGATAAGATGAGACTTTTATAGAGTAGACTACTCATTATGGTTCTAAATCTTTCAATTTCTGGTTGTTTTCCTGATAATAAAAATGATGTATTTTTTCTTGTACATAGCATAAACGTTATTGCCACTAAAAGTGTCATTTCAAAACCTCCACTGCAAGTTTTAAATCATCTTTACTGCAGAAAAGCACCCTTATTTAGCTCTGTCCTGCTTAATTTTTAATGCGACTGCAGCCTGCAATCCCACAACAAAAATACAGCCCACAGCCTGCTGCAGTGACTCTGGAATAATGAGAATAAACTACTGCCTCCTAGTCTGATCTCTAAAAAAAAGAAGACTGAAGAGATGAGAAAGCGGCAGCAGAACATGTTTAATTTGTTAATGACTGGAGTCTCCTCTGGACGGCCTCTGTGTCTCTAACTGCAGGTCACCTCTGTGCTTATTAATGCACACAAGCCATTATGTGAATCTCTGAAGGAGACAGAGACGGACTGAGGGGGAAATATCTTCCGAGCATCTCACAGCGCTGGGCTGCATGTAAACGACCGCGGGGTCATCTGAGGTATTCTGTTAAATGTGTTTACAGACAGAAATTAAAAGCACAGTAAATCACTACAGTTGAACGCAAGGACGCCCAAGGATTTTTCAGCCCAGAGTGCAATGCATTCATCAAAGTGTGCTTGAGTTCAAAATGTTACATGTTTATTGAATATTGCGTCATGTTAAAGCAACAAGCTAAGGTCATAGGTTTGACTTCTTGAAAACACGGATACTACTTATAAATCAATGCCTTAAATACACTTATATTACACTGTTAAAATGTACTTCACTCATGAATTATATGCAAAATTCAATACAGAGAATATCTTCATATTAAAGGTACTTCATCCAAAAATGTAAATTCCAGACACATTTTTCCCCCCATTGACTTCTATAGTAGGAAAAAATACAATGGTAGTCAAAAGTGTGTCCCAGAACTGTTTGCTGTCCTACATTCTTCAACAGAACAAAAAAAAGATGATGTATTTTTTCCTACTATGGGAATCAATGGGGGGGAAAATCTGTCTGGTTATAAGCATTCTTCCAAATATCTTTCTCTGTGTTCATCAGAACAAAGACATTTATACAGATTTGGAACAACTCGAAGGTGAGTAAATGATGACAGAATTTTCATTTTTGGGTGAAATATCCCTTTAATATTGTACATTGTGCTTGTATGGCTTGTGTTTTACGTTTGTGTATTAATCTTGCAAAAAGATTTGTGTTATAGATTTGACATTGTATGACCAACAACTGTACAGTAGAGGTCTCAGAGATGGGCTATTCTATCTACATAAAAATCTCTTTCAATTTCTTAACATTACCAGGAAAGCTGTGATAGTAGATGTAAACTAAACTAACCTTAGGGCAGACTCAATTCATTTCTAATTGCATTTACATTCTTCATGTTGGACATCTTGATTCAAACCAAGATTCAGTGGGAATCACCCAAAATCCTTGTAAGCAGAAACTGTGGTGTAATGTGATGTTGTGTACCTGACTTGTGGAAGCATGAGGTAGTGAATACTCCCAGTGTCCTTCTCTTCTACTGACGTTGGATCAATCAGCTGACGTAGATTCTGATACATCAACTCTGTTATGAAAGGAGTGAACGGGGCCTATTCACAACAAAAGACAAAAATCATTGAGTATCTTACTTCATTATCTCAACATCAGACAGCAAACCCCATGAATATTATAATGAATACTCAAAGACGGGGTTAACTGTGAACATCATATTCATATCCAGCATTCATAAAGAGACTTTTCTGGTTTCTTATGGTCTTTCATCGTGTGCTTAATCTCCATAACTTTGAAGTTCTTGAGCTTATAAGGATTCTTTCCTTCATTTAATACTTCACTGGCCAGGAAAATGAGGCATTGACTGTTTTTTAAGACACTGCTTATCTATCAAATTACCTTTTGGGTCAACGATTAATTACTGCCGTAAATTAGCTCTGCCCTCATACGTCTGAACGGACCTGACCAGCTTTAGAGATGTGGAGAACCGTTACTTCAAAAACAAAACTATAACCAATAAAGGCTCAAGAGACAATTACCAAGGTCTAAATTCATTGGAAATGTCTATTTTATCTAACAAGATAGAATACTCTTTTCATGTAAATATGGTTTGTTTAAATTTCCTAAATAGCTAATTCTTCACGTTAAGTGATCCCTATTAAAGTAATATGCAAATAATAATGTGGGGTCTACCCAAAAATGAACTCCAAAAATAAATGCATACCGAGCTTCAAGAAGACTCAAGTCAATAAACTGCGGTACTATAAGAAGAACTAAACAACAACACAATCTCTAATGAGCAGCTAAGAGGAGGGACTCCAATATGGCATGGATGATGTTTTTGAAATTTTCTAGTTGCTAGGCAACCATACATCCCATAATAACATAACGCAATTAGCCACAGAAACTTCATGCATGCAAAGTCTGGTGATATTGCACCATGAAAATTACAGATCGTTTCGGCATGGAAAAAGTTAATTTCAGTATTGCATCATTCTTCCTCAAGCATTGCTTTAAACTTCTACATATTCAATCATTTCATCACTACCCGCTGAGAAACGGCCTGTTCCATTGCCGCCTCCCGCAACAGGAACATTTGATTCTGAACGCGTCTTTATTTAAGAAACAGATGCAGGACCAGCATTACAGTGACTCACCATCAGTCTGCACATTGAGAACAGTACGCTGAAGAGGGTCTCCAAAGCACGCATGCAGTCCTCAGTGCCACTCTCACCCTGACAAAGAAAGAGATGCTTACAACTACAAAGAATGTTGGCTCCACCTCCTGTAAAACCACATAACACACAACATGTGCGTACTGCACTGCAGTGTTACAGTATGCCATCATGTTTAGGCCTGTGGTATCACAACACATGAGGTGACAGCTAAGCATTCTTCATTTGAGTAGAATAAATTGAAAGGCGAAATAAAACAGATTATAGAGGTTATTATGGTCAAAAACTCATGATGAGGTTTTCCTTTTATCAGAATAAAGACGGGATCAAGACAGACACCTGCGGCACACCATCATTTTATTTTAATGTGTAAATGCAATTAAAAAACAAAAAAATATTTTGAATCTCAAAAAAATTTATTGGAACACGACGGGATTATCTCAAAATCACACTGTTTTACCTTTATAAAACCTTGAAAAAATATTTTTTGCACATTTTACTATTTTTTTTATATTAAGAAAAGCAGAATTCTGCTAAGAATCTGTCAAAAAAAAATCTTTTTTGCTAAGCAAAGAGCAATTTCTTACTTTTTATTTTGATTTTGGGGTGACATAAGAAGCAGACATGTTCTTGTCAAGTTTTGGGATGTTTTCCCAATAATAAAAGAAGGCTGCTCTGGACGGTGTTTGTGCATGAGTCACATTTCAGCCTACCTTCAGTCGCCTGCGGTTCATCCGCACATACCAGTTGGTGAGCATATCCACAAATTTGACAAGCTTGGGAACCACAGTATAGAGCCTGTAGGCTGGAAATACAAGCACACAAAAACAGACACCATCTATTTCAGACCATTTGTGTTGTAAGATCGCTTTCAGGTCGTCACAGCTTTTGCATGGAGGAGTTACACATCATTATCTTGTGCGGTGAGAATCTGTGTGTGATCTCAGACCTACAGCTGGTCTTACTCACCTCCCATCTCATCTTTGAAGAATTGGATTAGTGATTGAGTGAAAGACTGGATCCATTTGTCCATGATGTTGTCGCTCAAGCTGGCCGTCCTCTCGTTGTACAGGAACTTTATGGCCTCTTCCTAATGAGTACAGTAACCAGACAGAGTAAGTTGGACTCATACAGTCCATCTATCTGCACACGCTGGTAGACACTGAACAGCTCATGCACTGTATCTAAAGTCTTCAGAAGTCAAATGACAGCTCTGTGCTACAGGACCAAAATGTAAGTAATTACTTATGTAGAAACCATAAGGAATGGACGGAAGTCTAAGTATTGTTCTTTAAACGGTCAGTGTATCAAAAACCATCTGAAGACATTGAAGAGATGCTGCGAATCAGATCATGAACCTTTTGCAGTCTTTGGATGTTCTGCACCAGGAAGCGATATGCGTTGTACCAGGGTAGGAAGACATCTTTAAGCACATCTCTCACTCCCTCTTCTTTGAAGCGAAGGTTCTCAGCACGGACCACAGGAGAGTTGATCAGATACAGTCTAGTGGGAAAGACACAGTGGAAATTCTTCATTCTCCACATAAATAAGACCAGAGAAATCAAGACTAAAAGAGAATAAGGAAAACCTCTGCACTGCACGAGGAAGATCTTTGTCAAAAAAAAAATGTTAAAATAACATGTGGCCAAAAAAATACAAAATTGAGTAAATGGCACTTTTAAACCCGGCCTTAAATATATTTTGCTATTGCACTTTCAGCTTCCTTACATTAAGATTTTATTGTTGTACCCTTATCCTGTGACCCTTACTTTCCAAGAGCCGGACTTTCAGTCTTGAAATAAAAAAGTCTTGTTACTTAATTACAACTACATTTAATGCAAATAAAAATGAAAACTACAGGTTTTCTGTCAGTACTGATGTAAGACATCATAACAAATTACACATTTTAAAATATAACAAACAACAAATCAAATAACTCAGTGCTGTCAATGTTGGTCAGTGGCCCAGTAGACATCAACATTTATTGTCAATCACTTTCTCGCTTCCTTGTAAAGATGATTATGAATTACACCCACAACATAAAGATTGGCCATCGACTGTGAAGTCAGGCGTGACTTCATCTCTATTGTGTCCTTATGATGTAAACCCTCCTGAGGTCAGAACAGCACACACGAGTTACAGAAAAAGCTGCTCAATGCTTGGAAGTCATGCAAGCAAACTGTATGGTGCTATTTCTATCCAATATAAATCCGAAGGTAAGCTGCTGCCCCCACAAAACCCATAATTACCCTCTAGTGATGTCAAAAATACTGTAACTTGTAATATCAACAAAAGTACCATAGAGTAGAGTATTAAAATTGAAAAAACATAAGTTGTGATCGTTTTTACTTCTGTATTTTGACACATTTCCGAGTGAAACATCATTTTGAATAAGGAAAATAGTGGGCGTGGCTCGCGTCTTATCACTGCAAATTGATTGGATGTAAAAAACAGCTGTTGCATTTTGAAATGGATCTGGCAGCAGACGGACAGTTGAACGGGAGGAGTTAACAGATGCTCCGCCCTAGCCACTTAATTTACGTCATTTGAGTCATTTCAGAGCGGATGTGCATTTTTAGATTTTAACTGAAGATTATGAGGATCATGAGTTTTTAAAAGAGAATGACCCACATTGATAATTTTTACAATAAACGCTGAAATATTTCATGAAAAATAAGAATATTTTTTTTTATTTCACAGGGACTTTAAGCTCTATGATAAGCATTTACTTTTCACTTGAAACTGCTGATTTGCTTTTAGGTTAATCCAACAATCAATTCTAACAAATCCTAAAATAGTTGTTCATTAAAATGTAGTTATGGTTTCAGGGTAATTTGGCACATGGGTCAATACAGCTTGAACTGTACTCTGTTGTGTGCTTGGATCAATGCACACTTCTTGCATTTAGTCACCAGATACACAAAAGCAAAAAAGGAGAAGTAAAAGGGGAGCCTTATGGGTCGATGTCACCGTTTTCTGTGTGTTCTGCACCATATGGGCGGACGGATATGAATCATTTTTTATTTATTATCCATACGACCATGTCACAAGCGTGCTTCAGGGGGTTTATTTAAAATGTCACATCGATTCATATAGTGAGGTACAGTTACGAACAACTAGAAATATCTAGATGGTGATGTTATTTCCTGGTGTGCTGTGCTTACCGGAGTGCATCAGCGCCGTAGTTCTGCACAATCAGATTTGGATCGGGGTAATTTTTCTTTCGTTTGCTCATTTTCTGCCCATCACTACATACACAAAACACATGGACAAAAACATTCAGAGTGTTTCCCAGTCACTGGATCATGAACACACATTCTGTCCTGTTTAGGACAGGCTAAACATTATAAAACCCAACATTACAGAATTACCTTGCAAGAACAAGACCGTTGACAATCACGTTCTTGAACGGAGGCTTTCCAAACAGGGCGGTTGAAAGCACGAGTAAAGTGTAGAACCTAAACAAACAAACACAATTATTGGACTGACACAAACCTTTGCTAAGATAAAGCCACATGCTGAATGGTAGTGGATCAACCAATTTGACTTTAAAACCCATTGTCTACATTCATATTTGCAATTCAAGTGATGGACCACCCCAAAATAAAAATTCTGACGTTGTTTATTCACCCTCATGTGGATCAAAATCGGTATATGACTCTGTGTGGATCGCTGAAGAAGATATTTAGAGAAATGTCTCAATGGAAGTGTTGTTTAGTTACCGACATTCTTAAAAATATCTTCTTTCGTGTACTGAAGAAGAAAGAAACTCATGCAGGTTTGGAAAGACATGAAGGTGAATAAATGATGAAATCATTTTTGGATGTATATCATCCCAAATTATCCCATGACTGCTGTTTCCTCACCATCCTCTGGTCTGATCGATGCCTTCAGCGATGAAATCTGCCGGGAAGGTGTCCTCAAACTCCCGCCTGTTCTCAAACGGGTAGTGCATCTGGGCGTACGGCATGCTGCCGCTCTCGAACCAACAGTCGAACACTTCCGAGACCCTCTTGAGCTGACCCTTTCCACAGCGAGACGGGATAGTCAGACTGTCGATGCTAAAACACAAACATGGACATCCCATCAATCACCTTCAGCCTTAAAGAAAACTACAGAAAAACATCTCATAGGATCTGAGGATGACAACGTGTTATAATCTCTTTAGGAGAACAACTCATGTGATGCGAGATGTGTTTTCATAGAGAATCAGGTGTGGATGGAGATGTAAGGTGACTCACTTCTCTCTGTGAAGATCAGTAACTTTGGTTCCCGTCAGCTCTTCGAGCTCAGCCATGGAGCCCACACACACCACCTAAACCAAAACAGCCGAAAACAGAACAGCCGAATGACAGTCAGAGAGATAGACGCGATGCTGTGCTTCAGTTCAAAAGCCAATGAGTGAGACCAAGATTTTAAGGTCTAGATATGATTTGTGTCTGTAGTTTAATCATCTATGTGTTTATCACCTAGCAGACGAAAAGCATACTTAAAGGGGTCATATGACACGGCTAAAACTAATATTATCGATTGTTTTAGATGTTATGCAATGTGTAAACACGATTTAAGGTTCAAAAACGCAGTATTTTCCACATACCGTGCATGTTTGTATTTCCTCTTTGCTCCGCCTCTCTGAAACGCAGTGATTTTTAACAAAGCTCATGGCTCTGAAAAGCGAGGTGTGCTATGATTGGCCAGTTAACCAGTGCGTAGTGATTGGTGGAATACTGCAAGCGTGTGAGGGAAATGTGACGCCTCTTACCATATTTGGAACATCAGGTTCCAAAGCAATTGTACTAAAAGGTACACCACCTTACTTGTGTATACATTTGGGCGGTCCTAGTCACGTCATAAAACAAACTGACGTAGATTTGTGGGGGTGTGGTCACACGAGGCGTTTCACGCAGGTCTGGGTGAGCATTTGCTTTTAGATCAAATTAATATTTTGTTCCGAGACTTTAATTTTAGCAATTTTACGTGTCTAATACATGCATGGACAACTTATGACACACCAAAGACACAGAAAAACACGTATTCCCATATGACCCCTTTAAAAAACAGATATGCGGTTTGATTTATGTCTGCAGCATTAAAACAATAGCAATTGTGAAAATAAGACCTTAAAAACATGCAATACATACATTTTTGTAAAACTGTCCAGTGGTCACAAAGCAGGACAACCTTGGCTTTCACCAGGTGGCCAGTGAAGTTTCCTACAAAAGTGTGTTACTAAAAGTGAGTGGCAAGGTGGGACCGCTGTCCCCGTTTTATGCCGGGCTCAGGTAATGTGGCCTAGATAGAGGCGCCTCGGCAGAGAGCAAGAGAGCTGCGCATTCTGCCCCCGCGACGCTCGGGGAGTCAGCGGCACTCCAGAGAAACAACTCATTATGCTATTTTCAGGAAACAGGTCGTCGTCCTTCTTATAGAGAAACACGTCTCTGCGGGCAAAGATGCCAACAACCCAATTCTGACTTCCCTCAAGTAAAACACACTAACAAGTGCATTTGCTACTGCTCTCAATCTTTCAGATGGTCGTCCTTCCAAGAAGCTCAAAAGAGTAACTTCATCAAAAATGCTATTTGTCATCACGTCATTTCGAAAGCAAGTGACGTCAGGGTTATATCTATAGTATATAAGAACATTCACAATAAGCGAAGCTATATTTTCAAGATATTATATTATTATTCAAAGACATGTTATATTTAAAAAGGAAAGAAAATGTCGCTGTCGTTCTAGTGTCTGCCCTATAAGAGACTCCTCGATCCATCACTGACCTCTTCATAGTCATCGCTGACCCACAGTGGGATGGGCGTCCCCCAGTAGCGGTTCCGGGAGACGGCCCAGTCTCGTGCGTCCCTCAGCCAGTTGCCGAAACGCTTCTCCTTCACAAACTCAGGAACCCTGGGTACAAAACAGAGGCCGAAAGTGAATCATACAAATTACAGCCGGGAATAAAATTAGGAGAACATTTCAAAACTTTTTCTGAATTTACTATTTATATGTATGTGTTAAGGTCAAATTATTACTTTGGTTTTATTCTGTGAACTAGTAAGAATTAGGGCTGTCAAAAGATTAATAGCGATTAATCGCATCCAGAATAAAAGTTTGTATTTACGTAATATATATATGTGTGCTGTGCATAATAATTTTGTATTTATTAACACATACACATCCAGCATATATTAAGAAAAATCCAAAAAATGTTAAACATTTATATATAATTTCAATTGTTGGTAAATATAAATAAATACATGTAAATATTTCCTGAATATGTATACATGTGTATGTGTTTGTATTTATAAAAACCTAATTAATATGCACAGTACATAGACATATATTATGTAAACATACTTTTATTAAGGATGCGATTCATCTTTTGACAGCCCTACTAAGAATTTTTCTCCCAAATTTCAAATAAAAATATTGTCTCTATGTGCATTTAAATGCAGAAAATGAACACCGGTCAAAATAAGAGAAAATACTCTGTTTTTTTCAAATCTCAAATACTGCAAAGAAAACAAGTTCATGTTCACTTTTAAACTATACAGCAGTAATATTTCTACATGTATTTAAAAAACATGATAAAAAAAATTGAACATTGCTGTTGGATGACTTAATTTCACTCCTGAGGTTTGATTCTGTTGAAATTTAACCGACACTGAACTGGAATGACCACAATGCATCTAGAAATGATGATTAAATGAAAATTTTCAATGGTCTCTTCATTTGTCCCCCGCGGCTGTATATAATTTGACAAAATACACGATTTTAACAACACGTCTGTAATCTTTAACTGGCACCTCACATGGGTAACACCCAGGATGTAATCTATTAAAGCAAAAACACATCTATATCAGAAACATGCTGCTTAAATGATTCATGGACCTCGACTCATAGGCAAGATATGAAATATTGAGCGTGACATACTCAAGACACCATCACTTGTTCTTTATTCTGATGCAATGTCTCAGCCACAATGTAGACGACGGCCTGCCTGAACTGCCACATGCAACACTTCATCATTTACACAACACCGTCTCACAGCTCAAACCTGAACCTACAACTCAACCAGCTCTGACTTTTTTCATTTATAGTCACATTTATGTAGTGGCTCAGCATCCATTTTGATTTGAAACTGAGATGTGTGCAGCTCCGAAAACAGAAACCAATGACAATTTTAGTGCACAACAGTAAATGACGTTCACTTGCAACATAAACTGATTTATAATGATAACCTATAAATCTTTTCAAACAGACTTAAAAATATTTTTTTAGGCCTACCAAACTCAGTTACGAAGATTGTGGGAACCTTGATAATAACAACATTGCTACTATTATTAGAAAGGCAGGACATCGAAATAATTATATTTACTGTTTTTTCCCTGACTTAAAGGGATACTTCACCCAAAAATGTAAATTCTGTCATCATTTATTCACCTTCGAGTTGTTCCAAATCTGTATAAATGTCTTTGTTCTGATGAACACAGAGAAAGATTTTGGGAGAATGTTTGTAACCAAACAGATGTTGCCCCCCATCGACTCCCATAGTAGGAAACATACAATGGTAGTCAACAGTGCCCCAGAACTGTTTGCTGTCGTAAATTCTTCACAATGTCTTCTTTTGTGTTTAACAGAACAAATAAATTATAAAGTATTTTTTTCTACTATGGGAGTCAATGGGGGGCAAAATGTGTCTGGGTATAAGCATTCTTCCAAATATCTTTCTCTGTGTTCATCAGAACAAAGACATTTATACAGATTTGGAACAACTCAAAGGTGAGTAAATGATGACAGAATTCTCATTTTTGGGTGAAGTATCCCTTTAATATAAAATTAATCATGTCCTCTTGGGCGTCATCCTGCCGCCTCTCACAGACACGGCTCCTGGAGAACACAGTTCAGTATGAACCGCAGTGAAGCTTCATCAGATCACCACTGACTTCATCAATTCTCATTGAGAAGAGGCATTTCTATTTAGGTTCCATCTCGGCACCCGATACATCAATTTAATGATTCCTCTGCTCCTCTGTTCCCTCTCATCTCTGCACTAAATGTAGAATTATAACAGCCTTGTCTAGCGCTAGATTTAAGACCATTTCACACCATCCACCTTTCTACAATAAGCCAAAGGAAGAAAGCTATTAAAACAGTTCAGCTGTTGTGTGGAGCGCTGAGGTCAGATCGGGGCGGGTGTGATAACTCTGAAGTCTGTCACATCTAATATGAGACATCTTTGGTAAAATAATGCGTTAATGAAAAATATTCATGAAAAGAAAATCTCTGAAGGAGGTTATCAACAATAATGCCTCCCTGTGGCATTGAGGTGAGCGACACAATGAGAGACATTACACAACGAATCGCAGTCGACCACACACAAGCCATTACGAAATAATGAAGAAGGTTATTAGCATTAAAGTAGTTCATTAGCACGGAAGAACGCAGATTAAGAAGTCCTGAAAAAACCCTCTCACCATCTACAAATCTAAAACAGCGTAAAAGTGAACCGCACAGCTGCACAAACCACAAGAGACCCCCGGACTCAAGAGAGCCGCTGACACACAGAATATTTACTAACCGTCCAGCATGTTCCATGTGCATCTATACTGCGCAGGATATGATGGACGACTTTAAAGTAATAGTGCTCTCAGAAAACCATTAGCAGCGCTGGCTGACTCACACTCACAGCCTGAAAAAATCTGATATCCAACTATTTCATTCATAATTCACATTCTACATTAACATTTATTTTGGTGGGAATCTTTGTAAGTATTCACAGTTTGCAGTATTTGCACATTTTTATAATAAAACATACGGCTTCTGTTAAACATGAACACTTCTCTTTGTATTCATGTGGAGCATCTGAATAGTTAATAGAAATTGAGAGGTGCAGATTTGCTGTCTGGTGCAGTAAGTGACTCTAGGGTGTCGAGTACACAGGTGATTTATGTAAGGGGCGATTCACATTTTGCGATTTTTGCGCGCCCAAGTTCGTTACTTTAAATGTAGACAAATCGGGAGCGGCGCGGATACGGTGCGGCGCGGCATAGAGAAGGACGGGATTCAACTTAGACTAGAGAAAAATGCATTGGGCGGGTCTACAAAATTTGGGCTGCTTATAAAATTATATATGAAATTAAAAACCCGCCCAAGCAGCTTGCCTTTTCTTTGCTTTTGATTAGTCAAGTTGTTAAAAAGCGTTCGAAAACACAGCCCTTATTGGTTCAGTTTAACCCATCAGGTCTGGGATAAGGAGACCTCAACTGTCAATCAATCTACAGCTGAGATCATGTGATGGCTCGTGAGTGACGGGGTTTACGCGATACAGGACCAGATTTTGTATATTGAAGCCATCGCAATGCCAAAGTGGCCCAAATACTGTATATGTTGCACGGTAGGGAGAGTAACTCAAATCTCACAACGTGGATCACACATGTGATGACAAGACGACTCGAAGACTTCGTAAATATAACTATAACTGAATTCACAGCAGTTGAATGATTGAATAAAAACCAAACTGAATATGGGATTCTACAAACGTTACTTCTGTTCATCATACTCATCCTTGACAGCTGCTGGACTTGCTAAATTTTGCATTATATGTTCTGCAATATATACTTCAGTAAAGACGTACAGTAGTTCTGTCAGATGTTAAGGCAGCTCTCAAAGGTAAGCTCAATTGTTGCTGCTGTTCTTTTCTTTGTTCTGTTGTATGCATCAATGAATTGCAAATTTTTGGCTGCCGTGGTGTGTGAATGAAGTTGATGAACGAGTGGAAAATGCCTACTCAGCTTTCCGAATCCGATTAATTATAGTGGCACTTTTTGCACAAAATGTGTTTTTTGAGGGTTAAAGTCATTGGTTAATTTCTTGATTGTAGCTTTGAAGTGGTTTCTGGACATATTAGTCATATTTTCGAACTCTCTTTAATGCTATGTTTGATCCGTTTGACCTGTTTTCCTGGTTTAATTATATTTTTTTCTTCTTGTCATAGTTTGTTTTAAGGAGATAAAATGGTCATTATCATGGTTGATTGAGATTGCAATACATTTCTATCACATTATTTTGGCAGTTCAAATTTGGGCTGGTTTTTGTTGGAGTGGGCGGGTTTTATTGAGCCTTTGGGCTGGAAATTGTCCACCCAATCTGGCAACACTGCATTTGACATGGATATACGTCACCGATCAGAGGTCGCGTTAACCAAATTCTCCGTCATTGAGTGCGTTGACATGCAAAAAATAACAGGACTTCTATCAAAAATCTGCTTAAAAAAGTTTCCATGCATAGTGATAAACCGGCTACGCAGAAAGAGCATTAACAAGCACCTGTCATTGTTACTGACTGGACATATGAACATAAACATACGTCTGTAACTATAATTTTATGTCTGACAAAAGAAACATTAAATATAAAAATGAATATAAACAACAACAGCTTTATTGGGCATAAAATACAGTAAGTTCAGAGAGAAAGCGCAAGTACAGCGTGATGACGTCACAAACATGCTAATTAGCATATAACGCCACCTTGCACCATAGTGATTTTTACGAGACTGTCCGTCAAAATGACAGACAATAAAAACGTCTATCGCAACATCTGGTCATGATACGGAAAAGAAGTCAATGGCAACATCCGTTTCATGGTGCCTTTAAACAAAGTTCTGTCTCATTTCAGTGTTCAGACTTTTTTACTGATGTGGTAGATTTTGCACATACATTAATTATGACACTTTTACGAACACAATTTTGCGAATAAGGTCACAAGCATCAATTATTAATATAAAGCTGTCATTAAATGTGCTATGATGAGAAGAGTTTTTAGCTCTTAGTATTTCATTCAATTTTGTGCGCGTCCTAAAAAACACATTCAAAGATTGAGATTAGATAAAAATCCACAACATCACTCAAATTTGAAAGGATTTTTAGTTCTGGATAGTTCCACGAACTTCCACCTAGTGGCTTGTGAATGTGAAAACTGTGAGATTTGTAATAGTTCGGAGATTCGTGTTTGTTTAATACCTGGCATCTTTAAGATCCAACACTTATTACAGAATGATTCTCATTGTAAACTTCCAGCATTTGAGCTCCTGATCATTTCTGGTCAACCGAATAACTCTGAACAGCTGCATTTAAGAAATCCACACATAAACACATCTATTACACAAAATACACAGAAAACTGAATTCTGCATTAAAACTTGAGCGAAAACATCACCTAGCGGTGGGGTTGGGAATTGCAACCAACGGCTCACTCCACCCCTCCCCTTTCAGTGCACAACGGAGGCTAACACAGGACTAAAACGTCGTCACGTTTTCGCTTCTATGCTGAAGGAGATGATGTTTTAGGAAAGGCGCTCTGTGGAGCAGTTTGTCTGTTTAGGGCTACTGTAGAAACAACCCGGTGAATTCCGTGTAAGGCAGTCTCTGCAGGATTTTGCGTTGCAGAATTTAACGCATAATCAAACATATCCAGCAGTTGATTGTCGCAGATTTTCCGCATAATCTGGCCGTAGATGCGCCATGTGACACATCACTACGCACTGGTTAACTGGCCAATCATAGCACACCTTGCTTTTCAGAACGATGAGCTTTGTTAAAAAGCTGCACGTTTCAGAGAGGCGGAGCAAAGAGAAAATACAGCGTTTCTGAACCTTAAATCATGTTTACACATTGAATTACATCTAAAACAATCGGTAATATTCGTTTTAGTCGTGTCATATGACCCCTTTAAAACAGAAAGTATGGTGAATTTTACCAGTAGCATTTGCTGTTGTTGTCCAGAAGTTTCTGTACCATGTGTTCCACCCTCACAAACCAGCTGGGCACTGCTTTATAGATCAGAGGCGTGTCCGACCTGTGACGGGTCAAAACATAAATAAACATCATCAGTGTCGGTCAAAGTCAGGGGAGGCTATCATTTTTTTTTCACTTATAAAAAGACCTGCTTTTAATAAATAAAGTTTAAAAAAGAAAACACTTTGAAAACAAAACATTTAGAAATAGAATTGAGTGTGGCCTGCTCGAGTTTTCTCTGCTCAAGTTAACGCTAGGTTTCACTGAACATGTGTTAAAAATGAAAAAAGCTAGCATTAGTGCAACAGAGTCTACAATCCGTGATGCTCGGTGATCTGAAAATAGTAACACCGAGGAATTTTCCAGAAGCATATTGACGTATCCATGCTAAGATTATAAACCATGAGTGTGTCTGACCCCACGCCTGCATTTTAGCTGTGAAGGCAAGAAAAGACGCTCAAGCCTCTCAGCATCGATGTTCTGAATCTCCATGGACGGGCCGTCAATATCCGCAGCCCATTTCTACCTTCAATATCCATAATCACCCCTGTCGATTCGCAGCAACGTGGCGAGAGAGTCTGAGCTCATAAGAGTCGATGAGCCAGTGATTTATAGATGGAATAAGCGCTGCATGAGTTTCTCTTCTTCAGAGGGTTTCATGAGGCTTTACTGTGACCTCTGTCTGCAAACTCATGGTCATGTGATATGCTGAAACAGCAGAGCTTCTATTGAGCGCAATATGTTAATGTCCCTGCCCTGACACGCCCCTCTCTATAGGCCACACTATCGATTTAACGCTGTCCCTTCCAGGAGAGTCACGATACCTGAATAATACCAGAATCACCCTGAAAATTGACAATGTGTTTGAAGAAAGGAGTCAATATCTGCATAGTGTTATAAGGGACTATTCAGATGACTGTGAGTTGTGATATCTGATCTGTATTACTCACCTCCAGCAGAATGGATAGCTGTGTTTGAAAGAGCTGGCGTTCACCAGACGCCCGTTCTCCTTCAACCACTTCATGATGTTCTTGTCTGCGTCCTGAAAGCATCAAGGTCACAAACAATGAGGTCTCGCGATGAATACAGCACGACGCTTAAAGAATCACATATTTCTATAGACCATGAGTTGGCACTGAGCCCTGCAGCGGATAATGCTTTAAAATGAGCTCAGCTGAGTCTCTTTAACAAGGACATGTTTCTGAACTTCCTCTCGTGTAGCTGTCAGTGTGTCTTTCAATAAAAGTCATAATAATTCACTTTAATGGAAACGTGTCCAGTGAGTCCTTGCGGTTGAATTGGCGTCCTGTCTCATGCAGAATTGATTTCGGGAACCTTTTCTTAAAGGGAAAGTTCACACAAAAATGAAAATTCTGTCATCATTTAATCACCCTCTTGTCATTTTGAACCTGTATGGCTTTGTTTCTTCTGCAGAACACAAAAGAAGATATTTTGAAGAATTTTGATAACTGAACAGCGATGGCAGCAATTCCTCATCACATTGTCCCATCCATAAATGCAAATGCTACTAAGATGTTGGCCAAAATGAGGTAGTCTGGGATAGTGGTTGAAACTATGCATCCTTTATGTTTGGAAATGTTGTCTGGATGAGGTTTTGAACCAGAGAGTGTGAATACACTATGGTCCTGCCACTCAAGCAGAGTGCTGTTGCTATGGTTACCTCATCCGGCAGACGCCACTTCTGTTCATCATTAGCGTCTATTCACCATCAAGTGAAAACATGATCTCTGAATCACTTGAATATGCAAAGCTTGTAGTTATGAAAATGAAGTGAAATTATTAAATCGCTCCTTAGGTACTAGGTAAAATAATTAGATAAAAATGACTAGGTAAAATAATTACATAAAAAGGACTACGTAAAATATTTAGATAAAAATGACTACGTAAAATAAATAGATAAAAACGACTACGTAAAATACATAGATAAAAATGACTACGTAAAATAAATAGATAAAAACGACTACGTAAAATAAATAGATAAAAACGACTACGTGAAATAATTAGATAAAAATGACTACATAAAATAAATAGATAAAAACGACTACGTAAAATAAATAGATAAAAAGGACTACGTAAAATAAAAAGATAAAAAGGACTACGTAAAATAAAAAGATAAAAAGGACTACGTGAAATAAATAGATAAAAACGACTACGTAAAATACATAGATAAAAACGACTACGTAAAATAAATAGATAAAAACGACTACGTAAAATAAATAGATAAAAACGACTACGTAAAATAAATAGATAAAAATGACTACGTAAAATAAATAGATAAAAAGGACTACGTGAAATAATTAGATAAAAAGGACTACGTGAAATAATTAGATAAAAATTACTACATAAAATAAATAGATAAAAAGGACTACGTGAAATAATTAGATAAAAATGACTACGTAAAATACATAGATAAAAAGGACTACGTAAAATAAATAGATAAAAACGACTACGTGAAATAATTAGATAAAAATGACTACATAAAATAAATAGATAAAAAGGACTACGTAAAATAAAAAGATAAAAACGACTACGTGAAATAATTAGATAAAAATGACTACGTAAAATACATGGATAAAAAGGACTACGTAAAATAATTAGATAAAAATGACTACGTAAAATAATTCGATAAAAAGGACTACGCAAAATAAATAGATAAAAATGACTACTTAAAATACATAGATAAAAAGGACTACGTGAAATAATTAGATAAAAATGACTACGTAAAATACATAGATAAAAACGACTACGTAAAATAATTAGATAAAAAGGACTACGTAAAATAATTAGATAAAAATGACTAGATAATTAGATAAAAATAATTAGATAAAAATGACTACTTAAAATAAATAGATAAAAAGGACTACGTAAAATAATTAGATAAAAATGACTACGTAAAATACATAGATACAAAAACGACTACGTAAATTAAAAAGATAAAAACGACTACGTAAAATAATTCGATAAAAATGAATACGTAAAATAATTAGATAAAAATGACTACGTTAAAACAAAAGATAAAAACTACTACGTAAAATAAAAAGATAAAAACGACTACGTAAATAAAAAGATAAAAAGACTACGTAAAATAATTAGATAAAAATGACTACGTTAAAACAAAAGATAAAAATACGTAAAATAAAAAGATAAAAACGACTACGTAAATAAAAAGATAAAAAGACTACGTAAAATAATTAGATAAAAATGACTACGTTAAAACAAAAGATAAAAACTACTACGTAAAATAAAAAGATAAAAACGACTACGTAAATAAAAAGATAAAAAGACTACGTAAAATAATTAGATAAAAACGACTACGTAAAATAAATACATAAAAATGACTACTTAAAATAATTAGATAAAAACTACTTCGTAAAATAAAAAGATAAAAACGACTACGTAAAATAAAAAGATAAAAAGACTACGTAAAATAATTAGATAAAAACGACTACGTAAAATACTTAAAATAATTAGATAAAAACTACTACGTAAAATGAAAAGATAAAAATGACTACGTAAAATAATTTGATAAAAATGACTACGTAAAATCAATATATATTACTGAATATATATTATTATGTACATTATTATGTTGAAATACATGTACTTCCAAAAATCTGGTTTTGACAAGTTTAAGGGAAATTCAAACCTTAAAGTGGTAGTTCACCCAAAAATTTCAATTCTGTCATCATTTACTCACCCTCTTATCATTTCCAACCTGTATAACTTTCTTTCTTCCGCAGAACACAAAAAAAGATATTTTGAAGAAAGCTGGTAACCAAACAGCCCTGGTCCCATTGACTTCTATTGTATGGACACAAAACCAATGCAAGTGAAAGGGGGCCAGTTACCAACATTCTTCAAAATATCTTCTTTTGTGTTCTGCGGAAGAAATAAACTTATACAGGTAGGAAATGACATGAGGCTGAGTAAATGATGACAGATTTTTCATTTTCGGGGGAACTATCCCTTTAAATGAAAAACCACTCAGTATTACAAACTTTCATTTGAAATATTTACACAGTAAATGTACGAAATGATGTCAGAGCTGTCACTGGGACAGTAACTACCGGCTCCTTTTTTACAGACACAGGTGGCAGTCTGTTTCCTCTGAGATGAGTTACTGCTGTGAGATGGCGTAATGAGCGTTTAGGGGAAGTGAAAATGTAAGACGACAGCAGAACTGTGATGGAAGTTACTGTCAGGAAACGGCGTTGTGTTCCTCCGTTAAATCTCGCCCGCTGGACTAAACTCCTGATATCAGCGTTCCTGTCAACTCATTCCACCTCAACTCAAGCTTCTGAATGTCACGCTTGAGGAATGAAATTCACATTCCGAGCTTTGTACTTCTTTACAGATTCTTCTGAAACTTGAGTATTACAGTTTACTTGAAAGAGGTGAACAAACAGCCGCTCAGTATCACTTTTCCTATAATCATTTCCATTTGCTTGAGAATAACATGATAAAAAAAAAATCTTGTAATTCTCTCCTTTGCTAACTCCAGCTTTAATCCTCCTAGTAGCCTGGCTTTGTAAACTAACGGTACTGTTTAGCGTGTTGACAAAATGTTTATATGCATTGCTCTCCTACTTGTAGCCAAATGAATAATTGTATTGTAACGTGTAAGAGGACATGCTAAACTTATGATATTCAGAGATGCACAAGTAGGGGTGTTCGATTCCGGGTTTTTTGGAGTCGACTCCGATTCTCCTCTCCCACTTTTGGAGTCGCGACACTTCGACTCCATTTACTGTCATTCAAAACGGGGTCAAGAACACGAATACAAAATAAATGAATGTAACTTCACAAGTTTGGGAACTTTTGGCTGGCATGCAGCACAAGGACATGACGGCCCAAGTCTATATCCGTCGAGTTAATGAAAAAATATTCATAGGTTTCTGAGAAGTCAATCGTTTTGCACCTCAAACCCAAGGTGCATCCCAAATCACGCACTTATGCACTATTCTACACCATCGTGTAGTATAAATAGTGTGAGTAGTGCATTCACACTGAAAATCCTCAAAAGAGAAGTGCATTTTAAGTACCCGGATGATGCACTCATTTAACCAAATATATGAAGTGTGGACATTCAACGGTCGCAGTTTCGCTTACGTAGCGTAAGGGAGGCGGGGCTATCAGAGTGATAACGCTTCAATTTGATGATGACTGAAGTGATGCTGGACAAAACAGATGAAAATTACATTACTAGTACAATGTACAGGCTGATTTTTATTCACACACATTGTGCCGTGCGATTGACGTCATTTGCGCTCGTCTGGGAAACTGATATACCAGTTAGTATAAATAAGTTTAGTCTTCCATTTGGGACAATGCTACCCTTCTTAAATCCATACACTACTGTTGAGTGCATAGTGCATAGTAGACACAGCTCTACAATTTGGTTGGTATTCTACATTTGCTATTCGCAGTCTACATAGAAAACACAAAAGAAAATATTTTCAAGAATGTTGGTAAAGTAAAAAAACGTTTGACCCCATAGATTTGCATTGGTTTTGTGTCAAAGGGGACCAAAAGTTTTCTATTACCAACATTTTTCAAAAGATCTTCTTTCGTGTTCTGCAGAAAAAGAAAGCCATACAGGTTTGAAATGACAAGAGGATGAGTAAATGATGAATTTTTATATACATATAGAAGAGGACAGCATCCGTACCTTGACATATTGACCAGCAAAGTGAGTGACATCAGAAGTGAACACACCGGACGCGTCCACAGGGCAAACAGGAACCGAGTCCCTCTGGATGATGTTGTACTCCATGCAGACACGGTAATCATCCTGTGAACAGAGACACAACATCCGAACAACACCTCAGTCAATGGGGATTTACCTGAGAGATTTCAAAATAAAGACAGGACAGCCACGCGACAATGTGTGTGTGTCTTCTCTGGATTCACCATGAATGTGCTAACAAGAGATAGCAGAAAAAGAACATCTGTATATGAGCATATAAGAAAGGATGAGATGTATTCTGACTCATATTCTGAGTCAAATGACGTCACACTGACGTTTACAGTGAAATACACGGCAGCTCTTATATATCATTATTATAAACTTATTGTTGTGAATCAGGATACGGTCCGGAGACAGTTTTCAACACTGTTTTGGGGTATTTGGGTAAAAACGCAATCGCTACTGTTCTGGGAGATGTTCTCCTGTGATGTTATAAACATAAATGTAAGCACTTGTAGAAACTCTTTATTGTGAAGATGTTAAAGAGTACATAACATGAGATCATGAAAACTACATTAATGCAGTGTGTAATGTTGCCGTGTTTGAAAGTAAGCAGTCTGACAAGCTGTAAATCCAAAGGTGAATGAATAAAGTTATTGGCTTGGAAAAAAGGAGTCGACTCTGAATCAAGCAATCGAGTCGTCTCTAGTCCGATTCACCAACCGCCGCAGATGTATGTCACTACATATAGTCCCGCCAACGTTTTGCAAGATCTGCCCGCGAAAACTTTACTCTTCTCCCCAAACACTGTAACTCGGGAGCCTTTTTCGCCGTAGACCAATCACAGCAGACTAGACCATCTGACCAATCACATCAGACTAGACCATCTGACCAATCACATCAGACTAGCGGAAAGTAGGGGATTAGACAGATGAATCGTGGAACCAATCATTTGAGAGTCAGTCAAGAAGTAAGGTAAGAATAACTGGCTATTCTTACGAAATAATAGTGTTTTTACACCTTCTATGACCATAAACTTGTTGTTGGACCTCCGTAAACCAAAGTAGGACCTTGAAAATCCCTTGTTATGTACTCTTTAAGTAGATTACATTTTTCTTTCCATCTTTGTGAAGATTGCCATCTCTGCTGCTATGTGATGTGATGCCGGTCTGCTTCAAACGTTATGTGGAAATGAAGAGCAAAGTTCAGTTTGGTCACAGCAGATCGTGGAATTGTCTGAGCTTCTCGCAAGCCTTCGGGCAAACAGCAGATGAAAAGCGATATTGGTTTTTCACCAAAAGCTTTCTTCTTGTGACTCTTTTTAATAATTCACTTCACTGCTTCAGGTGACCCTCACGTTATCTTATATGACTGATACCGTTCAAGGACATCTTCATGCTTAGACTGCTTTGTAGTCTTCATAATATTTCTTGGAAATGAACTTACAAAATCTAAAAGGTATCTCACGACTGATTCCAGGAGTCATCAGGTGATTGTAAAAACTATTTACAAAGCATCTCAATGATTGGTGAGGGGGCATTACTTGCGATAAAAAGCGTGATTACATTTTGATATTTAGAATCAGAAACTTTCACAAAAGAAAGTGTGTACAAATATACAAAAAAATGATGTAAAAATAATAACGGATGAGTGAGATTTGAATGCGTAACTTACAGCTCCGAAGTACGGGGCCTGATGTACGACTCCTGTACCATCATCATCACGCACATAGTTATCCACCACCACGCAGAACGCTCCATTCTCTTTACACTGAACCAGAGAGAAAATAAACAAACAACGAATGAATATTACATGTGAAGCTTTTATAAGAGAAGTCTTTGTGTGTGTCACATGTTAACTAAGACTAAAAGACAAGGCTTTAAAACAAAGATTTGGGTCTGAACTATGTTTTGAACAGATTTGAGATTCATGTGAACGACGGCATTACAGTGTTTACCTTGATGAAATACTCAAAGAGAGGTTTGTATTTCTTGCCCTTCAGGGTCTTGCCAGGAAATCTATAAGAAAAAACAAACATCACTGAACTACAACAACAGAGCGAGAAGAGAAGGAACCTGGTCTTTCATCTTTATAAAATATCAAAGCTTACAAGGGTCTACATCCGATAAATACAAACAACAAAAACGAATGGCGAACATAGTGAAAACATCTTTGAGAATGGGATAAAAATGACAAGCATTCATTTTTTTTACTTTTACAATGTTTACGTATTTTATAATGTTTATACGGGTCAAAGACGAAAAAGGGTTAAAGCATAAAAACAATAAGTGTAATACTGTTTTCAATTGTTGTTGTTAAAAAAAAAGTTATAAGTTTTCTGTTTAATCGAATTGCATTTTTGTTTTTGTTTTTTATATATATTGGTGATTTGACATTTAATTTTCACTAAAATCTTGAGGCAATAAAATGAAATGGCAAATGTGAAAAAGAAATTGCAAAAACATTTTTACAAAGCTTTTTATTAATGCTAATGCAATAATACTGACACAATACAAATTAAAATGTCAAATTAGATTTTCTCTATTATTTTATTTTCATTTTCAAAGTCATGCAAATTACATGTTTATCAGCGTGTGTGGATGAGCATTATTGGGAACGGCCACAAAAATGTCATATCCGTCTATTCGAATGACCGTGTGTAGATCTAGTTAGGCGCTTGGTCTTAGCTCTTTGTAATGATTACGACTAACTGTGCCTGGTGTGGTGTCCTGTATCTCTGATAAGTTAACAGACGTCTGAACAGACAAACAAACTAAAGCATTGGAGAGCATCTATAGCGGGTGCCGCGTCCGGTGTAGACACGGTGTCAGACAGCACTACATAAACATGAAATCTCACATATTTTAATCGAATGTTTCCCTTAAGTAACTAACACTATGGCACAAGAAGTGGCGTGGAAATAAAGTCTGTCATTGCAGTCGCAGTATCTCTTGCAGAAGAGTCGAGGAACATTAATCACAGATACAGAGAGATCTTCATCAATAAGAGGACGTCAGGGTTTAATCCCACAATACTTCAGCACAGTGTTATCTACCCGCTGCACAGCAAACCTCTCTAAAACCCTCCCAAACACAGCCAACAAAAAATAAAGCCAAAGACAACTCCAGCACTGACACAACAGTAATGAATCACTTCAGGACACAGAAACATTTCATGGATGAAGACCAGGCAGAACTTTCTGTTCCACACCAGCCATATAAACCAGTGTTTCATCTATTTTCATTTCACCGTGGTGGCCCACCACGCCAAGAATCCTCACCGCCATGGCCACAGTGATGCATTGTTTCCCATTCATTCATAATTTGCCTGGCCATTCTTGCTCAGTTTGCAACTGTTCATTAAGTGACATTTCCGAGCCCTTTAGCGGCTTTTGTTCAGAAGACGCGTATAACGTCAACCCTAGCGTCTTTTTGGATAAACCGTTAATTCAGTGGGAAAATGTCGTAAGTATTGCCTAGGGGTGTGACAATATATTGATATGGCAATGTATGGTCATCCTTCTCCCGTGCGATACGAGAATCGATACGCTACGCCAAATATCCATATTTTAATTAATTAATAAAACAAGACGCTCTGAATATTTCCCAAGCGTCATTACATCATGGATAAATTATGCTCCATGCATATTTGTGAATTAACATTAATGTGCTTAGATTTAATGCAAGTTGTTGCACTGAAATGTTTTTTTAGGTTTATTTTATTTAAGCTGGTAAACACTAAGATGTTCCCAGGTTTAAAAAAGTGGCTGTTAAATTTAGAAATGTGCCAGTATAAAAAACTGTAAATGTGTAAGTTTACAAAGATAATGCTTTAATTTTAGCATAAAATGTTTAATTTACTTGAAATATTACTCATGTTGGTAACTGAACAAAGTTTTGTGGACTTGAATAAAGAGACAAATGTTGCACTTAACCTTTTCATGGGCATTTTGATTTCATAGTTAGGCAGATATCGTGATGTATCGTTATAAAATTGCCAAACAATATAGCGATTATTGTAGAATTGTCACGAATACTAGAATAGAGTATTGCCTTATTACGCAATAAACTGTATGTAATCTTCCGAGAGTAAAATCGAAACGGATCTGAAGTTGCAACTTTTACTGGCTTCATATACTCTCGGAAATTCGATAAATTCCCACTTCAACCCAGAAATAATTCATGAAACGGTGCTCTTTCAATGTTAAAGGAAATTTGTAATGTTTAAAATCTACTTAATCATTAGTAAAATTAACGTTTCTACATACTTTTAATGTTAGTAAATCCATACGTTACTTTCGGGTTTGTGGTGGGAAATATCCCACTTCCGAGTCTTGAACGCAGTATTAAAAACTATGTGATGACGTCACGAATATGTTATTCGTCATCAAGCGCCACAGTTTCACAAAATTCTTGTGGAAAGTTTGTACAAATTCGAATTCCTCACATTTACATCACTGCTGTCTCTGCTTCGACCAATGCGTCAAAACAAATAAGCAGACAATAGCCTCCATCAATAATAAGCCAACAGAAGTTTTATACTTCACTGAACACTTTACAGCCTGAGATTTAATGAGACGCTTTGAAAAGCGTGTCTGTGTTTGCACAGCATTCCCCCACAATCTGTACACGACATGTGCAGCAAACTCACCTGTCCAGGATGGTGTATTCACTGTCAGATTTGAAGAGAGCGATCAGCCTGGCCTCCATCATGATGTAGATCTTCTCAGAGCTGTTATCTGAATCACAAAGAGGAAAACTATTTAACAATTCTAACTTTAAACTCTTCTTTTATTTATGGCCTCAGCAGCCTGTTGTTTAATGCGATATATGTATTTCTTCAAACTATAGATGATTTGTTAACAGTAGTGAATGCATTAGCTAACCTGATGAACAATACTACAGTGTTTTTAGTTTCTTAGTATCTTCATGTTATTTTCACTACTTACTTATTTGTGTTTAAAATTAAAAGTTGTAACTGTTTAATGCATTTACGAATGTTAACAACAAATACAACTTTATTGTAACACTATTAAGTACTTATTGTCACCTATTAAGTTCAACATAACAAAATGTGTCATTCATTTAGTCAAGCATGCATATACATGTATATATACTGTATATATATGAAGAGTTTATGAGATTGTGAGATAACTTGAGATAAAAAATGAGATAAGAAAAATGTATTGAGCATTCCAATTAATATCAATCGAACTGCAGTTGGTTTGTTTTGATTTAAGCCATAATAACTCCAACATACAGCTAACTAACACAATAAAAAATCTTTTTGGCAATATACTCTTCATTTATATTTTATTTATTTATATATTTTATTAAATATAGTCTATATTGTATGTGCATTCCGTTTCTCCATTGGTAGAGCATTGTGTTGGTCATGGGTGACAATCAGTGGTTGTGTTCTTTGTGTTTCACTGGAGATTCAGAACCAGTGTCACTGAAAAACAGTGCAGGAATCAATCTCCCTCGCTCTCGAACTACCTACACATCCATTTACTTACACATATATGAACCCATCGATCTACACATGCATTCAGCCATCCATTTATCCACCTACCTACAGCCATCCCCAAGCACACCAGCTGTTTATCAGCAAACCTCTTTACAGTTGATTTTTTAATACATCAAACCCAGACAGGATATTTAACAAAAGTCATTTGCATTCTCTGTATGGAGAAAGTTCACCCATGAGTGACAGTATTTATCAAGAAAAGTGTTAATGTAAAGACTCGGCGACAGAAGCATATTTACACACGCAAGATTACGATATAAAGAAAACTGTGCATTGCATTCATACTGCAGTTCGCCGTTTGCATTTTTCATGCATGATGGATTCTGAGAAATACAGAATTTAATGACTATATTTGTTATTTTATTCTAGAGGAACAAAATGTGTTAACTCTGTATTAAGTCATTTAGTCTGAGGCTTACAACTGTCCATCATAAACTAACCTACCACTCTCGATAAACATTAAAACAGATATTTATATGCTCTGTTAAATAGCAAGCAAAGCTTAAACAGCAGAGAGATACAGGAGAGAGCGAATACATCATTAAAAGATGACACTTCCCCAAAGGCACGCTGGGAAATGATGGGGAGGAAATGTTGAGGTACTGATGCTGCATTGGTATTCTGCGCGTCTCTCTCATGCAGCAGAAGCTGACCATGGAGACGTGAGCGGCTTCACAGCGCCCCCTGTCAGCCGCTGCAGGACACTGCGTCCTGAGGACAAACTGGGTCAAGCTTTTTAGTCAGGGATCTTTAGAGGAGATCAAAAAAAGACCACAAAGAGCTATTTTTACACACTAGGCTCTTTTTAAGTGACCCGATTTGAAATTTCTCGTCAACCCACATATTCAGCGCTGTGGAGACGCAGGACGACCTTTAGTAGCGTATTCTACATTCAATGACCAAATAGCATTGAATTTATCACAGCGAAACCCGGGAATAAAACACCGCAGTCACTCAACGGCACCATTTACGGACGGTCGTGACACTAACAAAGCGAAAATATTTTGAAGGATTAAATTTTTAATGCTTAGGATATTCATACATTCATACTAATACACTTAAATACTTATTGCTTCTGATAGCAGACAGCATGGCTTTAGACAACAGAACCCAACACTAGCATCAAATACACAAAATTTCACATAACAGCGATTCATTCAGGTCAGAAGCATCGTCATAAAAATAAGAAAACCAAAAAGAAAGCAAAAAAAATGTGTAGTATAGTGTAAAATATTTTAATTATTAACAATGCATCCAAAAATGTATAGCAATATAGACAATGTGAAGCTGACGTCACGCCCTGTGTTGCATGTTGCAGTGGCACCGCCATCTTGGGAGGATCATACTCCACTGCTATTATTGTTTTGATATGTACCGTTACTTGTTTTGTTTGATATATGGAGAAATGGAAAGTGAAAGAACCAGAGGATTTTCCTGAACGACTCTTCCATCCATCTATCCATCTTCTTCCGCTTCATCCGGGGCCGGGTCGCGGGGGCAGCAGTCTAAGCAGGGATGCCCAGACTTCCCTCTCCCTAGACACTTCCTCCAGCTCTTCCGGGGGGACACCGAGGCGTTCCCAGGCCAGCCGGGAGACATAGTGCCTCCAGCGTCCCGGGAAGGCATCCAGGGGGCATCCTGAAAAGATGCCCGAGCCACCTCAGCTGGCCCCTCTCGATGTGGAGGAGCAGCGGATCTACTCTGAGCTCCTCCCGAGTGACCGAGCTTCTCACCCTATCTCTAAGGGATCGCCCAGCCACCCTGCGGAGGAAGCTCATTTCGGCCGCCTGTATCCGGGATCTTGTCCTTTCGGTCATGACCCACAGCTCATGACCATAGGTGAGAGTAGGAACGTAGATTGACCGGTAAATCGAGAGCTTTGCCTTGCGGCTCAGCTCCTTCTTCACCACGACAAACCGGTACAACGACTCTTCATAATGCTATTGCAGTTTTTAACACAGCAAGACCGACCTACCATAGTTATATTTCCTCATCAAACAAGAGAAACCAAAACACTGCATTGAACGCACTAGCAGCCATCCTCCCAAGATTCAACGCTGCGTAACGTCGAAGCTCATTTCATTGGACGCGCACGCACGCTCCTGACCCCCAGTTAACTTCCAGTTTCTGTTTGGCTAGTGTCTAATATTATAACTATTTATATTTGATTTAATTTATGTCAATGTTGATTTGTATTATTATTTTATTGTATAATAATTGTATTTAATAAACGATTTGTTGAATTTTGTTGTACGTTCATTTTAATAAATAAACAATTTGTTGAATGGATCCTGTAGTTTGGTCACATAAAGAAACCGTTTGGTACATTGACATCTAGCGGTTGAGCTTGGTATTGCAGTCTAAATTCAAAATATTGGAGAGTTTAGCCAAGTAATGTTTCTTCTCTGTTTCTTTTGACTGCTATCAGAAATAATCTACAGGCGCTCTATTGTTTGTGAATGTGTACTGGAAGTTTAGGTGGGTATACTATCATCAAGATACTATCATTTCCAGCAGTTAAAGTGATGGTTCACCCGAAAAGTCTGTCATGATTTACTCGTCCTCTTGTCATTTCAAACATGTCTCACTTGCTTTCTTCCACAGAACACAAAAGAAGATATTCTGAAGAATGTTGATAACCAAACAGCACTGGACCCCATTCACTTCTATTGTATGGACACAAAACCAATGCAAGTCAATGGGTGCCAGTTAACAACATTCTTCAAAATATCTTCTTTTGTGTTCTGCGGAAGAAAGAAAAGTGAAATGGCATAAGAATAAGTTAATTATGATATAATTTTCATTTCTGGGTGAACTATCCCTTTAACAATTTTCAACTGTTTTATAATTTTATCACCCATCCTTGGATTATTTCGTGTTATTATGTCAAACATTTAGTGACCAATGATGAAACTGTGTATAGATCTACGGTAACAATACAATAATAATTTGTTGATCTTTACCTTTGACCTTGACGTAGATGAAGTCAGGGTTGACACAGAGAGCCATGTTGCTGGGCAGAGTCCATGGTGTGGTGGTCCATGCGATAAAGCTCACCTTCTCATCCTCCAGCAGAAGGGAAGTTCACGATCACAGACGGGTCCTGAACATCCTGTCGATCAATTTATAACACTTTAGAAATCGGCAAAAAAGTTAAAACAATTTTCCCTTGAGCAGTATGTAAAAGCTCTGACCTTGTAGTTTTGATTAGCCTCGAAGTTAGAGAGAGGTGTGTTGCAGGCGGTGGAGAAGGGCATAACCTTCACCCCTCTGTACACCATCCCTTTATCATACAGCTGCTTAAAAACCCACCTGAAACACAAGATTTATTCAATATTTTGTCATGTCATATATTCAGATTAGTCTATTTAATAATAACGCTTTCAAAAATGCATAAACGTATGCAAACTTCATTTGCAAAAACAGATAACTGTAGAGAATGTGATGCTACGTCACGCCGTGTTGAATGTTGCGCCATTTTGGGAGGATGGCTGCTAGTGCGTTCAATGCAGTGTTTTGTTTTTCTTGTTTGATGAGGAAATATAACTATGGTAGGTCAGTCTTGCTGTGTTAAAAACTGCAATAGCATTATGAAGAGTCTATCAGGAAATCCTCTGGTTCTTTCACTTTCCATTTCTCCATATATCAAACAAAACAAGTAACGGTACATATCAAAACAATAATAGCAGTAGGGATGAGTATCGTTTAGATTTTAACGGTATAACTACTTTTATCGATACTGCTTATCGGTCCGGTACTTTAACGGTATTCTTATCGGTACTTTTTATATAAAGATGTCTTCTTGGGGATGGACCAGCAGAATCAGAAGGAGTGGGTTGGTTACTGCAGCTTAAAAAACATTTCAAAATCTTTATAGGGGTAATTGAATTTTATGTATTTGAGCAAGTTTATTTTGTGTATACTGCTGAATTATTTGAAATAGATTGGGCTAAGCAGTCAAAAAACAGTGCATCTCTCTGTCTGTACATGATGTAAGTTTTGACAGATGCCTTGACAGATTACTTGTGTTTCCACCCTTGCAAGCAATGGTTTTGTAGCATTTGTGGCAACGAGCATTGTCACTGTTAGCATCAACTTTGGTGAAGTGTAACCACACTTTTGAACGTTTAGTTCTCTCTGCCATCGTAGCGAATTAAGAGCGTCTTTCTTCTGTGCAGCGTTCCTGTGTGCGCGCTGTGTAGACACAAACCGCGCAGGAGACACGTGACGTGCCGCCTCGTGCGCTCTGCTGGGAATAACGAATATGCATGCGCAAAAGACTAAATTCTTGGTGTTATTGAAAACTAGAAACTATTTTTGAGATGAAATGTGAAAGCGGAGCTTATCGATGCTCCTCTGTCATAATTTTACCCCGGGGCCCGTTTAATACCGGGTTTCGGTACCCATCCCTAAATAGCAGTAGAGTATGATCCTCCCAAGATGGCGGCGCCACAGCAACAAAGGGTTCTCTTCACTTCAGCTTCACATTCTCTATATCATGTTTTTTATTGTGCATTCTGTTAACACAATGACCGAGCATTCATAGCCGTTTCAGGTGATATAATGTCAATATAAAACAGGACTGTGACAGAACTTACCAGACCGTCTCCATGAACCACGGGTACAGAGTCTTATAGTCGTTCTTGAAGTCAATCCAACGGCCCATTCTCCTCACCGATGTCTGATGTGTGCAAACAACAGAAACCAAAAAGATTACAGTGTGTATGAGATGTTCACTAGACGGTTTCAAAAGATCTGAATCCTGTCAGTTCTAACCCATATGAGGACTCTTTTCCATCTTTCTTACAGACATGGTTCATAGTTCAGGCAGACTGTTCTTCAACATTTCTTTTTTTGTTTTCCACAAAGAACAACAATAAGGGTTTAGAAGACCCAATAAAGTTTAAATGATGTCAGAATTCTCCTGTTTTTGTAAACAGTCCCTTTAAGCAAAAAGAAAGGTGGTGGACCAGTCGTGATCTTTAGACGGTAACACAATCTGACATGTATGACACTGGAAGGTTACCGAGATGATATTCTGACTCCTATCACTATTGTGCCCTGGAGCAAAACACAGATGCCCGCTGTGCTGCAGGCACAGACTGCAGCCATAATACTGTCCTGAGATTTACTTAGAATAATACCAGCATGACTCAGCTACCAGTCGACAGGGATCAGAACGGATGTGTCTGAAACATCAGGATAGACATCACTAACAGATGATGCAGTCAGAGAGATTATCTCATAGAAATCATTCAAAACTCTATTTACAACACAGATTTTGTGATAAAAGACAAACAACATCTTGAAAGCCTAATTGATTCAGTACTGAAACATTAACAACACAAACATCTGGGAACAAATAAGAGCGTTGCTTGACTAGGGAAAACCTGCTATTATGCTGTTATAGTGCATGTGGCTGGCCAGGCATTGCTTTGTGTTTGCTACGATAAAATGGCCTAAACGTCTGATGCATAAGGCACACTTGTCTGGAAACACTTCAGCACGTTCAAAGCCGTCATCTGATTGGTTGAATTTCACAGGATTTCCAGGAGACGTGCGTGTCGCAGTCTTTAACGGTCCGTCTGGAAACAACAGAAAGCTGTATGATCTAAGAAGTAAGCTGTCGTGTTTCTGTGTTCTTTTTGTGTATAGACAGTTGCGTTAAAATCTGATGAAATCTCTTACTGGAATAAGGATCCATTTGATATTTTTGGAGTATTTAGTTTAACTAACGTTCCTGAGATAGTGTGAGGTTATCTTTTTTTTAAATAGTGGACATGAAAGGAGATTGCAAGTACTTACACCAAATCTAGACCCTATGCAGTTTGGCAGTCCAAAACATCATTCTACAACTCATAGTTTCGTCAGTTTAATGGATTCTATGAACAAAGCCAGCGATGTTCTGGGCTCAGTGTGTACAGTAATTACAACCGACTTTTCTAAAGCTTTCTAGACTGTGGACCATACGGTGGCAGTACAATCCCTCCTGGACCTGGAATATGAGACTTACACCAGCTTGGCCAACTTTCACCCTCGATCACTAGACCGTGGAAGTCTCCAACACAGTTAAAGTCGTGGGTGTCTTTATTCAACGTAATTTAAAATGGGACAGTCAAGTAGACCATATGCTGACTTCAGACAACAGGAAGCTCTTTGCCCTTCATCTTTGAAAAGATTTGGTGTTCAAGATCCTGAAATGGTTTCCATTTATACAGGTTATGTGCGACCAGTATTGGAATATGCAGTTCCTGTCAGGCCTAGTTCATTGACGGTAAATCAGGAGAGAAGGTTGAAGGGTGTGCAGAAACGGCCTGTAGAATTATACTTGGTCAAAGATACTCAGAATATTCAACAGCCCTTCGTTCCTTAGGCTTGTGTACACTTGCAAAAACGTCTTGACTTTGCTAGAAGATTGTTTAAGTCCAGCTTGGCTACACCCTCTACGAGAAAACCTCACAGGTCGCCATACAAGGAATTTGGACTGAGAAATATAAATGATTATGGATTTTAGAGATTGTGAGGATTATTTAGCATTTAAATGATATCATTTTAGAGTATTCATGTGTATATTGTTAATATGTGTTGTTGTTCTTTTTAAACTATTTTTAATGATGTCACTCAATACAATTCAGTGTTTTTTATGACAACTGTCCTTTAAAACCTGTAACACTGCTGAATGTTAATAAACTTTAAGATACATGTAAAAAGCTTAATACTAAAGAGTCCAAGAGCGACTAAAAGTGAAACCGATAACGATACAACCCTAAGCTCTTTTCTCAAAGATAATAACAATTACACTGTGAATGTGTTATGACCTGTTATTCACTTGTGAATATTGGAGAAAGTGTGAACATAATGAACTAGACATACTGCACTAAACCCACTGGAGAATGGGCCTGAAATGTTATTGACTTTCAAAATTCTGCAACAAGTGCAATAACTTTTAACAGGTCAGTCTTATGTTCCCCGATTCCCATTTATTCTCTTCCCTTCTACTATAACGAAACCTATAAATCGACCTGAGATCTTAGAAATTCAGCTGGGAGACCTAAAACCTGTTAAGAAATTTCTGATGAGCACATTTAAACCACATCTAAGAAATGAGATGCTGTCAACACAAAGGCCTGGAATCCAGTCATTTGGGAACTTAAATATTCACATCATTTCTGATGTCATTACAGACGCATACCTCCCATTCATTGGCATATCTCATGACGATGCTCCTGCATTGTTTGTTATATTCTCTTATCCCCATCTTAGCAACATCTTCAGGTCCTTTGATGTTCAGGGACTTATCAATCTCATATTCCTGAAAAACATCAACAATGACATTACTTTCGCAATTTATGCTTTTGGCAGACCACAGGGGTCTTGCTAATACTATGAAAATACTATGGTACTCTTCCTGGGACTTTTGTTTTTACATACTTTCAATTTCCAACAATACAGTTATGAGAAACCCTAAATATTAACTTTAGAAATTAAAAGCAAGGTTTTCGTGAAGTACAACGGTGTTGCTGTCTTAAATATATAATTCATGGCATCTTTCACTATTGGAGACAAATGTAACTGACGGGAACAATTCTTACCACGGGCAGCCCGTGACAGTCCCAGCCAAACCTTCTGTCCACATGAAAGCCGCTCTGATGGGCAAACCTGGTCACAATGTCCTTGATGGTTCCAGCCAGGATATGACCATAGTGAGGGAGGCCGGTGGCAAAGGGCGGCCCGTCATAAAACGTGTACCTGAATAACAAACATCACATGTTCTGTCTTGCTTTCTCTGTCTAAAGACAATACCATCTTAACCGCATCAACATTGTTGTGGTTGAAACGGTGCCAATGGGCGGAAAGTGAAACAGCATTCCAACACATATAAAGACACCCCTCGATTAAACATGAAAGATGGGAACTCCCAGCTGACGTGTCACAGGTACAGTATTCTCGCTCTCTTTCTTTCTAAAAAGAGTATATTTAAACATTAAAAATAAATGAATTCTTCTTGTTTAATGAGCATTTATCTGACTATCAATGCCCTGTACGGCAGGTGTCAGTGTACTGCAGCTTCTACATATTCATGATCTTCAGTGTCACCTTGTCCGGTTTTTGGACTGCCTGAGACACTCCTGGAAACAGTCTTTCTCCTCCCAGAAGTTCAGGATGCGCTCTTCCTCCGTGGGGAAGTTGATGGTTTCTTGGACTGCTTCCACCATTCTGACTACACACAACAACATAATTTTGACCAATCGGTGTCAGAAATGTACTTCTCACATTAAGTGTCAATGTTTGCCCCGTTTATGACCAACAACAAATGCAATATTAGCTGTAAATAATGCAAAAGATATAAAACCCAATGCATGATTGAATTCTGATTGAGTACATTTTAATTACATAAAAGGACCTGGAATGGAATATTATGAAAAACATTAAAATAATCACTTTGTCAAACCAGGTCAAAACAGACAAGCTAAACTAGTCTGCTTGGTACAAAACTGATTCCTACAAGAAAATGTTTTAAGCATCACTGCCACAGTTATAAAAGGATGAAATGCACAACTGTTACTGTTATTATTAGTGTGAGTCAGTACAGAATGAAGACACGGATCTATCAACTCCTCATTATACAAACACATCTCAACTTATACAGTTTGTGTTTATACACGGAACTATTTACGGCAGATATCGGTGATATTATGTTAGTTTAAACTATAATATATGAGGAGTTAAATGACAACTCACATGCGAATCCTGACCGGTGAGCAGAGAGAGGGAGGAAATGATGCAACTCAGCGAAACATTAACGCTCCGGAAGCTTTCATAATAAAGGTCTCGATTAGCTCAGTTGCATACTTCAAAATCTTTGGCTTTAATCGTTATGTAATGGCGACAAATAAAAATGCCCTTTGTCTATTTTGGATATGTTTTTGTCATTAGATTGGGACCCTCACACTTTTATTTAGTATTATTACTCTTTGACTTTTTTTCTGTTTTATTTTGTATGTTTTGTGTTTTAGAAATGCTGTATCAACACTAATACTACTAATACATAATATCTGTTAAGAGTTGTATTGTGCTATGGCATAAATGTATTGAACTTTGTACTTTAATAAAAAACCTATATGTAATGGGATTCAATTTCAGCACAAACCACACAAAAACCATGTTCAAGCATCTTTATAACAAACTGCAGTATTTGCTTTGCTGTGTACTTTATAGTGTTGACTTCTGTAATCTGTATATTAAAAAAAAATCAGATTTTTTCCCATTCATAATAAATAACATGCAGCACACATGAGGCTTGAGCTGCTTGTGCTATAACACCACATGCATTCAGCCGCTCTGAACTCTTTAACCCTGTTCTCCATCTCTCATAATGGACGACATCTATAAAGCAGCCGTAAGACACACTATGAGTTCAGTACTGTGGAGGTGATACAATTATTATGATATTATAAAATAATAATGATGTTTATTTATCCTCGTTGTCCTTCTGAAACCTTGTGTGTCCAAATTTGCTGTTTTTCAGGAAATGGAAAAAACACTGTACTTTTTCAAAGATTGCACTGTGTTGTCAAAGTTGAATAGCATATTTTTATTGATTAAATACTTGTAAAACCCAGTGACAAACATAACTAACAGAGTGACTAATAATAATAATTTATGGCAAAAGATTAAAATCACAAAATACGGAGATGCAAGGTTTCCGAGGGACATCAGTGATATATAATTTTGTATTAAATAAAATGTATCATTACCAAGAAATGTCTATGTTGGCTAAAATAAAAACTTATCAGATTTTTTGTGTTTCGTTGGATGATATTAATGAACTTTGCAAAAAATTATTCGCAAGTAAGCATTTATTAGTATAAAATGATTGTTCAGTCAAAAATAAAAAAAACTGTCATCCTATTTCTTTGTTGTGACTCTTTCTTCTGTGAAACACAAGAGAAGGTATTTTGAGAAATACCTTTCACACAATGAAAGACAATGGGGGTCATTACTCAAAATATCTTCTTGTGTTCTCTGCAGAAGAAACTCATACAGGTTAGAAATGACATGAGGGTCAAGAAATAATAAAGATGGGTGAACTATCATTTTTGGGTGAACTATCCCTAATTACTAGTTAAGTTAACCTATTTATCATGTACAGCACTCGCAGTTGTTTGCAAACTTTCTTAATGGGATAGTTCACCGAAAAATGAAAATTCTCTCGTGAATTACTCTCTAGTTGTTCCAAACCTGTATAAAGTCCTTTGTTTGGTTGAACGCAGTGAAATATATTTGGAAGAATGCTTGTAACCAAACAGTTCTTGGCCCCCATTGACTACCATAGTAGGGAATAGTTTAGTTTAGTGCATAATACACACTATAGCTTTTACCTTAACTTATTTTTCGTAATAATATGATTTTGCTCTGCTTTATTCAAGGCAAAGTTCAACAGCCACAGAGGGGAACAAACTGAAGAGGAAGATTCTGACTGATCCGACAGAGGACGACCTACAAGTAAAGAGGAGGATGTTGGAGTTGATGGAGGAATTCGCAAGACGCAACTCTGACAACATGCAGCAGAAAAATACAAACATTGCTACTATAGCACCATTCAGGGCGGTTTTTCCTTGATGAGGGAGTCGTTGTTCCAGCGCCACTTTGCACACCCCCACAGCAGCAGTGGACAATTTCAAGGGCATCCACCATCATCACACCATCCGTTTTATATAGTTCTTTAACCTGAAGCTTATTTTCTCATTAAAAACATCTTGGAAGTGGTTGCAGTCATTTAGTTAATTTACACTGGACATAACAACATTTACATTTAGCAGACGCTTTTATCCAAAGCGACTTACAAATGAGGTAAACAATAGAAGAAATTGGAACAACATAAGGACAACAAAACCTGTAAGTGCAGTAAAAACTGGTCTTATATGGTCTACCAAACTGTGCAAAGCAAAGGATTTTTTGTTAATGATAAGCATTATAAAATTCACATTTGGAGAATGTACTAAAATACATCTAACTAGTTGCTCTTCTTGGCCACTCTGTGTTAAGGGTTTAATGTACTCTGTGAGCACCGATAAAAAAAAGAGTTCTGGAATAAGAAACAGAAAAATAATTTGTTTATTTACACTGGAAACACATTCCACAGTCACTTTTAAAATAATAAGCATTATAAAATTCACATTTGGAGAATTACAACAAAAGAGCAATCGGTCTCGTTGGCCAGTCTTTGTTAAGGGTCAAGGTACTTTGTGAGAACTCTCCTCACTCTCTCTCCCTCATTACAGTCTGTGAGGTAGTTGTTGCATAATGTAGGAGGCTGTGAGTCTTCATCGCCTTGTATTGCTCCCAACACAGAGTCTTCAGCCACATTCTCCATACTGTCCTCACACAAATTGTGAAGAACAAAGCAGGCGTAAATGACATGGGGCAGGTCCTGCAAGTTGATGTCCATAGGCCTTTTCAGTGCAGCAAATCTGGCTTTGAGGCGACCAAAAGCACGCTCGATAACCATCCGTGCCCTACACAAACATAGCCCAAAGTACTGCTCTTGAGGTGTGGAGCCACCGTTGGAATATTCCTTCATCACGTAAGGCAGAAGAGGGTAAGCTGGGTCACCAAGAACAACAATTGGTACAGCGTCCTCGTGGTCCACAATCTGCTTTTTCAGAGCCGGGATCTTGCCGGTCTTAAAGTACAAGTTGAGCTTTGAATGAGCAAAAATCTGTGCATCGTGTACACTCCCAGGCCACTTTATCACAACGTCAAGAAATCTGTACTTATGATCACAGACCGCCTGTACATTAAGGGAGTGTTTACCTTTCCCGTTGATATAGTCCATTGAGTTGCTAACGTTAGATGGCTGCCTAATTTCGATGTGGGTGCTGTCGACCGCTCCCAAACACTGTGGCATGCCATGAGCGCGATGGAAGCCCAAAACCAGATCCTCAGCCTCGGCCTCCGTAAACGGCAACTTGATGTATTTTGGACCCAGGTGGATCGCGATCGCTTTGCAGGTGTGCCTGACAACAACGGACACAGCCTGTCGCGACACGCCAAACGCGTGAGCAGTCTTCTGTAGCTGCCCCACGTCGCTCAAGTAATAAAGCGTTAACGCCACCTTTTTGAGCGTCTCAATCGGCGCCCGCATGTTCGTTCGTTGCCCTTCGATATACGGACTAAGTTCTTCGCTCAGGGCGGCCAGAGATGCTTTGGACATGCGAAAGTTCTCCCTCCATTCGTCTTCCACAACAACGCTTTTAACAAAGCTGTCCCACCAACTGCTGCTGCTTCTGCCAGGTCTTACCCAAAATCTTCTCCTGGTCGCTCTCCTCGTTGTCCTGCGCGGTGGACCTAATAGCATGTGGCGTATGTTGTTTTCCATGAGCATTTGTTGCTCACCGCAGTAGCAAAGAAGCTGAAGGTTGTGCTGTAGTAAAGCTAATAAGCTCAGTAGCTTCTGCAACACGAACACAAGCACGTCGTCCGCCATTGTTGTTGTGGGTGTGACGTAACTTAGCGGTGTCAGACTACGGTCGAGACGCGGGGTGATTACGTCATCGTTTGCGAAAAAATATACGAATCCCTATGCTCACTTGGTCACTCGTTCACTATTCCCTACATAGAGAATGCTATATAGTCCACTATATGGGGAAGAAGTGAATGAAAACGAGTGAACAATTTCGGACAGTGACGTAATATATCCTGCGTCTGACAGCACTGTCGCGGAGATTCGTCGTAACGCTTATATTACACCGGTGTGGCTTTATGGATTGTTTTGTGAAATTGTAAAGTCCATTTTTACATTATTTGTCACGTTATTTCTTTGGCTATTAGTTTTTAATAAAGAGAACAAAACAAATGTTTGCCACGTTTATTTACTTTAACATTTATTACGTTTAATAAAATTAATTAATATATTTAAAGTAAAACTATGAGGCGCAGTAGGGTTTCAATTAAACTGCGCTTATGAATACATATAAAGGCTTGCATGCACACATATAAATGTATTCTATTGGATGTTCAAGCAAACACATATGAAAAACATGTGAGCAATAATGTAATGAATGCATGTACATTTTTTGTATGTTTTGATCAAATTCAAAATTAATTTATTAATTAGTTACTTATTCACATTATTGCTTATTTATTATTATCTTTTAAAAAAATGTATATATTATGCCGGTTTGCTGCGACAGAAACCACTTCACTTTATACTCTGGAAGAATTCTGAAAAATGTTTAAAGGGGTCATATGGCCTGAATAGGTGTTATATGTTGCCCATGCATGTATTACACCCGTAAAATAGCAAAAATGAAAGTGTGGGAACAAAAGATGGATTCCATCTAAAAGTGAATGCTCACCCAGACCTGCCTGAAACACCTCATGTAAACACACGAGTATAGGATATTAATTCTCTACGTATCAAATAGTCATCATATCTGAGCCCAAAATGTACGCTGCTGGGACTGTTTCAAGATAATACAAAATAAATACATAGAATCATTTCTACATTGTAATAACTGTTTATTCTTGTAAGAAGATTGTATTGTTTTCATTTGCCTAGTTATGAACACAAATTATTAATGACAAACCTTGTATTATACCTCTGATGGAAACACACACATTTAGGCCTATAAACTTACACACAATTACACACTTAAGTGAGTATAAGCAGCTTTTAAGTTTTTTATTATGCATGTAGGAGAGTATTGAAACTAAGTTCAAACATTCTACATCACATCGTTTTCGCTCCTTGGGAAAGTATGGTAATATTCCAACTGGCCAATCAAATCTGTTTTTTGACTTTCAGTAATATGCTTTTTATTTATTTTTATTGGTATTTCACAAGACAAAACAAATATACATTTATTGAGGTTACCGATTATCCCAATTCAGTGACATGCGTTTTAAATTATATTCTAATAACAAATAATGTATTATTATTGCTGTTAATAATGAAGACATTTAGCCCATTGTTTTTGAGAGGGGGGGCGGTTAGGGACCTGGAAAATGGATAGGGGGGCGCTGGCCCTAAAAAGGTTGAGAACCACTGATGTAGAGGAACTCATGAAAGATGGAGACGAGAACAATGACGGTTATGAATGTTTTGCTTTATAAGATACATTAGATTGTGGCATCATACTGCTGGCTGCCAATATGAGTTACACATTAAAATGCAACTCAGTTTTCATGGCATGATCACTAGTTTTATTTTAGGAGCTACAGGCTCATGTAGCCTTAGTTTAAATTTCTCTGTTGACTCAACACTTTAATTCCTTTGAAATCATTTTTCCCCAGAGTTCTTGGGAGTTCATGAAAGGAGTTGAATAGACACTTAGAATGCATATAACGCAAAGAAACCGTTTTGTCAGTGTTTTTTGTTGAAGATATTGCAACAATAAACCTAGTCTTACTGCTATTAATATTTTGAGATTAAAGCAGACCAGCCTGCATCAACACAGAGAATCTTCTCAAACCCTGCACTGATCCTAAGTTGGCTGTACTTTAGTCATCACACTATCTTCGCAGATCTCTCGAGTCTCATTGAACGGAGCATCAGCCCTGGACAGAAATGCCAGAGTTATAAAGTCTTTCAGAGCAGAAAGCAACCGCCTTTACGTCTCACTTGCACTATTTAGCTCAGCTAACAAAAAGGTTTGAATTGTGTCCATGTTAATCCAGCGGTAAACATTATCCTGGTTAAACCACATCACTGTCGTACAAATGTCTGAATCTTCATATTGTTGTATATCAAAACAGGCAATTTTTGTGGCAAAAAAATTTGTTTGCAGATCAGAGATTGCAATAACAGACCCTGAGCTTCCATCACCCAAAACTGAACCTTAATCTTGTACCAGACTATAAACAAACTCAACACGACCACTGACAAATGATAAACTAGAATACATTTATAGCACAGTGAACCCAGCAAAGGGTTCAAGTAATCAAAATAAGAGAGAGATTAATGTTTTATTAACAAAGCATGGCTTTATTTTGATGGTATAAAGTCCTTTTTTCAGAACATCTGTACATCCTTTAATCTCCAGGGATCTGTCGTCTATTTAGGAGCCTCTTTCTTTGCGATAGTCTTCATGCCCATGGCCTTCATCCCCTTCTTATTGTGTTTTTTAGCGAAGCGCATGTTCCTCAGAAACTTGGGGTCAATCTGTTGACAAGAACAAAAACATTAATGCATATAAACGCACAATACGATAAATAAACTAATGTGAAATGGTGCCAAACAGATGAGATGCAATATTTTTTTAATTTGTCAAAAGGACACCTCATGTTAGTCTTTAAAGATTTACAAAGAACAAAACCATTATGGAAGAGACCTTAAAACATGCTGCATACAAAATGTTTATTTACACAAACAAGACAACAGAAGCAGTAAAAACATGGGCAAGGAACGGCTGAAACTCCAATAGTAATTTAGGGGCAAAGTTAATGCAAAATACGGAAACATTTCAATAATCTTTTAAACAAGAATGAACTTGAGTGATCATTTTTGACAGAGACAAAACAATCCACGGATGAAGAATTAATAGATCCACTGCAGTATGACCCAAATGTATCACCCAAAAATGAAAATTCTGTCATCATTTATTTACCCTCTTGTCATATCGAACCTGTACGATTTTCTTCCACAGAACACAAAAGATGACATTTCAAATTAAGTTGGTAACTGAACAGCACTGGACGCCATTCACTTCTATTGTACGGACAAAAAAAAATGCAAGTGAATGGGTGCCAGTGAGCAACATTCTTCAAAATATCTTGTGTTCTGCAGAAGGACAAATGTCCCAAACCAAAAAAGGTTTGAAATGACAAGAGGGTGAGTAAATGACAAACTTTATTGAACGTTTAATGTGCGTACAAGGCAACTATAGAGCACAAAACATCAACTGCTGAAGAATCTTTTGAAAACTCAAAACATCAACATCTGTCTGATGACATTACAGACATGCACATCACAATAAGCAATAGCACAGTGCAGCTTCATCAGGACCTGAGCCTCAGATTCAAGCTAATCACAGACATTCTTCAGCAATTGGTTTTCCATTAAAGATCAATGAATTAAAAACGATATAAAACGAGTGCTGATAGAAGACTGAGTTGTGTTCGGACACTCACCCCCTTCAGAGACTCATAGCGATCAGTTCTGGGCTTCTTGATGCCATTTCTGTGCCACTTACGAGCTGCACATAAAAACCGCGAGTTAGAAAACAATAAAAGACCTAAACCACAAAGTATTGAGGAAACCATGAAGGTTCACGCTTACACTGGTTGTGTGTGGTGTGGTTCTTTGACTTTGCCATTTCTGATCACTGTCTGCTAACACAAGAAAACAAATAATAGGTCAGATTAAACGGACATTGGACAAACACAGCACTGGTTAATATCATGCTTTATTCATACTCTAACCTAGTTATTACACAAGCACATCCGCTAACACCCTTAGCAACCAAAGCTAATATTATGCACTCTGTAATTCCTCGTTGTTATAAAACACATGTGTTATATGCGCGTTTATAAAGACTAAACGTGCTCCTAAAATGTTCAATTCACAGAACCCAGCGCGCGATGCTACCGGCTACATCAGAAGCTAACGAACTACAAACTATTTATTGCAAAACTATTCATCCCTCATCCAAAATATGATACATTTGTTGCTTAAAAGGGGACATCAAACACGTTATAGAATTGATGCTTAAATAATAATGTTCATATTTGGAGGATTGCATTAGATTTTATTACTACACGGAGATAAATTCAATACCTGCCACACGAAGCGCAAGACAACCGGAAGAGAAAGAAAGAGCAAAGCATTGTGGGAAATAAAAGTCACCGCGGCGGGATGTGAAGGGAGACACAACAAGACTTTTTCAGAAAATATTTTAATGTCGTCAAGGTGGATATAAAATTAATCTTTTTATAGGACAGCAGCATGTAACAAAACATTTTAGTACCTTACACTTAACCCTACACAATATTACGTGAAACAAAATACACACAAAAATATTATAACAATAAATGTGAAATATACTGTTTAAATTGTGTAAATGTAAGTAAAAAAATGAAGTAAATCTGAGTAATTCAAATATTTCTGTTAGAATTCACCATAAATTAACGTGTATAATGCAAATATCATCTGTTCATTAAATCATTATTTTTTCCATTAAATACTTTAAGTACATTTTAGATAAATTAACTGTTGGATTTTGAATCACCTTTTTAATACGTCCCCACTGAAAAAAATCAGTTAGATGATTTTAAAAGATTTTATGAAGTAAATATAACTGTTTATTTTTGTGATATTTACTAAACCACATGTATACACTGTTTACAGGAGAACCCATATTTACTGATTCATAATTTAATGATCATTTAATAATTATTTTACAATGGTGACAATCACTACAGTAACTAGGGTTAATGCAATAATTAAAAGGAAAAATGAAAATTAATGTCGAGTTACATGTGGATGTTGCAGTACTGAGCATATCCAGGAGATGTCAGTGTTGTTTAGCTAATATTCAACAGGCAGCAGAAAGTTGGAGAAAAATCTGAATCCGAAAAAGCTTGCACTGCAGAGATTCAAATCTAACAAGACACATTATAATACAATTTGTGTAACTACATTGTTAATATGCATTAGTATAATTAAATACACTTATTCATTAATATTTGTCTAAAATAAATACAAACTATAAAGAGACAACTGTACAGAATAAATATATTTTAGGAAAATACACATCCACAGATGCTATGTACACACCTGTTCAAGGTGTAAAAATATCAGGTCATTATAAACAAGATGTACATTTGTGTGATAACCTGATCATACATCAATAGCAAGCTGACTGTATACACCTTTTTTTGTATATGAATGCTTTAAGGTAATTGAGGTTATTTCTATCAGTGTGAATATGTCAGTCAAATACAGCAACAGCGCTGATGGTGAATAAATGAGAGATGCTTTCGCAAGCATTCCCACTATTGAGTCAGTACTGCCCGTTGAATGGTTTGTGTGTAATATAGAATAGTTTTCACAGAACTACTTTACCTGCAATATCTGCAACCCCCCCCCTCAATGCTCAGCCATGAACTCCAGTGAAGCTGAAACAATCACTCTTCTACTCGCCGCTATTTATAGCGTCTCGCTCCAGCTCAGGCCTGGCTCACATTGCCTTCTATAATGATATGCGGGGACTTCAATGGTCTAAATTTAGACCACCGAGCAACCCTGTTCAGCAGAGCGACAAATCTCCCTCTTTCTTAAAAATTCCACTGTTTCTCACTGAAAGAGGCCTGATCGAAAATGCTTTCATATCTGAAAATACTGAAGGAAAACTAAGTTAACATAGCAACTGATTCCAAATACAGTTTATAATGTGCAATGCTTGCTTTAACTGGCAATCACCTTTTTATCTGTACTGACATAAAACACCATATCATCAATGATGTCATAAGGATTCATAAAACATTAAGTGAGCGTTTAAGACCTTTAGTATTCAGAGTTAAGCACACTGAATACGCTTGAAATCTTTTGAACTGGAATGTTACGGACACATGTTCTTATATTCACACTTCTGCTATTCTTGATAAAAATATGGCACCAGGATGCAAACAGTTTTAAGAATCAATTCTTACAGTCAAGACGGCCATTAATAAAAAGCACTGCAGCTAAACAAAGCAGTCCAGTTCCCAGTATAGCATCACAATCTCATCTTCCTTTTACATAAGAGTTCCCTTGAGAGAAACGCCTGGCGTCACATGGTCTCTACGCTACAGCAGAAATCCCAGAACCCCCCCACACACACTAACACTGTGCTTTCATCTATACAATACCACAATTATCCCATAATCCTTTGTTGCTGCTGCCACATTGATTTCACTCTATCCATTAAAAGGATACTTCACTGGAATGATATGATCACATAACCACTTCTCTGCCATCCCACGAGTGGCGACTTTGCAGGATTTGTGCAGTAATTCAGCGCTTGACTGAAAATCAGGGATGCACGATAAATGATCAGCCATATTGGTTTCGGCTGCTAAATGGTCATTTTTAATGTTATGGTATCGGCCGATAATCACATTTAGGTTTAAAAATCTTAAACTAGTGTAACGTAGGCTTAGTCATCAAAATGAAGTCATCAAACACTGAAATAGTCAAACTTTAATTTCGAACCACATAATTGTACATGCTGCAATGCATGCTGGGTACTTTCAGATGTGTAGTTTGGATAAACACTTTTTTTTCTAAAATCAGTTGACAAAATCAATTCTATAACAACTGAGGACTAATCTATAATAAAATAACACATGAGATGTTCATAGTAACTGAACTTTAAGTATGCACTATTTAAAGCATGCAATATAAGTAGGATTCAACATTCATTTCTCCCAAATATCAGAACAGTGCTGTTTTAATGAATGAATTTCATTAATGTAGGTACTTGTTAAAATGCTTATGTTGTAAGCGTGATTAACATTGTAATGGTGTAATGAACAGTAATGTTCAAATGTTGTGATCATTTACTAGTTAGTTACCTAAAGCCAACATATCAGTGCACACGGCTCACTGTACAAAGGTACAGTATGATGATGGCCTTTATAAAGTCCAAACCTTTCGCTCTTTACCTTTGTTTAAATATTTACCAACGTGCCAGATGAGAGATTTGTGATTTGTCAAGGTTACAACATGCATAGCCTTCATTTTCTAAAAGGCAGAGATGTTTCATGGATATGAAACAGTTTATTAGAGTATTCTTAGTTTTTCTATGCATTTTAAACAGAGAATAAACGACTCCAAACAAAGGATTAAAGTGTAAGCATTCAGAAAGAATAATCTGAGGAGGCACATTTATTGCCAGAGTGAAGGATGATGGGTAATTGTCTGCATATTTTTATTAAACTGTAGTTAAAAAGCTGCCACAGGAACTTACATCATTGTCAGAGTCTATCTGAAGTCACAGACCATGAAACCCCTCTGCTCTCGTTCTCTATGATATCTTTACACAGTAGCTGCTTCCGCTGAGACCGGTTTGTCACCAAAAGAAAAAAGGCACAGATGACACAGCTGATGTCACACTTGGCCATCACAACACAATTTGTGTTGTCTGCCAAGTCCTGCCTCAATAATACTTTTGCACGTGCTTTATGTAATGAGCAGTGATTCAAATATGTTAATTAAACAAACCCACTGTCACGAATCGTGCAGTGAACAGTCGAGAAACTCAGATAATGCAGAATATAGTTTAATATAATCCAAGTAGACACAGGAAGAAGCACAACACCATAAACACATACAACGCCAGACTAGGAACCAATCAAAAAAGAGAACATAAATAATACAGATAAGGAGGGGTAGACAGATGATGGTGAATAACGAATAATGTCCAGGTGATAGGGATCAGGTGAAACGGGTGCAAAGGATTATGGGAAGTGTAGTCCAGTGGTAAGTGAGGGCAGACAATGGACTGTGACACCCTTAAATATTACAAGTATTAAATAGGGATACACCAATATGTACATTTTGGCCGACAACGATAACTGATAATTCCTTGACGTTGGAAGCTGATAACCGATATATTGTCTGATATTTGATTATTAATATACATTTTTTTCTGAGACTGAAACAAAAGGCAAAACGTCGACATATGCTTTGATGTTTTGAGGGGTTATCAATGTGCTGCTAAGTATTTTTGAGTTGTGTTTCTGGTGTTGCTAAGCGTTTGAGTGGTTGTTCTGGTGTTGCTAGGAATTTTTGGAGTGTTTAATTGTGAGTTGAATAAAATTTCAAATAACTATGAACAACCACTCAAAACCGAAACGAAAATATAATTATATCCCCAAAACACTTAGCAACACCGCAGCAAATTATCGAAACACCCCCAAAACACTTAGCAACACCTCAATGAATGATCAAAGCAACACCAAAACACTTAGCAGAACCTCAACGAATGATCAATACACCCCAAAGAATTTAGCAACACCTCAACCATTTAGCAACACTCAACGAATGATCAATGCACCCCCCAAAACACTAAGCAACACCTCAACGATGATCAATGCCCCCCAAACATTAGCAACACCTCAACGAATGATCAATGCACCCCCAAAACACTAAGCAACACCTCAACGAATGATCAATGCACCCCCAAAACACTTAGCAACACTTCAACAAATGATGAATACACCCCCAAAACACTTAGGAAAACATTGACGAATAATCAAAACACCCCCAAAACACTTAGCAACACCTCAATGAATGATCAATACACCCCCAAAACAAATAGCAACACTAGAACAACCACTCCAAACACCCCCAAAACACATAGCAACACCAGAGCAACCTCTGAGAATAACTCCCAAACACCTACCAACACCAGAAAAAACACTAAAAACACCCCAGAAAACACCTAGCAACACCAGAAAGACCACTCCAAACACTAAGCAGTACTCCGATAACCACTCAAAACACCTTTGTAACCACATAACAATACCATAGCAACCATCAACAACATTGTAGCCTTTCTCACTTTTTCTTCCAAAAATCGAGAAACCTAGTTAAAACCAAGTCTACAGCACAGACATACACATGCTCCATCAAGATTCAGTCAACAGAATGCAGCGCTGCTGGAGTCTCAGTCTACACATCTGGCTTATGTTAAAGAGATGCAGTTGTGAGCTGCGGGTCATATTACAGTCTGTCTCTAGAGGGGCTTTCAGCTGTGGCTGTTGGAGGCAGTGGTTAGAGAGGCACATTTGGATGTCATTAAAGCGCAGGGCTATACTGTAATTAAGCCAGAGTTTCCTTTTCTTCTTTAATCAAAGCCTTGTTAAAGTTGCACCTCCGCACAACCTCAGTGACATGTCTGAGGGGAAACTCTGCCACAAACGCATGCTGCCGCAAGTCAACTCTTGCGTATGCGCACACACACGCGCCCTTCGCCATTCAGACCGGGGAAATAGGGCAGATCAGGTCTCTTGGGTGGCTGTTTACCCCATTGAGTCCCCTCCCATGTCCTTGACATTCATGTTGGAATCCCTGCCAACCCACATGTAGCACACCAGACATGTTTTGTGTGCCAGGCGCTGAGTGTTAAAGGGCTGTTCAATGGCACTCTGTCCTGCATGCTGATAGACCCACGCTCCACCGCTCTGAATCCAACACCCCATGCATTGTCAAGCTCACATACCTGTCTCTGATTGGCTGGCTGCTAACGCTCCATTGACAGGGAGTGGCACGGGGCCAATCAGAATGCAGTTTGAGTGCATCAGCAGATGATGCGCTGTGATTGGATAAGAGGCAGAATGAATGAAAACAGTTGATCTGAATGTGTGCCAGTTGTATCTGCAGTCAGGGACCGCCACGCATCCGACCGATGCAGGGTGTGATGGTCACCACACCTCCAATGCTCAGTCAGACAGTCATTTGTGATATAGATCTGCATTGTTAAGATGTCATCCTATTGACCTAGTTAATGACATACTTCACAGCAAAATAAAAAATCGTACACTATTTATTGGACACAAACACAGTTGTAAGATCAAACCCGCATGAAGTCCACAAGCACAAAAACTTGCTTTGAAAATTTACATTTACATTCATGCTTTTGGCAGACGCTTTTTATCCAAAGCGACTTACATTGTACTATAGATTTGCTTTATACGTGCAATCCCTCGGATCGAACCCATGACCTTGGCATTGCTAGTGCCATGCTCTAACCACTGAGCTACAGGAAATTGCTTCCAATAAATTCATATGGCGTTGAATGCATGATATGCAATTCTTCTCAGTTTTTGGTGAGCTATTCTTTTAATCTTTTAAATGGGTCCTGTTGTGATTGTAAGTCCCTTCGACAAAAAGCACAAAAGCACTGCTATTGTCACTCTAACAGACAAAAGTAAGAGACGAGGGGCACATTCGAGTCGGTTCAATCAGTGCACGGGTAGAGAAATTAAGTTATGTAAGGAGCGGCTGATGACTCATGCTTTTTGTCACACTCATGCACGTACACACACGGGCGTAGTATTTTTAACCAGCCTTTATTGAGCAATCCGAGTCCCACTCCCAGTTACAGCCGGTGACCTGCTTTTCCTTCCGATAAGAACGTGGCAGATTGGTCCATGCGGTCTCAAAAGCGTATAAAAAATAAACCCTGTGTAAAACACTATGGATCGATACTCTCAATCTGAGCCACGTGTGATGTCTTTGTGTGCTAACACAACTGAGAAATCAAAATGTTCTGGAACTGATTCTTTTTTTGTAATTACACTTTGTGTTGCCGGCGTGGTGATTTCATTGACTCAGGTGGCAGTTCATTCATCAAACACACACAGATAACCGAGCGTGTGAGGCTGTGAAACAGGTTCCGACTGATTTATCACTTGTCTTTCAATGCTGATGGTTTCTGAAAATCTAATAGGAGGTCCATTGATTTCTACATTTCTGATTTCTAGGTCATGAGTTCAAAACCTATTGAACACACCGATGTATAGCGTGAATGGACTTGCTTTCACAAAAGGCATCAGGCAAATGCATACATGTCAAGGTTAATATGACACTTTAAAAAATATGCTGGGTTGTTTTCAATCATGGTTGAGTTAGATATGTAGCTACAAAACCAGCCGCTGGGTTATACATTAACCGATGCTGGGTTGTAACAGTTAATGGTTGGGTAACATCATCCCAGCATAGGTCAATGTATAACCCAGCGGTTGGTTTTGACCATATTTTACCCAACCATAGATTGAACACTACATAGCATGCTTAAGGGTGTATGAAATGTACACTCTTAAAAATAAAGGTGCTTTAAAGATTTTTCACAGCGATGCCATAGAAGAACCATTGTTGGTTCCACTAAGAACCATTCAATCAAAGGATCTTTAAAGAACCATTTCTCTTTTAGCTTTTTATTACGTTCTTTATGAAACCATTTAGACGAAAAAGGTTCTTTTAAAGCATTGTGAAGCTCCATTATTTCTAAGAGTGTTGCAAAAGGATGGTTGCTTGGGCGTTGTTATGCGACTGATTTGAGAGTTTTCAACCTGTAGATTTTCGGTTGCTTCTTACTGGTTTAAAGCCAAATGATCCTACGCCCAAGTGATAGATGATATTCCCGTTTCTAAAGAAACCCACTTTCGGTTTCACTCAGGTTCCTTCTTCAATGTCAGTCAATGACTATTTGTTTACCATCAGAGGAAACCGATACGCTGAATGCAAGTTCAAACAACTATTAGCACATCTCTCCTCAAAGACTTTTCCAACAAAGATCTCTCCAACAAAGAAAAGTTGAATGCCGATATATTCCGTCGCTAACTGTAGGAGACAGAGTACAAGTGATGCTTGACTTAAAAACACCCAGTGACCCAATGCTTAAGATCAACAGAATGACAGATTATCCTTTCCAGAAAATCTCAAGATCTCAATCAACTATTACTCATGCTCGTATCCACCTACACAGAGGAGAAAGATTAAGTGCGGTATAGTAATGATGATGCTTGTCTTAACAAACACCACCAATTACATCCCTGTAGTCTTGGCATGCCTTGTCAGGGAACCAATTGCTTGAGCATTTCATATAAGGTCTAGAGATGTTCAGATACTAACAGATAATGGTCAACAGTGAAACAGACACAGAGGTGACCTGGGAAACTACTTCGCATTTAAACTACACGGAAATGGATTCCATTGAAATGGATCTTATTGTTGCTCTTAGATAGGGAGTGTTGAAGCGTTTAACCATCAGGTTAGACTAAAAACTAGAGTACAAACGTGTACTAAACCCCCGGCCTGTAATGTAATGAACAGGATATGATGTCACGCTGTAATGGGTAATACAAAAAATAAAATGTGAAAATCTACTCTGTGTTCTTTGAATTTAGGGAAAAGGTCAATCTGTGGCGTTTGGATTCTGTATGAGTCAACCGACTGATGCACCAGACTTTTTGACAAAGAGTACTGCAAAGCTCAGGAACGGATTAGCCACTCCGTTACCTTTCACCATAGTCAGCTAACAGATGTTTTAATAAGACAAGCAAGTCCATGATTTTGGCTGTTCACATGCACAGATTCATGTCCGTTTTATTAAAGGAAAACTAAACAACTCACGTTTGTGAAATAGGTTGTTGAATCTCTGAATGATATACACTACACTCCTGAAAATGTGTTAGACAATACCATAGAAGAACAAGTTTTGCCTATAAAGAACTTTTAACATCTACAAAACCATTTCTCTTTCACAAAAAGTTCTTAATAGCAGAAAAAGGTTTTCTAGACTATAAAAACTGACTAATATACTGTATAATAGATATAAATATACAATAAATTAAAAGAATTGGTTCTTTCAAGATGTAATCAACCCTAATGTTCTGTCATAAACAAATAATAAGATGAATTAAGTGGGGAACTGTTCTGTATTTCAACGAGAAGAACACTTAAGAAGCTCTCCTACAGTATTTTCAGAGAAAAAACCGTACTGTATTCTGCTTGTCATTCTGTGTACATAGATATCATAATCACATATACCATGTCTCCAGACTCTCATTAAAGGTACAGTTCACTTAAAAGGTCGCCCTTATGTTCCACTGAAGTAGACTTTTTTCTGAAGATATTTTTTGTGTTCACAAAAAGTCAACGGGTCGGCGTTGTTTGTTTGCCGACGTTCTTCAAAATATCGTAAAGAACGAAAATCATACAGGTTTGAAATGATACGAGCAATGGGCATTCTCATTTTTGGGTGCACTATCCCTTTAAACACTTTTAATTTGAAGGTATCCCAAATGAAGCCCAGGCCTCACACTGTCATAGAAACCTCAGAGAAATCTTGGCTAATGCTGAGAATGTCATTACAGCTCTATTGCTCGAAGACTGCCTGTGGTTTGTGATGGATCAATCAGATCTGTCTGCATTCTATTTAAAGTGACATCTGATCATTACGATAACCTCGTGACGGTGATGAAGTATTGAAAGGTGCAGGGGAGTTCCATGTAATATGAAAGCTATATCCATGATAGCTTTTCTTTGAAACTTAACCTACCAGCTGGTTTTCCACCCAGACCAAATACGAGCTTTAGGATGAAATGATAGGATTAAGGTTTCATAAAAAGTTTAAACTTGATATAATTGCCATCAATTCAGTCAGATCACAATCTTAAAGACAACGCTTGTTGCCACAAGCCTATATACAGCTCAAATACAAACGTAGATCTTTTCAAATGCTAAAATACCTTGTATTCTAATTTCAAGTATGTTTTACTACTATTTTGCCACTATGTATGTTACTACTCTCTATACAGTATGTAAAGCTGTTTTGCTAAAATGCAAAGCAAAAACAAAAACAAAACCTGCTCAGTCAGGGAGATCAACTACAGTATGACCAGCAGTTTATTTTCAATAGGGAAAACACCAATGGTGTTATTAATCAAAAACATCTGCACCTCAATATAAAAGTACAGTAAGAATACACAAGAAAAAGGAACAGCGTATTCTTCAGGGATTACCGGTGTGTCATTGTAAAACTGAAAGCATGGGCAATCACCCTATCGCTGCCAAAACCAACCACAACATTCAGAAAATTGTGTTTTCTTTGAGTACGCTGGCTCAGAGTTGGCCCATATCCGTCCAACTGCTAAACTGGCCTGTAATTGGATTGTTTTAACAAGCGCACAATGCCAATCATTGTATTCGCTCCACGTCCTTTATAAACTTGAGGATCTATCTGGCAACCGAAAATATCTGCCCGTCTTTATCAGGCCTTCAGCAGCACGATGTGCTATCACAACACCTACCCACTTGTGTTGGATCCCGCTGAAGAGTGAGCAGAGGAACGGATGGGTGCGGGAAGGAGAGGGGTTCTCCGGAAAGACTTGTTGTTGGTATGACTCAGAGGTACAGCGATGAAAGAAACGGTAGATTATAGGGTTTAGACCTGCACTTCCCTTCACACAGCGAGCGTCGCCCACGCTGGGTGTGTGGGCTCTGACAACTCTAAAAATGGAGTCCTGGTTTCCTGGTTTTCCCTGAAGGTGAAATCAGTTCATGCGTTGTTTCTCTGGTGGAAGAATACGCTTGAAAAATGGTCAAGAAATGTTTTTTTGTGGTTTAAAATATGCAGGAATAGAAGGATCTTTTCAGACAATCTCAGATATTTCTCCTAGACATCAATGAGATTAAAAGGAGAGCAAATGAGACACAGTTTTATCGGTGTCAGAAATCTCATAAATGTCTCTGTTGTTAGAGTTTCAAAAGAGATCTTCACAATGTGTCAAACTGAGCTCAGATTTTTCAAGTCTGAAATCAAAAGTCAAAATTATTGAAGAACTCAAACATTTTCATCAGATCTCTCCTCACTCAGATATTGTGCATCTCATACAAAGTTGGTTGAAACAATTGGGCAAAAGCATTAAGGCTGTTGTTATATTGTTGAACTGCGAGTAAAACATTCCTGGCATCTCATATGAAGACCTTGCAACAGGACAGATTCGATATCCGTTGTGGTTAAAAACATTCAGTTCCTTTAGAAAGATGTTACCTCGAATTTATAGGACACCGCAACATTTACCGACAGCCTAGTTATTACGTATCTGCAATTTGGATTTTCCAATGTGGAAGTGACCGGAGGAAGTCACTTATTATTTCACAAGAAAATCTTGAATCATTTCTTTTAATCGTAACATGTTCATCCTTTAAATACTTGATGTACATTTTACAGAACAACCTATTCCTTTAACGATCAATGTTTACAATGTAATGACAACACACTTCAAAATCATCATCATGTGATCATTTCAGCAAATATACTCAACAAACACCTGACGCATTTTACATCTACTCTTCGTCCGCATTTGATTTATTTGTGTTTTTATTTCTCATTTGAAACAAAACTATTGCTAGCATGAAACATATCTCAGAACCGCATATTCCTGAGCTATCATGTCTGTCAGCAACAAACTTCTGCTTCAACAGATATTTTTCTCACGTCTGTGCAGATTTGGTTTTGTCATATCGCTGATGGTGCAGATGTTGATACTAAATCTGAGTCAGAAACACTCAAATACTGTACAGAGCCGCAAAGTTTCTTCCCGATTTCATCTGTTTCTGTTTGGTTTACAATTGTTTTTATTGGGAAAAAACCCTGAAATGCTAAACCTTATAAAGTATGATGCAACATCTTAAGGCTAAAATACACTACAAGACTTTTGTTCAGATTTTGCTCAGATTTTCAGTCTGGACTTGTTGCAGAAAGTCTGTGCCAGTCTGCAGATGTGATCAGTTAGTGTTTCTATCTGAAACTTTAAGTTTCAGTCTGCAAGTGTATGATGTCTAATTTATATTTTATATTCAGATTTTAAAAGTCTTGTAGTGTATTCCAGCCATTATCTTATCAAAGTCCACTGATGATACTAGATGATATAGAAAAGCTGTTATCAGTTTCTGGTGGTTTTCTTGTAACTACAGGCGGAAATTGGTGTGTCCAAAAAGTTTGAGGTCACTTTGTGGCTATTTATCGTAAAGAAATCATCTTCGTGATATCAGGAGGAAATGAGTATAATTACAGGATATCAAAATGGAGAACCTTTCTCGGAAAACCTTCTTTAAAAAGACCAATAAAAAAAGATTTTTGCGCTGAATATTTAAGTTTCTCTATATGTTGTGGTAATTTGAATGTCTTTGTTAGTAATTTGATAACATTTGCAAGCATGCATTTATAATCGTTTCCCTGTAAACAAACAAACAAACAAACCAAAACCTTCTCTGCAATGTGTTCGCTTTGTACATCTTATTTACTGACAAGCATGTCAGTGTGTTCTGTGCATTGCTGATTTCTCCTGCACATCATATGAATAAGGAGCAAACATTAACAAAGCGTGCAGGCCTCGGCCCCCAGGCACACGCTGTCAGCTGCCAAACATAGCTTGACTCTAAAAGTGATGCCATGTGTGGAAGAGAACAGGAGGTGGAATCCACTGGAGAAGCACCTGTGGATATAAATACACCATTTACAAGATAAACTTGATAACTGTTTTTTTAGAGATTTATATTATTTATAATTCCACTACATAATACTTAGAAGCTGATTACGTATTATCAAATGTACACTGTACAAAATCCAGTACATTTAACATCTGATGGGTTAGCTTGTCCCTGCTAGCTCATGCTGGTGATGCCCCTGATCTCCATTCAAAAGCAATCTGATGAACGAACACAATAATGCAATTTGCATAGCAACCAGGGGTGTGAATCGTCACAATTCAATTTGATTACAATTATCGCAACGATGTGCTCCAATTTGATATCACGATGCATGGTTTTTTACATTAATGCACAAGTCTGTTGTCACTGTGCAGACTCTTTCTTGTCTTTCTCGTCAAAGCCCTCCATTAACACAATGCTCCAGAGGCACACGTTTCTCTGATCATGCGAGTAGATCGCTTTTTATGTGTCTGTACATTTTGTTTGTAACAAACAAAAAAAAAGCTTTCTGCCGATGGAACTCATTCCAGAATTTAAATACATAGTATTCAGGGAAAAAATTAAATGTTGGTGAAACAGACCTACAGTGACTGAACATCACATTTTCATCGGCCGATATTGGATTATTTTAACACCATCGGCATATCGGTTTATTAGGGCCCGCGATGCGAGAAACAAGGACGGAAAGTAGCAAACACGCCAGAAAGTAACACTGAACAGGTTATAAAATTTCAAATTGTGCTATTAAAAGTGCAAATAATTATTAATCTGCTGTTTAAATATGAAATCGGCTTGTTCTGCGTGTGAATTAGTGGTGTGGTTTACTGTACTGTAGTGGACTTTAGTGTCTGGACGCGAACACATAAACAGAATCAGAGCTGCTCTAAAGGTCTTTGCATATACGTTTCTTCATATAAGGCGCTCATTTGTACGGTATCTCTGAATTGTCAAAACGCTTCTCAAAATGGTTGCTACGTATGCGAAAAACACAGACAATCGAACCCAGTCCGAATTTTTTTATGACGGATGAAAATATTGGGGGCAGACCGCATTTATTTTTTAACGTTTAGAGATTTCGGATGCAATTTTCGGACTATTAAAGAAATGTAAAAAAAATTGTCAACTAAAACATAAGTAAATTAGATAGCAAAAATCACCATTGAAGATTGTCATGTCGTCTTATTGTATTTTTATCTTAACTTGTGCCTCTCTTAAAATGTTAAATGGAACCAATACATGTTCAGTAAAATGAATTTAATGCAGAAAAACAAGCTAGTATTGTATAGTACTGTATGCAATTGGCCAATGTCGGTACCGGACGATAGTTGTTTGTTAAAGTCGTTATCGGCATCGTCCAAAAAAATCACAACGATGCATCCCTAAATAAAAGTCTTTTACAACAACAACACCAGCAGTTTGCCTTTTAGTATTCATCATGTAAGTGTAGCTGTTGATTCAGTGCACTGTCACAGATTGAGCAAGCTAAAGCACAGATGTGCTGGACAGCACAGACCCCTGCAGAGACACGTGTTCATGTCTACAGAAAACGTGAGAGATAAAAGCAGCCCCCCATACTCACCTTTAAAGGAGAAGTTCACACAAAACCTCATTACCTCTGATTCCTTTTCTGTCATTTACTCACCCAATTTTAAAGCCATATGCTATTATAATTTATTTGTGGAACACAAACTTACACTTACATTTTAAATCATTTTACGTAATACTGTTTTTATATTACTTCAAATATTTTGAAATGGGGTTGAAGATTACACAGCACATTTAGCTGGGTGTAAAAAAGCATGAAAAACATGCACTTTCTTTTTTTATGTATTTCACTGTATTTTGCTGCCGGAAAATTACCATTTATTATGGCATTTCTTTTACAGTGTATAGCAATTTTGAAGATTTTTTATGCAGCTGTTATATAAAGATGTTCAAGGATATTTAAGTGTGAAAAAGGACAAACTTTACTTCCCTTAGTGAAAAACCTAGAGAAATAAACTTTTTTGGAACAAAATTTTAATTAGCCCACCACTATTTTTTCTTTGAAAATTACCTTATAAATTGTTTCGGCCCACTTTATAACATTAGTAAAAAAGTTTGCGCAAAATCAAATGAAAAAATCATATATTTTATAAATATATGATAATGTTTGACCTGTTTTCTCAGAGGTAAGCAGATTAAGTAAATAATTAAGTACTTTTCAAAAAGTACACGTTTGCACCTGAAAAGTGCATATTAAAACCCAAAAGGTACATATTAGTATTACAAAGGAACAAATTGGTACCAAATGTGTACATATCTGTACCTAATGGTCAATAATAGGACCTTTTTGATACTGCCCAAGTGACAAAAAGCTACATATTTTGACCATTTTTCGTGCTGCAGTTTTGTACCGATTGTGTGAAGTCACTAAATTGTATAATGTTAATCGTACAATAATACTGTATAAAGAAGCATTCGTGAAGCCCCACCCCTAACCCGACCCCTTAACCTTCCTTTTTTTAAAATATGAGTTAGTCACCTGTAGCGTGTGGTGTTGGGTAAAGGGTGGAGGGAGTAACAGACTGACGAATGAATCTCACTGCGGTAGAGTTAGTCATATGGCACGGCAGTGAACCAATTGAACCCGTCGCACAACCGGAAACCATTCAGAGAGACAAACAGCGGGCCTTCATTACGTCACCACAGACAGAACATTCAGAGATGTTCAAACGCATTAGTGAGGACACGAGACCAAACCCAACAACACGGGAGAAAGGAGAGCGTGATGGTAGCGCGCAGGACAGAGCTGTGATCAACGCATGCGTTTCCGCCCCATTTATCCTCCTGCTATGAATGAAGTCACATGAGCAGACTTATGCTCCTGGAGAACGGCCCACTATCATTATAGAGCAATCACGCCGCTGGGTTTGTGACAGAAAGCTCATCCAGCCGCAGATAAGAAGGCTTAACAGAAACTAGATCTAACTGGTTTATGCCCAACGGGGGATTCAGATGCAATGAATGGAGTAAAAACATTTGCAGAGATTAAAGTGACAGTTCTGTCATTACTGGCTAATCCTCGTGTTGCTTCAGACCTATACAGTATGACTTTCTCCTGTGGCACACAAACAACAAGAACACACGAACTTCACGCATGCTTTTGTCATGTAATGAAAGTGGGGACGGTGGCTGTCATTTCAGATATATCTTACAAGGGGGGGATTTCTATTGCAATATTCATAAAAAAAGGTTTAGTTTGTGTTTTCCTTTTCTTTTGGTCAATTGAATTACACTTTGAGTGTATGAAGGCAGTGAGGGAATTTGTAACCATTGTGCCTCTAAAGACAAAATGTTAAAGGCGAGACATAATTTATATTTAGAGAACGTTTAAAACAGCGGCAGCTTACCAAAGTGCTGTACAATAAAACATCGGTTCACAGACAAAATTACACAGAAATACAGAAAATGAAACACTGTACACATACAATGATAACAGATTAAAAAGCTAAAGAGAAAAAGTCCGTTTTAAGATGAGATTTAAAACTTCCAATATCCGGGGACGGACTGATATAAGCTGGTAACACGGGTGCACCACCATCTTCTATGTTAAATGGTCAATCACATACTAGCACCGGATTATTTATGATATTATCATTCACGTAGTATTACCACAATAATCATGGTTATATCATATCACTTTTCTTGTTAATACCAGTATGTTGTTATACCACTAGTAAGAAAACTACAATTTTATGTTTTAAACAGTGTCACATGTAGCCGTGTATATAAACGCGCACGACAAGGAGTTACTAAAACAGAACCAAGAGAAACCACATCCATGACTGTTAAGCCTAAAGGATAGGTCCCTTTTTACACGTACGCGAGGGACAACATACAGTGTGTGTGACGCAAATTTAGTCATCAGAATAGTACGCGAATTTTGTGACCTCGTGTAAAGTAGACTCTGGTAACCACCAGGTGTCCTGGGAGAGCGATTCAAGGTAGTAGGAGAAAACCTGACCCCTGTAGGCCCGGAGAGGTATTGCAATATGTCGTAACGCGCATGCATCAAAACCCGTGTCTACGTGTATGATTTGAAGGAAGTACTTTGCATGGCTGTGCGTTCGGCTGTAAAAAGAGAAGTATACCACGGGCATTACACAGAGATGGCGGTATTGCGATATATAGTATACAGACTGCAGCTTTAAAGAGTTCAATTCTACTCAGAAGACTTGAAATACAGCGTACATGTGGTATATGAATCTCTTTTACATTATATTTGTTGCTTTTATATCATTTTGAAGCTTGCCAACCTTAGTCCTCATTTAATTTCATTGTATGAGTGGCCAGAAAGACCATATGCAGATAGAAAACATGAGTAAGGCGGGACCGTATTAGGTTAATAATTAGGTTTTATTATGTTTGTGTGGCCGGCAGTCCACCGTGAGGGAGCGGTCGGCCCTTTACATTCGTTAAGTTGTTTGTTTATTTTATTAAAAAGTTTCTTAAATGTTCGCCGGTTCCCGCCTCCTTCTTCCTATTCCTGGAACATTGCTACAATGAGTGTGAGCAAATTATGAATTGTATTTTTTAGGAGATCTTTCCCTTTAAATACAAGAGAATGGTCGGACATATGCAGAATTCCATTCAATGCTGAACATACTTACGGTTGAGCACATCAGCAGAGGGAATGTGAATGGTGCTCTTTGAGTGTTGGGTGGGAAAGGATAGAGTAATGAGATGGGTGCCTGCGGGTGGTCTACAGTAGACGTTTACAGGCAGAAGGCTTAGAGAGGAAATAGAGAAAAGCACCTGTTTTCTTTCAGCGTGACCCACAGTCCCACCACTCCATTATATGACACAATGACAAGCTAATTGGGTGCTGGAGAGAAAGGGGGGGTCTTTTTCCAGTAAAGAATTGATTCTTTCATCCTTTGATCATCAATTAAAACTGAAAACTACAGTTTGACACTCTAGAATCCAATTCAAAGACATGAACCCTGATATTGCTTGGCATGTAAACAATGCAAATAATATTAATGTATTAATATTCAATTAATATAACTGTGTGTGGGTCATTGCAGGAAACGTTGCGTAAAATCGAAGGACTTTTTAATGCAACTAAAAAGTCACTGCTGAATGCATAGTGTGTAAAGATACAGTGCTGAAGGTCACTCTACTAACTTCCTTCCTCATAAATATCATTGCAACACACTACATCATTTACAATCAGTGTTCTTGTGCCTTCTACCAACAGCAGTATGTGTTTTTATAAGAAATTAATCATTATGATTTTCTACGTGATATAGCTGGAGCTTGGGGAAGCTAAGTGTAGAAAAAGACTGTAATAAACGTTTATTTCTGTCAGAACTATGAAGTTAAAGCTATTGTACAATGTTGGATGATCATGATTTTTTTAAGTAGGAAATGCTACAGGGCTGAAAAGGGAAAAGACAGAACATACAGAAAATAATAAAAAAACACAAAATAAACAGTGAAAAACATTAGGACATCCATATTTGCTGATAAAACAAACACCAAAATAAAATGTTTTGGCTGTTCTGGTGTCCTATTAACATCAGGAATGGCGACACTTATTGCACATACATTAATGGAATGTGTCAATAATAGAAATATTTTAATACGTTTTTGACTATGAGCCAAAATACCTTATGAAGGACCAATGTACATCTACAATCCTGTACCTTTAAGAAAAGTTCAGGACTGCTATGATGTAAATTATTAAGTGTGAACTTTTAAACCAGGAAATGAAACGTGTGTAAATCTGAATGTGCAATCCAACACATAAAGAATGAAGTCAAGCGTTCCGTTTCAGTTCATGTTTTTTAAAAGCACGCTGTGTTACGATCACGTCACATGCTCAAATGTATTACTTCACCACTACTGTAGTGTACCATGCCACAGAAAAGAACCTGCAGGCATCTGTCAGGTTGCTTTTCTTCTGTTCTACTGATAAAATAAAGAAAAAAACTCTCTAAATTACGCTGGGTTGTTGTCAACCCACGGTCAGGTAAAATATGAATAAAACCAACTATTGGGTAATACATTAACCTATGCCTCTGGTTGTTATTCAACCAGCACTGTAGACAAAAACGTAAAAACTTAAGTTAAACAGCTTCATTGAATTTTTAAGTTGAAGAGAATAAGCTTTTTGAGTCAATTAAACGTAAAGTACATTGAACTGACTTTTAAAATCTAGTTGTATTTTACAACTCCATTTTTTAAGTCAGTTCAATATAATTAAGTTGAACTGACTCATACAGCTAACTTGATTTAACATAAAATAAAAATGAAGTGGTGATTTCTTTTTTACAGTGAACCTAGCATTGGTTGATTTATAATGCAGTGGTGGGTTCTGTCCATATTTTCCCCATCGCAGCGTGTATGATTATTAGACAAAATATGAATAAAGAATGAGGCAAATCATACTTCAATATTTGAATGTATAAAACTTAATTCTCATTGTTAGTGGAACTTTTAAAGACATTCAGAATTCAAAGTTTTCATAACTTAATGGGAATGATAGCAAAACGTTCTTAGGGCAACCACTTTTCAACACTTTAGCAAACATTTAAAATAACCTAGCATCCACATAGCAACATATTAAAAACCATTTAGGAAACCACCCAGTGCTAAAAGTGGCCCACTTACTGTTTATGAAGATATATAAATCTTTTCTTTTTTATATTCTGACGGCATTAGAGCAGAAAATAAAAATGTACGGAAGGCCATTCACTATGATACACAAAGGAAGTGTTTAATATAGTGTCACCCAATAACAGCTGCTATATTTAGACGTCCCTGTGAAAGAAGATTTTGATTAAAGTGAACTAATGAGTCATGTGCCATTTTTCAACTGGATTATTTCTAACCATCTAAAGCCTCTGTTTTTTCTGTATCTCACTATCTTTATCTCTTCTAGAATGTCTCTCATCTTTTCTGCCTCACATAGCAGCTGAAATCTAATCAAAGCCATTCGAGTTGCTCTGCGTGTCTTGCTGGCTTTCAGTGGCACTGCAGTAATTGGAAAACAGATCCGGTTTACAGCACTTACACACATTATCATGGCATTTGGAAGAAGGGGCTCTCTTATGTTGTGGTGGGCAGCGTTAGGTGTGAGGATCTGAAGCTTAAAGAAACATAAAGGAAAATGAAAATCGTTCTTATTTACTATGCTATCCAAACTCCATATGAACACAAAAGGGTTGTATTCAATACTTGAGACACTTTTTTTCACCCACATGACGCTTTACACGTTTCAAGACCTCCCAGCGTCTTCGAAACACGAATTAAGATATTTTTGATGACACCCGAAAGCTTCCAGGCATCCTCACTGACATCATGGGAATGTTCACTGCCATGGTCCAGAAAAGTAATAACTTAGAAAAAGAAAAAGACAACCTTATCATGCTATTTCACAGTAAAATAGTCCCTGACTCCCTGCCCCTTAAAATCAAAGAAAAAACTTTTTTATGTGTCAGTCAGTCATGTTTCGTAGTGCTTGATGCTTGGCCAGAATATGCTGTAAAGTGGACCAGACGTAATGGCCTCTCAGGGTGCGTTCATATTTGTGGTTAGGTTCTTACGGTTATTTTGGTCCGGACCAAAAAAAAAAAAATGTCGTCCTGGTTCGCTTAGCGTTCAGAATGGCATTTTAACAGCGAATGTTCACATATGTGAACACACCCTTAATCTGCATCAGTAGCCATAATGAGTAAATGACCGTTGAGAAGACAACTGATGCTAATAGAAGCACATGCTGAGAATTTGGTTTCATCTGCGTGGGCGCCTGAATGATTCCTTAAAATGGCAATGACATCAGTCATCTAATATGTGGAAAATGTAAAATAATATGTCATCAAAAATATAATCTAATATATACACAGAAAATGATTTAGAAATAACGGACAGACCAGTCAACAAGCATGAGATCAGTATGAGTGCTACTGGAATTAGGAAATGAATGGACAAAATCAGGATGTGACTTGTTACATACATGCGCACGCACACACCACACACACACACACACACACACACACACACACACACACACACACCTGCGCTGGAGTTCAGCCAATGTGGAAACACATTCACTCTTGAAGACAACATTGATGGACTCTTTGGTTGACTGGGTGTGGTGGTGGTGGTTTTGCAGGTCTGTTCCTGTCCGAAAACAGATCAACTTAAAAAACTCCAAAGTGATACTTCACCAAAAAATGAAAATTCTGTCATTATTTACTCACCCTCTTGTCATTTTATGACTATCTGTCCTCTGCGGAACACAGAAGAAGATATTTCAAAGAATGTTGTTAACTGTCGCCCATACACTGGTTTTGTGTCCATAGAAAAGAGGTGAATGGTTGCCAGCACTGTTCGGTTACCAACGTTCTTCAAAATATCTTCCGTTGTGTTCTGAAAGAAAGTCAATCAGGTTTGAGATGACAAGAGGGTGAATATATGATGACAGGACTTTTATTTTTGGGTGAACTATCACTTTAAGATCTTTAAATCTAATCACTAAGATGTGCGAAGGGATGTTTGTGCCACATCAAATTTGACCATGTGGCAGATTCTTATAAACAGCACATTGCATCACTTGACAAAGCAAGGATGTAGATACAAAGATAATGCTTTTAGATTTAATTACGTGAAAGCTACACCAATAGTTACAATGACAACTGAATGCTTATTTTATTATTCCTTGTGTCTTAACCAGAAACAGTTTCATAAGGTTGACATAAGGATTCCAAAATAATGGACACAATATATTCAAATCGATTTTGTATATCATTGTAGCTCGCCGTTCGGCTCCAAAAATAATCTGGAGATGTGCATGAAGTCATTTTTCTGTACTAGCAAACATGTGACTGCTGAGAAATGTCTTCCTTTGAAACTGGTGCTGTGAGATAGACATTACTCAGTGACTCATCTGTGGTTTAGCTCACATTGCTTTAGGACATGCAATGCTTGCTCATCTAGCACCTCTGTTTAAGATAAGATTTCATTTAACTTGGGGTTTGTGCAATAGATGATGAAAAACAAAAGATAGTTTAGAAATCCAGTCTAAGGAATCTGTCGAGTTGTTCGTTACGTAATATTTCTGCTTATATTTATTTGGTTTAAAGAACTCTTACAGGTTTCTACGAAAGTTTGGAAGTTCAACCGAGTTCAACCAAAAAGAAAATCCTGTCATCATTTATTCACCCTCATGTGATTCCGAACCTTTTATCAGAACAAAAATGAAGATATTTTGAAGAACGTCGATAACCAAACATCACTCGTCTCCATTGACTTCTATTGTATACCCCATTGAACCATTTCTCAGAATATCTCCACTGACAAAAGAGTCACATTCACATAGAGGATGAATAAATGATAACAGAACTTCATTTTTTGGTGAACTCTCTTTAAGTAATTAAACATTTAGAAATATTTTCCTTACACCTAAAAATATTCAAAATAATATGAAAAATTACATTTTAAAAATATTCAAACATGTTAAAAGCATGTATCAAGAATCTAGTCATATAATAGTTTACTTGTCACATCACAATAAATGGCTTCTTGTATGTTGCTTATTTAACCCTTATTCACATAACAGTAACTTGAACATTTGCTTGAATGTATTATTGCAATAATTGTCTTGTACATAACCTGAGATCATGAAAATGACATTTCATGCTCTGTGTTTGAAAGTAAGCAGTCTGCCAAGTTGTAAATCCGAAGGTGAATGAATAACAGAGTTATTGGATTGGAAAAAAGGGAGTCGACTCTGAATCAAGCAATCGAGTCGTCACTTGTCCGATTCACCAATCGCCGCAGATTAACGTCACTACATATAGTCCCGCCTACGTTTTGCAAGATCTGCCCGCTAAAACTCACTCTTCTCCCCAAACACTGTAACTCTTAAGCCTCATTCGCCGTAGACCAATCACAGCAGACTAGACCATCTGACCAATCACATCAGACTAGGCTAGCGGAAAGAAGGGGATTAGACCGATGAATCGTGGAACGAATAATTTGAGAGTCAGTCCAGAAGTAACCCAGCTGGCACACGACCGACCTTCAACGTTGATTTTTGGTTGAAATTATGTACGTTGATGGTTCAACGTTTATCTAACATTGAAACAACGTTTAATGCTAAATGATGTAAATGGTCAATAGAATGCTTGTTAATCAACGTTGAAACTTCGGCAAGGTCTTTACCAATAATCAACATAATATGTCTAACATACAAAAATGAATTTGTCCAGTATTAATGTTTTCTGTGATGATTTTACATGAGTGTGGATCCTTAAAAAACTTGACATATAACGTAAATCATTAAGTTAGGAATAAAAAAAAAAAAAACTGGACCTTGTTTTGATACCTTTTTTGGGGGAGGGGTTGCCCATCCAAAATTATAAATATTATTATTAACATATTTTTATCATGATACAAGTTAGATTTCTCTCACAACAAGAACAGGACTGAAAAAAAACGAGGATTATCTTGCGAGATTCCAGACTGCACTGCCTAGCTAACTCGTTAACTCTGGTCTCGCGTAGCCAAACTGGTCTAATGTCACACGAACGGTCTCTTTGCGACTGCACGGAAAGAAAACACGACGGTATTAGGTAAGCAAATAAGAAATCCGTTTTTAAAAGGGAGTGATTATTTTATCATCCATATAGAGTGATTTAACCAAATGCACAGATATTTCGCTTGGCAATTAAAATGCTAACGACAGCTAGCTCGAATTTAACACTTAACTTACTAGGCTACCTATTCATTACTTTGTTATGTTTTATTCATTTTGTGAGTGTAACCTCGATCCTTTATGAGCCGTTCCAGTGTCTTGAGCTTCCCGCCGAAATTCAAATTGTACTATTCCGTTGCTAATGTAAGGACTCCCGGGGTTGTTTTATTGACTTGAACTTTTAAATCTTTTCGCTTACATGATTATTTGTGAACTTTAATATATACATGCAGGTTTTTTTTGCCACCAACCATTCACACTATACAGCATTTTTGATGGTGACATAACTTCTGATTTGTTTTTTCTTTAGACGCTGTCGTCGGCGCATACAACACAAGAAGTTATGTCCTATTACTTGAAATTTGCACCAGAAAGGATGGGTGGTGGTTGCCGTAAGAAAACAATAAAACATTTTAAGCAAGTTATTGCAATAACTTTTTCATATCTTTCAAATAAATGTTTTTCTTGTAAAAAAAATTGGTTTTCGTTCTATTTAATTTCACTTTTGAGTAATTTGGTCTGTATATGCACAAGTTGTAATAATAGCATTCAGAATGGCTATAGTATTCGTATATGTTGATCCAGTTGAACTAGAAAATAATCTATATCTGTAGTTGATTTAAGGTTTAAATTAAGACGTTAAAACAATGTTGCGATATCAACGTTGATTCAATTTTCATAATCGACACTTAATTCAACATTAATTAAACGTTGATGGTTTAACCTAAATTCACCCATGTTGAAACCTGAGACGTTAAAACCACGTCAGGATTTCAACGTTGTTTCAATTTTCAAAGTCAAAACAAAATCCAACGGTCGTTCAACGTTGACCCATGACGTTGATTCAACGGTGACTCAACGTTGAAATGCCCGCTGGGAAGGTAAGAATAACTGCCTATTATTACAAAATAATAGTGTTTTTACACCTTCTATGACCATACACTTGTTGTTGGACACTCTGTAAACCAAAGTAGGACCATTAAAATCCCTAGTTATGTACTCTTTAAGTAGAACATACAACTGACTAAACATAGAAATTATAAATGCAGTATTTGTAGTAAAAGTGACATTCACTAACCGTTCCATTTGATACGGCACCTTCTATCATTTATCAGATAAAACCAATTTACACAGAGATATTGTTTTTGTCAAGGTTCCAACACCCTTCCTCCTGTTCTTTCATCAACACGTCACAAGAAACCACATTTCTCTTGAGCCCTCCTCCATTTCTCCAAAAATCACTACTCAGGGTTCGAGAGTAACTGGAGCCTATTGATTTTTCCTGCATTGTCTCATTAGGATGATGTTTATTACGCCCTGGTTATGTGCAATGTTGTTTTAAAGGCAAATTTCATTTCACGTCAGCCCTATAAAGCGGCGAGATGGACTTCATGCGCCGTTTAATCGATGGCAGGCGGGATTACATCACTGTTTTGCTGCTGTAATTGGACTTGATGGCTGGCATTCTGACAGTAAGTGTTAGAAACCAGAGAGCTTTTCAATTATTGATGGATGGCAGAATAACGTTACAGCAGAAGCGACTGCAGGCCCACACAACAAAAACACACATTCAAGGACAAAAGAGCTCACGTTGTGCTTGTCCATTTTAATGCACGAGGACTGATCCTGATAAAAGACATATGTAACTATAACTTTTTTAAACGGGAGAATTATGGATCTAATAAAATGAGTTTCTTTATTTGTCAATAAAATTAATATCATATTTCAACCTTTACTTAACCTTTAGCATTTTGTAGTATAAATAGTGTGAGCAGTGCGTTCACATTAAAAAAGTGCACTTTAACACTGGGTTCACACCAAATGCGAATTAAGCATAATTACATACAAAGTCGCGTATAGACTCGAACAAGGTTTTCGAAGGTTGAAAATATTTGTCATATCGCGTCACTCAAGTGAAAATAACAAACTTTCCCGCGAGTAATAAAAAGCATGGAACGCGATTTTTTGCGTTTGGTGTGAACCCAGCATAAGTACCCGGATGATGCACTCATTCATCGGAAAATATGAAGTGTATAGAATACTCCTGAGGAGTGATTACGCTTCAATTTGATGATGACGAGAACTACATTAAATTTACAATTTATCAATTAATTTTATTCACACACATTGTGCCGTACGATTGATGTAATTTGCCCTCGTCTCGGAAACCGATATACCAGTTAGTATAAAACCGTTCAGTTTTCCATTAGGGACGATGATACCCTTATTAAATTCATACACTAGATAGTTGAATGCATAGTGCATAGTTTAAGTGCATAGTGTATAGTATGTCATTTGGGACGCAACTATTGTCTCGGGCTCTTTGCATTGACCCCCGAGTAACTTTAAATATGGTTCCCTCACCTGCAGCTTCACAGACTGATCTCCGTCCATTAGTAATAGTAATAGGGTAGCTAACCGCTGCCATTTCAACAGTCTCTTCTTCAGGTGATCAGATGTTAAAACAGCCCAGAAGATCAGACCCATAGCTCTTTCTTATTATTCAAGCATCTCATGCTTAAACCAAGTGCTAATGACTTTTGGACTATTAATGGGTTTAGGTCCACGACTGGCACCCAATTTAGTGCATTAATGGACTGGAAGAGCCCAGCGCAACCTGACTCCATGGCCCTTATTAAGTTTAATAGTGTGTAGATGGCCTGCTCTTACCAGCGCTTCCTGAGCTGTAACTGCACACCGATGTGACTGGATTCATCTTATGAACAGAGCTGCTGTCTCACTCAGAAAGTGCTAAGACTACTTAATCTTTATCTGTCCAACAGGCGTAGAGAAGTGTCTGCAGTTAACATGTAGTCAAGATGTGTACAATATTGGCATGACAACTTTAAAGGGACAGTTCACCCCCCCCAAAATAATTCAGTCATAATTTCTTCGCCCTCAAAATGTGTATGAGATATGTCTCAGTGGTTTTGTGTTCATACAATGAAAGTCAATAGGGGGCAATGCTGTTTGGTTACCAACATTCTTCAAAGTATCTTATCCTGTGTTCTGCAGAAGAAAGAAAAGTAGGGGTTGAACGACCTCAGATTTTTTGAAGTCGACTATTATGTGATAAAAGTGGCAGTTAGTCGATGACGTCATTAATAAATAAAATAAGAGCTAGGGAATGTCACTGGCTTGAATGTCTTTGATGGGCTTTGGCTGTAAGACACTCATGTGTGCGGGGCTGCGGGTGAATGGCAGGACTCCCGCAAAATAGCCTCTAAAAATATAGTATCTAAATATATAGTATCTAAATACAAATACATTTTTGTTCATCTAACTAGTATAAAGAATTTTAAAGTGCGAGGTCTGTGGTAGCGGGGCTATGCAGTAAAAGAGCAGCAGGTGGATCTCTACAGCAGCCTAACGTTATTTCAGATCTGATGCGTCATGTGTAGGGATTCACCGATATGTACATTTTGGCCGATGACGATAATTCTTTATTATTGGAAGCCGATAACCGATATATTGGCCGATATACAGTACCTAAATATTCATGTATCATTTTGTGAGAGTGAACATTATTTTTTCCCCTGAAAATCATGTACCAAGCCTACTTTACACTAATTCAAGATTCTTTCACTTTTAAACTTTTCTGGTATAATGTTCATTTAATAAACAAATGATAGATGTTCTTCCAGAGAAACCCAGAAAGGTGTTCTCAATAGCCACAAGTCTAACAGGTCTCGAGACAGAAAACACAGCAGTCGGCTTCAAACAATATGCTTTTGTTGCTATAATTTACACATTCATAAATACTGTACATACCACATCAACAATGTTTTGCTAATAACAGTAAGTGAATGATCATGAATAGAAAGACAGCACTGTACTGGACTTTTACTGCGAACAGCATGCACCTGAAGTGGTTCAGCCAGAGGATATTAATTATAGTTTATCGGCTATAATATATCAACCTAAATTTTATTATCGGCCGATACCGATAACTTAAAAAATTACCATTTATTGGCCAATAATTTATCGTGCATCCCTCGTCACAGACCAAACTTCCCTGACATTTACAAGTCAACTGAAAGTGTCATGTGCACTAATAGATGAAACAACAGTTTGTTTGTGACGGCCTATGACTTTAGAATAACCTTGATATATTTATTAGCCTAATGCAGCAGACGCTTTTATCATAGCGGACTTACAAACCTCTTCTTAAAGGTACAGTGTCAAAAAATCAAATGACCCGCGACTAGTCGACATCAAGCTTTGAAGCATTAATGTCGACTCTTCAACAAGTTTGTGCAACCCCTAGTCTGCACTATTCCAAAACTTGACAATTTAACTGAACGTTATACCAAATTCCTCCCTGTGTCATTTTTCTCCATTGAGAATTGTCAAGGCAATTCAGGAAGTGTTGCAACAGCTTCCTTTAAGCGCTAAGCGGATGACCCATGTTCCGCCTTCTGCTTTCACAACCATCTAAGACACCGATCTGGAATCTGATACAGCGTCTCTAATTGGCCGATGTGTTTCTGTGAGGAAAGCCAAGGCCGAGCTGTCCTTCTGACGAGACGGAGGAATCCGAGACATGTGACCCAGAGCCGACTCTTCGGGTCCTTGGAGAGCACTTCCTCTGGATGACATCACCTCCATGGCACGACGTTCCTGAGATCGTGCTCCCACGGTCTCAAATCCAGAACGTCAGCTGCGTGTCCAAATTCATTCCGCTGCTGGCAATAAATCCAGGTTATTAATGGATCAACATGGTTTCACTGTTGCACTTTTTATGACTTACATTTGGCCAAGCATACCAGACGGATGAAGCTGGGTTTGTGAACCGTAGTGCGTTTGAAGTGAAGAAATCTCAGAACTTATCGATTACATTTTTTTTTATTTTGGGTATCTTACGCTATTACCTCACGGTCTGGACAAGATTTTGACTTGAACCTTAATATAAATCCACTTTGTACCCTATTCTCGCCAAGAATGGTGAATAACCAACCACAGGTCATTTAAACAGAAAATATTTTAGGAAATGAATCTTATATAGTACATAACTTTGACTTTCACAATGGTTTTGGTGTGTGGTCTTTAGATGTACAAACTATTTAAAGTAAACATGAATCTGATGTGCAAAAGGGAAACCATTCTGATTATTCAATGTAATCCAAATCCATTTGTGTCAATGACTTTTTTATAAGTTTGTGCACATGAATGGGGATAGGCAGTGCAAAAGATATCCATGCACAAGCTAACCCCCAGGAGCCACAAATTGTTGTCTGCTGTCCTTGGCAAATAGACGGAAAATTCCATTGACTATGCAGAAGGTGGACACTGTTTTCCCAGTCATGCTTTGGCCTTGCACATATGGAATCCATAACACATGTTTGCAGTGTTTAAAATTACATAGTAATTGTTCAGAGAAATACAAAAAGAAACAAACCTTTTGTGTATACAATCGTACACTTATTAAACATATGGACACACCCAACTTCTCAAAACTTTGGCCACATTCTCACAAAATTCCTGAAGGTTAAAAGAGCATTTTGCTAAACATTCTAAAGATATTGGTATGAAAAAGTTATTTTTACATTATTACACGGCTTGTTGGAATGCTTGATTCTGATTGGGCAGTCGCGACATTTGCAGGTTCGTTATTCCCAGATAACGACTTCTCAAAACTAATAACACACGGTAACCCAGATGCAGCAAGTCAATTAAATGTAAATATATCGGTAACACTTAACAATAAGGTGCTATTAGTTAACATTAGTAAATGCATTAGCGAACATTAGCCAACAATGAACAATTTCGTTTATTAATCCTTATCAATGTTAGTTCACATCAATACAGTTTTTCATGTTAGTTCATGGCGCATTAACTAATGTAAACAATGACAACGTTTGTTTTTAATAATGCATTAGTAAATGCTGAAATGAACATGAATTAATATTAATAAATGCTGTAGAAGTATTGTTCATCGTTAGTTCATGTTAGCTTATGCCTTAACTATTTGTTAACAAATAGCACCTTATTGTAAAGTGTTACCAATATATCTTGATATAACATTATATTTACAGATGATTAAACCAAATTGCCCGTTCGTGACGGTTTGAACTTCGTTTCTTACCTTAAAACCGAAAGTAAACGGCTTTTCCTCGCGGAAGGTTTGCATTCGGTAAAAATTTGCGTATAAAATATTTAAAATTCACATTTCATGTCCAGTTTTTTTTCTCATATGGCCGTGTAATTGGCAGGATAATGTACAAACAGCCGGCTGTTATCACTATCGCTTACTTGTTAGTGGAACATTAAAAAAATCTGAAAAAGCAAAATGTTCTTACAACGCATGCTATTAGCTGGGGACACATTTTGCACCCGTCCAAATTCCCTTGCTAAACAAACAAAACAATTGATTTGTTTGTTAAGATGTTCTAAATTTTCACACATACAAATCAGTTTTGAGTTAACCATACGGTAAGGTCAGGGCCCCTATATAAGACAGTGACAAAACCTCACAGATTCTGTGTTGATATAACAGGGCTATTCATAGCACTTGACCTTCACAGCGTACCCTTTCCCAACATGAATGAATGGCTCAGTGGAAAGACTTAGCATGTGACAGACGGATGAAACAGTGACAGGCTGAGAAGGAAGTCTGGATTCATGTTTCAGCTCAGCTGAGGTTAGCTAGCCGTCCATGGTGTCATGACCAACACTCCATAATTAAACACGTTCAAGGTTCGCCACATTCTCACACCTCTGCTTTCACTCAGCTCAGGCTAGTCTGTCAGTGTTGCAAGTCTGTCTCAGTGTGCTCTAATTCAGTGTGGCTTTATTTCAGGAAACAAGATTTTACTGACTAGTTAAAGTATTAAAAGTTGCGCTTTTTTACATTCCCTGTTTCAATAATGAAAAAAACACAGTATGGATTTATTGCCATGTTTTGTATAACAGATAAACCTGTTTATTTTTAGAGGGTCACGAAACGTGCCGTTAGCAAATGTTGCTAAGCTAACAATGAGCTCATAATGATCTACTGTATAAATAGCACACCTAAATACTGGAAATATTACTACCATACCATAGTTGAAAAAAATGACGATGGTTGTTAAAAGTGCCCCAGAACTGTTTGCTTTCCTACATTCTTCAAAATATATTCTTTAGTGTTCAACAGAACAAAGAAATGTATAAAGCAATTTTTGTGCTATGGTAGCCAATGGGGTCCAAGAACTGTTTGGTTACAAGCATTCTTCCAAATATCTTTCTCTGTGTTCATCAAAACAAAGAAATGTATACAGATTTGGAACAACTCGAGGGTGAGTAAATAAAGATAGAATTTTCATTTTTGGGTGAACTGTCACTTTAAGGGATACTTTTATAGGTGTATAAACATCTGTCTATAGAGCGGTCCACAGAACGGATCAGGTGCCATGATGGAGTGGATTCTTTCTTTAAAGGCAATAGGCTGCAATTTGGAACAGAGCTGTCATGTGACATTTATGTAAATGTTCTTGTTTTTCTCTGCTTTATGTGGTTCAAGACAAACTGACACAATAAACGCTGCACTTGTCTTTCAGGTAAGATTGAGACATTTTACTCAGGAGCTCTCTGCATCTGTCGGCGCAGTTGTGTGTAGATAATAAATGTCTCTCAGTTTTAGTTTCTGGCTGATGGCCGTGACTCATCTCACTGAGCAGCTGTGTCCCTCATTCTGCTGGCTGCTGCTGTCACAGCCTGACGCTTTTAACACACCCGTTCTCAAACTGATCATTAATTTCAACACTTACATTCTTACAAAATGTACACACACACATATTTGTTCACACCTCAAGAAGACAGCAGTCAAAGATAAACCAAAGAGAAGGCTTAATACAGATTCATTAATACAGAGGACGTTTTCAAATTGTGAACAAGAAGTTTCCCAGAGACTCAACAATTAAAAGTTTGACCATTTTTCAAGACATGTCCCAGCACTTTTGGGAAGAAATGAAGAAATGCTTGTGGAAGGTGTGCCTATTGTTTAGGGGCCATTAGCATCTAAAACTCGTGAGAACCCAGGATGTGCCACTTTCTAACCATCTCCCTTTGCTCACACTCGTAAGTTATACTTGCGGAAGACAGAGAGCCGCGACTCCAGATACACGGCCAGTATGAAATGCGCGCATCATCCGCGCTCGAGCCGTTTGCTCGTGCATTCATTGTCCAAGCTCAAAAACACGTGAACCAATGAACAAGTGACATTTTTAGTCACAGGAACAAACTGTTTTTAAATGTAATCCACCGCAACAGCCAAGTGACCTTCCCTAAAATAACAGTTTGGGAACCACATGTCTGTGAGAGCTGGAGTCAAAAAGCAGCCCACTATATATGATACATATTCCCAACGAGCTGTTACAGAAACTATTTATTCAAGTATTGTTTTTGTCCCCACCACTTAAAAGATACCATATATTTTCAAAAATATTTATTTTATTATTTTAAGTATACATTTTTTTTGAATAAAGATAATTATTTTTTATAATTAGCTTAAATCTAATTAAAAGGTAACACTTATAAAAGCTAGAACAGATTTGATTAACCTTTGTGTGGTGTTCAGGTCTGTGCGATTAGACCTGATGATTAATTATTTTTAACCTTGTTTTTCGACCATTTTTTCTCATTTTATAGATTTTAATATTTGAAACAAAAAATAAATAGCATCTTTTTTATATGTGTGAATTAACAGAAGTAAATTACAAACATACAGCAGTGGAAAAATTAAGAGCTCAATCCAAATTTTGAAAATATGTGAAAAGTATTTAATTCAGTGGATTTTTAAAATGGTTACAAAATCTATGTAAATATATTTGTGGAATTATCTAGCAACAACAACGTTTCCTTATGATTTAGGAATGTGACTACAGTGAAACCTGCTTTGTGCCTCCTGAGCTTTCCAAATCAGGCCTAACAAAATATCACCCCTGATTGTGCCATTGGTTTTTTTAACCATTCATCAGACTGTATCCCCATTGTACCCAAAAATATGAAATCCTGTCTCTTTAAAGTTGACATAATCCCAAACTAAAGCATATTCATAAGCACTTGACTTTTTACGCCGTCAGCCGGTGCTGAGCATGACACACTTTTATCACTGTCATCTTCTACATAATGTGTCCATCTCTTCTCCTTTGATGATTTTATCGCCAGTCCCAGCACATCTCACAGAATCACCCCACATCACACATTTCAACAGTCTCAGACGAGAGCCATCTCACCCTTTAATTCCACTTCCTCTCGCTATAATGTGCATAATAAGAGTCGCCCACGCTTGCGCTTTTGTTGGGACTCTCTTCTTCTCATAACGGCTTGACAAGGAGAGGGATGTGAAACTGCTATAATCAGGCGCCAGTGTGTGTTCTGTGAGATTAATTGTGGAAGAGACGGAGGGGATGAACGTGTTCAGGTGCGTATGAGAGAACATATGTGTTTGCCAGTGTGGGCGACACTTCCGCCGTAGTGGTCTGGACAACGATAAGATGGGATTTAATCAGACGGAAGAGACGCCTGTCGTGAGGGAAACGGCTCTGTGTGTGTGGCAACGTATTAGGGTTCCAAGTCCAAATTTGAGTTAATAACCAAATCTGTAAAAATAGAAAAGTACATGATAATGTGCATGAAAGAGGTGATATTCAGATTCACAGTGGATTTGTCATGTTGCCCCTTTATTCACAGAACAAGTGTTTGTTTTATATGATATTAATAGAAACAGCAGACGGCAGCTCTCCTGACAGGTCAGATTCTGTGTGCCCATTCACAGACGTGACACATATTACAAACAGTGGAAAGAAATCAAATAAAAAGCATCGAGGATCCATAAAAAGAATTCAAATAAAGAAATGACAGTTTCAGTTCTGTAATGCAGCTTCCCAATATGCAAGTTTAACCTTAGCCCAAATACTTTTTTCTAAGAAACATATTCATGTTATATATTGTCATGTTTTTTAGGACAGCAGTTATACGTCAAGATATGTTTCCCTAGAACACTTTTGAGTCAGAAATGATGACACAATAACACCTAACAAATGTAACGTCACTAGCAACACTATTATACAAAGTTGGCATTTCAGGACAGTTTCATTTACCTAAGATGTGAATACAAAATCATAATGATGGCAGATATGTCAAACATGTCTCAAATATATCTAAAAAAAATCAATCAAACATCTTAATGTTCACCTCAAAAGCTTCTCTTCTCTTCTTTAGGCTCAGTGTTTGTCATTACAACATTTCTTTATGTCATTTATGAATCCTGTGGTCATTCACAAGGTAAAATAACTCTTGGATAAGTATCCCCTCCTTCAGCGCACAGCACTGTGTCTGGTTGCACTCCCGAGGCCAAATATAGCAGTTGCAATAAAATTCAACATGTCACTCAAGCAGCTATTTCCTGCTCGCTCGGACTGCAGCGCGTCAGGTTACTGAAACGGACCTCTGTTGTTGTGTTCAGGTCCAGCCCGTTGAGGACATCCAGCAGAGACTGCGGTCTGTCTAAAAGACTTTGAGGACAGACTCAAGTTTCTAATGTTATGAGGTTTCAAGTGGTTATCAATCATGGATCGTGTGTTGTGTATTGGTTACTCAGAAAAATCAGTCATTCTTTACTCACGCTGGATTCAAATATGGTGGTACATAGTCAAATCAATAATGTCACATCAGTAGTGTCGACACATGAGATTTGTGTTATCGATATGCCACCATATTTTAATTGACTATGCAGATCCAAATGTTTTACGTGACTTATCGATAATTACATAAGCTTAAATATTATATTTCTTTCACGAACATATTGTTTCACCTTACAAAACATTTACTAACCCACCGAAGTCGTAATAATTACTTTAATGAAGGATTCATTTTAGCAGTAAGTTACAAGATGCTGTGGTTTATTTGGAATAAGTTGCGGCTGAAGGGCATTGGGATGATGCAAAGCGGACACAAAGTGCCTTGCATTTATAAAACGATTCCACACAATACAAGTGTTAAAGCCAAAAAATATGCATCAATATAACATTCAATACGTCTAATTACTTAAAGCCTTCCTTCCGCTGGGAAAAATAGTCCGTAAGGGACAATGTCCAGCGAGGCGTTTCTGCCGGCGTACGGCGTGCTTTTCCATGGAAACATCTTTTCCGCAGGCTCTCCATATCATAGTAACCAACGCACCTCCGCTTGAAAGAAAAATGCTGTTCAGTCGCGTAAAAGAGCCTCGGATCTGGAGCCTAGCTGTAAACAGCAACAGAATTTTAGTAGTGATACACAGAATTGTTAGGTAAAGCGGTCATAGCTGTGTTTTTATTGCGAATAAAGAACAGCTGTTGACCAATCAGAATAAAGGACTGGAATGAGGAACAGGTGCTACCGTAATCAGTTTATGGCAATGCATTATTGGATATGAAGTCCATTAGAACTCCATGCGAACGGCTCCAGACGTGAGAATTTTGATGCCGGGGTCTACCGCGGGGAGCAGGTTTCTCAGGATGTAGTCTGTGGAATTCTGATATGAGATTAGAATCAAGGACGTCATCAGGGTCAACCCACGATCGTTCCTCTGGTCCATATCCTTCCCAGTCTACCAAGTACTGCAGTTGAGTACCCCGGCGTCTGGAACTAAGGAGTGTTTGGACTGAAAAAGCCTCTTTACCGTCTACAATCAAGGGTGGGGGGCTGGTTGAAGATCTGACTCCGCCCTCGGACCACCAGCAGGTTTCAGCAACGAGACATGGAATGTAGGAGATATGCGATAGGTGTCAGGTAATTGCAGACGATATAAAACAGGATTTGCTTGTCTGATAATTTTGAATGGGCCTACATACGTGGAGTTTAACTTCTTGCATGGGAGTTGTAACCGAACATCTCGGGAAGATAGCCATACCCATTGTCCGGGGCTGTAAGTGGGACCTGGGCGACGGTGTCGATCAGCCTGTTGCTTGGTCTTTCTTACTGCTCTCTGATGGTGGACATGAGCAGCATCCCAGACCTCCTCACTTCTTTGAAACCAATGGTTAACGGCTGGAACTTCAGATGGATCGCCAGACCAGGAAAACAGAGGGAGGTTGAAATCCCAGTACACACTGAAACGGTGTTAGGTCGGTGGCGGGTTTCCGGATAGAGTTCAGAGCGTACTCCCCCATGGCAGGAAGTGGTTTGATTCTGATGGCAATATACATGAAGGAACTTTGTTAACTCTTGATTTGCTCGTTCTGTCTGCCCATTGGATTGCGGGTGGTAACCAGATGTGAGGCTAATATTACCGTCTAGTAGTTTGAAGAATGCTGACCAAACTCTGGATGTGAACTAAGGGCCTCGATCAGACGATTTCCTCGGGGAGGCCGTAGAAATGTAATACATTGTGGAATTACTGTTCTGCTGTTTCAAAGGCAGAGGGTAGTTTGGGTAGGGGGATAAATCTACAGGCCTTAGAGAATATGTCAAAGATTGTGAAAATTGTGGTGTTGCCTTGAGATGGGGGTAAGTCTGTAACAAAATCAATTGCGATATGGGACCAGGGTCTTTGGGGTATGGGAAGGGGTTCTAGTAGGCCTGCAGGGAGTTTTTTTGACACCTTGGAAGTTGCACAGATCTGAGATTCTTAACAAAAGTCTCTATATCCTTCTGCATAGTTTGCCACCAAAATTGGTTCTTGACTACTTGAGTGATAGTAGCAATGCCTGGATGACCTGCACTGGGAGATAGCAGGGAGGAACAAATGTCAGATTAGGTGGACAATTCTGAGGGGGTGGGTGTTGAATTTGAGCCTGGGAGTTTTCCGTCATGATGTTCCATTGCACTGGAGCTACAATGATAGATTGCGGCAGTATGGATTCAGGATTGGTACTGTAAGGTGTGTGGTCGAATTGCCGAGAGAGCGTGTCTGCCTTGCCGTTCTTAGAGCCTGGGCGGTAAGTGATTGTGAATTGAAAATGTGTAAAAACCAATGCCCATTGTGCCTGTCTGGGGTTTAGCCTCTTTACTGAGCGTAAATATTCCAAGTTACGATGGTCAGTGGGTACCTTAAAAGGATGTTGTGTTCATCCAGCCAGTGTCTCCACTCCTCAAAAGCTGCCTTCATAGCCAGAAGTTCCCGATTCCCGACATCGTAGTTTTGTTCTGTGGGTGAGTTTGTGTGATAAATAAGCGCATATGAATAGCTTAGATTCTTCACCTTGACGTTGAGAGAGAGTAGCCCCGATGCCTAGATTAGAAGCATCCACCTTCAACACAAATGGTAGTTCCGGGTTGGGATGATGCAGGATAGGTGCTGTGGTGAATCGTTCCTTCACTTGTTGAAAGCTTGATCTGCAGTTTCTGACCATATGAGCGCTTTGTTTTCTCTCTAGTCAGTTGTGCTACAAAGGCTTTGGACGGATCTTACAAGTTCCTCGGTTAGAGCAGTGAGGTGAGAAAGCTGTTGGTGGTGGTTTGCAAGCAATCTGGCCTGAGCAGATATCTTGTTGGTTATTTGGGAGACTACTGCTGGATCCGTGTCAGGCGAAGTCTTCTGTCACCCAGAGCTAGATGGTTGTGGATCCATGTGCAGTTTATTAGAGTATGCAGCATCAATACAGATGAGGCAAACAGGTATATCCAAGGCAAGGCAGAAATCGTAAACAGGAACAGGCAGATGGTCAAGACATCGGCAAACAATCGTAAATCCAAACGGGTAATAAGGTCAACCACTGATACACAATCCGGATATAACCGCTCAGAAATGTAGGCAGAAACAAACAAGACTTCGCAACCAGGTATAGTAAATCCAGATTATATAGTCTGTGAATAGGGAACAGGTGCTACCATAATCAGTTTATGGCAATGCATTATGGGATATGAAGTCCGTTAGAACTCCGGAGATGAAGATCTCTGGTAATGCAAAGGAGTATCAGATATATTTGTGACAATAAGTAGCTAAATTCTTTAAACATGACATGAGTAAATGACATTACAAATGTGCCGCAGGTAAGGTCAAATGACGCAATAATAATTAAGAAAACGTATTATTACCTTACTGTGACAGGGCAGGTCAACTGTTCTTGAATTAGATTGACGTGTAAACACGTAATTAATATGCAAAAATGGCATTAGTAGGCTTTGTTGAATACGTATGTGTGCAAGTGCATTCATGTGATTTCACAAAGTTGTGGAAAGTCTTCATTTTTGCCAAGTGAACACTGCACAACAAACAGTGGTACTATACATTTACATTTAGTCATTTAGCAGACGCTTTTATCCAAAGCGACTTACAAATAAGATAAACAACGTAAGCAATTGGAACAACATAAGGACAACAAAAAGCATAAGTGCTATAAAACTGGTCTCATATGGCCTACCACAGTATACTGAAAGAGTAGAAAAGAGATAGAAGTCAGAACTGATCGGTCAGGTGTTGACGGAAGAGATGTGTTTTCAGTCGATTCTTAAAGATAGCTACAGCATCTGCTGATCTTGTAGCAGCGGGCAGATCATTCCACAAATGTGGAACCGATCCAGGAGAGAGATTTTTTACCTTTTTGGGATGGCACCACAAGACATAAGTCTGCATTAGCAAGTAAAGATAAGGGGGTGCCAAATCAGTGGTGGTCTTGTAGGCCGGGAGCAGAGTCTTGAATTTGATGCGAGCGACTATAGGGAGCCATTGTAACTAAATGAAAAAGGAGTGACGTATGCACTCTTTGGTTCAGTGAAGACCAGTCTTTGAAGTTAAGCTGATCATCGATCATCACTCCCAGGTTTCTTGCCCTTCTGGAAGATGTGATTGTTGATGAGCCCAGTTGAATGGAGAAGTTGTGATGAATCTTTGTGTCGGCCGGGATTACAAGCAGTTCTGGTTTGCAAGGTTCAGCTGCAGGTGATGGTCCTTCATCCAGAGCGAAATGTCGTAAGACCTCTTCCTGTGCCTTGTGTCTTGGATTATGGACACAACGTGAAACACCCCAAAAACATTTTGAGTCAACGTATTAACGTTCAAGCTGAGTCCGGTCACATGTGTCGCCCACAGAGTAAGCAGGTATATGTACTGTAAGTTAACTGTATTTAACTACGTTTACACCCAGAGATCAATCAAAGTACTGTATCACCCAAAACCCTCATCAAACTAATTGTAATGCCGCTGTATCCGTGACAAACATCTCAATGTTCAGGATCTAAACATGAGCGTCGGAGAGAGCATGTGCTTATTAAACAAATAGACAGGAACACACAGTCCCCAGCCTTTAGTTTAATTACAGTTCAGAACGTCTCCGTCAGTGCGTGTGAGAGATACGCTGGCCTCTCTCATCAGATTGATCAATTATTCATGCATTATTCATACGCTCTGCACTGTAAGGGTGAATGAACCGCTCACATTCATAAATCAAAAATGAGCAAAGGACAGAAACAGACAGAGAGAAACATGGCCATGTACCACAAAAAGACTACAAAAGGTTGTTTAAGCTGGGTATATACTGTATATATGGGACGTCAAATGACTGATCGGCACCAAACAAGAACAAGGGAGGCCGAAATTTGAGAAAATAAGTTATGTAGGACGCAGAACATCAGAAGAACACACTGAATGCTTGAAACAGGATCATATCGACGACTCTTTCATTCATAACACAGCAAATTATGCTTTGATGTAAAAAATAATTTCTTCATGTAATGCAACAATAAACACACCATTAAACAAAACCATTAAGTCTGTTATAATCCTGATTTCAGCAGTCACTGCGTATGAATCTGTCATAATGAGAATGAAAAGAAGCAAAATTTACTCTCTAATCGCATTACAACATAGATGCGGGTAAAGACGGCGGATAAACAACCATTCATATCTCTATAGAGACATAGCTTTGAATACATCACGATGAAGCCCTTCTGCCTCATTATATTTCACACACGATCAAGGTCCTCATTCATTTCCAGATTTTATTTCTCTTGAGATGGATGTTGAGATGGAGATTATATAATGTGGCTGTTAGAAGCTTGTGTACTTGTTGGCTGGTGAACGCACATGAATAAGTTACATGCAAGGCAGCATCTTAAATGGCAGCACACCCACAGGGCTTTGTGTCCCTGCTGAAATAACATAACAAACGCTAACATATACACACAAATATACACTTCACCCGTCAGATATTTGGGGTCACTTGTTTTTCATGGTTTCAAAAATTATTTTGATCTGAATGCATATGTGTCATGGATCTGCCTCACCTTGTCAGGTATTTCTTGGTCTTAAGGCAGAATCGGAGCAGGATCCCTTGTGTTCATGTGGAGAGAGGCTTTTTGGTGCTATTGGCTTGCCATACTCTCTCTCCTGTCCACGTCTGTGTTTCCCGCCCGTTTGTCTCATTATTGTTTGTTAACTAGTTCATGCCCCGCACCTGTCCCATTGATTTCCTCCCCTTTAAATAGTCCTCATGTTTCATTGTCCTGTGCTGGTTCATTGTTTGTGTCATCTGTGGTGAGTTCCTGTGTCTAGTCTAGTCTAGTCTAGTCTAGTCTAGTCTAGTCTAGTCTAGTCTAGTCTAGTCTAGTCTAGTCTAGTCTATTCTAGTCAGTCCTTGTTCCTGTTTCCATGTTTTGTTATGTTACCCCTCGTGGGTGTTTGTTTTGTATTTATAGTTTATTAAAGTCTTGTTTAACCCCTTACCCCCTGTCTGCACTTGGGTCCTCTGTACGTCTCCTCACAACCCACGTTAATGACATATGTCTGAATGTTTGAAATTAGGTACTGTATGAGGACAACTACATAAATGTTCCAACATTCATTTATTTATTTACTTTAAAAATTATGAAATGGATGCAGGACCAAATAATGAGGAAAAGGACACCAGTTAGAATCCAGAGTAGATGTGATTTATTTCAGTATGTTCAACTTTTCTGTATTGTTCAGTATCTCAGGATGGCACATCAAGAAGCTGCTTGATATGAAGATATGTACATACTGTAATTGTATAAATATACATTTAATGGATTGATTTGAATTAATTGATAGGACACTACACAACACAGCAGCCCATTCGAAATCATATGATGGCCTATTGTGCAGAAAACAGCACATGATTAACACTTATACAATTCCTTACAGAAGGCTGGAATATTGGCCATGGGTCGTACATACTGTTTTCTGTCAGGTTCACCACCGTCAAAAATGATTGACAATTAGCATACAGTTTAGATTGGCAGTATGGTTCTGTTCCTGGCAAAAACTAGCTGCCCGTCCATGCAGCCATCATGAATACGAGCAGGGAGCGCAGCGATAACGTTTAAGTGTAACACATTATATAAAGTGATTAAGACTGTAAAAAGGGAAAACAGAAGTCGAGTCCCGATTGAAAATGTGAGGTGGAACTGGGGATGGAGGAGGGTAATTTGCTCCTGAGCAACGCAATAAGCTGCTGTTAGCTGTATGAATATTTAAGCGGTTGCTGTGATAGTCACATTTCTATAGGTAGATGAGGATCAGCTGATGTGAGCTTGACTCACTTGACCTGCCAGAACTAACACTAGACGTCATACACTTACAGACTATTTGAACGTTTCAGATAGAAACACACTAACTGATCAAATCTGCAGACTGGCAGAGAGCTTTCTGCAAAAAGTCCAGACAGAAAATCTGAGCAAAAGTCTTGTAGTGTATTTTGACCGTAAAATCATTGGGACTTTACCCAGGATTGTCGGAAGGGGAGAAACTGGCCCGACTATCTTGTGGTGAGGCCCCGGCATTAGAACCCTGCAGTTTTCACTGCCGCCCCTCCATCTCTCGGCTTTCTCCACAGCTGCAGGAAAAGAATTAATAGTAATCCGGCATTATGGGCCGAGTAGCATCCATCAGGAAGAACTTGGCCGGCATTGATGACTTGAGATATGACTGTAAGCACTGACCACATAATCCCTCCATAACACTAGAGCAACATCATTCATGTTCATTCTGGAGGAGCAGAGAAAATCACACAGTAAGATTGAATCAACTCCAATGTCTGCAAAAGCTACTACTGTACATTTATAAAAAAATATTTCTAATTTTAAGGATATATTAAGAAAAGCGTAAGTCAGTCTACATGTTTTCTTAACTTCTTGTGAATTCACCATCGGATGCCGCCCAGCATGTGCTGACTGTGCCAAACAGATCAGGGATACAGAGCGCAAACGTCATGTGTTTATTGCTGGCGTGTGTGGCATATCTTTCTCTTCTCTTCTCTCTCTCTCACAAACACACAAACACAGAGAAATGCATCAATTCAGATTCACACTCTATCGCTGAAATATTAATGTGAAACTCAATCTTTTCTTCTGCACAGAGGCGACCATCTGCTGTTGGTAGACCACAACACCTACTCAGTGTTTTCTAGCACATCCACAGACCTTATGTGAATCGAAGCACAACGAAAAATGGTCCATAGCAATAAACATACAATTCTCTTTTTATTTCATATTCACTACCAGACGAAAGTTTGGAAACACTTCTTCATTCGTTGAAGGAGTTTCTTTTTAGGGCTCTTATTTACTGCTTTTTCTTCATCATTTGGTCATTTTTAATAAAACCTCTGTTTTCTAATGAAAAAAACATTATATGTTGGCACAATTATATTTTTTCTACAAAAGTAATTTTAGACATTGCGTCTATTCATGTATTTGCGTTGACTTTGTATATCATTTACTCGCGCAAACACAACATTTCAATCAAGCATTTCCAAACTTTTGACAGGTACTGTGTATTCACTTACACAAGTAAAAATCCAAAAACGTACATTTATACAACTGACACTATTGACAATACATAAACTCACATGAAGGTCTTATTTAAATAATAAAGGGTATATATAAAGGTTATATAAAAGTCATGTGAATGTGCATACTGTACAACATTTTCAAACCTATACAAATCACTTGTTGGTGGTAATAGGCTCTATTATAGCTTCCCATACTGTTGGCAATGATTTGATCAAATTCAGCCAACATTGATTGTACTACAAACATAAAGCGTTTTACTCCAGCAGTGTGTTGAGCAGATGTGTGCTCCTACTTCTCTAAAAACCCCACAGACAACAACCCACAAAAGCAATGCCCTAGCAGCTACATTGACACCCTAACAACCACCCATAGCAACTATAGACATAATGTATACATTTGCAGGCTTTTTTAACAGTTTTACAATCTTAGCATTAAGGAATATGGAACAAACATGGGTAACTTGCGAAACGTGTGCTATTGCGCAAAAATGCAATGGACCTAGTTATTACACAAACCTATTACACAATTGAATGATTCACTAAATGAAATGAATACTGAAAGCATCATACCCACGATAGGAGAATTATCACTGTGTGTTTACACAGTCAGTGAAAAAGAAAACCGATGTCTAAAAGTCCGTCATTTTTAAATGCTGAGACGCACTGTTGACATTTTACATATTTCAGTTCATCTGCCAAAATATTACAGACTGTTATAAGAATCTATCTTGACAGATTACACTGTATACCCGGGTTCAATTAAGAATGTGTTTTTTTATACAACGGCATGTCATTTTACTGTTATTCTTACAGTTTACGGTATAAAAACTTACAATCACAGAAAAAGACAACAAAAACGGGAAAAAAATCATTAATCATTTTACAGGGGAATAAACTGTAATGTACACTATTTCTGGCACCCAAGCTGCCAGAAAATGTCCGTTTTTTTACAGGAAGTTAGTGGGTGTTTTAAATGTGATAATTATGGAAGCATCAAGCCAAAGTTTTTCCATTCCAAGTGTGAAAACAACAGCTGTAAAAGACAATAAACATGTTGAGGAGTCCCTGACACGAGAGGAAGGATATAGGCAGATGGAGGCCGCTGGTCTTCTCATCACTGTTCCTCTTTTTGTGACACACACAACACGATCGTGTCTGCTTTCAACTGATCTCAGCAAAAACATGACACCAGCTTCCTTCCTCCTGAAGATAACTAATCTCTGGATGGGAGTGATGTGAAGGCATCAAAAAACTGCATGGTACGCAGGTTTGGTGTATTTTGAGGAAATTCACTCTTAGTAACCTGGATTCTTTGTAATTTGATTCATGTTAAAACTATTCCATAAATGTAAGCCATTGGTGGATTGATTTCAAAAACACTGTGGATGACGGTGAACACTGTGGGTGGGCATTGAAGTCATACATCGGTGGACAATATGTGGTAGGGGTGCTTGGAAGGTCGCAGTACGACTGGAGACCCCCCCCCTCCACTGCCTTAAAGCATGCGTAACACACGTGGTTTCTGCCAATCTCATATTAATCTTGAGTATCTATAGAGTAGTATTGCATACTTGGTATCTTCAAAGAGTATTTAGTTTGATCACATTTATAACAGATAGACACAGCTTTACGATTGTTTACGAAAACATACGGCGCGTGGGGGGGAGGGGTAGGCTGAACTAAAGCACATTGCCAACAAAACACAGACATCAGTTTAACTCACCGCATGCGGTTCATGTCCGGCATCTTTAAGCGTTGGGACAGCTCCATATATCAGTTTCAAACGATCTCCAAGCGTTATATCCACAGTTTGTATAACATTCATCACCCAAATGCAGTGAACAAACAAACACCTGAACTTCGCGAACGTATGCTCTCTCTCTCTCTCTCTCCTGCACATAAGTGAAAGTGACGTCTGCGCATGCTCCTTCTCCTGCTCTTCTGTGGCTGTGCTGCGTGCTTTTCCGGGAGAATTGTCCAATAAGGGACTAAGAAAAGTTGTTACGAAACAGTTTTATATGTTCGAAAATAACTTTCCAAAACCTGTACGATCGCTGGGGGAGGGTATCCAGCACAGAAATACTACGGAATACGCCTAACTCGTTTTTTGACAAGTTGACCATGTTAAGCATGAGAAGACAGCAAGTTAATCATTATGAAGAGTGCATGAAACACCGTTGCAGGGCCGCTTTAAGCTGTAAACTAAATTAGATTAGCATAGAGTGAAGTGATGAGAAATGTTTCATATATTCTGTAAGGATTTCAGCATTCCACGTTTCAAGCATCACGTTTTTGGATGTTAGCTGTGTCATGCTGTGCTGAAAGTTGTTATAATGCAACACTGCATGACATTCTGTGGAAACCGAACCGATTTTCACTGAATAAACCTGTGTAACTAGTCATTTTATACACCTTCTTGACTGTGTTTCACCTGCTTTATGCCAGATTGGATTCAGATAATACGTTTTGCAGACTCACTTTTAACTTATAATGACAATGAGTCAGTTGAGACAAATACTAGGTTATAGTGCTGTACAACAGTATCGGAGTTAGTTATTGACTTTTAACAATGATTAACATTTTTATTGCAGTTATGATTTTTACATCGGTTGCCATGTTGTCAGTGGTATAGCGCAATTACTTCAAGACCAAGCAGAAGATGGTCAGCAAGACATACTGGATAAGCATTAAAACGGCTCATTAATATTCATGAATCAAGGTCTTTAATGTTTTCCATATGTTATCAAATATTGCTAAAGAGTAAATACATTTTCAATTTCAATTTTCAGATATAATCTGGTAAATAAGTGTTGCTGAGACAGAGGTGTGTTAATGATTAAGACCTACTTCATAGTAGTACTTCATAGGGCAGGACTATTCAATTAGTTTGTCATGGGGGCCGGTTCATGAAAAGCATCCCAAATGAGGGGCCGGAGGGATATGGCTTGCAATTTGAGGGATAACAACAACAATAAGAAATCCATTTAACTTTTTCCCAAATTCTGTTAAAAAAATTTCTGAATTCTGTGTATTCCGTCCTTCACTATTCAATAGTAATATATATATATAAAAATAGTTCAGTATACTACAGTATTCACTTATGAACTATATTAAAAAACCAGCAAGAGATACATTGAACCATACAGGGAAAAACAATTTGAAATAAAAAATATTTAGTTTTTAAGTCTACTTAAATGTAAGTAATATTTTTTATAATAAGTTCTGATTTTTAAAAAGTTATTTGTATAATGTTACTAGCACATTTACTGTTGTTTACTAAAGTAAATCATATACTCAGTAAAAATCCAGAGGGATGGTGTGGTAAATCAGACTTTTATTTTGACGGGTCGCCGCAAAGGGTGTTTGACAGTTGCTTTTTTTTTCAGTTCTCAAATGAAAAAGGAAAATACATGTCCACGAGCACACGCAAAACAATTGCAGTTTACATATTTAAACACCATCTGAATATTTCTAAACTAAATGCACGAATTGAATTGATGTTGTATTTTTTTTTTTTTCATAAGACACCCATAGTCTTTCCTACATTTAAACATGCTGATTTTGTATTTTAAACTGTCCAACAACAACATCGGTGCATTGTAAAGTTGCGAAAGCAGGCTTTTCTACATTCAAACATGTTTAATTGTTGTATTTTAAAACTGCGTAACAAAAAAGGGAAATTCAGTGAAACAACATTAACCTACACAGGAGCTGTTCCCCGATGCGCTATTCTCCGCCCTTGCCTCAGTACTTTTAAAATGGTGGTCCTATTCGTGCTAGCGAAATGTCAGAAATGAAACTAATAAATGTTCTCGTCCATCATCGTCCTGTTCACCGCAGCTCACTGGAGAGATTGCTTGCGAGTCGCGCAACTCGCCTAACGTCACGTGACTCCTGCCCTGTGCTGCTGCAGTTCATGCTGAATGGAAAAGATGCGCGTCACTTCATAACTGTAGAGCAGTTCCCGAATGAACAAAATTTTTATGATACTTTTTCACACTATGATACTTGAAGGGCCGGAAAAAATTACATCAATGGGTCGGGTTCAGCCCGCGGGCCGGCAATTGAAAAGCCCGGTCATAGGGCATAGCACAGAAACAGCCCCAGGAAGGTTGTTAATGATCTTCTTACCTTTGCCGATACTGGTGTATGCAGCGTTTTGGTTTGCCATTCTGTTATGGTTAGGTAAAAAATTGGATGTGTCTCTTTGGGACGGTCCTCGGCTGGTTTCGATCTTATTTGACTGACCGAGCCCAGTTTGCTAGACTCTGAGATCACAAAGCTGGTACTGTGCCTGTTTGTAAAGGTGTCCCTCTGGGCTCAGTGTTGGGGCTGATTCTTTTCAGAATATATACAGCCCTGATGTCTGTAGCACATAAGCTACCCTGAATGACTGTTTAGATGAGATCTGAAATTGGATGCAGAAAAATTCTGAAACTGAATGGCTCCAAGACAGAGCTGGTGCTTATTGGCACGGTAGCGGCTACTTGTAAGGCTGATGATATTAGTTTGACCGTGCAATTAATAACTATGCAATAATAATTAAGTGCAATATTAATTATATCTTCCAGATAGTACACTATCTATTTTTTATACAACTTTTTCTGTAAAATATATTTCATGTATGTAGCACATACCTTGTACTACAATAGTCTATTCTATTTTTTACTTGTACATATTTACATACACACATAGCTTTACTCTCTATATCTTTATCTTATGTTCACTGTATTTTCTTCAATTTTTATACCCATAGGCCCTTATTTAAATCATCTTTGTACTGGATGCTCCTGTCACCAAAACAAATTCCTTGTATGTGCAAACATACTTGGCAATAAAGCTCTTTGTTTCTGATTCTTTCTGATTCTAATATGGTTATTCTCACTCCACAGGTGCGGAATCTGGATGTTATTTTTTATCCTCAATTATCATTTGATACACCTATTCAACATGCAACTTACAAAAATTGCCTTCTATCATTTCATGAACACTGCTCGACTCCGACCTTTCTTTTGCTGATGCTGAATGGCATCCCTTGATGTCACTAAATAAACTTCAATGCTAGTTCTCACATGAATCAACCCAAAGCATATTTACACTTTGCGGACTTCAACCTGTCATCACCCTGCGATATGTGACAGTGCAGAATGCCATCTATCTACCCACAGGATAATCGTCTATTCTCCCGGTGGGGAAGTCGAGCGATCTGATGGCAGAGGGGAGAAGATCAGTGGGACCGCCAGCAAAATGTAATCACTATAATGGCCACTAATCCAGCCCCCGAGATTCACACATGAGATCACTCCTCCTTTCTCTCTGCCATTTGAGAGGTTAAATGGGGATAATATGAGCTAATTGGAGACCGTTGTCACTGCTATGATTGCTGAATGTTGACTTTTCCGACTTTGACAAATCAAGACGATGTACAGACAATTGTTGTTTTTAATTAAAGTTTTTGTATGTGTTGTTTGTTCTTTTAAATGTGCACCTTAAAAGGTAACAAGGCACCTCACTATGGTTTGAAAAAGAGCCGATGTCTCCAATGTTATGAATATGATACAGAATCATTCTTTGCATACCCAATAAAAACCCTTCCTTGATCTAAAGGTAAATGTGTAATTCGACGGCAAACATGACCTTACCCTTAAAAGATTGATCAGCTACTAAAATTGACCTTTTGCAAACCATTTCAGTATCGACATGTTCAGAGTCTATCTGAGAGTCCAATGCAAATTTAAATCCAATATAGGACACTATGTACCCTTATTTTCACATTAATTTTAACTTGCTTATTTCCACTGCAACACAAACAATTCATCTTGACAAATTTATAGTACTCATTGTATTGCTCAGCAAAAAGGAAGCAATTCGATGACCTTTATGTTTTAGCGTTTGATCTGTATCTCTGTGTTTGTGGCTGTTGTTAGGGAGTGAGTGTCTTTATACTAAATTGAATATGTGTCAAACAAACAGGTTTTTTATTTTGAGTCTATGATGTAATTGTTGTGTATGTGCCACATTGAGCACGACATCATTTGTTGTATTTTGCTGTAAAGCTTTTATCCGTCGTGTTCTCTCTTCCTGTGAGTATTAGTGTGTGGTTCCCCGTCCTGACCCCTGGGTATAATCTGAATCTCACTCTTCAGCTCAGAGTGAAAAGCCGGATGTGCTGCCACGCACGTATTATGAAAATAGCCTCATAAATGAGGATTACAGCCAAGCAGGGAAACAAATTGATTTGGGATGGGGTCAGAGAATGGTGCTCTGAAGGGACGAAACTGTTTGTATTTGTAACAACTGTGCTTTCCTGAACGTTCTCCATAATCTTGGAGCAAAACTACATTTTTAGATTTTTTATTGATGGTGCATCATTGGTCATTTTCTGTTTAGGGCCCTTAATGTAATGGGGTGATTTCGTTGCTAGGGTAACCCAGACGGTCGCTTTTTGTTTCTGTGAAATTCTGGTCCACTACTGGAGATCATTCTTCTCTTGCCAGCCCTTAACACTAGAACCGCCAGAGTTCACCGTATACCTAAAACCACCAGCGGGTAAAATTTACCCATGCACATGAATATTGGTTTGATATTGCTAAAAGACATATTACGTTACTGTTTTATGTGACCGTCATCACAAAGTAATGTATAGAGACATGAAATGATTGTTTTTAGCCATCAACTATGTTTCTGTGCTGTTGTTTTATGTTCAAAGCTAAAGTAACATTATCACTTTTCTTAGCGGTATGATAATTGATGTAATGACAAAAGAAAGCGCACAGTTTCACTTAAATAATTATTCATTTGTTTAGTTATATCATTAATAAGTCGGACAAGAGAACAGAACATGGGGTAGGCATAAGGTAAATTTGACCCGACGGCGCTTATAGGTATAAATGCCCCGTTTTTTAATCTGGTTTTATCTAAACAATTTTTAACAACAAGGGATTGTAAATAACACAATTTTAGTAAAAACCAATGGCTGGGAGACTTGGATATTTTATTGAAAATCTGTTAGGTACATATAAAAAACTTGGCAGTTCTAGAGTTAAAGATATATGACATATTTCGAGATACTATATTTTTATAATTGAAGTCAAAGGGGTCTGATATTGTATTCTTTAAAATATCTTCTTTTGTTTTGAGTAGAAGAACGTAAGTCATATAGGTTTGAAACAGCACAAGGGTGAGTAACAGAACATATGTCTTGTCTTCCCCAAACCTGTTAAGGAGTTTATTTCTTCCGCAGTACATCAAAGAAGATATTTGAAAGAATATAAAAATGTTGGTGACCGAACAGCGATGGCAGCCATTCACTTGCATTGGTTTTGTGTCCATACAATAGAAGTCAATGGCTGCCACCGCTGTTTGGTTATCAACATTCTTCAAAATATCCTCTTTTGTGTTCTGCGGAAGAAACAAAGCCATACAGGTTTGAAATGACAAGAGGGTGAGTAAATGAGGACATTCATTTTTGGGTGAACTTTCCCTTTAAGATTACTGGGTTGACATGTTAACATTTACTCATACAGCTGATAAACCAGTAAAAACAAGCTGTGCGTTCAATGTTAAATGTATTTTCCTCAGAAGCATTTAAACGTTGAGGTGAATTATCGCTTATAATTGGCTTTATGTGACTACTTGGCAACAGAGCATTTAACAAGTCCTCAATCTTGGCTCGGCATAAGTCAGGCCATTGTGAATAGGTTATTGCTACAAAGATAAAGACAATAGCATTAAAACTGTGTCAACAGAGTTTCAAGCTAGATATTTACACTGCCCTATCAGCTCTACACACAACCAGAGCTTGTAAAATCTGCCCACACCAAACTCTGTAACTGCATGCGTACGTGGTTTTGGGAGTACTGTGTGAGTGTACCATACTTATGTAAAATATTAATCCATACGTGACATCACCAAATCATTTGTCTTCACCAATGGCATGACCACTGACATTGTATCTCAACATATAGGAATATAGATACAATCGCAATGTTTATCTGCTTTTGCTTACCCTCATTGTCCATCTACGGTGTATCATAGATGTATTGTGATTTAATAGATGTCTCCACACATACACACCTCTGTTGTTAAGAGCAGAGCGACGGCTTTTGCAATTACCTGTTAAACTTTAACTGGCCACCGGATACACAGCAGCCTTATCTGCCCAGATGCCCGACTCTGGTTTTTTCCACATGCTGAGGTCAAGAGAGAGAGAGATAGAGAGGGAGGGAGAGAGAGAGAGAGAGAGAGAGAGAGAGGTAGATGATTGTATTTTGTTTAGTTGAAAGATAACTTTTTTGTTGGAAAATATTCATATTAGTCATACAGTATGATAGCCCATTCTCTAAAAGTGATCTCAACAATATCAAAAATGTAACGTTGCAGAAAGGCTAAAAGAACATTTTATTGACGTTATGTAAGGGATAATGTACAGGCAGCCAGTTGTTATCGCAGAAATAAGCCCCGACAGTTTGATCAGGATTCTTTTGCGATAACAGCCAACTCCTTGTAGATGATCCCGCTTATTACACGGCTACTTGAAGTGATGAGAATGAAAATGTGAATTAGAAATATTTTATTAGCTCATTTTTACTGATTTTTAGGGATCGACACCGGTTTGATGGTAAGAAACTTTCACAAACAGGCAATATCATATGTTATTAAAATACATATTTGTATTTAATTTGTCAAAACAAAAACTGTCAAAATGATTGCTGCATCCGTGTTGCCATGTGTTATTAGTTTTGAGCGGTTGTTATCTGCGAATAACGAACCTGTGAGTCAAGAATCAAGCATTCCAACGAGCCGTGAAATAAATGTGATTCAACATTCTAAGTTACAAAAACCTTGGTATAAAACATTACTTTTACTTAGTGGAGTTTCACAAAAAACTATTTCAAAAGTTAATGGGTATGTTAGCAAAACATTCCCAAAACATATTTATGTTAAATAGTTGCCAGCTGCCACTGGTTAGGGTCAAGGCTTGGTGAAACTGGTCTATTTTGCTGGTTTTAGAGAACTTTATCTGGAGACCAGCAAAATCAGCTAAACGGCATCTTGACTGAACCGAGACCAGCTAAACCAGCAAGCCGTCTGAGATTAATTAAACAAATGCATGCATTCTTGTAGCATAGAAAGTAGTCAAGGTGTAGATTTCCATCTCAGCGGTCATGTCTATCCATTTCAGCGTGTCTGAACTCAAGCAGAAAAACTGCTCGATTGCGAATGGAGTCAGGAGGCTTGTGGGTCGACTGACCAGTAATGGTGTTGGGATCTAATCAGTGTGAAATAAAAACCACCCGAGGTAAGAGTTCAGCTGGAGATTTAATACATGTGCACACACTTGTTCGATCATTCACCGCTCAATATAGTGCATGCTGCCAGGAGTAAAAATGAGTGAATTAAGACCCAGCCGTGGACTGTACTGCACTTTCTGTATGAAATGACATTCACGTCACAGCCCAAAAAACTGAAATGTGTTCAGACCATACAGGCTGAAATGCATTTTCAAAAAGGATTTTGAACAAGATCCTCCCACTTGTGCGTGCCCGTCTGGTTTTGTTAAATCAACCAATCAGTGTTTGATTCGTTGTTATGTGCCGTTTAGGGATTGGTTTATCTGAAATAGATTTTACCACAATAACAGACCACCACAAAAAATCGAACAATGGATCATCAACATTTGGTGTACAGGTTCCAGAATCCTGTTATTATGACGTGGGCCGACAGAGGCACGTCTCTACAGACCGTCATTAAGAAACAAAAGGTATCATCATCGGTCGTGGAGGTGTGCAAGCCTGAGAACCTGAAAACATGCCTCACCTTGTATTGTTTCTGACAGGCGTTGTCTTACCCAGACCTGCCAGTTTTATGTAACCCGGAATGAGGAGAGCCTACTTTCCTCATTGTATAGGACCCAACCTATAGCCTCATAGCAAAGGTTCTTCCCTACACAACGCTGTGCATTTGTTGTGGTTATGTTGGTGCCTGTGGCAGGACCTTGTTTAGGTACTGAACAATAAATAAAAATGGGAATTCAGAGATAATATGATCGTTATCTATATTTTATCATATTATTTAGTCATTGTGTATTTTATAAAATGCAGGTTATAAAACAGCAACACATTGTCAAATGATGTATATTAGACTGTAGTGTTATGCAAATGAATCAGCAGTTTCCTCACCTAAGTGAGGACCTCAAGAAAGTAAAGGGACAGTCCATCCAAAAATGAAAATTCTGTCATCATTTACTCACTCTCAAATTGTTCCAAACCTGTATAAATGTCAGTGTTCTGACAAACAAAAAGGAAGATATTTAGAAGAATGTCAGTTACCAAACAGATCGCATCCCCCATTTACTACAACAGTAATTATTTTCCCTCCTATGGTAGTAAATGGGGGATGAGATCTGTTTGGTTACTGACATTCTTCTAAATAACTTACTTTGTGTTTAGTAGAACAAAGAAATTGATACAGGTTTGGAACAACTTGAGGGTGAGTAAATGATGACAGATTTTTCACTCTTGGGTGAACTGTCCCTTTAAAACACATGTACTATCACTGTATGTTTCTAAAAAGCTATTTTTTTGAAACAATGTGCATCGTATATTAAAAAACTGACATGATTTGTAATAAAAAAATTCAACTTAGCTGTTGCCTGGAGCCATGGGGATATTTAGAACAAAAGTATTTGTTCGTCTGATATTGCTTGTATATGTTATACAGATGAATGGGGAGCAGATGATTGGTTTACCAAATGAATCTCGGCATAGGACATAAACAAATGGACACAGCTGACAAACAGAATGGTTTAATAAATGACTTATTAAAGCCAGACATAAAATCATACTAATGTCTGGAAAAAGTCAAATCTCTAATGGAGTAATCGGCATCAGCTGTATGATCATATATACAGGAAAAATACCGTATTTCCGACAGGTTGTTCTTGTGAACCGACTCTTTAGATGGACTTACCTTTTATGATATACTGTAACATATTAAAAATATATAACGAGTTTGCCTCAAATTCATTGAGTTAACTTATATTTTTAAGTTGACTTAACTCAAAATTTTAAGGCAACCAGGTAACTTATTTTTTTAAGTTGAACCAACAAAAAGCGACCAAGCATTAAACATGATTGATATTATATCACTAAATCTATTTTTTTATAATTAATACATGTGCTGTAAAAAAAACTGTTGAATTATTCAAGAAGAATGTGAAGTGATCATTGACTCGGCCTAAAAAGCACATTAAACATTGACTCTGAGTTCTTTTCAAGCATTAATACAGGTTTGAACACCAGAATTATGATGTATCGTGTGTGAAAAGGACATATGATTATTATGTTTACATGAATATTGTGACTTCTTCAACCCAGAAACAACCGGATGAACAGGTTGGAAAAAAGATGAATGAAGCTCTTGGTTAAGAAGCTGCTTCTTCAAGAACGCCTACGCGTGTTGCATAACAGAGAGAGTTTTAAAGTGTGATGTGTTGTAAGAGGAAGAGAATTTCTGCTGTAGCTGAAGGGCATTTATCACTGCTAAACTCCATTAGACTGCTTTCAGCGTCGATTCAAGTAACATGAGGTTAAAAGAATCGTTTCCCCCCAAAATAGCATTTCGTCAATATACTTACCCTCATATAATAGCAAAACCATATGCTATTAAATATCAGGTAACATTAGTAGAATAGACATTTAGGTTCTTGAGAGTAATTCTACTGAGCTAAACATCCCAGATTACAATAGATTTTTATTTTGTATGATTTTTTTATTTCAATGTACTGTATTCATTTGTGGGCAGTTTCTAAAGTGTAAAGGTCCTTATACTTCCAGTAATTTCCCCTCTTGGCCACAAACCACAAGTCTTACAATCTGAAAACCACATAGTCTTGTATCTCAGTTTTCTTTGCATCTTTTCGAAAACTTCAAACAAAAAGTCTCACACGTTTTATTTTGCCAGAAGCGTCTTGTGCTAAATTATTTTCAGGCTGATGTCACATTGAAATAAGTGGTGGCTGTCACCAAATGCAACGTGTAAACATGAGTCAGATATCACAGAGACTGTAGAACTTCACATCTCTGACACCTTTTGCTTTGGGTTGTCGGTGTCGCCGTGTACTAAGCAGATTTTTCTATATGGCAAAAGTTCACCCATATAGAAAAACTTTGTGATCATTTATTTTGTCATTTCAAACAAGTAGATGAGACTGTCAGACTCGTTCATACAACTAGTGGGCTGAATCAAAGTTTGTCTGTGACACCGGAAGCCATTTCAACCAGTGTTGGGTATAAGTTACTAAGTAATTATTTCCTGTAATTTGATTACTTTTTTACCTTGAAAAAGTAAAGTAAGGGATTACTCCAATTTTTTCTTTCATTTAATCACAGTTACTTGTGATATGTGTGCGCAATAGTGGAATTGACTATTATATACTAATATTCGAATCCGTGCTTTAATGTATAATTCTCACATTTGTAATACTTTGGTCAGTTAATAATACTACTTTATGTAGTTTTATATTATTAATTTGAATGAATTAAGAGTCGTTTCATGTCTAGCCTTGAATCACTTAACTTATCAAGGTTGATGTAGGATATAGAAAGTAATTAGTAATAAATCATTAAATACTTTTTAGAGAGTAACTAGTAATTCATTACTTTTTAAAGTAACTTGCCCGACACTAATTTCAATCTTTTCAGTCCTATGTACTTGAATGGGGGAGGAATCACAATTTAATAGAATATTTCTGACAGACATTGACTGTTCCATATGTAAGCTTTTCCTTCCTCAGCTTGAATTGCGCAAAAATTTTAGCAATTCAGCTGCTGCGCCTCACGAGACTCTGCGTGTCCCCGCCCTGAAAAATCAACAGTTTTATCGATTAACAATTGCCTTTTTAAACTGGAAGACGGGACTTTCTTCACTAGAGCGGCCATATTGAGCGTTGCATTCCCTCCCTCCTAATTTCTATTATCATTGGCTGTTTCTTCATTTCTTCTGACAATGTGTGGGTGAAATGTAAAATGTCGTTTTACTGTTTAACTTAAGTATTTTAATTTTCATTTGCATGGACAAAAGCAACTTAAATATCCAGTCCAACATCTCTTTTTGGGACTCATGAACTCATTCAAATGGACCGTTTCGAGGGCAGAGGTTGGGGGATCATTTGATCTGTTAATTTGTGCCATGCAGGGACACGGCCTAGGGAAGGTTTGGACACTTGTGGTACTTCGGGGCTCCTGGACATTAACACTTGCCGGGGTTGCTGCGGCCAACTCAAATGTGAGCGGCGCATTGATGTGGAGCAGCAGAGAGCTTGTGGACGCATCGCTCAGTCAATTTAACACACTGAAACTAACTGCTTTGTTTTAGAAGGATGCTGCAAGAAACCTGCAACTTCTTCGACTGCACTGTACCATCCAAAGGAAAATTCAGTTTCAGTCATGGATCATTTAGGACATTCTTCATTAGGGACATAATTAGACAGCTCCACAGGCTCAGAAAGCAAATGATGAGATTCCTGATACTCCCCATGTGGTGCTTTGTAACATTGTTATGTAAATCCAACGGCAAGCATTTTAGCGACAGGAACAGAAAACCACAGCACGGACGTCGCTCTGAATATAATCTCCAGTGTCGGAGCAAGATCCTATGCTACACAGCCTCATGAAACGTTCCATGACTCATTGAGTATATAGGCTCCAGAATACTGAATAGATTGCCAAACAGCTCGGCCTAATTCCAACTTTCTGTGTTTGCGTGGGATTGACTTCGTTTTGCTGCTGAGATATTGAGAAAGCTTGTTGCGAACAAAGAATTAGGTCTTGGTAAAGCTTACAAGGTCGTGGTTTAAAGTGAGGCGCTTAACGTCAATATTACATGAGAATTGTGGTTCTGTGTCAGACAAGTCAGTTTCGATTGTTGTTATTGTAACTCAAATGTATTTTAACTTTTGTTTTGCTCCGTGGCTTCCTGTTAAAGTCTTCATTTACCCCAAATTGTTACAAGGCCCTCTAGAATACTTAAAACTTCATTCTGATTGGCCAGTCGTAACAATCTAGTGTCTGTTATGCTCAATTACTCAAATATTTTACAAATGGTTTAACTGAATGGTTAAAATGGTTTTTACTTGAATATCTTGCCTTGGCTTGATGGTTTGTATTTGTTACAAATGAGCTAATAAAATACTTCAAATACATATTTCATGTCCAATAAATAACAAGTAGCAGTTTATTCTCCAATAACAACCAGTTGGATGTAAATTATTCCTTCCTTGTTATTCAGCCTTTACTCACAGATTCTTAGCCATAGGACCCTTAAAAAAAATATATATATACATAAATTGTGCCCATTTTTCCATTCATTGAAAGTGATACAGGACTAACAGGCATTATAAAAGTAGTTCATATGACTCATGCACTACAGTTCAAGTCTTGCGTAAAAGATTGCAAGCAACAAATCCTATTTTTAATTTCGACTTTCAACTTTGAAAGGGTCAACACAAACAAATGGCACTTGGACACAGTTTGACATCAGACATATAGATAGATGTCACGTAGATTTGTGTATCATCAGCATACAACAGAATCTGGAGCCACAACGTTGTCGTACTTGTCCACTAGGAAACATGCTGATTTAATAACAAAAGGGATGAAAATGAATCCCTTAAATACACCAAACAAGGGCATTGGAGGATTTGTATTTCTGAATAAGAAGTGAGGAGATGTAAGGCAGACCAAGAGCCAAGAGAAACCGAGAGAACCGATCGGCTCCTTAGCGTCCTAAGAGGACAGAACTTTGTACCACCTCCCATCCTGTGCGACCTTGTAACGAGTTTGAATTTAACACATGTTTTTCTTATTTGTTTAAATCCAAAGTAAGAACAGTTTGTCTTCATCTTTTCTGAATAAATGATTTTCCTCTGTTAAAGGAGTCTTGATTGTTTAATCTTTGTATTTTGAATCGGGTCTTGATTTTGACATGAGGTTTTAACCTGAGGAGTGGAGAATGATTCTGAAAAAAAAAAAAGGCAAAGATTGTGGTTGTTTGACCAATGGTAGCAAAAAATTTGTTCTGGATGATGGACGGGAAACTTGTGTAAGAGAATCATGACAAAATGTTCAAAATGTTTTAAGATTGTGATTTTGGAATTGGAGCAAACATTTTTGTAAGTTTTCTTTTATGCCAAAAATCGTTAGGACATTAAGTAAAGATCATGTTCCATGAAGATATTTTGTAAATTTCGTACCATTCACTCACTGTTTTTTTCACATGCTTAAATGATCCAGAGCATCAAACAAATTGTAATATTGCACAAAGAAAACCAGAGTAAATACAAAATGCAGTTTTTAAATGATGGTTTTATTTATTAAGAGAAAAAACTATCCAAACATCTCTGACCCTGTGTGAAAAGGTAATTGCCCCCTAAACCCAATAACTAGTTGTTCCACCCTTGGCAGCAACAGCTGCCATCAAGCGTTTGCGATAGCTCGCAATGAGTCTTTCACATCGCTGTGGAGGAATTTTGGCCCACTCTTAACTGCAGAATTGTTTTAATTCAGCCACATTGGAGGATCTTCCAGCATGAACAGCCTTTTTAAGCTCAGGCCACAGCATTTCAATTGGATTTAAGTCCGGACTTTGACTAGACCACTCCAAAACCTTTATTTTGATATTTTTTGCCATTCAGAGGTGGAATTGCTGGTGTGTTTTGGATCATTGTCCTGCTGCATAACCCAAGTACGTTTAAGCTTGAGGTCACAAACCGATAGCCGGACATTCTCTCTTTTAGGATTTTCTGGTAGAGCGCAGAATTCATGGCTCCATCAACTATGGCCGATCGTCCAGGTCCTGAAGCTGCAAAGCAGCCCCAGACCATCACACTACCTCCACCATGTTTGACTGTTGGTATGATGTTCTTTTTATGAATACTGTGTTAGTTTTACGCCATATGTATATAGTCAATAGTGCCTCACAACTGTTTGAATTCAAACATTCTTCTAAATATATATTTTGTGTTAATCGGAACAACAAAATTCACGTCTTGAGGGTGAGTAAATGTTGACCGCATGTTCATTTTTAGGTGAACTGTCCCTTTAAGAACTACAAATGTTCTCAGCTAGAGCTGTTGATGCTTGAGAGGTAGATGAAGCCAGCGGTATTTAGGGCAGAGTTATATTGTAACATGTAAGGGAAGCATCTTTATAACCAGCTTTCTGGAAGAAACATTCAATCAAGTTAGGCTTGCATGTCCCAGAGTTCAGTGGTCAATCTAGAGCTGGAAATACCAGAGATCCTAAACAACAAAAGTTCTGGTCAGCAGTCATGCCATTCCACTGGCTCTTCAGTCAGAGCTTTGTCAGATAACTGGTTGAAATTGTGTCATCCACATAAGATCCATAAAGTCAGCAGGTATTGGTTTATTTCCTTGACTGGTTGCATACTCTTCCACATTCACATGAATGGAAGTGGATATAAAAATGTATGTAAACATATGAAGGAAGTTTCCTTAAACAAACTACACATGAAACAAATAAAGAGAAAATTGTAAATAGAAATGTATTTAGGTAAAACAGAAGTCATGGAGTGTGACATCATCATTATCATCATCAGTGTGCTGTTAATGCAACATCTATACATATGAATCCACTGCATGATGATGAAAACAGAAACCTAAAAACAAGAAACCAAAACTTAAGTAAGTCTTCAACCACTAGATTTCAAAGTCCATGAGGATTTTGCAAGTTTGTTATAAAGCACGCACTCTTCATATCAGGCCATGAGTTTTCATGAAATGTAGAAATACCCTGAAGAAACGTCACTCCTACAGCTCTATGTTCTGCATGTACATTATCACTCACTCACACCCCCATCAGATTGAAACTTTTGAGTCAGATCTACTGTAACAGCCCCCGGACCCTCTAGGCACAAACAAGAAGCTGCCTGGGAGATTAGATATCTCCGTTTGATCTTCATGTTGAGTCTGATGATCCTGCACAATATCCAATCCTGAAAACCCTAGAGACCCAGTTACCCCTCACCTTAAATTTGGTTTGTTCTGCGTTATTACATTTTTTGCCAACAAATCGCATTTACAATTCAAGTGTAGGGGTTAGAGAGAGATATTGTAACCATTGTGTAATTATAACGTATAGAAAAGGATTTATATAAACCATAATTATATAGATCAGATTATTTGTGATATGTGTGTGTGAACAACAGTATTAAGAAAAATCTAGAAAAATATATTTATAGGCCGATAGAAAAAAAGATCTACCGTCTAGATTTGTGACTATACCTTTGAAGACCAAACGGGTCTTTGATCTTAGACAGCGTGGCAAATCGACCTTCAGAACCTGAGCGAAACCTTTACTCATTCTCAAAAAAAACCCCAGAGCACATAGGTAAGAGAGAGGAAGCCGAGCAGTGATAGTTTGAGCAATCGGATGTGGTGCCATCACATGCTTCAGAAACCATCTGTATCTGAAATTAACCACAAGGCAACAGGAAACCTTCTCAGAGCGGGTGGGGGAGGAAGTCTCACCTCATGTTAGACTCTTGTTGCAATAGACACCCCCTGAAGGACAGCGAACCTGACATCTACACAAAACCAACAATACATTCTCATCTGACGCTGGTTCGAAGTGCGAAAACATCCTAATGCTGGTCATTTGGGCCGGTTAGAAGATATTTATGTCTGAGCCATCTTTTTATAGCACACAGAAAAGTGGAAGAGAGTTTACAGATTGATGGGCGGTGTATGGAGAGGCTCAGAGAGGTAGGAAGTAAGCGCCGCGCTGGTTCCTTCGAACAAAAGCAGATGCATTTTTCCAATAGACTTTTGGAAGATCGTCAAAAATAAGCTCTGCGATTAACAACGGTTTACGATGTTTACACGTTTTGTCTATCAAGATCATCTTTACACATGAACACAATATTAGCTATTTTTGAAGCCGAAATACAATCGTCAGAAGTAAAAAGCTAACACGATAAACAGACTACGACATGGTCGCTCGATATCAACGTCCACCAACCACCAAGCCTCCGACAACTTTCTCAAACTTTATTTAAATCGTGTTCCCTGGTGAGTCATTACTCCGTGAATGAATCCCCAACAATGATTTTAGACATTTGTGCCCACGTTGCATTATATGCACGTCTAACATTCCCACCAAAGGATGTTGTCGCTTTTAGAATCTTGTTAGCAATCGCCGTTTTAAAGACACATTTAAGGGTCAAAAAAATCCCAAGCCGGTTATAACTGGTGTAGTGGTTTTGTTAGCCACAGACCTTATGTCAGGCAATTTACCAGAAAGTTTAACCCATTCAAAAAACCCATAGACTTTTGGGCGATGGAACCGCAAGTCTCAAAACGCACTTCCGGGGTTTGCTAACAAATATAAGTCATCTCTGCGGTACTCAATAGTGATATAGTGTGAAACGAGGACAAAAATATTTGAATGAATACCCAAAGTAGACGAGATAACCAAAAAATAATTCAATATTTATTTGCAGTACAAAGTCTTGTATTGGTTTTCATATACTATACAATACACATAGGGACAATTTTATATCCTTCATAAACCAGAGAATTTAACTGCCCGGTTACCAAGCCCAGTATTATACACATATATAGATTGTATCTTTAAAAAAAATGTATACAGCACATATAAAACAGCTCTTTGACATTTGAAGCTGTAACACGATGCCGTCGCATTGTCAAATAAAAATCCCTGAAAAATTCCTCAGTGAGGTAAGATATACATTTCCTTATTCACTCTGTCCTTTACTGTCGTGTAGCTACAAGAAAAATCCACAGAAAAACGTGTTCCTGTGTTCTGGCAAATATACAAACAGAGAAAAACATTACAGATTTCTCTTTCCAACTGTTAAGAGATACAAACATTCCTCCACAAGAAGCAGCTTGAAATCAAGATTTACATTAAAACGAACCAAAAAGCTCCGAAACGAAGTGCCTTTCGATCCCGGGGTGTAAGAGTTGAAAGGTGACTGAGAATATCGTGTTATTGAGACTGGGTGATGAAGTCGTTTCAAGCACGAGAAATAGCCATCCATAATGATTTATGAAGACGGCTGTTGCATATCTGCGCAAAATATATTCAGACACACGAAAAGGCCACAGGAATCGGCATATAGAGCGTTATGTGGAATATCGAATCGGACGTGATGCGAAGTGCTACGTTACCAAATGCATTCACCCAGCACGTACGCGCGATGCCAAGCCCTGTACTTAAAACACCCCGGGAGAAAAGCCACTTCGGTTTCGAAGCGAACAAAGCGTTATTCCTGTGGATTTCTAGTATAAAAAAATGAGAGGAATCAAAAAAACCCGAGGCCGTTTTCTAGAAAATACTGCAAAGGGTTGTTGAGTATATTGCAGAGTAACAAATACAACCTTGACTGACCCGTTAAAGACCATTAGTCGTCTATTATTACTACATATGGATTTCGTTCAAAATGAACAAACGCTTTTGAATACAACGACTTGTAAAGTGAGTTACAAATAGTATTGAACAGTCAGAGTAGGAAAGAATTAAAAAGGTTATATAAGGCCAGCTTAAAGCAACCCTGTTAACTCAAGCACTTGTCCGCTCGGGTCCGATCGCTCGTTTCCACGGAAACGCCCTCGCTACACACTGTTAACCACCCCGCCGGCGACGCCACGCGGGAGCAGCAATAGTAGTTAAAAAAACTGTTCTCAACATTCGATGCTCATCTGTCGACATCTCGAGAGGAACACATGCCCAAATACATAGAGTGAATAGATATACTCTTATTTAGAGATGAATACAATATATATTCATACTGTAATCAGAAACACCAAGGCCAGAAGGTGAATGAACCCTACCGAACACTTTTTAACAAGGAAATTGGGACTCCTAGCGAGGGCCGAAAGCGTCGATCTGGAACAATGAGCTTTGAGTAAGTGCGTTGTTCCTTGCCGGCGCGCAGCTGCGCGGCCTCGTCGCAGCCTAGAACTGGCAGCTCCGGGGGACCTCTGAATGTCTCTTTATGTGTGTTGGAGTACCGGTTTTAAGTGCCAAGAAGTGAAAGGCTTCACCACTGTGCAAAACGCATTAGGTCATTGCAAATGTAGGGAAAAAAACCCAGAGGTTCCTGCCGAGGGGGGAGGGGTCACAATGTTTGTTTTTGTTTCAAAGGAACTACACGACGCGTGTACAATTGTGTTTGTGAGGAAATATACAAATATATAGAAACGGACAGACTGCGTGTATTGAATGTATTGTGCACCTCTTTGATGGTGTGTTTTTGTCTTTGCTTTGAGAAAACAAAAACTCGGCAGAGCCAGATTTTCTCCGAATACGAAACAAAAATACCAGTCAGTACATTGGCACCCTTCAAAAACGGGAGGTCGTCGGCATCCATGCCACAAGACGGCAGTTCTGCTCTACTCTCTTTGTATCAAGCGCTGTGCAAAAGTCTCTCTTTTATCAAACCGGACAAAAATAGAACAGTCAGTTCCATAAAGGCAAGAAAAGCTGCATTAAAATCCACCGAAATAGCTGCAGGGCTTCAAAGGGTTCGCCTTCGAGAGCGACACCCGCGTGAAAAGCTATCCCGTGTCCATTCCACACTTCGCCATTGCTGCTGGCCTGCTCCTGCAGGTGAAAAACTCCCCTGGAGATGAGGGATAAACATTCAAAGGGTGGCGGATCCCACCCGGCTTCCTCTGCTGGCCTTCATGTGGACTCCAGCGTGTCAAGCTGGAACATGTTGTGATTGGTTGGCGTAGTGAAGAAGAGCTGGTCGTTGGGCGTGCGGTTGTCGCAGGGGCTGTTGAGCCCTAGTGTCCTCTCGAAGTCCAAGAGTTGCCCCATGAAGTTGAAGTTGGGCGAGATGTTGGACTTCTTGCGCTTGACGTAGTCGTAGGCGTCGTTCAGCGACAGGTTGAGCTTCTGCATCAGGTACGCCACCGTCACGGTGACCGAGCGACTGATGCCTGCTAGGCAGTGCACCAAGATGCCGCACTTTTTGGAACGAGCTTCATCTGAGGAAGGAAAGAACAACAAATATAAACACTGTGGGACTGATTCACAGTAAAATAAAGATATGGAAGTACAGATATGAGGTAAAGGAATACATTTACCTTTAAAAATTTTAACGTAATCTTCGTATAGACCACTTGCAAGATGTAAACACTTAAAAATTTTGTATATTATATATATATATAATTAATTCTTTACGACATTTTGATACTGTTACAAATGTTCTGTGTTGGTTGTATTTTGCTCAAATGTTTGTGTCGTGTAAAACGGAAACAGGTATCTCTTCTGCACCAGCGCTGCTCACGTTTTTTTTCAAAGTGTCCTATACGGGGGTCAACATGGCTAAACGCATCCATCCATAATCCAAATGAACAAACAAACTGTTTCTTAAGTGAAATAATACGTTTGTGAAAAAAATTATTGCTATTTAAACGTATCTAGCGAATGATACGATACAAATTCAAATAAGTCAATAATGCAGAATCTCATTGGTTCTCGCATGTCATGTGACCACTATAATAATGAGAGCATTTTAATAGCTGTAAAAGTCACATAAATCTGGCATGAGGGTACATTTTAAGATAACTTTTATATTTGAGTGAACTATACCTCTTAAATGTTCAACTACCAAAAAAATGTTCTGAACGACCAGAAGAAATGTACCTTCGTACTAAAGACAGGTAAGCAAAGCAAACTAGCCAGTTCGCGGTACTTATTTTATTAGCGATGGTTTAAAAGGAATCGATGAAGGGATGCAACTTTAACATGATATGCTTAGAAAACCAACAGTAACAACTATGTTGCGAGTTTGTTGTTGGGAGATAATGTGTTTTGCATTTTTGAGCACTGCGTTTTAAGGAAAATGCGAAACATATGAAGAGTTTGGTTCCAAAATGAGATAATAAATAATTATGTTTTTATTATGTTATAATGTTTATATTGTGTTAGTTAGCTGTATTTTTTGTTACTATGGCTTGAATCAAAACAAACCAATTGCAATCTGATTGAAATTAATTGGAATGAACAATAAAAAAAACTAGTTTTTTTTATTTTTATTAAAGTGATCTCATTTTGGAACCACTCTTCATATTTCAAAGTTTTGTCTGGATACTCCTGGATTTTGAACTCAAGAAGGCGCTCTCCAAAAAGGAGTGTGATCTGTGTCGAGTAGACATGACCCTTAACCCGTAGTTACGTAAGGATTCCTACAGAGCGACCAGTGGTTTTTGCACATATTTAAACAAAGCTTTCTTGCACCCACTAAACGGCTGTGAACTAAAGCTTTCTTTACTACAGTAACGTTTAATGCTCTGCATTCATTCCTTACTATTCGTTCAATGAGATTAAACAAGACTCTTCAGATTGAACCACTGCAGTGCGTTTAAAGATAGGGCTTCAGTCAAAGAGCAGCGCAACCGTCAACTGAATAACCACATCGCGCAGGACAACCTCTAACAAGCGAGAAACGCCCTCTTTAAACTCGCTTTTATTATGCCCAATCCGCGAATGTGAAAGATCAGCGTTATACATTATTTACAGAGAAAGTGCATCTGGTTTTGTGGGGCATGACGTACTACAGAGCCATTAGTGCCAGGCAAGGCAAAGTAAAGTGGCTATTTCCTCTTCTCCTCCCGTGATGGACGACGAACAACGCTTTCAGCCAAGCTGAACCCTGGAACAATGAGGTCACTTCCCCCAGAATCATCGACTCCAACAGTGAGCCTCTTATCTTCCACGTACGAGGCGTAAGCAAGTTTTTCACTGCATAAAACCATAAAACTTCATAATAAGACCAGTTTCATTACATGTCGATGACCTCTGTAAACTCTCATATAAACAGGAAGTGTCTTTCTTCCACCGAGACCTCCTAATGTTCCGGCTTTTTAACAATTTGCATGAACAGAAACATGCTTTGTGTGCAAAGCGAAACTGTGAGAACAATAACGTCCAGCCACATAACAGGATGTTTTGATGGAGGTCGGTGTGCGCCAGTTCGCCCTTCCACTGTTTAAGTCACGTGTCTTTTAGTAATCGACAACCTGACCACAGAAAGAGTTTTATTTAGAACTTATTTAGAGCCGTGCGAATGAATAGCCACACCCCAGAAAAGAGAAGTTCTTTCATTACTTTTGATGCTCTTTTTGTGAATGTGAATGCGAGATTTTAATTCATTTTCCACACAGAGCCATCACGTTCAGAAGACGTCGAGTCATATGGACTAATTCTGTGGTGATTCTTTGGCATATCTAACAGAATTCTCATTCTTTTGTTAAAAGATGTGGGCAAGTAAATAATGACAGCATTTTGACTTGAACTCTATCACCTCATAAGACCGATTTCCCACAAACTCAATGAAACACAACTGCCAGAATGAGATTCACGCCATGACCTCGTAAAACTAAAGATAAGCAAACAACTCAAACCAGAACGACAGGTTTTATTCATAGATTACATTTAGTCTCAGATTACTGTGACACGACAACTTTCGACCTCAGATGGGAAATCTAATTCAATTCTAAATAACTGTGGTCTCAAACCTGTAAAGCTGTATATGGTATATCATTTCCACACCTCACAGGGCAGGGCTTGACATTAAGCACTGTCACGTACGAATATTACTTGTCCGAAGATAAAAAATGATATTTCATTTGAAGTGTTAATATAATTGTTTCGGATCCTGATTGGTCACGTTTGCTTACCTAAGCGTTTCACATAGTGTCTGCTGCGGCCACCTACACTGGTTAACACCCCCCGGTTGCTAGTCAAAGGCCAGCAGTAGTTGTTATTAGTGTCAGGGTTGTACGTTAACTTGTTTTGCACACAGCAGCACTGGTGCTACAGAGGTTTCAAGTTTTGTAGCACAGGCCAAACAGTTGTAGCACAACTACAAGTGCAGTTCATCACATGAATAGGCAGGTAGCACATGACATTAATGTTACATACAGATGGATAACTTGGGGCCATACCTTTTTTAGTTTTTTTTGTCATTTTTTACTATACAAAAGAGCTACATTTGTCCACATAAATGATTGTAGTATACTATAGTGTTGTTTACTATGGAAAACTGCAGTGAAATTCCTAGATACCATCGTGTTTTTGAACCTTACTATAGTATACTACAGTGTTTACTACAGTTGATCTATTTACTACAAGGGTACTACAATTTCCTTTAGCACATGCTACAGAGTGTTCAAGTTAACAGGGCTTTTATTTTGACGGGTCGTCGGGAAGATGCTCAAGTTTTAGTGTGTTTGACGATAGCAAAGCCACGAGAAGGCTAGCCTGCAACCTTTAGCCAAAGAAGCCTAACGGCTAATGCTAACGCCCTGGCTTCAGCGGAACGCAGGAAAGGAGACCAGAAGCTTGTTTTTTGAGGGGGTTTGAATGGGTTTTGTTAGCCGTTAGGGGTTCTCCAATTTGAAGTATCACAGACCCTCCCATCTCCCTATAATAAGAGTATCTCTGACTGTCCTCGAAAATAAACACAAAATTAAAATAAACTCTGAGCAACTCTGGAGATAAAGTTAATGTGTTTTTATCCTCACTAGGTCTGAAACGATTCCTCATTCACAGATATGAATGTATGCAATTTCAGCAGTAAATTTTTTTATTTTTCTAAAAGGGAAAAAAATGAATTGTTCATTTTAAGAGACCTGTCTTATTTTCTCCTGTATATTTAGAATTGCTCTTTAATAAAGAAAAAGTATTTATTATCCGAATACCTGATTAATCGACGGAAATCAGTGGAATACTCGATTAGTAAAATAATCGATAGCTGCAGCCCTAATCCTCACACAATGCAGACTCAGAGAAATCCTTGACTATCACTCGTGTATCATGTAACATGTAACATGTTAATCTGTGCAGAACAGCCAGACGACATATTTAAATAACAGGATGCCGCGTCCGCATCTAGTAATATGGACTCAATGCGCTGGGCCATTGATTGATGTCACACACGAACAAGCACAACCACGACAATCCCAATTCAAACAAACACGCAGCTCCGTCTAATGCACCTATTCTTATTATTCTTAGCACAGACCGATTTTTTCATAGCATGGTTATTATTATTACATTTCAATTACTTGTGTGGTAAAATTCTCTCTCACGTGCCCATACAAAACATTCACTAATCCCGGACAAGCACTAATGTTAAGCCCTGCCAAAGGCCATGTAACCAATGAGTTTACAGAAGCTCCAACAAACATTGAAGCTTCCTCCTTCTACTCTTCAGTTATCAAACGCTACACACACATGACCAAGCCTGTTCACATCAAGGATTATAACGATTGAAAGTTGGGATCACTTTCAAAGTGATTTGTTCCCAGCTGATGAACGATAAAACCGCTTGTAATAAAATGAATGTTATCCTCTGGTGGTGTGGACGCTATCACGGTTCTTATCATCATCCTTAAGCCACTGATCTGACCTTTAAGCCATCCCAATTTTGCTCAACAGGGCCACTATGTGATAAACACTGAACTGAACATCTGTGACTTGATGATGACGCGTCTCACGTGATATCAAGATCAGATAAGTAGGGCCGCCCCCTTTCAGTCCACTATTCGTTATTCGACTAGAAGACACACATTTTTATTAGTCGATTGTCTGCATATCATTTTAAAAGTGTATACGCACCGGGTTAGTCTCTTTACATAGCCGTTCGCTCTAACACTACCGTTAACTTGAATAAAGGAATGCTATTATGAGCATGTTTAATGTTGATCTGTCCAAGGGTGGAAGAGTAACATGGTGGCTAAAAATGAGGAATAAGGAAATCATACGTTTGCCAGATCTGTTGAGCACATGCGCTGCATCCCTCCGCCATCTGTGCGCTTCAAACGGCAGCCGCATCGGCTTCATTGTGTGCGGGACACAGAGCTCAGTTTTCTGGCGGTGCAGAGCTAAATGTGGCTTCATTTATTAAGATTCAGTTTACACCTTAATAAAGCATATTATGTAAAGAGCCTGAACGTGAACGGAAAGAGCATCAATAAAGGATCACAGGACAAAGTGGGAGCGCTTTGCATTCATGTTCGAGGCTTCTGCTTTTCTTTACATACAATATGCTTTATCATATGGTGTATACAGAACATTAAGTGTTTTGGAATGTCCAAGTTTGGCCTTATTGTTGGGAAAACTGATGTGTTCTCTGTGAAACCGGCTTTATTAAGAAGGGCATGACGACGCGGAAAACTGATGCAAGTTAAGTTAATGGTCTATATTGTTGTAGTGTTTAGTTACTGCTTTATATTTTATTTATTCGTTAATACAACGTATTGAATAGATTTATTTATTCCTATTTTTTGCGTTCTGACCTCAGAGTTCTCTTTCGGTTTTAAAGCCGTCTGCTTGATTTTTGCACTGATAAGTTTTCTTTTAAGTGCTTCAATTTGCTGAATTTTAATGTATTCGTGTATTTACAACTTATTTTATATTCTATACGTTTAAAATACTGCACCAATTGAATTTTGTTTCTGAAGGAAATGACTCACATTAGGCTATTTTTCACATTATATGCTATTTTGCGGTCTGATGCAGAGAAAAAAAGTTTCGTTATGAGTCCGTAAGCCTTTTTGTTTTGCACTTATATTTTAGTTTACTGTTTTGGTTCGTTTGCCTAAAATGTATATTTACTACATCTTTTTTCCAATGCAAACACGACCTCATACAGGATGTTTTTAGGAAGTGACAAGAGAACGTGTCAACCAAGATCGGCCACAGACAGCAAATGTGCTACTAACTGAAAAGCCCACAATGACTACAAAGAGAAAGCAAAACTGTCACCGCCACCCTTATTCTTTTGAAGAACTAATTGTGTCAAATAAAATAATCCACAACATATGAAACATGCTCTAAACATGACAAAAACAAACCATAAGGGGGGAACAGTTTTGTTTACATGTGTTCATGGTAGGGTTGGGCATTTAAAGCGAAAATTCTTCAAACATCACACCCCTCCACCACATGCATGTTAAAGGCTGCACGCATGTACAGTATAGGCTACACACACATACACAGAGAGAGAGAGAGAGAGAGAGAGAGAGAGAGAGAGAGAGAGAGAGAGAGATCCACGCTTTCCATCTGTATGATGACAAACTGTTAAGTTCATTAGGGAATAATCTCTCTTGCATCTCAAGCCATATAGTATTCAGGATGATGTGCTGAAACATATTAATATAATAAACATAACCAAATGACAGAACATATTACGAACAGTCTGAATGATGGCACTTACAGCATCAGCTGATCGGAGGCTTATCTTTAGCGATCATCCTAGTGATGAGTGTGTTGTTTGCTCTGCCCGTCTAGCATTCAACTTGGTCGATCTGATCAGGAAACTAGCCGATTCCTGCTGACCTGTGGATGCTTCGCCCTCACATGAATGCTCAGACCTATGATAAGCAATCTTCGCATGGCAGAGTTTTGCACTTCATTTTCATTAGGACCCCACACAGAACGCATATATAACATCGTCCCACGTTACCGTATATGCCACGCAAGTCTACAGTGTGCGTAGCCTACGCCATGTTAGCGAGTGTGAGACTTCTGTTGACAGCTAGTTATGAGCAGCGCCACCCTCTGGTTACATGAAAGCGTCACCACCGCATTAACACGGGGAATTGTTTTTGTTGTTCTTTATTTTTAGACGACAATCGCACACACTATTCGATGTTCTATAATGAAATCAACTAATCGAATATTCGAAAATCGTGACTCGTCCCTAGTTCATGCAAACAAAAGTGGGCTAGTTTGCTTTGATTCATGGCTCAGTTCACCGTTAACAACGCAGCTCTGTGATCTATAGGGGCAGATTGATTTCTTGTGTACAACTCACTGAATCAATTCTATCTGCTTCCTGTGTTTCACTATTCCTGTCATTTTGTGCCCTTGTTGTGTATCGCTTCTGCAAACCACTTTTGCTCTGAGATTGAGCAATCTCCAGAGATTATTATCTGTCAGTCATAGTTGAATTTATTTAAAGCTCAGGTAAAACGAAATGCAATTCACTTTTGAAAACCTCTGGATGAATAATTTCAAGAAAGCTCAAGATTGAAGAATTCTAACCATGTACTTCTTTGGCTACTCCTGATGTCTTGAGTAGGATGAATTGTGAAGTTTAGACTTGTGAATATAACAGATTGCGAATGCAAACACATCCCAAAATGACATGCAGTGTTTCAACACACTTAAAACGACAAAAAAGTTAAAGCACATAAGGATTACACCTCCAAGATTCTTACCTATGAAAGAAATGGCTTCAGGGAAAAACTGAGACAGGTTTTGGCTCCAGTGATCAGAGATGGGAATTTGCTTGTACTTGAATTCTCCGTCGTGTTCAAACATGTTAGGCAGGTTGGGAGTTACGTTCAGGATGTACTTGATGTTGTACTTGCCCAGAACGTCCAAATTGGTGGAGTCTTTGGCACAGCCCAGGTAAAGGTAGGGTAAAATTAGGACGGGGAAGGCTGGTTGGTTGCTGGGTAAGGGGCTGCCCTCCGACTCTGTGGCACTCCCTGGTTCCCGATCGGATTCTCCATCAGAACAATCTGAACTGATCCGGAGTCCTCCGAGGCCCAAGACGGATGAGGGAGGAGAGCTGCTTGGACACGAGCAGTCCAAGTTAGTCTCGCAGTGCTCTGGGTATTCGGTTTGAAACTTGTTAAATCCTCCTAAAACAGGCCAGATGACACAGGAATATTATTATTAGATTAGAGAGTAACAGGGGTGACATTAAATATGAATCCAAGAATAACAGTTCAAACAGGGATATGTGTACGGGTCAAAGATGTAAAGATGGTCCATTCAAAAGAAATGTACAAAAGTGATTTTATGTCCATAGAAAACACATTAAATGTAAGTAAAATGTCTACTTTAGGCACTCAAATAAATTTCTGGAGAATAAAATGTCAAAATTTGGTTGAAATAATGTAATTCAGTGTAACACAATATTTATGTAGAAATTCTAACAACATGCTTATTCAGACTTATATTAAAATGGATAAATAATAAGGGAGCATATTACTAAATTTATTGTGCTTTAAATGAGTAAAAAAATGCTTATTGACAAATGGGAGAACCTATAGGATTAAAAATATATATATATTACAACGAATTAGCCTTTGGGGTGAAACTAGTTAGTCTTTTAATGTGCCAAAAATGGACTTTTGTCTAAATATGCCTGAAAAGATTGTTACACTGAATGAGATTTTACTGGCCGTCTTCTGTAAATCAGTGAAAATGTTTATTATTTTGCTCAGAAAAACAAAAAAGCAATTCCATTAGAAATATTTTTATAACAACAACAACTGAAAGCAGTATTACACGTATTGTTTTTAAGCGTAACCCCTCTTTCGTCTTTGACCCTCCACAAGCTACCGATCTCAAATCAAGTGTCACCAGAAAAGCGCGTTCTAGTCGAGTGGCGCTTGACTGTTGAATGGCGCCGCGCTTCATCAGAGCTCACGAGGGCAACTCGCTCTGTTTTGTGAATGGTGGCGACGCGGAGAATTACACAATCACACCGCATTTCACAGCCAAACGACACAACGCCACACATCCGCGTGTCGTGCGTTTACGATAAACGTCGAATAAATCCGTAAATGTATCGAAAAGCGTCAAACTGCGTCGTCATTCAGCCCGTGCGGTAGTTCATTCATGAATCGCTGCTTTCCCTCTGAGAGACAACATGGCGGAGCCATTTTAGGAAATTAATTGAAAACATCTTTGAATCCGGAGTCTCTTTCTTAAACTTTGGCATCTAACACATCGCCAAAGGGAAGGAAACGTTTTGTTTTAGGGGGTCACTAAATGTGTCGCAATAAGTGTGACCGATACAACTATCCGAAATATTTCCACGTAGGACGAACATGTGAAGTTTACGGCTGTTCCACACAAGCGCGTGATTGACCGACCGTAACGTTATTCGTCAAGCAGCTCGTTCACTTGCTCTTTCGTCATATTAAGTAAAGTCGACCTTTCAACTCAGCGCGTGGGAACGTGACAACTTTCGCATTGTAACTAAACCGTATCATCTCTCCAACTGTCAGATGTACAGCGTTAGCGGTCAATTAAAATCCGTCTGTTTACAAACTCTGACCGCTTGAAACGTTAAAAGTTTTGAATGGCAAATTACGAGAATGAACTAAACGCGTCCCAGACAAACGTCTACCCGACGCATCCCTGATGATGTCGCTTCTGTATCCACGTTTTTACCTTCCAAATAAAACGCTTTACAGCCGTCATCCCGCAGCTTCTGCATGAGGAGCCCCAGCACGGAGCCCGCAGCTCCGCTCTCCTGCCAGTCCGTCGTCGCCTCGTCGTACAGCACCACCGTATCCGTCTTACAGCGCTTCACGAACTTTTCCTTGTCCTCGTTATTGGGGATGATGGATCGGATGGGCAGGTGGCCCTTCTTAAGCCTCCGGAGCATGAGCCCCGGGATGACCAGGTTGATGGCGGACTCGATGTGCGAGGACTCGAAGAGTTCGTGCGACCTGCAGTCGAGCAGCAGCAGCGAGCCGCCGCCAGTCTCCAGTTCATCCTGCAGCCATTCCGCGCTTTTGCTCGACATCATCGCGCCGCTCCAGAGAGTATTTTTCATGGGGGAGATGGGGCGAGGCTTCTGCGTGCGATAAAATGAGAGGGAGCGAAAGATCAGGCGATGAAAAGTTTCCCCGCGGGCATATCCACACTCGTGGGTCTCCTGTTTCAGTGTGATGGCGCTGAGATTGCGTGCGCGCTCACCGACACATCGCGGCTGTCCTCTTGCGGTCTGCGGAAACGGGAGAACACGGGCTCGGCGTCCATAAGAGACCGCGGTGCTGTTCCGTCAGATGATGATGATGATAGCGAACGCGTTGGGTGTTTTGGGGATGTCGGGTGAACAGAGCAGCTCATGATCGCCGTGCGTCTGTTTGTCATTTTCGGATGGCAGTTTGACAGGCTGTACTAAAATAAATACGTCACCAGGTGGGAGGAGTCGGCCGTGTAGCGTTTAAAGACGCAGTGCGTCTTATTTTTCCATCTGAAAATAATGAACTTCATTAAAAGCGTAGTTTTGTGACTTTTACCTATTTGTAAAATTCCCAGCAGTGTTATTAACCAGGGTAATTTTTTTTAAAAAGATAAAAATGACCCTAAAATAACCTAAAGCAACTAGAATTAAGATTCTTACAGATATTTTAAAACAAATATACATCTTTTTAGATATGCCAAACTCTAGAATATTTCAATGGGTAGAAATTGTGAGTGGTTTGTTTGCTTCCAGTAAAGCGTGATGTTTACTCAGAAAATGTGTGCTTGAATGACAGACAATTCAGGTGTGCTAGAAAATTGCAGTGTACACTGGCCCTTTAAGGATTACAGATGTGCATCACAGCATTATTTCTATGAATGTTGATTGTGAATGGAACCTTTAGTTAAAATAGTGAATGAGAATCCCTATTACTTCCCAACATTATACAAGTGTGATCTGAAACCTAGGATTTATTCTTAATTCATAACACATGAGAGGAGGTTAGCCCAAAATAGTGGAGCCCTCCAGGACTGCGGCCAAAGTCTGAATGATCCAAATTTGAAGCCCAAAACTGATGAGATTCCTGACGTTTCTGTAAACAGAAAAGTCTTATTACCTGTAACTCAGTCTAAATGCTCGAGATGAAGAATACGGGGTAAAAGAAGGAAGTTTTCATTTCGGCACAGATGCATGATGGGAAGAGTGAGATGCCTAGGCATGACACAATGGCCTTTTATATTCCCAGATGAGTTGTAGTTCCTCCAAACTGTCAGCCTCTTGTGTCTCCATCCTCTCATCCAAAAGACAAACCTCTTGCTGAAAACAGAGTTTCTTCAGGCTGTTTATAATCTATCCCCCTTTTGAAATTATTGACAAATACACTTGAAACCTATTTTTAATTACAAAAATAACAAATCGATGACATATTGTTGTATATAAAGGGGCGTTAAGGCATAAAACTGAATTATGTTGACATCATTTTAAGACTGAAAGATGTTTCTAATCATTAATATATTATCCAAGAAAGTGAGGTTTCACAAAGAAGGATCATATTCTCTGGTTTATTTCAATTATAATGCATCTGCACTAGTTTTGTTTTTCTATCTGTCAGTGTGCCCAAACACGTAATAGCAAAAGATGATGTGGAGGAAACCACACTTGACTTTAATTTCCTGCTGGAATCGAGTCCCTGCCAACGGTTCCAAAGTAAACATCACAAATACTTGTTGAGTGGGCTAAACATACATTCCTGCTTGTCAATAAATTGAAAAGTGCCAAACCTTCGAACGAGCACAAATAAAAGCCCATCACAAATGAAATCTTCCGTATTTCACAGCAGGAACGCCTACAATTTCCACCGCGGCTTCTGTTCGGAGTCACTGTATGAACAATTCAGACAAGTGATCTTCCCTCGAGAGTCCCGGATGAATGTTAATGTCATCAGTAAAGGTGATCACTATAACTGATGCTCTGGATGAAGTGGTGTTTAGTGATCCGGCAGCAGTGAATGACATTGGCCGTGTCTACAGTTTCCATACGGCCCACTCAAGTGTTAATCCACCCTCATAGTGTCAACTCCCACATCGTGATTGGCATTTCCTCCGCTCACATTCAGCCTGGGTAATCCATTAATACTGTACGATCCCACCCTTCCTTCGCCAGGAAACCAAGGCCAGTTTTGCCTTGTCAGTTCCATGTATGATTCAAGTGAATTTTCAATAGAAATCGAGGAAAGTGATTCCCCGATGAACTTTGCCTCGGCTCCACCTGGCTATTTTGGACAACAAAGAGAGCAGCCATGAATCTGAATGATAAAATGATGGTTAGTTATAGCTTTGTCGTCCTGTGCGATAAATCACAAGTAGCATGACAGGTACTTCAGGGACGGTTTGCTTACAGTCTTGAAGCGGATGTGACGTGTTATTAAAATCATTGGTGGAGGCTTCGAGGTTTGCAAGCTTTTTGTTTTCCATGATTATGGGACCTATAAACCACAGCATACAAGTTATTAGTGTTTGAATATTGTGAATACCATTTAAAAAACAGTTTGATTTGCATCCATTCATGCATATGCTTCACAGATGCCCACAGTACATGGAGAAAGCAATCTATCCACCTCATTTCTGTCCTCATAAGGTGTAGTTACAGCATCTATCAGCGGGGGTATTACCTGAGCTAACAAACCAAATCTTGAATGACTTTGTAGTAAAAATATATTTCTCTGTAGTTAATGTATACATTAAAGGGTTCATATGGCGTGAACATGTGTTTTTCTGTGTCTGTGGTGTGTTATAAGTTGCCCATGCATGTATTAGACACGTACAATTGCAAAAATGAAAGTGTGGGAACAAAGGATGCATTCTATCTAAAAGTGAATGCTCACCCAGACCTGCCTAAAACACCTCAGGTCACCACACCCCCACAAATCTACGTCAGTTGGTGGTCTGATTTGACTAAGACCGCCCAATTGTATATGCAAGTAAGGTGGTGTACCTGTCAGCACAATTGAAGAGGAACCTGATGTTCCAAATATGGTAAGAGGCGTCACATTTCCCTCACACGCTTGCAGTATTCCACCAATCACTACACACTGGTTAACTGGCCAATCATAGCACACCTCGCTTTTCAGAGCCATGAGCTTTGTTAAAAATCTGCACGTTTCAGAGAGGCGGAGCAAAGAGGAGATACAAACATGCACAGTGTGTGGAAAATACAGCGTTGAATGTTAAATCGTGTATACACATTGCATTACATCTAAAACAAACTATAATATTCGTTTTAGCCGTGTCATACGACCCCTCTAATAAAACTACAATGTATAATTATATTAAAGTGGATATAAACATATTTCTGTACTTGCATAGCACGTTTACACAGTATCTTTAGATTTCTGTAAATTTCTAGCATTAGCTATTTGCTAACATGTAACACGTGTAGTTGACACAAATAGAAAACAAACTTTTATTGATATTTATATTTAGAACATAAAATAGCATAAGGGTACATTCATACAGGGCATCAGTGTTAACGCTTCTCATTTAATTTGATAGGTGACGTCATGCATCGCAGAACTGAATAGTGGGTTTGTCGGCGTCGCCTCACTCGTGTTGCTATAGCGGCAGAAGTTTAACATGCCAAAGGAGGCATCAGTCAGTCAAAACGGCAAACAACCTGCATAGCTAGGCGCTAGCCAATTGCGTTCACGCAAGATCAGAGAACAATGTTATTGGCTTTGTCACTATGATGTTTGATTTTGCTGTCTCACCATAGGACACGTACGGTTTAACTACCTATATGGTTAAAGATATTAATCGTTATAAAAAATTATATGCTTTATTATCACTGCTGTCCTTCCGAAACCTAGTATCTCCATATTTAGGCCATTTTAATTTCATTAGTATTAGTCAATAATGTTTGTCACTGGGTTTGCAAATATCTAGCAAATATAAACTTTGACATTACAGTATTTAATTATGGAAAAAATAGTGTTTTTTTCCATTTCCTGAAAAATTCGGACATCCGAGATCTCGGAAGAACAGCAAGGATATGCTTAAACCATGTAGAAATTCATCATTCAGCACCATTGTACAGTAATTTTTTCTCAAAACTGCAGTTGATCATGACGTCGAAAAAGCGTGGTTTGAAACCAACCCTTCTTTCTACGTAAAAAACATTTTAAATCAATTCCTGATAATAGCAAGTGGTATTTACTATTAAAGTTGTTTTCTTAACTGTAGGAAGTTTGTTTAGGGCAACATGAAACTGCTCATCCAATCAGAATTCAGTGTCAGAACTATCCTATCATTTTAAAAACGGTTTATTTTTGTTACTAGCCACTCTTTAGCAACAACCTGTTTCTAAGCAGTACTGTACCTTTGGAAAATAAAATGATAAATAAAATGAGTATTTTTTTAACCTACATAGGCCTACACATTTATATGCTGTTTTTTTTTGGAGTGTTGAATCTGGAAGAGGAGCAGCAGCAGCAAGTGGAAACATCATTGTGCAGTGCTGCGTGGGCTGCTGTGTGCAGTGAGCTCACGAGGGGAAAGGCACGGCCTGAATTCCCAGACAAACATAAACCCAATACTCACTCAGGGAGAGGAAACAGGAAATGAAGCACTGCTTTGTCCAGCCGTGCCCGAGCAATATGAGTGGTCAGAAGCTATAGTGCTTCAGTTCTCTTTATGTCTGATATTTATGCTTCTTGATAAATAACTGATTTGAAATGCGTCTTACAATATAGGTCATTCCATTTTAACAGGGAAAAAATCACAGTTGCAGCTCTACCATTCTGTACTTTGCATCTGTCACCATTATGTCAATCATCTGGGTCAACAAGCTCCTTTAAACTGTGTAATTTATCATTGTCCCAGGCAATGGATTTTCCTCAATAGCCTAACCAGTGTTCTGCCCTATCAACCTCTTTTTCTACAACTGTAACCCAGATTTATATTCCACCCACATTCATTTGGTAAGCAGGCATGTGTGTAACACAAAGATTGTAGAATAAATCTGCTGACTGTACACTTTCCATTATTTAATGTATCTTAAAATGGAACGCTGCCATATATTACAACTGATAACATAGATCATCATTTTCCTTTAGAACCCATCTTTGTTAAAGGCGCACATTTCCTAGAATGACCCTCCTAACTCTCATATCCTCAAGAACAGGAAACTGTTTTCCTTTTCAAATCCTATAAATGTTACAGCTGCAATCTTATTTTATCATTTCTGTTTCAAACCAAAACGTTGAAAGTAACTTGTGGAGTACTTCATAAAGTGTTTGGCTTCGTGTGGCATAGGACTGTTCAACTTATGATCACAATTAATAGCATATACGCAATATACCGTATCAATATGAAGGGATTTTCTGTATTCATTTTCACAGCAGTTTTACCTGTACTTTACATTTTGAACTGCATTAAAATGCATTTTAACACGGAAATGTCTGTAAAATAAAGGAAAATGTCATTTTCTGCCAGAACTTTATCCGTTTTTTTACAGTGTCTATTTCTTAATATATATACACATGTATGTGTATGTGTTTATAAATACAAAATAAATATGCACGGTGCACAGACATATGCTATTATTACGTAAATACAAACTTTTACTCTGGATGCCATTAATCGTGAACCAGTCATCCACGATTAATCCGGATGCGATTAATCTGATACAGACTCATCGGCGTATGATGTCTAAATTCCATGAGTGCGATTCGAAAGCACTGCACAAGTCAAACACACATATTTTCTTTACGTGAGTCAAGTTTATGAAATCAGACCTGACACCTCAAACTATAAATCATTATATAAACTTACCGTTGTGAATTGGAGTGATGTAAGGTTTTTTTGTACCTTTTTGATAACTGGTGTTTGTTCATTTTTGACATTTTTACGTATTGCAGTGTAATCAACAAATATGGGTCAGGCAAATTTTAGGTCATGACTACTGAGATTGTTGCAGCGTCACTTTGAACTCTAATGTAGCGCTCCTCTGAAACTGCAGTGGCACACAGCAGATTGGGGGGAAAACGTATCCAGATGTTATCTTCATAAAGGACCAAAGACAGAAAAAAAGCAAGGCTGACTAATTCTTCCCTCGGCCCCGTGGGCCACACATGTGCAGCATGAGGAGGATTATTACTCCGGTTTTCTTTTCCTAAATTCTTTTCTTCCTGAAAACAAATGCATAGGAGCACTGGCTCGATGAGAAACTAACTGTAGTTTGTAACAGATTTGTTGTTAATCATGTTGGCAGCCTGATGAACGGGGGTGACTCCGGCCAAATCTCTCATTATCTGGATGTATAAAGCAAGGCACTGTCCAATAGAGACCCAAGCCCCCAGACAGGAAGGAAAAGAGTAGGCTGTCTTGAGAATTCCGGCTTTGTTTTTCTTTTTCCACGAGTGTGAAGTGCTGTGCAAACTCAAGCACACTCCACCGGTTGAGGCGAGCGTATTTTGTGGCCGACAGGAATCTCAAGAGAACAATCAGAAGAGAATAATCTCACCTGAACTACAGTGAGGTCATTGGTCTGTCAAACTACATGACAACAAACCTCAAGGTAGGCCTTCGGTGGTCTATAGAAGGGTGTTTTTCTTTCCTATAAAATGCTGGCTTGGGATTTTCTGGAAGCTTTTAAAATACAGCACAAAGCAAAGCTTTTCATTTCGATGAGCAAACAAAACAAGGAATTCAAATTTTTTATAGACCAATTTGCAAGATGTAAACACTGGTGCAGAAGTACTTCCGCTTTTATTTATTTAAGTATTCTTTAAATCTTATATCATTAAATCTTAAAGATAGTCGTTTAAAATTGGTTAAATATTGTGTTGTTTGCCTTTTGTTCAAACGTTTGTGTAACTGAAACAGGAAGTTCTTCCGGTGTTGTTTACGTCATCCGAAAGGGTCTAAACACACTTTCAACTCTAGGTAATTTTTTTCAGGAACCATATCTATAGCGGTAAGATGGTACTTATAAACATAGATTTTATTTAATATTATACATTTTTTATAGAGAAAAATAAGCGACACAGAACTCACACAAAAGCACACAATGTTAAATACACATTTTATTAAAATTTAATTTTTCTTTGAAAAAAAATAATATACAAATCTGTGGCTAAACTATGCACAGTGTGAGAACTCCTACAGCTCATGAAGGCTAAACTAAACAACAACAACGACGACGACAAAAGCATTCACTGCAGCTACATAAAGAAAATGTCAAAAAACAGATTACAACCCAAGTTAATTAATAAAATGTTAAATGTTAATATAGTTCAATATAAGAAAACTGCACACAGCTCAGCTATCACGAGAAACAGAAAGGTTAGCATCGAGATGTTTCTCTTATCAGAACAGAGGACTAAACTCCAGTGTGTGGTTTTTAGGATGGATTGTATTACAGTAAAGTAGATGCCTTCCTCTGCTTTCTACACCGGCAGGACGACGGTACTCAGCAGAAACCAATCCACCCTCAGCACAAATCTCCAGATAAACACTGCTACACAATGCAAAAATCTGCATCTCGTAGAAAATAAACCATCTGCCCCCACATAATAATAATAATAAACTATTGCTTGTTTTATTTACTGGTGTCAACAAATGGTTGATTTTGGATACTGTTGAATCGTAGACTTGGCTTTGAAGGTGGAAATGTGAGAGGTAGACTGCTGGGTCAGTTGTCAGAGTTGGACCGTTGTTGAGAGCTGATCTTGTGTTGGTTCACTATACACTCCTTTAGTTTATCTTCTGTGAGTGTCAGACGCTGCTCCAAAATGGCCACCGTCTGTCAAACAAGACATAATAAAGTGATTGAGTCACAATTCACATAATACACATAACTGCGGCTTCCCCAACACTTAGCCAGAGAGAGAGGGATTATGAAAGAGAATGGAAAAGCCCTATGAAAAGATCTGAAAAGTGAGATTTGGGGAAAATAAAGGAGACAGAGAGAGATCTAGCCGTGGGAGGCAGTCATAATCTGTCGTCACAAGAATGCATGAATGCATCTATTTTGGACGGCCCCAAACAGATGTGCCGTTCTCCTCGCAGACAAACCCTCTGATTATGCGGGGTGGAATACGAGCCCCCTGGTTGTGGCATGAGGCAGAAACCAAACACCACATCCTCTATGTGGGCCGGAAGCGAGGACAGACCCCTCAAGAAAGCGTCCTTCTCTGAGAGACGCTGGAGACGAGACGGAGGAATGGAGGCAGTATGTCTTGCCAGGGTCAGCGTGGCGGGCCCATCATGAGGGCACGTGCTGAGAACCCCCTGACCTTAATGTACCGTGGGGGCTGGGTAGAAGCTTTGCCATTCACTACCGCACATCTGTTGTGGGAGCACAGCATGAAAACAAGCTCCCGGGAGAAATATGCAGTTATCGTTTCTGTGTTTCCTCCAAAGCTGGAAGGCTGGTAGCTCATAAGAGGATATTACATAATATTACAGAGCCTATTATTGGCCTCGAGTTGTTATGAAAATGTACTTTCAGACTTGTTTAATTGTAGGGATGAGCAAAACGACATACTTTTGAACCGGTCTGTGTAAGAGAAGCCCTGTGTAATTATGTCGGTTCATACCAGGCGTAGATGACACGTGTTTTCTGAGCAACATATATAAACGCCACCTTCAAGTGACCCAAAAAATACTTTATTGCACAAAACCACCATAGCCCTCACAAATGATGTACAATAATAAGAACAGTTCAGATTTAAGTATCCACGATAAAAAGTGAAATCGGCCTTAAGCTTTGCGGCGAAAATTCTGGGAATACTTTCCACAAGATTCTCAGTAAGGGATCATGTACAGGCAACCGGCTGTTATTGCAGAAATCAGCCCAGACAGTGTGATCATCTTGTATCACTGAACGCGCTTACTTCGTGATAATAGCCTGCTGCTTGTACATTATCCCGCACGGCTACCTGCCACAAACTGGATGAAATGTGAATTTGAAATATTTTATCAGCCCATTTTTACCGAATGCAGACCTTCAGCGAAGAAACGCCGTTTACTTTCGGTTTTAAGGTAAGAAACCACATTCAAATGTCATGAACAGGCAATTTAGTTTAATCATTTGTAAATATAATGTCATATATGTTATTCAAATACATATTTATATTTAATTTGTCAAAAGAACCTGTCAAAATGATTTGCTGCATTCGTGTGTAATTAGTTTTGAGAGGTTGTTATCTGGGAATAAGGAACCTGCGAATGTCACGACTGGCCAATCAGAATCAAGCATTCAAACGAGCTGTGTAATAAGCCACAATAATGCATTTGGTGTCAGTACTGATGCAAGTTTACCATCATCATCAGGTCACAGTCTGAACGGATGGCGTTATTTGGTGCTGAGGTCAGGACTCGGTCCAGGTCACTCAAGTTCTTCCACACCCACCTTGACAAACCATTTCAGTATGGATTTCCTGTTGTGCCGGGGAGGATTGTCATAATGAGGCAGGAAAGGGCCCTCCTTAAACTGTCGCCACACATTCGAAAGCACGGAAGATTCTTGAATGTCATAAAAAACAAATGATCCTTGCACGAAACACTGGCACGATGCATTGCGGTAGGTAGCGTTCTGCTTGGCACCCACCGAACTCAGATTTGTCCGTCAGACAGCCAGATGGTGTGATTCATTACTCCACAGAACGTCAGAGCGCGTTCCCACTGTTTCTGCAGCTTTGCAGCACTCCAGCCAACGATCTGCATAGCACACAGTGATCCTTAGCTTGTGTCTGCTGCACGACCATGGGCACCATTTCCATGAAGCTCCAGACAAACAGTTTGTGTTGACGTTACATCTAGGGACGGTGTGAATCTTGTTGTCGAGCGATCGAGAACAGCCAATGTTTTGGTGATATCTGGTTCAGCGAATGTACTGTAAGCTCGTGTGACCTAATAGGGCTGTGCTGTTGTTCCTCATTTTGAGAACAGCAATATGTTGACCAATATGACTCTGATCAAAGCAACGTTTGATGTTCTGACTGGTAGAAGGGGTGGCATCGACTTATTCACAGTGAGAAGTTAAAAGGAACTAAGTTCTTTAGTATGGGCCATTACAGTAGAATTGACTACAAAAACATCTCAAGCCAACCTAAAGATCAGGCATCAGGGTTTCTAAGTCCCAATGACCCAATGAAGTTTGATAAAAGTAAAATAAAAGCACACTGTAGATTAGGAAAAGGGTATAAATTCTTATCCAATGGTTTGGGTGTCTCAACAGCCCAGTTGGTTCAATTATGAAACAAAGGAAGCTTCATCAAAGCAAACAGACACTGTCCAAAAAAAGATCAACCCTCAAAACTCTCTGCACGAACAAAAGAAGCCTTGTTAGCGAAGCCCGGACAGGCCGATGATCACTTTGAATGAGCTGAAGAGTTCAGTGGCTGAGAACAGAGTGAAGGTGAATCAGTCAACCACATCAAGTGATCTGAAGAACACAGCTCTATGTACAAAAGAAGCCATTACTCAAGAGTTTCAGCCTTTCACACAAACTGTGTGTTGAGATGTAAGGCAGTGTTTGAAATCCAAAAGGTAAAAGAGCACTGGCGAATAAAAAACACTGGAATGTTTAACGCAAATACAAGCAAACAAATCAGGAGATGTCTAACACCATAATATTAGGATCACTTAAACTGGATGAATTGTGATTACGGCCAGGCGGTTTAAAGTCCCCGTGAACCGGAAGTTGCGATCACGTTTACTTCCGTATTCTCACACATATATGTGGGCGTGGCTTGTTTTTTTCACCGCAATTTGATCTATGTATAAAAACAGCCGTTGCATTTTGAAATGGAGCTGGGACCAGACTGAAAGACGAAGGGGAGGAGTTAACGGATGCTCCGCCCATCTAACTTACATCACTTAAAATGGATAGTCACTACAGCACGGAAGTGCAATTTCAGATTTTAACTGAAGACTATGAGGGCACATGGGACTTTAAATAGGAATGTGAAACATGATATTCAATATAATGATAATATACTGGCATATTAACTTATCATCAATTAAAATGAGTAAACAACCGCAATACATAACACTTCTTAGTGACACAGTATGATGTCACGACGTGTTTTGGGTAGTTCATTGCAATGTATAACAACCAATTCAATTCTCTTCTCTTCAACACCTAATACTTCTGTGTGGTGTTCAATAGCAGTAAAAATCAATATAGCAGTGTGTACAATTTTGGGCACGGTACGAAAATATCCTCAGACACCTTTCAATTTCGTTCTGATCTGGTTTCGAGAGACAATCCTCTTTCGAAAAGATCCCTCTGTACCTTCATAGCAGAGAACAAAATCCAATAAACACCCGCTCCATGTTCTTTTCAACCCAAGTTCATTTGAAGGATTGAATTTTAATTTCATCTCGTCAGCTGTCAAACACAGACTACAATTCTGAGACATAATCATCCGTCATACGCTCTAACTACAGCCTTGTTTTTTCTGTCTTGAGCCAAATTTTATACAGTATATAGTTTGCAATCGGTAAGAGGAACGATAATGATAGCCGTCATTTTTTGTGTTTCAAGTCTTTCCTCTATCCGCATTCGAGCCCGCCTTCCACAAGGACGTACTGGACGCGCAACCCGAGGGTGACCCCCGGAGTGCACGCGGTTCAGAATGTGGGCGAGACTGGACTGATGCTCAGTAAACAGGCTTCCTGAGCCAGCCCCTCGGGGCCTGAAAGGCAGAGCTCGATAACATCTGCTGGTATTTCATGCTAGAGGGAATGGGTTTTGCATTTCCTTCCTCTGCAAGTGTGCTTTTCCAATCAATATGAGCAAGAGCTTATCGGGCCTATCGGAAAAAGCTGGGCAGCGCTGGAGTCCGGCACAACACGCCGCTGAAGGTCACCGCGCTGCGCTGCATGTTGTTTACAGGAGCAGTGTTCAAGTTCAGAGCGAAAAATAATGCTTTGATTTCGGCCCCTGATGGCTCTTGTTGAATAAGATGAGTATTTCACTTTAAAGAGTGGAAAACCTCTTCAAAAGCCATTTGTTTAATAGAAAGCGAATGCTGCGTTGCTGTAAGCTCCGTGTATGAAGCCAAGGAAGCAGAACCAAAAAAACGTTGGTTTTCAAGACCACATTTAAAAATAATCTTTTCTAAATATAGGACTCAAGTTTTCAGTTTTCCATTATTAAGAAAGCAGTTTTCGTGGATAAACCAAAGAAAAGCCATACTGGTGTAGTGCAGATGGAAAGCATTTGTAAATGAGGTTAACTGGATCTGTTCGCCGGCAATCCAAGAATTCAAATCAGTCAAATAAAGTCAGTTTAATCTTAAATAGAATTAAAAAATTGCTATACTGAGCAAAACAGCAGGTTTTGCACTGTAAAAGTTGTGTTATGGGTCCATTAAACCCAGTGCAGATTTCATCCGGTTTTATTTTTGTTTCAGTGGTGGCTCTATTACCCACATACCCCAGCTGTGGTTTTCTCTTTTTAATAAATGAGTCCTGCCCTTCAAACCTGGTGGCGTGCACACCCGCTGAGTGATGGTAATGACGTTTGGGCCCAGTTGAATAAATTAAGGTCTTAAATAACTTTTTCAATCTGCAGTTGGGGTGTAAGGCTGATACGGGCTCAGAGTGTGTGAAAGTGTGCAGCTTAGCACATTCCCCCGTTTAAGGTTCGAATGTAAATTATTCATCAGGTCCTTCCAGCAACCGGATACAGTGTTTTCTTTAAAGAGCGTAACACCCGGCGCTCACAGTGCACATTAGATATGCATTACACCGAGTCAGTCCATTCACAGATAGATTACATTACAGAGATAAAAAACACTGAGGGATTAGCTAAAGTTTACCATTAAAGGAAAAGTTGAAATACATGAAAATTCAGTCCCAATAACACTCAAGATTTCAGAGGACAACAATGGAAATTTGAAGAATTTTGCTGGCTGATTTATTCAATGCATTCACAATTAATGAAGACCGGAGGCTTTTATGCTTCAAAAAAGACCAATAAAAGTTTAAAAGGCTCATATGAGTTGTGAGAAGTCATACAATAGCTTCGACTGAACAGCAACAGACATAACAGAAATCAAAATCTTTTCCATAAAATCTGGTTGTGTAACCTTTTATGCAAACAACTATAGGTGGGCTTTAAAGATCCAGTGTGTCATTTTTTGAAGAATCTTTTAACAGAAATGTAATATAATATGCATAACTATGTCTACAGAGGTGTATAAAGACCTTACATAATGAAGCGTCATGTTTTTATTAGCTTAGAACGAGCTATTTCTATCTACATACACCGCCGGTCCCCTTACATGGAATTCTCCATGTTGTTTCTACAGCAGTGTTTCGTAAATACGTCATCTCCTTCAGCAAAGAAGCAAAATGTGACGACATCTTAGTCCTGTGTCAGCCACCGTAGTGCTTTAAAAGGGAGAGCTGGAGTGAGCCGTTGGTTGCAATTCACAAACCCGACCGCTAGATGGCAGTACATTTTACAGATTGGACATTTAACAGTGTGAAACGGAAATGTTCATTTTACGATAATGCATCTTAAAACAATGTATCTGAAAAAAAAAATTGTCTTTAGTTTGCAAGTATTTCTTCACCTTATCTATCATTTAGACGAGCTTAAGATATTCAATCACTGGACTGAGTTTCAACAAACACAAACAGAGTACAGATTAGATTATAGATCAGGAGTTTTGAAATGGTCTGGATTTTGTCTCAGCCTCGTTCACAGGCCGTTTACGGTCAGCACAATGACTATGAGATATATTGCTTACTAAAATGATTTAGTTCAAGCCATAATAGTAACGAGAATAATTGTAACTGTTTAAAAATTAAAGCCATTTAAAAAGAAAAAAAATTATTTAAGCATAATAACACAAATTTTCTGAAACCCTTACAAAGCCTCTATGGTTATCTTTTTGTACTGTATAGGACATTTAATAAATGCACACTTCACCTTTAAATTTGCTTGAATCAGAGCTTTGGTCATTTAACTAAATCGAATCAAGTGTTGGCATTACAAGTGAATAAGGACCAGACTCCCTGTAGCAGAACTGCAGGTCGTGACAGACAGGTAAAGGTCAGCGTTCCCAGCATGGAGAATGTGAATCTGGAATATGGATAAATGCTGCCAGATGATGAAAAGCCCCCTTTGAGGCCCAGTGTTTTCTGCATGCCAGAGGAGCAGCACAGAGGCAGAAGGTGGTGTTCTTCAGCGATGGAAAGCAGCTGTTACGTGCTACTAGCTCCAGCATAAAGACCTTTACCTCCGCTATCATGCCAGCTGATTATGAGGCGATATCTCACAGATCAGAATGAGGTCAGGTCGGGTGAAACTGCTGACCTGAGACGCTCAGAAACATTAACCTGCACTTTTCCCAGTCAATGATGGGTCAGAAAACATTTCATGATATTGTGAATTCATAATGAAGATCTCAACAGAATTCATTGACCTTTATCATTGTGTCACATTCATATTCCGCCATACCGCCCAGCCCCAAGTACAATGTACTGATGAACACAAAGAGTGAAAAAACAGCGATGCCATAGAAGAACCATTTTTGGTTCCACAACCATTCAATGTTCTTTAAAGAACCATCTCTTTCTTTTTTATAATCTTCAGCTGTTAAGAGTTCTTTATGGAACCAAAAGGTTCTTCTATGGCATCGAAGGACCTTTTGAAGCACCTTTTTAAGAGTCTATTGGTGCTTTTCCACTGCATAGTACTGCACCGTACGGTGAGCTACAGCTCACTTTTGGGGGGTTTCCACTGGGTACAGTACCTAGTACCTGATACTCTTTTTAGTACCACCTCAGTGGACGTTCCAAGCGTACAGCACCGATACCAAAATGTGACGTGTTTACACGCAGATCACTGATTGGGCAGAGAGAATCTTTACCAGTGTCATTAGATTTGCAACACATGAATACGCATTTTACTACGTAATATTGGCATTTCGTTTTATGCTTTGTGTCAGTAAAATAGAGATCGAGACCCTTAACGCAATGCTAAATGCTACTTTAGCTTACCTTCGTGCGCCGTCGAGCAAACCAAATGATCGTTGTCTGCTCTTTTCTTTATGATTTCCCAAACTCTCTGATATTTATATTTTGATATTCTTTTGATATTAGCGGTATTTTATTTTGCTGCCATCCGCCATCGATATGCTCCATTACTCCTGTGTAGTTAAAACAGTAAGAAAGCAAAACCATGCACAAGAATCATAAATAAATGATGTGCATATGATACTGGATGGAGACGTACATATCAGCTTTGCATCTTTTCGATATGTTCAATATGTTTTAATATATTGCCTCAATAAGCCTCTGAATGAGCAAAGACTTGATTTTATTTCTTAAAACTGAAATATAAAGTGAATTCCCCATATGAGATTATTTACGTTACAACAACTAGACAATATTCCGGTCTAGTTTGTGCTTGAATTTCTTGACAAATCCAAAAATGTTAATCCTGGTTTAGGTTTCGAAAATTTGACTGGAAAAGTTCTGATGTCCATTTATTTGGATGTGTGTCAGGTGGTTTAATTTAATCGGAATAAATGTTGTACATAAAATGTTTGCCTTCCCATAAGGGCAGTAAATCGCTCTCCGGCTCATTCTCATTCACAACTCCTTCCTGGTGGAACATTCTTCCTAACTCTGTCCGTTCAATCACATCTCTCACAACATTCAAAAAAGTACTTAAAACCCATCTCTTCTGTGAATACTTGACAGACAAATAATAAAAAATAAAAAACACTAACCCTTTCTCTCAACAGGTAGTGGTCTGGCTTTTGTTGAAACCAGTAACTTTGTATTGGCACCTACTGTATTATGGCTCCTGTATGACATATCGCTTATTGCTCCCTATGGATAAAAGCGTCTGCTAAATGACTAAATGTAAATGTAAATATGAAAGATGACTCATTCCCATTCAGTGTTTCCTACAGGATCTTGTGGGACTGTGGCGTTGAATGACATCACACGCTAGTGACCCTTTTTGTGACATCATTGTGACGTATTTGCATTGGCCCGTCAGATACGTTTCTGTGTATGAATTGAATGTGCTGCAGTAGATGGGGCGATCCCTGCACCGGCAAAGCAAGACCTAGCGCGTGGGGAAGTCCTGCCGACATTTTCCCACTGAATGAAAGCTAAGGTTTATCCCAAAAGTTGTAGATTTGTCGCTATGTGCTTCTTCTAAACAAAAGTTGCTAAAGGGGTTGGAGAAGTCGCTAAATCTAGTGCTAAATAAACAACACTGTTCTACATCTATACTGCCAGATGGTGATTAAAGGTACAGTTTGTAAAATTTTTGCAGTAAAATGTCCAAAAACCACTAGGCCAATGTTATATATTTTTTTCAGCTGAGTACTTACAATATCTCAAATGTTTCCAACTGCTTTTAAATCCTGAGAAAATCACCATTCTAAACAGTGGAGCGGGGCTGTTTATTCGCCTGTCAATGCGTCATATCCGCATTACTCTTTGTTACCGCATTTACTGACGTAGCAACCGTGTGACACTGTCGTAGACAGGTGCGGAAGTAGTTTGTACCGTCGGTCCGTCTAGCATTATTGCAAATGATGTGGGCACGTTCAAAATAACTTTTACTATGATTGATTTGAACACTTAAAACTGCGCAGTGTTATCACACCATCGAATTAGACAATTACTTCAACATCTATGACTAACAATTTAGTTTTAAACCTTACATTACTCGGGTCTAATTCATTATAATGAAATAAAATGATGTCATCAAACGCAACATTTATAAAACTTCATTACTTTACCTCTTCCGCTAACATAATTTCTCGTTCCCCTCTGATTGATGTATCAGCGGTACCATCAGCGGTGGAGTTGAAGACAACATATCCCATCATTCCACGCTTCTACACAGCGTCATCAAGCTACGAGATTGTTGTTGTTTTGATTGTGCGCCCTCTAGCAGCGATTTCTACAAACTGAACCTTTAAGCTGCTTTGGCTTCACTTTTCAGGAGTCGCATGGCACGCTAATGGCAACTTCTTAACAAAAGTTATTGCGAGTTTGCCATGAGACCGGATGACCCAAAAATATTTGACAAATTCAAAGTTCTACTTCACCAGTCCATAAAAACCTCACTTTTGCAAACTAATTCATCATTATACAGCATCCATGTCTTTCTGTGACCTTCAGAGTTAATATTCCCAGCCACACAGCAGTGGTACATCACAAATGCATTCATTTAGCATGGCCTTCACTGGACTCACAGCTTACAATTATGTGATCCTGTTGAGGTCTCAGTGGCATATGGAAATGAACAGTCATGAATAATGCAAAATGGTCTGGGCAATTCTCATAGCCGAGACCAAACTTTCACAAAGGTCATTATAAACAGACACAAAGAATAACATCACGCGAGTGCACATGACTAACAGAACTGAGGATGGAGATTTGGTACGGTATTTACATTAGTATGTCATTAATCGACTGCAGAGAGTGGAACGAATAACTAATAATAATATGAACTAACATTAATACATGCTGTAGAAATATTGTTCATTGCTAATTCTACATACAACATTATAGATGGAACAGATCAAAAGATCACAGAAGACTCAGATGACAACATACAGTATATTAGGTCAAATCTCTACCTGTGTGAGCACATCCAGTTGTCCTACGATGTGCTGGAGGGTGTTAGCCAGCACCGCAGGGATGCTGTCCGTTTCAGTCTGCTTCAGCTGCTGCTGATGTTGTTGGGTATATGATGGAGATGGAGACTCCATACGAGGTTCAGAGAAGATCTGGGTGGGCTGATCGAGGCTTCTGCTGCCACTCTCGTGCGAGTCAAAGTCATGAGACCTCCCAATACCATCTGACACCTGCAGAAGTGATGGAAATAATAATACAGACATTGATTCATGTGATCAAATTTCCGCAGTCACAACAAGCATGTTTTAGTAGTTCAGGTCAGGGGTTGGTAGAGGGGGCAGATGTCCAGGGAGGGTAAGGATAGATGTTTGATGGTTACACTAATATGTCATGCATACTATATTACAGATTAACCACAGCATATTTGTATAGAGAAAGAGCGAAAATCCATCAACATTATAACAGCTCTCGATTAAAAGATATTACACCTATAAAGACTGATATTAAACCCTAGAGGGCAATGAAGACACTAATCATCCTTTTAGCACGGCAAGCAATTTTTAATGGACCCTTTCCTTCTCAGTTTGTCAACTATATGCCATTTGTCCATGTTGGCTTATAAAATTCATGAAATAATTTCCTTTAATAAGACTCTAAATGCATATTAACTATAATGGGAGGACGGTTGAAATCATTTCCATTAAAGCTGAAGTGTATTTTTTCTACTTTTTTATTCCCATCTTATTATGGTTACTAAGACTGAGATAGTGCTCAAGAAACCTGTTCGGAAACAGACAATATTTTTGGAACACTATTAAGTGATGCTAGTGATAGAGAAAAACATCTCTGATTTAAACAATTGTATTTTTATAATGATTCAAAGTCTGAAATGTGCAACTAAGTTTATTGAAGTACTCAAGTATATAATTAGATATAGTTGTTGTTCAGTGAACAATTGTTGGCTGTGAAGCTGGCCATTATTAAAGTTCAAGCGGCAGACAATAATAATCAAATGAATGCAATTGACACTTGTGCAGATGAGGCCGATTCACAGAACAAATTCACTAAAGTCACAAATATGCAAAACCACTAATTAACTTAATGTTTCAGTTCCATGATCATTCATCCTTAAGAAAATGTCCCTCATGCAAGAATTGATTCAACCTGAATTCAAGCTAAAGTTGATTCAATTGAAATTCACATGAAAGCTGATTTAACTGAAATACATGAGTGAAATTCCAGCTTTTGAAATTCTTGTTCACTGTATTCTTTCTTGTAAATGACTGCATACTATAACATTAGGCTTCATGATACTAAGTGAAATAATGTTGTACTTTATGCATCCCAAACAAAGTAGACTGCTTAAAGGGATACTTTACTACCAAATCAAAACTTCCCCATGTTTTACACACCCTCAAGGCATCCTGACCGAATATGACTTTCTTCTTGAAGAATAATGCAGTCGGAGTTGAACTTGTTGACTTGGTGAAGCTCCAAAAAGTGCATCCATGGATCAAAGAACTGCTCGACACAACTCTGTGGTCTTAACAAAGGTCTTCTGAAGCGAATCGATGAGTTTGTTTAACCCTTTAAGACCGGATGCGTCGTCGCCGACGCATTTTACCGAGCGGTATTCATTTAACCGTAACTCTTCAAGCATTTATGCTAAAAGTAGACAAATTGAGCTTTTTGAACATGTATGTATTTCGGTAATCACTTGCGTTTCATAAGGCATTTGCTGCAGTTTTCGTGGAGAGCGGTAGGGCAGATAAGAACAGGGAGTGATGGAGTGCGAGAGATTAGAGAGTTTTTGCCTTCATGCACACGCTTGGATTTGTAGGGATGCGTGTGTGCTTGTATATGCGTGTATGTGCACACAAGTAACGTTATGCGCGGACATACGCAGTGCATGTGTATATCTAAGTGTGTGTGTGTGTGTGCATTCATTGAAAAAAACGCCTGGAGAACTGTTGTCGAAAAAAGCTCCTGAATGAAAACGATGTACATGAGTGACACTAAAAATACTTGTTTGCATGCACTACAGTATATTCTTAATGTCTGAAATGTCTGTGTGAAAACCCGTATGTTATTGAAAGACAGTTGTTTTCTGAAAAAACAATACCTTGCACATGATGATAGGACATTGTGTTAGAATTTGACAGTCAAAAGAACAAAATGTGTGAAAACAACATATTTTCCCTTCAGGCTCTAAAGGGTTAAGAGAATTTTCCATATTGACAGCATTATTAACGTTGATGTCTAGCTTCCGTCATCTCTCGAATGCGCGTGAACTAGAGGCTTGTTTTTCCGGCAAATGACGGTGACGAAAGCTCCCGCCAGAGTAGACACTATCCCATGGGAACGAAAAACGAATAATGCAGTACATCTGCTGGAAAAACAAGCCTCTGGTTCACACGCGTTCGTAAACCGAATTTAACTGCAGTGTGTACGTGTATCAGTTTCCTTCAGAGTGCAACAAAAATGAGTGACAGGCAACTGACAGCTGAGTGAGTGACTGCGCTGAACGGTCCAAACCTCAGACGCCGCTCGGTCTGGAGGCAGTTGAACACACCTACGGTTTTTGTGTCATTTTAAACGCGCGTAATAGAGATCGTCGATCAAGCTCTTTAAAGCGATTATCGGCCGATAATGATCAGCGACCGATCTATCGGAGCACCCTTACCAACTACAAGTCTAAAATCTTGAATAAAGAGATGCAATATATACCGAAACAGATAATCAGGTCAGACCTTGAAGACGATCTATCCTGCTATAAACGCCTCTAAAACCATCTGGTGAGCAGGTGCCACTCGAGTACCAATTCCTGTTCCAAGCAAGGTAAATATTTGCCTCTGTGACCCGGGTGACTTCAAGGCTGTTCAACACACACTAATGTGATGGTTGAACAAAGACCGCCCCAGTAAAAACAAGCACATGCTTTTTGTATGGTAAATAGAGATGCCCTACAGTAAAGCTGTCCCAAACTACTCAGTACATTTGGTTACAGGGTGCAAAAAATGAATGCATATGCTGGAATGATTGGGTTGATAAAGTACTGTTCAAGTATGTAGTAGGGATTACTGAACCAAACATCACTTTTTGTTATTTAAAATGGATACAAAACCCCAAAATATGGTGCTTTTGTGTGTCTTTTGTACTACAGACATTAATGGTATCTCCAAAATCCTGTTTGTTGAGGAGAGGTTTTGCAGTTGAATGCAGAACTCACAATTCTCAGAATGTCGAAATATAGTTATTCAAAGTATTTTAAATTAAGATAATATACACCTGCGGAAAAAAATAGGAGACCATTGCAAATGTTCATTTAATCATCATTTCTAGATGTATTGTGGTCAATCCAGTCCAGTGTCTGTTGATCAAACCTCAGGAGTGACATAAACCCCTCCAACAGAAATGCATGTAGAGATATTACTGTTATATGGCTTAAAACTGAATACAAACTTGTTTTCTTTGCAGTATTTGAGGTCTGAAAAAATACAGAGCATCTTTTCTGTTATTTTGACCTGTTCCTTCAGTTTTCATTTTCCGCAAATAAATGCAAAAAGAAACAAAAGTGTTATTCGAAATTTGGTAAAACATTGTTAGTAGTTCACAGAATGAAACAAAAATATTTATTTAGGCGAAACACATACCTATTAATAGTCAATTTTAAAATCTGAAAAACAGTCTCTGAAATGGTCTCTTATATTTCCGCAGCCTATGTAAATTTTCCATACACTGCACTAAAACTCCCCCAACATTTCTCACCAAACCATAAATTACACTTAAGTATAGAATATGTACAATTCAGTGCAATTACATTTTAAAATCATCAAAATTCCAAAATCATTCCAAACTCCAGCGGAATAAAACGCGGCTGATGAAAATTGGAAAATACAACAAATTTAACCCAAATTTGTCCCCCACAACATTTTTATGTGTGTAAAACCAAACATGGCTCCCATCATTCGCTAAGGTCCATTTTCTGCCACATTCTCTCATAGTTCTCAGTAGGTCTGTGTAGCAAAGATCTTGGCCAGCATGCTAGCTCCACCTGTCAGACATCAGCGCTGCCTTCCAGTCACCGTGGAAAACTACTCAGCCTTGCCAACAGAAGTCAGTGATACAGCATGAAGTGGAACTGTTTAATCACCCACCTAACGCCAGCTCGTCTCTAATGACTAAACCCTGCTGCTTCTCATCCAGATTTATTACCATGGCAAACGTGGGATTTTCTTCATCATCACCCCTGATTCACGCGCATGTAACGGAAAAAGGTGCATTCGCGACGGTGCCACTCGAGGACGCCGCAAGGTGCATATCTGCAGTGCCGGGTAAGTGCACACTGCAGCTCTATATTTAACCAGGTTAACCAGTTAACCCTGACTAATGGTTTCTTAGCTCATGTGGGATACCAAGGAATCCACAATTGTCCAAGTCAGATTCTCCTCAGACCCCATAGTATGTCCTCCATTTATTGGACGTAAGAAAATATGTATATTCAATCACAAGCCAAGTCATATGAATTCATAACAGTTGATTTATGGTAAGGAGGAACAGAGATATGTTAACATAAGGCTGCTGATCTCTGGAACAGTGTGCGAGCAGTGGCCAGTGAAGCTGAAGTGCTAAGAAAGCTGAAACAAACACAAAAACGTGAAAGCCGAAGCTTATGCCGAGCCAACGTGCTCCCCAAAAGCAGGATTAACTCTTGTTGAGAGGTGGACTTATTCACAGCTCAGCAGTAACCCAGCTGCTCAAACACGTACACACAAACAGTGATACACACACTCACGCACCCTTTAACACCCTCACCATGAATCACCTGGCCTGGAAAAACCAACAGTGGAAAATTTCCTGAGGCCCCAATGAAACTCTGAATTGCACTGGACTGACGGATCCATCAATAGCTGCTTCCTCATACGCAGTCATTCATCATGAGCCGCCGCGCGCCTGTGCTCGCGCATACACAGAGAGGAGAGTAGGGGCGCTTTATCATGTTGCCGTGCTGTAAAAGTGGGAATGCACGTGTAATTAAAAGGCGGCGTGTTGAAATGAAAAGTTCGTACAGGACGAATGATCATGACGGCTGCTGTCTTAGGCAATTATAGCACAGACTATACAATTAAATGGATACAATTTTCAGAAAAAACACTTGCCGCTGGTACATAAGTCAAATAAGCCCACCCACATGTCTCTATAATACTCTATTCCCCAGATACGGCAGGATAACTTATAAACAGTTCACATATATATAATACATATACATTTGAATTGGCATCCATGTTGTAAAATAGCATTACCACTTGTACGCTTTTACATGTTTGGCGAAAATGACAATGCTGCCATGCTCTTGTGGTTTTTCATCTATCTTGCACAACCACATCAATATTTACAGCATGAACACATAAAAATACTCAAGTTGTTTGTGAAGAACACATGCTGTTATCTACTCTTCAACCAAAGTGATTGCAGAAACAAACCCTTTCGAACATGAACCACGATTTCACTTTACAAACATTTCACTGTGGTATTTGTAAACCAAATTTACATTCATCTCACTACCGGAACCACAGTTTAACCATGATATTTTTTTAAATACATATTAATACAAATCATCAATATGCCAAAAAAAAACACAGACAGTTTCATCGAAGGAGTGCGCATGGCCTGAAGTTAACGTACTGTCTGTGTTTCATTGTCAGTCTGGCTAGAGGCTAATCATTTTATATTTGTATTCATTTATACTATATTTTAATGGTATTAAATTAAAACTACTCAACAGTTATTGGTTCTTTGCGGAAGTCTACCAAAAGTTTGGGCCACATAACGTTTGTTTACATTATGTTTCGGTGATTACATTTTCCCACCGATTAATCGACGTGTAAAAACACCGGTTGTACCGGTGACTCCAGGGATGAGGGGTGTGCTGTGGGGTGGTCGAAGATGCATTTTACTTTCAGTTTTAAATAGCGGAAATTCGGGAAGGGCAATTGCTTGAATTATTGGTGTGGGTTCAATATCTCTCTTAATAAAAACACACAAAGCTAAAAAAAAAGTATCTTACATTTGCTTGTATTAAGCACAGACCTTACAAAACGAATAATTATACCACACAAAAAGCAAAAAATAAATAAGAAACTAAAATAAATTTTAAAAATGTTTACGTTAGATAAGTTGCCTTTATAACAAAACGAGTAATCACGGCACACATTGTGCAACAAATAAAGAAATAAATATGAAACTAATAAGAAGGGAATATGAAATGAAAAAGTTTATGTTAAATAAATAAATAAGAAACGAATAAGAAAGGATTATGAAATGAAAAAAGTTTATGTTAAATAAATAAATAAGAAACAAATACGAAACGCAAACGTTTATGTTAAATAATAAATAACTAAGAAACAAACACGAAACGCAAACGTTAATGTTAAATAAATGGCAAAGCACCGGCTTTCAAAAATTGAAAAAAAAGAAAATGAAAACTTAACCAGCACTTGATGACAGTGCTTACATATTCTAATTTGTTCTTTGCAAGAAAAGCCTCCGCCATCATCTTGTCAGTCAGCACTTCGCTCTCCTCAGATGATGAATAAAATCCGACTTGTTCCGCTTAAGCTGAATGCAGCAGCCGCGTTCAGATGCGTCGTCTGGGTTTTGACTAAACTAAGTGATTTATTACTATAACATTTTTAAATGACGGTGGAGGTCAGCGCCGCAGTTGATAAGTGATGTAATCGGTAGGCGGTGCACACCGTGAATCACCAGTGACACCGACTATCGCAATAAACCCAGTTGCCACTGAAACGTCTATAACAAAACGATGGCGATTATATTTAGAACGTTTTCATTACACATCACATTGCGCAAACTGAAATTACGCAATAGAAATACATTTCTTAAAGGGGTCATATGACAGGGCTGAAACGAATATTATGGTTTGTTTTAGATGTAATGTAATGTGTATACACGATTTAAGGTTCAAAAACGCTGTATTTTCCACATACAGTGCATGTTTGTATCTCCTCTTTGCCCCGCCTCTCTGAAACGCGCACATATTTAAAAAAAATCTGAAAAGCGAGGTGTGCTATGATTGGCCAGTTAACCAGTGCGTAGTGATTGGTCAAATACTGCAAGCGTGTGACGGAAATGTAACGCCTCTTACCATATTTGGAACATCAGGTTCCTCTTCAATTGTGCTGACAGGTACACCACCTTACTTGCGTTTACATTTGGGCGGTCTTAGTCAAATCATAATTTTAGCAATTTTACGTGTCTAATACATGCATGGGCAACTTATAACACACCAAAGACACAGACAAACACGTGTTCGCGCCATATGACCCCTTTAAGAACTCCCATATATAACAAAAAAAGTTGTATGCTTGCATAATCAACACGTCTTTGTATGGGCAAATAATACAAGCGTAACTTTTCATGTCGGGCCAATTCCGATATCTCATTTATAAGCCAATATCGGCCAACAACATCGTGCATCCCTAAAAAGCTGCTGTGATGATCACACTCAATTTTGTTCCTCATGCTTTTTTTGGTGCATCAATGTTGGAAATATGCACCTCATAAACTTCTGGAGAAAAACCCTTAAGGTAAATGCATTCACACAGGTGTTTCTGTTTAACAGACAGATGTTCCTGTTAGTAGATGGTTTGTATGGCTTTGACTGGAGTCAGATTATCATTCCTACAGTTTAATTACACCACATGTCACATTTGACTCTGAAAGCAGAAATATAAGGTGGAGATTAAAATCGGGTCACTGACTGCTAGGGGTGGGAATCGCAGGGTACCTCCCGATACGATTCGATACGCGATACAGGGCTCACGATACCGATAATATCACAAGGCGCTGATTCTGCGATAATCGATATATCGCTTGGCAATTCTATAACAATACATCACAACATTTGTAGATGAAGGGAAAATAGGATCTATTATGAGCATTATAACATTAGTGTGTTATGACTATCTGTCTTTAGGTTTATTCTTGCACTCTAATGCTTTTTTGCAACCGCTGACAAAGCCGCAAGTTTTTTTACCCTTGGGCTTTTGATTTTGGCGCATCTCTAATTTGTTGTTGGTCCGCCGCCATTATGCTTCGCTGTGAATTACAATTTCCGTTCATCCGACCATCCGTAATCTGGGAGCGTCACCACATGAAATATGTGGGTACTGCCATTCTGGTAAGCACAGTGTAGGTATGAATTTAGATCTTTTGTATTTGAAACAAAAATCGATACTTCGTGCCAGAGTTCGATAACGTCTCGCGGGCCGAAATGTCGCGATAAATCGCCATATCGATTTTTTCCCCACCCCTACTGACTACATACATGTGATCCAATGGAGTTTGCACAATTTACTTTATTTTTCCTTACATACCGTATGCAAGCATAATTTCATATGTTGCTCCATTATTCACAGTACTAAGTGCCACTATCTGACAAAAAAGAGAAGCACAGAATTAGATGATTAAATCTTGCATATCTCATCTTGCAAATTAGTGTGATATTTTAAAAAGATGCCATCATGTACTGTGATGTAAAATCAGGATTATACCAGATGAGAGGGAAAGAGACGAGACAAGAAGTACAGACAGAGAGAGATAGAGAGGGAGAGAGAGCGAGAGCATGAGTATCAGTGGGATATGACTCCGCTCTTGGACACTTCCTTCAGTCTTTGATTCTCAGTACTGTTATTCCTGGAAGTTCACGCATTAGACAGTGAGATAAAGAGAACATACTGAAGAAAGACCATCCAAACCTGTCAGAGGCGATTCTGTGAACTATAGCCAACAAATGCCACGAAGAATTATGGTATTCACATTGTTTCAGCGTTCCCAGTAACCCACTGACAGAAATATGATTTGCAGCGATACCCCAGAGCGGCTGAAAGTTGAACTTTGCATTTCCCTTCATTTGATTTACAAATGACATTCAAGTCATTGGGTTCATCTTCAGTTGAATATTATCACCCATGTTGTCATTACACCCAAGGGAACAGTTCACTCAAAATGACGCTCAGTCATTTCAAACCTGTATGAGTTTCTTTCATCTACAGAACACAAAAGAAGATATTTTGAAGAACGTTGATATCCAAACCACACTGAAATCCATTGACTACCATTGTATAAACCAAACCGCATATACATTTCTCAAAATATCTTTTTGAACGACATGAGGGTGAATTTAAGGATTACAGATTTATTTATTTATTATAAAAACAACATAATAAAATGGAGATGTTAATATATAATATAATATAATGGAATAGCTCAATGCTACTGTTTGAAAGTAGGATCGGATTGAGGCTGATGTCGACTGGAGTGTTCCCGATCTCAGTCAGTAGCTGTTGACTGCTTTGCTGCTCGTATGCCTGTGCACGTGAGGCCAGCCGGTGGGGGGCGGGACACACAGATGTGCAGCGGGGGAGATTACATGCGCGGATGTGATCCCAACACACTCATTTTACCGTCACTGGACCTGTAACCTCTCTCTCCGGATTTTACATGACGATCTTGTTTAAACCCCCAAACCAGTGAAAGAGCTTCAGCTGTGATGTCTTACTTAACATAGATGACAATTGCTACATCAATGAACAAGCAAGCTATGGATTGGTCATTGGGTGTTTGGGCCACCAAACAATATCTTAAAGGGATATTTCACCCAAAAATGAGAATTCTGTCATCATTTACTCACCTTCGAGTCGTTCCAAATCTGTATAAATGTCTATGTTCTGATGAACAGAGAGAAAGATATTTGGAAGAATGCTTATAACCAGACAGATTTTGCCCCCCATTGACTCCCACAGAAGGAAAAATCACCTATCAATTATTTTGTTCTGTTGAACACAAAAGATATTTTGAAGAATGTAGGACAGCAAACAGTTCTGGGGCACTTTTGAATACCATTGTATTTTTTCCTACTATGGGAGTCAATGGGGATGCAAAATCTGTTATGAGCATTCTTCCAAATATCTTTCTCTCTGTTCATCAGAACAAAGACATTTATACAGATTTGGAACAACTCGAAGGTGAGTAAATGATGACAGAATTTTCATTTTTGGGTGAAGATCACTTTAACACTGATTTTTATCATTTATAAAAAGGATTGTGGGTAATGCAGACTATGCAAAACAACTATCAATCCTCTTAGACAGGACTTGAATTGAGAATGCAATGTCCAGACCCTGTTCTCTTCATATAAAGCTAATTCAGGCGCATGTTCCAGACACCGTCTAATGAATTCAAGCCGTTTTCAATGAGGACACAGACAATGGATGAATATTAGCGTTATTTAAAAAATGTTAAGGGCACGGGGACCGAACTTTTGCGAAGACGTGCGTTCGTGTTTTTAGCGTCCCTCTAATTACGTCTGACAAAAGTAATGAGTCTATCAAAGGCCATTAAGAAGCCATGGAAAAGCACTTCTGTGAATTACAGCATACTTGAGTTTGACATTTACAGAACACACAGCCTGATGGTTTCAGAGGGTCCAGTCAAAGCCCGCTGTCGAGAGGGAAAGCTTTCAGCGGTCCGAAAATGGAATTAAGCAACAAGCTGGCCTACACTCTAAAAATAATTCATGGCATCTGTTAGCACAACTTAATTGAATGAATTGGTACAAGTCAAAAATAAAAAAATGTTGGTATAATTAAATGATGAGTTGTGCTGACTTAATAATGTTGATAATTACTTAAGCTTAATATTGTGTGTAATTTTAACCTAAAAATCTGTGTTTATGTGTTTACGACAATATTTAAGTTGCAGTAACTCAAAGTAATTGGCTAGATTAAAAACTAAATTTACAACACCAATTGAATTCCGGATTTCAAGACTCCCAAACCATGTAACATACATAAACAAGTTCAAACTCTATGTGTCAAGTTCATGTTCAATCATTTAACTTAATCTATTACAGTTGAGGGTACATGACTGATGCTTGTTGTGTCAAAGTATAGCATTGTTGAGGATCTCCATTTCCCATCATGCTTTGCATGGTACTGTATAATGAGAGTTAATGTAGAAATACAGAGTTATTTTATGGATTTTAATCAAGATGAGAACAGCATGAGACTTAAAAATGTTTAATATTTTGTTCTCTTGGCATTTAAAAAGGGTTTTGGTTATGCATTAAGAGGTTACCATTGTCCTGAAGGCTAGAGCATTTGCTTTGGATATGGTTAGGCTCTTAAAAAATGACCAACAATGCTGTTTTACTCAAAATGCATCTCATTGTGGATGCTATAGGCACAATCAGCCCTTGCATTTAATTGTTATTTTGTAAATTGAGATATAAAATAAAAAAGTGTATTTGCAACCAGTGTCTTTGATTAAATCATTACTAATAAAAGTTAGAACAACCTGATCATTTCAATAATGAGCAACAATTTGAGTTGGTGTTACTTAAAAATACATTTCATCTAAGAGAAAAAAGTAATCTGTCTGACCCAATGTAGTTTGTTGGATGAACTTAATTTTGTTAGAGGTTGTCACAACACAAAACTGTTGATGCAAAATGCTGCGTTTTTTTTTTGTTGAGTACACAATATTTTTTTGAGTGTAAAGCCGCACGCAAAGCTACGCGTATAGGCCCTTTTCAGAATGACGTAACTTAACTTACGCCTTTTCGCAAAGCAGGTGGTATTTGTAACCTAGTAACCAACAGTAATTCCCGTAAGAACAGGAAAAACATCATCAGCTGAAACAGCCCTTAGTCACATGTATATGATGTTCGCTACATCAGAATTTATTTTACAAATATGTAACAATCGCAAAAAAACAATTTAAAATTGTTTTTATTTTTTCATTAAACTACATTTTAAAACACAAATTAAATAAACCATTTAAAAAAAGCCTATACATTTTTCTATTTAAAAAGTGATTTATATGTTTACATTTTCATGTTTTAATTATTAAATTGATCAAACTGATTCTTCATTTTATTTCTAATTGGCATTATCGGTCCTCCATATTGCAGGGGCTCTGTCTATCTGTGTAAATCTGTCTATCTTGTATCTTTCCCAAATCTTCTGGTCTATTTTTTGCAGCCGCTGCAGAACCGCTGCCTTTTTCTTTTCTTCCAGTGTCTTATTATTAGTATTCTTTACTTTGAATGTATATACAGCATGGAAAAACAATGAGTTTATATACCTGAGTTTTCCAACGGCAGTTTTTTATAACACGTTTTAAAAATATCCAGCTAAAAAACTACCGATAATATTCGAATATAAAATGCTTCAAAAAAGGTCAAAGAGCGCTCAAGAGTGACATTTAATTCAGAATAAACAAACCAATGTGAAAACACATCTTAAACATTAATGAGACAACCACAATTTTTATAGCCATGTTACTGATATGAGATAGAATTTGGATTCCTTTTATAGCATCACTTAAGCTCTGTGCCATTGATCTGTGTAAAATCAGACTCCGGTGGACATGGAGACATACGCTGGCGGCTCCAGGAACCTTGGCAGTGCCCTTGTCGATGTAAGTCACTGCTGGCTTCAAAACAAAAAGCTGAAATTTTACAAGTGGTTCCACTTCCCCCACTCCACTGGAGACCGCTGTCCTACCCACAACACCTCCACCCAATCATAGCTTTACATGTTGAACCGCTGTAATGGACCGTTGTTCCATTTGCCAGCCTCATTTCAAAGGAACTGGTAAAAATAGAGAATCGATGGCGGTATGGAAGCTATTATCTAAACACGAGAGATAAATTGTGCGAAAGACAGCCTTTGCCTGTGAGATAATCTCTCCTTGTTTAAAGAGTAACAAAACTTCACTTTCGGCTTTCTCTGAACACCATTAACCCAAGGTCTCAAATGGATGGGGTTAAGGTCAAAGGTCAAAGGTAACCTTCATGAGGAAAAATCCCCCCTCAAGAACGCATCTAAACTTTCATCAATCAAACCCAAAATGTTACAATACATTTTTTGAAACAAATGACCAAACTAGTATTACTCAAACAAAACACTGAAATTATTTACATTTCACTGAATAAGTGAATATACCTAAAATAGTCACGTAAAAGTCAAATGCATACTTCCAGAATGTCCTGTACTTCTCCGATGGACAGTTGGAAGCCTGACTCATTTTAGCAAATCTGCTCAAGAACTGATTCACAGATACATTTAAATTCATTTCATTTTTCCCAGAAGTCCCTGCACAGCTTTACTTTCCTGGTATTATTTAATCGATTTATTCACACATTTGCATGCTGTTCTTAGAATATTACATTTGAATGAAGTTCCTCGTTTATATTGCTAGATCGTTTATAAAACTACATATTGAAGCAACGCCAAGGTCACAGGTTCGATCCCAGGGATTGTATACACTCTGATACAAATGTATAGTATACTGCAATGTAAGTGGCTTTGGATAAAAGCGTCTGCCAAATGCATACATGTAAAATGTACTTTCACACATTTTCTCTCTTAGCTCGATGTGTTTGGATAAGGTCCGAGATTATCTATACAAGGTGGTCTCGGCCTGCTTAACAAACTGGAATGACTGCTTGTGGTCTCAAACCAATCCGACCCAACCTGGGTGTACTGATGGATAAAGTACCTTGTGTTAAAAAGCAGCAGTGTGGGTTTTCACAAATGGCTCTGAATCATGCATCAAACTGAAGCAATGTAAACATTTCAGAATAACTATCCAAATAAATAAAAATACATGTTTACAAGGTGTTTAGCAAGATTCTCAAAAATATGGGCTTGAATCTCTCTGTGGAACAGTACAGTGTCCAAAACGAGAAAATATTGCAGCACAGCTACCAGGAAATCTAAAATAATAGAGATATTGCACAAAAAAGTTATATCTGACTTGCAATTAAACTTATTTATGTCAGGTTCACTACCGTCAAAAATGATTGACAATTAGCATACAGTTTAGATTGGCGGTATGCTTGTGTTCTGGGCAAAACTCCTTGAACCACTATGCAGCCACTGCCAGCATGAATAAGAGCAGGGAGCGCAGCGATGACCCCCATTAGGATAAACAGAACAGACAATCAGATGTCATTAGTTCTTAAAGACATTGAAGTGTAACACATAATTAAAATGTAGTTGAGCCCTATGAAAAGGGAAAACAGAAGTCGAGTTGTAAATGTGAAGTGGAGCTGGGGATGGAGGAGGGTAATTTGCTCCTGAGCAACTTGATAAGCTGCTATTAGTTGAATTAATTTAAAACGGAAGCTGTGATAGTGTCATATTTCTATAGGTAGAGGAGGCAGAATGTACTTTCAGAAGGTTCTCTCGTTTTGTACTTAAAGGGTCACTTCACCCTAAACTGAAAATTCCATGATCGGTTCAGCTGAGGATGTGACATTCGTCACTAAAAGTGCACAGTTTATTTTCTGCACTACTAGTGGCACTTAATGGAACTGCAGCCTGATACATGAAAACAAACCACACTATAGAAAGGGGTCATATGGCACAAACGCGTGTTTTTCTGTGTCTTAGGTGTGTTATAAATTGCCGATGCATGTATTAGACACGTAAAATTGCAAAAATGAAAGTGTGGGAACAAAAGATGCATTCTATCTAAAAGCGAATGCTCACCCAGACCTGCCTGAAACACCTTGTGTAACCACACCCCCACAAATCTAAACGCAAGTAAGGTGGTGTACCTGTCAGTGCAATTGCTTTGGAACCTGATGTTCCAAATACGTTAAGTGCTACATTTCCGTCACCCGCTTGCACGGTATGTGGAAATACAGCATTTTTTTACCTTAAATCGTGTATACACATTGCATTACATCTAAAACAAACCATACTATTCGTTTTAGCCGTGTCATATGATTCCTTTAACTGATAACACATCACCAAAACAGATTTTGTTTACTCTGAGAAAAGCTTTCACGCCTGCTGTTATGATCATCTGTCTGTCAATGTGATCATCTATAGCTTTCATCACAAAGCGTAGACTATGCTGTAGCTGTACTGGCATGGATACGGAATATATTAGTGGTAAAAACAACCTGGTGTAAGCCAGATTGTTTCCGCATCTTGTGGGCCAAATGTTCTTCATCTTTGAGCATCACGGCAGCTCTAGACGACAATATCACCTCCCCCAATGTAAAGTGAGCCATCATTTTTAACTGACCAATGGGAAATGGGGGGGAAACCTGTCTAAACACAATCATAATTGACGGCACACAAACTCCACATTACACCAGTAATGTGTGTCATGAAAGGTTTCTATTTTTGCTAAATTAAAAAAGACCCTCATAGTATGTGTTGCAAAACTTTTTTTAAGAAAATGAATAGTTCCGACTGTGACCCTACAAGAAACATGATAGTTATACACATTCCTAAAAAGGTTTAAATCAGATGAAGGTCAACGTGGAACAAGCCCGCTCACAGCAAAACTTGTTCATGATAAGAATCTCTAGGGTCAGGTCTTTAGCCCCTATTCATGTCGAGCAGAAGATCTTTTTGTGCTCTTGGGTGAAAGGAGCAAGCCCATGTCCATTAAATGCGTGAGAGTGGTACACACCGTCATTGTGCAGGGATTTGCCTTCAATCTGTTAACAGCACGATAGCGTGATGAGGCAAAAAAAAACAGTAGCATTATCTGATGCCGCCGGACCGTGCAGAATGGCGTGACAACGTATTTGATGGCGATGCAGGGAAGAAATCAGCCTCTCGCCACCTCACTCGTCATGTTTGACAAAGCCAACGCACTGGTTTTGTACAAACTGTTTTTAAAGCCTAACCTGAGAACAAAATCTGCACAGATCATTCAACTTTTCATTTGATAATTTAATTATTTTGCAATAGCCTGGTTGGGGGTTGCCAGATTTAGAATTTAACATCCCATTCGTTTTTTGCATATACACAAATGTGCAATGAGAGTTTGTGTATTGCTGAAGGATATGAATGGAATGTGTCAAAAAAAACAAAATCTGACCTTGAATATCATGTTTTCAACAACTGATGGATATTCCAACACTTTAAACATGTATTAGAAGTTGTGCTGTATCTTTAATGTAGGCTAAGTGTTGTCAATTCACGCTATTGTAAAGTATTTGAAGTCTTTCTTATTGCTGTCAAGCTGTGCCGTGAGATGTTTGTCAGTTAATTCCACCCCATGAGTTATTGTTCTGCATGACTGCCTAATGCTTTTACATTTGCTTTCACTACACAGGTAGTTGTCAACACTACAGTTTGTCAAAATTCCCCTTCTGAATTTTTTTTTTAAATAAAATGTATGTAATGGGGTTCTCCTGTTTTTCTCTACTGTACAGACAGGTTTACACTATACTTATGCGCCTACTGGAAAAGTGCCTGCTGACATTGTACTGTTAGAGAAAAGACATACTGCTTTAGATCTAATATTTATTAAGGGAATTACTTTTTAAATATTGAATCTTTAAAATAATAACTTATTTACTCTGTTTTACACCTGAAAATATCGACCAGTGTTTTTAAAACTGCAAATTAAAATTTTGTCACATGCATAACCACACATAGTATGACATGAAGTGAAATGCTTTTTTGCGACCAATTCCACACAAAAATGCCAAGTAAAGGTGAGAAATAGAAGAACTTACAATTTACAATACAATACAAATTTAGACAGTATACACTATGAAAAAAATATAGAAATACATGAAAAATAAGAAATATATGAAAATGTACAGTATATATACTAAAAAGAAAAGGGCAGAACCACACATTAAAAGCAGGGAAGAAGAATGTAGAAAACATGTAGTAATAGAACAATATAAATAAAGTGGAAATATAAACAATACATAGCAGCTGTAGATGTGCAAACTGAATGTGATAAATGTAAAAAGTCAGGAGTCTAATTCTCAGTGCAGCTGATGTTCAAATTGAATGTGGTGTGTGTAATGTCATAAACTCATGTCATGTTGTGTCATAAGTTATGGAAATATTAACAACTACTACCAGTTTTGATAAGTGCAATTTGAATGATATTCCCACCAGATAAAAAGTAAAATAAATCATATCTTTGTATCTCTGAGAAGCACTGCTCAGCAAAGTAAAAATACAGTAACTGCACATAAGGTTTGCTTTACCTACAGTATTGCCAGATGTAGAGAAAACAAAGCGAGACTACCTTGTAATCCACATCTGACTTTGAAGTCAGTAACCTCAGTTTCAGTGTTGGTGACTGTATTATAGCATTACAGAACGGATCAAGCTATATTTGATCCCCATCCGTCACAGCATTTCAAATCGAATTATGCCGCTGTCACGTAAGACTTATCGTTCCATTGACATCCACTGATGAAGATTCAAATGCTGCAGATCGGAAATGCAAGTTTTTCAAGGGCATCAAACTTTACGTTTGGTGAACTCTGACGTTTGAATTACTGTGACCAACAAAGACGGATACGCCATGACCTTTAAAAAAAATCTGATATGAAAAACAATGATAATAGTGATGTCACACAACCCCATAAAAGCAGGGGTCTGCAAGAAAACAAGCATGCTTAAAGTCTAGTGTGACTGTGGCATTACACTATGTGCCCCCTGTGTCTTTTAATACTGCGTGTCATTTGGTTCATTCCAACTCTCCAGTATTTGTCGGACATGAAGGAAGACCTTAAATTACAATAGATTTGTAAGTATGTGAACAAAACAAGCAAAGCAACTTAACTAAACATAAATCAAACAGCACCTGTGTAACAATCACACATGTCTACCTTTACCTGTGTTGTTTGGGTTCTGGAGTTGTCAACTGAAGTTTTGGGTTCACGACTGAGAGGCTCTGAACGAGTGCATTTCTGCTCCAGCACTTCACTGTAATCCACACTGTCAAAGTTAGTCCTCCACACCATCACCTGCAGACATGACCAGAGCCACATGATGAATGTGACTCACAAAACATACATCAAACCCTAAAATCCAGACTACTGGAGTTTATCTCCGTGTGTAGAAATATGCATCACCTGCTCATCCGAACCACCAGAGGCAAAGTAGTCTCCAGTCCTTGAGAAAGAAACACAGGTGGCAGAACCCTAAAAACACGTACAAGGAATGTAATCAATATGAGATACCATAAGAATTTATCTAACACATAATGCTCAACTTTGTGACGTTCCCGACTCAAAGTTTGATGCCAAACTGCATTAGTTGACTGGCATGTCTTCTGACTAGCTAAACATGACTGAAATGTGGTCCTGTTCTTTAAAGAATCTTATAATGTGGCTGAGTACTTCATATATGAGTACTTCTATGATGTTTTTGGACAGGTCATCAAACATCTTCTTATGTTTTCTACAGACGAAAATAAGTCATTCAATTATGGAGACGTGTTGAAAAAATAATGAAAAGTGGAAAGACCTTTTTTATAGCCTTTCTTGAAAACATGTTAGATTGCACTTTAATAATCCATTTGGTGTAAAAAAAGCTTAAGACGCCACCCCTTTATACACACAATTATCGATGAAAGAAAGGACAGAAAAGAGCTCTTGGCCAGCCCGTAGGAGGAAAATTATAACATCATGATGCCATATTGACTTTGGTGGAAGAGAGAAGGTTAAATTTAGGCAGTACATGGTGCTGAACACACACCCGACACATTTACACAGACACGGCTTCGGCGAAGCCAAAAGACATGTCGACATACTCCACCCACACTGCTGGCACAGTGGATAAAAAAAAACGATTATAAAGAGCTAGCGTTACAATTGGTCTGTGTGTGTGTGCATATATACATACATGTACACACACACACACATATGAATAAAAAGAGTGTGTACTTATGCGGATGTGTGATAGGTCAATTAATTGTGTCATAATTGCTTTTGTCCTTCATTTGTAATATTCCAGCAATACATTTGAAACCACATGACTAAGGTATAATTAAATAAACAGAAAATCTTAAGTTTTGTAATTTCAGCTCATGAAGCTCAAGGGTTTTGGAGTGTGATGTAGAAGATTGGAAGTACCCACTCATTGGATTAGTGTGGATTTAAAAGTGAATGACTCACAGAAGCGACCCCTCATGTCGAGTCCTCAGATGCACTCAGCTAGCAGGGGTACATATGCACGAGCCCACCGATCACATCAGGCTAACATCTTCATCCAATACTAAAATGATCAGGTCAAAACCCTTCCTACTTTAACAACCCTGGCTCAAAATCACCCATGATCCTTTGCGTCACTACACCATGCATCTATCATTTTAAACCTGCATGTTATATTCTGAGAAACGCTATGGAAAGTGAAAATATCTGAAATGTATTTATTATAGGGATGTTACGATTCACTCAGCTCAGGATGCGATCCAATTCACGACACTGATCTCACGATACGAAAATGAGTTGAGACGAATCGGAAAAAAATAACTGCCGTCCTATTATTTCTCCAATGCTGCACATTTCTTTGAAAATTAAAAAATATATTTCATGTCAAATAACTAACTCTGCAATTTTTAAACAATTCTTTTCATGGATTGTTTTCGTGGAAATATCAGCATATCCACGTTTTCCAAGCTTGCAGGAGACACAGCGGCCCCTGATGTTCAAAACGTGTATTGCGATTCATATAACATCTCAACCGACTTGAATCGTCGCATATTATAATCGATTTTCAACAGGCTTGCGGTGCATCGTTACATCCCAAAACGTATTACCCAAAATGCTTTACAACAGTATATTACAATGTATCCTCGGTGCTGTCATGTTCGTCAGCAAAATACATGACAAATTGCATATCCATGTAAAATCCTAGAAGACACAACTACACCTCCAAACCTTGACAGCATCCACCACCTCGGGGTAGTGTGCCATCGTCACTCCATGTCGAAAAAGTATGCGAAGAACACGCTCTCCTGATAAAGCACGCCAAACTGTACTTGTTCCAACCTGAAACGTGTAAAGCCCACCTCCTTCTGCCATCAAAAAGGAATATTAGAGGAAGAGAGGTCACAGAGGAGGAGGCAGATGACGGCAGATGAAAACGAGGAATGTAAACTTGGCAGAGGTGTGGAGAAGGATCCAGGCATTCCAGACACCTTCTGCTCAACAGGTCTGTAACACGTACATTCACACACACACATACGTGCACGCACATGCTCAGAAGAGCTTAACCTCCATTGCCCTCACAGGAACCATGAAAGGATGAACAGATGTGGTGTGACTTGAGTTCAAAATCTAGCTGTAATGCTATAATGTTTAAAAGTTATACATAGCCTTAGCTATTTTATTAAAAGTATTAACAGAGAATCACACAGGGTTGAAACTACATGATGACATTTTTATCTCTGCGTTTATTCCCGTTTAATCCACTCAACAGAAAAAACACAAGGTGTTCTCCATAAGATCAGGACCAGAGCTGAACACTCAACATTTCAGTGTTACTCCTGCTATAAAAAGTGCTTTGTTTTGCACGAAACATTAGTAAACATGCCTACTGGTGGTAAATATGACAAACAGACTTGATAGAGACAGAACGTGCTGCTGACTAACAGGCTGTCCCAGCCACCGTCTCACGAGTGGATGAAACTCACAGACGGGTTTGCAGACGCCCCGTGTTTGGAGGGTTAGCATGTACTGAAGCCTCAGCAACACCTGCTAATCTTTCCAGAGCCAAGACTTCAAGCAGAAAAAGAACCGGGTGAACCCTTCGTGCCAAACGCCAGATAGACTGAAACTGTTTGCAGAAGCAAAACATTGTTTATAATGTTACACTCAAAAGAAAAACAAAAGCTGTTGACTTATTAGCAGTGTTGGATAAGTTCCTTAAGAAAAAGTAATGAATTACATCATCAACCACATATTGCAATTACTAAGTAATTACTCTAAAGTCATTGCAATTATAATCATTTCAACAAAACCAACCAATTAAAAAGCACACATTTCTAACTCAAGTTAACGCAAACTACAGTAGATTTTACATTCATTATTGTTTTATATGGATGGGTAAAAATATTGACTCAATCTAACGAAACTATTCTCCAATCGATTCTTGTGGATGCTTCAGAGGGTGTGAATATTACCTGTAATTCATTTCTTGTCCTGAAGATGTCGCTAAATTTTGCTTTGCTTAAAAAGATACAAAGCCAGATACAGGCATTATGGGCCTGTTTAAAATTTTTTGAATTTTGAAAACTGTTGGTATTGAATTTCACTGTTACACATTAAACCTTTTTTTAACAGTAACGTGCATTTTGCAGTGTGTGCATTGTATATGTGTATTTATAATTTCTTGTTCCAATGTTTGCAGTCTCGGCCTCAGACGTGCCCACGGACCGTTGGCTGAACTTCTGATACATAAGACCATGTTCACATTTGACTTTTTTTTAAGCCTAGCTTCTGTTTTACATTATAATCCAATGGAGTAAACCGGGTTTTCAAAAAAGTTTTTTCTGCAAATCAAATCATCTTTTGAAGTTGAAAAAAAGTTAAACTTTTCTGAAAAAAGCCCTACGTCAAGCACCTTTTTCACAGCTAACCAATGACAGAGCCCTGTCCTTTCCATAACAACATGCGAGGAAGGTGATTGGTTGAGAAGGATCAAGCTTGAAAAAAAGACAGACTGTTAAGATTACCCTTGACAACATCTCTACACTTGACATTTATCGAATTAAATCAAAGTCACACTGATCCCTAACAGTCTCCTCATTGGACTCATCATTTGCAGACAGCAAACTATATGTACACAACACATATAGAACAAATGTATTGCGAAAAGTCACAGGTTTATGCATTTACATTTATGCTACATTTGTTTCTGACAGTGTGCAATCCCTTGGGATTGAACCCATGACCTAAGCGTTGTAAGTGCCATGCTCTAACCACTGAGCCACAGGAAAGCCTTCAGATGCGAGACCCAAAAGGATACGCTGACATACAACTTCTGGCAGAAATAACGTTCTTTTCTGCCAATGCAGTTAATGGATCTGTTGTTACACCTTCCATTTAAAGGCCAAACGTACTGCTGAGAAAATAACACCAATCGTTTTAAGCATGCCGCTCTGAACGTGCCGTGTTTGGTTCTTCAAAAAGGTGCCATTCAGTGGGATGTTACGCAACAGGCATGTAGGAAGATGAGGTCTGTTAAAGGGGTCATATGACATGGCTAAAATTAACATTAAGGTTTGTTTTAGATGTAATGCGATGGTAATGCAATGTGTATACACGATTTAAGGTTCAAAAACATTATATTTGCATCTCCTCTTTGCCCCGCCTTTCTGAAACGTGCAGATTTACGAAGCTCATCGCTCTGAAAAGCGAGGTGTCTATGATATATATAAAAAACAGCACTACAACCACATTGACCACAAACCTTTTGGCTAACATTATGTCAATTCTGGTGAAAAAATCATTTCAGAAACAAAGCATATTAGTAAAATAAAAGAATATTATATGCACCAATGAATTGCGCACAAGTGTATCAAGAAACAAAACAAGGCCCATTTTGATTCCATGTTGACTGTAACACTTGCAAAAGCACTCAATAAACACCCACCCACTCTTTTAGCCTATATCTTACATGTCTAGCTCACAGATTGTACTTATAAGGGATGAGACCGAGTAAGCAGTCGTGACTCTTTATTTCCCATGTACTGTGTTCATGAAAGCTTCATGCAATGCTTTCTCCGTTCAGTTTCTCTTTCTGTTGAAGGCTTACAGAGGTTATTCACAACTCATCCCACACCTACAGATGATAGCAGGCGTTTGGTACGCTCTGCAATACCACTATAACACAAACCGGGAGGCTTTAGGTTTACAATACACATGACTCATCATCAATGGGTAGGCGGTCAGTTTTTAATACACTTAGCACAGGACTGATTTAGGAGATGTTCCATTAAAAGGAAAATAAAACATTTATTTAGCTGGCAAGAACTCGTAAGTGTGTCCAGTACCTGTCATGTGATTTAGATGTATGAGTTCATAAAGCTTTGATCCATCAAGACCAGATTATGAGGGATGTTTTACCCGTGCTTATTTAACAACATTAAATATCAAAATGAAGACTACATAAATGGAATTGGCCTTGGGGGAGGAAATTGTGTATAAGACTTGACATTATGCTCCTAATTTAAACATATCTGGCCACTGCAGATCACTATAAGGCAGAAGTCCTACAATTACAATATAGTACCCCAGTCTATCCAGTCCACAGTACAATAACACTGCATTTTTACATTATCTGTGTGGGCGTGTTCGAAAAAAGCTCTGTTTTGGCTGAAAAAACCCCAGCGAGGATGGATTATCCAGATTAATGCGGTTGTAGCTCTAGTTATTATACAAAGCCGACATGCAGCTACAGTGGACAGTCATTTTTTGACAACCTGACACAGAGCCAATCCATGATGTCGTGATGAAGCGTGAAGCTGAACATGCGAGGTGTTACCTGATGACCGTGTAACGTGTAAAGCAGTCGGCCCTCCAGCAGGTCCAGAATCTTGAGCGTGGAGTCGTTGGAGGCTGTGATGAGGTAATTTCCAGACGGATGGAAGGACAGTCCGTTCACCACACCACTGTGAACTGAAACAACAGGAGCAAAAACTTCACACACTACGAATACACAAACACACAGCTCGCAATCTGGCTACCTGCAGCGCTGGAAGTGTTGCTTCAAGTGAAATATATCGGTTGAACCAATATGTGCAGAATTTTGAACATGTTTCATGCTTTCTTCATAGCTGCACACTGCAGCCTACATATATACGTATACGTATGCATATTCATACTCATTTTCTTTTAGCTTGTGTAGTGTACTGTTGTTTATTGTTTTCTAGGATGTTATGCAACCTGTCCATGCACTTTGATTACTTTCTACCGAGTGATGCAATGTAGAATGTGACTGTGAACCTTTGACAACAGCAACAAAAGATATGAGAACCATATCTTATTTCAAAAAGTTATTTACAATTCTATAGTTGTTTTTACCATCACTACAGTGACAGATCTATACTGTATGTGTGAATACATGTTGGTCTGAGGTAATGCACTCAAAGTGGTTTTAACATCTTTAATGTGTTAAATATTCCCAACAATTGAAACCAAAGAACTAGAGGTCTTTCTTCACTCTGCCTGCTCGGTAAAATCACATCTCTGTGGCAGTAATGTAAATAATGGAATTCTGAACTAAGTCTTAACTTATGTTTCCATTCTAATAGTCGATTTTCTTTTTGCTTCGCTTTTCAGCCCCTGCACACATGTGGGCATCACGAAAACGACCCTCAGCAGAGCTGTAAAATGTCTACTAGACTGAGTAAAGCACGGGTCTACTTACAGTCCCTCTGAACAAATACAGTTTGCACCACATGACGTCACCCTTATGAATGGACACTGAACTGCAAGAGTAAGGCTGGGACGCCCCCAGCAGGCATTTGTAGGAATTACAAACCAAAGTATGCACATTCAAATGTATATTAGCAAGCATTGGAAATATATCTGCAATATTCATTTGAATAGTGTATACACTTTAAGAAGCACTTATGTGCTGTGAACCTAAAATCAAATATTTAATTGTTTTAATATTAATGTTTGCCATTCTGTTTAATTATTTATGTACATTCGTTATTATTGGTACCAGCCCATTATATAGCAACAATCCAGAACATGTTTGCAACCTCACAGCAACCCCTGGCAATAATATCCTAGTATAATGGGAAGAATACTTCACTTATTCAGTAAACATAACTATGAATTTGAAAATGTACTTGGGTCCACCAGTAAGTCCTTACATACAATAAAAAAGATATATGTTTTGATCTTATTATGCAAAGCGCAACGCTGTAATATTTTAACTCAATGGTTAAACATTGGGTTAAACTGTGGCACTGACAGCCCTTCAGTGTCGAGGATATCGCAGACCAGATTTATGATGTCATTGACGCCGAGGGTAAATAAAGACACCGGAGCATCGAGTGCACGAGTCAAGCTCTCCAATCACAAAGATCTGTTCTTCACCTACTGCACTGGCTGTGTCCTGGGACGCACGCCAGCCAATGACAGCACGCTGTGGTCCTGTGTTTGACCTCTAGCCAAATGTAAAATCTATTTATATATCATGAAAGCTCTATCACCACTTAGTCCTTATTGATCCTCAGAGTAAACTGTTTCTAAGCCAAACCATCCATGAAGTCAAGCACTACATTTGGCAGATCACTGACTGTATTGAATATGAAGACACGTTTTCCACTGTAATCCTGATGTGATATCTGATTGGCTAAAAAGCATTATTTTTTACATGATATTATTTTGTTTTGGATGTTTATAGAAAGAATATGGCATGTAGCTGTTTCACAGAAAGTTATAAAACATTTCAAAGCTTCAAAGAAAAATCTATAAATCAACAATAATACTTGCAATTACAATATGAGGTGAATATTTTTTTTTCATAATCTTGCAGCCCTAACAATAAGTCATTTTAGAAATATCACACAAAATAGTTATTTAAAACTAAAACAAAAACAAAAACTACATTATTCTTTTACCATCACTGTAGTAAGCAATATTTTTCATGGGTTTTTATCAGACACATTTACCATGTTCCACATGTCATTTTTTCTTTCCTGTTTGAATAACATGATAACCAGAGGTCGAGCTGCAGAATCCAGCGGTTCAGGTGACACTTACCTTGATAGTGCTGCAGGAGTTTGTGGGTGCGAATGTCCCAGACTTTCACCGTGTTGTCTGTGCCAGCGGCCGCGATGCAGGTGCCGCTCGGGTGAAAGTCAGCATAGTTCACATATCTGAAAGCGACAGCAGGGATGACTGTGTATGTGTCATACAGGTGTAGCTGAGCACTATATTCAGACAGCATGTGATGCCACTCACCCGCCGTGCTCACAGAATGAATGGATGCATTCTCTGCTGTTCTTATCCCACAGTTTCACTGTTTTATCATCACTGGCAGAAACGATCAGCCGGCCATCAGGTGAGAACCTGAAAGACAGTAAACTAATTAAAGCAATAGTTCACCCAAAAGGAAATCATATTATGTAATAAGATTAAGATGATACTAGATGGAGAGTTCATAAAGAAATTGTATATTTAATAAAATAATTTCATTTGGAAATCTGCATCGTTTTATGATTATTCCACAATCCTGTTATGTTAGCGTGGTGTTAAATCTGTCAGTAGTATTGGGACTGGGAGTCACTTACTTGGCACAGCGAACCCAGTTGATGTGTTGGTTTAGGGAGAAGAGAAACTTCTGCCGATGAACAGTCCAGACTTTGATGGTTTTGTCATCAGATGAGGTGACAAGGGTCTGGCCGTCATTTGAAAAGTTTACACTTCGTACCGTTCCAGTATGGGCTCGGAATACTGTGGATTCCCCTTTCCTAAAACCATTGGAAAAATCTTATTCAGATATAACATGGATCAGTTCTTAGATGGAGCCGCTTTCTATTTCTCCACCTTGATCTTTTCACTAGAGTTCTTTGTGATTTAGAAAAAAGCGATTTCTCCTGACACAGATGATGTAACTGCCTTGCGTGAAACATCTAGTGTGCCTTATGCTTTCACACATTATGTACTGTCACGGCCTTCTCTAACAAGGGTTAACAGGCCTTAATGAAGTTGCTTTTGTATCAACACCTACATCCAGCCTCCCACTGACACAAAGAAAACACTTACGGGAGAGTTCCATCTTGTATTTTAAACAAACAAAGAACTGCTTGGCTACAGACGGTGTTTTTCAAATAAATTTGTTTTACTACCACCTACTGCCTACATTAGACATTGCATTATTTAAAGCCATTTAAAAAAAATAGTTCCCCGAAATAAGTATTCTAAATTCAATACTATTTATTAAAGCAATAACTGCTAAGGGGCGTGGTGGCACGACGCGCAGCGTCCATATGTGTAGCAAGGTGTCATAAAATAAAGCAAATTTAGGCTAATGAGGTCAGCAGTTATAAATGGGGGTATTTTATAAGGGCTTAGAACTCGGCTAAACCAATCAGAATCAAGACAGAAAGAAAGAAGGAAGACAGAAAGAAGGAAGGAAGGAAGGAAGGAAGGAAGGAAGGAAGGAAGGAAGGAAGGAAGAAAGAAGAAAGAAAGAAAGAAAGAAAGAAAGAAAGAAAGAAAGAAAGAAAGAAAGAAAGAACTGTGCAGAAAGGTTTATTACTCACACACTGGGAACCCAGAGCCGGACGGTTTTGTCTCTGGATGCAGAAGCCACCAGATGACCAGAGGGTGAGAACTGAACGGACATCACAGCATCTTTATGTCCCACAAACCTATACGCCCTCATCTGAGGCTTCATGTTCCAGATCATGATACATGAGTCCAAAGAGCCAGTGGCTGCAATAAACAAAATATTCGTTTAAATATTCTTTTCAGGTCTGAGTCTAAAACATGAGTTTTAATGTTGACCAACAGCCTTGCCCAGCCTGTTATCTATTCAAGAGAAGTTACCCAGCTGTTCTGGTGAACTATTTATGTAATCGTTTTCATTTTCATAAGAAATTGTGTAATATTTTGATGCAACTTCACAATGTATTCTTTAATGTTTTACATGAAGTGCAAATGTAAATGTATCAGTGTAAATGCAAATCAGTGTCAATCCTAGAGAAAAAGACACAAGATGAATAAATCGCATGTAGTCTTACCCATTTGTTTCATATTCGAGTTCAAATCCACACTTGTGATGACATCTCTGTGACCCTTAAAATGTCTCTCAAGGGTCGGATCATCCTGATATAAAGGTGTTCAAACGACATAGAATATTTACACTACTTAAACAACACAAGGAGTAAAGACCAAGTATAAAATGTATGTGATTTTATGATCAATTGATAGTTTTGAAGCACTCACCAGGACAGAGCTCATTGTCAGATGAAGAGACCTCTCTCTAAATACAAACAAGCTAGGAATACGAAAGCTTTAGGAAGTTTCCGTAAAGGTACACTTAGTCAATGAAAACTTCACGTTCATTTATAGAGAAAACTGACGAAAATTAGGATTATTACTACAGGTCATTCAGAGTCTGTTGTTTGTTTACATGTAAGAAGACAAGCTAGCTAAACTTAAAGGCTGTCAAGTGAGCATTTCCATGGTAAAATGTTCGTCAACTAACGCAAGATTATTGTTAAACACCAGTCTGCGTCTTTGTTCGTCCGTTTATTCCGGTGTTTAGAAGCTAATCGGTTGCTAAGGACTGTAGACCAGTCGTTAACGGCTTTCATATTACCCGCCGCGGTCAGCGCATGCGCGTCTTCTGTGCACGCTCTTAAAGGGGACGCGCTCACTCAGTGTTGAAAGAGCAGATCATAATGGTCAAAGTTGCAAGTCATGATGAACATTCAGATAAATCAATTAAAACAGCGAGTCCAAACGTCGGCAGAAGAGTTTCACGGTAAATAAAAGCCTGCATTGTGTGTTTGGCTTTTATCGATGAGTGTGTAAATACAAGTCAATTATTAGCTACCTACGGTTTTAAAGGGGAATACTGTGTTTGTTCATACAATATTTATTTATGTTTGTGTATAGCCTACAATATTTTGATTACACCTCTCAAAATTATTGAATTGACAAAATAATTATAATTTACCATGATAAAAAAAATTTGACTTTTATTTTGACCTCATCTGTTAAATGGGGTAAGGTCATGTAACTGAACCAGAACGGAAAAGTAATACTATGTTTATTTGACTCTGTCAGGAAAGCAAAGCTGGTTTGGTTATAATGGTTTCTTTCTTTCTTTCTTTCTTTTTCTTTCTTTTTTCTGTTTATAATTTTTCATGTTATTTATTTTTTATTTGGGTTTTATGTTATACTGAAATGTCTCGATGATAATAGAAATTTACGATGAACAGTTATATCGTGAATGTAATGTAAAATACTAAAAACTGTTATTCTTTGTACTATGTTATTGTATTTGTATTATGTATATTGTTTGAAGCAATAATACAAACAAAAAAAAAAGAATATGATATAAGTGAATTTTAATTATGAATTTTATCTTAACAGACTTTTTGTCTTTTTATTTTATTATTTTAATAATAACCACTAGATGGCAGGAGTGACAAGCAGTTTTAAGGCAGTGAGTTTCCAGCATGGACGGACGTGATAATAATGTGATATTAACTATATTAAACTAATATAAATTAAACTCATCCAAAAAAGAAAGAGTTCGACTAATTCTCCACTGCATGTGAATTGTTTGTCAACACAGTTTATTTAAAAGACAAAGCCCCGGCTTCACAGACAAGGCTTAAGACTAGTCCCTGGCTAAAATTAATTTTGAGCTATCTTAACTGAAATGAACTTGCCCGGACATATCTTAAAATACGCCAGTGCCATTGTTTTGTCTCAAGATGCACATCAGTAATGGTTTATTTTAAGGCATTTTAATAAAAGTGACTTAAACAGCCTACATTCCCTTATATTAATGAGAGTTCATTATCTATGAGGAAAAAATGTGATGGTGACACATGCTTTAATAAAATAACCTAGAACGTTTCCTTATAGATAAATGAAATCTTATTATGGTACGGTGTCTCTGCTGTTATACACTACATAGTTCATTTATAATTCATTTTGTTACTCATTACACATTACTGATGAAGCATTAAACAAAGTGTCTTCTCCGTCCTATTGAGAAACAATGAGGTGATTGACATTAATAAACAAGATGTTTCCTTACCAGGAATATCGTGAATAATGTTTAGTTTCGTTGAAGTCACAAAAATGTCCTGTTACTGTCAATGAGAGCTTCAATAAGGAAACAGTATTTATATCTACATTTGTTTACAGTAAACTTGATTATCTATTCCATGCAATGGAAATGTGCAACTGCCACAGACATTAAGATGGCATGCCAGATCAACAAATCTACAATTACACTGAGGCATATATAGGCCTACAGTACAGTATACAAAAGTAAAAATAAACAAACAAACAAGCAAATAAATCAAAATACAAAAACATTTCACCATTTTCTCCATCTTCTTAAAACAGTCCCTAAAACAGTCATCAAGGATTGTGGCTAATTTTCCTGGTTTCTACTAAACGTTCATACTGTACATTACTGTCATTAAAGTTTAGTTGTTGTGTAGTTGTTGTCGCTCCAGGTGAAGTGTTACTCAAACACCTCATCTGTACTTTGATTCACGCAGGGCCTTGAACTCTCTAGGAATGAAGATGTTTTAAGAGTTAATATTAAACCTGTTTCACTTTTTACCCATAAGTTTATGTCATTTGATGTTGATGTTTTGATAAGTTAAATAAGGTAAAGGCAAATGTATTTCATTTTTCAAACCTAGAGAAACCTATTTTTCTTTTGGGAATGAATGGTGAGGCTTTCATTTTTTGTGACAAATCCAAATGACATGTTATTTACATAAAGAATGTATAGCGTGTAATGGATTTAATACACAGTCTGATACCTTACGGCACAATAATGAGGAGAAATGTTGTGTTCATTAACAAACCTCTCACTCACAGGCGGTCCTTTGGCATGCATGACCTATTTTTCTTCCCAAGTCAAACAACCAGGTGCATTATCTCTGCAAATTAGTGTGATATTCACGATAACAGCTATAGTCTGTTATATACCCAAAGAATATACAGTATCATGCAAAGGGCTAAGGCTCTGCTTGAACACGCATAACGGAGAAAGTCATACGATTCTGCAGCATGTACTTTTGGGGCGATTGCTTGGACGGGTGGTAAATGAGTTTCTATTAGACGCTTTGATGCAGGTCCTTCATGAACCATTGACATTTACACCGTCGCTTAAAGCGGTGCATTTTGCACATCATTTGACTGAGCAGGATTTAAACCTTTGCCCAACTAGTTCATCAATAATGGTGATGCATTTTATATCAAACACTTTTAATGAAGTTACCTACTATTACCTTTTTTGTCATCCAACCATCCCAACTAGCCCTTTCCTTTTTCGAAGAAGATTGACATGAGAGTGATTTAAGTTTTAATCTGTTTGTTATAATCCAACTAAATCAGTTCAAACCCTCTGGCTTCTGTGTGTCCAGTCGCCCGTATACGTGTATTGTTTCACGAAGGTCTGAAGCAATCCTTGAACTTCTATTTTAAATGTTGGCAACTGCCCAGGTAAAGCTGTAGCTGTTGTCCATTTATTACACACAATTCGCCGTTCTTACCTAAAATCTTTTCTTGACGGTTATACAGTAGCAGTCATTAGAAAGCCTGTAGCAGAATGAGTTCAGTCTCAGTCCACTCTGAGAACAGTGCTTGCTTTTGTTTGCTGCTTAAAGAAAAGAAAAAAGGTTTCCTATGTTCGCGTGACAAAACACTGTTTACAATCTCCCCTGAGTGAAGAGATCAGTACTGCCCACTTCTGACATCTGAGAGAGGAGAAAAGCTCACTCACAAACTGCTCCTGAACACGTCTCACTACTGTAGTTTTACCTTTACTCTGGATTGGAATCACATCACTGTACTACATGTTTTTTTTCCTATTTATTCCTGCTTTTTGGATCTGATTCTGATGAAATTTTGTTGGTTTTATGATGTTGTTATAGTCGGCCTATTATTTGGTGGGAAGTGTGTTTGGTTATAGCGTGCAAATTCTGGAATGCACAAAGTTTCCACATCCTTGTTCCTGGGTGTGTGCTTGGAGGAGGTTGTCTACCAAAGGCAACAGGGTGACCTTAAACCCACTCAACACGCACAAAAGGCCATTAGAAATGTAGGGTTCAATTTGATTTTTTTTAAATATATTTGTGATGATAATATACCAAATATGGCCTTATAGTAAATAAAATCTATATTTTTTTAAGCATTTCAGTTTAAGATTGACCTGGATTGTCACAGTCTACTTTTATCCGTCGTATTTATTTTCATTTTTATATAATATTCATTTATTTAAGTATGAAAAGCAGGGAGTTCATTTGAATAGTTCAGTGGTCACCATCACTCGCGCTCTCTTCTGCCCTTCTGTCACTCACTCACGCGCGCACACACACACATGTCTGGTTTACTATCTCCATGGGGACAGTCCATAGCCGTAATGTTTTTTATACCGCACAAACTGTATATTTTATCCCCTACCCCTAACCCAACCCCTAAACCTAAAGATCATAGAAAACTTTATGCATTTTTACATTTAAAAAAAATATTGTTCTGTACAATTTATAGGCTGTTTTGCCAATGGGGACCTCAATTTTGGTCCCCACAGTGACACGAGTCCCCATGTGTTGGTGTGCATTCAGGTTTAGGTCCCCACTAACATATAAAAACCAAATCCACACACGCACACACACACAAACGCAAGCACGCAAACACACAAATAATATGGAAGCAAAAACCAGTTGCTGGCTTTAACAAGAATGTAGATTTCCAGATAAATATGAGAAAAAGTCTTGCTTTGGGCAAATTCCTAACAGCATTTTTGCACCTGCACACTGTTGCTTAAAGGGTTAGTTCACCCAAAAACTGTTTCTAGTCTCTTTCCTCACTTCCTTCACTAAGATTGTTCCAAACACACATAGCGTGTGTGATACAGTGACGTTTATCACTATTCAGTATGAGTATAGGGCGAAGTGCACACGGTTAGAGAGTGAGTTTGTTAGAGAGCGTGTGTTCTACCTGTTTTGTTCTGTGAGTACAATGAACCGCCGATGGGGATTTCTCTGAGAGAAAAGTGTTAATGGAGTTAGCAAGTGTTTGAAGTGAACGTACTTTGAGAAAGGAATGAGACAGCCAATGTATTATGCTCTCTCCAACTTAACGAAAATGTTGTCTTTACATTTATCCAAATACATTATTAAAGATGTATTAAAAACATGTTGCAAAGCTTTGTTTAGAGTGTAAACCGAAAAAAATCACACACCTCACGAGCAAATCTTTGAGTCAAGACCCAGAAGAATGACTGTAGAAAACAAGAGAAATGAAAAACTGATGAAACTGTGCTTAATTTCCGGTGAGCTTTTTGATATTGTTTTTGTATATTTTCATAAAACCCATAGTATTCCTTTACATGCTGAAGTTGCTTTTTTTGTTTTCTTGCCAAACAATTTTGTCCAATAAATGCCTTAAAAGTTAACTGTTTTGTCCGTTTTTATCATGCACCTCAGATACAGATGGTTTGAACGAACCTAAGGGGGAATTAAATGCACATACTGTACAAATATGACACAAGAAACATCACTTTTTACAAATTTGTTGCTTTACTAAATTGTTTTTAGCTAATAATGTGGAGCTAATAAGGAGATTCTTTTTTAAATACTTTTCAGGAAAACAGTATTTTTTTGCATTTAACACATTTGTGAAATATTTGTAATGCCGTATTAAGATGAAGAACTTCAACTTCAGAGAAGACACCAAACACCGGAAACAACAACTTTCCAAATTTAGAAGTAAAAATATCTTAAGCAGGAACATAAACACTTTCCTCTTTAGAAAAGTTTCCCTGCCTACATTGTGCTGGAGGAGTTGGGCTTTAATCTGATGTGATGTGTGTTTTACGGCCTGTATGATCACATGACTGCATACCAGTCCAGGGCTGGTGTCTAACCACAAACAGTTTTCCTGAGAAAGTTGCATATTAAACCGCGGCTCATACGTGCTCTGACAGGAGTAATGTATTAGTTCCAGCTTTTAATATGTCTGTCTAATAAAGACAGAAAGGAGAATTGTTCCAAGAGCTCAGGTGTGCAGATTATATGGCTGTGATGAAAATCAGCCCAGCACAAACCCTCTGAAAACTGGCCCTGAAATGATTTTAGATGTGATTCTGCATCATGACGTGTGTTTGGTGAACTATCTTCCTTGTTTGCCACCTGTGGATGAATGAGGAAGTGTAAATCAGATATATAAACCATAGTGTTTCCTCATTGTGCGCTACTGACAGATGCAGATATTTCATTATGCGTGTGTTGAGTGGTTGTGCCAGGGTAGGTTCTCAAAAGACACTTTGGGTTTTTTCCCGTGATGATTCAGGCATGGAGCCGTGACGGTCCTCACACAAATCCTGCCAAACATGTTTGGATCATATTTCACACCGAAACACAAGAAAAAGCTTGTTGCCTTATTTTTCTCATGATAGGAAAGTTGTCTAGGCTAGAGGGTTATTCAGGTAAACATATAAAATTAAAACACAGGTGACTGTGAGATTGAGTACATTTTCAGTATTTGCTCTGTTCTAATCATGTTCTAATAAATGATTCGTCATACGCATGACAGATCCGTATGCTGTTATTTTGGAAGTTCCCCCATTATGTTCAAAATCAGATGACATGCCGTAGGTTTGGCTTTCACAAACACAAGGCCATTTCCAATCATCGAGTGAGTCTGTCTGTGAAAGATCTGAGTGCTTTAAAATGAACACACCTACACAACCTCCTCATTCTCTTTAAAGTCATCATAATGACTCTTAATTCAAGATCAGTTCTCGTTTTATTAGCACATCATCATGTGTTTATCCGAACACTAAAAAGTACAGTGTTACATATTCACAGGCTTTACAGTAAAAAAGTACAGCATGCTTTCTGTAAAGAAATAATAACGTAAGACTTTAAAACTTATAATTGTCTTTGTTCCTGAATGCTTTTTTTATTCAAAGTAGGGCTGTCAAACGATCAATCGATTAATCGCATCCAGAAGAAAAGTTTGTGTTTACAGAATATATGTCTGCATTTACTGTGCATATTCATTTTGTATTTATAAAAAACATACACATACCTATTTAAGAAAAATATACAATAAAAAAATGTATAACATTTATATGGAATTTTACTTATTTGTAAATATAAATAAATACATGAAAATATTTCCTAAATAAGTATGCGTGTGTATTTATAAATACAAAATTAATTTGCAGAGTACACAGACATATTTTATGTTAACACAAACATATATTCTGAATGTGCAATTGTGCATTCTGAATTGAGAGCTCAAATTTAAATAGACATTAAGCAAGGTTATTATAGTTGACTAAAATTAAAACTTTGAAAACTTTTCTGTTTATTCAAATCAAATCAAATATTCGCCTGAACAGTATTGGAAAAGATTTAAGCACATGAAAAACTAAAATTATAATAGATATAATAATAAACAAAAAGTACAATAAAAAACGACATTATTAACAACGACATATTACATAACAACATAAAATAAACAAATAAAACGACAAAAGAATATCAAATTTGCTAAAAAACAAAAGCTCATTTAAAATGTTAATAAAACAACAATGAAACTAAAAACAAAACTATGTTTAGCACCAGTTTAAACTCCATCTTTAGGATTAAGACTTTACTTTTTTAAATAAAATACAAATTGCGCTTACTTATTCACACATTGACAAAATAAATTAGTTAAACTAGAGTTTACAACATATTCTAATCAGAAATGTCTTTAAAAATGTGATTTTTATCACTTTTGTATTGGCCTTTCACGTAATATTTATATTTTCAGGTTTTCCCTGACTGTGGGGACCCTAAATACTGTACATTACTTCACCGGCATTTAGTGTTACAGTAGGCAGTACTGCTCCATTTATAACCAAAACTGAGAAGTCAATTGAACATTGTGGTGGTGTTTGATAGTGATAAAATTCCTCTTTCTTAAAACAACATCTAACATCAGAGAACGCAGAGGAGTCCGTCTGTCTGAGGTTGAAGCTGAACTGAAACAAGAACAAAACTGCTTTTGAGTGTTTTTCCAAATTAAGAAGGATTATGTCATGTCATGAAAACATCATGTGATGGTCACTCAAGATTAATTTAATCACATTACCAAACTGCCCTTCAAAAGACAAAAACGGATACATGTGTTTATAAGAACTGATCTGTTTATCTGGGATGCTTTTTCTCTCAATCATGGTGTCTACTTCCACAAAAGAGTTCGAATGTCAAAGTAGCTGCAACACCATGGCCCACATTTTATATGACATACATATTTTTCTAACCAATGCTCTATTTCTTTTATTTGGGTCACCTCATTTCACACGTACAGTAGCAGCCGTGTATGTGAGCGTCAGAGGAAACAGATGGTGATGTCATATACACCTGTTTTCGTCCGCTCACCCTCAGACCCGTCTCATTTTACAGCTGACCCACTACCTGACCGTGTATTTAGGTTGTGATGGTCAACATGCTTTAAAATGATGATGACATTATCACTTTACAATACAGTATAATGTATATAGTAAAAGGAAACTAGGAAGTAGGTTGATTCTGCTTCTCTAACACCACTGTTACTCATTTAGCTCTAATTCAATTATATGTTTCCAAACCATTGTGTTTGTACTAAACACCCTTTTTACAAGACTCTGATAGCCCTTCAACAACAGCAACACTGAGATATATTTATTTTAATATTATACTCCATATGATTTTTACATTATGGCTTACTTTCAAAATAAACATGCAATACTATGAGTGAAAACTAGATTTCTGTTAAACCGTAGAATTGTATTTGGTTTGTATATGGAAATATAGCCATGGAAAAACTAGAGACACTTTCAAAATTATTATTCTTTCAGTTTTCTGAATAATATTTAAGTGTTAAGGTAAAGTTTTCATTTTTGTTTCATTCTGTGAACTACTGGCAATATTTCAAATAAAAACATTGTTTCTATTTGCAGAAAACGGGTCAAAATAACAGAAAAGATGCTCTGTATTTTTTTAGACCTCAAATACGGCAAAGAAAACAAGTTCATATTCACTTTTAAGCCATACAACAGTCATATTTATACAGGTATTTAGGAAAATGTAAGAAAATCTTTTTATATGATAACCTGGATTTTTATCAGTTTTCATGTGTCATGTCTTTCACATTTGCGTTTTGCTTGAATGTCACTCCTGGGGTTTGATTTTGTTAAAATTCAACAAACACTGAACTGGAATGACCACAATAAATCTAGAAATGATTTTCAAACTAAACTTTGTAATGGTCTCTTTATTTTCTCAGCGGCTATATAATAGAACTGAATTTAGTTTGGTATTAATATATAAAAATGTTTCATAGGTCAGATATGTTATATTGTTGTGAAATGCGAGACAAAATGCTATGTGCTGTTTCAGAAAAATACCACGAGCATGCACACACACACACACTTTTAGTGTGGAGAATTTCCATTGACTGTCTTTTACTGTCCAGACTGTAAATTGTGTCTCCAAACCCTCACACAAACATTTCTGCAGTTTCACAAGCAGAGTTCAGTTAGTTTAATAATTCATTGACAATTTACCCTCCTTGTGGGGACATTAAGTCACCACAATGTATAGAAACCTGTTCACAACCATGCCAGCACATGCCAAATTGATCTAGACATGCTGCTCAAATGACACAAAGAAAACAAGATACATCTGAGTCCAAAGGTAGCGTCATGAGTTTATTAAAATCCATGAAAAGTGCACAGCCTCCATCTAAATCCAAAGAAAAGCTTTAAAGCACCCTTAAAACCTATTTGACCAACTGATTTAACATTTTCTGCCTTAAATATAAATTTGAATACTAAAATTCTCAAATGTATTCTCTCTGTTAACAAAATACATAGATACATAATCATTTTTCTACAGATTTATTTTCTCATACAGGATTTGACGTACATACTCAATAATTTACGATATTTCAGACGCTAATATATATCTGCGTGGAATGCGTAATGCTGGATGAAGGCGGGCGTTAGCCGCAGGCTGATATAGGTTGGCTGAGCCCGCTGAAGTAAGACTTCTCCCTCTCGCTCATCACATCGAAGTGCAGCGGCTGTCGACAGAAGTTACACTCGGCGGATGAGTGTGGCTTCAGCTCAAGACCCACCTCCTTCCAGGTCTGAGTTAGCTTGTCTGCCATAGACAAAGAAAGTCATTGATTATTGTGCCGCAGGACACAACTATGAATCAACACCGTACCAAACCACGTTCAATCAAACTTACCGACAAAGTATTTCATCATCTGAGGCGTGTGATGTGGCGTGGGGGCGATCCGGAGCATCTCCTCTCCGCGTGCCACCGTGGGATAGTTAATGGCCTGGACGTAGATGTTGTAGCGGCTCATCATGATGTCACAGACCTCCGAGTTCTTCTCTGCATCCGCGACCTGATTATAAGCATTCGTATTAGACATGCGCACATCAACGTAAAGCTTTGTGAATAACAGAAGCCACATATTCATCACAAATGGTGCCCGTTGCCTACGTACTCTGACTGGAATGATGTGGCTGGGGCAATGGACTACAGGCAGGCCGGTATCCATCAGCATCTGACGCAGCAGCTTCACGTTGCGCTGGTGCTTTCGTCTCAGCGCACAACCTTCTTCGCTCTTCAGGATCTGAATGGACTCGCGGGCACCGGCGAGCAGCATGGGTGGGAGGGAGGTAGTGAAAATGAAGCCGGCGGCATAGGAACGGACGGTGTCGACTAAGGCGTTGGTACTAGCGATGTAACCTCCGACACACCCGAACGCCTTCCCTGTGAAAATAAAACAGCATTAGAGGAAGCAGCAGTGTGTCCTGTATCACAGTGTTGGGAGTAACTAGTAATTTAATCACCCTGAAGTAAAGTAAGGGATTACTGTAATTTAAATAGTTACTTGTGATGTAATCAAACTAATTACTGTGTAATATACAATAGTGGAATTGACATAAATCTTTAAAATGCATGCTTTAAAGTATCCTTCTCACATTTGTACTACTTTGGTAAGGTAATACAAATTCTTTACTATGTAGTTCTATTTTATTTATTTGAATAAATTAAAAGAGCCGTTGCATGTCTATGCTTGAATCACTTAACTAACCAAGGTTGATGGAATATAATAAGTACTTCAATACTTTTTGGAGAGTCATTTATACAGAAAAAGAAAGTATGTATTGACAATTAACAGTCAACGCAAGTTCCTGTTGAGCTGTATTTACTAGCAACTTGTTTGAAAACGTCAACCAATCGGGTGTTTTGTTTGTAAATTCATTGGTGACTCCGTCCGAATCAAACTTGCAACCATTTCCTCTGAATGGATGACTCACTCAACTCAGACGACTCAAAATGAGCTGTGAACTATCTTTGAGGAATTCAATCTTAAATGATCACGCAACAATATAAGCTTTATGCACATTGAACCTATATTTAGAGATATTAATGATGACCTCACTGAAACACTCGAAATGCCTTCTGGGTCATCTCAAGCAGGCAGACAAACAGCCATTCAAGAGCAATTCAATAAGAGCAAAACAGGAGCTCTTGTTGCTAGGCGACAAGACAGCAGCTTCTGTTCAACAAGTATCCACTAGAGCATTGAGTGACAAAACCAGACCTCTGCTGTCACGTACACAGACCTGGCCTTCATACAAAACTAACAATGCAGCTACACAAGGAAAGCTTGGTTTAAAACACCCAAGTCCAAATTTACCACAACATGTCACACTCACCAAGAGTTCCAGAAATGATGTCCATCTTGTGCATCACATTGTCCCGATCTCCAATGCCACCTCCCCCGGCTCCATACAGTCCCACGGCATGGACCTCATCCACAAAGGTGATAGCACCAAACTCGTGGGCAACATCGCACATCTCCTCCAGTGGACACACAGCGCCTAACACAACAAACACAAGTTGCCATTAACTACAGGCGGGAGCTCGCGTACCCGGAGCATAACAAAGAGGTCCTTACTAACCATCCATAGAGTGCACGGTCTCAAAAGCCACGATCTTCGGAGTGGATGGATCAGATTTCATCAGGAGCTCTCGCAAGTGGTTGGCGTCATTGTGGCGGAAGATAAACTTCTTGGCGCCGCTGTTCCTGATGCCCTGTATCATGGAGGCATGGTTGCCTGCGTCTGAATAGATCTCACAGCCTGAAAGAAAATACAAACAAGTTGGAAATCTGAACCGCTCACGTTTCATCTCAAATGTCGTTCAAATCCTCAGGCAAAACAAAATTATTACCAGGTAGTATTTTTGCGAGCGTAAAGAGCGTAGAGTCATTGGCTACGAAGCAGGAGGTGAACAACAGGGCGGCGTCTTTTTTGTGGAGATCGGCCAGCTCGTGCTCCAGGTTCACGTGGAACTTACTCGTCCCCGATATATTTCGAGTCCCTCCAGCTCCTGAACCATGCTTTTGTAACGTGTCCCTGTTGAAAGAGAACACGGGGAGCTGTTAATCCAAAGCATTTTAAATTACACAACACATAAACGGGTGTATTTAAAAGTAACATTTTACCCCAAAATATACAACTGAATCTTTTTTATTTCCTTTAAGAATTACAAAAAGAAAAGTAAATATATAAGACCTTTTAATTACAGGTTCATTTTTGAAAATTTTGCCCCCAGCTGTCATGAAAATAACATCACGATGCAACAACGAAAAAAGATTTTTTTTTAACTTAAAGCACATTTTTGCATGCGATTTCCAGTGAAATATGACATGCACCTATTCTTATCAAGTTTCGCATGACTCACTTACATTATAGATTGCACAACCCGTGGATGGCGGCTCATGCCGAGATAGTCGTTGCTGCACCACACTGAAACACTCCTCTTGTAGGACAAGGACTCGGTGTAATCGTCCGCCATCGGGAACTCGGTGGCTCTGCGGTTCACAGTTTTAAACACACGGTATGTGTGATCGCTCTTCTTTGCCTCGATTTTCTTCTCAAAGAACTCATCATATCGAAAGTTGGAGACAGCTGCGAGAGAAGAACACAAGCCAAATCAAAACGAGAAGTGGTTTACAGTTTCAGTTTCACCACTTTCTCTATTAGCGCAAGACATAGATGTGTAAAAGCTCTTACTCTTGGGCATGTTCTCCTGCAGCAAGTGAGAGACGCTGGTTGGCTGTTGTTTCATCAGCTTCCTCATGAGGTTCCCTCCAACCTTAGTGTCCTTGACCAAGGGTTTCAGCTCGGATTGAGGGACATCTGAAAAATGGATCACTTTCAGATGTCAAACCACTGACAGTTTCACGCAAGCTCTAATAAAAGTCTAAATAAAGATCCGAAAGCAGCAAATCGATTCCCCACAAACCTTTGCACACACTGCGAACTTCAGAAACGTCTTCCTGTAGTTCCATGCGAGCTTGCCGAACCACGCTGCTGTTCTTCTGGCCCATTTCAGCTGCCAGGAAGGGGCATTTGGAGGCCGCAGATGGACCTGATGAAGTCGCGGGGTGGCCCAGAGGTACTTTGGGGGCCCCCTTAGGCTCTAATTGTAAAAACAAAGGTGTGACTTTTTAGTTAAAATAATAACAAAACGGCATACAAAAATGATATATTTTACTCCCTCTACAGTATATATTATACTCCCATAATGCAACGCGTTCAACATTACCATCCATTTCTAAATGATCTAATATAAATTTTAAACGCATGCATTTTTCAAATACAACTGATGTACAATAGTAATTTACAAACAAAATAACTGCTATTTATGTATTTCTAATGTGATAATGCATAGGCAGTGTAATGAGGTCATGTGACACTTTCAATCGTGGAATAAAAAGTCGTGTTTTTCTCTTTAAAATATAAACTACATGTAGTAAACACATCCTTGAACAATTGCATAAACAAGCAATGGTTAAACAGACTGACCCTCATTGGCCGGGGTGGTATTCTCGACCTTCTGAAAGCTGGCAGAGGAAGAGCAGACAGAGCGGACCAGTGGCCTCGAGGCAAGGTCCATCATGACAGGACATTTCACTGCGTACGCAACCAAGGACTTTCTAGCCTGCTGCAGGAAAGTTTGGGGGACACGAGACAGGAATGGGCAGCGAATGATGGCATCCATACTTGATTGTCCAAGCCTGAAATGAAATGAAGCAGTGTTAATACAGGGGTTATAATGCCAAAAACAACACAGACAATTGTTACAACCTGAATACAAATTAACCATGGTGTCACTACATACATCTGCCAGAAAAACATGGTGCCTACACTTGCTTACCGGTCCTTAGATAAGCAATTCATAAAGAAGTACATTGTCTAAACCTCCAATCCCATGCAGTCACTTCAGTTTTTGGAAACAGGTGTAGAACTCTTAAAATCGACTGGATAAATGGTGCGAAACGGAAATATATTGCACAAAACTTTTCAAACTATGACTTGGAATGAAAGTGACCATATTTAACAGCACTTCTTGAACTTACAACAAGGACAATCTCATTACGGACCAGGCATTAAGCGTCTTAACAGGAACTGGAATCTGTCGTGTAACATGAAAACTAGGTGTGGGCCCAATACCGGTTTCAAGGTATACCGAGGTTTGAAGCCGTCAAGGTTTCAAAACCACCAACATTTTCTGTGATACCGTTTCTAAGGTATGAGCTGTGTTTTCACAAAAATAAACAAGTCATGTAATGTCATGTTTGATGTTTAGGCCTAATATGTGGGCTATGACAAAAATATTTTTTTTGAAAGAGTATAATAATTTTAAGGCTTTATTGTTACATGACATACATGTTCAATGCATGTTAGTTAAAAATAAAATGTATTTGTGTCCAGTTGAAAAGTTGTTGATTGTATACACAGACATGTGAAAATAACACATTTGTAACACATAACACACCGTCACACTCTCGTAACGCCCCATGAATAAAACCTGAACATTTAAACTATTTTTAGTGGCTTTTTTTATTCAGATATCTTGTTATGATACGTTTCTGCTTGTAGTTTCTAATAATAATAAACAAAGATCGTCTGGACCAGGTATGAAAACATAAAGGCATTTCATTCAAGATAACATATTAGTTTTGTTAAATATTTCTAAAATCGTCTTGATATCTATTTTTTAGTACAAAAACAAAAAAGCAGAATAAACACAGATCCAGAAATCAAACTATGAAACTATAACAACCACTGAAAAGAGTCGAAATAAACATGACTCATCGGTTCAAGTCAAGGTTGTCATGTTCAGAAAAACCTTAAAGATTATGCCACACATCACGTTTTGTACAGAAACAAAAATAAAGCCTGCAAATAAACTTCCTTACAAGACTATCACTTAACGTTACATTTTATAATGAGAGAATATATAACGTCAGTGTGTGTATACAGATGACATCTAAGCAAGAATCATAATAACCTCCACTTTATTGTAAGACTTGTGTCTTGTAAGAAGATACAATCAGTAAAGTTGTTATTCATCTAACGTATTAAACTGTTGAATTTATCGTACGTCAACTCCCACAAGCAAGTCGACTTACGTTACATGTACATGCTAATAAGATTAGCATGAATGTGCTCCCCTTTAAAAATGAATAACTCACTTCAGTTTGATCCAAGATTACTCCGACTTTACACGAGGTGCCAACACTGTGACCGTCCCGACTGTCAATATATGATACGATGTTGTCCGTGACCTGTGATTGCTCCGGAGACGAGCGCGTATCTTCGTTATCCTACACTGAGGACGAACGAGAGGGCGTACGGACGCACGGGGATTTATGAAAGAGCCGCACGAACAAATATCGCGAGATGTTGCACGTTATGACGCGCGATTCCGAGAACACACCCATTTCCTTCCTCGAAGCACTATTGTTTTATTATTAAACTCTTTATGCGCATTAAACTTGTCTGTCAAGCATCATAATACAATTAATATGAGAAACAGAATGAGGAAGTTATACAAGAAAATAAAAATACAATAAACCAACGCCAGAGCAGAGTAAACTACAGCAATAACAGCCGATGTACAAATATACAGTTTGTACTCATAGATGTTTGTACTCGTGTGCACCAATATAGTGCTTGCAATGTTATAAGGTCTTGTTGCAGTTTTATTAACCAGTCTATCGAAAACAGCAGAACAATCATCAATTATTTTAAAAAGAGACAAATATCTTGGTGTCAATTTAATTTATTTATTTGTATTGTAATTATTTTATTTTTTATACATATCTGTGTTTTTTATTGATGCCGTTAACGATTGTTCCTGCTTTGGAACATTCCACATTGTGAAAAGTGATAAGAAAACAGGGGAAGTGCGCCATCTAGCGGCCAAGTAATCGCATTACATTATGTTGGTGTAGCGTTATATATCGTGGATTTGTGTTTAAAATTAAGAATATTTAAAGTTGCTTTGGCAATATAAAGCCATTTTACCATACCCATAAAGCTATTTGAGTCATAAATCTCTTTTTGTGCATGCATTAGCAGCATTTTGCAGAGGTTTTATACATTTTTGATTAGTTTATGCCTTTATGGTCTATTTTGAAGCCCATTCACATCTTCTCTTGAACCAACTTTCAGAAAAATGCATGACAGTGTTTTCTTCTCTTTCCTTGCTGCTTTATTATAATAAGTGGAGTTTTTAATTACAGATTATGATAGAACATGTTAATAGCGATGATCCCTCAAGACTATTTGACATGTCTAAAATCCATTAAGGGACCATTCCACCGTGCTACATTTCTAAGCTCCATATCTGATATTATTGATCATTCAAGTTACCATACGTGCATACATACAGTCAAGGCCGGCCCAAGCCTTTACGGGGCCCTCAGCCCTAAATGTATCTAACAATCAAGAGAGCAGTCAGAGTTTATAGTGGAAATGATTGAGTGCACTCATTCAATCCCATGATGCATCGTTATAAATAATGAGAGTATATATTCACTGTCTGAATTCACTCATTTTTTTCATTCGCTTCTTCAAGTGCATTATATTAGTGAACTTATGTAGGGAATAATAATAGTGAATGAGGGTGTAGGGGCATATATAGCCTACTTCTTGCCCCAGAGCTGAGTTTGGGACATAAAGGCAAGCAGGACAGGTAGGCAATGCGTATATTTTGCACAGATTCTTTTCTATTTAATCTATTTTCTATTTATATCCAATCATATAAAAATACATTTATATAAAGTATTTTATTGTTATTTTGTGTGTGGTGCAGGGAGGGTGGCACCCTGTCGCCCTCTATGGGCCAGCAGCCACTGTTTATCACTGTGTTTTGGATCACATTTTGCTTCCTCCTCCTTTAAAGTCACCAGCATTGCAAAACCATGGGGATTAAAATTCCCCCAAAATAGGATATCTCTTACATCATTGTCATGTTTCCCTTTAACAAATATAATGTCTGAGTTTACACAACCGTAAGTGTTTTCATAATCATACAGGCGTATAACTGTAGTTGTTAATGCACAGTCAACTTGCTCTCAAGTGTCAACGGACCGGCCTGGCAGGGTTGCCAGATCTGTGAAACAAAATCATTCATCACAAGCCTAATGTCCCTAGTAGTCCAAAAAACAGAACTTAACATTCATAAATAAAAGCATTTTAAGATTGACTGCTAAATAACAAAAAATCCTTTCAACGCCTAACATGTGCAAAAAGATTTACTTGTACATGGAAATTTGTTTTTAAATTAAGAACTGTACTTTTTCATGTAATACTGCAGGTCACAAAATAGAGCCACATGTTTTGCTAACAGTCACTCCACTAAACACATTTTTCTTTAATAAAAGAACAATCGAGGGCATAATGCAACGTGTATTTATTTCATGCATGAAAACTGTAAAACATGTGGGAAAGTCAGAGCAAAAGACCAGATTGTATGATGTAAATGCATTTCATTTGAAATCATCTTTCATCCCTGGTTGCGTTTTAATATTGAACATTTGATTAGGGTTGTACTGTGAATTTAATATCAGTTCCAATCAACAAGTAGTCCTGTGAAGAAAAAATAAAATCGTTAAAATACATTTTCTTCCTGATTCTTATATATTCTTATATAAATTCTGATATTAGTATATTTACATTTATGCATTTGGCAGACGCTTTTATCCAAAACGACTTAGGCCTACATTGCATTATACTATACATTGTATCTGAGTATGTGAAATCCCCTGAAGTCGAACCCATGACCTTAGCATTGCTAGCGCCATACTCTAACCACTGAGCTACAGGAAAGCTATAGTATATTGTATATTAGCAGTGACAGATCAAAATTTAGAAAACAAACTCTTAATAATATACATTTGGGTAATTTCATATTGTAAATATTAATCATATATTTATCTTCACTTTTCCCTCAAAATTTTTGCTGACACACCATAGGACAAATTTGCTCATTTATTTGTCAACTTCCCGTGGATAAATTACAGCAGTGCTACAATGTGAGCTTACATTCAAAACCTGAACTTGAGTGTTTACAGGCTCAATTGTCCCAATGGAGGATGGAAGTGGAAATAGTGGAAGTGGAAGTGAATAATCTTTCTGAAGATGAGCTGGAAGAGTTTAGGAGAAAATAGCATTTTATGAAACAACAATAACAATAAAAACAACAACAACAACAAAGTGCTCTTACCATTAATAATAGGAATCATAAATTGTTTTATAACATTTTCCAAGAATTCTTTTAGTTTTGCGACCTGTTGATGAGATTTATTATTCTTGAGAGATTTAAAACATAATATATATCATACAATTTTTAAATATTTAAGAATTGCTCATCTTTGCTTACCTCAAATTGTTGTCCCAATTTATTATTCTTTATTTCTGCACCAATTCTGTTTTAAAAGAATACAGTTTGTAACAATACTCTTTTAAGACCATTGTACACTACTCAAACTCACCTGTCGAGGATCACGGCTCCTGTCAACTTTTGTTCAGAAACATCTAAGTGAATGTTGGCACTGGCCACCTGTTGTTTAAAGGACGAGTTTGTCAAAAACAAATACATGTCCACCCACAACTGCATGTGTTTACTGTATATCAACCCAGACTCACCAGACTGAGGTCAAAGAGTGGAGATTCATTGTTGTTGGACTCAATAACATAGACTGTAACAGTACCGCTGGCCTCAACAACAGCATTGTTGTTTTGAAATTTGATGACTGGAGTCTTATCTGTCCTAATCGACAACTTTATCATCTGATCTGGGTACCGATCAGCAATCTGAAACAATATTATGATGATAGATATTGTACTTTTGGTGAGTTGGGGTGTTAATTATTTTATGTAGTATATATACTGTATGTATATTATTAGAATGTCTAAATGTTCATACATTAGGAATGAAAGCTCCAAAGGTTGTGGTACTAAGACGGAATGGAAAGCCAGAGGGAATCTGCAAACGCAACAAAGGTAATTACTGTTTATTGTGACAAACTAATAAAATGAATTTCAAATGGAAATTTAAAGCCAACATGATGGCTCTAGTAATAATTCCATCGTCGATATAAGGACTAAAAATGTTATATATCAAGTCATATTAATGTATTATGCTTGATTTTAAATAACACAATAGCCTACCTTAGAGAGGGAAAAATTAAATATCCCAAAATAAATTATAACTTCATAAAATACAGCAGTTCACATCGTAGTTCTTATTTCAGTTCTTTTTAATTAATTATTCATTTGTGTTTTTTCTTAATTTTGAATTTTATGTGCCAACATTTTCCTTCTTTAAGAGTTTGAGAGTAAGTAATAGCATGTGACATTTTGGAACTCACCATGTCATCTGTGATGTCAAATTTGCGGACACAAGCATCACGGTGCACAAAGACAAATGAGTTGATGGTGAAGGCAGATACTCCAATGTAGAACATTTTGTCAGCTTCCTGGGGAAGTGAGAAAGTTGCAGGGGAAGAGGGGGGTTCTTTGTGTTGTCCAATGTTGTAGAATACACCCTAAAAATTGTAAAAAAATATATATAGATTCATGCAGGAATTTTAGAACCCACCACATATGTTGAATAGATTACTGAACAATTTAAAGGGTCATTATGTAATTATTTGCAGCATCTAGTGGTGAGGTTGCGAATTGCAAATAACGGCTCACTCCACCCCTCCCTTTGGAAGCACTATGGAGCTGAGAGAGGACTAAGATGTCATCACGTTTTGACTTCTTTGCTGAAGGAGATAACATATTTATGAAACGCGTCCCATAGAGCAGTTTGTCCGTTTAGGGCTACTGTAGAAACAACATGGAGAATTCCAAGTACGGGGACCCGCAGTGTATGTAGATAGAAATGACTCATTTTGCGGTAATAAAAACACAACGCTTCATTATGTAAGCTCTTTATACACCTCTGAAAAGATACAGTATATATTATATTGCACTTCTGTCAATAGATTCTCCAAAAAGTATAAAAACTACACACTGGTCATTTAAGGAAGAGCTATAAGTTACTCTGAATGTAACGGTGAACTGGTTGTGATATAGTGGATGACAAAGGAGATGCTCAGAGAGACGTTTAATATAATATTAAGCACATCAGACAGGAAAAAATAACAACCACTCTACACAGAACGGAAACAACACTAGACCAAGAACTGAAGTTTTAAATATGAGCTAACTAAACAAGCTACATCTGAACTAAATCATAAATCCTGAATTGTGAAACATATGAGGGAGAACAGAACCAAATGAACCGAAAGTGAAAGACAAAACAGAACAGACCCTTGAAACCAAACAAAACAGAGTAAAACAAGTAAAACTGTAACAATGAGGCTGCTTTCATAGTTTCAGCAGAAGGTGACATTTGGCCGAAACGACAGATGGATCCTCAAGTCATGGTGAGGATGGCAAATACAGAGTATGGTGGATAAGCTTTGCCCAGATAAAAGGTCATCTGCTTAACCATTCTTATGTTTTGACATTTAAAATAATAATATCGTTTGTGTAGTTCAGAGCCAAAAGATCTTTTGATTCACATTTTGTAAATCTTTAAGAGTAGCAAAAAACTATTTTCCTTAAAAATTCCAAATGTCAGAAAATGTTGGGTGGACATCAGAACCATGGTATGTGTTCAACTAAACATACATGGTATGGTACAGAGTACTATCACATCTGCACTTCAAGAACAAAACATCCGTCTTCAAAGGGATAGTTCACAAAAGAAAGAAAATTCTTCAAATCAATACCCAACAGTTATTTTTAAATCAGCCTCGTGTTGTCTGTTTTTTTGTAACACGCAATCAACACAAAATGACAAACGAGTTCAAATTTCTAAAATTCAAGAATGTGTTAGTAATTCACACATCCTTTTTAAGAGTGTGATTTACCTTACAGTACAAATAATACACCATGGGAGTCAATAGTGACCCAAAACGGCTTAGTTACAAACTTAAAAAATATCTTCATTTGTGTGCAGCACAACAAAGAAATGTACACAATTTCATTTTGGGGTGAACTGTTGCTATAATTTCATTATTACCTTCACAAGCAAGTCAAGTGATTTACTGTAGATGACAGGAGTCTCCACCAGCATCATGTCAATTTCAGTGTTCAGTTTCTCTACTTTAGTTAAAACTGGGAAATCAAAACAAAAGGAAAGTGCTTTAGAACGTTAATATAAATAATTGCACCAAACAGAAGCATTTCACATGAATTGCTCAATAATCATGATGAATCACAGTACCATTTGTAGCTAACATGTTGTTAAATTCACGAATTTGTTCTTTTATCATGGAGCAGATCTGAAACAACAAAAAACAATCTTGTAATATGATGTAACTGGTGTGTCTCTAAACTTCTTTAAAAGAGCACCTATTTTCTGAATTTGACTCTTTCGTGTGTATGTGTAACAGGGAGCCAGTTAGTGTTAAATTCATGTAAATTGGGCCAGCATTTGTATGAACTTGCATGGTTGTAAAGCAAGCATCACACATGGCAGAGCCTCGTGAGATTTACATTCTGGTAAGTGCTCCGATTGTTTGGCTATAAATATGAACAAATTACATTTGTCTACGAACTTAGTTTGACGGAGATGTCTGACCAGAATGTATGTGATTCATCAGTAATCATTTTGATCTTGTTAATCGAGTCTATTATGTAGATTGCCAAGATAAAACTGAGATTATGATTGCAAAATGGCGTGGCAGTGGTTTGAATGTATGTTTGTTTGGTTTTAAAGATATAGCCAAGCATTATTGAGCCACTGTATAACAACAGCTTTGATATTATTATAATTTTTATTATGAAATTATAATGAGCATGTATTTCATTTGTTGTATCTTGTGACTGCAATTAGACACAGTCATGTGTGTTCTCTTTGTTACTGTCCTGTTTATTCACTTTATAAAATGAATACAAAATGATGGTCGCTTACTGTTCTAATGCATTCATTTGCAATGTGTAGTCATATATTTGTACTGAGAGGCAATAGAAAGGAAATTATTTTTGTATGTTACTTTAAATAATTATTTTCTTTATATTCTTTTTTTACCATTATTCAATTATTGTACATTTGTATCAAGGCATTACACATGGCAGAGCCTCGTGAGATTTACATGCTGATAAAGAAAAGCATCATTGAGCCACTTTATAGCAACAACTTTGATATTGTCCCAGATGCTGATGCGGCCAAATTAAAGCAAAGATTTAAGTGACCGCCCACCTGTCTCCTGAGTGAATACTACCCGAAAGAAACAGTCACATATGTACAGTAACGTTGCTAATGTTCAACAACAAAGAGAACAACAAAAAAAAAATTCCTGAACCTGTGTACCTGACGTCAATGCTGGTTTTTCAAAAGGCTTATTTAAATTTTCATTTATGCACTTTGCAAAAGTTTTATTACGTGAAAGTGCATTACGATACAAAAAGTGTGAAGGTTTCCTTATTCTGAATATTTAAAGAGAGCGTGTCAGGCAGAGGGTGAAAAGAGGTAGGCTGATGCAGTATAAAAATATAGTTTTTTTTTCTATTTTAAATCAAGTAAATGTGTAATCACAGCCCCCGAAAAGTATTATAAACTTGGTTGAGCACAATATAGAAAAATTGCGACCGCCTTGGTCAAATTTCACGCCGCCTCAGGCTCTGGCCTAAATTATGTCAGGTGTCTTAAAAAAAAAAAACAGCGTGCATTCAACAGACTGTGATTTTATCTACAGTTGCAGCATTACGCCACAATGATGGCTCTATTTCCTTCTCAGCACCGGTGAGGCGCTGAAGAGTCGTAGTACAAGAGCTATTGAAGCTGTATTAACTGTATTTCAAGGCTGTTCAGGTGAATATTGTTTTTTTTGCATCCAAGTGCTATCAATTTTTTGTAAAGGTTCCTTTAATTAACTTGTTGTACATCATTGTAGTGTTTTAAGCTGTGCAGTTGGCTCGTTGAATCAGCGTTATACTGTACACAGCGAGTTCGCCAGTATGAACGCACATTGTGATCAGAACGACTCACAAACAAATGACTCCTTGAACCGATTCGTTTGAACAGTTGAAACTATTCAGTCACTAGCAAATATAAGAGAACATAAAAGAGAAGTGAATCATTTAAAGCTCAGTGAACCACAAGAGAACGCAGGATGTGAATGAGCTTTGCTACTTTAGTAAAACTGATTAATTCAGTTGGCTATTGTGGGCTGAAAAGTTAGTTGAAATGATCAAAAGCTTATATTTGCGTTTAAGCAACTTTTCTGTTGTTTGTATACATTTTATGTTTGATATATCTTAATGATTGTCATTTTCATCAGAGCATTTAGACATCAAAGAACATTTAGAAATGTTATATGTGTTGTTTGTAAAGTGTTTGGTTAATCCACTTAAAAGTACGATAGGCCAATACATGCGCGCATGTACAAGATCAGGATGGCACCACCTCAGCCCCATTTTGAGCCAGGAAACCCTGTTTTTGATTCATTTTGTGCTGGTTAACTTAGCATATACTACTTACCAGGCCTTCCCCAAATAAGTAAATCATTCCTTTAATTAAAACCCTGAAGACTCTGAAATGAAGAAAGGAAGTTGCAGTAGAGTTAAAATATTAGTTCTCATGAACAAGTCTTACTAAGTCATTAGCTGTACAACTGGGTTCTAAATGACATAATCAATAGTTTGCTTGTTTACATGTATATTTCACTGTCAGCATTGATCAGTTACTTTAAATTGTAAAGTTGACATATTATATTGTACTGTAGGGATGCACCGATACCATTTTTTAAAGACTGAGTACGAGTATGCCTACCGATATTTTTTTATGGTACACAGTGAGAATAATAAAAATAGAAAAGCTTCATAATTACAAACACCTCCACCTTAAACACATTATGAAAAAATAAATAATTGATTTGCTTGTCACAAACTTTCAAAGCAAATTTCTGTCAGTTCAGTCACATGAGGCATCTGGTAACTTTTCAGTTAACTTTAGGTCAGTAAAGATAATAACAGTCCATCGGGTGTCTCGTCATTAATTTGTGTTAAGCTATAAAAGCACAACAACTATAGTACTACTGTAAACGTTGATAAAATCTATATATAGCTGTAAAATATAACAGCACCTTACAATTGACTACAGTTTACAAGAGAAAATACCAAAGTGTACTGCAGTATTACATAGAGTCAACAGAAAAAACAATAACAGGGATTACTTACGCAGCACACAGCATCCAATGCAAATAAATAGCATCACTGATTATAGTGGGTCTCTGCTTTTGTCGCGTATCTCGTGTGTACTGTAAACAATTCGCTCATGCGTTTCACTCATTCACTATTCCCTATATAGGGAATGCTCAATAGTCTACTATATGGGGAAGAAGTGAATGAAAATTAGTGAACATTGTCAGACACTGACGTAATATATCCTGCGTCTGACAGTACTGTCACAGAGATTTGTCTTAACGCTTATATTACAAGCCCTTCCAAGTCCAGAAGGCAGCAAGAAATCATGTGCTTGGTTAAAGAAAGAAGGAATTTGAGAAAACAGTGGAAGAAATCGTCAACGGAAGAGAGAGCTGGCATAAACCTTCTGCAAGCAGATATTAAAGAGCGCTTGGGAAGACTGCGGAGAAGAGAAAATATTAGAACTAGACACAAGAAGAAGGAGAGGGCAAGAACATCCTTCTACAAAGATCCCTTCAGATACCAGAGATACGAGCAGAGGGTGATACCACCAGACATGCCATCTGTACCTCAGCCAGAACATCAATTTGATGATTGCCCAAGGTGGAGCGAGGTCGAGAAATCTGTGAGAAAGGCAAGGGCAGCTTCAGCTCCCGGACCAAACGGAGTTCCATACCGAGTTTACAAGAATGCTCCAGATATCATTCGGTTCCTTTGGAGACAAATGAAACTGGCTTGGAAAAAACAAACTATCCCAAAAACATGGCGAAGAGCAGGGGGAATTTGCTAATCCCAAAGGAAAAAGATGCCTCAAACATCAATCAATTTCGGCAAATCAATCTCTTTGAAGGAAAGATCTTCTTTAGCATTGTTGCTCGAAGGATGACAACATATACCTGAAACAGAACAATTTGATTGATACGTCGATACAGAAAGCTGGTATACCAGGTTTCTCGGGATGCTTAGAACATATTAGTATGATATGGCATCAAATCCAGGCTGCAAAAGAGAAGGAAGAGATCTGCACGTCCTATTTCTGGATTTGGCCAATGCTTTTGGATCCATTCCTAATTCTCTCCTCTGGACAGTCCTTGAGTGCTTCCATTTGCTAACGACCATAATACATCTGGTCAAAAACTTCTTCAAAGATCTGCAATTCTGCCTTACGACAACAGAGTATACAACATCATGAATAATGGAAGGGTTCCCCATCTCCCCCCCAATCTGTCAGGAACGGTGGACAGAACCCAAGCGCAGGCAGGTGAAGGGTTAAACAAAAGACTTTAATATAAAACAAGAAATCAGACACCCTTGATGGGGGAAAAGCACGATAAATAATAAGACTTAAAACCAAAAACTTCCCACAAGGGGGACAAAACCAACAGGATGATAATTCCAAAATAATAAATCCAACACGAGAAAGGGAAATTCCACAGCAACACACGTAATCCACAATAGCACAAGAGGAATATACATTAACGTATATGTATTGAATTGAAATGAAATGAACCGGCAAAGACTGGGGAAGGAACAGGACTATATAAAGGGAATAACTGATGAGGGATAATAATACAGGTACGGTGAAGGACAGGTGACAAGACTTAACATTAGGGGAGACTGGCGGGAAGATGAATGGACAGGAGAGGGAGATAAAACACTAACGGGGGAAACAAGGGGGCGGAGCTAATCGAAAGACAGGAGGACACGCGGGCGAAATGTCAAAACATACCGTCTCCACACAATACAAACACACAAACAAGACATGGTACTGTCATAACCCTGTCCCCAAGGCACGAAAACTCATGACAGGAAGGACAGGACCCTGACATAATCTTTACCATGGCAATGGAACTGATCATCGAGCTTCCAAATGGGTAGTAGGAGGAGAACGTCTACAGTCAGGACAGTGACTTCCGCCTGTTCGTGCCTACATGGATGATATGTCCACTCTGACATCAACCATTGCATGTACCAAATGTCTACTGGTAAAGCTGCATGCCAACATAAAATGGGCACGTATGAAGTTAACACCCAGTAAATCTAGAAGCATATCAATTGTCAGGGGGAAACTCGTAGACCACAGATTCAACTTCGATGAAACATCCATTCCAACGGTGTTGGAGATGCCAATCAAGAGCTTATGGCGATGGTACAATGCAAGGCTTGAGGACTCGGAACAGAGTGACCAACTGAGAGAAACCATCAAAGGCCTTGCCAGCATAAATAATACCTTGCTTCCTGGTAAACTGAAATTGTGGTGCCTGCAATTCGGACGGCTCCCTCGTGTAATGTGGCACCTAACAGTCTACGAGGTCCCCATTACCAAAATCGAGAAGCTGGAGAGAACAGTACGTTTCTATATCAGGAAGTGGCTTGGACTCCCGCGATGCCTCAGTAATATTGGCCTGTATGGGAAAAGTGCTCTGGAACTCCCTATCTCTAGACTTAATGAAGAGTACAAATGCACTAAAGTGAAATTGGACATGATCCTGACCGAGTCTCAAGATGCTATAATACAAGCGGCTGCTCCTAGATTGGCAACTGGGAGGAAGTGGACCACGGCTGAGGCCATACAACAGTAAAAATCTGCTCTCAAACAAGGAGCTATTATAGGACAAGTGCAGCAGGGAAGAGGGGGTTTTGGACTGGCGACAAACCAACCTATCTGGTACAAAGCAACATCTGCCCAGAGGAGAAAACTGGTAATAAACGAGGTCCGGCATCGAGAGGACGCAGAGAGATGTATAAAGGCAGTCTCGCAGTTCAAACAGGGACAGTGGACTAACTGGGAAAATATGGAGCAACGTAAACTCAGCAGGAAGGATCTTTAGGAGATGGAAGGAAGTAGACTGAGTTTAATCATAAGAGCCACCCATGATGTTCTCCCCACACCCAAGAACCTAAACCAATGGATTGGAGAAGATCCATCATGTCCTCTCTGTCAAACCCCAGCAACGCTAAAGCATATCCTCCTCGGCTGCAAAACCAGTCTTTCCCAAGGACGTTACACCTGGAGGCATAATCAGGTTCTGAGACAACTGGCGAGTATCGTGGAAGGAAGGTGAACTGTCACCAATGCCCTCCCTTAGCCAACGCCTGGATACGCAGAAGCAATCGCCTTCGTAAGAGCAGGACAGCTTCCAGTGAAATCAATCAAAAAAATGGAAACAAACCTGCTAGATGCTGCCCGAGACTGGAAAATGCAGGTTGATCTGGACCAGAAGCTCAGCTTTCCACCTGAAATAATTACCACTAACCTCAGACCAGATCTAATACTGTGGTCAACCTCACAAAAGTCCCTGTACGTCGTGGAACTTACTGTGCCATGGGAAGCTACAACTCGGGAAGCAAATGAACGATGGGGGTTGAGGAACCCGGTTGCTCCCCGTAGAGGTTGGGTGCATAGGTTTTGTAGTCACGGCAGCAACCGGGCTGCTGAGGGGGTTGGGAGTCAGAGGACAGGCCTTATGACAAGCTGTCAGGTTGCTATCAGAGGCTGGTGAGCGAAGCAGCAACTGGCTGTGGTTAAAAAGGATGGATCCCAAATGGGGGGTAAAATGAATTAGAGGGTAAAAGCAGAGGGGAGCGCACCTGGGACGCCAGGTGTAGCTGTTGAGCACTTTGGAGGTGTCGTGGGCCTATCAACGAAACACCAAGGAAGGAGGGTGCTCACCTGACAACCCCAATGAAGTGATTACTCCCTGTTCCCCACTCAAGAAAACAAAGTGCCGATTATTTTAAGGGATTGTACTGTCAAATGTTTATATACTATTACATTATTAAGTTGAATAAAATTCCATTCCATTCCATTTTCTACCGCTTGTCCGAACTACCTCGGGTCACGGGGAGCCTGCGCCTATCTCAGGAGTCATCGGGCATCAAGGCAGGATACACCCTGGATGGAGTGCCAACCCATCGCAGGGCACACACACTCACTCATTCACTCACGCACTCACACCCAACGGACAATTTTTCCAGAGATGCCAATCAACCTACCATGCATGTCTTTGGACCAGGGGAGGAAACCGGAGTACCCGGAGGAAACCCCCGAGGCGCGCGGGCGCCGGGGATTGTTTCGCTAAACGGCCCTAAACAGTTTCCCATTCATTTTCAATGGTAGTGCTAAAACACTACGGATGCAATACCCGGTCGGCCACTGACGCTCTGTGGCGCACTTCCGCGTGACGCTCTGTGGCGCACTTCCGCGTCTTGCACCGCCGGGAGATTTGAAGTCGCCATTGTTGCTTCCGCGTCTGAGAGACACGACTCGCTCAGAACTTTGCTCGTTTTATTCAGCGATTTCTCGTCTCATCGATCAAAGGTAAGTTTTCCTCACAACCTCCGCTTGTGTATTGCAATACACGTGTGTTGATTTTAACACCAGAGTCGGTTTTGTCAACAAAACTCCGGTAAGCACCCATTGTTTGTTTGTTTGTTTGTTCCCAAACTTCTGTCTAAAACACGTCTCTGGGTCATTTTCACGCTAAAGCATGAATGAACATGGCCGTAATTCATGTTAATGGTTGAGCATTTCTTTTGTTGTGTGATGTTTTTAATGTCTACATTTAGATTCGGGTGTTGTTTACTGAGTGAGTTGTTGGACGTTTACCGGATTTGTTTTGCACATCTTGCCTCTATTTGAGTGTTGCTTTGTTCTCTTGTCGCTGTTTAATGACAATCTTTGATATAAACATTATTCGTATTTTCAGTTAATTATAAAGCAAAAAAAATTTTCTTGTAAAGGGGTAGCAACCTTGTTTTCTTAATGCATTGATAAATATTTGCAAAACCACAGTATCAATAGGTTAACAGTTTTTTTCAAACAAGGTTATTTTTTGGTAACTATGGTTTAACTACAGTAACCATATTTTTTGTTTTAAATGCAATCACAAAATGTAAGGGACATCATTGTGTTTAATGTTTACTGATGAATGAATAGTTTTTTTTTCTGAAATATTGAAATGCATTATATAAATATTGAACGTCACAACACTATTTGTATTTTTGCCAAGAGTACACGAAGGGAGATTTGGGACGGCAGAGCTGATGGTTGCGCTTTCTTTATAATGGGGCAACATGTGTCAGAGGGACACGGATGTATAAACTGCAACATACCTGCTGGAGTAGCAGCAGCAGTCTGCCCGTCCGCCTGTGCCTGCCTCAAGTGACACAACGGAGCCCACAGGTCAGTTGTTTACTTTCAGAGGAGAATCTATACATTATGTCTATAGGTTTGAACATACTTTCATGCCTTGAACATACTTTCATGTGCATAAAATCAACCTTTATCTCTTCTCTGTCAACCATGCAGAGATGGATGAGGATGCTGAGCTGGAGAGTGCAATGCTGAACATCACCCCCTCTAAGCTACTGGTGCAATGTAAGTGTTTTTTCCTTAATGACAGCTTGTATTAAATGAGTTTATATATTTAATAAAAGTTACTTTTCGCCAGCATCATCTGCGTCCTCAGTTGCTGAAGTGAAACGCTCCATGGAAACAGCCACAGGTTTTTAAACATTTTATGTTAAGCACTGTCGTATTGATGAATTATATGAAATGTTGTCCTAAACTGAAATTTGAAACAAGACCTGCAGATTCTGTGGCCATCTTTAAGAATCGGCTGGAAACACATCTCTTCCATCAGCACCTGACCGATCATTTCAGACTTCTATTTCTTTTCTAATCTATCTATATAAAAAACACTTAGCTGTGTACACTGTAGTAGGCTTTGTGAGACATGTTTTATTGCACTTGTGCTTTTTGTTGTCTTAATGTTTACCCAATTGCTTCCATTGTTTACCCAACTTGTAAGTCGCTTTGGATAAAAGCATCTGCTAAATCTAAAACTGAATATGAATTATTTTTGTCTTAATGTTTCAGTGTGTTGGCCATGTGTCACTAACAAATCTAAGTAGTGTTGGCATTACACTAACTGTTCAATGGGCTATGAATTGATTCCCCCACCGCGATGAACTGATAAATCCCCGTTCTGGGTAAGTGCTCACTTTTAGTGTAAACTTATAAATATCTTTGTTTATTAAAACATGAAGACGTGCATGCTCTTGCATTTACATTTTTTACATTCCCTGTTCAGTTTGTAAAGATGTGACATTCTTAGAGAAGGCATAATGCATCATTTTCATTCATTCTATTAATGTTAGCAGATCTCTGAAGAGTATTTATTATTTAACCAGATTTTATGTCTTGCAGAACCATCTACCGTCCTTTCAAAACCACTGACTGGCACAAAAAAGGAACTGCGTCTGTCTCCTGTGGATGGTAAAGCCATTAAATGACCGCCTCTCTGATCAAATAATTTTCTTCTATATAACTTGGTAATCTTTTTTTTCGTGTCTTCCTTTTTAAAGCACCAGCTGTGCCAGCTCTGAAAACACCTGTGCCCCTTTCCTAAAAAGCTGATGTTTCTTGTGCAGGAACCATCAGCCTCCACACAAACAAAGAAAGTGTTTCAGCGATAGGTATGTGCTAATGTCAAGTTTATGGATACACTGAATCATTGTTTTAAAAAACATGCATTTATAATCTATTACCTCTTTTACATTCTGTCTTTCTTCATCAGAGAGCAGTATCTCTCGAGCGTACACAACACTTTCTTTTGAGGAATGTTACAAAGATGGTAAGAATGTTTTGCACTACATATATATGCGTTGAATCATTTCTATGTTAGGAATTGTACATTTTTTTTTAGACACTTCAGAGATCTCATCACATAGTGTCCCAAACATAGCTGATGCATCGCATGCTAAATTTTTAGTATGTTAAGAACAGCTTTAATTATTGTTTTTGTGCTTTCAGAACCATGTTCCTCTGCTCCTGCTTCTTCGGTGTGCAGCCCACCACCTATGCGACAGACAGCGCAAAGTAACAGAGTAGTTTGTATAAAAGATTGATTTCCATATTTAATATCTGTGGCTATACTTTATTCTTTTCTTCTAATTTTTAGATGGCTACAAACGGTGCCAATGAAGGAGGCTATTGACCACCTGCTTAATGAACATCACGGGAAGAAGGATATGCTTAAACTTGTGGATGAGGAGTATGCAGCAACGGTCCATAACTCCAGTACTGATCCCAACAGCATGCTCCATCCGACTACAAAACTTCACATAGCTCAGTATGTTAAGCACTTGCCCAATCTGCTAAGCACAAGTTCTTCACTAAATACGTTAGAAAAACTTCTTCAGACACAGCGACTGTGGCACTCTCTGACAGAGGGGAGTGAGACTACTAGTGTGCCAGTGGTTACAATTAATCCTGCAGTTGTAAACCCAGTAGCACCTGCTCTCACCACACCACTTACTCACAAAACCATTGAGAGGATCGTTGAGGGTATTATGGAGAAGCAGCAACAGCACCATGGCCAGAAAAAGAAACAAACAAACAAAGACACGTCTCGCCTGCGGACAGCCCAACTCTCGCTTTGAAAGTGAGGGCTCCTCCATACACTTTTTTATTATCAGCAAAGTCCCACTAAGGTTTCCAAGGCTTATAGTGGTGAAGGACTGACAAACCCCAGAATGCCTTTTAAAGAATTTATGGAAACCGAGTTCTTCCAGGGAGAACTGTATGCCACAAAAAAACGAGTGGGACAGAATGGACTGAAAAAAATTACTTAATATATTTAAAATAAAACACTGCTATATAACATTCATTTAATCCGTTTTTTCTCAAAAAGTAGAAAATAACTGACAACAAGAACAAACACAAGTGTATAAAAGTACATTTGTGTCATTAACGGTCTCTCTCCTCCAGCTGATACTAATCATTCGGTTGAGTCGCGTTGCATCGGATGTACACTCAAGATCAGAATGCATTGTGGGTAAAAAGTAGTGAAAAAATGTAGGGAATGAGTGGTTTAATCAAAATTCGGACAACACTACGAAATAGCGGACACCCGATATAGTGTACTACATAGGAAATAGGGGGCGAATTCAGACACAACTAATGGCTCTGATAGGGATCCATAAATATGACGTGTTTTTGTAGGCCAACCCCGAAGTTAAAGCTGCAGTGGTTTCCTCGAACGAAAGCCTATGCATTTTTCCCATAGACTTTTGGAAGATTGCAAAAAAAAGCTCTGTGATTAACAAAGGTTTATGATGTTTACACGTTTTATCTATTGAGATAATCTTTACAAATTAACACCACATTCGTTACTGTTGAAGCCGAAATACAATCGTCAGAAGTAAAAAGCTAACACGATGCTGTAAACAGACTACACTTAAGGTCGCTCGATATCAACATCACCACCACCAAGCCTCCGACAAATCTTTCAAACTATATAAAAAATGTGTTCCCTGGTAAATTATTACTCCGTGAATGAATCCGCATCTACGTTTTAAGAGATTTGTGGCCATCTTTACTAGGGAAAACCTTTTTAATAAAGTTTGAGAAAGTTGTCGGAAGATTGGTGGTGGTGACGTTGATATCAAGCGACCGTGTAGTCTGTTTATAGCATCGTGTTAGCGTTTTACTTCTGGTGATTGTGTTTAGGCTTTGAAAAAATGCAAATATTGTGTTAATCTTTAAAGATTATCTTGATAAACAAACGTGTAAACATCAAGAACATTTGTTAATCTTATTTTTTGCGATCTTCCAAAAGTCAATGGAAAAAAATGCTTAGGCTGTCGGTCGAGGGAACCTAAGCAGGTTAGCCTGCAAAAATACATCATCTCTGAGCAACTCCATTTGGTGGGGCGGCGCCCCTGCGTCCTCTATTGACCAGCCGCCACTGGTGGTATCGGTATCAGTGCATCCCTATTATATTGTTATTGAATGTTTTAATCTTGAATCACTCCAGTTGCTGATGTGTGATGTTTATTTAAACAGTATTACCGGTTTATGTTAGAACTCAAACCCCGTAGATATATTTGACATTGTGTAATCGTCATGGCTGGATGGCCATTCTCATTTTCCACTGCAATAGTAATGCTAAATGTCACTCTTTTCACAGTTGAAGTATGATCTTGATCCACCCTGTGTGGTAACAGAGATCAGGCATTATTATGAATATATGACTAAAGAAACATTAACCTAATGTTGTGACTGTGTGCAATGTTTCTCTGGAAAAATGTTTGCTGTGGCAAAGAGGAGATACAAACTTGCAAGGTATGTGGAAAATACAGCGTTTTTTAACCTTAAATCGTGTATAGACATTGCATTACATCTAAAACAAACCATAATATTCGTTTTAGCAATGTCATTTGAAACCCCTTTAATAGCCTATTAACACTAATAATGTGATACTAGTATAGAAAGAAGACGATTATTTTAATTATGACAACATACCATAGACATTTTAAATGGCCTTGCAAATTGACGATGACATCTTCAGCTGATAGTGTGACCCCAGTGTTAGGAACAAACTTCACTTCTGATTTAGTCAGGTCACTGATCTGCTTACTGTCAGAAATATCAGATTAAATCCACATTTGTATTTGTTTGTATGTGTAAAATTAACCACTAGAGTCAACTTGAAAAGTAATAGTAAGAACACTCACTCTGTAATTTTACACTCAAGTAGAGGGAAGGACTCGCGTTTTATGTCTGGCACCTTAATTTTTTTTAGTATCTCCTCTAAATTGTCTATTAAAGTTCCTCGAACTATAATCAAAACAAACATATTTGTTTGGCTCAAGGTTAGTGTCCTGTCGTTGCTTGAATTGATTATATTAATGACCACATGTATTAACCAAACTGAGATCATAGATTAAAAAAGTAATTATACTTTTATTTTAGATTAATCCACTTACCAAAATCAAGTGCTTTCTGGGTCAGTCTGAATATAATTCCAGGTTTGGTCACTGTAGCCACTGGGGCCAGAGTCAACAAAGCCAAAAAACACCAGACGAACATCGCTGCTACACTCACATATAGCAAATAAACATTAATAAACGCTTACAGAGATAGCCGTTTTCTTATGATACCCAACACTATTTATAACTGAACTTTACCTAAAGTTATTTTCTTGTACTATACATATACTCACTAATAGTTACAGTTTAGTGATAAATCAGTTATGGATCAAATAAAGAAAGACACATGCGAGACAACGAGTGCAGCAAACCCATACCTGAAGAAGACTTCCACCTTTTGAACCGGGTGTGAGTTCAGGAACAGTTGTTTTCATTCATGAATAAATAACGTTTTTTATAGGTTGGAGTGTAAAATAAATGCAGCTTAATTTGCATTATTGGTCCTATCAGGTTTGAAGCATCTTTGCACTTTCATATTTGCAAGCTGTTAACGTGGAGGTGTATTTAAATCAAGTATTTGAATGTTAACAGTCATGGCTAAAATTCAATGAACATTCATGTGACAGTATTATAGGGATTGTCCACACATAAATAGACATTTTGTCATCACTTATTTCCTGTCTAGTCATTCAAGACCTGCAAGTGAAAATTGTGTCAAAATTCATATTTGTTTTAAAATAGTTGAAGAAACTTAAGAAAATTGGAGATTTAGTACATGAAAATCTTCCACATCTTTATTTTTAGTATAGTTATAGTTTTAGTAAGACATTGTTTTCTCTTGAAGAAGATATAACTTTGTTGAACTGTCATAAAAGTCAAAGTCACGCTGTAACAGCAGCACAGACACTGTGTATTCTTTTTTGTAGTATTGTAGTCCAGTGAGACCCCAGCCTGTAACACCGATGTTGTTTCCACACATACAAATATTTCAAATGTATCTTAAGAACACATAGTCATGATCATGACAATAAGCATTTCATATGTTTCGTCTAGGCTTCCATATAGGTTTTGATGTCAAAGGCTGCACACACATTCCTAGCACAGTCCCAACGGGGCCTCTGGATCTGTGCATGACTCAAGCATCTTCAGAGAGTCACATTTATGTTCTTCACTGTGGTATGTCAGGCTGATTTTAGAATTTTAGAACTAAGATAATTAACACAAACATGCTTAGTTTACAGTTTTTTACAATTGTAATTTTTCTCAACTATTAACACAGTTATCACAACATCTGGCTGTGTAGGCAATACAATTAACACATTTCTTGTTGCTTTGACACAAAATGGATACATTTAACACAAATTTAAAATGCTTTAACTTCTTTAACACAAAAGCTCAACCAAGACCAAAACTATGTATATTACAGTTTTTTTGGATTGCTTAAGCACGATTTTCAAAACAGGGCCTGTGTTTTCAAAACACTACACACAATTAGCACAACCACACACCCAATTAGCAAAACACTACAGATTCTTTGCATAATGAAACACTCTTGTAAAAACTATACACTTCTGTTTAAAAACCACACTTTGTTACCATATGAAACACACACGTTTCACATTACTATACTCTGTTTGCACGAGTTACACTCTGCTGTGATAAACCTAAAACACTTTTAGCACTTCTACTTCCCTATGATTAGAGTAGGCTACCATCAACAAAGTACAAATATAATGTAAATCCACCAAACACTACACAAGACCAATGTTGCAGACTGAAGAAACTCATTTATTTCTCAACACGCCCAAAATGTTGACATGGAGATTCATAATTTTGTAACAAAATGTCACTTTACGTATTGTACTGTAAGTTCACTGTAAAAAAAAAAAACACTAGACATTGTCTCTTCGCCTAGCTGGATCTGGCCAGAGAATTTCATCAACATCGCAGGCAATGTTGTCATTAGCAAGACACCTTGGAAAGAAACGTCTTGAATGACGAATCCATCCTTGCATTGCTGCTACCTCCATCTGGTCACAGGCCTCCTCCATGGCTTGGATGAGGGGTACCTCAGCCTGGAGACGGAGATCATATACCTTCCACCGCCATGCCAAGAAAAATTCTTCTATAGGGTTGAGGAATGGAGAGTATGGTGGAAGATATCGGACGGTGAAATGTGGATGTTGCTGAAACCAGTTCTGAACCAGAGCAGAGCGGTGGAAAGAGACACATTGTCCCAGACAACAATGTATTGCATATGATCGATTTGATTTGCTGCTGTTATGTTGTGCAATTGGTCCAAGAATGTAAGTATGAGTGTTGTGTGCAAGGGCCCATATGGGCATGGCGGTGGAGGACCCCATTCTGTGTAATGGCTGCACAGAGTGTTATATTACCCCCACGTTGCCCTGGGACATTGACTATAGCCCTGTGGCCAATGATGTTTCTTCCCCTCCTTCGTGTTCTCGTCAGGTTGAACCCAGCCTCATCTACGTAAATGAACTCATGCTGGATCTCCTCTGCATCCATTCATAAAACTCCCTGAAGAACAGTGTCAGGCAAAATTGTGTAGTTTTGATGTTGAGACCTGATGGATATTGTTGAAACTGGCGTGGTTATTGACAATGTTGGCTTGGAGCTGATTGAGTGTTATTGCATTGTTGGCCAAAACCATGTTTACTATCTCCCTCTCTTGCTGTTCTGTGAACATGGGAGGTCTTCCCCCTTGTCGTTCCTGACCCTCAATCCTATGTAGAAAAAAAAACAGTATACAATGGTACAGTAATTTCACAGGAAAAGGTAACAGAAGTACTGATATTGCATATAATACAGTACTGTAAGCAGTTGGAAAAAACTGTAACAGTATTTTACTATTTGTTTGGCAGAACTGAAAGATTACCAACACAAGGTGGTCAGGAACGTTCCTGAACAGGAAACTGAAATCATGAACATGGTCCTAGAAAACAACGCCATAACATTACGGCAAATACAAAGAAAAATAATAGAAAACAATTACATGTTTCAAAATAATTGATAGGGTAAGCTTATCAACACTGGACCGTGTCTTGCGCAGAAATCATCTCAGGATGAAGCTGGTCTACAGGGTGCCATTTGAACGCAATTCAGAAAGAGTCAAAGAATTGCGATATAACTATGTGCAAGTGAGTCCCACAATTGATGCACACTCTCAAAACTGTATACAGTAAATTATACATATTTCAATATTGTAATCGTAATGATTGTGCTTCACAATAGTGACCACCCATGTCTATTTCTGATATTGTCATGTGTGTTTCAGAGAGTCCTTGAGCTAGAGGTGGCTGCAGTGGAGCACCAGTTCATCTTCATTGATGAGACTGGGTTCAACCTCACAAAAATACGAAAGAGGGGAAGGAATATCATCGGCCAGCGTGCCATTGTTGAAGTCCCTGGCCAGCGCGGAGGGAACATCACAATGTGTGCAGCGATTACCCACCACGCCGTCATCCATCACCATGCTACCCTTGGCCCCTACAACACCGCCCATCTGATCACATTCCTTGACACCCTACACAACACACTCATTCCACCAGATCAGGTAGATGGCCCAGAGCAGCTCAGGTACGTTGTCATTTGGGACAACGTAAGTTTCCACAGGGCTGCTCTGGTTCGTAACTGGTTCACTGCCCACCCACGCTTTTTAGTTGTTTATCTCCCTCCATATTCCTCAATCCTATTGAGGAATTTTTTTCTGCCTGGAGATGGAAAGTGTATGATCGAAATCCACAAACGCGTATACCTCTTCTCCAAGCTATGGAGGACGCATGTGGAGATATAGCAGCTGATGCTTTTCATGGCTGGAATCGCCATGCTAGGCGATATTTCCCCCGCTGCTTGGCCAGGGAAAACATTGCTTGTGATGTGGATGAGGTGCTGTGGCCAGACCGCAACAGAAGAGAGGACGCAGCATAGTTTTTTTTTTTTACTGTAACTGTATACAGTAAATTATTCTGTTGTTTTGTATGTAGTGTATGTGCAACTTTGTGTTGGTTGGGAATGGGATGTACACTGTTGTACATTGTTTTTGCTGGAAAAATAAAATACAATTTTACCGAGTATTTGTGTGTTCTGAGTATAAAAACAATATTCTCAAATATTTTACAACACACTTATGTTTGTACTGTCTGTAGGAAGTGTAACACTGAACCAAAAAAAGGCCCAAGTCATTATGATGAATGGAGAAGAAGTGTTTTACATTCATCATAATGTTTTACATTGAGCACATCAGTGTTCAGCTGGTTCTTATAAATGTCTATACATATGATGGTTTGTGTGTGTCATTTGAAAACAAAATCCCATTTTGAGAAGAAATAACATTGTTTTGAATGTAAAGTTTCATTTTGCAGGAGAATTGAGGGGTTTTGCCCATTGTGTGTGTTTTTTTGGATTTGTGTGTAGAGTTCTGAGAATATGAGGCATGCTTTCAGAAAATGTGTGTAAACAATCGAGAAAAACTGTAATCTCACTCCTCTGGCTCTGCCTCTGTTTCCAATGTTGGCATCCATTGCTCCAAAACAGAAGAGCTCACCTGTTGCCCTTTTATGCTAAAGCTCTGATTGCTAAGTGTAAAACTGTGTGACGGGTGTTTGCCCTTGTGATAAGTCAGTGTGCATATTTGAATGGCAGTGTGTTCCTTGTGAAAACAAGATATTTTCTGCATGAAATTTGTAGCCAAAAGCAGAGAATTGTGTGTAGTGTTTTGAAAAAAGTGTGTTTTAGAACTGCAATTTGAGTGTAAAGCAGAAACTGTGCTTGTAGTTTAGCAGAATTGGTTCAGGGGGTTGGTGAATGAGTTACATGTTGTGGTCATTGTGTCTCAAGTACCAGGATTTGTGTGTAAACAATTGAGAAAAACTATAAACCGAAATCTGGTGCGATTGCTCTGTTAGTGCGGTTTATTTGTGTAAGTGTGAATGCTGCCACCCGGACCCTGGTGGGCACCAAACAGGCTGACCGAGAGTGCTGAAAAGATGGGTGTCAGTTCGCTTTCAAACAAACCAAAAATAGGAAGTAATAACAATATTCGACCCCAAATATCAAGTGATTTAGTCATATAAAAGGAGTGTTTATTAAATCTGTGATTTTGTGTGTTACGGAGGAATTCCTGGCACCGTTTTGAATGCTTTAAACGCTTAATGAGGTCTTCACGAGTTACCGGTTTGCTAAAAATACCTTCATATGCAGAGGCATGCACTGAATATGTGTAACCAGGACTAAATTCTTTTTTTTCTATTTTGAAATATTAAACACCCTTATCCACGTATGAAGAACGGAGAGGGGAAGCTGCATATGACTCAGTGGCCGGAACAGGTGGGGCTGCAGCTGACTCGGAGGCCGGCACAGGTGAGGACTGTAGCTGAGAGACAGAGGCTCCCTTCCTCCTCCACTTTCTCCTGGTTCAGACCACTGGGCTCGTGGCAGGTTGAGGAGATGCGGTGGGGAGCATGGCAGGCTCTGAGCTGGAGGGGTCAGGTACCGACTCCCATGATTCCCTCCCCTCATGCTGGCCACGGAGACTGGTTGGTGGGGCAGGATCTGCAGGGCTCCATTCGAGCCGCTTGACACCGCGCCAGACAGGCTTCTGTCTTTTAAGATGGTGTTCCCTCTGGCCATTACCTCCCTAAAGTGAGTGGGGGTTCTTCAGGCCCTGTTGGTATCTCCTACATGCCTTGAGTTTGCTCTGGGGATGGCGAAGGCTTTTCTGTACCCAAGGCCGGATTATGTGCCTAAGGTACTGAACAATGTGCCAATGTTCTGTAGGCCTTTTGTCCTCCCCCATTTAGGAGCACGGACTAGGAGAAGCTGAACTTAGTGTGTCCTGTGCGAGCGCTGGATGCATACGTTCACAGGACTTCTCAGTGGAGGAAATCCGAGTAGTTTTTTTGTTTGCTTTGGTTCGCCCATGAAGGGTTTCTTGGTGACCAAGCACACTTTGACCGGGTGGATAGTGGAAACTATCTTGTTTGCTTATGAACTTAACGGCATACCCCCACCAGTTGCCGTAAGGGCACACTATACTCGGGGTATGGCTGCCTCTAAGGCCTTAGGGTCAGGGGCTTTACTTCAGAATGAATGTGATGCGATGGGGTGGTCCTTGCCTCTCACTTTTGTCAGATTTTATAACTTGGACCTTGGTCCTTTTTGTGGTCCCGGATACTGTTGCCTTGACCGTGGTGGGTTAATACAGGCTACAGGCATTTCGTAGCATGGTGGCGTTGACATCACGTTCCCCAGCTCAAGTTCCATCGAAAGGTTGGGTCTGTAACCCTGGTTCCCTGAGAAGGGAATGAAACGCTGCATCTCCTTGCCATACTCCCTACATCTCTGTTCCCCAATGCATTGCTATGGCGACACAGACGTATGGTGATACAGATGTAACCCAAGACTTTATTTGAATATGTTCTCTAATCAGATGAATGAACTTGGTACGGTACTAGGGATAATGAACCACTTAAAGTACTAGAAAGGTAAAGGTAGTCAAATTTTAACGAATGTCCTGCTTGAACAGAGGTTTGTTTGAGAATTCCTTTGTAGCAATATGTTTATGAGACTTTCTATTCAAAGCAATCTAAAGTACATTCAAAGTCCAATGCGTCTGATGAATTCATGTTCCCAAATTGTTTGCTTTTTAGGCCCACACCTTTGACAATTGCACTTATAATGCACAAATAATGCTGCAATTAGTTGTCAGAAGCTAAAATTAATTTGAATGCGTTTGTTTTTGAGCTTTGCATTTCGGTCAATGCAGATGAGTTGTCTGGGGGGGAATGCTAAAATGAACTATAGGCCTGGACATTTTATTGTGTAATACTTTATAAATACCATGTCAATGTACACCAGATGTTTGTCCATCAGAGAATTTTCGGAGCGCAAGTGTCACAACATTGAGGAAGTGCTATTGTTGTTAGTCTCAAACCATGCAAATCACAATGTTGTTTGCCAGGTTTTTAAAGTGGTCCCAAACAATAGATCTTGTTTTTACTCCACTTATTTTAATTGATGTCAAAAGCTTGTCAAATACCAAATCCAAATTGTCTCTCCAATTAAATAACAAGATCTGTGTTTTTTTTAATAACTTTGGTGGGATTTCACATTATGTGATTCACAAGGTGTCCCCGGGTTCAGCACCGACCGTGGACAGTGCGCTAACTATTGAATATTTTCAGTTTGATGGCCGAGTACAAGAAAACAGGCCTGAGAACAGTTTAAAGGACCAGTCAGTGAAATCTAGCGGTGAGGTTGGGAATGGCAACCAACATCTCACTCCAGCCCTCCTTTTGAAAGCACTACGACGGCTGACACAACATGGTGAATTACAAGCAAGGGATCCGCGATGTATGTAAATAGAAATACAGTGCTGTAAAAAAGTGTTTGCCCCCTTTCGGATTTTTTCTTTTTTTGCATATTCATCAAACTTAATTGATTCAGATCATCTAACAAATATTAATATTAGTAAAAGATAACATGGGTAACTAAATAAAAATAGCTGATTTTAAATGAAAATTTAATTTATTAAAGGAACTTTAATTGCCCTCTAAACCTTGTATCTGGTTGTGCCACCCTTGGCAGCAACAACTGCAATCAACAAACTGGCAATGAGTCATTTTTTACATTGCTGTGGAAGAATGTTGGACTACTCTTTTTTTGTAGAATTGTTTTAATTTAGCCACATTGAAAGGTTTTCAAGCATGAACAACATGTTTATGGTCATGCCACAGCATAGTAATCTTTCACGAGGCCACTCCAAAACTTTTTGGGGGCAGTTGTGGCCTAATGGTTAGAGACTCGAACCGTTGCCGGTTCGAGCCTCAGTACCAGCAGGGATTGTAGGTTTAGGGGAGTGAATGATCACCTCTCAATACCACGGCTGAGGTGAGACCCTTGAGCAAGGCACCGATCCCCCAACTGCTCCCCCACAAATTCTGAGTATGGAAAACGCCACACTTCACTTCAGCGCCAAACCTTAATTTTGTTTTTTTTGAGGCATTCAGATGTGGACTCGCTGCTATGTTTCAGACAGTGGTGGACGAAGTACACAACTTCCCTACTTAAGTGAAAGTACAGATACTACTGGTCAAATACTCCACTACAAGTAAAAGTTGTAAAGACAGATTCTTACTTAAGTAAAAGTACAGAAGTACGTGCTTTTAAAAGTACTCAAGTATTAAAAGTAAATTTCCTTTATGTCAGTCGTGCATTGTTTTATTTTCCTATATCTTATGGGAAATATCTTTATTCCCATATCTTATTACCATTTGTATTGCCATAATTTAACTACAGCTAGTATAATGAAACTATGTTATTCTTAGTTGCTGTGGTTTTACTAAAGATTATTAATTAGAGTATGGTTCCTATATATAGAAAATGTTAAATTTGTGTATACTGTGGTTTAACTGCAAATACCATCCCTGCTGAGAATTCGCTTTGGATAAAATTATTTTTATTAAATTCCTCTTTGTAGTGTGTTTTGTTCCAATAGGATTTATCATCCCACCAATAGAATCCATCACATACAAGCAGATAACAAGTATCCATACTACAATTCCCATTATATAACCATTAAATCCATTACATTTACATTTAGCAGACGCTTTTATCCAAAGCGACTTACAAAGAGTTTAGGAGCAATAAGCGATATGTCATACAGGAACCATAATACATTAAGTGCCAATACAAAGTTACTGGTTTCAACAAAAGCTAGACCACTACCTGTTTTTTTTTCATTTGTCTGTTAAGTATTCACAGAGGAGATGGGTTTTAAGTAGTTTTTTAAATGTTGTGAGAGATGTGGTTGAACGGACAGAGTTAGGAAGAATGTTCCACCAGGAAAGAGTTGTGAAAGAGAACGAACGGGAGAGCGTTTTACTGCCCTTATGTGAAGGCATTATAAGACGCCGCTGGTTTGCTGAACACAGGGATCTTGATGGTGTGTAGGACTGCAGGAGAGTGTGGAAGTAAGCCGGGGCAGATCCAGTGATAGTCCTGTAGGCAAGCATTAGTGACTTGAATCTGATACGGGCTGCAACCGGTAGCCAGTGGAGAGAGATGAAAAGGGCCGTCACGTGAGCCCTTTTGGACTGTTGGAAGATGTGCCGTGCTGCTGCGTTCTGAACCAGCTGGAGCGGTTTGATAGCCTTTGCAGGAAGACCAGCAAGGAGAGCATTGCAGTAGTCCAACCTTGAGATTACCAGGGCCTGGACAAGGAGTTGTGCCGCATGCTCAGTGAGATCTGACCTTTCTAATGTTGAATAAGGCATATCGGCATGACCGTGTTGTCTTATGGCAAATGTTAGCTAAACCATTGTTTTCATTTTAGTCAGCAGTGTATTTCGACATGGAACTATACCATGGATGACATCTTTCTTATTGTTGAATCATGAACACTGACCTTAACTGAAGCAACAGAGTTCTGTTATTCAAAGTTCTTTTACAGTTTTTTTCAATTGCTAACATCCTTTTGTCCAATCTGTAATCACATTTTTAAAACTCTAAACACAATTAACACAACATCGGTCTGTTGTGGCCATACCATTAACAAAATTCATATTGTTTTCACACAAAATGCAATCAATTAACACGTTTCTAAAATGCCTACATTTTCTTTACAAATAAGCATACCCAATACCAAAATCATGGATCTTTATAGTGTTTTTTACAAATGCTTAAACGCAGCATGCCAGAAATGAAGACCTATTGTTCCAAACCATAGATACAGTATAAAATCTCTACTTCTGCAACAATATCAGCTCAAAAGTATTGAAACAAATATTTTAAAAATATATTCATACAGCTGATAAGCATTTTTATGGTAAATTACTGATAATTAGAGTAAGCAATAGCTGATTCCAATCTCAATCAGAGACATAGCCAGGTGTTGAAGACTTTCCATTACATGGACATACACAATAAAAAGGCAGTCTTTGGATTGGTTTTGTTCAAAGCAACACATAACAAAACAGAGAAGCAGAAAAAGAAAAAGAAAGAAAATGTCTTCACAAGGGAGAGGACTTGTTAGACGAGGGAGAGGACAAGATGGACCAGGGAGAGGAAGCTATCACAAACTGGTTTGCAGAACATCCAAGAGTGATTTCCCTTTTTCTTCCTCCGTACTCTCCTTTCCTCAACCCCATTGAGGATTTTTTTTTCTGCTTGGAGGTGGAAAGTTTATGATCATCGGCCTCAAGACCAAATGTCCCTCCTGGATGCCATGGATGCTGGCTGCAGAGACATCTCAGTTGTGGACTGTCAGGGATGGATAAGGCATGCCAAGCGTTTCTATCCAAGGTGTATAGCGAGAGACAACATAAGATGTGATGTAGATGAGAACATGTGGCCAAATGCTGAAGATCGTATAGATTAGAACAGGACTTTTTCTTTTCTGGGCCTTTTTTTCTGTTATTTTGTTCTATTTTTGCACACTTTACTGTAAATCAAAGGCCATGTATGTTTGTCCTTGTTTCATTTTGATCACTGACAGCAATTTCATATTGCTAATAAAATCACTGCAGCAATTCTGTCGCTTGTTTTTTTTTCCAGTTGTGCATTCTATAAAGTATTGATGACTCCTTCACATTTAGATATTATTATCTAATGCACCATGAATTCTCTCTCTCTCTCACACACACACACACACACACAGCTGAATGAATGAAAAAAAAAGATTTCATACTGTCTGTTCTATACAGAAAGAACTGAAATATGACAAGTAATGCAGTTTTTGTAATGCCACCAACTGTTAGTATTTTGACAGTCATTGCGGTATGATTGACTATGTGTTCATGTTGGATAGAAAACGAGTGCTAAAGTTTTGACCGAATGATTCGATTTTGAAGCGGGTTTGCAGTGTTTTGATAGAGTTAGTGTATATTGAAAAAGTTTTTAAGGGTTTTGAAATGTAGAGTTTGTATTTATTTAACAAACTGTGGTTTTGGTCAGAAAATTAACTATTTGGCTAATTGTGTGATGTAGGTGTGTTGCTGTGTTAAGAGTTTAGAAAAAGTATTTTAAGAATTGGCAAACGCTTCTAAGCAATTGAAAAAAACTTATTTGTGACGTCACAATGTCGCGTTTGGTCTAGTTTCGGCATTTGAAATATGTGTCTCTTCTACCCTCTTTTCACATTATATTGTATTTTTACACAACTGAATGTGATATATATAAAATAGTGACTAAACACGACCCAATAACAACTCGTGTTTAATCGAGTTACTTTAACTGCTGCTAAAATCCTGATTGATAAACGCGACATTGTCTGACAAAATCACGATATACATATGGTGCAAAACACATTCACACACCTGCACCAAAAGACGAGTTTTGCACATCCGCAAACAGTATGTGAATTCATGCAATGAGAGTTGAATGCTTGAAAATTATTTTCTCACAAATTAAAGGTTTTATTCTTGCACATTGTTCTAGCACAAAGAAAAGAACATAATTAAAACTGCGTGAATCTGCTGCTGCGAGTCTCTGACACAAGCTCGCACACACTCTCATTTTGCACCACATATCTGTGTGATATATGGTGCAAAAGTGATTTGTGCATTTGCAGCTTGTTTTGGCACCCAGCAGGTGGCGCCCTAACGTCCAAGTGAAAATCCCAAGCTGCTTTATTTTCCTGAAATCACTGATGTAATAGAGTACTTTGGATTAGTTTAATTAAGTATGCTGGTCAGCTACATTGACAATCCCTTACGAAAACTAATCATGGTTTTACTACAGTTAGAAAAACATGGCTATTGTAGTAAAACCATGTTGAAAACAAAATGTAACTATGGTTCCCTTGATGAACTTGTCCAAAACAAGAATTATTGTCACACCAGAAGCCCAACCTCCTTGCCTTTGCTCGTTGCCTGAGGCTGCAGATTTGGCTGAAGCCAGAAGCTCGTTGGTGTAGAGGTATGATTCTCGCTTAGTGTGTATGTCAGTGCGTGTATGATATTTATTGCTTTGCTTATAGTTAACACGTTTTTATGTACAGATGCTTTGCAACAAAGTAAAATTGTAAATAGCGCTACATACATAAAAGTTGAGTTAAGTTGAGGATAATATTTAAAGGGTGTTGGGGTAGTTTTGAGGCAGAGTCTGTTTTACCTAACTGTCACGTTTCCACCCCCTTTAAACTTATGCATGCAAGCATATATAGCCAAAAACAAATAGTTTAATGCTTGCACATAAGCAACAGTGTATGTCTCATGAAGCATTCATTCATAATTACATAGACAAGCTAAAATTTCAAGGCCACACATAACTACATGTTACACATGACATGATTATATATAAAGGTGGTGGGGTAATTTTGGGTCAGGATCTTTTTACCTAACTATCCCGTTTCTACCCCTTTAAACTTATGCATGGATTCATATATAGCCAGAAACAATTAGTTTGATGCATGCCCACAAGCAACAGTTTATGTCTCAAGAAGCATTTATTCATAATTACATAGACAAGCCCTTACCGTCCTTTGTTTGTGCAGTGCCTCACACTTCAAAGTACTCTGATATTTTTGGCTTGCTGGTGTAGGTGTATGTTACTGTATAGCAGCTTTTACAAGGGGTAAGCAGTCTGTGGCTTGGCAACTGTATTAACGAACTTGTCCAAATCCAAACTTATTGTCTGATGAGGACGCTGACCTGCTTATCTTTGCCCAACGCCCAAGACTGCAGTTTGGTCTGGAGCCCTTGGCTCGTTGGTCTAGCGGTCTGTTTTTTAGCTATCTTAGTTCAAATGTACTTCGAAATACTTTAAGAAACAAATCATTGCGCAAACAACATACAAAAAGCACTTCCATCCAATTCGTAGTGTTTTACAGTGCACTGCTTGTTCAGACGATTGAATTCAAAGTGCTAGCCATTATGAATTCAGACACACAGGTTTCTTCGTATTGTTGACTCCAACCTTCCCCTACAGGGGGGAAGTCAACTATTTGACAAACATGAGGACCCACCGAGATTTGGACTCGGATAGCCGGATTCAAAGCCCAGAGTGCTTACCATTACACCATGGAACCCATGACAGAAGAACGTTTCTGGATTAAAATAACACATGTCTGTATACCGACTTGTACAGGGGGTGAGGAGTTTGTGGTTTGGCAACTGTGTTGATGAACTTGTCCAAAACAAGATTAATGGTCTCATCTGGAGCCCGACCTACTTGTCTTTGCCCTGCGCCCAAGGCTGCATATTTGTCTGAAGATTGAGGCTTAGAAGCTACATGGCGGCGTCGGAAAGAGGCTAAATACAACACACGTCACTGGAGAATGCGGGCATCGATCGCGCTACTCCTCGCTTGCGCAGCGAGCGCTCTACCATTTGAGCTAATTCCCCTACTAAGGGCGCAGATTGAGCTATCACTGATCTATACCGTCTCGTCTAGTCGCGTTTGAACATCCATTAAATTAAAATGTTCGATATTCAAGCACGTCTCAGAGTAAATGTTTTTTTTTGTTGATCGGTGCTGTTAGTTACCCAAAAGGGTGCACCCAGAGACCTCTTGATCTGCAGTCAAATGCTCTCCCGCTGAGCTATACACCCTCCTTAAGACACACTTAAAATACCATAGTAGACAACTGTTTAATGTTGCTATACGCAGAATCATGGCCCAGGGTATAAGTTTCATAGTTTCCCACGGATGCGAGCTTTAACAGGCAACAGCAGTAACATCTATTCCATAGGTGCAGCTAAAAGGGGGCATCCGGATTTTAACCGGGGACCTCTTGATCTGCAGTCAAATGTGACTAAAAGAAGACACTACCATGTTTAATGTTCCAACACTTAGAATCATGCAAATAGAACAAACGTGTTCAGAATGTTGTAAAAGTGCTACTGTTTTCTGTCTACCAACCTGTATAAGAGGTCAGCAGTTTGTACTTAGAAGATATCTTGAAGAAACGAAACTTGTTGTACAATGAGTGCACTTACCGTCTTTTGTTTGAGCAGTGCCTCACACTTCGGTCACCTGGTATTTTTGGCTTGTTGGTCTTGGGGTACGTTTTTTAAATATCTTATTTCAAATGTACTTTGAAAAACGTTGAAAAACAAAATCTTGCGCAAACAACTTAGAAAAAAGCACGTCCATCCTATTCGTAGTATTTTTCAGTGCACTGGTTATACAAATGATAGAATTCAAAGCGCTAACCATTACACATTTAAACCCCATGTTTTCTCGACTGCAATCAACATTTGACATCAGGACTCAAGGAGTTCCACCGAGATTTGAACTCAGATCGCTGGATTCAAAGCCCAGAGTGCTAACCATTACACAACATTCCTTGATTCAAATAACACTTGTCTGTATACAAACTTGTACAGGGAGTTAGCGGTTTGGCAACTGTGTTGATGAACTGGACCAAAACAATAATTATCTCGTCTGTCCTGACTTTGGCCGCTGCGCAAGTCTGCGACTGAATTCGTTCCTAGGGGATTTAGTGCGAGAGGTCCCGGGTTCAAATGGAGAGATGTGTAGCTCTTTGCCCTTTCTGTCAGTGTTCATTGTGTCTTCAAAACATTGCACCATCTCGTTCTGAGATTTGAGAAAGGGTTTCTCTGATTTGTACACTTTTTGCAATTCATCAGTAGCCCGACCTCTTTGCCTTTGCTTGTCGCCCGAGGCTGCAGATTTGCCTGAAGCCCGAGGCACGTTGATCTAGTTCAGAATGTGTGTCAGTGCGTGTATGATATTTAATGCATTGCTTATAGTTCACATGCTTTCATGTACAGCTGCTTTGCAACAATGAGAATTGTAAAAAGCGCTACATAAATAAAAGTTGAGTAAAGTTGAGTTGAGGATAATATTTAATTTTGGGGCAGGGTCTGTTTTACCTAACTGTCACGTTTCCACCCCCTTTAAACTTCTGCGTGGAAGCATATTTAGTCAAATACTAATAGTTTGAAGCTTGCACAAAAGCAACACTGTTTGTCTCATGACGCATTAATTCATAATTACATAGACAAGCTTTAATTTCAAGTCCACACACACACACTACGTGTTACATATGACAGCCTCACACTTAGGGATGGGAATTGATAAGAATTTAACGATTCCGATTCCATTATCGATTCTCTTATCGATTCTCATTGGGTGAGGGAATAAGTACAAATTTGTTTGTTTGTATTAACTCGCTTTAATATCTGATAAGAACATAGCACATACTCAGAGTATACACAAATTATGTGTAGCAACCTCAGAACAAACCTAAAAGTAGGCTACAAAGTAAAGTCCAGGGACCTATAGAATTTTTCACATTCATCATTGGTCCAGACAAAAAAATTAAATAAAACTGCCATTTAAGTGCCATAAATACTAAAAACACAGACTAAACAGTCAAGGTCATCATCATGTAAATTTGATTGACAATGACAATGGAGATTATTATTCATATAGTAAAAGTTTACACGATGAAATGGCGCTCACATGAACTAAATAGAGAAGTTTTTGGCATAATAGATTCTTAGCTGCTGCTTGACTCACTTGTTGTTGCTGTGTCGCTAAGTAGTAGTGTATCAAACACGCGATAGTCCTGCAAATGAATTGCGTGCTGTGTGGCCAAATGTTTCTGCATATTGGAGGTAGTTCCCCCCTTTGCCGAAATTAAACTTTTACAGTTGTTGCAAATGACCGCATTGGCGTCTTTTCTAGTGAAATATAACCACACTTTAGATCGCTTCTGCCTCGATGACATGTTTGCTGCGTAACCAAAACAACGCAGCGCGTTGACACATTTGCAACGAGCGGAACCGATAAGCGGAATCGTTAAGCAGGTACGCTAACGGTTCCAAGGAATCGATTCACTGGGCACCGGTTCTAAAGAAGAACCGGTTCTCGGTTCCCATCCCTACTCACACTTCAAAGTCCCCTGGTATTTTCGGCTTGTAAGTGTAGGGGTATGTTTCTGTATACCAGCTTGTACAAGGGGTGACCATTCGGTGGCTTGGCAACTGTATCGATGAACTTGTCCAAAACCAAACTTATTGTCTGATGTGGACACTTTCCTCCTTATCTTTGCCCAATGCCCAAGACTGCAGTTTGGTCTGGAGCCGTAGACTCGTTGGTCTAGGGGGGCAGCGATCTTAATTCAAAATGTAATTTTAAAAACTTTGAAACACAAAATATTGCGCAAACAACATACAAAAAGCACGTCCATCCTATACATAGTGTTTTTCAGTGCACTGGCTATACAGACGACTTAATTCAAAGTGCTAATCATTATACATTTGAACCCACAGGTTTTTTCGAATTGCTGACTCCTACCTTCCCCTTTAGGGAATGTGAGAACATGAGCCAGTCACGTTTCTCTCTGGGGCTTACTTTTGACCAATCGCCTTTTGGCCTCCAACGCGTTTTCTCTCCTCTGGCTAACTTGGACCAATCGCGTTTCTCTCCTGTTTCTTACCTTTGACTTATCACTTGCCGCTACGCTGTTATTGTCATCCCTGCAAAAGGTAAGGCTATGATTTACTTAATTATTTGATTGAATAACTTTTCCCATTATTAATATAGAACAAAACATGTCGCTGCCGATCAGATAAGTTAAAATCATCCGCCGTCCGCTAATTAATCGTCTACAATGATGTGTGTCATTTTGTATGCAGTCATGTTTTCTGCCCATGAATGAACATACTGATAAAACAAATGTATGAGTTAAAATTTGTGAGGAGTTACAGTCACAGAAGAATAATAATAAGAAGAAAAGTTTGTGAACAAAAAACAAGCTGTTTTTTTATTTGTGAAAGTTAACAAACGCATTGTTAAAAAAAAGAAAGCCTAGACTAAAAGTTTTAAATAGTGTAGAGTGGAATAAATGTAGACTGTGATAGACTGTATGTGTGTGTGTGTATGTATGTATGTGTGTGTGTGTGTGTGTGTTGTGTGTGTGTTTGAGAGTTGACATTTGAAAGTAAACATAATCAGCAGAACATTCTATCAATGTAAGTCTATGGGATTTCTGAGAAGTTTGATCGGCTGTTTTAGGAAAAGCGTAAGTCTGATCCCTTAGAAATGACATAGAAACTCAAGTAACACCAGCCTGAAGATCTGTGTGAAATTAAATTATTTCTGGATAAATAAATGTTTAATAAAATAAATAAAAAACTGTAATATGGTTTACGTGTAGCTTGTTAAATTATTGTTACACACTAAACATACAGGTATCTTTTAGGTTGCTAGAGGTAATAGTCTCATTCTGATTTTCATTTCAGAAAAATGTACGCATACCCCGTTTTTCGCCGACAATTGGCAACATCAACCCGACTTCTCATGGCGCCATCGCCAGAGGCGAAGCGTCTTGAAAATGTTGAGTCTGGAAGGGCCAAACCAAAGGAGCAGGTGCTGGCAGAGGCCAGTACTTTTGTCAGCTCAAATGGTGGAGACCCCAGTGACCAGTTTTTAGTACTGGCTCACTGCAAACTTCAGTTTGGGAAGTACCAGGGCCAGAGATTCAGATGGCTCCTGGAAAACTCTCTGGGGTACGCAGTGTATTTGGTACTCAGCATTTCGAATGAGACGGCGAACACAACCCCCCTGTCACAAAATAAGCAAGTGTTCCTACAGTACACTTCTCATATTAGAGAGATGGCAGAAGAAGTGGAGAAGTACGAGAGGAAGCAAGAAATGCAAGCTGAAGCCCGGGCAGTTGGAGACCAGGGCTGCTTGATGGTGGAGTTTGGTGACTTCCAGGGCCGGTCCATGAAGGACGTTTATGAGGACCAGAGCAAGGAGGCCAAAGCCCTCATCAGATACCTGGTTAAGGCAGATGCCAGGCCCAACACAAACATGGCCATTTTCAAAAGCTATGTAGTAAAAAGACAGGCTTCTGCTGTGGGCAGCAGTGTACGTCCGCCTGCACCTCCATCTGCAACATCCAGTGCTTCTGCACCTCCACCCGCAGCCTCCACTACCTCTGCACCTCCTCTTATAGCACTCCAAACTGGTGTACAGCAGACTGCCAGTGTGAAAGCGCTGTTGGCACGTGGCAAACATTTGTCTCCTTCACAGCTGGCCAGAAAACTCCTTTCACCAGTTAAATCCTGTGAGTAGGAGTGTTTATATTAAATTTTCTCTACATGTATTAATTTATTGTAATGGCAAACTTGTCCACTTGCTGTTTCCAGATCCATTGCTGAAGGTCACTTTACCTCCTCCAGCAGCAGAACTCCCTGCCAAACATTTGGCCCAAAGACAGCTTTTCGTAACTGGTAAGCAAGCACCATCTTTCATACGTTTGTCTCTGTGTATTGTTCACAGTATTTAGTTTTAACATTTATACTCCAGACACTTCCGTTCCCGCTGCTCAAGATGATGAGGAGCTGATGTTTGCTGCATCACAATGTGAAGCACAACTAAATACAGGTGTGGCATATGACACATATATATTTTAAGTATGTTTTGTGAAAACGCACAGGATTATTTTTTAAAAAGAAAAATCAGCATTTTTTAATATGTTTTGTTTACAATACAGAACTACGTCACATCATGCCTCAAGCGGGATGCATTGTTTGAGTGCACGTCTTCAAACATTAAGGTTGTCCAAAGGTGTCCGTGTATTTATTAGCGTTTTTTCGAACTAACCCATTGTTGAACCATCACCGGAGAACTTTTTCACACAGCTTGCTTTTGTCTCACTCACTCTTTAGCTCCCCATGAGCAGACAGGATGGTGGAGATTCATTGTTTTAGAAGAACGGTTAAAGCACCATCTCACATTTTCTTTTAAAATTAGCATTTTTATCAGGCTCCTATCTTAATGTTCAGCTTTTTCACTTGAATGGTAATGAAAATAACCTATTCATTGCTATTACTGTAAAGTAAAAAAGAAAATTTGAGATGGCACTTTTGGCAGATGGCACTTTTGAGATGGCAGAGGTTTTTCCTTACTCTATCTGTGTGCATGCTTCATGTCTGTGGGCATTTTACTGAATTGATCACACCTCATCTTCCTAACTCCATTACATCTGATCCTCATTCTCAAAGACCTGTACCGATTCCATATTCGTTACATCAATAAAATTTACACTGTGTTCTTTGCTTCTTAACACCATTTTCTTTTTGCTATTCCTAAATATAATCATAATAATTATTAATACTAAATTACTGCTTCGCATGCTGTTTGTGGGCTGCATTTAAGCCATTTTACTATCAAATCCAACAGTCATCCTTATTTTATTTTTCTTACTGTTCACTCAGAGGCCTGTGCAAGAACACCAGATCTTCCACATCATCGGCCATCGGGTGAGCTTTCAAGCCACTGGAAAGATCATCTTCCACCTTTCCAGCATGAGTGGATCCGAAACACACTATTCGGGGCCAACCTGCGAACCGGCAGGCCAGAACTAGTGTCCCAGCTGAAGCTTTGGTGGCATCCTCCTCAGCCCCCTTTAATTCACACTCAGCCACCCGCCTCGCCTGACCTCTTCTTCTGTCGGCCCCTTTTCTTATGGATGCCGCTGAAGATGTGGTTAATTCCTCTTGTCTGTGTTCGCCCGGACTGTGGTAAGCACAGACTGACAGCGGCAGGACTCTACCGTACCGTGCGCAAGGTCTTAGACATCGACAGGTGGTATGACCTTGCCACTGAGTATCTGGAGTGCAAAGGCTGCAAAAAGAAGTATCCCGCCTGGTCTGAGGACATCTTAGGACAGCTGGATATGGGTCACCGCAGTCAGTTTCCAGCTTTGCTGACATACAGGTAATTCATAATGACAATCATTCATTAGTTGGCGCTTTTATTGTGTTATTCTTTTACCAACCAAAGCATTTGCATGATTATACTGTTGTTTCCTTAGATACTCATGTGACAACAGGGTGCTGAGGATGATGAGAGAAACGACACTGGGCAACAGTGTGACTCAGCTTTACAAGAAGCTGATGGAACAACACAGTGAGGCATGGACACAGCGTGTCCTGCAGTACCTGACTGCCTGCGAACCATTCACAAGGTCCTCCCTTGTGCAGCCTCCTGTGTTTGCTGAGCCTCCTCTCTTACCTGCCCTACCTAAACCTAAGTGGCTGTTAGCTGTGTACGCCAGGGATGTTCTGTGGCGACTGCACGAGGTCAAGGCCAAAATTACTTCTGTCTTTGGTTGTGTTCTCAAGATGGACTCCACAAAAAAGGTATCAAAGCCCTGTTTATATCATAAATTTGCCCGATATGGATATATGTGCATACATAATGTACACAGTTTTTGACCCTTTTATTTTTGCCAAAAGGTCACAAAGAAACTTGCCGGTGCTGCTTCAGGAACAGCTGCCTGGTGCACAAATGTGGGGAATGAGCATGGTCAAGTCCTTGTCTCTGTGCTGACAGCCGCCGAGGGACATGGACTGGACTCCATGGCAGCTGGCCTGATTAAACGCTACCGGGAGGCAGGAGAGGCTGCCCCAAAAGTGATGTACGTGGACAGAGATTGCTGCAGTCAGAACGGCCAGTCTTGGGTGAAGGTCATGTTTTCAGAGTGGGATGAGCTTGAAGTGCGCCTCGACATCTGGCATTTCATGCGGCGATTTGCTGCAGGTGTCACGACAGAGGCTCATCCGCTTTACGGAATCTTCATGGCACGTCTGTCCACGTGCATCTTTCAGTGGGATCCAGAGGATGTGGCTGCTCTTCACCGTGCAAAGGAGGGTGAGCTGGTGGCAAAGAAGACTGGCCACATCTCAGAAAAGGTGGTCAAAGCTCGCATTACCAGGAGAGAGTTGGCACTGCACTGCCGGGAGGAGACCAGGGGGGGAGGAGACCACCAGATTGATTGGAGCACTGATTGATCTGTTTGACAGTGCAGACGGGAAGGACACACTGGGAGTTCCTCTGCTGGACCATGAACGGATCCAGCAGATTTGGAAAGAACAGCGGAAGCACGTGCAGTGTATCCAAGACCCAGAGAACTTTCCACTCTACATGAGGAAGGGGACACTGAAGAAAGGTGGCGTGGAGCTCTGCTGCTACAGATGTGCCCGTGGCTCTACATCCTTGGAGTCATTCCACCTCCACCTGAACCGTTTTATTCCAGGTATTACATACATATCGATTCCGAATTTTTCTGTAAAAAATATAAGCACTGTTACTGCTTCCATTACTTTAAAGTAATGCATCTCCATTCCTCCTCCGTGTCTACCCGTGACATAAATGTCAAACTTTACTGTATTATTACATTTATTTACAGTCTTGGCTGACAGTTATAATGACATAATATATAATGATATATGTATTACAAGTTACCGGTTACTTCATAGCATCTCAATAGTTGTACATAGCTTGTACATATGTGAGAAATAAAACCCTTTTTTGATTTTTAACTTTTAGGAACCAGTGCCAGTGATGCGCATTTTCAGGCCTATCTCCTTGAGGGCTTGATGCGTGGAATGATGACCGGATGGAAGACGCCATAAAAGGAGCATCCTCCATCCGGTCGTTTGGCAGTGCCATGAAAGAGGCTGTGGAGCGGCTTAGCCTAACAGTCTTTGGGAAGCCCTGGGATGAGCGCTATCGCCCTCCTGGAGCATATACAGGCAAGACATTTTGTAATATTTTACTTTGCATCTATTTAGCATTTAATGTACTACACAAAAAATTGAGACAATTTTATTCTTTCCAATTTATTCTTGTAGGTGAATTGCTGGGAATGGAGTACCTTTACAGCCAGACTGGCAAAACACTGACTCCAGTGCTCCAGAACCCAGAAGAGGAAGACAGGCTGGTGGAGGAAGTCAATGACCAGGACCTGCAAGATGAGGGATTTGGGGAAGAGATCACGGAGGACATCACAGTTCCAGTGCTGTATGAGGATGAACCCTGCCGTGATCTCGTGATCAGCCCCTCATCTTTGCCTCTGCCTCAGTCTCCAACATCACTGGCTGAGCCATCCACATCTTTGGTGGAGAAGGACAGCAGCTTTCCCCTGCCCCTTTAGTGCTGTCGCAGCCACCTGACACTGGAAGCAGTCTCTCCAATGACGCTCAGGTAAGACACTTTAGGGGTTTATATACTTCCAATCTTGTTTTATTTCACATATTTTCACATTAATTTTCATCTACTAGGGCGCAGTCATTGGACCCGATGGCATCGCTGGTTGGGACAAGGTTCAGGATTTGGCTGGTTACCTGGTGAGCCTTAGTGAGGCTCCTTACCTCACTGATCTGCAGGTGACAGAGGCCATCCAGCTGTGGACAGCTCTCCCTGACATTGACAAACAGCGGGTCAACTATCAGCCTCGACATCAGCCTCAGCTGACACATGGGCGCTTTAAGGCACCGAATTTTCAGGTTTCAACGGCGGCAGAAGAATCAGGAAATGAGTGTCCTCGCTCAGGGACTGACTCCACCTGACCCAATTGCTGTGGCTGATATGCAGCTTCCTCCGCCGAGGGAAAAATTGAATGAAGCGCCATCGACATCAGGTCCAAAGCATAAATTCATCCTTCCGCCAAATCGAGAAGGACAGGCTCCTCGTTTGCGACCAGGTCGATGGCCCGCTGCTGCTACCAGGGAGTGCCCCATCGCAGCTGCACCCACAGCATCAGGAGATGTGCAGCCCATTTCAGCACCTGGGTCATTGATAGGCACACTAGTGCTTAACCCAGACATGACTGTGTCAATGGTGATTCCTTCTTCCAATGCTTCCACATCTGGTGCAGGCACAGCTCTGCCTGCTCCGGTGTCTGCTGCTCCTGCATCCCGTTACACCCAAAGGAATAGGCGCCGGCGGGCGCAAGAGACGGAAAGCGGAGTTTGTAAGAGGAAGTATGTGCGGGGGGTTAATTTTAACAAGTGCAGCAAATGTGGGCAGCCCAAAACTAAGGAGTTTGGACATAGCCGATATGGTAGTGCCACATTTTGCTTGCATGCTTCAAATGGCAAATCTTTAGATGATTGGTGGCAGAACAGCGCCAGCAAAATAAACCCCAAACTCCACCTCCTCAATAATTAACATCTTTCCTGTAAATATTTCATGGGTCCACTCGTTCCTTATATTCTGTGTATGTCCTAAATGTGTTATATTATAGGGGCCCAAACGTTCATATTGTCCTGTATATTTGTTGTAAATAACATGGGCCCAAGCGTTCATATTCTTCTGTATGTAAATATATGTGTGTGTACTCATTTCAATATGGGTGTGTTTTAATTTTATTTTAATAAATAATTTTACATTTGAAGTGTCTTTAACTCTGATAAATCAATCAAATCATATCCCACACATACAATAAAAGAAAACAATTTTGAATAAACATTTTAATTCAGTTTATTTAACCATAAACATATAATATTATTTTATAATGATTTCTAACACTATGTAACTGAATAAATGTGATAACTAAATGAAGGCGCTCATATTGACCTTGTCGAGCAGCTACGGGTTCGAGCCCAGCCAGTGGAAAGTGAATTTGTTACACATGTAACTTAAACTTTTAGATAACGCACAGGAATTTAACCCGAATATTGTTGCAGGGGAAATTTGTCGGCATATTCCCGCTTTCTGCGTCTTTTCGCGGGCGCAAAGATTGAGCCCCTTCTTTACCACCGAGCTATACCCCCTCTTCAAGCCCGTTTAGATCACCATGGAAGACAACCGTTTAATGTTCCAACAATTAGAATCATGCAAATAGAACAAACGTCTTCAGAATGCTGTATAGTGCTGCTGTTTTCTGTCTACAAACTTGTATAAAAGGTCAGCAGTTTGTACTTAGAAGATATCTTGAAGAAACTAAACTTGTTTTACAATGAGTGCCCTTACCGTCTTTTGTTTGAGCAGTGCCTCACACTTCAAAGACTCCTGGTATTTTTGGCGTGTTGATCTAGGAGTACGTTTTTTAGCTATCTCAATGCAAATGTACTTTGAAAAACTTTGAAACACAAAATCATGCGCAAACAACTTAAAATAAAAACATGTGCATCCTATTCGTAGTGTTTTTCAGTGCACTGGATATACAGATGATTGAATTCAAAGCGCTAGGCATTATACATTCGACTACACAAGTTTCTTCGTATTGCTGACTACTACAGGCTGCAATCAACTATTTGACAAGCATCAGGACCCACAACGAGGCTCCACCGAGATTTGAACTCGGATCGCTGGATTCAAAGCCCAGAGTGCTAACCATTACACCATGGAACCCATGACATAGCACAGTTTCTTGATTCAAATAACACTTTTCTCATTTGTCTGTATACTCATTTGTACAGGGAGTGAACTGTTTGTGGTTTGGCAACTGTGTTGATGAACTTGTCCAAACAAGAATTATTGTCACACCAGTAGCCCGACCTCCTTGCCTTTGCTCGTTGCCCGAGGCTGCAGATTTGCCTGAAGCCAGAGGCTCGTTGGTGTAGAGGTATGATTCTCGCTTAGGGTGCATCAGTGTGTGTGTCGGTGCGTGTATGATATTTATTGCTTTGCTTATAGTTAACACGTTTTCATGTACAGCTGCTTTGCAACAAAGTAAAATTGTAAATAGCGCTACATACATAAAAGTTGACGATAATATTTAAAGGGTGTTGGGGTAATTTTGAGGCAGAGTCTGTTTTACCTAACTGTCACGTTTCCACCCCCTTTAAACTTATGCATGCAATTATATATAGCCAAAAACAAATAGTTTAATGCTTGCACATAAGCAACAGTGTATGTCTCATGAAGCATTCATTCATAATTACATAGACAAGCTAAAATTTCAAGGCCACACATAAACTACATGTAACACATGACAGGATTATATATAAAGGTGGTGGGGTAATTTTGGGTCAGGATCTTTTTACCTAACTATCCCGTTTCTACCCCTTTAAACTTATGCATGGATTCATATATAGCCAGAAACAAATAGTTTGATGCATGCCCACAAGCAACAGTTTATGTCTCATGAAGCATTTATTCATAATAACATAGACAAGCGCTTACCGTCCTTTGTTTGTGCAGTGCCTCACACTTCAAAGTCCTCTGATATTTTTGGCTTGCTGGTGTAGGTGAATGTTTCTGTTTATCAGCTTTTACAAGGGGTAAGCAGTCTGTGGCTTGGCAACTGTATTAACAAACTTATCCAAATGCAAACTTATTGTCTGATGAGGACACTGACCTGCTTATCTTTGGCCAACGCCCAAGACTTCAGTTTGGTCTGGAGCCGTTGGCTCGTTGGTCTAGTGGTCTGTTTTTTAGCTATCTTAGTTCATATGTACTTTGAAATACTTTGAAAAACGAATCATTGCGCAAACAACATACAAAAAGCACGTCCATCCAATTCGTAGTGTTTTACATTGCACTGCTTGTTCAGACGATTGAATTCAAAGTGCTAGCCATTATAAATTCAGACACACAGGTTTCTTCGTATTGTTGACTCCAACCTTCCCCTACAGCCTGCAGTCAACTATTTGACAAACATCAGGACTCACCGAGATTTAGACTCAGATCGCCAGATTCAAAGCCCAGAGTGCTAACCATTACACCATGAAACCCATGAAACCCTGTCTTTTGTTTGAGCAGTGCCTCACACTTCAAAGGCTCCTGTTATTTTTGGCTTGTTGATCTAGGAGTAAGTTTTTTAGCGATCTTAATTCAAATGTACTTCGAAAAACTTTGAAATACAAAATCTTGCACAAACAACTTAAAATAAAAACACGTCCATCCTATTCGTAGTGTTTATCAGTGCACTGGATATACAGATGATTGAATTCAAAGTGCTAGCCATTATACATTCGAACCCACAAGTTTCTTCAAAAGGAGGGATTGCCAACTCAGGATTTTCTCGTCCTGTCCAGGGGCCAGACATGGGGGCTCCAGAGGTCTGGCCTGGGATGCCATAACGTGCCCTTCCCCTTAGAAAGCAGGTCTTTCGTCAGGGGAATCGGTCAGGGGGGGAGAGTTGTTGTCAAGAGCATTAGCTCCGAGAACCAAGTCTGGTTGGTCACATTCCCTCTGGGGGACATAGACATATCCTCTAGCTGACCCACCAACAGGGTAAGAGAAAGGGTGACAGAACTAGTTTGACCTGTACGCGCCGAGAAGGGGGCGTTTCCAGGTCTTACAGAGTTCATCATGCACTTCCGGTATACACGGCACTGATGGGTAGGCGCGGCTTGGAGCCGCACGCAAACCCAGGGTACCTCGTATCCAGCCTCGAGCGTTGGGGGACAGTGCCAGGCGGCCAGGGAAAGCATGGCCGGCATTTTCGGCCATTGATCTTGACCCCCCGAAGGAGGGAACTTCAAAGAATTATCAGGTTCAAAGATGCCAGTCAGTCACCCTCCAATGTTGCAAGGGACATCTCATCATCACGCGCCGTTTCCGACACGTGATTGAGGAACAAGACAGTAGGACCGTCTTTTGGGGAACGATCAAACGAGCAAGGTACGAGCGGTCCGTGAGCCAGCGGCTGGCAGATTACAATAATCCTCATGTCACCCTTGGTGCTTGCCGGAGCGGACGGCAGGGCCGTAGCCCTGCGGTCACGAAACGGGGAGCAGCACAAGGTGGCAGCTGGTTCCCGGGGAAGACAGTCGCCTGTAACGCAACGTCTGAATCGTCATCCGCCCGCAGTGCGGGCAGGACGTATCCACAACGGCTGCCTCAACGTGCTGGAAAACCCAACACCCGAGGCAGACATCGTGTCCGTCCCCCTCCTCGATGAGTGTGTTGCTCCTGAGAGAACAGCGGGACATGCCACGCTGGAGAAATTTGCTCTTTTAGAAGGAAATTTCTTCTTCTAGAAAGATCTCGAAAACTTCTGGCACCGCCGAGACGCCCAGGGGAAAGTCGCTGCAGGAAGGGACGATCCGCTGCACCATATCGTGAGAATCCGGTGATGTAGATACGATCAGTCTTGTAGTCAGGAGCGAAGGCTCTGAAGAACAAAAGGTGAATAAATGAAGCACGCCGGCTTCCTTTTTTACCGGACATCCAGAGGCGGAGCCCCGGCATGCAAATTTCATTCGCCAATTTCATTGGCCTTTTTAAAAGTAGTCAGAGTTGATAGGTTCTCAAGGGCGAACCCCATCTGTCGGTTCGACACACGTCGAGAGACCGACAGAAAGGGAACCATATTTACTGAAATATGGTCAAGTTTATTATTTATTCAATGACCTTAAACAAACTTTGTGTGGTGATTACGGTTAAGGTTGATTTTTATATCACCCGTTAGTTGCAGGTAAGCAGGTGTAACTTGTTTCAATAATTTTGTTTAACAATTTTCTTAAAAGCTTTTACCACAACAGTACTAAAATTCACTGTAGTTCATTTTATTGTTTCTAAAATTAACAAAAACTAAAATTTAAATTGAAAACGCTCTTGGCCATCCTCCCCTGGTCCAAAGACATGCATGGCAGGTTGATTGGCATCTCTGGAAAATTGTCCGTAGGGTGTGAATGAGTGAGTGTGTGTGCCCTGCGATGGGTTGGCACTCCATCCAGGGTGTATCCTGCCTTGATGCCCGATGACTCCTGAGATAGGCGCAGGCTCCCCGTGACCCGAGGTAGTTCGGACAAGCGGTAGAAAATGGATGGAACGCTCTTGGCCATTCGTATAGACGGAAGAGGCTTTTTCGTTTCCATGTAAACTGCAAGACGGAACTTTTCGATGGCGATGACGTCACGTGCATGTGTGTTACGTGCTCGGTCGCGCGAGTATAGCCTAAACAATATGGCGGCTTCCCGTACTGTGAGCTCTTGTTGCTCGACTATGTATTAACGTTTCCACAGCAAAATGTGGATTTGCTGCATCAATAAGACCAGCAGAGACACACTATTTACATTCGCTAGACTTTAAACACACACATACGTCGACCAACGGTTTTAAAAATAACTTTTGCCTTATAACTGTGCATGTGTATGTGCCAAGGCACGTCCTGTTTCTTTACAGAACAACATAGCCATCCACTGGCCTGGCGTGCATACTACATCGTTCCCTTTCTGTCGGTCTCTCGACGTTGTGTCGAGAACGACAGATGGGGTTCGCCCTTGAGAACCAATCAACTCTGACTACTAAAGAAAAGGCCAATGAAATTTGGCGAATGAAATTTGCATGCCGGGCTCCGCCCCCGGATGTCCGGTATAAAAGGAAGCCGGCGTGCAGCATTCACTCACCTTTTGTTCTTCAGAGCCCTCGTTCATGACTACGAACAAAAATAATTCAATGAATTCTTCTTCTACTTCGCCGGATCTACGACGCAGAGCAGCGGATCGTCCCTTCCTGCAGCGTCTCGGCGGTTCCGGAGGTGATAGAGATTATTTCTAAAAGGTCCTTTTCAGGACTGAGCAATTTCCAGCGCGGCATGTCCCGCTGTTCTCTTGGGTGCGGCACCCTCATCGAGGAGGGGGATGGACACGATCGCTGCATTAGGTGTCTGGGCGTCCAGCACACTGAAGCAGCGTTCGTTGACACATCTGCCCGCACTGCGGGCGGATTGTCACTCAGAAGTTGCGGTCACGGGTGGCTGTCTTCCTACGGGAACCAGCCACCATTTCGTCTGCTACCCGGGCTGTGACATCTGTGGCTACGGCCCCGATGACCACCCACGTAGCAGCGTTAGTGATATGGGGAACTCTGCGAACGTAAACCCGCCAGCCAAGTGCTCACGGGCCGATCGCACCCCGATTCGCTCTGCTGAACGTTCCCCAACCGGCGGTGGCATACCGTTCGGATCCTCAGGCACGCACTCGGAAACGATGTGTGACGTAGATGAGATGTCGTTCGCAGCATCGGAGGGAGACTGGCATCCGACTCTGACGAATCCGAGCTCCCCCCCCAGGGGGGTCGAGCTCAGGAGGAAGCAGAAGTGATGTCAGCCATGCTAATCCGGGGATATGTGGTTCCTGGGGGCGGAGCGCGGTGCAAACCGCGCCCACCCCGGGTGCCATTTGTTTCCCGGAGGTGCATGAGGAGCTGTGTAAAACTAGGAGCGCTCCACGGACCGCGCCGGTCGAAACAGCTCCGGCTCCCTCACTTCCCTCGAGGGTGGGGCAGCCAAAGGCTACGTCGAGATCCCCCGGGTGGAACGTGCGGCTGCGGTGCATCTGTGCCGCAGACGGCTGCCGCCTGGGGAGAATCGGCCACGCCTACCGTCCAACGCGTGTAGGACTTCGACATCTATGGTGCCAAAGCCTTGCGCTGCCGCGGACCGGGCTGCCTCCTCTCTCTACGCCATGGCCATCCTGCAGGTCCGCCAGGCCAGGGCGTTGAGAGAGCTCCACGAGGGTAAGGCCGACCCAGGTATAATGCAGGTTTTCTGTGCCGCCACTGACAGCGCTCTACGACGACAGGTGGCGGCACGGGACCTGGGTCGGACGATGTCCACGGAAGTGGTCCAGGAGAGTCACCCCCGGCTGAACCTTGCGCAGATGAGTGACACCGAGAAAGTCCGCTTTCTTGTTACACCCTCTCGCAGGGTGGGCTGTTGGTACACCGTCGAGGACTGCGCTCAGCAGTTTTTGACGGTGAAGAAGCAGACAGTGGCGATTAGCCACATTTTTACCACGCTGCGACTCGGCCGCCCTCAAGCCTCCGAGATCTCACGTCATGTCTGTTTCCCGGCAGCCCAGGACCCCTTCCACATCGGCTCCGGTTACTGTGCCCCCGCAGGTGGCACCCCGGAAGTCGAGGTCGAGGGGGAAACCTCACCCCGTCAGCTAACTTCTCACGAGAAGTGACACTGACGGGAAGACCCCAGGGGGAGCAACATCGGGCCCGACCTTCACAGCTACGGCTCTGATCAGTCGGTACGGGACGGCTCCTGCCTCGTCACCAAAGCCGGCCCTTCTCAGGGCCTGGCGCCCACTTACTCACAGAGAGTTTTCTGTTTCCCCTGGGAGTTCATTCCTGCCGATCGCACACTCCACTGGACTGTGCCCGGCAAACCCGACCCCACGCCCTGGCGGGGCGTAGGGTCGTACACACACGACAGCTGCTACCACTCTCAATGACAGTGCGTGCAGCTGTCCCGCCAGGCAGGTAAGTAGGCAGAGCCAACCTTCCCTCCGGGGCCCCCTCCCTGCGACAGGGTTAGCTCCGCCAGCCATCGAACCACCCTCCATGGGAATGGTGAAGCAGACCGTCCCCTTGGTCCCCCTGTCACAGTCCCTGGGAGCTCGAGAGCTGCCCACACTGTCTCGGTGGCTAAGGCAGACGGTCCGTCTTGGTTACTCGATCCAGTTCGCCAGAGACTCTCCCAAGTTTTGGGGCATCATCTCTCCCTCTGTCTGAGGCTAGGGACGCCTACATACTTCGGGTAGAGGTCACCACCCTTCTGGCAAACAGGCATCGAGTTCGTCCCTCAAACCAAGATGTTCGGTGGGTTACAACCCGCACTTCATCGTTCCCAAGAAAGACGGCGGGTTGCGCCCCGGAGGTCTGCGTACCCTGAACTAAGCACCTTCACAAGCTGCTGCTCAGGATGCTCACGCAGAAGCGCGTTCAGGTCGATTGCGTGGCAATCGACCTGAAATCCCTTTCGGTCTGTCCCTGTCTCCACGGTCTTCACGAAGATCGTGGAAGCCGCCCTTTCTCCCTGAGGGGAGGAAGGTGTGCGGGTACTTAACTATCTCAACGACTGGCCTGACACACTCGTGAGATCTGTTATGTATACAAGGGGCCTGGTGCTCCGGCACCCAGATCGATTGGGAATCCAGGTCAACCGAGGAAAGGACAAGCTCTCCCCAGGGCAGAGCATCCTCTTTCTCGGTAGGGAACTCAACTCTGTCACCATGTCGGCGCAACTGTCCGCAGTACGCGCCTAGCCGGTGTTGAACTGCCTGGAACATTTCAGGCAGACAGCGGTCCCCCTGAAACGATTCAGAGGCTCCTGGGCATGGCGTCCTCGTCGGGTGAGACCCCTCGGGTTGATGCACATGAGACCGCTCCAACACTGGCTTCAGAGTCGAGTCGAGTCCCGAGGAGAGCGTGGCACACCGGTAGCAGGCGCATGGTGATGACGCCCTGCGGCCGACGCACCAAAACCCCTGGTCTTCCCCATGACTTTTTCGACGGACTAAGGTCCCTCAGGGCAGGTTATGAGGCAAGTCGTGGTGACGACGGACGCCTCCCTGCAGGGGTGCGGTGCAGTGTGTAACGGGCACGCAGGCGGGGCATTGGGCGAACCCCCACCTGCGCTGGCATATCAATTGCCAGGAGTTGTGGGCAGTGCTACTTGCACTGAGCAGGCTGCGGCCTCTCGTGCGGGACAAGCACGTGCTGGTCCGAGGACTACAGCTGTAGCGTACATCAGATCTTAGGGTGGCGTTCGCTCACAGCAGCTAACACAACTTGCTCGACGCCTCCTCCGGTGGAGTCAACAGGTGATCCATTCCCTGTGGGCCACACTCACCTCGGGCAAACTGAACTAGACAGCCGACACGCTCTCTTGTCAGTTTATGCCTCGTAGAGAGTGGCGACTCCACCCCCGCGTAGGCCGCTTGGTACTCCCTATCCGAGGCTCTCGACACGGATATCCTTGCGCACAGCTGACCGCGGGACGGGCGGAAGCACACCTTCCCCCCCCCAGGAGCCTCCTTGCACAGACACTGTGCAAGGCCAGGGAAGAGGAGCACCAAGTGTTATTGGTTACACCCGCACTGGTCTAACCGCACTTGGCGTCAGAGCTGATGCTCTGGACAGCGACTCCCCCTGACCCATTCCCCTGACAGAGGACCTGCTCTCTCAGGGAAGGACACGTTCTGGCATCCCAGATCAGACCTCTGGAACACCATGTCTGGTCTCTAGACGGGACGAGAAGATCCTGAGTTGGCTACTCCCCCTCTATGGCGGAGACCATCACCCCAGGCTAGGGCCCCATCTACTGGGCGGTTACACGCCTCTAGACGGCGCCGCTTCTTGTCCTGGTGTCTCTCTCAACGAGAAAGACCCACTGAGGTGCTCGATCAGGATTGTGTTGTCCTTCTTACGAGACTGGAGACTAACATCTCCCCTCCACACTGAGTGTGTATGTAGTCGCTGTCGCCACTCATCACGACTCAGTTGATGGAAAGTTTCTAGGATGACACGACCTGGTCACCAGGTTCCTAAGGGGTGCGAGAGGGCGGCTCCCGCCTCATCTCCGCTCCATACCCTCTTGGGACCCTAAGGGGTCCTCGGGGGGGCCTCTGGCCCCCCCAAGAGCCCCTCGGAGGTTCCGATCTTCCTCAACCGAGTAAGACGGCCCTCCTGATGGCGCTCGCTTCCTTCAAGAGGGTAGGGCACCTCCGAGCATCCTCCGTGTCCCCGGATTGCCTTGAATTCGGCCCTGGTAGCTCTCACGTTACCTTGAGACCCAGGCCCGGATGCGTGCCCAAAAAGTTCCCACTACTCCCTTACGGGGCGAAGTGGTGAACTTGCAGGCGCTCCCCATTGGGGAGGAAGACCCAACCCCTTCCGTGTTGTGTCCTGGACCGCACGCAGGGCCTCAGTAGCTCTGACCAGCTCCTTGTCTGTATTGGAGGACAGCAGAGGGGAAGGCTGTCTCCAAGCAGAGGTTGGCGCACTGAGTCGTGGATGCCGTTACGACGACATTCCAATCTCAGAATCTCCCATGCCCACTGAGGGGGGTATAGCCACCTCCTGGGCACTGGCAGAAGCGCCTCTCTAGCAGACATCTGTAGAGCTTCGGGTTGGGCTACGCCCGTACACCTTCGCAGGGGTTAAACAACCTTAGCGCAAACCCGGTGTCAGCCCACGTCCTGCGTGGCAACACGTATGCCTGCGAAAGCATCACCCCACCCTCTAGGAGGCTGGGTCAGTGTGCTATCTACCTCTCTCCTTACCCTACTCTGGCTAAGGACAGGTACCCTATCCGCTTCCCTTCTTACCCAACCACTTGGTTAAGAATAGGCATTCTATCCATCACTAAGCAAGCACCACCTGGGGTTGGCTGGGCAGAGCAGCCTTCCCCCTTAGGCCGGGATAACATGTGAGCCATCCCCTGGCTCTAACCGGACCTAGTGCTACCGGACGCCTGTAACACCCCCCCCCGTGGGCTGTTCCGTCTGAGGTATCCTCATGATATGGTTCCCACTCCTGGTAACCCATGAGCTTCCCCAGGTGGACCTCCACCTCGCGGTTAACTACTCAGCCCGCACGTTCCATGCGTTCTCCTCTAAGGACGAGACCATACCTTATCCACCGTATTCCTCCCCACGGGTAGGAGGTGGCCTCTGCAGCGCATCCCTAATTAAGGAAGTTGCGCTTACCCGGTGTAAACCCGAGCCGGACGGCCTCTCGCCAGTAGAGAGCTAAGGCCTCCGTCCGTGAAAGGTTACCGGTCAGGGCTGTTCCCATCTTTCTCCTAGAAAGCTCTGGAACCCCCCGACCACCACACTGGAAGGTTACAGTTTCGCGAAAGCATCGAGCTGACACGCCCAGGCCTGTTACCGTCGCTTCGCTAGAGACTGTGACGCGATACAGCGTTGTGGCGTTTTCCATAGGCAACCCTAGCTGTCGTTCTCGACACAACGTCGAGAGACCGACAGAAAGGGAACGTCTCGGTTACGTATGTAACCTCTGTTCCCTGATGGAGGGAACGAGACGTTGTGTCCCTTATGCCACTAACACGTATCGTATTCTGCTGCAGTCGTGAGAGGCTCTCAGGCTCTTCAGAACAAAAGGTGAGTGAATGCTGCACGCCGGCTTCCTTTTATACCGGACATCCGGGGGCGGAGCCCGGCATGCAAATTTCATTCGCCAAATTTCATTGGCCTTTTCTATAGTAGTCAGAGTTGATTGGTTCTCAAGGGCGAACCCCATCTGTCGTTCTCGACACAACGTCTCGTTCCCTCCATCAGGGAACAGAGGTTACATACGTAACCGAGACGTTTTTATCCGTTATCCTGGATCCGTGTAAATGCAAACCGTTTTGATAACGCTGTCATGTGTACGTAAAACCTTTCAAAAACACAAAGGGAAAACTTTTCCGTTTTTCATTTTTTAAATGTGGCCTAAAAATGTCAGCTAAAAAGAGCTAGCTAGTGCTTTCCTCTTCAGTAAAAGTACAACCAGTCCAATAGATTTAAGAAATGAAGCATAGTACAAGCAAAAATATTAAATAGATAATTGAAAATACTGAAATAGCATACTGAAATTTAATTTACTTAAAATCTGAACGAATAGACAAAGAGAAAGAATATGTTCTGTTTAACTGTGCCTTTTTAGCCCTTGTGTGGGGTTCATGATTCTGTTACTCGGCTGATGTTCACTGGTCTAGGGGACTCACAGCATTATTTGGTTTTAAAATTAATACAGCCATAAAAACGTCTGTAAAAAAATGTATTAAAAAGGTGCAAGGTGAAACATCTGTGTCACGCGTGGCTGTAGGGGAATAATCACGTCTATTTAGCAAACTTTGGTAAAGGTGTGGCCTTTATTTTGAATGATAATTGTGTGGCCATTGAGAAAAAGACATTAAAAAGACTGGAAAATGTGTGTTAAAGAAATGTTAAAATATAATAAAGCTATACACTTGTATAGCTTTACTATATTTCATATATTTTAGCATTTCTCTGGATACTTATCCAGAGAACGAAGGTTGCGTTCAAACCTAGAAAAAGAGCACAATCAGAGCAAGTTGTTTTTCAAAAGAAAAAAGAAAGGAAGAAAAATCCATTATTGGACATTTATTCACAATAAACAGAAAAAGAATAAATCCAGTTTTTGAAGGGGAAGTTCCACAAAACTTTATTTACAATGTAAACGTCAAATAAACAGATCAATCAAATAAAGATCAAACAGGAATTTAATAAACGCTGTCGATTTTTCTAGATAGCACATTTTAGATCATCAAATATAATTTCTTCAATGACAAACATTTTCCTTAATAAAACTCTTGACCACATCAGGTGAGCTCTATTCTGTAAACTGAACATCTGTTCCAACCAACAAATAGTCCTGCGCAGAAAAATACATTTCAAATAAAAAAATACATTAGTCATTTTAATCAAAATTTGAAATGTGATTTACAGGAAAGGACATCACATCACACATTGCACATAAATGTGGGCTTACTTTCAAAAACTGAAGCTGAGTCTCCACAAGGTGCATCTTTCCAATAGTGGGAAGTGGATAACCTTCTTTTAAACGTGCTGAGAGGGCACAAGTACATCAAAAAATATAATATTCATGTTGTAAAAACTGAATTGTAAGAAATAAGAAAATAACTTACCATTAACCCTGGGCATCACAGCAACTTTCAAGACCATTGTGAAGATATTCTCAAGAGAGGTGACCTATTGATTAAAACTATTATTACACTGTGAGTGAATTTTTTTAAGACCATTTTTATACTTCATTTTGTCTTACCTGAAATGGTCCCACATAGCTTTTTGCTAAGCTCATATCAATTCTATTTAAAAGAATGAAACAGTTTGCTTCAATATTGTAGGCTTTATACATCACGTAACACATACGCCATAAGGCATCAATACTTGACAACTTACTTGTTAAGGGTCAAGTATCCTGCTAGTTTGAGCTCAGTCACATATACACGAGCACTGATGCTGCCGTCCTGTTGGTAAAGAATGTGTAATGGTTTCTGCTCAATTGGTAAAGCAGGGCACTAGCAAGGCCAAAATCATGGCTTCAATGCATATTCCATAAAGATGAAACAACTGTCCATTCTCAGTGACTCACCAGATTGAGATCAAACAGTGGGGACAGCGTGCCGTTGGGCTGAATGGCATAAGCTGTCACTAAACCGCTGGTCTGAACAGTCACGTTGTTGGGTTGAATAGTAATGATGGGCTGCTTCAATGTATTAACCAGCAGCTTCATCATCAGACCCGGATACATTTTAGCAATCTTCAAGAAAATTAGAGTTCCCCTTCAGTTGGTCTATCGACGTTGTGTTGAGAGACAGACTGGGTTTTGATCTTGAGAACCTATCATCTCCGAGAGGAATTTCTAAACGCCAATGGGATTGGCGAATGGCATGCCCACGCCAGTCTCCCCCCCATGCATATGGGTATAAAAGGAAGATGGCTGCGGTCATTCACTCATCCTTTGTTCTTCGGAACCTATGCAATGTATGTTGCCGCTATCTCTTCGAGAGCGTTTTTCTACCCTGCTGGAATCTACGACGCGGAAGCAGTGGATTTCTCCCTCCCGACGGTGATTTTCTCCGGAGAGCGGATTTTCTCTGGGGCGTCTCGGCAGAAGAGCTACATACCTTACTTGTCTAAAAGAGCAAATTTCCCACGGCTGCGAGCACGTCTCGTAGTGCCCGCACGAGCTGTATCCTTGGGTGCGACAGACTCATCCCTGAGTCAGACGGCCATGAGATCCGCATTGCATGTTTGGTTAAATATGTTGAAGCGGGTTTCGTTGATCTGACATGTTCTCTCTGGAGAATATGACGGTCAAGGTATTGCGGTCACGGCTGGCGACGTTCGTCAGAATGTTGCCGCTGTCCCGTTTGGTTCTCACGCGTCGACTGCCGCTTCGGCGAGGTCGACCACTTTGACGAGCAGTGGGTTGTGATTTGCGGATATATATGGTTGCCGTTCCGCCGGCTCCGGCCTCGCGGACCATCCATATCCCAATACGCTCACCTGGTGCGTCCCCCATGGGCGGCGGTAGACCGTCCCATAGCGGGCAGACTCGTTAATGGAATGAGGACGAAGTCTCTGTCATAGCATCGGACAGCTACCTTCTGACATCAGACGCTGCCGATCTCTCTGAACTCCCGCCCAAAGGCGGTAGAGCTCAAGATGAGACCGACGCGGAGATGCCGGCCGTGTTCAACCGATTTTTGGGTGCGGCCGCGCGCCGCCCCAGTGCCATTATTCTTGGAGGTGCATGAAGAGCTCACGAGGTCATGGAATGCACCCCTTCGGCGCACTTCAGACTGACGTGCTCTGTAGCTGTGACTTCCCTGGATAGTGGGGTGACCAGAGCTTGCGTCGACGTCTCCCAGGTGGAACATGCTGCCGCGGTGCATTTATGCTTACAGCGCTGCTGGACAGGTCGCCTCCGCTCTCCATGCTATGGCAATCCTCTGGGTCTTTCAGGCCAAGCCTGCAGGACCTGGATGAGGGGAAGCCCGACCCCACTCGCATGAGTGAGCAGCGCACAGCCTCTAGCCTCGTGCTCCGTGCGGCGAAGGCCATGGCCCGTGCGCTGAGTCGGTCGATGTCCACTATGGTGGCCCAAGAGAGGTTCTGTGGCTTAGGCTTACGCATCACTTCCCGGCAGCCCCGCACCCCACGGTGGTTCCTCCGGGTCCAAGGCCCTCCCAGCAGATGGCCGCCCGAGAAGCAGACAGCGCGGAGGAGTGCATCCCCCGTCAGCAGCCCGCAAGGAGGGACTCCAAGTGGCCCTGACGGGACGAACCCAGGGGGATCATTGGGCCCGACACTGGCCATACCATCGCCGGGACAGAACGGACGCTCCCTCAATCAACTTCGGGCCCTTTTCAGGGCCCGGCGACCCACCTCCTCGTTAAGAAAGTTGTTTTCCCTGGGTTTCCTTCCTTCACAGCACCCTCGAGCAGACGGTGCCGAGAATGGATTACGTGGCCGAACACAACCTCCACGCGACGTTGCGTCGACCAGCGCCATAAGACAGGTAAGTCAACAGAGCGGTCAACTTCCCAGGGGCCTCCCCCGGTGCGAGGTGACCGCTCTGTCAGCCACCGAACCAGCCCTCCCAGGCACGGTGAGGGAGATAATCCTGTTGGCACGGTTCTTGGGAGCGTCGCGGCGGCTACAGAGGATGATCCGTCTCGGTTATGCGATCCAGTTCGCCATGCGTCCGCCGAAGTTCTGGGGCATTCTGTACACCTCGGTGTGAGGAGGAATGCCCCCGTACTTCGGAAGGAGGTCGCCGCCTTGCTGGCAAAACGTGTGGTCGAATCCGTCCCGATAACCGAGATGTCTTTGGGTTTACACCCATACTTCACAGTGCCCGACAAATGGGGGGGCTTGGACCTGCATCTCCTAAACAGGCACCTTCAGGCTGCCATTCAGGATCTTGACGCAGAAGCTCATCTTGGGTTCGATTCGTCACCAGGATTGGTTCATGGCAATCGACCTGAAGGACGCGTATGTCATCCCCAAGAGCGTGGCAATACAGCATCCTACCCTTCGGTCTGGCCCTGTCTCCACGGGTTTTTATAAACTCTTCGAGACCGCCTTAGCTCCCCTCTGGGTTCAAGGCGTGCTAACTCTCAACTGTCTTGGCAACTGGCTATCTTGGCACACTCGAGAGAAGTTGGGTACGCGAGGGACCTCGTGCTTCGGCACCTAGACCGTTTTGGGCCTCAGGTCAACTGGGAAAAGAGCATGCTCACCCCAACGCTGAGCACCTCTTCTCTCAGTATGGAACTAGACACTGTCTGTGTATCAGCGGTGTGACACTGTCCCAGCAAAGCCTCAAGGAGAGTAACTTACTATGGGTAAAGATGTGAAAGATTAATAATATATATAATTGTCTCACAAGCTAAAATGTTTGTTACTTATTTTCATTAACAAGATATGTTGGCTTTTAAACATTCTTTTTGGCATTGTGGGTAAGAAAAAATATGAAGACTTTTGTGGGCTGCCAAGGACTTTTATTATATCGGGCCTGCCCATAAGAGGGGTAAGGCGGCCATTTTGGAAAAGGATCTTCTTGTTTGGTGAGGTGGCATGTGTTGGTTAGCATCAGCTCTGGATCAATTGGCGCACTTCTGAGGAACATGAGCGGGGGAAAAACTTGGTTTTGAGGGGCCATAAACCAGTGGATTCTACTTTTTCACCTTTGGGGACATTGGGACTATTTTTGCCTTCATCTGGATTTTTGCTACCTGATTTCCATATCTTATCAGAAAAGGATTGAGACGACCTACTGATAAGTACTTTGATTATTTTTTCCTGTTCTTTTTATTTGCCTGTGGATTAATTTACTGGGAGCTGCATCCAACGCTTCAATTGAAAAACTGTCATGCATGGGACTATGTTTGTTTGAGTCTTTAAATGTCAATAACCTTGTTGTTGTTTGATGTTATATTGTAAGACCAGCAAGTAGAAGGCAACAATTTGGTCAAACGTTTCCCGTGATAGTAATTAAACCCTTCTGGAAAAAGTTGTGTTTGTTATAGCGGCTCACTACCGAGCGCGCACAGTCGGTGCTGCACTACCTGACACGGATCAGGTAGGGTCCAGTGGTCCCACCGAAACACTTTGGAGGCTCCTGGGGCATGTGGCGTCCTCGGCAGGGGTATCCCGCTCGGGTTGATGTCCATGCGACCGCTTCAGCACTGGCTTCAGAGTCAGGTTCCGGGAACGGCGTGGCACCCCGACACTAGGCGGATGACGGTTACGCCTCAGTGCCGGTGCACCCTCATTCCTGGTCAGATTTGACCCTTTCCGAGCGGGGGTACCGCTCGGGCAGGTCGAGGCATGTTGTGGTACGGCGGACGCCTCCCTGCAGGGATGAGGGGCAGTGTGCAACGGGCACGCAGTAGTGGACAGTGCATGGGTCCCAACTGTGAGGACACATAAAGTGCCTGGAGTTGTCGACTGTCCTTCTGGCACTCAGGAGGCTTCGGCCCCCAGTGCAGGACAATGACGTGCTAGTCCGGTCGGACAGCACGTTTGCCGTGGCGTTCTCAATCGTAGGGCGGCACACGCTCTCACGGCAGATGTCGCAACCCGTCCGACGCCTCCCCCTATGGATTCAACAAGTCTCTGCAAGCACATTCATGCTGGAGAACCTGTACCAGACAGCCAATGTGCTCTCTCGGCAGGGAACGGGGAAGGGACGAGGAGAGTTTAAACGGCTTGCTGCCGGCGGTCCAAGAGACCGTCCTGCTGGCTAGAGCCCCGCCACGCGGCGCTTATACGCCTACAAATGGCCTCTCTTCTCATCCTGGTGTTCATCCCAAGGAGAGAACCCACGGATTTGCATGATCGGGTAAGTGTTGGCCTTTTTACAGCAGAGACTAGAGAGTAACCTCTCCCCATCCACATTGAAAGTGTATGTAGCCGCTATAGCCGCTCATCACGATCGTGTGGAGGGTAAGTCTCTCGGTCGACACGACCTGGTCACCAGGTTCCTCAAGGGCGCGAGGAGGGTGAATCCACCTCGACCCCCACACCCTCTTTGGACCTAAATGTGGTCCTACAGGGCCTTGGATGGCCCGTTCGAGCCCTTTGGAGACGCCTCTCTTCCTCATTAAACGATGAAGGATACGCTCCTGACGGCGCTCACTTCCATCAAGAGGGTGGGGGACCTCCAGGCCTCTCCGTGTCCCCAGGATGCCTAGAATTTGGTCCTGGCACCTCTCACGTGATCCTGAGACCCAGGCCCGGTTATGTGCCCAAGGTTCCCATCACTCCCTTCCGTCAGATGGTGAGCCTGCAGGCGCTCCCCTCCGGGAGAAAGACCCAACCTTCAATGTGCTGTGTCCTACGGGCATTCCGCGTTTGTTTTTTGACTGCACACAGAGCCCTTAGAGCTCAGAGCAGCCTTTGTCTGTTTCCAGAGACAGCACCAGGGGAGGGCTGTCTCCAAAAGAGATTGGCGCACTGGATTGTGGTTTCCATTCTTTGGCATACCAATCCGCGGGTAAACCTTGCCCATTTGCAGTGAGAGCCCACTCCACACGGAGCGTGGCCTCCTCGTGGGCATTGGCCCAGGGCGCCACTCTAGCAGGCATATGTAGTGCTGCGGGTTGGGCTACGCCCAGTACCTTCGTGAGGTTTTACGACCTCCGAGTGGAACCAGTGTCAGCCCGCGTCCTACAAAGGTAGGACCGGCATCTGGCTTGGGCGTACGCCTGCGAAAGCGCCATCTCCCCTCTTCAGGTGAGTATAGTGCGCTATACAGCCTCCCTACTATTCCCCCTTAGGATGAAGTATAGGCATTCCATCCATCACTAAGCATTGGCATATTGGTAATAGATCGGGCGGAGCGATCTGTTAGAACCAAGTCCAGTACTGGTAGAGTCGCCCCTACTCAGGTGGACCCCTATACTTGGACTAATGCCCCATACGTATTGACTCCCCTGCAGGGTAGTCCCTTATGTAGATTTCCTTCACTCATGATTCCCCCTAAGGCAAATCTGTGACCTCCCCTCCGGTGGTACTCCCACCTGGTATCCTGTCTCCCGAACATGGGTTGACACATTCCCGCATGCGCTCTCCCTACGGGAAGACCATGCTGAATACCTCCACATGTACCTCCCCAAGTGGTAGGATGTGGGCTCCGCAACACACTCTTCAAAGAGGAGAGTAGTGTTTTTCCCAGTGCGGCTTCGGATGGGACCCCGTTACAGGGGTGAACGCCACCATCCGTGATGACCGTCAGTAGAAGCTTCTTAGTATGTCCGATACTGATTCCACTGGAAGATTACATCTCGCAGTAGCGCTCAGTCTTGAATCGCTAGGCCAGTCACTGTCGCTCCGCTGGAGGTCGTAATGCGGCATAGTGCCATGGCGTTTAGATATAAGTCCCCAGTCTGTCTCTCAACACAACGTCGAGAGACCGACTGAAGGGGAACGTCACTGTTACGAATGTAACAGGAACGGAGGTCTTCATGCCACAGCACTACGCCGATCCGCTGCAGCGACCAGGAAATATCTCAGGTTCCTCAGCCCAAAGGGTGAGTGAATGACCGCCGCCATCTTCCTTTTATACCTGTATGCACGGGGCGGAGACTGGCATGGGCGTGCCATTCGCCAATCCCATTGGCGTTTACAAATTCCTCTCGGAGATGATAGGTTCTCAAGATCAAACCCCAGTCTGTCTCTCAACACAACTAGTTCTTTTCGAGCTTTGAATGCAATGATTGGACATGACCTTCTATTCATTTTCATACCTGAGGAATAAACGTTCCAAATGTCTTGGTATTCAGACGAATTGGAGAACCAGAAGGAATCTGCAAAATAAATAAAAGAAAATAGTTGTTGCTTTCTTAATTCAGTCACTCAGTTCCCAACACCAATTCATAATTTTGGTTGTATGAAGACATCAGCACTCACAGCTTTGTTTTTGAGGCCATGATCTATAGTATTTAAATACCTTTCATTAGTTCCTTACTTGTAAAAAATGCACAAACTTCTGTTTATTTAGAAAAAAATACATTTTCTAAGCCTATGTTCAGATTTCATCCAAATAGTTTTACTTTATTTTTGGTTTGGTCTATCATTATTTTTCTTGAGTTTATTATATTCGTCGTTGAGTTTATAGAAATGTATAAACATTGTATAAAGACCATAAAGAGATGGATTAAACTCACCATGTCATCACTGATATTGAGGCTGAGGACACCAGCACTGTGGTAAACAAAACCAGCTGAGTTGATGGTGAAGGCAGACACTCCAATGTAGAGCATATTAGTGTTCTGGGATGGCAGTGAGAAAGGTGCAGGGGAGAACGGGGGTTCTTTGTGTTGTCCGATGTTGTAAAATTCACCCTGTACATGTGGGAAAACAATGGAATTCAGCTGTAAACGTGATATTTTCTTGGGGAATTTGTCATGTGATTTGTTAGCAGTCATGTTGCTAGTGTGATAATGTTTAAGATTACCTTTAAACCAATGTCAATAGAGGCATTGGAGATGACAGGAGAGCCCACCATAGAGTATTCAATCTCAGCATACTTGTCTACTTTGGCTTCAACTGTAGTGTCAATTTTTAAAACGTTATTTATGGGTTCACTTAAAAGTATTAAATATTAATAAATAATTAATGAGAATATATTAAACCACCATTTAATGTTTTCAGGTAGGGGTTTACATCAGCAATCGACTCAGCCACCAGGGGGCAGATCTGAAACAGCAGAGAGTTTGTTTTAAAACACTTTGTTCTTCTTAAGTTTGGTTTCAGTTCCTGTTCAACAGTGGACAGTCACATAGTTTAAACCTCTCACCTGTTTCTGCAGGGCACTGCGTAGAGCTTTATTAATGTAGGAGCTGAAGAGGTTATATAACCAGCTGTGAAATAGTGGAAAGATTAATTCTTGCATTAACAATACTCAATTGTTAAAACAAAGTTGGTTTGCAATTGTTTAGGATTTTCTACAATAAGAATTGATGGGTTTTTCCATAAATTAAAGAAAAAAATGATAACTAATCATTTTGTGAAGAAAGTAAGAATGAGTCTTATCCATCTATTATAAAGGTATCGACTACTAAACTATTCTACTGTTGTGCTGTTTCAATTAAATTTTAACGGTGTCCATGTTTTCCAATATCATATTCCCTGCATTAAGCTAAAAAGTAGGACTGCTCTATAAAAACATTTATTTCAATGCATTTTGATTGCAGCAATGATTAAAAACGACAATATTTTTCTCTGTTATTTACAGAAAACAGACATTTCTACAAGTCTATCCAACATGTGGTCCAGCACTATAGCTATTGGAGCAGAAGTATACTAAGCCAAAATACACATTTTTTATGTTTTCACACATCAGGGTTTGTAAACCTATATTCAGCAAAAAGTATTTTATTTATGTTAAATCAAACAAACCCATTTTAGAATAAATACAATAGCACATTAAGTACTGCGAAATCAATCGGTTAATTTTTGGCGACTTTCTGTTTTAGCTTATTGGAGGAAAAGGCATGCAGCCGACACTATTAACTTCCTTTTTCATGGTGTCAGCACTGGAAATCTTCCTCTGATATACTGCTTCTAGTTATTATTTGGAACGACTCATTTTGTATTCTTTTATATTTATAAGCTACCGTTGACTATGAAGATTGACATATTATGATAAATGAGTAGTAATATAATAATAATAGTAATATGCAGATAGTGTGCAGGTTGTTACCTGGCCCCACCATGAAATTTGACTTTGACATTCCCCACGTCTGCAGTGCAGCCGGTCATGCTGACAGATGGATGGCCAGTTTCATCACTCACGACTGCTATAGTGGTTCTAATGGTCAGCGCGCTCACAGCCAGATCAAACGATCCACTATCTTTTCTGAGTAGTCATAAAGAGATATTCTTTATTTTAAAAGCATTATTCCGTTTGTACTTTATCCAAAAACGGATCCAAGAATGAGGGTGTACATTAAATAAAGTCAATAGTGTTATTTATGAATTTAAACACTGTTCTTACATAATCCTGAGGTATTTGACTCTCCAGTTGCCATGCAGGTTAATGAAGGCGTTGTCAATTGAGAGACTAACTCCAGTTCCAGGAACTAAACCCAGTGCTGATGTTGGCAGTCCCAGGTTCACAATCTGCATCCTGTCAATAGTACAAATATAAGCAAATCACATTTTTTTTAGTATGACAATATTTTTTGAAGTATAGAGTTTATAGATATTTGTTACAATATAATTCATAGTATTACATAATACTGACACATATTGTTTTATTGTTATGACTAGAAATGTATTGCATGTTAGTAGGGTGATGTGATGGTAAAATGTAAACTCTGTTGACATTACTGTGTAATAAACAAAATGATCATTAAAAAGAAATCTTAAAAAGAATGTTTTTGATGTTTTACAAGTTTAAAACAAATATTTATTGTGAGCTTCAAGTTCACATAGTCTTGAGTATACCTATACAGGATGTCTTCAAATAAAAAGGAATTATATTTATTTATTTTATTTAAAACATTGAAAACTACAGCTCTGAAAACAATAACAGAATTTGATGCCGATAACACCCAGTATTGAAGGATTGGTCAGATTTAGTTTCTAAAGTAGATTTTTGATATGATAACATATGAAATAAAAAACAAAAGTAGGCCTATCCCGTTTAAAAATGAATGGGCACCTGAATACATGGCCTAATAAGGAATCAATAATAGACAAATGTTATTTTTAATTCCCTCAAACTAATCCTCCATCTTTCCCTCTCCGTATTTTTTTTTTACTTTTTTATATCAATATTTGACTTGTCAAATACAAATATCAAAATAGTAAAAAAAAAAAAAAAACTGGGAGGATTAGTATATCTATAATACTTTATATAATAATTTGTTTCCAAAATATACTGTAAATAATGTAATCATTGATTTGTTTATGAGCTTTAAGTTTTCTTTCTTTATAGATGGTATCATCACATAAAAGATGATGTAAAGAAAGTGGAAGGAAAAATAGTATAATTCGTGGAAAAATGTATTTCACAAAAAGTGGAAATTCAGAATAAAGTATAAAAACAAAAAGGGGTATCTCAAAGTATTAGTCTAATGTAATGTTTAAAATCCTACAGAAATGTGCAGTGCTTTAAAAATAAAATCTAATACACAATGTCAGATTTTCACGTTACACACTTGATATTGATATTGATAATCGTGCCTTATCAGCACAGATACAGTATTGTCAATATTGTGACCCCCTAATACACACCAATTCCACAGAATGACCCAAAACCTCATTTGAAGAAGTTGAACTTCAACTTTTAGGAGCATGAATTTAGAAAGGCACATTCACCTTACCCTGTGAAACTATACTGGACTTTTCCAATCGGATCCACGTGTTCTGTGCCACTTATATCGGGCAGTTTGATGCTGCTGAGCTTCTTCTGGATCGAGGCAATTCCCATCTGTCGACCTGAAGTCAAAACAAAGGGTTTGATCATTGCCTCCATGAAACGACTATATTCATTAGGAGAGATATATTGTAAATTCATCTGATGCTTTTTGTAAAATAGAGCCTATTCAGAGTGATGCCAGACCTGTGCACTCCGTGTCAGGGTCACGATAACCCTGGCTTGATTTCATTTCCGATAACGGTCAGCAGGCTGTTCTTACTTATGCAGTGCACACTTACCATACTCGAGTCCTTTCTGAGTTAGTTTGACTTCAACTCCAGGGTTGATACCTGTAGTCACCGGGAGCAGGGCCAACAGAGCCAGAAGAGACCAAACGAACTTCATTTCCACTTGTGGCTATGGGAGACGCACATGTATATACTGTAAGTAAAGGCCTCTTTTCTGTCAGGATAAAAGTGTCGTGTAATCTGCTTCAGTCTGAGCCAAGTGTTGCTTTTTTGAAAGGAGTGACCCACAACAGCCCTGAGTACATCAGATGCTAATCTCTGCTGTCTCGCTAACAATGCATTTAAAACGATCAATAATCTGTTGTTTTTGTGCAGAGAGTTGGTGTTGTAACATCTTCATGTCGGCTGATGATCTTAAACAGAATGTAGTTAAATATGATATCCTTACATATATACACAAAGGCATTCATGTCTAGACATTTTCACAATAATTTTCAGTTAATTACTGAGAATTAATGCATGGTATTGTCTGTTGTTAGGCCTGACCCAGTTTAACTCATTGAATTATGCAACTGATGGACTTTCCCCAAATGAAGATAAACTTCCTCTTCTGGTTGACTGTGGCTTCACAATGCTTTATTTGATCTGGTTGTTCATATACTCTTAGTTCTCATGTTAACAAATCATGGAAACTAATAAATGTTAGTATAAATGTTATTTTTGTAAAATATATATGTATATGTGTTCAAACCTTTGACTGGTAGTGTACAGTACATGTATAGCCTTTGTCCTGAGTATTTAAATGCGTTATCATGCCAGTAATCAATGTGAAAACGAATTTGCCCCCTAAAAGCTATAAGAATCTTGTTTTACAGTCACTTGGTTAGAAATTAGTTAAATGAACTGTAGTTAAATTCACCAAATGTAGGAATCAGCACCATACGTATACTGTAATAGTTTAGTGTGAAACACTTGATGACAACTTCAGCCTTAAAAATGTATCTTGAAAACATTGCAATAGGAGCCATGTCTTGATTTGGCATAAAAGAGACGTTTGTGCTACGGTCAGACGAAAACACATGATTATGAGCTTTATGTTGAATTCAGGAAGGCTACAGTAGATTTAAAAGAATGCAGATGGGCGAAGTCCCTTTACAGGAGTATGTCATGTGACGTTTGTTTGTTATTTCCTTATGTAGAACAACTCAAAAGGTTTCATGTGTTTTTACTTTTTTTTGCATTTTGTAAGTGCTAATTACTCAATCTGAAAAACAAGGACATTCACTGTGCAGTAAGGAACCGGATTGTGTAGATCACAAAGTCACAATATGAGTCAATAGTAAGGCTCACATACTTTACACGTTTAGGGCAGTAAATGCATAATCATGAACAACTACATCATTTCTTTAAGCAAGGGCACAGTATTTATTCATGAATGCAATGTAATTAATGCAGAAATACCACAAACAGGTAAGATCTTTTCAGATCAGAAAACGCATTTCATATGAAAACAAAACAGAACAGGCAGTGTCACGTAGGTGTGGGTTGTTGAGATTGTTTTGATGTTGATATGTTTGTGCGTGCATTTTACCTGAGACTTCTGTGAAGTTGTGTATAGTCTGTGTCTTCCTCTTAGGATGCATGAAGCTGCTCTCTGGCTGGCAACAGCACTGATTGAAAAGGGGAAGAGAGACGCTGGTTCACACAAGCAGGAAAGGGCTGATCTGAAATTCACTTTAACTGCAGCGTGATCTGCCCATCATGCATCTGATAAGACCGAGAGGTATTGACATGACCATTTTGAAACAGTGATGTGTTTACTTTGCATTCATGCTTTTTCAATTTCCCTAATGAATAACCATGTGTCTAGCAACAATGGAGTCATTGAAAGGTGGTAAATGAAAAATAAGCAAAGTGCTTTACTTCAGAAAGTTTAGGAAGGTGGAAACAGCGTTGACTAAAATGGCTTTGTAGACTCAAAAAAACGTTGGATACTACAACGCAGCGTTGGGTAAAAAATGGACAAACCCATCTCTTGGGTTGTTAATTATAATACCTATGCTGGGATGTTTCAACCCATTGTTGAGTCAAGTATAAACATTCTCTGGGTTAACTCAACACAACAGTTAGGTTTGTCCATTTTGACCCAACGATGGGTTGAAATAACCGAGAATGTATATGAAGCATTTTTATATTTTTTGTAATTGAGTCTCTTTTAAATTGAAAAATCTACATTTTACATGCAACGCACTTTCTTCACCAACAGATGGCTGTAAAGAGATACGTTTTACAACATAATGTGTACATCCTTTTTATCTTTAAAAATCATATTGTTTAGTGTTCCCAAAATCACAATATCACATTTAGGTGGTGGTTTTAAAGTGATTTCAATAGAGCCATGTCCGCAGGTGCTGTGCAACTACTAAAATGAAAAAATATTTCATTAATGTTACAGGTGTCTTTTTTAATCTCACTAAGATTTTTGTTGGAAATAGCCTATTGTATTATCCGATAATCCATTTATAGGTTTCAATATATGCACATTATTTAAGACATTTTGTCATTTTCATTTAACCAACACATGCCAGAATATCTGAATGATGATCTAAAACACTCCCTTTATAAAAGTACAGAAAATGTATCATAAAGTAAATATAACATAAATAAAAATAACATGAATGCAAGCTATCACTCAGTGAGCAATGGCTATCATAACTCCATATAACTAAATTTGCAACATGTTAATGCTCTTCCCATTGATTAAAAATAGCAAAGGCTTAACATTAATACGATTTAGAGTCTGAGATTGATCCGAGCATATTTATAAACGTCTATGATTATGTAATTACTTCCGTAAATTACAAAACATGTTCAAATAAGATAACAGACTGACGCACCAGCAGATGGCAGTATGGAGACATTTGTCCAACGTCAACATTTCTATCAAGCTGAAAGCATCATTTCAATCGGTGTTGCTTTTTTCTAAGAGCCAGTGAATATCGAACAGTCTGACACAGCCTTTAAACCTCAGCTGGCCTTTCCAGTAAATGTAGTTTTTGATTTTCATTTAAAGATGAGCTACTATAAGCTAATCCACTACAGTTATTTAGGAACCCTGCGCATACACGTGCACCTGTCTGCTCTAATAATCCACGATCAATGATGCTGTGTATCAGAGAAATAAAGAGAGCAATGGGACTGTTGTTGTAGGCCGGTCTGTGAAGCTGGGCTCTGGTCCATGATCGCACACTGCCAGATCAGAAATGCTGTCCGTGAAAGAAAATCCAGCGCTCCCATTTTATTTCAAAGAGGCTAAAGAGAACAGAGAGGTAAATGACAGAAAGATTGGACTGAAAGTGTCAAAATTACCAAGACTGCACGCTTTCATGCTTTCACTAGTGTATGAATGGAGGTGAATGACCAGCGGTTCATCAAAAATTGAAAACTATTTCAAACCCTTCTCATTTTCTCTCTGTAATAGACCACGGAAGTAGATGTTAGACTTCGTACTGATCTTCAGAATAAAGAACTTTGCTAATAAATACGACTGGGCCTGTGATGGAATAAAAGGTTAACGACAACAGATTTTTATATTCAGTATATATTGGGGTTTGTAAATGAGTGGGCGTGGTTAAAGGGATTACTTCTGCCTGCATTTTCTCAGTCTGCCCTTGATTTCCACAACAGCCAGTAAAGTAGTCTGAGTCAGCAAGCTGGCACACACATTCCTAACTGTGCACCACCCTACAGACTGACATGCCCGACATTCTGCACTGCATATCAATTCCTCATCTGTTGACTGGTCACAAATGTTTGACAAAGTTGTTTTGCTTTACTCAATTTAGATGCCTCCTCTATTCGCTCCAAACTCAACTCAAATCTGTTAAAGGTATAATTCACCCAAAAATGTATTCTTTACTTCCTCTCGTGTCGTTCCAACTCTGTATGACTTTCTTTCGCAGAACACATAGAAGAGATTTAAAAAAACGTTGGTAACCAAACAACGTTGACCCCCATCGACACACAATAAATGAACATAAACCACTGAGACATTTCTCAAAATATCTTCATTTTTGTTACAGTGAAGAAAGAGTCATGTTTTTAATATCATGATGGTAAATACATTTACATAATTAGATTATACTCTAAGAAATGATGTGATCATTACTGTAGAAGGAAAATCAGGAATGAAGCTCCACCTCCAACCCCACACCTACGCCTACAGTAACTGTTACTGGTGTGAACGCAGGTTGTAGGGTACAAAAATGTATGAATGAGATTGCAATAATTCACATGCAAATTGTCGCAAACATTATAGCACGATGAATTCTGCTTCCTCAGAGTAATGTTAAAATTCTGCATCTGTTATACTCAACTGGATCTGGCAAAATGTTTTCCTGTTTGATATCCACTAACGTTCTTACGCAACATTTCTACTCTGATGATAAACATGAATTTGAGCAAAATGTTAAAAGTACAACTCGGTCTTTTAGGCACATACTCACACTAATAAAGTCCTATGAAGTCTTTAATGAGCCTGACCCGGTGTGAAGTGGCTGTCAGAGTGTGTACCTGTGAGAGAGAGAGAGACTTGACTAACTGCTTTGATAACAGTTGAGTGCAGCCATGCTCTCCTCATGCAACCTGCCTAGCGTGTGCTTTTATTTTACACGTCCAGAGATGACACATGATCTTGATAAACTTTTCTGATAAGAGCCGTAGAAGAACATGTAGTCGCAAGCAATGCACATACGGAGGAACTGTATAGCTTCAAAGCCACTGTAATCTCTTTGGATAAAAACGCCTGCCAAATGTATGAATGTAAATGCATAAAAAAACTAAATATGCTCGTAGCTTTGTGTTTTTGTGTTGCGTTATCTACTATTCATACTCAAGGAAACAGGATGGAATGCAGTGCACAAGTTCGAGTTTGGTGAACTGTGACCCGTGTATTCATATAGCCAAAGTATTTGACCTGTAGAAGATCTTTTTTTATAATATTTACATGAATACCTCTGACATCATATCCTCTTCCCCATATTCATACAAGTTTCTGGTTTTATTGTAGGATTCAACAATTGTACATTTTAGTCCGTGTGATGTAATGAGCCAGTTTTCATGTCACTATGTTTATAGGGCGTAACATACACAAAATCACCTCTAATATGAAAACATTTATAGAAAGCATCACATGTAGTTCATCAAATGCACTTGTTCCATTAAAAATGACCACAAGAAAAAGTTGGGATACTTTAAATATATCACTGTAAATACACATTTTTAATCTTATAGAAGGAAAGACTATAAAAAAGTTGACTATACTCTTAAAAATAAAGGTGCTTAAAAGGTTCTTCACAGCGATGCCATAGAAGAATCATTTTTGGTTCCACAAAGAACCATTCAGTCCAAGGTTCTTTAAAGAACCATCTCCTTCTTTTCTTTTTATAATCTAAAGGACCTTTTTTCGCCACAAAGAACCGTTTGTGAAGCAGAAAGGTTCTTCAGATCTTAAAGGTTCTTCATGGAACCATTTAGACAAAAAGGTTCTTGTATGGCATCGAAGAACCTTTTGAAGCACCTTTATTTTTAAGAGTGTATATTGTAGGTCAGTTCTGCAGGAAATTATTTGCATTCAGAAAGCATTAGGCGATTTTGCCGGTGAAGGTCCGGGTTCAGGATGCACGGGTCAGCTTCCTGTGCAGCTGCGGCCACCGTGTGGAACAAACATTCGACTGCTGGGTCACGCGTGAGTGGCAGCCTGAGACAGGGTGTGTCTCCTCATGCAAACAATCCTCGCTCAACACATTACCCTGCTATGACCTCAGCACATTTTATCCTCACTGCACTTCATTTCCCATATTTAAAATTTTGGGTGGTCTATATATGGAAGCTAATATAATATTTGGCGGTTGCCCTTAACAAGGTGAAAGACAGACAAAGATCTCACAGAATGAAAGAAGAAAAATAGTTTCATTCCACCAAGGAAAGGCTGATGACAGACAGGAAGAGATGACAGGGAAGATACACAGGATGCTGCATGTCTCTTTAGAGCCGTTTTATGTCAGAATAGGTGATGGGATCTGGCTGTCCTTATCAGCAGTTGGCTGCCAAACAAAGTCCGGCAAAGGCAAATGCAAATGCAATTTGACAATATCAGAACAGTTTTCCAATACTGGTGAGCAGCACTTGTGTAAATGAAAAGAAGATACTTTGTGGGTCTGGCCAGAGGAAAATGTTATTGCTCAGACGTTGATGTCTCATAGATCAGGAGATTAAATGGAGTTCTCAGTTGTTACATTTAAGTATCAGCTTTTAGGTGTTTGCCTTAAAATTGCTTAGGAGAAATACTCTTAGAAACAAATGAGACAATTGTTAATACATGAAGAGTATGATTTGGGTAAATTTGAGGAAAATGCTTGAGCTCATATTGAGATCTTCAATAATATTGACTTTTGATTGCAGACTTGGCAAATCTGAGCTCATTTTGTGACATTGTTTAAGCTTCTGTTTATTCACTTTTTAATCTCATTGGTGTCTCAGATAAATCATTGATTTATGGGTGTTCTTCTTATTGTGTTGGCAGGGGCTCTGCCGGGGATATGAAGAAATTGTAGCGTTGATTATAGTAGCCATGACCTTGGCGTTGACAGCACTGTGATCTACCAGCTGAGGAAAACATACTGTGGCTAGATATATACTAAGAATTTTGAAGGCTGACACACCTGATTGGTTTTGAAGTCCTCTGATGGATAGAACATTGATTATCTATCACGTCAGGTCCGAGCGTCTTGGCATTGACAGCTATCAGGACACAGTGAGAGGGCAGCAATGTGAAATCTGTGATGGACTGCAGTGAGAAGTGCATTTAATCAGAATTTGTCCTGCATCAGCACTTCTTACAGACCGTCGGCATTATCAGGCCTCTGCCAGACAAATCTATTTGGTTGTGTTAAACTGTACTTTCACTTACCCACTTTTAAAAGCAGTTTAGAATGAATGATTGAGATTTAGTGTCATGGTTCCACCTCTCCTTGTCAGGTATTTCTTGGTCTAGAGGTGGAATCATACAGGATTCTCTGTTTCATGTGGGAAAGAGATGATTGTGGCACCTAATTGCCACCATACTCTCTCTCGGGTCTGCGTCATCCTTCCTACCCTTCTGTTTCCTAGTTAGTGTTAATTAGTTTATCCCCTGCACCTGTTCCCTCTTGATTTGTTCCCTTTAAAACATCTTCGTGTTCATTGTCCTGTGCTGGTTCATTGTACGTTGTACCGTGTTCGTGGTTGTTAGTTGTATGCTGTATGTCTTACCTGGCCTGTTTGATGTTCCTCGTTCCTGGTTTCATTGTACATGCCTTGTTAAGTTGTGTTAGGTAAGTGTCAGTTTAGTGTTTGTTCCCAGTGTTTGTTTTATAGTTTAGTTAGTCCTTGTTCTTGTTTTGTTTAAATATATTATCTTGTCTTGTTTTCCCCTCGTGGGTTTTGTTTTGCCTTTTTTGTCCTGTTTATCGTTATAATAAATATCCCTTGTTTACCCCGTACCATCGCCTTTGTCTCTGCCTGCCATTGGGTTCTCCTGCCTTGTCTCTCCCTGAGATGCATGACATTTAGATTTGGGTGGGTATGTAGCTGAACTTAGTTTGGAATGATTGGTCCTCGGTGGGGGAAAATGTTGACGATGCCACAAATTTATGTAACTTTCAACTCCTTTCCCTAATACAGTCTCCCTTCGGCCATATAACGTTTCACTTACCAAATGCATAAAGTGTTCATTTATTGTACTCTTGTAAATTATAATTCAAAAGTTACATTTAAGGTCTGTTTGGGCTTACTGTATCTTATACAAAATAAAGGGTGCTAAAAACAAGTTATTTTCAAAGCTCTTTGAAATATTTGATTTCCTGATCTTGAGACATCTTATCTTCAGGATGCATGTGCACTGTATGCTCTTACTCAAACTAAAGCAGTAATGGAGTTAATCTAATCGGACTTGTTTGTTTGCAGTTGTTATTAAATATATTCTAAGTTTTTACCTGACTCCTGTAGGGTCTTTCTTCAGTTACTGTGCATGAAACTTAATCCAGAGAGAGCTGCGTCTTATCTTCTCTGTGATATATTTGTGCCTGGCAAGCAACTTCAGCGCATTCACAGATTTCAGTGTAGATCCTTTGCTGAAGAATAAAGAGATGCTCAACACAGTGTGGAAAGTAAGGATGACTTGAAACTCTTTTATGAATATAAATATGAAGTCGTGTGATGATTGATGTTGTTGTCTTTTAGGTCCTGTACCTGTCGTCCTTTACCATTTAATATACATGAATGGGGAAAAAAAACTCTGGTAATGTTTTTAATCATACTGAAGTCCCATCCCAAAATAAAAATGATGTGATCCATTTCTCATTTGTTCTTGCATCTAGACTTTTAGTAGATACTTTAGTCAATATTTAGTAAAATATTGACTTTCACATGGCTTGTTAAAGACCATTTAAGATTGCATGTGTCCTGTAGTTGTGAGTGTTGCAGGTGGTTATACTGTAGTTGTATTCCTTTAGAAGCTGATTCCTGTTAAGCTGTATGTGTGAGATGAACATAATACATTTATTAACAAACCAGATGTTGATCATTTCCATTGTGGCACAATTTCCCAAAATGTTTCACACGTTTTATAATGTTCTGCCATTGGAGCTAAGGTAAATTTCTTGGTCAAGAGGGTAATGTTCTTGCTCTTGTTTAGACTGACATCATTAACTCTTCATTGCAGTAGTCGATTACATTCGGATAGTACCAGATTGTAATCATTAACATGAAGGTTTGCAGTAATGGGACTCTCTGACAGCCAGCCACTGTCAAAAGCAACTTGCATGCCCAGAGATCTCTCCCATACAAGAGCTGAACAGCTCTGACTCTCTCTACATCCCTCCCAGTGATGTCCCACCCTTCACCCGAGCTCTGTTGCTCTCAGTCACTCTAGCTCTCCCGTACGATCGGTGCTTCACCGAGAAACAGTCGACGGGATCTGGGCGGGACCGGATCGACACCAGTGCGCTCCGTTAACCACCAAACCTCCATGATCCACACCTGGACGAGCGCTTGACAGCTCAGGTAAGTGATAGAATCCGCCTTTTAGCGCGATGTTGAACTGCGTTTATTTGATCGAAACTGCCATGCGTTTTGTAAACGATCGCCTTATTTTGTTTTACTGTACAGAAGACATATGAGATCTAACGTTAGTATTGTTATGTCAAATATGAATACGGGAAGGTTTTGGTCGCGGTCATTGCAATACTCATCTGATCGCGAGCAAACACTTTGTATAGTCATGCGCAACACTGCCTGGTTTCAGTTTAAGTGCGCGCACGGTATATCCAAAATGAATGCATCAACCGTTACAGCCTTTTAAACAAGTGGACATTACAGCCGACCACATACACATACATACACCATTTAGAAAATGTGGATTCAAAGAGACTTAGTAGTAAAGCAATATATGACCATATTCCTTTACGCGGAAGCTTGCAGTCACAGTCAGGACATCCAGTTTGCGGCTGTCATGAGAGAAGAAGGCGATCGCACTTGTCATTCCATTTTACAGATTTATTTATGTGTATTATTACATCTTCTGTCTAATGAATAGACTGTCAGTAACAGGTTTTAATGTGATGGTGGTTGATGCTTCAGTATGTCTACATTATGCGTGACGCGTACAGTAGGCTAAGACACCTGCCAGTTTGATCAAAATGTTCTTGCCTTTTAATGCATTATAAGCATCGATGCGCTAACACGTTTACGTGCTTTTACGTGCGGTGTTTGTCATCTGTGCTGTATATAGAAACATTTATTTTGAATAGAATGGCATCACGCGTTTGCAGTATATTTTTACAACATATTCTTTGGCCGATCACGCTGTTATGCATTCAGATCACACGTGCTATAATCTACAGCTTGTGGTATGTTGAATGAATATCTCAACGTTGAGATGAATGAAGATGAATCAGATTGTGCTTATCTGTGGTGTTTCTCGGGGGATTGTATTATACCAAAGAAAACATGTTGGTGTCAGAATCTCACTGGGCTTTTACTCCTTGTTTGAAATGTATGAGCATCTACTTATCAAGTGATTTGCACAAGAAAGGATATCAGTTGCAAGGTTTGGAAGCACCTTCAATAGCTCTGAGTTGATGCTTTCCTGTGTGTTAAATGTGCTGCCGGTCCTTTCATACCTATGGGTTAAATTGTCTCTATAGCACCAGCAAGAGGCTGAAACTATAGTTACTACTGTAGTTACTGGCAATTTACCAACAAAGGTTTGTAGATCTCTCCTGTGGCTCAGTGGTTAGAGCATGGTGTTAGCAACATCAATGGTCATGGATGCGATCCCAGGGATTGCACATATAAAAAAAAAAAATGTATAGTATAATGCATTGTAAGTTGCTGTAAATAAAAGCGGAATGTAAATGTAGGAAATGCGGAAATGTAAATGTAGATCGTTTGAGATGTCAACAAAACTGCACATTCTTGTTATTTGAAATGGAAGATGCTCATTGAATGTATTTACTTGTATTTTGACAGTATGCTTCTTGGGATTCGAACCCACAACCTTGGTGTTGCTTGCACCTCTAGGTCTTCTCTCTCTATAGTGTGCGAGGTGGCAAATGTAACATTGAAAAAAATTTACCTGTATTTTCTTTACATTTTACATTTTACATTTAGGCATTTGGCAGACGCTTTTATCCAAAGCGACTTACAGTGCACTTATTACAGGGACAATCCCCCTGGAGCAACGTGGAGTAAAGTGTCTTGCTCAAGGATACACTGGTGGTGGCTGCTGGGATCGAACCAGCAACCTTTTGATTTACTAGTTCAGTGGTTTAACCCACTAGACCACCATCTCCAAAAATGTGTATTTTCTTATACACATTATTTATTTATTTGAAATGATATGCATTATTCTTGGCAAGGCTAAGGAGGCTTTGGGAGGAAAATGCATTTTCTCGTTGCTAGCTTAGTGGGTTCATCTTAAAATGGCCAGTATGGGTTGATTTATCAGCATGGCCAATAAAATATGCCTTTCACTACTAGTTATGTAAGTCATTTCATGCTGTCTCTTATGACAGCTTTGGATTGATTCAGTTTTTCATCTCCCCCCTCAGTTTGACTGCCAGTCCAAATAACATTATTCAATCCCGAGCCTTATTATAAAATTTGCATAAAGTTGATGTATGTGTTTCTGCCCTTGCTTGACTGTCAGAAATGTATTTCGAGTGCCTACGCAATGTATCCAGCAGATTTTACAGCCTTGGAGTGACCAAGATACATGGAAACCAATTTGAGTGTTTACGCTATAGCGCTGCATGTGACGTCTCCCTCACGAACAGTTACAAACACCCAGAGGGGCTGCAAGTTCAGTCAGGCGTCAAGTAGACCACAGCACTGCAAAACAAGCTTGGCAGAAAAGTATTTAAGCCGTTGGGAGTGTACAGTCATTATTTAGGTAGTTAACAAACTTAGGAGGTTTATTTCGTTCTTGTCACAGTATAATTCACCCAAATGCAAGGACTGTAGCGTGGAAAGACCGTGACTCTGCACTGTAAAAAATTCAACTTCAAATTTTTCTCCCAACAAAGGTATTAAAGTAAATTGAACAAAGTTTTTTTAGTAGAAAAGAAGAATGTATTATTTTGAATATACTGAACAAAATTAGTCAAAATGTGGTACCAACAAAGATTTTTTTGTTGACTGTACTTAGATATCTAAGTGATTGTCCAAAGTTTGACCAACTTGCCAAACTGTGTAATCTCAAAAAACAATTCTAGTTCCCAGCATGCATTGCAGAATTTTCAATTTGCTGGTTAAAATGATTGCTATTTTAGTGTTTGCTGGCTATATTTTTTGTTTTTTGTTGTCCATGTAAGTTACCTTTTGTATTTAGAGTTCCTTTTTTAACTATATGATGTTTAATGATTGATACCATGATTGAGGCTCATGTGCTCAGTGTTGAGGTCTGAAGTAAATATCCACTGTCCACTGTTAAAAAAGATTAAAACACAATCAGCCTTATCAATTACCTAAGTAGAGTGTGTATATAACAAAAGAACAATTATATATTAATGTTATATGAAACATAATCTTTTGAGTTGGGTCAATTAAGGCCATAGTTGAGTTAGCTCAGAAATGTAATTGTTGCATATTTATTGTAAGTTGGTTCAACTATTTTTTTTCAATTGAAAGTCATGTGACATTACTCAGTTAATTGTGTTAGGTGAAATACTCGGTCAAAAGTTGAATAAACTCAAAAAAGCTGTGCAGCGAGTTGCCTTGAAATTTTAAGTTAAGTCAACTTAAATTTTTTACAGCGTGTCATCAACACTGTGTAAACACATTCTTGTGTTAAGAAGGCACAACCTCTGCTCCCTTCTTTAATGTAACAGTAAAAATAACTGGCATGCCAAGAATGCATGTGCCAGTTACACAGAGATTGTTGCAACACAACAGTTGATTGTGTTTTTCCAAATAGTTCTACAGTATTTCTTATAAAAAGGCACATTTAGCTTTAGCTGAACTTGAATTTACTTGCCAAACCTTCTGCACATGCATATTTAGCTGTTACGTAGGCAGGACTTTTCCATCTTGTTAGCTTGATCATTGCGTTCGCAATGCAGCACTGTGTTGGTATTCCTTCAACGTTCTGGTGTAACCCCCACATCATTGTTGCATATTTGTTGTACAACGATAGGTTTTCTTTTAACTACACACACAAGCAGAGCACAATACATTCTGTCCATCCTGACAACAAATCGGCTCTCAAATTGCATTTCATGAACCAACGATTTTACCGAAAACTTTAAAGCACTGGTATTCCCTCCGTACAAATGTATTTATTTAACTTAAAATATATATATAAGTGTTTTGTGGTGGGTGGATGTTGATTTTCTTTGTTTGTTCTTGGCAGATGTACGACTGCGGCTGCTTAATTTGAATATCAGCCCGCGCTGTGATTAGAGAAGTGTTTTGTGTTTGTGCTGTGAACAACAGATATTGCTTCAGATGTTATTTAGCCACTCATTGAAATCAGAAGGCAGATTGTTTCAATGAATTGGGAGTACTCAATCACACAAGGCTGTTTTGATTATGTATGCATACTAGCGCTTTCCTTGAAATCAAAGAGCTTAGCCCTTTCCAGAGGAAACTGTTGTTGCTCAGTGGCTGCTCCTCCATATTTCAAGGGAACTAAGTTCTCGGTTAAGCATATTCACACATTTGGTAGATGCTTTTATCCAAAGCAACTTGCAGTGCGTTCAAGGCATACATTTTTAATCAGTACTGTAGGCTATGCATGTTCTCTGGGGGTTGAACCCACAACCTTTGCTTGTACGATGATCTGCCAATTGAGCTAAAGGATCACTCAAATGTTTCTTCCAAAATTGCTTAGGAATGGTAACATTAGACATTTCTGGCATAAAGACATTGAATAGTAGTCCGCTCTAGAGGACATTTATCTATTGTTCTTATGGGTTAGATTTACATTTACATATGTGTGTTAAACAGGGGCGATTCTAGGTTTTCAATATTAGGGGGGCTCAGCCTCCAATGAGGATATATACTGTATATATATATAGCCACTCTCTAAGCTCCACATACTGTATACATTACTGTAATATATAATTAAGAAAGAATATGCAGAATAAACAAGTTATTGTTATTAAAATATCACATTAATCGATCAATCTGCAACATTTATGATTCAAAGTGACTACAACAGCCACAAATCCATATAATAAATGTCACAATCTGTCTTCAGTCATTATTATTAGAAGGAATAGCTTGATGTTTCCCTGCCATTCATTATGATAAGCACGAGCCCTGTCACTCCTGTGCTTGACTGCGTGTTCATCTATCACATCCACAATATGTTTTAAATTAATAATAAAAGTACTGAAGCGTCTGAAACGACAAAGAGCTTATAGGTACACCTTTGTGATCGGAACTCAGAACAATGAATAACACAACAGCACCGGTCTTAACTAACTCTGTCTGCCCGTTGTCTTTCCAGGGCTCTCAAAACCATCAGCTCTATATAACTAGGTGTAGAACAATAAAACAGCACTTCATCATGAATGACACATTTCTGTGCTCTACAATTTCATCATGTTCTTTTTCTAAAATATGCCGGCCATCATTGATGTGAAGTGCTTTCATTTTGCTGGAGGTAAACATCTAGCTAACAGTGTGACGAGGGGTGAACGCAGACGAAATGCTTTACAGTGGATGGGAAAGGGTCTTGTTTCGCTCCCGCATCATATTATGTAAGCTGTATTTATAACAAAGAATGGCAAAGATCCAGATGTCATGTTAATGCACACACCTGTGCTCTGCCTATGATGTTAACTCTACTCTGTGCCGCTTTGAACTGAATAATGCGCTAAATAACGCAGCCTGCCGCCGCTTTCATAATAAGAGTTTTAAAGAGGACTATAACGTGATCTCGATTCCTGTACAGATTACATAATTACTCACAATTTTTAAGGGGGCTAAGCTAGAACTTATGGGTGGCAAAAGCCCACCTAAAAAGGGCCTAGCGACGCCACTTATGTTAAGTATATGTATGTTAAAGCTTTCCCAATAAATTCTGTCAGAAAAGGCCTGTTCTTTCATTTGGTTTTTGGTGAATCATCACGCCTTTCATAACATATTTACAGTCTATGCTTGGAAAGAACGGATTCATAAGAGAGAGAGAGAGAGAGAGAGAGTGAGAGACTTGTGAATGCAGGAGACAGTCTGACAACTGAAGCTTGAGTGACAGCACCGTCTCTCTCTTATCTGAGTGTCAGAGCGACGGCTCACTGCTGTGTCCCTACAGAAACTGCTTCTGCCTCCATGACACAGTGTGAATGTGTTGGGGATTCTTGGGTGAACTTTTATGTCTCCTAGAATGAGAATTAAATCATTTATTTCTACCCGTTGAAGCAATATGACGTGAGTAAGTTTTTGTAATGGGATATACTGTATCTATACGATTTTGTCCCAAATACTCCAAGTGAACACTGTGTGCCTATATTGTATATATTGTACACAATTGGCACAATTGCGAGTGTGATATTTATTTTATACAGTGGTTCAACTGAAACTGAAAATATGTAAATAGGTAAAAACACACATCTCATGGAACTTCTTTCGTACGGCACAAGTTACACCAAAATATCAACTGTTGCTCGTTGAAATAGTGCATCCACACCTGTATTATTAAATTGAAGTGTCACGTTGTAACTAGCACTTGGAAAGCCTCACATCTGCAACCAATTACTTACAAAATATGATTTCCAAATAAAAAAGGGTATTCAAAGAGAATTAAATGTAGAGAGGGATGCGATTATATCTATATAGTTATTGTGAAAAGTGGGTGTTATTCAAAAATGAAGTGGATGTTACGCCAATGGAAGTAAGTAGGCAGGAAAGCAGTTGAAATATAGTTATAGAGTCATTTCAAAGGTTGGTCATAATATGATGAAAGAATGCAAAGACAAACCCTTCTTTTTATTTGGAGCACCCATGATTACTTCATATTCCAGTGAAGACAGGTAAAGAACAAATATTAACTGTAAAAAGTAAGTATGCATTTTAAGATTATATAGAACCCTTATGTTTCACCCTTGCATGGTGTATGTGGGACCTTTTTTCAATGTTTACTAAAAACATAATGATGCTATTCATTTTTTTTTTTTTTTTAATCTCAGACATTTAAATTTATTCAACAGAAGTGTATTTTACCCTTGTTATTTTCTATTATATTTTTTTAATTTAGAAAAAACCCCAGAAAGAATAGCACCTTTTTTATAAATGTGATTTAAGAGAGGTTAATGACAAATATTACCCATATACACTTTTTTGATACTATAGAAGCATTTTTGGCAGTATAGTACCATAAAATCATAAATAAACATTGTTTCACAATTTTTTTAGCGGAAAAGTAAGAAAGAAATGGTTCTTAGGTGGTTGTTTGGGGAACCAAAAATAGTTATTCTGTGGCATCATTGTGAAAACCTTTTGAATGGTTGTACCTGGGAAAACGTAAACATCTGCAAAGTATTTTATATACATTTTTATGGCTGCATTCATTTATAAATAATGCTTTGGGTCCACTTGAACTTTATGTGTGTCTGTGTGTGTCAAATGTCTATGTAGTGTCTTATATTTGTATGTGTGAAAAACGTGGGACAGCCATTTGCTATTCAAATGAAATATGTTTGACGCGAAGCTCAGGACTCTAGCACCTGTGGTAATGCTGTGGGTTGCATGTGCTTATGGAATTTCTCTTCTTTTGAAAACGCACCATAGACATTAGTCCTAACAGATACTGTATGCCCTCTAAATGCACTGGTGCACGTACAGTCACCAAAGAGCTGTGAATATACTGAATCAGTCATCACGTGAGCCCTTTCCAAATCTGTGGCCGAATTCATGCTGCCCTATTATGCAGGTTAGTGGAGGTAAAGGATTCCGTGTCCACGGGGAGTTTGGTGGAAGTTTATGTACAGTGAAATGAGCTGAAAATGAGAGCTGCGTGTCTTTGTGATTGGAGCTCAGGCTGTGGAATGTTTTCACTGTGTTTGTTTTCATTGGAGGCCAATATGGATATCATACAGAAAGCGAGAGAGATATAGCCTACTGACTCCAAAACCTTTGTAGTGTAAGAACAGCATGCTTATTTGCTTAAAATAGTTCTAATTAAAAATATTAATTATAATGAATAATTATTGTACTTATTTGTTGTTTTGCCTATATAAGTATTACACTATTGCACACTAACACACCAAAGTATGTTTAAAAGACCACTGTTTAATGATGCTATTTGTATATGTTGAAACCAGTCAAATGAGGTTCCATTTCTCTTGGCATGATGCCTTTGTAGGCAGCTGGGTTTTGTATCACAGTCTCTGTGCACTGACAGTGTGTTATGGAGAATTCCAATTGATCTCTATGTGTGAATGCTTTGAGCCAATAGCACAGACTGTGCCTCCTACACGTGAGGTTTAGATGGTTCCAAGTATCGATTATGTCTAATGTAAGGCAGCAGTGTTGGGAAGTGAATTACCGTAATGTTGACCAACAGCAATCATCCACATTTCCTAGTTTCAAGGGGACGCACATTGAAAACCCATATTTTCCATTTGCTTTCAACTTAATAGAGTTTAATGCAATATGTAGGCATACGCTAAGTGCAAAGCTTCCTCCCTAGATCACCAAAGACGGTTAGCCAACAAACTATAATGCACATCCATGGATTAGGGGTTTTCCACATTCAAAGAGCAAAAATGTAACAATCTTTTGTAACTCGTGTTCCTGTAGAACATTTTGCACAATGTTCACACACCTTAAGTGCACTGTAATGCTGCATCCAACAAACCATGCACAAACTACTTTTTAGACACCACGTAGACATCCCAACATCCAGCCATAACACCTTAGCAACCACCTAGTAACATTCCAGCATCCAGCCAGAACACCTTAGCAACCACCTTGAAACATTCCAGCATCCAACCAGAACACCTTAGCAACCACCTAGTAACATTCCAGCATCCAGCCAGAACACCTTAGCAACCACCTTGTAACATTCCAGCATCCAGCCAAAACACCTTAGCAACCACCTAGTAACATTCCAGCATCCAGCCAGAACACCTTAGCAACCACCTAGTAACATTCCAGCATCCAACCAGAACACCTTAGCAACCACCTAGTAACATTCCAGCCTCGAGCTAGAACACCTTTGCAACCACGTAGTAACATAACAGAATCCCACTAGAAAACCTTAGCAACCACCTAGCAATGCCTAGCAACCATTTCGAAACCCCTAACCATTCAGAACATTTTATCACTCAGATAATCTGCAACCACCTGTAGTGTTTGTCTGTCTGTGATGTATTACCTACATACCTCAAGCTTTTATTATGTTTATTTAAGGTATGGCTTTGTCAAGCTAACATTAAAGTTGTGAAGAAGTTAGAAGTTATGTCGCACAGTTCACACAGAGTATGGTTTCTATTGCTATTCAGTATTCAATGGGGTCATATATTCTTATAGAAGATTTACATTTATCCTAACAAAAAACTTCTTATCTTAAGAGCATTGAGATGTAGATAAAATGGAAAGCCAAATTGTTGTTGGTGCAAGAAACCTTAACTAACATTAGACAGTATATGGACCTATGAATAAAAACAATGCTACAAAATGTTATTATTGCTTCCTTAAATTTACATATGACGTGTTGTTGAAATGCTATTATGGTATTCCATCACTCTGGATTGACAAATACATCCGTTTCATTTGCCCTTGTGTGAGAGGGGCCTGCCAATGCAAATAAAAGCCCAACAAAGAACTCTGTTGTGGGATGTGATGAAAGGGAACACAGAGTCAGCTTATCTGATTTAATGTGGAGAAGGAAAGACTTTCCAGGATCAAGTCTGTCTGCCAAGCACAATCATAGGCAGATGGCTAATGATGGAAGACTCATTTCAGAAGCTAGGTGACAGATCAGATATCTCCATCTTCAAGCACCGTGTTGTTGCACACCTTGAGTTCACTCAGACCAGGAGGATACAATGTTTTAAATCCATCTTAAGTGTTCGAGGTTTTTGCGTTTTAAAAGTATAGTTCGCTTAGCACAGTTCTCACAATTACTGCAAAGCAAAAGTCAGACATTGTTTTGCATAAAGCAGGAATACTGTTTATAGTGCCCATGGGCTGTCAAGGTCTAAAAAGGACCAACTTTCTAAAAGAGTCATTGATTGAAGTAGTCTGTATGACTCGTGCAGTGTATTTCTATAAGCAAGGTGGTCCAATCCTGCTGTTGAGTGCCACGTCCTGTAAAGTTTAGCTCCAACCTCAATCAAACACACCCGTACCAGCTAAACAAGGTGTTCAGGATTACCTGAAAATTACAGTCTGATGTGTTTGATGAGGGCTGGAGCGTAGCTCTGAATTTACATTTACAGTACATTTATTCATTCAGCAGAAGCTTTTATCCAAAGCGACTTACGAATGAGAGACATTTCGCATTATAACGGCCCTCCTTTGAACAAGTCTTCTATACGTATCCTATATACAGTATCTTTGTCTAAGGAACAGAATTTCATCCAAATTTAGGTCAATATTTACCAAAGAACACAAAAAGCCATTGCATTATGACCCTAATAATGTTAAATGTGATAATGGTGGAGGGGAGTTTTGGGAGGTATGTGGTCACAATGAACTGAGTTGCATAAAGATTCTTTAGTTAATTCTTCATGTGTTCACTCTTTGTTCACAAAAAAGGTGCTTCACAGCGATGCCATAGAAGAACCATTTTCAGTCGAATGTTCTTGAGTCATCTCTTTCTTACCTTTTTATAATCTATAGAACATTTTTAGCCACAAAGAACCTTATGTGAAACAGAAAGGTTCTTCGGATGTTAAAGGTTCTTTATGGAACCAGTTGAGACAAAAAAGGTTCCTTTATGGCATCGTGAAGCACCTTTATTTTTAACTATACCGAACCGTACCCCGCCGCATCCAGTGTGGGCAAAATTTTGGAACTATAATGGGTTCTAATACTTTTTTAACTTCTTTTGACGTGTCGCATCACGCTGGTTGCATATGGTGTAGACACGATGTAAGGTGTTCCATGGAAAAATAAAGCATTTTGTATGTTTGGAATATCATAAAAAAGTGAGTATATAATTACAGGGCTTTCCTTATCATGTTTCCTGCTATTTATTCTCTGTTTTTCACCACTCTTTACTCTTTCAAAGCTCATTCCAGACTTTTGGGCAGATTTGTAAAGTGTGAAGTCGTGAGCAAATGTTGTTGATGAGGGGACATTTGGGCACTTCTTTGTCATGGTAATTGTGTGAGTAGAATAGTAGATGATGAACATGAGAGCCAATCACACTGAAGTTAAAGAATTTAAATCTTTCTTCATTTGGCATATATTTTATCCAAAGTGATAGCCCATTTAGTGCATTAAATGCTGAATATTTAGGATATACATTTTGCCAGTATGAATTTCCCCTGGGGATCTATCTACCCCTCAGATCCTCTTAGTGGCGTCATCGTCCTAGCAACCACTTCAAATCTCTTGGCAACCGCATTGAAACATCCTAGCCATCATTCAGAAACCCTTACCAACCGCCAAGCAGTTATCAATCTACAGCCTGGATATTATTTAGAAAAAAGTATTTTAAACTATCAGGCCTGACAGATATTTCATTTGAAACTTTGCTCCAAAAATGGTTGTTAATGAAGTTTGCTGCCTATAAATTCACACTTTATAGCTTTATAGCGTAATTTCTTCCTTCTTACTTAGCTCATATTTTGTCCATCCTCGGTCCCGTCCTTTAGATTGCTGTTTCACTCTGCTGTCTTTCTTTTTACTTGACTATTTATAGCAGGATTCAACCTGCTATCTTGGCTGACCCTGCTGCATTTTTTGGCATCTTCTTGTTGTGTACACTATGTCAGGACATTGACCTTTCTCTGCATTATAAACATCTGTAAGCAAATTCATCAGGCATGAAAGGCATCGAATAGCAGTTCAATCGTGCAGAGCCTGTTTAAGTGTTCTTGTTCCATACATGATGTTGGCTGGTGCATCATGGGAAATGTAACTTTGTCCTTCAGAAGGTGAAGCATGGTGCCGCAGCCCTCCGCTGTCTCTTACCTGTGAGTCAGCACATTTTTTTCCTTCTTTCCAGCCTTTAATTTTTCTTTAAGCATCTCCCTTATCACCAGCTGAATAAATCAAATTTTTCCCGAGGTCTGCTGTGGGCTGTGGCGTGTGATATGTTTGTAACTCTTGTAATTCTTCCCTGCATTTCTCATTGTCTGTGCTGTGACTGCATGTTCATGCGATAAGGAAAAGGCAACATAGCCGCAGGATTACACAAAGTTGTCTTTGATGCTGAGAATTAATGAGATGCTATTACAAATTGGACAGATCCGGATCAGAACTGACTGGATGAGTTGGGTTCGAGTGCACATAATAATATTTAATATTGTGTCAACTATTTTTTTTTTATAGATTAATATTTAATTTTATTAAGCAAAGCATATTGTATATAGAAATATTAATACAAATATTAAGTGAAGTCTGTTTTTGGCACCCGTTTTATACCATATTCTGCATTATATATGTACACATTAAGTTGCATTACCATTTTTTTATGAATTGTATTATTATACTCATTATTATAACTTCTACAAGTAATATGAAATGCAGCTTAAGTCAGTTTGATATCATTTAAATTCAAGTGACTTGTAAAGCCAAATTGATTCAACTTAAAAATTTAAGGCAGCTTTTTTAAGTTTAATTTTCACAGGGTATATATAGTAAACCATGGCGTTTTTTCATCATTTTGCTGTTACTGTCATTTCTATAAGCAACAAGTCACTCGCTGCCAGCTGTAAAAAGGGATTTAAGTGACTTATTACTTTATTATACCTTGTAGACAAACGGAAATTTCAGTAAACATGTATTATGTTATGTGTCGTGTTGCTTTTCTGTGAAATTGCGCAATGTTTTGCATGAGAGACGCAGGCAGAAAGTTTTAAAGTGACTCACTGATAATTAATATCCCGAGAGAATCCATCTTAGCACTTTCCTGCCACAGAGGTTTGTTAGCAAAGCTTCAAAGGTCCCTCTCACAGCTCTACATACTGCAACAACACGGTCTAAAACGTCCCCGACTGAATTATTGTCATGAAGATAAAGGAATGCTCAGATGAACTGGGAGTCTTTGATTACAACCCAGTGTTTCAGCATTTAGGATAGACTCCCATGTGGCCTCTGTGCTGCTCTCTCTCTGCACTGTCTGTCAATATTATATCTTGGCTCCTCGCTATTTTGGTGTAATTGAATAAACGTCATAAAACGGATTTAGTTCCCATGAACAGTGCCATTTTTGATGGGAATATTATCAAATGTGAGCAGTGTTTGACTTTTGAGAGACACAAGACTACTCCCTAGCCCTCAGGGATTGTACCACAATTTCCAAACAGGCCAGACTGGTTTCTCGCTGGGTGTAGTGCACTGTCATTCCTCCTCTTAGCTTAGACAAGGATCGGATGGATTTTTCACATTATAGGCCTACATATGATTTCATTCTTAGTGCATTTGTATTCAAACCTAACTCACAAACTCAACCATTACTGATAATAACCTACATTACTTCAGCGATGGCAGATTATGTGCTCTTTAATGATGCTGTTATTATGTTCCTGACAGATGTTTAATGTGTTATCATCTTTGCGCAGTTAGTGAATACTCTGTTTCTGTGAATTCTATTATATCTTTCCCAGGGTTGGGAATCATAAGTATAGACGATAACTTTACCAGTTAGTACGACTACATCCCATGAAAATGTTGACACACTCTATCACTTCGAATAGAACAGTCCATTTATAAACTTTCAGCTTACAAACTTAAAAAAGTTTCACCAATGTGCATCGTATTGAAAAATAATTATTTGAAAAATATATTTTTAAAAATGACATCTCTTTGTCTGTTTCTGCTATCAATATGTATGTATAGCTGCTTTGCAACAATGCAGAATTGTGATTTTTTTATTGAGCTAGTGTAATGTAAAACCAATGTTATTGTTTTCTACACTTAAAACCATTTATACCCAAATCTTAATTTATATTCTTTATGCTATCACAGATTTTATGCGGCTTCCTTTGTTTGAACACAAACATCGACATGCCGCCATATTTGAATTTACTCCGATTTTGCACTGTTGATTCAGTAGCAAACACTGTCAAACTTTTGCAAAGGATTTCAGCACTATTTTTGAAATGTCTAAGAACAAGTTCTCAATTCCCAGCCCTAATCTTATTATAAATCATTGTAACCATATTCATCATATGTTATAATCCTTCCTGACCACACCTTTAAAGAGCATAATGCACTGTGGTAACTGAGGTGACCATTTATTTACAAAAAACCTACTCCTGATTACAATCAATATAATGCATTAAGAATGCCTTTTGTGATCTGTTATAATTCACAGTCAGCAAACAAAGCGCCACTCAATATTTTGACAAGGCTTTACCTCAAAAATATTTCTGTTTCTGCCGAGAACACACCCTCAGCTCCTCCTTCATGTTGACAGGGTGAGAGAGTTTTAATTCGAGTGAGAACAGTGAAACACGTTACTAAAACTGAATCCACCCACTGCAATACCTGAAATACAGCTTCACTAGACTTCAGGCTGATTTGAATATCATTTGCTTCAGTCTGCTTGCTGTGTTTTTGTCTCTGCTGTGTGTTCTTTCAAAGGACTCACCCAGGGTGTTACAAAAGCTATAGGCTTTACTGACATTCAATAGTTTTTTGCCACAATTATGAATCACATTCTAGACTCGAGGTTCATTAGACGTGATTGAGGAAAAGCTATCGTTTATAACCACAAACCTGACCTGTCAAGACTTTTAAACGGTAGATTTCCCTTAAAACACGCAAAGAGAAATCAAACAGTGCTTAGCAGCGATGCTCTTTTAAAATTCAATGTCAGCATGATGCTGTCACGGTTGTTTTACACAGTTTAAACCAAACCCTCATCCAGCATTTACACCTGCGTGTTTGCTCATAGAAGAATATACACCTCTGTGTTCAATGCCATGACATCACCAGCACGCTCACACACACACACACGCACGCGCAGGCAGGCACGTGTTTTTGCACGTGCTCCTCAGCATGCAAAGATGCCTTTTGGGCTGCGTGCTCTCTCTCCTGCGTAAGCTGCCGTAAGCAACCCCTGCTGGCGATTAATGCCTTCATTTTTAATTGGAAAGTCGCAGGAATCTGTAATCTGGTGACAGCGCTGTCTAAACTCTCTTTCAGCATTTACACCATTCACAAGACATTATCTATACCACGCTGTTGTAAAACACTGCAGCCGCATTCATATTTCGACATTTTTACTTGGTTTATCTTCAGATTCGAATTGCACCTGTCTTTGCATATTCTCTATTACGTAATGCCTCAAGTTGTTATGTTGCTTAGCAAATACAGATTTAACAGCCTAGAGATAATATAATGAAGTACAACGGAGTACAGTAATGGATGAAGTATGGTTTACTCCTTTAAAATGTAAATACACTGGTGTCTGTAGCGGCTCTGGAATTCTTGATTCGAATTGGTCAGTCGTGACATTCTGAAGTTTGTTGTTCCCGGATAACAAACATTCTGGGTAAACATACGTGTTACTTAGGCGACGTAGTTTACTTACTAATAAAGTATAAAAATGCGCAATTAATAACATATAAGCATTTATATATTCATAATTATTACAATGATTAACCAAGATTGCATGTTTGTTTTATTTGGACTTTGTGCCACTAGGCTTTTAATGGGATTACATTTGTTACAGATGAGCTAATAAAATAGCTCAAAACAACATTTTGTGCCTAATTATTTACTAATGTGCCAAGTAGCTGTGTAAACAGTGAGATGAAATGCATATATACTGTACACACAATCAGGGTAATACAACACCCCTCCGTTCTGTCAGGATTTATTCTGCAATAATGACTGGCTGCATGTATGTTATCCCTGATATATCACAGTGATTTAAGTGATATTTAAGTGATGAATATATAACAGGGCTTGTGTTGTACAATAGGTCTGAAGGTACAGTGCACCTACATACACTGCAAACATGTTTATGCTGAAGTTACTTAAAAATATAGTGCGTCATTTTTGAGACAATTTTTTTAAGCCAGTTCTACAAGAAATCTTAAGCAGCATTACCTAACATTCTTTAGTAGGCATTACTTACATTTTTTGAGTAACCCCATTCCCAGCAAGGGATTTTGCTTATTTTTGTTGTTGTTATATCAAAAAAGTCTAGTTTACCCTTATGATAAAATGTAAGCTCATTTAGATGAACAATTGTATGTTCTTAACACCTAAAATACACAAACAATGGACAGCTGTGAAATGTTAAAAGGTACATTTTTTCACTGAATGAATTTAAACATGAAACATCCAGCAGTTCAAAAATTTAATTTCATTGTACAACAAAAAAAATAAACATTTCTAAACAACAGACATTCTGACATCATGATAACAACAGAAACATCAACATGGTTTTGTGCGTTTGTAGTGTTATGTTATTTATATAATGTTTGTGTGTGGTCTTGAGTCCGGTGTTGAGCTGAATATGGAGATCAGGAGGATCTGGAGACCCCCCTCTGGTGATCACCGTGTGCTCTGCAAGGTTGATTAACTTCACCATTATTGTCCTGAAACAAAACAATTTGATGTTAATGTATAACAGTATAAAATATATAAATATACATACTGAAAATTAAAAGAATGTAAAGAAAGCAAGATAAAGAAACAACAATGTGAAGAATCAATCTGAACTGTTATGTTATACACACATCATGTGGATTCTCTATAAGTTCTTACCTAGTCCTATACAAGATCCTCACTATGAAAGTCAAGTGGCCCAAGATTTTCTTTACCAATTATCCAGGAATTGGCTTTACTAAAATATAAAACAAAGATATTAAAGTCACATAATGGAACTTTCCCAGAACTTCACGCCATAGAGTAATGTCACACTAACAAAGTTGATTGTACTTAACCCAGTAATTGTTCACTTACACTGCTCAGTATGCACATTATGCGTTTATTACACACACAAACAATTATATAAGTACTACTATAAAAAAAATGAATCACTAGCGTTAGCCGACACAATTCTCCTCTATCGTGTCTACAAAGTGACAGTGTGCCGTTTTAATGAGGTTTCTAACCAACACAATGAATAGAGATTTTGTGCGTGCTGTTTCAGCCTCCGCCAGTCCGGCCTCCACCTCCACTAGGCTTCTTGGAGCTCTTATTTCAGGGCAAGAAAAATCTTTCTTTCCATGGTATGACCCTTGTAAAGCAACGGTGACACTCTTGTCTTTCGAGGAGGCCTTTCAGAAGTCAAACCTACAGTAGGTCTCACCAGTTTATCGTTGGCTCTTTCATGTTTACTGATGCTTGAGTCTGTGAGTAAACAGATGCTGTTAGTATTGCTCACAGTCTCTGCCATTGTAAACACATACATTGCTTTCAGCTCTCATGCACTCAACCTAATATGGACATGAATGAGTCGTCAACAGGACTCATGTCTATAACTCTCTTTCTCTTTTATGTTCTCTCTCATATCATATCAGTCTGTCTTTTAAAAGGGGCCACATCACGTCTTTCTATATATGCTTATTTCAGGATCTTTTTCCTCTTAGCTTATCGTCTAGGCTTAATAACATACAGTACTAATCTTCTGCAGTGTGCTGTAATGCGCACAGAATGTGATTTTGTATGCATAGAATACCCGGATGACCTGCTACATCTGCCAAAACTGTGCAGTGCATAACAGAGCACGCTGTGCTGGGTACAGTAGTATCCCACGACGCAATGCATTCATATTTCAAGTTAATGAAAACCAGATATTTATTATTTGACTGACGAGGGTTAATGTATTTTGACCATTTGGCAAGAATGCATAGGTTGCTACTTTTATACTATTTCACTCAACCCCAGGTCCCCCGACCATCTATTGAAAGTTATGCACAGAAACAGCTTATTCAGAAAACGCCATTATTTTCACTTAACTGTACAGCCATGAGCTCGATAACATACTACCAGCCACATTTAAACATCAGCCTTTTCAGAATTAAGTTACTTGGCCAATGCAAATGATGGTGTAAGCAATTTTCACTTCCAATAGCTTAGGCCACTATAACAGTGGTGGTTTACATACTGTGAATACGTCATAAAGGTACTACAACATAAACAATTTTGAACATTTTGAATTACAGTTTTGTGGCTTTAAGTATAGGACTATGTTATCAGTATTACCATGTCTATAGTAATACAAAAGTACACAATTTCTTGTCCTGTATAGAGTCCCTTTGAGAAGAATGGGATGAGTAGATCAATATGTTCTGCCCCAACTTCAAGTTTCAATAAAAAATACTTCCACGCCAGAGAGAAAACAAAGGTCAGATCGAGAGTGAAAAAGGGCCGTAAAAACTACATAACAGCTGTTTTGGTGCAAGAAACCTTGCCTAACACTATAAGTTGACTTCAGGGGAATAATGAACGAGTCCAAGTGTAGTCGCACATTTCTGTGTGTTCGTTGGTCTCTGTGTGGTGTTTAAATCATTCTCTTTCTTGCGTCTGTGGCCTCCTGCTTTGGGTCTATCTGAGACTTGCCTGCTAAATTGCTCAATAATGGAAAAGAGCAAAAATACACTGAGGAGAATGAAAAAGGGACTGAAATAACAGTGCCACAAATGACAAGGCCAATCTCCTCCTGTGTTCTCTCTCTCTCTCTCTCTCTCTCTCTCTCTCCCTCTCTATGTCTCTCCTCTCATAAGCTGCCAGTGAAGGAAGTTTTTGCTGGAGGGTCTCATAAGAGTCTGTCAGGGTTTGACAGGCACTGTGTGTGAAGACATTGTCTTATATTTTTTACAAAAATGGGCTTTTGCTCACCATGACAGTATCTCGGTTTGCAGAAGCATGTGCCAATCGAGGCTGGCATATCTGCAGGCCAACTCTTTCAAACAGCTCTATTATGTGTTGGCTTATTATACAGTAGCGCCCTGGTGACTTCCGTTACGCTCTGCAGTCACTTAAGGCACTGATTCCCAATCTAGAGGAGGATTTTAAAATAATTTAGGTTACTCATAAACATTTAAATCAGAATTACAATGTGTATCTGCGTTTCTACATGAATTATGCTTATAATGAAGTATAAAGTGGCAAAAAGTGACGTCCAGCCATGTGACATATTTGTACAATATGAAGAGTTTGGTTCCAAAATGAGATAACTACGTTAAAATCATGTTTTTTATTATGTTATCATGTTTGTATTGTGTTTTATTGTGTTAGTTAGCTGCATTTAATGTTATTGTGGCGTAAATCAAAACAAACCAGCTGCAGTTTGATTGATATTAATTGGAATGCACAATGAAGAAACATGAATTTTGAAAAATGTATGCATTAAAATATGTATGGCACAAAAGGACAAACCTGTAAAGGTATTTAGTGGATTCGTCTCTAAATTCGTCTTAAAGCTAAACTTCAGTTTATACCTCAAATACAACCATGCATCATGAATACAAAGTTTGTAATACATTTCTATTAATGTAATTGAATAAAAAGCGAAGATCTAGCTGACCAAAGCTGGACATTGTTTTTGACCGCCAGTGTGCATCCAAATTCTTTCCTGTTCAGGCACAGAAACTAATATTAAAGGAAAGTAGAACTGGAAATGACAAAATCAAGTAAGTTTCTTAATGATGCAGCTTTCAAGAACAAAGATATAAAATATGTTAAATATATACTATATTTAGAAATGAAACTAGGCCTTGGAGGAGAAATACTGTGGAGAAATAATTAGACAGGACTTATTGTCAAACCCAGCTTGTATTTTGGATGAGAATCCCCTTGTCAAACATCTGTCTGAATGGAGTGTAAACACAGGGTTTGTGCGCTGTTTGTTTTCATAAAGCCGGCCTCAAATACCCTGCGGCGATGCAGATACCTGAACTACCTGTGGTTATCCACCTGTTTCATAAGCTTATTCCCCCCGCATATAATGACGCTTCAACATTAGCACCAAGCTTTTCTTATGAAGTCTTCATTATAGTTATTTGATACTATAATGCAAAAACTAAGCCTACAGTTTTAAAAATGGAGATGTCTACTCCCTCTGAAGTCATTTAATACAGTTTTGTTGTTTATTGTGTAATATTTGGTTATGCACTCTTGTTTTTCTTTTGGCTGTAAATGTAATAAAACCTTAATGTGCGTTTAAGTTGCACTATGAAATATTTCCATCTTTCTGTGTCTGTGGTTGTTTCCACAGCAACTGGAATAATTTGTACTTTAGGTTTAGTGGAGTACTGCTTGCCTTCACAGTGAGTATTAAAGCTCAGCTGGTCTAGTTTGGGTATGAATCATCTCACTTCTATTCAAATCAGCTTTTGTCATGATCCTGCCTCTCCTTGTCATGATTTTCAGGTCTTGTGGCAGGATCATGACATACCCATGTGTTTTATGTGGAAAAAGGGCACGGCATTGTTTTGATTTTGTAATGCCATGCTCTTGCTCCAGTGTCGCGTCCTATGGCCCCGCCCCTTGTTATCCGTTAGCTCCCCATTAGTGTTTCATCTGTCTCACCTGTCTCACCTGTCCTTCCAGTTCTCATCAGTGTTAAGTCTTGTCACCTGCCCGTCAACGTCCCGTTTCAATTATCCCTTGTTAGTGTTCCCCTATATATTGTCCCAATACCCATTGTTCCCCGTCGGTTAATTGTTTGTTAACGCCATTGTGACACCCGTTCGTGTCTCCTGCTTAAAACTGTGTTCCTGTTTGGACTTTCCCTAGTTCGTGTTTTTGTTTTATTATTGAGAATCCGTGTTTTTGCCCCATTGTGGGTTTTGTTTTGTGTTTTTGTTTAAATTACAGTTTTTTTGTTAACCCATTTGTTGCCTGCACCTGGGTTCTGGCTCCATTTCATGAGAAGCTTTAAAAGCTGGTGCTATAAAGTTTGTTCACAGGTTAAACGGACAGGTGCACTTAGGATGCAACATAGATGAATAGTTTCCAATTTTGGCACGTATTTTTACCCTACAATGATAGTTTACCTGAAAATGAAAATTCGGTCATCATTTATTTGGCCTCATGTCATTCCAAACCTTAATGAATTTCTTCTGCGAACACAAAAGAAGATTAAGAACTAAACATTAAGAACATTGGTTAGCCCACATTTGTCTTCTGCAGAAAAAATAAAGTAACCAAGCACGTGTTTAAAACGCACAGTGGAATACATTTTAAATGTGAAAAAATTTAAAACAGTTCAAATTGTATGACCCCAATCATCTTCTTGCATTGTGATGTAGCTTCAATTTTCAAAAGGATAACTTGACTGTGGTTGAACTATTATAAATGACTTTAAGTAACTTCTTGCTGGACAAATTACAGTTTTATAGTAGTTTCTCTAACAGTGATGAACGGGATGAATTCATGTGACTGATGACAGATTGGGAAGTGATCCGGGTTTGGACGTTTATATTCAAAACAAACTGCCCCCTGCTAATAGTGTTTCATTTCAGTGGAAAGATAAAGGTCAAGCAGATGACTTTGAGGTTTATATTTTTGTTGATATAAGGCTGTGTGACTTTTTTTATTTTCATTCTGAAATGTTTTGACAGAGCTGTCATATACCCGCATTACATTTACATTTATGCATTTGGCAGATGCTTTTATCCAAAGCGACTTACATTAAATTATCCTATACATTTGTTTTCTAAGTATGTGCAATCCCCATGCTCTAACCACTGAGCTATAGGAAAGCATTATTGTGCTCTTGCTACACATAATGTTTTCGGATTACAGATGAGTCGATTGTGTCACTGACAGCCTATTACCTTCTCTTTTGTTTCCTTCTCACAAATCCGAATACTACAAGAGCAAAACACAACCTGGAGATAAATGTCAGACCGGGGCAAGTAATCTTTACACTGGACTTTCAGCTCTGTCTATATTCACAATAGAACAGCAGGGGTTCTCCTGAACAAGGTCTTTCCACAAGGTTATATTTTAAATCACTTTGTTTCAAGGTTTTCACAGTTTTTGATAGCTACATTTGTACTAGGTAACAAAATAGAATTTTATAGACAAAATAATGAAGACAAATTCTTAATGGATTTGTTGAGATCACTTATCATTAATTGTGTTTCATGCAGTGGCCTAGTTGTACAATTTAGATAATGAAGTCAATAAAACAAAGTAGCACTTTGTAAAATAATGCACAAGAATGTTATTTGAGTCCAACATGTCATTGCAAAAATAAGAAAAGCTCTATAATTATTTATTTTATAGATGTCGCATGGCTTGATATTTTTTTTATATTTTATTATCTAATGGAATGACATTCAAAGATTAAAAAAAATGGTGTATAGGCACCATATAGGCAAGGAGGCTGAGATGTTCATGTACAATAGCGGACGTCCCGCTGGTACCCACGGCCAAGACTTTCGTAAACTTGCTTTCTGTGGTTGCCAGGCAACATCATTCATCCTAGAGGGGGGACGAAGTGACCTTTTATCTTTATTCCTGTAATGTCAACTTCTCATTTTTACCGTGAGCTTGACTTTTCAGGGGCGAAGATATGATAATATTGGTTTAATGAAATATGTTTTTAACATTTTCCTCACCAGCCGTGCTTAATGTTAACCGTTTAGTTTAAAGGTGAAGTGTGTAATTGCTGAGGAAGTCTATATAATACATTGAAGCCTTCCCAGTCATCTAAATGGTAGCTTATCAGCTATTTCATTCTTTTAAGAGCTCTTCAAACATAAAACGTCTACCATAATGTCAATATTTTAAATGTTAAGACTGTTTAACCGGACTCACACGCCTGGACTGCAGATAACTTCCGGTCTGTGTTTGTTAATTTTGTTTACATGTGTTTATGTTGTCACTTTGAAACCGACTATTTTAATGTAAAAATACACCTTCTGACGAAACTAAACAAGCAATTCCTATTGGTCAAGCCTACCAGTGACATGCTTAAAGTTAAGAAAAAGTCTTAGTATTGAAATATTTGAAAAAGAAGCTGAATATCAGTGCCCATATGCTGTATCCCTGCATCATCATCAGTCAAATGTGGAAGAAACATAAGGGCTTTTCAAAGATGATGGAAAGTGCTAAGTGCCCCCCACTTAGTTCATTAAGCATCTGCTTTGCTCATATACAATAATGGTGGTGATTCAATGCAAATGCAGAACAATTTGCTGGCTGTTTTGGATGCTTTTATGAGTTATTTGCAAGTCTAAAAGTATCAGTCGGATATCATGTGTAGAGCATTTTCAGACCTGTAGACTATTTGCTTCGTTCCAAAACAAGGTTTTTACAAAATTGTTATAACCTTGAATTTTGTCCGTGGTTTGGTTCCTTTTAACATGGCAATATATTTGTAAATGTTTGTTAATGTTTTTAATGTTCACATACAGTTTTCACATACTCCTGTTTTAAAAAATGTAAATTTTGTCTTTCACAATTTCAAATGTGTTAGTCTCTCTATGGTTGTTTCATGTGGACAATCCGTATGGTTACCTGCTCAATGGATTCGGTCTGAGCTGAAGGGTTCTTTTAGGTCAGTAGGCGTAATTATAGTGTCTTCAGTAAGATTATTATGAAGAATTATTATTGCACCAGGACTACCACCTGTGAGGGACTATTTCCATATTGTGTAAATTTCAAATGTATTTTGTATTTGTCAGGTGTGAATAATGGAAAATAACTGTTTATTGAAACACAGAATAATGTTTCACACCTTGGTCGTTGGTCCAGAATACTTAGAAAAACATGATTCTGCAAATCACATTGAAGTATAGCCTATATTATGTTGAGATAAATTATATTTTGAGAATTGTATGGCTGTAAAGTAATCACATGTTTTTGTAACAGCCGACAAACAGAAGTTTATTAAAACATAAAACTTTTCCTTTATTAAAAAGTATTTTATCTTGACGTTGGTGGGATTGGTTAATAGCTTAATGGTTTGGTAAACAGTAGATGCCGATAAAGAGAATAAAGCAAAAAGGGAAACTGTTGCATCACTCCCATTCAAAGTTCACACCTCCGAAACTGCCACAGTGTTCATAGTACACCCAGTCACATCCACAATTGAGCTGTACGGTTTTCCATCACATCCATAACAAAGTCCCACACCGCACCTATAAGCAAGTCGTTTCTTGTAAGAGGCAGCTAGTAAAAACATTTCAGTGTTAGCAAGAGAGAACTCAAACATTCTGCTTAGATTTAATTGCAAAACCCAACCCTACATATTAAAGTTAACAAAAATCTAAATGGACCCTATTGGTGAACTTTATTTTAAAAATGTTGTCTTTGCAGTGTTTTATCAAAATTAATTTATATCATTACTGACACCAATGAGGTAATTGCAATATTTGCATTCTTCATCTGAATTGTTCTTTTTTCTTCAACCTGTTTAACTATTTATAAACATATTAACACTGCAACCAAATTAAATTTATGCAGACCTGAAGTCTAAGACTTAAGCCTCTCTAAACTTTAAAATGTAATATTTTGCTGTCTTGCTGCCTTCTTATTTCCTTCAGGAAATGCAAATCTAGTTTGTGGCTGAGCTCTTGCATTTTGAGAACTCGGCGTTTGCCAACAAGCCCTAACAAAAACCTTTGCCCAGAAGATTATAACAGAATATTAAAATAGTCAAAATTAGCTGTGCACATGAAACATGGGCACATTCGCTGAGCCCGGATGAGAGTTAGGGAAACTGACAACGGCTTTCATAACACATTTTAGGCATTACTCCACACTCCGCTGTGATTTTATAATATATGATAAACCACCCTGTCAGTTGACTCTGGGTGAGAACGTTTGTCCCCTGTTTATTTATTCATGTTAGATTGAAGTAAACCAGTTTTGAGTTGACTCCTTTTAAAGGAGTAGTTCACTCCTTTGACAAATTCTGTCATCATTGACTCTTGTCATTTCGAACCTGTATGACTTTCTTCCTTCCGCAGAACACAATAGTGCATTGGTTACAAAAGAAGTGAACGGGGGGCTGTGCAGTTCTGTTACCAACATTTTTCAAAATACCTTCTTTTGTGTTCTGCAGAAGAAAGAAAGTCATACAGGTTCGAAATGTCAAGTGGGCGTGTAAATGATGACAGAATTTTCATTTCTAAGGTGAACTGCTCCTCTTCAAATCCATGTCAGGCCATAAAATATGCCATTGCACAGCTGACTGTACGATTTTAACTGTGTGCACCTCCGCTTATTGTTTAGTATCTCTCTCACAGCTTACATCTATAACAAGCTGCAAGGCATTCCGGTCAATGCCTTTCACTTATCCCCCCACCCGCTACGATTCGTCCCTCATTCAAATGAGATGGATAGGTTTTATAACAGTGCTTTAAAATGGGCTTGAATTGCTCCTGTATGGGCAGCATAGTGAGCAGACAGGTCCGTGGGAATAGATGCCTGGGATCGATTTGTAAGGCTCTGATTTCAGCAGATGTCTCTGAATGTGATGGCCACAGTCTCACCGATATTCAGTCTCATTAGAGCTTTTAAATCTGCAGGTGGGAGTCACATATCCAGACTAGACCGTTGGCATAAAGGCTGGTCCTCCGTGCACCTTATTCTGATAACAGCAGTCAGACTGGAATACAAAGTGACAAATCACGATTTATGGTCATGTGATGTTTTTACAGTAATATATTTATGTTATAAAGAGATAGTTCACTCCCCCAAAAAATCCTTCTACGTCGTTTACTCAAACCAGTATGACTTTTTACTTCATTTAGATTTTTGGGTGAACTGTCTGTTTAATTCAGACCTTTACTCTGAGATCAAAGTGTAACATACAGGTGTACTACAAGACATCTTGTTTACTACTAGGTGCCTATAGGTGCGCTGTCATTAACATTCGCTGACCAATTCACAAACTTGATTTCCATTGATGTCTTATTGCAGTATCCTGGTGCAATTTAAACCTGTGACTGACTCTGAAATAGTATCTGTGTTGTCATTTACAGTTTAACAAATAGTGCTCACTGCTCCTGACATATTCAAGACAGTCAACAGAGAGATTATATACCAACATTTGTTTATTTTTGACTGCCCTGCAGTATCATCTAACACAGACAGAGGTGTTGCGATGCTCTATATCAGTGGTTCTCAAATTTATCAGATCAAGTACCACCTTTATAAAAGGCAGCTGCTATTTACACTAAGTTTAAATCGCAGTAGGTTCTGTTTACACTAACAGAAAAACGCTGTATTTTCTTTGGATTAATTAGATATAGTAGTTATTAACTTATAAATAGTGGCAGATAACTATTTGCACCTCTGTATTATTGTGCATTAAACACTTATTTATAAAAATGATGATGACTTATAAAGATATTAAAGCCCTACACCTGTCCAAATACTTACCCTAAACCTAAACTTTATGAATAAAAATGAATTTTAGGTCTTAAATCAATTTTATTTGAAAAAACAAATGCCTTTATAATCTGTAATGTGATAGAAAAAGTGGAAGTTTAAGTTTTTTAGTATTTGGGTTTGGAATTAAACAGTTACTCCGAACCGTTTCATTAAAACAAACAAAACAATATTAGTAGAACCTAATATATGTGCACTTGTTACACAGCTCTCTGGAATACTTGTTTCTGTTTGGTCAGGCATGACATTCTAAGGTCTTATCAAATCATTTCTTACAGTCACCTCTCCTATTCCTAACAGTGTATTCCTAACTAATTTAAAGGCACAATACGGGTTTTTATGAGGACCTATTTACAGAATATATTATACAAAACTATTCTTCAGAGGTGTATAAAGACCTTACGTAATGAACCGTTATGTTTCTCATACCTTAGAATAAGCTGTTTATATCTACATACAGAGCGGGCCTACATGCATTGAATTCGCCGCCATGTTTTGTACAGCAGCCCTAAACGGACAAACAAGTCTACAACGTGCGTTTCCTCTTCCTCTCCCCTGCGGTGTAGTGGTGAAACAGATCGCGGGATGATCCGTACAGATCATGCTCTCCGGTTCGGAACACATGTGACTCGCGGATTAAATGTAAGTTTAAAGTAAAGTTTAATGTAAGTTTAGAGTAAAACGCTTTCTCTCTACAGTTTTAGCGCCAACGCGCTCTTGCTCTCTCTCTCCAGTATCTGAACGAGTACAATATTAAAGCGGTTCCTGATAAACAATGACGCTCCAAACTGCTCCGTCACACAGCTGATATTAGAACAAAAACAACAAGAATCTTGATTCTAACAAACAGAAAAACTAATGTTACTCACATACTGATCCGAATCAAAGCAACCTCCTCGGGGATGATTTTAAGACGATCTTTCTCTCCAACGACTCTCTGCTAAAAGCCTTAGTACCGCGGTTCCTAACACGTCTCTGCTGGACAGTGTCTCCATAGATATCTTTGAGTATTTCTGCTAAAAGCTTTACTACCGCGGGTCCTAACACGTCTCTGCTGGAAAGACTTTATAATATTAGCGCAGGTCCTAGCTCCTGTCTGACTTTTATCCTTCTTTTTATACTTAAAATCCACGGACCTTTTATTTTATGTAATAAATAAGACATCGCTCTTTCTACAGCCTCTAATGCCCGTATGATCTCTTCCCTGCGTCAACATGAGAACGTCATCTTTTTGTACTTTTATGGCCACCGTCGTGTTTGGACTGAGCGATTTGTTGCAAATCTATAATACAACACTAGTGGCCGCTGTAAATACATATTAGCAATAAAGTGACATATGTAATGATTCCATATCTACATTTGACTGTCATTACAATTTAAGCCAAACTAAAAGTAATCTACATTGTAGTCCCTGCGGTGGTTAGTTTACTCACAGTTTGAGGATGAGTGGCAGTGACACATACTGTAGTAACTGTGTTTGTTGTGCGCTGTCTGTGTAGGAATGCTTGCTAAAGGCCAGTATGGGTGTTTTAATACATCAGCGTGGATAACAGTCCTGTTATCGTACCTCGGTGCATGTCGGAGAGGCTGTGCTGCATTGATACTCATGCACCCTACAGGCAGAGAGGAGGCTGGGGTCAGATAGGCGTCTCCAGCATCTTTCAGCACTGGGATGAGGATTCCTGGCGGTGAATATTTCCCACAGATAGAGAGAGCACAGCTGAGGTCCCATCATGGCACACTTCAGTCCATATGGCCTTCTAATAGTTCCTCTCTGAAAACTTTTATGGAAGTGCAGGATAGTTATAGTTAGAAAGTTAAGAATGTGTTAAGAAAACAGCTTTTTCTACTGATAAGTGTAGTGGTGTAGTGTAACAAATTGGAGTTCATTTTTTATTTAACAATTTCACAAATGCAGCTTTATAGCTATGCGAAAGGTGATAATTGAACAGCATAAATGGAAGGTCATATACGGTTGCTGGGCCCAAACGCTCAATATGATGCTATAGGAAAACAACAAAAAATGCTAATATACGCGCATGGCGAGCTGTAAAACTATCGGAAAACCACAATCCTAACCTTTATCTTCATAACGAAATCCCCCAGTCGGTGATTCATTTTTCATAATATATTCAAATATTAATGTCGGAGATTCCATAAGCCTGGAGACTGAAGTGTATACAGTGAGTTAATAAATGCTCCACTTAAATATACGATGTGATAAACAGTGCTCATAAACAGCTGTTTAAGCTGTAGCCCAGCTTGAAATGAATAGATGCTTGTTCCCGGAAACAGTATTCCTCACGTCACCACTTAACAACCGAATATTGCCCATTTAACAAAGGCCACATCCACACGAAGCCAGAGCTTTCCTCATCCAATCTTTTTTCTTTAAATTCTGTAAACATGCCGTCGTCTCAAAAAATATCGGCATACACACGAAACCAATGAAACCGACTCAAAACAAAGTACATGCCAAATCAGTAGGTGGCGCTGTAATTCTGCCACAGAGATACACAAATAACGGAGAAGAAGACTTGAAGCATGCTCATAAAACTTGCGCTTGAGGTTGAATAAAACATGGGGAAATGTAGTTTTGCCTCTGAAATAACGCTTTAAAAGTGTCATCCAATTCTTTTGGAAGGAAGGTATTTATTTATTTGCTGCTGTATATCATTGTTTTGTATAAATTATTTCAAATTCCTCTGTCAGACATGAATCTCGCAGGAATGAACTGCAGTTAACAGCATGATTTTTGAGAAAAAATGGGCTCGTAAATGGAATGCATTCTATTCTTACGTGGGCTGGAATGAAGTGTGACATTGCAAATAATTTTATCTGCGATTATTTTTCAGAGGAAATGATAAAACATGATTAAAATCCCAGTCAACCGAAAAGTGAAAGGATGTATTTGATAACTGAATCTGATAACATTAGTAAACATTCACAGAACTCTTTCTAACGTTACTTCAACATATTCACTATTTTACTGTGAACATCTGACGACTTTTAGCATTCTTGAATTAATTTTTAGATGGTTAAATGAATTTACTCTAAGGCAAAAGTAAATGGGTCTCATTCACTAATAATTGCGTAGATTTTTCGTATTTATACGCACATTTAAACCTCCCACGAAAACTTTCCGCCTAATTCACAACACGTGCGTACGTACATGAATTTGTTCTTAACCTCGTCCTAATGTTAGTGGATTTGGAGTATTCTAAATGAGCGGCCGCGTGCACGCGTTTAGTCATTTGCATAAAACACACCCAGTCCTTCCCCATATTAGGACTTTCCGAAACATTTCCTCTACCACCTGTCGTCATTTAAGTCGCTGTGACGCTGTCTACAGACGCGCTCTCGCAAGTAATTCCAAGTGCACAGTCCTCAAAGTCAGTTCATACACAATAAAACACCTTTTATACAGGCACGCAGTTTACAGAGATCACGTTAGCCGGCTGTAAAAAGCGCTGCTATTCAGAGAAACCTCGCAGCTCGAGCTATAGTCTAACGCAGCTTTTATTATTCTTTCACTGTATATGATGAAATATTTTTAAATGTATATATATTTATAATAAATATCCTGAGATGGAACATGCGTTTTGTCATTTTGCCTTAGAGAGAGGGAGAGAGAGAAGGAAAGATAGAGACTGGTGATTTTTGCGTACGTGTGATTTCAACAGTTTCTATCTTTTCTCTTATATTTAGAATAAATTTTAGTACGAAAGTTTTTGTGAATCATGATTTGTTCGTGAAAGTGTTCGTACGCAGGTTTCACGCACAAATTTGTGCGTACGCATGCTTAGTGAATGAGACCCAATGTCTTTACTGATGTTATCCATGTTCATTTTGGGAAAAGGATTGACGCTGTTTTAGATTACACAGCAGTCTTTCTCAAGATGAATTAAAAGATTTGCTTAAGAAGAGATAAATATACAGTGTGTTTTCTCTCTGGAGAACGTGCCTCATTTGTGCTTCAAACTCAAGATGTTAGCCTACTTTTGTATCATTTGAATTATACAAAGAGATGGTGTTTGGATTGGACCGTAACATTTTTTCTAAGGTTTAGTCGACCGTCTATTGTATAAAGTTCTACTGTATAAGTAAAATATAAAATCTGTGTCTCTTTACCTTATTCCGATTTGCAGCAGTCTAACATGAAATTAATAATTGAAGCTATCAGGTACATTTTTGGAAAATATTTAGAAATGTACATTTAGGAAAAGTAATGGTCCGGCCGTCCGGGGGATGGGGTGGGGGGTTTGCGGCCCATGTTTAGATGCGGCCCACCGGGAAAAGCCCCTTTATGCCAGATGGCCAGTCCGCCCCTGATTGTAATATAACCAAATGCTTGTGAGTAGCTTTAGAAACTGTGGTTTCAAATGAGCTTCCCCAACACTGCTTATTGCAGCTCTATTGTTAAAATCCATAAAGGAATTTACATTTTGACAGTTTCCATGCATACCCTTACTTTCAACATGTCTTCAGAGAAATGCTCCCTGGATTGAAGCTTATATTTGTTGAGCTGTCTGTCCCCTTGTGGATACGACGAAAATAATGAGCTTGTAAGAGCATTAGCCCGTGGTCTCGTGTTTAAAAGGCACATGATTCTGGCTGGCACACAAACAAAATATGCGAAAGTTTTTCTGCTGCGTCTGGCGGCACTCTGTAGATGGAATTGCGGGTCCCTTCTGGCCAGGTAGGCACTGATCCAGGGCTGCTCGGGGCACGCTGCCTTACTAACCAAGTAGAAAACAAGCAGTGTAGCCTATGAAACACCAGCATGATGACTCATGTCCTTTGGTGCCTGGCATATAAACACACACTTCACATCTTTTAAGCTTGATCTTCAATATGGAGTGTGCAGTTCTACTGTATTTAGTTTGAGCATGTGCAAAAGTGAGACATTTTCCTTTTACATATCCCAAGTGCCGCAGATCTTTTGGAGGGCTGCCAGTGAATCATTTGCATAAGACACAACGCAAGAACAGGTTTTAGCTGCAATGTGAATCACACTCTAGTTGTGTCCAGTATTCAGGGGTCTGTCTGTTTGACCAGCAAGTCTGTAGGATTTTGTTTGGTGCCGCTGAAATCTGTTTCTCTGTGTGGCTGTACGGTTGCAGATTCTCAGCTGATATGCCACGTCACACCCACGGTGAAATTAAATTCCTGTGCCAACTGTGAAATACTGCGTGTGTCTATTTAACAGCCTCAAGTAAGTATGCTAAACAGGCTCGCTGTGAACGCCCGTAAATTGAAATTGCCAATACAAACAGCAGAGTACTTCATGTCAGGCTTCCATTTTTGCTTTGGGTGGAATATAGATTATTAGCAGACTCTAGAGATTATATTATACTGCCTTCTGTCCTCTGACTCGTTCGGCGTGCTTCAGATGACCTTGCGTACGCTCTTCTGAACAGACTGTGCCACAGATGTCTCACTGTGATGCTTGATAGAGTTTTGTTTCCTCTAAATTATCATTCTGTGAAGTTTTTGACTAGTGGCACAATAAGTAAGCAAAGATAAGTCAATACAGCATGGTAAGTGTGGGAGGTATGACCAATTGACCAATATCTTACATCACTATGTATGAGTAACAAAACACAGATTTTGCCTAGATATTCAATCCAAAAATGTTTTATATTACATAAGCATATATATTTTGAGATAATGCAGAGAATTACTCACCGCTATGAGAGATTTCATCCCACCGTGTCTTTAAAGACAAACTGCTCTACAGAACACGTTTCATAAATACGTTATCTCCTTCAGCAAAGAAGCGAAAACGTGACGACCTCTTAAAGGGGTCATATGACACGGCTAAAACAAATATTATGGTTTGTTTTAGATGTAATGCAATGTGTATACATGATTTAAGCTTCAAAAACGCTGTATTTTCCACATACCGTGCATGTTTGTATCTCCTCTTTGAAACACACGGATATTTTACAAAGCTCATCGTTCTGAAAAGCGAGGTGTGCTGTGATTGGCCAGTTAACCAGTGTGTAGTGATTGGTGGAATACTGCAAGCGTGTGACGGAAATATAACGCCTCTTACCATATTTGGAACATCAGGTTCCTCTTCAATTGTGCTGACAGGTACACCACTTACTTGCATATACATTTGGGTGGTCTTAGTCAAATCAGACCATGAGCTGACGTAGATTTGTGGGGGTGTGGCTACACGAGGCGTTTCAGGCAGGTCTGGGTGAGCATTCGCTTTTAGATAGAATGCATCTTTTGTTTCCACACTTTCATTTTTGCCATTTTACGTGTCTAATTCATGCATGGGCAACTTAAAGACACAGAAAAACACGTATTCCACCATCTGACCCCTTTAATACTGTGTCAGCCTCCGTACTGCCTTGAAAGGGAGGGGGGAGGGCCGGAGTAAGCCATTAGTTGCAATTTGAGACCTCACCACTAGATGTTGCTAAACTTCATACACTGGACATTTAACACAATAACCTCAACATAGCTAATACTGTAAAGTGTTTCCATATACTGAACTAGTATTTGAATACATTATATACAAATGCAAACACATACAAGATTCAAATTTCAACATGGTAAAAAAGAAATCATATTAACACACAAATACACGGTACTAAATAAATAAGTAGCTATATCAGAACATATATGTCGATACATCAATTGAAAAGATATTTGTGTTAGTTATGGTTTACTGATTATTTTTAATTTGTGTGCTTGTATTGCCTAGCTGCATTTGATTTATAAAGGGAACATTTAACCGATGCATTAAATCGTGTAATTCAGTTGTGCTTTGTGTTCATGCGTCTGTGTGTGCATCTAAGCATGAACCGAAGCAAGCCAACCCCTTCATTTTTACAATGCCCAACACAGAGAACAAACAGCCATGATTTGTCATTATTCAGTGCTGCGGTGCTGTGGTAATTACGACTCAATGTCATCTTCAAAGAGTGACTGTTATTACTGGTGTTGCAATGCAGCTGCAGAGACACTTCTCTGTTTATTCCGAATGTGAATGGATGACACTACCGCTTATTAAAAACCATCTGTCAGATGACCTTGGCAACCACTTATGATATGAACCTTTCTGATCCTCACGGTACATCTGTATTTTCTTCAGAATGAAAGGCTGAACACAAGAACGCATATAAAGGTCAGGGATTGTTTTGCCACTTCATCTCAGTTCTGTTCTGATTTTGTGTCATGTCAGAATGATTGAAATCATCTGTAGGAAACTCAAATGAATGTATTTATTTTTTCTCTAAAATGAATCGGATTATTGTACAGTATCCTCACTATTGTACCATAGGTCCCTTTGGATAAAAGCCTATGTTGAATGGTTAAATATGATTGAAAACTACAACAGAATGTAAAATATGTGTAAAATAAAGTAAATAAACCAAGCATAAAACCCCAAAAACCTTAATTAAATGGCATCATAGGACGCTTTTAAGTTGCACAGGAATTGTGAATGCTGACAGTGATGTTTAATTTGAATAAATGTGTTGTATAATGCGTATTTGATGATAGTCATTATTATTAGAAGTCATTATACTTCGCCAGAACGCTTGCCTGAAAATACATTGACATTTTTGGTTAACCAGTAGCACTAAAACATTAAAATAATTTCTGGTTGGTAAAAACAGACAGAGAGAAAAATGAAATTTTGTCATTTTTGTTCTGACCATATTTACATAAATTTACATCTTGTTAATAATTTATTTTAAACTGTGGAGGAGTTTTCGCAGGGGCACTGCATGGCAGTACGATGGGCAATTTTCCTCTTTTTTGGGGATACTATACGGTGGATCATTTTAACAGAAGCTCAGTGTTTAGTCCCATCTCCATGCTCACATGATGCTTGCTGCTTTCTCTTTCCTCACATATTTGGTTGTTCACTCTCAGCGGGCCACTTTGAGTCCATTAACTCTTCTCAACTCAACTCACTCATCCCTGAATGACACTCTTGGGGCAAATTCCAAGTGGCATTTTTCTGAACCCTTGAAGGGCACTGTGGGTAAAGGGCACTATTAGTAAAGCCATTCTGAACCAAACTGCATCCCTTCACAAAGGCCCATCCTCGGGCATTGCAAGCATTAGTGAACTGTTGAAATGATGATCACTTTAAGAATGTAGTTTTGCCATTGATCATTTAATTCTGATTGATTGATTTGGAAAAATGATTCTGTTTAAGATAATTGAAAAAGCCTCTGTTGCTCCTAAACATCAAATAACTTATAACAGAAAAATATTTATTCTATATTTATAGTATAAATATTCATGTTTGTTGTACTTTTTACAGACTACCGCATGTAGAGACAGCATGCAGATTAAAGTCAATTTGAATGCAAGACTCAAAGAGCCAACATTTGAAGAAAGTCTTATCCTTTTGTAACAAATGACTTTAAAGATTGCCTTGTGGATTATTTGGCATTTTTCTGGTTGTTTTCTCTCTTCTTAGTTATAAACCTAGCCGAAATGTATTAGATTAATGCTTGAAACAAGAAACAATTAAACAGGATAGCATTCACAAATTGCAGTCTTAAAGGGATAGTTCACCCAAAAATTTAAATTCCGTCATGAATTACTTATTTGGAAGAATGCTTGTCACCAAACAGTTCTTGGACCACATTGACTACCAGAGTAGGAAAATGACAATGGTAGTCAAAAGTGTCCCAGAACTGTTTGCTGTCCTACATTCTTCAAAATATCTTTTTGTTTTCAACAGAATAATTTTTCCTTGTCATCCTTCCAAATATCTGCATTCTTAGAAATTTGTGCAGATTTGGGACAACTTGAAAATGAGTAAATGATGACAGAATTTTCATTTTTGGAATGTGAAGTATCACTTTGCTTCTCAAGTACATTTTCATTTTTTTAAGGATATTTAAGGACGTTTTAAGTGGAAAACAACGTAATGTGCAGTGTATTGTTGACAACTATAGTGTTGCTGCTTTGTCATCAAGGTACAGTAACTTTATGATTCAGTATAGGTGTTTGTGATGTAATTGTTTGTGTGGTGTACCAAACACACATACGGCATTACAGGTTGATACTCTATAGCCTTTCGAATATTCCCTTTGTCAAAAGTATGCTCACTTTGAAAAGGAATCGCTCCTGGAGTCCTCCAGTCTCCCACCCACAATCCCCTGCAGTACAGTATTTTGCATGCAAGAGGACGTGTTGCTGTCATCACGCTGCGCTTCCTGTGTAAAGTTCATAACGCATGTTGAGAATGTAATGTCAGCCGTGCCGGGACAGTTTGATGTGGGCTTCTGGTCTGTTGCGAATTGTCTTGACCAGCAGTGTGTACAAAAAAGCCAAATGGACACCCGTCACACTTTTATCTGCAGCGCTTCACTTATGTATCTGCATTGCTTGACAGTCTAGCTGAAGGGGGCTCCGGGCCAGCTGTTGACGTCTGTGAAATGCCTCTTTTAATCTGCAGGGGGACACAGAGGCAGCTTGAGCTATTGAATTTACAGCCGCTCTGCAACAGTGTCAAAGTCAGTGAGCTATAGGGCAGTGACAACAGGAAATTGGTTTGTTTCTAGACTGTTAGTGTGTGTGTTCTTCTTCAGAAAACCCCTGAGACCACCCGCCCGCACGAGTCACCATCTGGGCCGGGTGGGCTGTCACTGTAATTAGATCAATATGCAGATATTGGAATCTGATCAGAAACAAAGTGATTTCGGAGCGAACGGGCAGTGTGTTATCTCAAAATACTTATATTAGCTCATATTCTGTACGCATATTCTGTACGCATTTGAGTAGCACATGGAATTTGGAATCTCAATGCTTGGGGATATGTTGTGTCATTTATCATTCAAAGAAGTAAAGAAATGAAAAAAGAAATGCATCCGTTCTTTGTGACACGTTGCAAATATCACGATATCTAGATAAAAAAACGTATGTATAAAGAAATCACATAAATAGGCTGCTGTGGATTCTCAGCAAGTCGTATATTGAATGATATGAAAATAAACATATTGATTTCTAAAGCCTGTCATTATAAAGAATGTTCGATGTCTCATTTTCATCAGATTATTGTTGCGGAGACCCAAGAACCCTCAGAAATAAAAGAAAGGCATGATGTCAGGATATTAAAAGATTTAATCACAGAAGATAAATGCGAGAACATTTTCCAGGAAGCTGAAGAACAAACAATTATTTCACATTTTAGATGACTTCATTTCAAATGAATAATGGGGTTATACATAACAAATTCATTATTACATATTCTATGTAAACGTACTGTACCTGCCTTGTGTATTACTCTTTAAATACATAAAGGCTTTTAGAGAGAGAAAGATGTAGGCCTACTGGCTGAATTGTGTGTGGCTTGAAAAAATAACCAGCTTGTGTGTTTTAAGATTCTTTGAAGACATCTGTAACCTAAGCAGTACTGTACAAGTAAATGCCTCTTTGTATTGTTTTCAGTGACTTTAAGCTGGACCCAATGATTGTTATTCCCTTGGTGGTATGTAAGGGATAATGTACAAGCAACCGGTTGTTATCGCAGAAATAAACCCCGACAGTGTGATCAGGACCCGGCTCGAGGCGGAGGCTGCTTGTACAATTTTCCTGCTTATTACACGGCCACTTGCCACATGAGGAAAACTGTATGAAATGTGAATATGAAATATTTTATTAGCTCATTTTTACCGAATGAGGAAGTTTCCTCAAGGGGGGTTTACATTCGGTTTTAAGGTAAGAAACTACAGTACCTTCAAATGACAGGAACGGGCAATTTGGTTTAATCATTTGTAAATATAACGTCATGTATGTTATTAAAAGACATATTTATATTTAATTTGTCAACAAAAAAACTGTCAAAAGGATTTGCTGCATACGGTTTACCTTGTGTTGTTAGTTTTGAGCAGTTGTTATGTGGGAATAACAAACCTGCAAATGTTGCAACTGGCCAATTAGAATCAAGCATTCCAACGTGCCGTGTAATAAACAGTATTATTACACTATATATATATACAATAATTGTATATATTAATACATTTTTCTTCACTTTTTGTCATTTTGCCTTTGGAGAATGATAATGTTTTTGACAGTTTAATTATTCTGTTATATAGGAAGCATCCGTTGGCTTTGCCCTAATGTGCAAACATTCAGTTGGTAAAAGTAATGCTTTAACATTTTTGAAGTTTTCTTTTTTTGTTAATTACTAATTTCAAATTATTTTGATGTCTTTTGGAGATCTGCTGAATGTATGAGTCATTGTGGCATGACTGTATTGCAGTATTTTTATGATGGTGTGATGTAATCCCTGTTGAAAAAAACAGCATGTGCTGGTTAAGAAGGTTTTGAAAGCATGGTAGCTGGTTTGTGCTGGTTTAAACTGGTCATGAGCTGGTTTAGGACCATCTTAAACCAGCTCAGGACCAGCTTGAACCAACACATGACCAGCTAAGGACCAGGACATGACCAGCTTAAATCAGCACAAACCTGCATATGCAGTTTTTCAACAGGGATATCATATCAGGGCTGATGGATTCGCTCCCAGCAGATATGGCTTCAGTAACTGCAAAACTTGTTAAGGGAGCTGACATATCGGTTTGTCTTTCTCAATTAGTACAAAAGAGATGGATTATTTTAATCTGGACAAATTTTTTAAGATGCATATTAAGGTTAATTTGTATTATTGTGAGACTCTTGAATTATTGTGAGAACAGAAACTTCTGTTTCTAAACATTTGCTTGTTTATCCAAATATACTTTAGGCAAGTGTTTATGTTTATGTTCTGATCTTCATGATAATTATGAATTGCTATGAACATATAACAGTGAACGCAATTGTATCTGTGCAAATTAGCAAAACTAGAATTTATTAGCCTTTAAAAGAGAGAAAGATATCACACTATATGGGATTTTGATCTGTAACCTGCCAGAAAATGCTTATTTAATATTATTAGTTCCTAAATTAATCAATAAATTTAATTGCAAAGATTACAATCTGGTATACAGTAAATACTATACTGTCTATACCAAAACACTTAAAATGGCTAAAAAACTTACCAAAAATATTGGTTTAAGTTTTGTAGTAAACCAAATAAACCAAATAGCATACTAGTTTTTACAAGCACTTTTTGTTAATTAAAATGTGAAAATAGACCAGCAGGACAAGGGAAATGGAAATTAAACCAGGTGTGAAAACTGTCTAGAGTAAAGCTTTCTAGAGCGTTTATAAAGAGTTTGAGCAGAGGTCCTGATGTCACGAGCCCTCCTGTGACAGTTCCTCCATGTGTGACCTGGAATCAGCTGGAGAACTGTTGCTTTAATCCTGACTCGTGTGACAGCTGAAAGACTCTGATCTTATCCACCCAATGCAGTGAGCATGGCACCAAATCTCAAACAACCTGCTGTAAAAATGCATCGTGCTGTGACACATCTAATACCTTCCTCTTTTATTTATCCACCACTTGGTCTTCCCGAGAGGTAGAAAAAACGCTTGACCAGTTTTAACCAACCGTGGTCTCGCCGTATCTTATAGTCCCTGCTATCAAATTGCCACCAGCTGAGCTTTTCGCATTTAGGATATTTTAGGGAAATTTGTTGTACCAGAGCTGTAATAGCAGGCAAATTATTTTTGGAAATCCCTGACAATTCCCACTGAACTTTTTGAAGGTTATCTGCGTATGCATCAAGTACAATATTCCTTATCCAATATAATCTTGGTTAGAGGCTTTATCTCATGCTCAATTTTGTGAGCATTACTGTAGCAACAGCAACACTGTTTCTCTGACACAGAGGACATAAATAGAAATGATGTCATGATTTACACACCCTCGTGCCTTTACAAGCTCAGATGCGGTCTTCGTTTCTAGTAAATTTCAACAGGCGACATTTTAGAACTGTCTTAAAGAGGTATTCCACCCAAAAATGAAATGAAAATTCTGTCATCATTTACACCCCCTCAAATTGTTCCAAACCTGTATACATTTCTTTGTTCTGAGAACAGAAAGAAAGATATTTGTATGAATGTTAGCAACTGACATATTCGGGGGACCTATTGACTAACGTAGTATAATTTTTATTTATATATATATATATATATATATATATTGTTCTTTCAAACACAAAAGAAGATATTTTGAAGAATTTAAGAAAACAAACAGTTCTGGGGCACCCTTGACTACCATTTTTGACTACCCCAGAAATCTCAGTTGCTATAACATTATTTCAATGATCTTACTTTGTATTTCAACATACTGTGACAAAGAAATGTATACAGATCTGGAACTACTTGAGGATAAGTATTTCATGACAGCATTTTCATTTTGCGGTGGAGTAACCCATTTAATGCTCTATATTTATATTATATTCTCTATATTCTGTAGTGTAGATTATTCAGCAGCCTGTTATGAAGGCTTTTCAAAATTGAACTTTTTTTGTCATATAAAAACAACATTGGGGATAGTAACAAATATAATATAATATTAAATAATCCATCAGGAATTGATTGTATTAAAAAAGGGGCTGCTTAATATAATGGAGTCAGTTGATCGAAGGAATTAATAAGTAAAAATGCATGTTTGATAAGAATTTAGAAAAAAATGCATTCATGTTTTTATTTGGAATAAGGTGCACAGAGAAATTACAATAGGAAGTCTGAAAGAATAAAAAAAGTAAATCAACTACCACGCCGCAATGTAACCCTTTTCTGTTGAATCGAAGGCTTAGGATGGACTTGCAATAGCTTTGAGAAAGATAAAAGTCAATCTTCTTGGACTCGGCACATTTATCAGGCACTCTGCAGAAACAACACTTGCCCCCGGACTAGTAATTCATCCAGATGCTGACACAGTGACGAGAGCCGCCTGAAGATAAAGCGCATTCTTTTCAGACCTCAGACCACCTAGCACCTTTAAACATCCCCTACTGCGTAAAGAAAAGTCCTGTATGATAACTTAAGCCATTGGGGTGTTAACTAACCATCCTTATATTCTGTTATTCAGCAAATCGCTGCAGTTGTTTGAAAATAATATGATTTTCTTGCCGAACTTCTCCTGGGGACAAATTTCCCCCGGTGTATAAAATAATCTGTGTTGTTAAGTAGCAGCACTGAGTCGGAAACAGAGATACATTGTTTCAGCATGCGCAGTGAGGTCACGAGGGGACTTGAACTCAAACTATTGCCTTGACTGAGTGGTGCAGACATGTAAAACAGAGAAGAATCAAAGAGCTTCACGCAGTAACATGCTGTCAAGAGCGCAGTGTAAATAATACTGTGTGCTTTCAGGTACAATGTCGCATCCAAATTACTGGAAAAAAGGTTTTTGTTTTTGCTGTTATCCCGGGCAATATATTTCCTACATTGCAGTGATTGTTCTCAATTTAATATTTACACTATCTTCATCGTTTTTCATTGCATTTTTTATTTGGTATTAGTGTAATCACTTATACTGCAAAAAATGACGTTCCTACTAAGTGTCTTTGTCTTGTTTTGTAGTAGAAATATCTCAACATTCTTAAATCAAAATACAATTACAGTACTTGACCAGAAAAGTGACCTAAGATATTTGGTCTTGCTTTATGAAAAATAATATAAGAATAAAGTAAGTTTATGGTAAAAACAAGCCAAAAAATCTGCCCATGGGGTGAGAAAAATAAACTTTAAAGACCTTTTTCTCAAGTACCTAATTTAAGTTTATTTTTCTCACCCCACGGACAGATTTATGTGCTTGTTTGGAATTTTCATTAAAAACAAGACAATAATGCTTAGCAGTGTCATTTTTTGCAGTGTATAGCATGGCTTTTTTTTTATTACAGTGACGATTGCAAATTATATGTAGATGTAAAGCTGCTTTGCGATAATGCACAATGGTGAAACGCTTTATAAATCGCATTGAATTGAAAATACAAAGAATGCTATGTTTTTATCTTTATAGTTTTTTTGAAGGGCGGTTGAGAGGAAACTTAAGACTTGAATGACATCCGTTCAAGTTCTGCAAAAGTCAGCAGAGCTTTTTGCAGAATTCTCAGATGCAGGTTGTGTTTTGTTAGGGTGTATTCATAAATGATGTGAATGTCAATCTTTAAAACACCCTCCAAGCACAGTACACCAATGCATCTCTTCTCAGAGCGACGGTAACGTTTGCACATTCGCAGTGAGAGGAACTCATCCTGTATAGATTATAGTGTGGATGTTGACGTGCTTCTCCGTGCTCTTCAGGAAATGCATCTGTGCTCGATGTCTCTCATTACATGTGACATTATGAGCACCACAGGCAGCCAAAATTACAGACTGTGAGGCTGCGACATTAACTCAGAGCTTTTGCCGCAAATGCATAGAGCCCGAGTTTGCTCATACTGCATACAGTACACGAGATGACAAATGGGACTGGATGATATATTGAATGTTCACAAACTTATTTAGTTTTGATGATTTTGCTGGCAATATAAAACATACAATTCTTAGTTGTTCCTTATCCCAAGGTATGTGTATTGTGAATATAATCTATGTTTTTTAATAGCATCTTTTTAAACCTCAACAGTAAAAATGGTTTAAAGTGATACTGTAGTTCACCAAAAAATGAAAATGAAAGTAAAATGAAAATTCATTTACTCACCCTTTTGTCATTTCAAACCTTTATGACTTTCTTTCTTCCGCAGAACACAAAAGAAGATATTTTGAAGAAATTTGCTAACCGAACACCACTGGCCCCGATTCACTTCTATTGTATCTAAAAAACCAGTGCAAGTAAATGGGGGCCAGTTAACAACATTCTTCATAATATCTTCTTTTGCGTTCTGCGAAAGAAAGAAAGTCATATGTGAGCTCTTTGCTTTGAGCAACCACAGACATGTTGTAATTCAGTTGTTTCAGAGACAATAAAGCACACGCTTGAGTCTTGAGCTGAGAAAACCGTCTTCGGGATAAATCTTTTATTAAAAGACGCGCAGGCATGCTCGCGGTGGAGTTTATTCCTGATGGTAGAGATCACAATACTCTTTGGTGCTTATATTCTGATAGAGGTTTAAATTGATGTCACTTGGGATTTAACTGCATTAATTGCATCCGTAGAGACAAAGTTTCATTAGACTTTAATGAACTCATTAAAGCTTATATATGTTATATAATAACAAATATATTATTTGAAATAATATCATTAATGTAACCTCCTATTCAGTTAAAGATACAGTTATCTTTTAGTTAGCCATTTGATGTCAGTAGTGCCAGATAGATTTCATGTTGACTGTGTTTTTATCAATTATAAATAATTATTATGAGTAAAGTTATTATGAGCATGCCATTTTAGATCATACAACTTCCAGCCTTCTGAAATTTAATCTATAATACTCGAGCTTTAAATGAAACGTGCAAATGCACTTTAAAGATAAACTTTAATGTTTACGGCAAGTCAGCCAGATTAAATTGCTCATTTTTGCATGAATCAGCCAAACAACAAACACACGCCAATTCTGAAATCTGCATGCGTGCTGTGTATTGAAGTGAGCCTTTTAAATACATCGGCTGAATATTTTGCTGTTTGAAAAAACAATACATTGTTGTTTTACGTGACTGAAGAAAATTGGTCATTTGGTACATTTCTTGAACAGTTTCATCGCTTGACTCCAATAAAATGTCTTACCGAAATTGATCATTTTTTGCTGACACTACCACAGTGAGCTGTTTTATTCTAGCATATGTGGGATGAGTACAGAACAATACATTTACATTTATGCATTTGGCAGACGCTTTCATCCAAAGCGACTTACATTGCTTTATCCTATACATTTACACATAGGTATGTGCAATCTCCTGGGATCGAACCCACAATCTTGCGTTGTTAACGCAATGCTCTTACCACTGAGCTACAATACATGCCTTTGTTCACACTTCCAATTTGTTTTTCATATTTATATGTCATTTAGCAAGTCAAGAAACAGATCCGTTTAGTCTGTTTTTAGATCGGTGTGGTCAATGTCTAGAATATCTAAATTGGCTTTAATAATTTGGCACGATGCCAAAAATACATTTGCATTGTGTCCCAATTGATGATTGACCTAGATGCTATATGAAATCCAATCTGAAGATCTAAACTAAAATGTAATTGAGTTTAATTCACATCGATCCGATTTGCACAAATGTCAAATGCTTTTGGCACTTCAGAATTCAGTCTAAATTGATTAAAGTTGTACCGTATAGATTTTTGCTGGCTGTCTCAACCTGTCTGCAATTTCTTCCACGCTGTCATGGTTAATGAATGAGTGTTGTTTATTCATGGTTGAGGGGAATCAGGCAGTTGTGTGTCCTCAGGTTAAACAGATAAGGAATGTAAACCACAGTTTGCCTGTATGTGTTGAGCCCTGAGGGTATAATAAAGCTCTGAAGATGTCAGGATCAATCAGCGGTGTTGAATCTATGAAGACGATTGTTCTGGGTGCAGTTTCTGTCACATGTTGATCTCACAATGTTTGGTTTCTGCTGTTGCTGTTTTTAGCACGGCGGCGCTAATAAAAAAAAGACATCTGAATGATGCGCAACACAATGTACAAAACACAAAAAAACTCAATTCAACTGCTTACAAGTAACATAACTTACTGTACATTAAAGAACTGTAACCGACAGCTCACTCCAGCCCTCCCTTTTGAAGCACTACGGTGGCTGACACCGTCACATTTTCGCTTCTTGGCCGGAGGAGATAACGTCTATACCTATATAACTGTATATGACTCTTTCTTTTGTGGAACCCGGAAGAAGATATTTTGAGAAATGTCCATACAATGGAAGTCAACGAGGCCAGAGGGGTTCTGGTGTTCTTCAACTTGACTCTGAATGAAAAGAAAATGAACATGAACCGGGCAATCGAGACAATGTGAAATCAGCCAAGACATCTGGCACCAGAGAATCTTTAGGAAAAGTCCCCCTGAGACTCGAAACTCCCTCTGGAGAGATCCGTCAGCGCTGGGCTCCTGCAGATTGTCATGATATATGGCAGCACAGAGCTCTGCCCGGGTAAGACAGTGACTGTCAGTCACAGTGGGTGAACAGCCACGCGCTCACAGCGGAGGTGACATCTTGAGACCTGCTGCTCCTGTCTGCCGCATTCACCGTCCCACCGACCTCGCATTGAGGGGATAAAAAACACATCATCTGCAAAGCAGTTTGCTCTAGTTTAAGTGTCACATTTGTGTTCAAACATCAGATAAATAACTCTGTTGCGTCTGAGGTCAACAAGACCTTTTGCTTGTTTCAGTTATCATTTCATGAGCACATTTGAGTTTTTGCATAACCTTGATGTGTTTTATCAAAGATCTTTTCAAATCCATTTCTCTTTGTAATGTCTTTTTTTGAACGCCACAACCTGGTGGGATTGAGCGCTGGGAGTGTTTGAGTCCTGTTCATCATTGGTCTAAAATGACTTTGACTGTACTGTATGTCTCCAAGACATGTTTTAAACAATGCAGCAATTAACCGAAGAACAAAGTCAAAGCACTGAATATGTTTTTTAATGAGCTCTCTTATTTGCATTTAGATGTCATTAGCTTCAATGGATCACCACCTACTGTAAAGAACAAAACGTAAAAAAAGTCATTTCCAGCAGCTAGGGCGCCAGAAATAAGTCAAATAACATAATAAAATGTACATGTGCGGTACTTTACACCAGACATTAATGTGCAGTCTATTTATGCAGCTTGGCATTCTTTCAAAAATACTGTAATTCTGTAAATAAACCAGTTCTGTAAAATTAATTTTTCACAGTGAACAGATTTGAGGTGTATCAACATTTCTGGGTGATCCACGCAGATAAAAGAGATCATCTGGTTGGCAGGATAGATTTGCAGATGGATGAAAAGAGAAACGGGCAGCCACTGCTGTGGTAAATGCTACTCTATTGCAGATGGCCGTGCCTCTGGCAAACCGTGTCCCTCAGGGGTGCGAGATGAAAAGGAAGCAGGTCGATAGCCCCTGCTGCCCACAGAGGACATGAGTTTGGTGTCTTTGCCCAGGTTTTGAACCAGCCTGTCTAGACGAACCGGTGTGAAGTCTACTTGGTGCATGAACGCATCAGTAAAGCAATGCAGCACGCGGGAATCATTCAGCGCCTTTTATATTCGGCTTTTCCTGCTGTAGTGTTGAATTTTTCTCTGTCTCTGCTTGCTTTTGTCTGTGTCTTCCTGATCTTTTTCCTTGTGCTTGTTTCTCTTTGCCTCTATCTGCACTTTGCTTTGTCAGACGTTGCTTCAGAGATAAAAAAATGGTCAAATCTGTTTCCATGGCAACTGATTCTCGAGACTAAGGGGCCCCTCCTTTCCGCCTCCTTCCTGTTCTTGTGGCATTAAAGGCTGTGTAAGTTCAAAACATATTGCTACGGTGCCATAGAAGAACTATTTTGGGCTGTATGAAGAGCCCTTAACATCTAAAGAACTTCTGTTGTTTTTTATAGTGGAAAGGTTCTTGACTATAACAATGCAGGAAATAATTGGTTCTTTTAAAAACGTTGACTGAATGGTTCTTTGGAAAACCAAAAGTTGTTCTTTTTTGACACCACTGTGAATAACCTTTTGTTTTGGACCTTAAATCTTTCGTATATAAAATATTCAATAGATACAATGATTCTGCTAATTAGGCAATATTTGTGCAAATTTGGTGATGATTTTGCAGCTTTTTTATTTGTTCTTTAAGAGGCGTTTATTTGGTCATTAATGGGATAGTTCACTTAAAAATGAACAAATGCGATAATGTTCCTCATCCAAACGTTGTTCCAAAACGGTATATAAATGGTTTGTTCTATAAAGGAAAGCAAATAGTTCTGGGGCACCATTGCCTACTATAGTTTTTACCTCGACTATGGAAGTCAATAGTGCCCCAGAACTGATACAAACATTATTCCAAATATCTTTCTGTGTGTGTTCAGCAGAACAAGAACATTTATACAGGTTTGGAACGACTATGGCTTAGAAAACGATGACAGAATTTTCATTTTCGGGTGAAATATCCTTTTAAGGGGGTGTTAACACTTTTTAGCTTAAAACTGAAAAACTTTTTAATAAAAATGGAATACTTTTAACACGTTTTAACACTTTTAATACTTTTAGCCTGTGGAAGAAATGTGTTTGTGTGCAGGTGTGTAATCCTTCTTACAAGGTGACATCGCCAACTACTGGCTTGGCATGCATCATACAGCATTTCTAATCATTTTTGTGAATTTGTGTAAAAAGGGATAATTTGTCACCTGTACACAAAACGTTTTTGGTTTAAGCACAATGTACAATGATAAACTTGGTAAGAGATGATTTACTTTCATGAATCAGTTCAGATTTTTTTCATAATTCTGTTAATAAATCACACACACAGCACAAACACATGTTGATGAACAAGACCATAGCTAGAAGTTGAAGTTTGATGTTGTATGATGGTTGTAGATCTTTATGCGTCTTCGACCTCCTGTCCTGCTGGAGCCGTTGTGTAATGGGGTGTAGCAGAAAGTGAATGGGTCGCTGCGCCGTTTCTCGATCCTTGTTAATTTGGTAATTCATCTGAAGCTATTAAAGTGTGTCAGACAGGAGGTCCAGTAACAATATGCGAAAGACAGGGCTGTAAATTGGCAGCGTTGTGTGTTTGTTTGGCTGGACATGCTTGCACGCTAGACTGATCAAAAATCTGTCAAGTCATGCAATGTAGGGTCTCGGAGCATATGACATGTGTTTGCGGCACAGCATGGGCTAGTATGCTAGCAGAATCTTCATCTTGAGTAAATATTTAACCGATCTGAACTCTACAGTTCTTTTTTACAGTTGTTTAACCTGTATTTTACATTTTGCACTGCATTAAATTACATTTTAGCATTAAATGGAAATGTCTGTATAATAAAGGAAAATGTACTGTTCATTTCCTGCCAGTACTTTATCCGTTTTTACGTGATTTTTCTTTACAGTGTAGTTGTGATGTACACCTGCACCACGAGCATATAGCATGAAGCTCGCACCTGGCCATCATTGTATACTGATGAGGTGACGTTATTAAGGAAATGTTAAATTTCCCATGATCACAAACAGGCGTCATCTCCTGCCGAGTATAAATATGAAGCGTCGTTTATTATCTGTAAGTGTTTTCACACAGGAATTCTAAGACGTGGCTCAGTAATGAAATGCTCTTCACAGAGCTGATGTATATTGCTGTCTAGTAGCAAGAAGATTTTATTTCACTTATTTCTGCTCTCCAGTGACTCCTCTCCTCTCTTCTTCAAGTAGTGTCAGTAACACATAGCCACAGTTTTCACTTTGGGCATGAAGTCTGATCCGCTTTGCAGTTAATTCTGGGCAGTACCCGCTCACACGGTAACATAGGGTACGTTCTTTCATTTCGTCTGTGCTATTATTTCATTGTGAGCATGTTTGCCCGCCGAACATTTTTGGGCATACATTAGTGGACTGGAAAAATGGCATAGTAGTGCTGGTATTTGTTATGAACTCTTTGTGGAAAACAAAGAACAAGGCATTTGTCACGTCACATCGCGCCACGTCCAGTGTGGACAAAATGTCGAATTATATTAGGTTCTGTTGTCAACACCGCATCGGTGCCCGGTGTTGACAGGGTGTAATGCTTGTAAAATGATACTTGCCACCATGTGTCTCACAAAAAAAAAAAAAAACTCCGAGATTTTTTGCCAATTACATCGCAAATCCAGTAATAAGGTCCCAAATAGTTCATCGTAGCAATGAACAGAAGGTGCATGATGGTGAGAGTTTTGTCAAGGCGAATTACCAAAGAGAGAACATTAAACATTTTGCTTTAAAAGCCAGTGAAACTACAAGTAAAATGTTTTTATGGTGTAGTTTTACATCTACTTTGAATCTCCAAACTGGAATAAACATGGATCGCTGGTTTGGGGCACATTGAGTTGAAATGATTCGTTTTGAGAGGACACTTAGAGAGATGTGATTGGATTAGGCAACAATGTTCAATGAAACTGACTGACGTCCCCTCTAGAAGACAGGCTGAATTAAAGATACCCGTGGAGGCCTCCAGCCATACCTGACCTTCATTTAGTAGGTATAACCGGAGGAGGTTTCTCTATGTCTGCCACTTCATTGCTTAAAGAGTATGCTTGCAATGTGGTGTATGACAGAAGTCTTCTAAAAACAAAAGCATGACATTTATTAATCCATTATGGAAAATGTTTGGAGGAAAGGTCATATAGGACCAGAATAGCACTATGAGGCTTTACTCTAGTTTGATCGATCTCTTAATATCTTTCTTTCTGCATATGCAATAACACATTAAGCTGGTATTGATTGAACAATTGGCTCAATTGCTTGATTCAAAGGAGAGATTTTACTCTCTTCAGCTGCAGGGCTCTTTTCCAATTAGTGGAAGCGACTTAAAAAGTGTTCTCCTGCTAAAAGCACTCTACTGTACTTGAGTTTTTGCTTTGTTTGGCTTTACCAAAGAATGTCACAATGAAACTGTATAATTGACCGTTTTCTTTTCTCTTTTTTTCCAGTAAATTGAAGAGAGGTTATTATGAGGACAGAGACGGGCCCTGAGGCGGGGGCGACAGTCAACATGCAACAGTCAGCTTCAGATGGCAAAATGGCCAAACAGGTATTTTTGTTTTACATGTAAACTTAAATGTAAATGCCATTTTCTTGGAAGTAACTTAATTACCAATCTTCTTTGATGAGCATCATTTGAATTACTGAATTAAAAAAATCCATGCCTGTGAATCATAGACAGTAAGGGACAGACATTGGGCCCTATTTTACCCATTCAAGCGCATGGTCTAAAGCGCAAGGCACTTAAGGCACCACTTTCTGAATCCAGGATGTGAAAGTTAAAATTGCGTCGGATTGAAACTAGCAAAAAACACATGCGTTGCACCTGGTGCCGCATTGCGCCGTGAATATGATAGGGCCCATTATGTGGTGACATAATGACATAGGGGGCCCCATCGTACACGCGGCGCAAGGCGCAGTGCAAGTGTTTTGCTAGTTTCAGCCCGACGTAGTTCTCATTTTCCCGTCCTGCGCCGCATTGTTTAAGTAGCAAATGCCTTTGCGCCCATTTGTGCGCCCATGGGCATGTTGGTCTAAAAAATAGGTGTGTTCAGGCGCATTGTTGGCGCGTTGCTATTTCGAAGAACTGATAATAGACTGCGCCATAGACCAACTCAAACCTAGTCTAAAGTCAATGGCGCAATATGTTTTTGGTTATTTATTTATTTGGCCTATACCTGCTTATTACACACAGAGGGACACCAGCACACAAACATGCCCAAGTTTTGAAAAATAAATAAACTACAATGTAAAAGATTATTATTGCGTACATAAAGAAAAAAAAAGCTAGTCCTGTAGATGGTATGCTCGCACGCATTTACCTTGCGCATGAGCAGATGTGTCCAGTCTTTGTTCTTGCAAATTTCGCCGTGTAAATAGCAAATCCGCCATAGCGCGAACACAACTGGCTCTTAAAAGGGATTGGGAGATGAGACTCTGATTGGTTTACTGCACGTTTTGCCCAAAACACACCCATGACTCATTAAGAGAATAGGGGCAACCTATTTAGACAATGCACCTGGCTGTGTTTTTCCCGTTCTTAAACTACTAAAAGTGGACAATATTCGGACAATAGACCATGTGCTTAGATCGTTAAAATAGAGCCCTCAGACTTTTGTTATTTTTTATTCTAGCTAGTTTACTTCTTATGAGTCATTTAGTGAAGACTTAACCAAAGTCATTACCGAGGTGTTTATTTTTAAAGTTCTATTTTCTGTAAATCATGAATGATGTAATGAGACATCATCCAATCTGATTGCAGGAAAATAAGGCTCATGATGATCACAAAGACACAGAAGACACGTCAGAAAGGACAACGCCAGGCAAGAGCCCCAGATCTCCTCAGAAAGGCTCCAAACGCTCCAAGACTGTCCCCTTCAAAGTCACTCTTATGGACAGCTCGGATTATGAAGATAACATTGAGGTAAAATCACAATTGAGTACATAATCTTGTTATCTGACTAAATCTTTAAATACTTCTCAAGTTATTTGGTAGCATGAGTTATTCAGTCAACATAATATAAGTATAGTCAACATTTTAGGTGTGCAATACTCATCTCTGAAACCTAACATGGACTTAATGTCCTGTTAAAACTTTTACACAGTGAAAGACAATAAGAGATAGTTTTGTTGATCTTAAAGGTCCAGTGTGTACTTTTTTGGAGGATCTATTGACAGAAAATCAATATAATATATTACTATGTGTTCAGAGGTGTATAAAGAGCTTACATAATGAAGCGTTATGTTTATAGAACATTAGAATGATCTATTTCTATCTATATACACCACGTGTCCCCTTACATGGAATTCGCCATGTTGTTTCTACAGTAGCCCTAAACGGACAAACTGCTCTAATGAGCGCGATTCATAAATATGTTACATCCTTCAGCAAAAAAGCAAAAATGTGACGGCGTCTTAGCCCTGTGAGAGCCTCTGTAGAGGGGTGGAGTGAACCGTTGGTTATAATTTGCAACCTCACCACTAGATGCCACTAAATTTCAAACACTGGACCTTTAATGTTCTTGTTCTCAGGTTGATATAACTATAAGTTGTGCATAAGACACTTTCAGATTTGTTTTTAAGAACTGCAAGAGTAAAACATGGCTGTTGGCTTTCAGAAGTTGTAATGCTTTCCCGGAAAGAATGTTGGTTATATAATTAAACAAAACATTTTTATACAAGATTCATACATAATTTCATATAATTCCAAATTCATTCCTCAAATTAAAAGCAGTATCCTATCTCACATTGCATGTCACATTATTTTCTATAGTAGTAGACTTATAAAACACTGGGGACATCACAGCAAAGACCGTTCAAATGTTCAGCTGAAGTATCTCTACCTCTATTAAGATTTCTGACAAGAATCAACATAATTGCAATGTGGTTTTAGCTCTTCAAAGTCTGTGTGTGCTCACCATCCACTTAATGCTTGGGAGATAAATGCAACGGAAGTACATCGGCAAGGCTGAATATAGAGCTTTTATCCCATCCCAATGCCTACTCTTTTGCACTCTTTTAGATACCACAGCATGAGTGCTTTGAGCCCGTCGCCGCCGAAGGGGAAAATATTCCTCTCTATTGCCACTGAGTGAAAAAGCACGATAAATGTAATGATAATACAACAAACCTAATCTCAGATGGCTTCGGCCCGGTCAGCTCTCCCAGATGACAAACAGAGATTCCTGCAAGGTCACGGGGGCTTGTTTTCCCCCTGTCCAGAAACTGGCGGAAGAGATTTGAAAATCTATTTTTACTGCATATTGCCAGCTTTGCTCAGTCAAGGGGAAAATAGAACAGCGTGATGGGTTATTGTGAAAGACTGTTTATGTGTGTGGAAGGGTTTGTGTGGGTTCTTTAACCCATTAATTGCTCATTTTCTTCACTGCCCTTATACCAGCAATGAAAATATGGTTGTTAAACATGACAGACATGAAGTGAAAATCCTTTATTTCTAAATTTTTCATGTGTGTTAATGAATGATTACTCACCTTATCATATTGTATGGATCATACCGGCTTCAGTTATATTTCTATTTAGATTAAATGTGCTTCATTGACTTTGTTCTCGTGGCTTATCTAATCACTGTAGCAAACGAAGCGTATGATTCAGGCGGTACGTCTTGCATTATATCGCTGACATCCGTCCCATTCGTTTTAAAGGGCTTGACCGTGTTTTGCTCTTAATAACAGGGATAGATATAAACCACGGCCCCGTCAGCTCGGTGAGTAATAACAGCTTTTTGAAAGGAGAGGTGGTGCTTTGTGTCAGCTTTTGCATGTGATGTGAGAAATAACGCAGCGGTTAATTAGCTCTTTCTTGACATGGGATGTGAATGGGAGGAATATATTTTTTCACAGTTTTTTCTCTTTTGCCCGTGATGTTGTAATTAACAGCAGTAGAGTAAACACAGTAGTAATCGTCCATGGGGCGTTTCTGATGCGTGCACGAATGGGTTAACCATAAGAGATGAGTCTGGAAACAATGTGTTATACTGTTTGATTTCCTACTGAGTCCTAAATATTGTATGGCACTTTGAAGTTTCAGATGTAGAAGCTGCTAACCTTTAAGCAATGTGCTTGTATTCGGTGAATACGCAGAAGGGTCAACCTTTGTTTATAGTGGTAAACGAATCATCTGCATTTGAGCAAACCACTCGTCTCCTAATGAGGCAAAAAGAGGAGAACTTCTCCAAACAATGCCCCCAAACAACAAAGATCCAAGAGAGAGCACCTCCATCTGTTTCTGTGGCAACCGCTGCCTTGCCGTTGCCAGGGAAACGGGTTGCCTGGAAGCGGCGGTAACATCAGCAGCAGCTGTGGCTGTTGGGCACACGATGTGCGAGTTGAAGTGACAGTCCGTACTCTGTGGTCGCACTCTCCCCCGGGGAGCGTCACGAGTGGGTCTGCATCTAAAAACAGCTCTGATTAAAGATGATGTCACTGTAAAGATGCTCTGTGAGCTCCTGGTCATTATGTGAAGAAGGCTATATTTCCATGTGATGTAAGGACTCTTTTGTTTTCTTTTCTGTGCTTATTTTCAATTTAAGTGTTTTTCTTAGAAAACCTGTTAATGGGAATGATTCCTCAATGGTTACGGAAAAATGGAAATATTAGAGAGGTTTATAATTTCATTTTCAAGTCTGGAAATGTACTTAGTCGTGGAATCTCTCAAGAAATGTCTGTAGTGAATGTATATTTCTCTGGTTGTGTTCTGCATACACTCTTAAAAATAAAGGAGCTTAAAAGGTTCTTCACAGCGATGCCATAGAAGAGCCATTTTTGGCTCCACAAAGAACCATTCAGTCGAAGGTTCTTTAAAGAACCATCTCTTTCATCTTTTTTATAATCTGAGGAACCTATTTTTCGCCACAAAGAACATTTAGTAAATCAAAGGGTTCTTTATGGAACCGAAAGGTTCCTCTATGGCATCGAAGAAGCTTTGGAAGCCTTAGAAATTCTTCATTTGGCTACTTTCGCAATATGGACACATTTGTTGTAAAAAGTCTTTATTTTGTAAAAAAAAATTTCCAAGTATAATTTTCTGGCATTAATGTAGTAAAAAAACAATGAAATCACACGTAGCGAGAGCAGACGGTGCAGAATGAGTGAGGAGTCTTGCATTTAAAGACAGCTGGAGTACAGCAGATTAGAACAGATCTTATTAACTTCACATGGTGTCATAAACGGCCCCTTATGGATGTCCATCTGTATGTATACGATTTAACAATTTAAAAATCCCAGAAAGTCTCCCTCAGACAGATTAAATTCATTGATGTGGAATGTAGACCATTGATAGACTTCAATGAGATGGAATGACCAAACCATATTGACATCTAAAGCCGTTTTTGTCACGTCTTCTCAATGATTTACACTGCTGTGACAGGAGAGTAATGTATTTAGGAGATTTTCTCTGTAAAACGAGATCCGCATGAGATTAGTTGAATTAATAGTTTTAACACCTCTAGAATCTGACATACAAATGGAAATCTTCCCCAGCAATGTATTCCTGGAACGCATACGTGTCTGTCCAATGTAAATTGCATATTTGGCAGTCAAATGTGGACAGAAAAACACGCCATATAGTTTTTAGTGCAAGTTTAGTGTTAAACCAGGTTATAGTGTTTAAAGCTGCACGATTCTTCTGTATGTTTTTGTGTTCATGATCTGTTTTGCTTGTGTTTTACAGAAACTGTGCAAAGGGCAGCATCTCCTGGACGTGATGTGTGAACATCTAAACCTGCTGGAGAAGGACTATTTCGGCTTGACCTTCAGTGATTCTGACAGCCAGAAGGTCAGAGAGTCATTCTGATGATTTCTATCAATACTTCTCAGACACAGTCCAACACTACAAGCCATAGACGAGAACATTCTCAACGGAGCGCTTTGTAGTTTTTCATAGTTCATTCTTTCTCCTAGACAGCAATAAGAGAAAATTACATTTCCAGCTTTTCAAAAAAAGACCCCAGCAATGATTCATCTCCGTGAGGAGATCTCAGCAATGTCTTAAATTGTGACAAAACAGTACAATCAGAAGACAGCAAGTCGATGTTGAACTCAAACATTTCTCATCAAAAACCTGATTATCGGAACTATGTTGTCCACATTACAATACTGGATTTATGCTCTTACTGTGAGCAATCAATCGACTCATTTGTACCCATTTGAATTGCCAAAGACATTTTAGGAGAAACATCCAAATGACACACAGAAACCTAAAAGAAACATGACAAACAAATTTCTCAAAAAAAGTCTCATGAGCGATGAAATAACATGAATTTCCTATGGGATACTTTTTAAAAATATAAATAGAGTAGAATATTAGAGTCACATGGCCCTATTTTAACGATCTAAGCGCGTGGTCTAAAGCACATTGCGCAGAGCGCAAGCAGGCGTTTCCTTATCCACTTTTGCTAGTTTTAAGGGTTGTCCCTATTCTCTTAATGAATCATGGGTGTGTTTTGGGCAAAACCTGCTGTAAACCACAGTGACGAAAGCTCCCGCGTAGAGGAGGCGCCATCCTATTGGAACAAAATGAAAAATGCTGCGTTCCTCACCGTTACTTACGACATGCCTGCATCATTTGCCGGAAAAACAAGCCTGCATGCATTAAACCGATCAGAGTCTCATCTCCCATTCCCTTTAAGAGCCAGTTGTGGTTACGCCATGGCGGATTCGCTATTTACACGGGGGAATTTGCAAGAGCAAAGACTGGATGCTTCTCCATATTACTAACATGCTCTTTAAATAACCAAAAACATATTGCGTCATTGACTTTAGACTAGGGGCCAGTTGCATAAACTTAGCCGCTTAGTGAAATAAATAAATACATTTTCTTTTTGATGCGCCTTTCTTACACTCAAGGCGCTACAGCAATGTAAAACATAGCGATAAACAAAAGAATGAAACACTACTGGAATCGCAAAGACAAAGTCACAATCATAAAAGGTAAATCACAAAACAACAATTATAGCTTAGAATGCATCACTAAAAAGATAAGTCCTAAGTAGTCTCTTAAACCGATCAAGAGACGGAGAGGTCCTGATTGAAGATGGCAGTGAGTCTCCAAAGCCTTGGAGCCATACAAGAAAGAGACCTTCCTCCCATAGTGCATGTGATTCAATACATGAGCCGTAGAGTGTTGTTTATATTGAAAGCTCTTAATCGAACTTGCTGGTAAACCTGCGAAAAGTGAGTTGAAGTAATCAAGCCTAGTCTTAACAACTACATATTTGGCAGCCGCTTTTATCCAAAGCGACTTACATTGCATTGTACTATATATTGGTTTCTGACTTTGTGCAATCCCCTGGGGTGGAACCCATGATTTTTGGGTTTGCTGGCACCATACTCCAACCACTGAGCCACAGGAAAGCTAGTCTCACTGATTTGCAACTATTTAAGACCAATCAGTCTTACTTTTCAGATTTCAATTAGAACAATCTTCCATTTTAACTGACTTTAGGAAGTTATGACCAGTCTTGGGATGACTAACTTGTAAGACTAGTCTAAGTAGTTTATGCAACCAGCTCCGGGTTTCAGTTGGTCAGTGGTGATTTCAGTTGCCTCAAAATAGCTACGTGCCAACAATGCCCCTGATCCAGCACACCAATTGCCGCACAAATGGGTGCAAATGCATTTGCTATTCAAACAACGTGACGCAGGACGTGAAAACGATAACTGCGTCGGACTGAAATTAACAAAATACACTCGTGTTGCACCGGGTGTATGATAGGGCCCATAGTCTCTTGAAGCAGCAGGGCACAAACAGGCCCTCCTGCCAGTCACCGAAATATTGCACGGATTCTTCAGTTCACAAGGAAACAATGCATTTGTTCCTGTGTTGGATGTGAGAGCCACGGGAGGCAGGGTAATTGTTGTGGAGAGAGAGGCAATTTTGAGTAATTATGCCATTGGCTGGGACTTGCCTTTCTGAACGGCTTCCTATTGTTCTGTCTGGTACTGTAGACGGGGGTGAATTTACTGACGTGAGCTAATGGGTGCAGTTTTGTGCTGTCTTTCTGGTGTCGGAGAGACTATGAGATATTTCGGTATGGATTGGAAAGCATACTTTTCACAGAAAATATATGTGATTATTTATTGATGTTTCTCTGAAAAAAGCAGCACTGTTGCAGTATTGGCTGTACTTAAAGTTAGAGATTTGGACAAAAATGTTCAACTTTGATGCAACGTCCTGCACATTTTGTGCCACCAATATGAATGATATACGTGGCTGATTGAGGAGTGATGTGCAGCTACTTTTCAAAGCAAACTGACAAAATTGACTCCCTTCTCATATTCTTCTCCACAGTGTTCTGCAGTGTATTCATAGTGTGTGAACAATTCAACTACAGACTAAACTGCTTTGTAGAAAAAAACTTGATAAAAACTCATAATAATAACATATTTATTTTACATTCCTGCAATTACAATCCTGCATTAATGCAGATGCCTTTCCAAAGTCCAAAGTAACTTACAGTGCCTTCAAGGCATTCTGCACTATTTCTAGGTTGGTAATCAAACATGAGCAGTTTTTATGACACTGACTTTGTTAACTCTTTGGATAAAAGGTCTTCTGTGAAACGTTGTCAAATCATGCTGAGAATAATTAGGCCTTGTGCAAAAACTGACGCAGATTGTTAAACTAATGGAAAATTGTAATAGTGTAATTGATTTTAAATAGAAAATCAGATGCGATTAATCTCGTTTTTATTCACTTTAGAACTGTAATTTTAGGGAAATATTGTCAAAATCGCATGTGATTATACATGTATCATAACTTGACTAGTGTTGCATGTCTCCCAAATGATCTTAAAATCTATCGCCATCTGTCAGGTTTTACGTCTTGTAGGAATGATAGAGTTTTTGTGTTTAACATCATCCCTGCTGTCAGATATCTTTATGTAACACCAAACATGTCTACTGATGTTGAACTGAGCTCTAACGATTGAAATGCAATTTCCCAGTCCTCATAGGAAATGTCATTTTCATGCCATTCGGGAAAAACATCGACTCTTTTATGTCTGTGTGATATACGGATAGAGTAACAGAAGCAGACACTTCTTTTCTCTCTGAATTGCTCGAGAGATGGAGAGTTTATAATGAAGTGCTCTTTACTTTGGTCAGACACCATGAAGATTGCGACAGATAATTGATACTCATTGTGCATTAAATTGCTTAGCATGTTGATGAGCCAACACAGCTCTTATTTGCACTGGGTTTGGAAACACACTTCAGCTCAATGTACTTTTTAACCTGCACTCAATTACTCACGTTAATTACCCATCAAAGACTTGACCATTGACTTCCAGCAGTTCCTTAAAGAGACGGTTCACCCCAAAATAGGAACTTATTTAACCATCCTCAGTATGCATTTGAAGCCTTTTGCTTAAACTATGACTGTCTACATTAAGCCAGAACAAGCTTCTGTCTCTCCCATGTCTGTGTCCTCAGTAGGAAACGGATTTATGCAGCTGTAAGCTGGAAGTGAAGTTTATGCAGATGTATTGCAGATTGCATTGATCTCCTCTGATCCTCCCTCATGCCCTAAATTCAGAGCATCTCATTTAGATTTAAAGCCACGATGGGAAAAGCAGATGCTGAGATTTGCATTCATCACCTGCTGCGACTCTCGGCAGGAAAGAGCCTCACCTTGCCGTATCTCAATTCAGACATACGGAGAGACATGGAGACAGCACATTTTCCAAATCACTATAAATCATCCAAACACTATAAAAACATCTAAACATCATTTGAATCTGCATACATGCATGTTTTAAACAAGAAAACAAATCAAAATATAGATCTAAGATATGACAACAAGAAGTAATTTAACACAAGCAGGAGTGCTGTTGTATGTATTAATGACATGTTTGATTATATTTAGTTCCATTTAAGTGTTTTATTTTATACATTTGTGTAACATTTGTGACCCTGCCTGTGGAAACCTCAAGTCTTTTCTGTGATTTACTGTTTTCTACACAAAACCATCCTACATTACATAAAGAACATTCGTCTCGATATCTTTAATATTAATTGAGTAAGCCAACATCATATTTCTGCATCACATTTCTCTAAAGGGCTCCTATTTTGCCTATTTTTAAAATTCTTTTTTTTGTTTATGTTTTTGTTAAAAACGTTTTTTACGCTCGCTTTGAGATGTTTTTTTATTTTTTGCAAAAAAGGGTTAATGCGAATAATTGGAGATGGAAACGCATTTGCAGGATAAATTCCTCCAAAAAGTCATGCGACTGCACTTTGAGACAGCGTAACCCTACTTACCAGAGTACTAATCTTGTTACACAGCATCTGAAGTGTTTTTATTATCATTCTTAAATGCCTGAGCAGATTCATCAAAGTATTTCTATAATTGCCTACCAGAACTGTCACGACTGTGGGTTCCCAACAGCAGGCATCCACAAAAGCACCGCATTCATTGTGTGACCTGGCTATTGTTATATATCGCTGCTTTCCTTCTGAAAGCTTGTATCTCCATATTTTTTGTTGCCATAAGTAAATATTATTATTCACCCTCTATGTTTGTCTCTTTTTTTTATCTAACCAATTAAAAGGATTAAAAAGTGCTTGTCAACTTTGACGACACAGTAAATAAAAAATATAGTGTTTTTCCATTTCCTGACCTCCAAGGTTTCCGAATGACAGCGACAATTTATAGGTTTTTAGTGACCAAGAAAGCAAAGTTGGATCTCTAAACTGCCCCAATAGTATAAAAAATACATGTACTGTACATTTTACAGTAAAGAACTTTACTGGCAAATGTTTGCACACGTAAATAATTCGTTTTTTACACAGAAACAACAACAGCAGTACACAATACAACAATAAAAAATGAAAATAAACGTATTATAAATAAAAATATGATTTATTATTAATACAAATATTATAAAAACATGTTGTATCATTTTTAATGCATTGCGCACTAGCAACCCTTCAATAGGGCAAATTAATTAGTTTGGCTTCTTATGTGTTCCTATAAAAATATGTAAGGCAGCAACAGTGAAACAGTGACATTTCATTGAATTTATTTACCGATTGTGTTTTGCAGAATTGGCTGGACCCATCCAAGGAAATCAAGAAACAGATGAGAAGTGAGTGGATCAGTCCTATGAACGATCATATGTTACACATACACACGCACAGGATTAGTCTCCATTGCAGCCCTGTCCTGTTCAATACCGCTCACCTCAATATAAGGCCAACCACATCGATCCATTCATTTAACTTATATGCTGCTTCCCATGTGAGAGACTTTGAACAGTAACTCGGGACTATTAAAGTGGCACGCTCAGTCTGACCTTTACTTTTATGGGCTGCACGCAGAGGCCACTGAAGTGCTACTCCCCTGAGAAATATTTGAATGTCTACAAGTTTGCCCCTCTGCAAGCTTAAGCAGGTCACATGTTCTCATTTGTGTGTGTGTTTACAGCTTGTCCTTGGCATTTTACCTTTGCTGTCAAGTTCTATCCGCCGGACCCCTCTCAGCTCATGGAAGACATTACCAGGTGACCAAAGATCATTTCACAGATAATGGTCTTCCTAATAGTTTTTATTGACCAATGACATCTAGAAAGCAAAGCGACCGATATAATGTACTAGACATATTTTGAAACAATGTAAAATAATGCTTTAAATGAAAATAAAATGCTTAGTTCGGAAGCATTCGGAAATATATGGAGACCAGTGTATCCTTACAACTGTGTTCACAAAAATGCTAGTTCAGAAGTATACGCAAAGCATACGAAAGTCTTCAATCTCTGTTTCAGGTACTATCTGTGTCTGCAGCTGCGCAACGACATTCTCTCCGGCCGCCTGCCCTGCTCTTTCGTCACGCATGCTTTGCTGGGCTCCTACACCGTCCAGGCGGAGCTGGGAGATTACGATCAGGACGACCATGGCTCAGACTACGTCAGTGATTTACGTTTCGCTCCAAATCAAACCCGTGAGCTGGAGGAGAGGGTGATGGAGCTGCACAGAACTTACAGGTGTGAGAATAATCCGAATTTTACTGCTAATATTTGTTTTATAAACAAACATCATGAAATATAAAAAAATAACAAGTGTTTCGTGAAATGTTTTCCTGCGGTATCTCATGAAAGTTACATAATATATTCAAAATACTGTATGTGAATAGGATTTTTCAACCCAGGCATTTTCATTAGAGCTACTTTTAAACTGTTGACGATCTTTTCTTGGCTTGTTAGGAACTGTCATAAAACATCTGTTAACAAACACCATCTTACCATTCAGTATCTCTCTTTGATGTTTCTCTGAAAGTTATGTGGATATATTGACTCTTGCTCAGTCACTCAGTTAATGTTGTAGATAAATCACACAGTCAGATCTGTGGTATTAGGCAAATGCCTCAGTAGCTCCTTCAGCGAATGCCAATGTGTTGTCTCCATTTCGTGAACGTTGTAAAGTAATACCAAGGCAGAATTTACAATTATTGTTATTATTTTAATTTCAATACTATTAGTGAGTGAAAAATAAATGTGAAACTGATTGAAATGGAAATTCATCTTTGCTGTTGTGATTGTGGCTCAGGGGAATGACGCCGGCGGAGGCAGAAGTGAACTTTCTGGAGAATGCAAAGAAACTCTCCATGTATGGGGTCGACCTGCATCACGCTAAGGTACATTAAAAATCACCTATATTAAAGGATTCATTCACTTAAAATCAATAAATGTACACATTATTCCAAACCCACATCCTCTGGAACATAAAATGAGAAAGTATGAAGAAAGTTGTCACTGTTCTTTCATTGAGTTTCACAGAAGAAAGAAAATTACACAGAATAGAAATGACATCGTAGTGACATAAAGAACATTCTTAATGAAGTCCAGTATGTTCCTTGATGTTTTCTGAGGCAATGTGTTGGAGTTGGCTTTAGGCCGCTGTCCTTTAGTGATATTGGTGTTTTTTTGCTGACTCTGTTTTTTAAGCAACCTCCCTCGGTATTATATATAGTGACAGTGAGTTATTACTGTCCTGTACCTTTAAACATTATTTGGCCCTTTTTTCTTTCGCTGTGGCAGGATTCAGAAGGGATTGATATCATGCTGGGAGTATGCGCCAACGGTCTATTGATTTACCGTGACAGGCTGAGGATCAACCGCTTTGCCTGGCCGAAGATCCTCAAGATCTCCTACAAAAGGAGCAATTTCTACATCAAGATCCGCCCTGGAGAGGTAAACAGAGCTTTTAGATGATCTTTGCGCTGAGCCATGGAAATTCCACCAAAGCTGGACAGGGTTACTGACCGTGCAATGGGGACCCGCCCTTTATGTGTACAGGAGTGTTAGGGAAGCTACTGTACTTGCTGCTCATAATGGAAAGTATCTATTACATGTATGCATTTGGCAGAGGCTTTCATCTAAAGTGACTTGCAGTTCAATGTAAATATTTTGATCAGTATATGTGCTCTCTGGGGTTTTAACCCACAACTCTAGCAGTGCTAATATATTACTGTGCCAACTGACCTACAGTAGTAATCAAAATCCATAAAAATGATCAAAATAGGTAAAACGTGTTTATTGCTGTAAATGAAAGATCAAAGATTTTGATATACTAAACTTTTATTATTTTATAATATGACAAATACTGTAATAATGATTTTATTACCATTATACACCCTCACTACAAAATATTAACTCTCTGGAAGACTCTTACTCTTTTCCCACCAGCATTTTTATAGAGATTAGCCGGTAGCCAATAGTGCGAAAAATTGCTTTTATCGACCGATTATTGGGCGATATCGCTACATCTCTGTTTTAAAAAGGTGCCAGGCTTTGGCAGGATTTATTATCATTTTCCAAAACTTCTGACCCCGCTTAATATTTTCTCCTATATGAACATACAACATATCATACAATGTATAACAGTGAAAACATGAAAAACATGGAAAGCTGGAAAACCTTTTTCATTTTGGGGAAAATTGATGATGAAAAATGGTCAATGCTGGGAAAGATCGTTGATGTCGGGCAGAAACCTAAAATCTCCAAAACTACTTTTCAACAATTAGAGATTGTGTTGTCAATGCTGACAAGCTTTTTGGGGACGAGTTTGCCTTTTGTTCACATAAGACAGCGGAGAACAGACAGGAGAAAAGAGATGAGAGAGGGGGCTATGGGCCCAGAATATGACCTAGGACAGACTCATTACAAGAGTGAAAAGCTGGGTTTTCACAGACTGCGTCACAAATATTAAGAACATGACAAAGAAGCGTTGATTCTTACAGTAACAGTACCCCCTCAGTTTGTGTTTACTGTTCGGATGTTTCTACATTACGAAAAATATACATACTTTACAACATAATCTGTGTCAGTCAGATCTGTGTGATGTACGTTGTCAAATTGTGATGCCGGGAGACCTCGTGACGAATGGCTCCAGGCACCTGAGTATACCTGTCTGCATGCATTTGTCCTCAATTCAAAAGCTTTTGGTATTAAAGCAGTTTTAAACGGACTGTAAATCTACTAATTTGCTGTTGTCATATCAATTATAAGCGTCTCGTTGATTTCCATTGAGTGGATGTTGAGTAATGTTGACTTGACTTGCATACCAATAGAAGTCACTTGAATCTTAAAGCGAATGGGTGGCCAGAATTCCTACATTCTGCGTTCTGATTGGTGGAATTGTCCCTCTCTGCCATCCTGTCATTAAACTCAAGCCCTTTCGGGTCCACAGGGCGTCTGGCTCAGTAGTCGTCTCTCGACACAGTGAGTCAGTTGAGAGAAACGTATAAAGAGCTCCTTGAACCGCTGCAGCTGCGGCCAGAGCCCAGAATAGGAGCGAAATGGCCCAATATAGAGCGCTCAAATGCCACGGCCGTGTTTATCTCCTGTGACTGAAAAATGGCCGTTTTACTTTCCCCAGAGAGTCTCAGGGCAGGACTCTCTCTCGAGGTCATTAGACTGGAGATTGAAGACAAAGATTAAGTGTAATTAGAGCCTGTGTCGAGCTCAGAGGCAAAGCTGTTACGCTAGAGAAGGTATTCCTGGATGAGAGCAGTGGGTAATGGCTCAGTTATGGCCAGAGAAGGGATGATCGGTTCCTCGGCGACTGCATTTATCATGGACCTTTTCCCATTTACCAAGCAGAAGTGACATTTATATCTGACCTCTCCTTTCCTTTGTTTTATCTAACAGTATGAGCAGTTCGAGAGCACCATAGGCTTCAAGCTTCCCAACCACAGATCTGCCAAGAGACTATGGAAGGTCTGCATCGAACACCACACCTTTTTCAGGTGATCCTGCTCTTTTCTAACAGATTTCAAGTTGTGTTATTTTAACTTCACCTTTTAGTTCTTTCATCTTCCCAATATCCAACAGTCATGCTGGCCACTAAGTGCTTGAGAAATCTCTGGTAGATTAACCTGGATTGTCAGATCAAAGGCTTCTAAGGGCAGGTCCTCCCTCGCTCCAGGTGTTTTAGAGAGTGTTTGTCATTTATTTGTCCTGTGTTTAGACTTGTGTCCACACGCTCTTATTGTATGGTTCACGTGTGCATTGAAACCCCTAACCCTACTTTTTAAACACACTTTAAAGTTTGCACTGAGATTATGTCAGATTGTGGGTTTATTTAGGAGCGATGCAGTAGCACTTTTCCAACCATGGATCCACTGGACTGATATGGGAATTTTGGAGAGTTGTAGGGATTGGAGGACATTTTGAGAGTTTACTAACTTCACCCAACATGTCAACTGCTGAGAGACTTTGGCCATTGATAAGCAGTCAGTTGTTAGACGACATCACTAGACATTTAACCAGCATGCCTGTCTTCTGAATGGTTGTGCAGAAAAGTCCACACCGTGAATGATTTGTTCATGAAAACGTTTGTTCTCATGGTAAAAAACATTTGGTGTGATGGTTGAAAAGCAGTCAAAAAGACTTGTACCTCATCCACTTTAGAAACCACAAAGCATTACTTAGCAACCACCCAGAATGTCCTGCACAATAACAATGTGTTCATCATAAGAAAGCATGAGCGTACGTATTGTCTTCAGAAAGTGTACAAAAATATTTTAACAGACACATCTTTCACATTATTTTTCTCTAGGAGTTTCACATGTTGATTTTATTGAAATTCAATAAATAGTTCTAACTTTTTCGGCATTGATCTGTTGTAGGCTAGTATCTCCAGAGCCGCCACCAAAGGGATTTCTGGTGATGGGTTCAAAGTTCAGGTACAGTGGGAGGACTCAGGCCCAGACACGGCAGGCCAGCGCTCTGATCGACCGGCCCGCTCCACAAGTTGAACGATCCACTAGCAGGAGATATCTTCTGTCTCGCAGTCTAGATGGAGGTTGGAGCGCTTTCATTTTTCTCTTCCTTGGATTTTACTCTGGCAGGATTGTTTATGTTGTGGCAAAGCTCATTTTTGTAGCGTTTTATCTGCTTGCAGACATGTCTGTTGTCTGTGTTTTTCTTTCAGTTCACAGCTAGTTTGTTCTTGGCCAGCAGGCGATAAACTGTGTAAAACTGGTGTGGTCAAATTGAGAAACAACCCTGAAGTCAAATTCAAAAAGAGACTCATTAAACTTTAAAGCTCAAGATCTAGCCGACCAAACTCCCTTTGTCATCAATAATTTTGTAACTTAAAATTGGTTTGGGGTGATTCTTTTGAACTTCAAAGTTCAAAACACTGCAATAAGGCTGCCCATGTTAGATTAGAATAAACTTATTATCTATATTCATCTTTTATATTATTTTGGTTATTAGAGTGTCCCATATTGAAACAATCAATAACACAATTTTTTTATTAAACAAATGTATTGTTTGAAAACAACTTAAGAGTCACCATAAATATACAATATACATACTGTAATAGCATTGCTACTGTTTGAAGCTTATATGGTTTAGTTCTACAAATTGGCTTTGAAAACAGCCACAACAGAAATAAATGTATTTTACATATTATGAATATATTTTACGCATAAATCCAGCAGAAAAAAGACAAAGTACACTTGGTAAGGTGTTTTATATTAATTATTATATAATAATTATATATAATATTATTTCATGGATGATAGGCAATATGATGAAATCATGAGAAATACACAAGACGTTTTAGTGTAAAATTAGAAATATTTATGATGCGCTTTATGATGCGCCAGTTACATAAATGGCAAAATTTACTATGTTAGTTCTTTTAAAAGTGATATTTGTTTGCTTCTATTAAAACACACACAGAATTAATTGGGAAATGTGTTGTTACTGTATATACAGTAACAGGACCAAGATCTTGACCAGAGCAAGAGTGAGGTCATGTAATAGCAGATTTGCCTTTATGGACACTTTGACACTTTTTTCCTACTGTTGTGTGTTTGACAGAGTTTTCCCGACCGGTATCCACATTGGGTGAGATTCATGATGGTCTGTCCCAGAAGAGTGAGAGCGAGCAGCCGCAGTTTCTGTCTGCAGACGAAGCTGAACCTGATCTCAGTCTGGACCAAGACCAGGACCAAGACCAAGACCAAGATCTTGACCAGAGCAAGAGTGAGGACATGACCCCTACCAGGAAAAAAGACATTAAGGTAATATCGTACTCTATTAGATGAAGCAAAAATTATCACTTTGCTGTAGCCCACATTTAATAACCACATTGCATTAAAACACGATTATGAATTTCTAATTAGATTGGCATATGTTAAGCCCAAAAATTGTACTTGAGTGAACTGAGCTTTGTAAAAGGTGATTTATTCTTATTCCAGTCCAAATGTTTGGATTCACTTTTTATTATTTCATTTGCATTACTAAGATATTATAATTTAAGATAAATCATTTGAATTTCATTTTCAGACAGTAGTGGTATTAAAGGTATAATAGAAATTACAATTTGTTTTGTTCTATTAGCCTAAAGGTTGTAAAATTACCTGCATGTATTTCAGTGTTTCGATGTTTCACTTTATTTACATTGAAACACATGAAAGACACTGATTATTTAGAAATGCCCTAAAACTCCAGCTCAGAGTTGAATGCAAATGTCTTTGGGCTGTTAGTTCAGTATTTCATAAAAACCCTGCCACTCTCTTCTATGCCTGTCCATACTAATGACTCTCTGAATTAGTCAAAGCTACACCAATCCTGCTTTCAACTGACTTCAGCGCTAGCTAGAACATAGTCTGACTCTCTCTTCATATATACAGCCCTTCAGCATCGCTGTCACATCTGCCTCTAAAGGGGGTCGCACACCGGATGCGGAAGCGCAGCATCGCGTCTACGACACCTCGGCTATTAATGTGGTAGAATCAAGAGGTTTTCTGTATTAATGCGCTGTTTTTCTGTTATTCCCAAACAGAAAAATACATCTGGCAGTTTATGGTGAAGTCAGTGTGTACATCAAAGATGATTTCACTCAAAGAACATCTAATTTAATGTTAAATTAAGCGTTGCGCGTCGTTTCGCTGCAGAACTCAGAATAGCATCCTGAGTTGTAGCATAGCGCCGCCGACAGGCTCGGAATGGCGGCGCCGGTGTTCGTACTCATAGAAAACAATATGTTCATTTTTACAAACAGTAGCACTACGCGACTGCACTTCCGCATCCGGTGTGCGACCCCCTTAACTCTCTCTTTAATAATGACTAAACCTCTTTGACATGCGATTCATGAAACCGCTTTCTGATCTATCTCTCCCTTAACCCTTTCCTGGCTAAAGGAGGATGCAAGTCTGGCTCTTGATAAAGAGGAGGTATTTTTTAGCATTAGTGTCTGTGGTTCTATCTTTCTTGTGTTTTTACCGTTTGATGCAAACAGGTGTTCTTTGAGAAATCCGCTTGATATGAAGTTGACAGTCATATTGTGTCATAGTTGACACTTTGAAGTAGTTGCTGCTACAATTGTGGTTGGGATTTGAATCTGCTAGGTTGCTTTTTTATTCACTCACAGCCATATTAAAGAATGCCTGTTTGCATAAAACTACAGAAGTTGACAGTCTCCTTCCCTAATCCACACACATCATCCAATCTGTTCCCTCAAGATTGCTCAAACTTTATATTATAGCTCTCCTTTTAACCCTTTGGACATGTATTGAAAGACAAACCGTGTGTTTGAGATGTGTGAGATTTAGGGATGCGCATGCAGTACTTGACAGAATTCCGTTTGGGCGTTTTTACTTTTGGTCAATGCCCAATTTTAGCAGATGGATGTATTTTGACGTTGCATTGTTTTGCCGCTTTTCGGCATCAAATGGCGCAGTGTATTTAAAGGCATAGTGTCACGTTAAAAAAATATACTTTTAAAGATTTATTCCATTCTGTTTCATTCAATAGCTGCACTCTAGCTCATTGTTTATGAACATGAGAACACATCTTGCCTTTATGCCCTCGTATGGTGCCGCTACACCATTCGTATTTACTAGTGGATAGAAATGCATAGGATATGTTTTGAAGGTGTGTGAAGATTTGAATCAGTTTAAAATAAATTGTATACAGTGCTCTTTTACTGTATCTTTTCCAACCAGGGATGCCCCCCCCAAAAAAACCTTTAGTCAATACCCGTTGCATTTTTAATGTACTTATCAATATTAAAGGTAAGAAAGAACCCCACCATTTTTATTTTTATTTTGGATATCAATCGTGACCTGTGCTTATCCTTATAGCAGCTGATATCTTCCCAAATTCTTGACCCTTCCTGATCCAGTGTGATCCTGAACTGTTGTTGCTTTCTGTGCTGGTTTCTGTTTGCTCTTGTGCTCCCTGACCTCTCGTCCTGCCTGTGACTAACGCAAACCTCCACCCTGTTCATCCCTTCATCCCCGCTGCTTTCCTCTGCCTGTTCTCTACACCTGGAGCAGGAGTTAACCCCGCTACACAAGCAGGAGGTATCTCTCCCTTACACGCTTATTCTGATGCGTTTCTGTTTTAATACATCCTTAAGTCCACAAAGTAGCACTCACAAAAATATGAAATATAATATAACATACTGTACATCAGTAATGGTACATTCCCAGATTTGAAAAAAAGCAAAACATTTGCGTTGTAAACTGTGGTAGGCTATATGAGACCAGTTTTATTGCACTTACGCCGTGTCTACTACACTGGATGCGGCGCTTCAAGAGACAATAGAATGCATTAGAACCCATTATAATTTAATATTTTGTCCACAACGAACGTTTTGTTAATAATTGTAAGCCTGTACAGTACAAGTTATCTGCCTGTGTATATTCTGCCTGCACAAGTTTCCCTATGGGACCTGCCTGGGCCAACTAATGCAAACAATTGTATTACCATCTGATATCTTCACTGTGCCGCAGTACTTTCCATGTAGCTTTTTGTAAGTAAAGCACTAAAGCAAAATTAGCTCATATTTTCATAGGGTATTAATTATTCATTTAGCTCAGATCTTATACAATGTTAGTGCATTGACGATCAGCCTCATAACACTTTGGGTATGATGAAAATCAAGGAAATGCCTAGACAGTACAGTTTATTTTTAATCACGGCTGTTCTTCCTCCGCTGCCGTCTAGTTTCTAGACAAGTCAGATGATGTTCTCCTGAAGCACCAGGCCAGCATCAATGAGCTGAAGAGAGCCCTGAGGGAGCCCAGCAGTAAGCTGGCGAACCGGGAAAAGCGCCTGTCAGCGACGTCCCCCGGTGAAACTCCAGAGAAGAAGGCAGCAGTGAGTATGGAAATACAACAGGAGGGCTGTAAGACCCTCAGTCTGACACTTAAAGGTTGATGATAAAGATTTGTGCGGTAATTTATGTTCTGGAGTTTGGTTGTGTTTTTGTTGTTGTTTATCTGGGATCAGTGTTTACTGTTTGTTCATTAAAAATGTTGCACTGATTGTATGCTGAAGCCTTATAGGTCCGGTTCAGTTGTATCAATGCATGCTTGAACTTTTTGGGAATGTTGTTCATTGAATGGTCTGAAAATAAAGCCACGGGCATGCCAGAGGATGCTGAAAGGGTTGAAATATTAAAACCTCACAGCAGGGGATGTAATTGTGCAATGTCGGACTTTTGTATGGATTGAGGCAATTTTTACTGGAAGTAATAATGTTTCTTCAGCACAGTCTGAATTGTATGACATTTTTTTACATATTTGTGCTTTTTTACATACTTGTGCTTGTCATAATGTTGCTTTGTTTAGATGTTTGCATGATGCTGATGACCATAAAATTAAATGTATTCTTTCTTTCTTTCTTTCTTTTTTATGTAGGCCTACTGTAGAATTTTTCAGAGTTGTAAATTTCACGTGAGCATGGCTATGATTGAAAACAGATTATTATGAAAAAAAAAGACATTTTTGGTATTTATGTGGCTGCATCAGTAGAAATCTGTTCAATGATATGGTCTGTACAGTATGCCACAAATTATTACAGTAAGTGCTGATTCAAGGAATTGTATGGACATTTTTCCATACATGTTTGTTTCTTCCTCTGTTATTTTAGTTTTTATTTTACTTTTAATAATATTAATTAAGTTATTATATTTGTTAATAATTTGAAACAGCTTTTATTTATACATTTTTTGTGTTTTAGTTATAATACTTAGCGGTTTTGTTATGTGCTTGTGTCATTTTATTATTTTTATATTGCTATTTAGGCTTTCTTTTTGGATTTAGTTTAGGTTGGATTTTTAGTCCCTCACTTAGTTTCCATTATTTTTCAAAAACTATTCTGGCCTCTATTTTATTTAATTTCATTTGTGTGTTTTAAGTTTCAGTTATAAATTAATAACCCCGTTCTGTCTTCTGCACAGGAGTAACATTGGAAAGCAATTCATCAATGTGCAAAGCTTATAAATGTAGATTGCTTGACGTTCTTCTGTTTTTCTGTTGATGTTGGCCATGTGTCAGGAGGCTGTTGTTGCAGGCGGAAGAGAACCTGTCAACAGCCTCACTGTGGAGGGCTTCATACAGAAGACTGTAGTGACTTCACCTGAGGTTCCTTTGACATTCAGATTCACCATTGAGTTACTGATTTCTTGACGAGACAGTATGATCCTTACATCAACAGAACTAACCTTTTTTTAATCTATATTGTTAAATAGGGCTCTGAGGAATGGGTGTTGATTGAAAAACGAGACGCGTATCAAACAGACTTTGACATAGCGGAGAAAGAACGGAACAAAGCTAGCACGTCTCCCCCACAACTAGTCGTTGATCTGCTTCCGAGAAAAGAGAAGGAGATAGAAAAACAACGCGAAATTACCAAGATGATACACATTGAGCTAATGGAAGAGGATGGTGAAGAAACACAATTGCAAATGGAGACTTTAACATCCACAGAAGTATCACAGAAGGAAAAGCCAACAGAATCAAATGGAAAGGAGGAAGATGATATGTTTTCCTCAACAATTGAAGCGAAATCAGATTTATATACAGTCGATAAATCAGACAAAATGCCATGTTCACCTGTTGAATCAAGATCTGAGACTATGAAGACCTTTAATCCAGATGCTACAAGTGAATGTGCTCCACGTAAAGTCAGAAGAGAGAAAAGACCTGAAAGCTTAAACCTGGGTATGTCTAGGGACTTTGTGTATGAAACAGAAGCCAAAAGTTCAAACATCACAGAAGACAGTGTGGAGTCGGATGAGGACAATAATACTGAATCTATTGAAGAGACTGCTGTTTGTCATCCAACAACAGACACATGGTCACCATCCATGATGAAAAAGCTAAATCAGCCAGCAGATGCTGGGTCACCTCTCGAAGAGAAGCAGAGGGAGTTTGACAAAGTCATGGAAAAAGACTTGCAGATTCCCGATCAAGGAGTGACAAGATCTGATGAAGCAGAAGGTCAAGCGAAGCCATCCGCCGAAATAAAGATTATGAACACTGAAGACAAACAAGAAAACCAAGATTCGGACGATGATCCTGGTAAAGATGAGCTAAAAAAAGTCAAGACTGATATCAGATTTGAGGTTACGAAAGTCATCATGATTGACAACAACGGGAACAAAGAGGAGCCAATGAATGTAGACGAGCAAAGAATGGAAGAGTTTGATCTTGAGAGGAAGATAAGCAATATTCAACTGGATAAAACCGAGATGGTTCAAACAGCCAAGGAATCGAGAAAGACCAACCTGAGAGTAACAGGACACTCAAGGACTGATATAACAAGAATCGTTCCATTGAAACCTGATAGAGCGAAGAGTCAGGGTTACAAAGATGACATAGATATAGGGCAAGACTCAGAACTGATGAAAAGAAGCTTCAAAAGATACAGCATGAATGACTCTTTCGAAAGACAGTTTGACCCCAGCAAGTTTGAGTGCAGGGATTCCAACGCAAGCTCTTCCAACGCAAGTTTCACCGCGAGTCCTGTGGAAGCTAAAATAAGTCCGAAGGAATCTTCGTTGGCTGTGACAGATCACTATATTTTAGGGAGCTCAGAGCAAAATACAAGCCATGTTGGCGGTTCACCACAAGAAGGAGGGATGGAGGATGCATACACCAGCCGAGTGGTCCATGGAGATCTTCTGCAGCCCGATGGAGGACTTTCTGATCTCCAAACTCAACTCCCCAGGACACCAGTCCACCAAAAAAATGCCCCTCCGACTCCACCAGTTAAAACAAAGAAAGCCAGAGAATCTGTTCTTATTCTGCGCAATAGCCGCAACCTCAGCACAGACCCAACTATAGAAGACAAGAAGAGCCTTCCGGTAAATCAGCCTGGCATCTTCCGCATTTTCAGTCATTGGACCAAAAAGTGTCGCATGAGATTCAGATCAACACACGCATCCATTATTTTTTCATGTTTTACCTTACACTTGTAATTAGATGTAAATTAGCATAATCTCTGCTTGCCTGTGAAGAGAGGGGTTGGAGAAGGTCACTTTTGCATGAATGGGTTTGGATCTTCAAGTTCTCACATTCAACATTGCCATCTTCATTCCTTCCACAATCTCTACTGATACCAAAATTGTATAATCAGAGTGTCTGTTGGATTGACCAATGAGCATCTAGAAGGTTTGATGCTTTGGCCTTTTGCTTTGATACTCCCTCTCTTCATCCATGTTTTTTGAAGTTTCCTTTCATTCCACAAAACTGAAAAACACCTCATATTGTGGTGATCTATAAGCTCTATCATACATCCATGGCTATATGTTTTCCTGCAGTTTTGCTTTGAAGATCGAAAGAGCTGGATGAAACAGTTTGTGGCATTGCTGTTATTGTTTTGTTGTTATACGTTTTCTAGTCATAAATATGGATTCTTAGATTTGTAGACCAGGGCTTTAACTGAAATGGCCATATGCCAGTTAAAGCAACCAAACCGAGCATTCAATCACGTGTTGGATTTCTCATTAAATGGCCAACACTGGACGAAGAGTATAAGATTTGTTTGAATCAAAAATAACTGGGAATGTATCTACCTACAGTACTATTTAAACACGCTACCGCAATGTTTGTGTGTGGAATGAAAGGATTTTTTAAAAGAAGCTGTTATCTTGACAGTTTGAAGCCGCATCCTTGCTTTCATTTGACTGAAGTTGTGGGACGTGTTGGCATAAACTGAATTATTTGCAGTATATGAGCAAAAACATGTGGTAGCAGGATGCTGGTTGCAAACAATCTTTACCTTACTGCCATTCTGCTTGTTGCCAATGACAAAATGGTAAACACATTTTAGCTTGTATTTATTTTTGCTTGGCCATTGGGCGACATTTTGGATTTGTTTTGTCTTTATTTGCAGTGGATCTTCAATGGAGCATGCCTCATGTTGGTTTGCTTATATAATATTTCTCTGTTTTAGAACCCAGTGAACTCCCTATATTTAGGAAGCATTTTAGCTTATCAAAGATGCACTTGTGAAAAATCAAATCCAAGACAGGATTTGCACATAACATTGATAAATATAAAGTGAAGGTTCAATGTCATTAAAGTATTTCGTGTTGTATGACTTTATCACATTAGGAATGCTATAGCCTACTGTATAAAAACAAGATTCGAAGGCAACAGTATGTCTAGCAGTGCACATTAAGGCAGTTCACTGGGTTTTGGGACAGAACCTCTGTGCTGGTATTAACCCTTGACTTTTGAAAATGGATTTGTGTTCTATTTTCAATTGCCAACATTACTCATACATGCATACATTTAGTCAAAAAGCACACAAAATGTTTATTTCTAATGCCTGGTGATTTCCACCTAAAAAGTTTTGCCGCTTCATTCTTTCTAGTGAGGTTTCTAAAATCTCTTTTGCAAAGCTAAGATACAAATCATTTACCACAGCACTTCTCAATTATTAAACCATGTGATTTCTTTGGTGAAAACATTCCTTTAAAACTATAATCAGTAGAGAGTTCTTTAAAAGCGTGTGAGAGTAAAAAAGTTACATTATAATGAACATTTCAGACTAATTTTGATTATTATGAACGACAAAAGCATCTTGAATTGAAGTAGAAGGGAAGGAACTAGTCTTAAGTGCTGTATAGTAAATGTTTTGCGGTGTATCTTGGAAAGATTGGCTTCTTTCGAGGGGTCTTGCTTTCATAACACTGCTAATATTAGACTGCTTCTATTTCCTTCTTGTTTTCTCTGTACATTTCTTTCACAGGAGTCTCTGTCCTCTGCTTCTCATGAAGACCCACGGGATTATGATAAGGTCTTTCAAATTCTCAGTCAACACCATTTGCATATTCTTGCATGTTTTTCTTCAAAGGCACTTCATTTTCCATTCATAATCTTGTAACACTTATATAACCAAGTAAAATTATACTGGAGATTAGCTAAATGGCCAATCAAAACAGATAAAACCTGGCAATTTTTTTTGTTTTGTTTTGTTTTGTTTTATTATTTTATTTTCAATATATACATTCTATGTATGCAGTAAATAGACACTTTCATCTTAACAACATAAACAAATGGTAATGCGCATGCACATTTTTGTGACCCCCAACCTTACTGCCGGTACACATTCACTAACAAGAGTGCCTATAGATGATTTCTGATCACAAGCAAATGAAAACGAGAAGAAGCGTTAAGCTTGTCACTCCAATATTTTGAATTTAGACTGCGATACCAAACTCAACCGCTAGATATCAATGGACCAAATGGTTTCTTTAAATGCGACTAAATACAGGACCCATTCAATAAAATGTTTATTAAATAAAATGAACACACAACAAAATTCAACAATTCATCTATTTAACACAATTATCATACAGTGAAATAATAATATAAATGAATATGAACATAAATCAAATCAAATATAAATAATTATCCTATTAGACACTAGCTAAACACAAACCTGAAGTTAACTGGGGGTCAGGCGTGCGCATCCAATGAAACGGTCTATAGTATAAATCTATATCTGTATAATCTATAGTAGCATTACAGGCCCCATACACTCGCTATGTTAAGCTAAACAAAACCAAACTGAAACATTTTTGTCATTTTATAATCCACACACTGCACTTCATTTTCTTGCCGTCTGTGAGAGCCGGATGTAAGCGCTGCCATAGAGATCCTCACCATTCATTCAGATTCCCTTATTGCATGATCAACAGCTCCAAAGCCCCCTGATTTTCCATATCTGCGTCATCACCACCGCATCTATCATTCACTGTCATGACATATACTGGACATGATGTAGCAACGCTGCCGTCTCTTTACTCAACAGCAGCGACCGCCCTCCGTCCTGGAGGACGACAGTAATCGCGAGCCGGCGTGGCTGAAGGACACCCACCTGGCCATCGAGAGAAAATGTTCAAGCATGACAGTCAGTTCCACCTCAAGCCTGGAGGCTGAGATGGACTTCACTGTAGTCATGGACTTACACAGTGGAGTGGAGGAGTTCACTAGAGGCATGGCTGAGCTGGGCGAGAAGGACCAGTGGGTGGAGATGGCCGGGGAAGGGTTTGAGGACATACCCAAGTCTCTGTCCACCCGCCGCACGAATTTGCGAGATGTGTCGCCCAGAAGGGAGCGCTTCCTTGAAGGTCGCGCTCATCCAGATCTAGAGCCTGTAAGGACCAGAATGCTCTCAGCGGACCGATCTGCAGAATTCATTCATTGCACGTTTCGGACTACATTATATTGTACATTTCTGTTGCCCAGTTTTGTTATCTCATCCATTATGCTTTGTTTTTTATTTATTTATTCATTCATTGATTTATTTATTTACATTTGTGTGTTTTCACTCCATGTTGTAATTTTGTTTACACTTTTGCTCAAAAGTTTGGACACATCTGAGCATCATTAAGCAATCCAAACTATGAAATAACACAAAAACAGGCAAAATTGAATGCATCTGTCATTTATCAAAAGTGTTTAAACATGATGAATCCGGCATGAATCCGACGTCCAGGCATTTGACAACTAACACTCTATATGTTTTCCCGTTTGTCTTTTTTGTACAATTTGATTTATTAGTGATACTAGTGGTTCACTGTTTAAGTGTTCAGTGAAATTTCCTTTTGAATGAATGTTACAAACTTGAAATGCGTGTACGATTGGTTTGTCCTTAAACATCCTGTGGAACACTTGTTACAACAGTTTGCATGGCCATTTGTAACACAGACAAATACCCGATGAACATATTTTGTACTTACATACTAAAATAAGCTTTTTTTACCCATCAGCCCCCTGTTGCCAAGAAAGACGCCAGTGCTGTGAGCGCTGCTCAGATGTTGAGAAAAGGAGAAATTCAAGTGACAGCAGACTCCAATGACTCTGCGGTTGAACACAGCTCTGATCATGTGAGAATTTCATTACTGTCACTTTTTAATTACTCAGAAATGCCAAATGAAGTAATTACCATAATGCAGTCTTTAACAGAATTTTACTCATAATAGCATGCATATGTGTATACCTTATGTGCCATAATAAAATATATATTTTTTAAATAGTATCATAGTGACATTTTGTCTAGTGCCATTAGTAGGAGTGTTCGCTCTTAATGATATCATTAATGATGAAGCCAGCATTATTAGTATGGCTCATTTAGGGCGCTCTCAGTCTCAAACTGTGTTATATCTTTATCTTTTGTGATTCTACCTGAGTAGACACACTTGTCTGAAGTTAAACTTTGCAAGTTGCTGTATATCAAGGATTAAAAAAATCACCGAGAAAATTAATGAGTCTGATAATGAAATGCAATAATCCTCATTCATCTCTGCAGGCTGTGTGTATGTGTGTGTTTGTGATAGTGTGTATGTGTGTGCACATTGCCCTACAGGTGTCTTATTAATATTTAATACTTTGCCATTTAACAGTCAAAGCTTTAGAGGTTATCGTTTAAGTTTTGGGAAATAGCAGTCAGGTGGCCTTGGGCAATAACTTTCTAAATCTTTTAAAATGTGTTTGTGTGTGACAGCCTTCAGAGGAAAATAAGACTGTTGTCAACTGCAAGCCAACCAAAGTCTCCAGTACTGACGTCACACAACCACAGAAGGTGGAGACGGTTGGTGTCCAATGACACTTGTCTTTCACTTGTCCTTGAAAACGTCCTGCATGTTCAACAGTGCCATAGTTTGTGCTATTGACAGATTTTTATCTTAAACCAAATAATGCATAAACTAAAATTATGAGCTAAACTTTGTGTTGTGTATTGTGTAATGCGTGCTGGTAGTGCGGCACTATTATTAGCTTAAGTAAAGCTGTGCTGCCATCTGCTGGCACCGAGGCTGTATTTTCTGTGGTTACCGCTCTGTAATGCCGTTCTCCCTTTGTACTGCTTGCTTCTTATGTTGATTCTTGTTTTTCTCCCTTGTCTGTTGCAGAAAACGGAAGAGAGCCGAGTTAAAGAGCTGAAAGAGAACGGCTCCCCTGTAAGTCCATAAACAAATGACACTGACATTTTTTCAAATGTTGAACAGTTAAAAACATGGATTTCATTTATGACAAAAAATTATACATTTTTTGGGTTGTAAATCTGGCATGACAAAGAAAAGTGATATAATATAAGTAGCACTAGTCAAGATGAGTCGTGCGTTGTGTAATAAGGGTTGCAGAATATGTTGGTTTGGTCAGAGTGTGTAACATGGATGTATGACAGGTGAGGACAAACAGTCTGGGAAGAGAGTTTGTGGCGTCTCCTCTCACCATAACCACGGAAAATGTTACATCAGCCACCACCACTCAAGTGACCAAGGTACGAGATGTGTGTCTTATCAAGCTTGACTTTCAGGATGTTCTTGAGCACTCACAATGGCATGTTTTTCACTTATATCAATATTCAAACGAGCGTCTTATAAATTCAGTCAAACAATCATTCCTGGGTTGTTGATGGATGCTCAGGGAATAGTCTGAAATGTTACTAAAATATAGCTTGAATTACATTTTCGAAAAGAAAGGTAAGAGATGTTGGTTACATCACCACAAGGTGAGATGATGAAATACCCTGTCACGTTGGCATTCATCTCAATGGGAGAGTGTTTTTGGCTCTTTTCAGACGGTGAAGGGAGGGTATGCAGAGACCAGGATCGAGAAAAGAATAATCATAACAGGCGATGACGATGTTGACCAACATCAGGTACACAGTAAACAAATCTGTACAGTTATTTTGTATTTGAATGTTATGCACAGCTGGATCCAAAGGTCACATTAAAAGCCTGGCTTTATTTCTCTCATTTATACCTGGAAATAAACACAATAGCATTATTTTGAAACAATCTATACAGAGAACCCCTATGACAGAAGAACATATGTGTGAGCAATATTTCTAAGAGGCATTGTGACATTGGCCTTGTTAAGTCTCTTACACTAAAGTGAGATGTTTTTAGACCATTGTAGTAAAACATATGCTCTTTGGATGCTGTCATTTAAGAGAAAATCATTTATTCAATGACTCATCCTCATTTCATTCCAAACCTCTATGACTTTCTTTCTTCTGCAGAAGAAGATATTTTGAAGAATGTCGGTAACCTAACAACATTGACCCCCATTGACTTCCATTGTGTGGACACAAGACTATTTAGACATTTCTTTAAATATCTTCTTTTGTGTTCCACAGAAGAAAGATTCATACACAGGCTTTGACCAAATAAAGTAAACTATAATTACATCAATTTTATTTTTGAAAACTTTCGAACCATGACACTAAACTAAAAGTGGGACAAACCAAATATCATGAGTGAAATCATTGTAGTGTAGACACTGTAGTGGTCGTCGACGCTGTATCTTCATGTGCTGTGTTTTCATGCCCACTGCAGAATCTTAATGATATATAATTGTGAAACCGTGTAGGCTCTTGCCATGGCAATACAGGAAGCCAAACAACAGCATCCTGACATGCTGGTGACTAAAGCAGTGGTGGTCAGGGAAACAGACTCGACCTTTGAAGAGAAACAGCGGAGATCAGAGGTACGGCCAACACACAACATAAATGTACAATATACTGCATTCTTGATTAAGTGTTTCAACATCTGACTTCTTTAGTGAAAGTGTATATCATCATGTAATATGTTTCTGTGTGTTGCAGTCTTGATCACTAGAGGGTGCTGTTTGGCAAAACTGACAGAAGATCCGTTTTGGAAATCTCCTCTGCTTTATATTCTTATTGAGAGATGATGGCTCACGCTACTGAACAATGAACACAAACAGCCCTCTCCAACCGCTGTCCCGTCTTACCCCTCTTCAGCTACCCTGTGTCCAAAACTGTCCAAAACCATCGTCTGATGTCAACACATTGTACAGTACCATGCAAAGTATTTTCCTTCCATTATACTGTATAAACAGCAGCCCTGAGTCATCTGCAGTCCTTAAGAGATTTTAACCCTAAATTGTATAAATGTCAATAGTTTAACATTAAATTTAGAGTGGATTTGAAAAAGAAATGCTGAAAGTGTTGGATAAATTACTCCATTCGGTCACGTATGCACGTCAGACTTAGTTCCTAGAGTTTCAAAACCTTTTTTGGGGTTCGCTTGAGTGTACAGCGTTTTTGGGACATTCTATTTCAACCTGACATTCCTGATTTTGTCATCACAGAGTGGATTACTCGGTTCTTCTTATCATCATCATCATCAGTCTTCCATTTTGGATTCATGCATGACTTTTAAAATTCACTGGAGAAGTCTGGACAGACACTGAAGCTATGTACCCATGCTGCCCTGGATAATATAGCCACGGGTCGGCCTCTAGCGTTAACTAATATACTCGATTGCTGTTTTCTAGCTTTGTAAAGACTTTTGAACAATAGTTGATCATGTGTTTGCCTGTTAATAATGAATATTTATCAATTTGATGATCAAATGCGTATGCATGAAACGAATAGCAGATTTGGATGGTGGAAGCCCACACGCATCCAACAATCCATGTTGTTTTATAGATACCCCATGAGTCAAAACAAGGGACGACGCCGAATTGCACATCCCATAATAAGCGAAAGATAATGCGATGTATATCATTTTAAAATCAATGCAGCACTTTGGATTGCAAGCAAGATGCAACATGTCACATCTTGCTTTTCTTTCCGTCCCCAATTTTAGTGGATCAAACCAATCTCCCTGTTTCAACCTGACACCCAGCTCTGTTCTAAAACCTTTAGTGAGCTGCTTATGTAGGCATCACTTCAAGGTGGCATATGAGCGAACAAAATTCAAAGGTAGCAAAATAATTCTGCCTTCTGAAATACTGCTTATTTGCTAATATTATTTACAGTGAAAACAATCCCACAGTGCTTTGCGGCATTGACAGCCAACATTCCAAAAGGTTCATTTACAGTTAATATAGGATGCTGCCTATGTAGGGAGTAGACAGCAAGGTAGCACACTAGGTTTGATTTATTGAAGTGGTGCTCGACGGGCAATGTTAGAATTAATACCAACACGCTTTTAATAGAGATTTCATTGAAACGAATGTTTTATTGTTTCTTTGCTTTTTTAAGTTATGCTGTATGACTTGGATGTATTTATATGATTGCTAAATGTGAGCCCTTGGGTTTTCCGTCTCTTAAATGTTACCACCTACAGCAGTGTGAATATTACAATCTCCTGATCTGTGTTGTATTCCAGTCAAGAAAAATGATCGTCGTATATATTCTATGCATTCTTAGTAAAGTAGCCTGAGGGATATACAACAAACAGTGGGGATTTGGAAAACTGTGAGCTGTTTTCGTCAACAACTCTGCAATAACATTTACGTTTATAGAGAAAACTGTGATTAAGCATGTTCTGTATTCCGGCTGTATGCACAAACATGTCACTGTTAACCACGGCTCTGTACGTCTCACTGCTGTCTCCTGGGGGATGGAAGACCCTCGGGACATGTCTGATCTGCTGTTAAAATGCATCTGTGAATCACATGGGAATCTGTATTTATTTTCAGGGTAGTGTCACTGAATCTCCCCGTTATACTGCAAAAGGTCCAGGCAGCACTTTTTTTGTTTTCTGAACCGATTGGGGTGGAACGTGCAAAATAGATACAAGCATGGTGAAATGTGTTAATGGAGAGTATTGAAACGAATGGGGTGTAATTCTTGCACCACCGGCATCATTTAGACAAGTTTCCCAAATACACCACACCCTTTCTTTCATTGGTCGGATAAACGTAAACGTTACAATTCAACTAAAATCTCAGATTCAGCGCGTGCCTGCTCGAGCAATGTTTATCTGCTGTTCATTTTGGGATGAAACGGTTACTACGTGATCCAATTTGGAAGGGAGGAGGCGATGTCTTGTAGCGCAGGTGTTTGACTCGGTTTGATTCGGAAACATTAAAAGAAAAGTGTGCAAGTGATTGTTTCTGTACCAACACAATTTAGGGCTGTTACTGTGATGATGAATATGAGATAATATCAATGTCATATCAATATTGGGTGCCTTATTGTTTCACTCAATGCCATCTGAGGCAAGACAAGTTGTTACCTGTGATCCATTGAAACAAAAGCAAAGGTTTCCGAGTTGACCTCGTGGATCAATATGGGTCTAAAGTCTGTCACATGGGATGCTGTAATGAATCTTGTAAATGGAGTTAAATGTATTTATCTCTGTTGACTGGTGCAACTTAGTGTAGATCTGCGATAGAGTTTGACATGACACAAGATTAAGAAGGACGGACCACTGGAACAAATAAAGTGAAAGCGGGTACAGTACCCGATGCTCTGTGCATGGCATGAAGCATTGGATTTCTCTTCCTAAACTACTGTCCTGACCCCTTCCATTGACACGTGTCTTTCAGAGTTTTATAGCCACATAGTACTTAATGGTGTGTTTACTGTATTTGCATTCAGCCTAAATGGAGTACAGAATACAACAATAAACGTCTCAATGCCATTCTGATTTCTGGTTATAAATCCTGCCCAACGCCCCTTTAGAATGTCGGAGCGACTTTGTACAAACGCACTAAATTGTACATTATTTGGAATGTATTTCTGTTAAATTACAAACAAAACAACTAAGATTGTACTGTATTTATGTTAAGGTAAGACTCAGGTATGAAACTCTTGCTATATTGACTTTAATAGGTGTGACACTTGACACTAATACTGTAGCACATCAACATATTGGACATAAGTAAAACAATATTCATGTTCTCTTTATTTCATCTGACAACTTATCCACATAGCCCCATCTCCTGTTTTCCCTTTTAATTCTGTCACATGAAAGTGGATTATGATATATTAAAGTTGTCGCCTTGGAATTTTAAGGTTCTATCTGCGGTCTGAGTAGTTTTGAGATATTGAGCTTTAAAGTTTTTGCATTTCATATAGTAAAAATGATTTGAGGAAGAAAACGCTTTTATACATGAAAAAGACAGAGACTACATTGTATTCCAAATGTAGAATATCAACATTTATGCAATTTGGTAATGGAGATGTTTTGAACAGGTCAAACGCAGATAAACCTTCTGATTCTGAAAAATCACTTTCGGTTTAGACGTTGTTGGGACATGGTGATGACCTCCTGAAGACATACCTGGGACATACCAAAAAACGTTTCTGGGATGTGATGAGCATGTCCTAATGACCAAACAGTCACGTTGTTAAAATCGTTTTTTATTGATTTAATTTAAACAATTATCATCCCTCACATTGCGGATTAAATTAATTTGTGATTTAATCTGTGCATTAAAGATTCCATTTTATGCACAATTGGAGTAATTCTCTATTCAAATATGCATAAAGCACAGTATAACGATTATAAAACTCAACACAGCACTGTACATCACGATCAGATATTTTATTTATACTGTAGTACATGACATTAAAAATCAAAGACTTCAACACAATATAGAGGACTTAAAGCAGATATTTATTGAAAGACATGAATAAACCTTATGTTTAAGCTTAAAGGAATTGTTCACTTTCAACATACATTTTCATGATAATTTACTCACCCCTGTTGTCATCCAAGATGTTTATGTATTTTATTCTTTAGTCGAAAACAAATGAAGGTTTTTGATGAAACATTTCAGGATTTTTCTCCATATAGTGGACTTCAATGGACTCCAAACGCTTGAAGGTCAAAATTACAGTTTTAGTGCAGATTCAAAGGGCTTTAAACCATACCAGACGATGAATAAGGTCTTATCTAGCGAAACGATCGGTCATTTTCAAAAAAAAATAATATATATATGCTTTATAAACACAAATGCTCGCCTTGCTCTGTTCTGCGCGACCACGACTTCATGTATTACGTTGAAAAGGTCACGCTTGAGTTAAGCATAAAAAAATTTGCCGTGCTAATTGTTGTATCAATGTTTTATCCACAGGAGGAGGGACCGATCAAATAACTCTTTAGAGATGAGTATGGCTGAAAAAACATTATAATGTTTTTTGTTGTAATCAAGACGTTGTTGACTATTTGGCATTAACTGTATTATGAGAGTCTATGTGCTAGTGTTGTGTCAATAAATATAAAAAAATTAATCTCTTCAACATAACCTAAAACCAAACAATACTGTCGTTAGAGCTGCTCGCGTTGACAAGAGTATCGATAAAACAGTCAGGCTTGAGGTTTCTTTCAAACATTGTTTTGTGTTTCCTCAGATATTCCCCTGTCACTGAGGAGGCTGGTCACATGACAAAGAAAGCTTATCCTGATTGGTCCTCTTGTGTGCATTTAAAGTGCTGATCGGCTCTTGCAGATAGAACCTTATAGCACCAAATTATAATTTTATTTTGTAGATAGAACCTTTTTGTTTTCTTAAAAAAAGTCCCAAAATGCACACATTTAAAAAACATGACATACTGTAAATAAATTGTCACAGAATAAGAATATGTGACTAACTAAATTTTGACCAAAATGTCGGATAGAACCTTATAATTAACTAATGCGACAAAGTGTAAACTGCATTGGCCCCTTAATCTAGGAAAATATGCACAACAGTTTTTGTAACTCGAACAATTAGAAAACTGACTGACAAACACGTGACTAATTTAAATAAAATAATTTATAATAATGTTTCTTTGCATGTCATTTTTTATTACAGAGTGAACAAACTGTATTCAGTTCTAAACATAAACATACAGTATATATATATATATACAGTATATAGCCTACTTAGAAGGGGTGGCAACTTTTCTTACATTTAAATATTATAAATATAAAACCTTTATCTCAACAATGCAGTAACAGTAATCTGTAATTGATTAGTGCATATTAAATAATTAAATAATTTAGCATATTTTCCTGATTTTAATTGAAAATGTTTGTTTCATACATCGCTGCTGCTCTTCTGAAGCCTCATATCTCCATATTTTATGATTTAAATTTTTTGCCTTAAATCACTATTATAAGTCACCATTTATGCTTGTCATGTGTTTTTTCCATTTGCGAAAAACAGCAAATTTGGATAAACAAGGTTTCAGAAGGACAGAAACTATATTCATTTACCCTTTGACTTTCCTTTGAAGGGGAACTGTGCATGATTTACAGTAAATGTTTGTACACACAACATTCAGACATCTCTCAGGCAGAACACCACAAGAGACTCAATATTTAACAAGTAAATATGTATGTGTATAATATCAGCTCTGAAGTTTTGTAGAATGTAGAAATATAAAAACTGCACTGAGTGTCAGTAACATTGTTAGTACCCACGACTGTAACCGACGAGGCCTGTTACATAGGAAATGATACAAAGCTAAAAGTCAATTCTTACGATTTTTCAGTAATAGCCTGGTATGATTTAGTGCATACATAAACTGCTTGTACACACATTGCATGCTACTACTGAAGCAATAACACATACTGAAGGGTACCTTACCTTTCCTAGAGAACATGTGTGAACTCTGCATTGCTCCTCAGACTCATTCTCTCCTTCAGCACTCTCCAGCAGCCTAAACTTATTCACTCTAATTTTACCAAGGTTTCATTACTCATTTTGACACCTCATCCTGACTACATCCTGACTAAAAATCCCAAAACTACAGTGTTGCAATAGACACCGCACGGTTCAACTGGATCCTAAGTAACTATTCATACGGATTATGTTTATACATTTAAAATCCTGAATGGTACACATTTAACCGTGTGTGATCAGTTGCCTTTACAGGACCTGAACATCAATACGACTGCACTGCAATGCTTCAAAATAGCCAGAAGAGTGCAGCACTTCTCCAAACAAAACAAAAGATCAAACAATCCTGTGTCAGTTTATCTTAGAAATCCAGTTTGAATTGCGCTCATAAAAAACAACCTGGCAGTTTTTCATAAACACTGTATTACTGACACTCACTACATCTTTGATTTCTGTTTATGTGTCTATACTGTGTTTTACATCTTGCATAATGTATTGTAACTACACTGAACAAGCTATGGACCTCAGCCTCACAAGAACACCTTCTAAGATTTTGTAACATTTTGTTACAGTATAACCTACTTTGCACTAATTTATACAGTATAGACCAGTGCCCGCAGTCACAAAACATTTGATCTTACCACCAAGAGCTCTCCTAAACAGCTGTAAAAGTTTTTGGTTAAGAGTTTCCTCTTAAAACCTACTCAGAGCAGACACAGGAGCAGAGAGAAATCTTAAGCTATGAGAAAGGGCGGGTTGACCTTGATGCTATGGATGATGTCAGCAAGCTTACTGACTACGACCTCAGTGATTGGCCGATAGAGGATGGGTCTCTGTCAGTCATTTATTCATAGAAATATTATAGAATGAGGTATCACGCTTACATATTTCAATTAAGATCTTAAAATAAAAATGTAGTCATATTCAAAAAAAAAACATTTTTAAATATAATTTTTGCCATTTACAAAGTAAGATTAGGGCAATTCCATGAAAATGTCAACCTTGCCGTGAAAAAAATTAGTTTTTATGAACGGTTTTAACTATGGTAACAGCACAGATATTACCATTTGGTGGTTCAAATACCCATGTGAGATCTCACTTCAAATTTGTAAAGCATTTGTTTTATTTTTAGTGCATGATTTTTCATAGCAAGTTAGTGCCATTTTCAGGATTGTCACATCCATAACGCTACTTATTCCTCATAAATGGACACATGGAAATTAAAATAAAGTAACTATTTTATGTTCTATAAAGAGGCATCCCTTCTCCATTCATTGGGTGTTATTGCTTCAGGATTGTGCATTTTATTTCACAGAAATCCTACAAAGTTTGTTGCCTCCCAAAAACCGCGTACATTTTTGTCACATCCATAACGCATGTTTATTTCCCTTTTTTAAAATCGAAAATTAGTTCATAGACTGACTTTTTTATGTTTAGACTCTATCAACAAGGGTAACAAAATATAAACAGATGGTTCAATTTATTCGTAACCAATTCATTCTCTGAGCATTTTTATGTTACCTCCATAACGCAAAATGTCACGTCCATAACGCTGGAATTGCCCATATATATATATATATATATATATATATATAATAATACACTAAGTTACTAATTCAACAAGTGAAGAGTTAATTTTTCGAAAACAGAAAACAAAAATTGTGCACTCCAATTAATATCAATCAACAGTTTGTTTTTTATTGTTTTCTATCAAGTAACAACAACTTTAAAAAATACAGCTAACAAATACAATAAAACACAATAAACACATGATACCACAATAAACAACATGATTTTTGAATTATTAAAAAAAAGGAGTTATCATTAGCAAATCAACTATATGTTCATAAAGTATATATAAAGTATTATGTTCAGCTAATTGTATGCATTTTGCCTGTCTCACAAACAGTTAACAGATATTAGTAGTCTTTATGGTTAAGCTTATTGTCATGACATCTTTCTAAAATGTTAACGTTGCGTGGCAGCCTGCCGGTGTTACAACCATTTTAGGATTGTTGTGAGTTGGTCTTAGTGATTTAGGAGTCCTCTTCACTACTCCTAACGTCTCACAGGTTTATGAACTAGTTTTAGCGCTAAACGCTTTGTGAAATACTCTTAGCACAAAAATGTAGGAGTCCTAAAATTAGGACAGACCTGCCCATTATTTTTAAGAGTTTTTCCTAAATTGGCAAGTTAGGAGCTACTTTTAGCCTTAAGATGTTTTGTGTGAATAAGGGCCCAGAATCAGATAAACTCACAATGGGGGCGAGAATTGTGCTCAGTATGTTTCAAGTCAGTCTAGAACACTGAATCAAATCACATAGTTATATACAAGGCCCAATGAACAAAATGGTGTCAATGAGTTGAGCAGGCGGGAGTACAAAACAATGCAATTTGAAATTCTTCAAGGCAACATTTAGTATGCAGTTTCTTCATATGCAGCCTAGACTTCTGTCAAACCACAAACCTTTTACAGAAAGTCTACACACAATGTAACTCTGTGGTGAAGTGAGTATTTCCCCAGATAACTACATGTGACAGATGTGATGAAAGGTTCTGGAAAACTATGTAAGTGGGACTTTGGGTTAGACCCAAAAGAGAGATTTTGGGTTAAAAGTATTTTTTTTCTCAAGACTAGACCAAGACATACACCAGATCAAGCCTAGACCCCTCAAATGTGTCACTCCCAAAACAAGGCAGATGAGTTACTTCCATGTTTCCATATATCTCCACCCAGGACCTATTCAAGGCAGATTTCTGGAGAAAGGTGAACAGAACACACAAACTATAGTGTCTGAAGCAATTACCACTTTACATTTATGAAAACAGACTGTGGTCTTCTCCAAGACCATAAGATACAGACCCAAACACCGAGTCATGAGATCCAGACCAAGGCTATCGTTATGTGGTGTGGAGAGGTCTCAAGGCCGAGACACAACCTCAACACTCCATTTCAAGTATCCGGTGTAATTTGTAGAGGATGATGGTGATGTGTGATGAACACTTGGTTTGTGTTGTCTACGAGTATTGTGCATTCAAACCGCTTGTAAGAGAGAGAGAGATTGTGATGGGGATGGTGTTATTTGATGTGAAGTGATATACTGCAAAGGCTGAAATGTAGTCTTGAGAACGTTGTCTTCTCTACATAAATAAGAAAAATCACAAGATGCTGACAGTTTGTTCCGGGAATAATGATTCTAGTCACGGTTTTTAAGTTAATAGTTGTTGAGTAAATTCTACATGAGGGTTCTTCTCATTACTGTACACTATACACTGTCCTTTTAAAGAGTATCTGTGACAACTCCCGACACTGCCAACGTCCATCTTTAAACATTCTCATCTTCAGGTACCTCTGCGTTCTTCTGAAAGGAAGTTAACTTCACCTGGCACGTTGTCTCCAGTGTGCCGTTCATTAAGCGCTATTAAAACCTGCACCGTCTCAAGGTCTGTTCTCGCCCGAATGCTCCCAGTAGCGTGCGAGAGACACTGAGCGACACCGCTGGAGTAAATGAGAAGCGAGTGGGTGGCCGGATCAATAACTTGTATAAGCTGATAGACAGGCATACTGAACTGTGGCCGTTTTATGCCATGAGGGTGGATTTCAATGTGTGGCCTCTTCACTTCAGCTTCGAGCAACTGATTCACCTTGCCCCAGTTTCTCAATGTCTGCATCAATGGCCGGATTTAATATCCACTCTATGCATGGCTCTCTATGTACAGAGATGTGAGCAGCCAATCGGTGTTCAGAATGGGAATGAGGGCGGGCGGAGGGAAGGATAAGTATAGAAGCAGGATCTCTGTAGTAGAATCCAATGCTTTTGAAGCATAATCCATATCTGTTGACTATGTGTGTGTCCTGGCGCCGGTGTTCTGAGGGGTCTTAGTGATTCATTAGCATTCTGTATTGCGTTTGCCTGTCTGGCTTTGATGCAGATTTGGAGGAAGGTATACAATCTCCCCTCAGCTTACCGGTGTCTTAACAATAGTGAAACGAAGCCTGGTTGTGAGAATAAAGGTTTTCGCATTCTCAATATGTGTAAATCACAGTGGTGTAGTCTGCCTGGAATTTACATAACATCCCCAAAAGTCTTTTTCGAGTGGCCGTCCGTGAGAGGATGGAGCACCAATAACGCATTTCGGCACACTTCAACTTTTTCAACGGCTCTAGTTCTTCTGCCCTCTTGAACCGCACAGATCCACAGTGGCTGGCTGACGTTTCAAAAAACAAACTGCTCGTTGAAGAAATAGTAGGAGCCACAAAGCGATGACAAATGGAGTCGCTGGCTCCTCTGCGCATTGGCCGCCATTATTTGTGGGAACCTAGGGCCAAATTTCAGCTGGCATATGGCTCTATCTAATGCATTACAAAAGGTCTGTCCCCTAGTCAGGAAATATAAATCTGCCCCATCAGTTTTATGATGCTGTTTGTGAGTAATAACAAGCCGGAGAGGATCAACTGTGCCAATGCTCGGGCTGCAGAGGAGATGAGATTTGATTGGCTGTAATCACCCTCAGGCTCCTTTTCCCCAATTTATCGTCTTTTGTAGTCGCAAATGCAATATTTAAAATGCGACCAGTACTCCGTGGAGATACACTTTGGAATCGGGCGTAGGTTATCACTCATTTTCACTCGCATGATCTCCCTTTTGAGGCTGTAAAATGAATGGCTAGAGACCATGGGAGGAATTGGCTGAATGGAGAAAGTTCCACTCAAACTTTTTGGATGGCGCCACAGGTTGAGCAGTCAAGGACAAATGAAACTGAAGGATAGACACGGGTGCAGCGCTGTCCGTTGACCTTGTATTATGATGTATGAGAAAGAGTTTTGCCAACAATTATCATTGGGCAGCTGTGCCAGCTTAAGGACCGTGGAGGCAAACTTTGATTGCTGAGTACAACATCCCATCCTATCTTTAGCAGAATGAAACAAGACTTTGGATGATTTATGGGACAGTCAAAATTGAACATTGCAAAACAACAACGTTTCCTGAAGGAATAGTTTTGCTAATTGTTTTGCTAAAATTGTTGTCCTTTTTATTGACTCATTCAGATGTGGATCCAAACATGCATGACTTCTATTAAATACCAAATGTGAAAGGATCGACTGATAATCTCATCCGTACTGTAGTTCTGTAATGAAATGTGGTGCTTTTAGCCGTGTTGCAACAGGATTGAAGTTAATGACATCATGTATAATTTGTTCTCATGTGTCATGCATAAAGGTGCCGTATTTGATTTCAGACCTGCAGTGGAGGGCACAATGACTTTCACAGATTCACAGAAAAGGAAAGCTATCATTTATCTTTAAATAATCTGCAATGTCACGCATGAGTACCATGGACCAATTTTCCTATACTTTATGGAGCATTTTTGTCATTTTACCCCCAGAACAGCCCCAGAATATTCCTCAAAATGTCACCTTTTGTACTCGGCAGAAGAAAGAAAGTTATATGGGTTTAAATGACATGGCAGTGAGTAAACGCTGAGAGAACTTTCATTTTTAAGTCAGGCTAATCATCCTATTTCACGTCTGTTCATCTTGCAGATTGGAGATATGGAGGTTGGATGGTGTTCTGAAGTGTAGCTAAGCGATAGTATTCTCTTTTTTCAGGTGACTGTGACAGCTTTTATTCAACCTTTTAAGACGTGTTCTTTTTGAGCTATTGCTAGTTTGATTGATTCAAGCTAAACCTGAGGGCTAATCAATGCTGACAAATGTCAAATGGTGAATGTACAATTCCTCTACTGCAATGTTGATTCGAAAATAGGAATGGGAAAATGCATGTTTGTTTGACAATATTTACTACTTCCACTCAAAGCATCAATGCAAGAGTTTATGTACAGAGTCAAATTTTTTATTTCATTTTGTAAACAAGATTTCAAGATGCTAACACTAGCAACACAGTAAATATAAAGTGAACTGTCTTTAAAAAAATACATATTGAAAAAAAACTGTCAAATTTAAATTAATAGTTTGTCATATTTTTGATGTGCATTGTAAAACGTCTTGGTTACGTATGTAACCTCGGTTCCCTGATGGAGGGAACGAGACGTTGTGTCGAAGACGACAGATGGGGTTCGCCCTTGGGAACCTATCAACTCTGACTACTTTTAGAAAAGGCCAATGAAATTGGCGAATGAATTTTGCATGCCGGGCTCCGCCTCCGGATGTCCGGTATAAAAGGAAGCCGGCGTGCTTCATTCACTTACCTGTGTTCTGAGGAGCCTGAGAGCCTCTCACGACTACTGCAGAGGGCGATAAGCGTTGTGGCATAAGGGACACAACGTCTCGTTCCCTCCATCAGGGAACCGAGGTTACATACGTAACCAAGACGTTCCCTTTCTGTCGGTCTCTCGACGTTGTGTCGAAGACGACAGATGGGGTTCTTCTGGAAAACGACACAACGCCTATCGCGTCAAAATCTCTAGCGAAGCGACGGTAACAGGCCTGGGCGTGTCAACTCGAGGCTTTCACGAAACTGTAACCTTCCAGTGTGATGGGTCGGGGGTCCCAGAGCTTCCTGAAGGAAGATGGGTAGGCCCTGACCAGCTACCTTTCACGGATGGGGCCTTATCTCTCTTACCGGCGAGAAGCCGTCCGGATCGGGTACCACCGGGTAAGCGCAACTTCCTTAATTAGGGATGCGCTGCAGAGGCCACTTCCTACCCGGGGGGGGGGAATACAGTGGAATAGATATGGTCTCGCCCTTAGGGAAGATCGCATGGAATGTGCGGACTGAGTAGTTAACCGCGAGGTGGAGGTCCACCTGGGGGAGGTCATGGGTTACCAGGAGTGGGAACCAACTCATGAGGATACATCAGACGGAACAGCCCAGGGAGGGGGTGTTGCATACGTCCGGTAGCACTAGGTCCGGTTAGAGCCATCTGATGGCTCACATGTTCTCCCGGCCTAAGGGGAAGGCTGCTCTGCCCAGCCGACCCCCAGGGGGTGCTTGCTTAGTGATGGATGGAATGCCTGTTCTTAACCACGAAGATGGGTAAGAAGGGAGGCGGAAAGGATACCTGTTCTTAACCAAGGTAGGGTAAGAAGAGAGGTAGATAGCACACTGACCCAACCTGCTGGAGGGTGGAAAGATGCTTTCGCAGGCATACGCCCAGCCGGCTGCCGGTCCTACACGTGGCCATGTAGGACGCGGGCTGATACCAGTTTACGCGGAGTCGCGAAGGTGTTTGGGCGTAGCCCAACCCGTAGCTCTGCAGATGTCTGCCAGAGAGGCGCCCCTGGCCGGGGCCAACTGAGACTGGGATGCTGTAGTGACGGCGTCCACGGTCTGGTGCGCCAATCTCTGTTTGGAGACAGTCCTCCCTGCTGACCTCCGAAACAGACAGAGAGCTGATCAGAGCCCTAAGCTCTGCGTGCGGTTCCAGTAGAGGCACAGCTGACATGCCGGACACAACATGAGTGGGGTTGGGTCTAGCTCCCTGATAAGGAGCACCTGCAAGTTCGCCACCTGGTGGTGGGAACTTTGGGCACGTGGCCGGGTCAGGTCTCAAGATAGCGTGAGACTTACCGGACCCTAATCTTAGGCAATCGGGGGACACAGAAAATGCTTGTAGGTCCCCTACCCCTCTGGAGATGAACGCCAACAAGAGAAGCGTCTTCATCGTGATGAGGAAGAGCGGCCTCTCTGAGAGCTCGAAGGGCCTGAGCCCGCCACGAGGGTACGGAGCGCGATCGAGGCGAGTCCGCCTTCACGCGCCCCTTAGGGATCTACTGATCAGGTAGTGCTGCCCTGGGGACTTCCGCCACTGAGTAGTGATGAGCAGCTGCTACAAACACTTTCAGTGTGGAGGGGGAGAGGTTTAGTCTCCAGTCCCTTAGGAACAGACTGTTCCGATCAAGCATCTTCGTGGGTCTTCTCATCGAGAAGAGCACCAGGATGAGAAGGGGCCCCAGTGGTAGGGGCCCAAGCCTGAGTGATGGCTCCACCACAGGGAGGGGGATAGCCAACTCAGGACCTTCTCGTCCTGTCCAGGGGCCAGACAAGGGGGCTCCAGAGGTCTGGCCTGGGATGCCATAACGTGCCCTTCCCCCGAGAAAGCAGGTCTTTCGTCAGGGGAATCGGTCAGGGGGGGGAGTTGTTGTCAAGAGCATTAGCTCCGAGAACCAAGTCTGGTTGGGCCTGTCGGGCGCAACCAGTAGTACTTGATGCTCCTCTTCCCTGGCCTTGCACAGGATCTGTGCAATGAGGTTCACTGGGGGGAAGGTATCCTTCCGCTTGTCGCGCAGCCAGCTATGCGCCAGGGCCTCCGTGCCGAGGGAGGTCTCGGAGGGAGTGCCAAGGTGGAAAGGGGTGGTGTTCAAGAGGTGCCTGAGCCTGCCCGAACAGCACCCCGTGAGCTGGAGTGCGCAGAGGTGAAGTCGCCACTCTCCACAAGGCGTCAACTGACGAGAGAGCCGTGGGCTGTCTGGTTCAGATTGCCTGGGATATGTGTGGCCCGCAGGGAGCGGATCACCTGCTGACTCCAGAGGAGGAGGCGTCGGGTGAGTCGTTCGCCAACTCTAGGCACTGATATGCCAGCGCAGACGGGGCCTCGTCCTTGCCCCGATACTGCGTGCCCGTTGCACACTGCGCTCTCAACCCTGCAGGAAGGTGTCAGTCGACATGCCTTCCTGAGAAAAGGTCTCCAGTTAAGTTCCTTACCAAGAAAGAGGATGATCTCCATGACGAAAAAGAGGATGCTCTACCTGGGGAGAGCCTCTTATTCTCGGAGCCTCTTTCTCGGTTGACCTATAGTCCCAATCTATCTGTGTGCCAGAGCACTAAGTCCCTGTGTGCACATAACAAATCTCACGAGCGCCTCGCCGAGATAGTTTAGTGCCCGCACACCTCTCTCCCAGAGGAAAGTGAGGGCGGCTTCCACGATCTTCGTGAAGACTCGTGGGGAAGGGACAGACCGAAAGGGAGGACTCTGTACTGACATGCCCGACCTACGAGACCGAGACATGAAAGTAAGTGTCGCTTAGGTCATTTGCCATGAACTTATCTTGACATCCAGTAGACATCAAGATGTGCTTCTGCGTAGCCTCCTGATTGGCAGCTTGAGTAGGTGCCTGTTCAGGGTCTGCAGATCTAGCAACCCTCCTTTCTGAGAACGATGAAGTACGGGTCACCACCCGTTGAACATCACGGCTAGAGGGACGAGGTAGCCGAGACGGATCATATCTCCTAGCCACGTCGCGGTTTGGGCAAGTCTTGTCAGACTCCCAGGGACCGGCCGGGGCCTAGAGGTACAATCTGCTTCATCGACCTCCCGGAGGGGGTTCGATGGCTGGCAGAGCGGATCTTCCGCTGTGGGGGGCCCCCGGGGGGCGATCAGCTCTGCTTACCTGCCTGGCGATGATGTAGCAACGTGCACTGTCTGTGAGAGTGTAGAGAGTTGCTGTTTATCCTCGACACTGTGTCTCGCCATGACGCAACGTTGAGTTGCCGAACACCATCCAGTAGAGGGTGAGAGCGGCTGTGAAAACTCCCAGAGAGAGAGAACACCTTGAAGTGGGCTGTTGGGACGGGGCAGGACCGTCCTTGAATGACCTCCAAAACCTGGGGTCCAGCCTGAAGGTGTTCTCGTTCTCCCTGGGGTCTTCCCGTGAGGGCCGCATTGGCTCCCGCCGTGGCTGCTGACGGGGTGGTGGTCTCCTCCTTGACGTTCTTCCGGTGGGCCAGCTGAATGAGGGGGCCGCAGTCAGGGAACATCGAAGAGGACCAGGCTGCTGGGGAGCAGATGGTGCACGGAATCTCGACAGCCCGAGGGGGGGGTCGAGTTCCGGCAGGTGAGGATATGCTTGATACCCTCAGTCTGCTTTTTACTGTCGAACTCGACAGTATCACCAAACAGCCCCCCCTTGCGAGATGGGTGAGTCGAGAAGGCGTACCTTCTCGGTGTCACTCATCTATGCAAGGTTCAGCCAGAGGTGTCTCTCCCAGACGTGGTCACCTAGCCGCCCGTAAGCGGTTTGGTGGCAGCGCGGATCTCCTGCATAAAGCGCCAGGTCGGTCTTGCACTGTTGGGACTCCCTCCACGCCGTAGCGTGACGAGAGTGGCAGCCTCCGCCCCCCCCTCCACGCCGTAGCGCGAAGAGAGGGGCAGCTTCCGCCCCCCCCCTCCACGCCGTAGCGCGAAGAGAGGGGCAGTTTCTGCCCGCAGCAGTGCAAGCTCCCGGCATCAGGGACACCGGAAAGCCCACATGCTTTGGACAGGAGTCTAGATCGAGCCCCCAGGTGGCAGCCAACTGCGGGTTGGACCGCAGCGGCACATTCCCTCTGGGGGACATCGACATATCCTCTAGCTGACCCACCAACAGGGGAAGAAAGGGTGACAGAACTAGTTCGACCTGTACGCGCCGAGAAGGGGGCGTTTCCAGGTCTTACCGAGTTCCTCATGCACTTCCGGTATACACGGCACTGATGGGTAGGCGCGGCTTGGAGCCGCACGCAAACCCAAGGTACCGCGTATCCAGCCGCGAGCGTTGGGGGGGCAGTGCGTACACTACCTCCCCATTCTCACGGCGGCCCGGGAAAGCATGGCCGGCATTTTCGACGTCCGATTTTTCCTGATCTCGACCCCCCGAGGGAGGGAGCTTCAAGGAATTATCAAAGTCAAAGATGCCAGTCAGTCACCCTCCAACGTTGCAAGGGACATCTCATCATCACGCGCCGTTTCCGACACGTAATTTGAGGAACAATTCAATTCAATTCAATTCAAGTTTATTTATATAGCGCTTTTCACAATGTGCATTGTTCCAAAGCAGCTTTACAGAAGCAAAATAAGAAAACACAGAGATAGAACATGGCACAGTGCATAGTGTTTATAGAACAAGCAAGATCATTCTAATAGATAATATCTAATAAATTAATAAATAGATAAATAGATGCAGTCTCCCGGTGAGCAAGCCAACACTGCCCTGCTGTGGCGAGGAACCAAAACTCCCTTATTGATTGATGGAGAAAAAAACCTCGGGAGAAACCAGGCTCAGCCGGGAGGGCCAGATCCCCTCTGACGTGTCATAGCTGCTCTCAGTGACCCCGACCAAGTCACCGAGCAACATCCCCGAGGAAGGGGGGGAGAGCCCATCGCCCGCGACCCAGGCAATCCCACTCGCCGAAACCATGCACGTCCAGCTCGGTCCCACTCCGCGATCGACACCAGAAAAACAGAGGAACAACCAGAGAAAATAGTAATGGCATATTGGAACATTGTTCCTCTGCTGTCTGACATCGACCACAAAGCAAGACCATCCAGACCCACACAGCCCCAACAAATAGAATCCCCCCAACCAAAACCAACGAGCCCCCCCCCCCCCCCACGAACATCAGCCCAGCAACCCCCAATCAGGGCCACTGAACTCAGCTATAACTTCAAACTGCTGACATGTGATGTAGTTTAGCATTTAATACCAAGCATTGTAACTTTTAGCATTAATGTGACAAGTAGTCCATCTTTGCTCTCGGTTGGGGATAGAATGGTCTGAGCTGGGATGGTCGCCTTTCTCTTGGGTGGAAATGGAGTTGCCTTAGATGGAGCTGGGATGGTCAGTCAGTCCGCAGCTGGCGTAGTCTCTAAGTCGGGATGGGCATATGATGTCCATCTGGGCCTGGCAGAGCTTTCCCTACCTCGAGATGGGCATCCCGAGGCGAAGGCAGAAAGAAAATAATTAGCGTAGCTGCTGTTCATTTACTATGCATTAGTGAAAGCTTGGGTGAAAAGATGTGTCTTTAATCTAGATTTAAATTGGGAGAGTGTGTCTGACCCTCGAATAGTATCGGGAAGGCTATTCCAGAGTTTAGGTGCTACGTATGAGAAAGCTCGACCCCCTTTTGTAGATTTAGTTATTCTAGGTGTTATCAAAAGTCCTGAGTTTTGCGATCTTAGAGAGCGTGATGGGTTGTAATGTGATAGAAGCTCAGTTAAGTAAGTAGGGGCTAAACCCTTTAAGGGCTTTATAAGTAATTAAAAGAATTTTAAAATCAATACGATACCTAATGGGCAACCAGTGAAGAGATGATAAAATTGGGGTAATATGATCGTATTTTCTTGACCTGGTTAGGACTCTAGCGGCTGCATTTTGGACTAACTGTAGTTTGTTTATTGAAGATGCAGGACAACCACTAAGAAGAGCATTACAGTAGTCAAGTCTTGAGGTCACAAATGCATGAATAAGAGTTTCTGCGTCAGCAGCACATAAAACATTTCGTAATTTGGCAACATTTCGAAGGTGGAAGAAGGCTGTTTTTGTGACATTTGAGATATGATTTTTAAATGACAGGTTGCTGTCTAATATAACGCCTAGATCTTTAACTGTATTTGTCGCAGTAACAGTGCAGCCTTCGATTTGTAGGTTATAATCTGATATATTCTGTTTACGAGTCTTTGGTGCTATAAGTAATATTTCTGTTTTGTTAGAGTTTAAAAGAAGGAAATTTCTAGTCATCCAATGTTTCATATCTTTGATGCACTCTGCCAGTTTGGATAGCTTGAAGGAATCATCTGGTCTTGAAGAGATATATAGCTGAGTATCATCTGCATAACAGTGGAAGCTAATTCCATGTTTTCTAATAATGTTGCCCAGGGGCAGCATGTATATGGAGAAAAGCAAGGGTCCTAAAACCGATCCCTGAGGTAATCCATAGTTTACTTGCGTTAGATTAGACGATTCCCCATTTAAATGGACATATTGATATCTGTCAGATAAGTAAGATCGGAACCATTTTAGTGCCTGTCCCTGAACCGGTATAATTTTGTAAACGATCTAAAAGTATTTTATGGTCTACAGTATCGAACGCAGCACTAAGGTCAAGCAGGACTAGGAGTGAGATGTTACCTTTATCAGATGCCATAAGTAGATCGTTTGTAATTTTAACGAGCGCAGTTTCGGTGCTATGATGCGGTCTAAAGCCAGACTGAAATTTTTCGTGCATGTCATGATTTTGTAGGAAAGAGCACAACTGAGTGGACACTACTTTTTCTAGTATTTTAGACAAGTACGGGAGATTTGAAATCGGTCTATAGCTTCCAAGTTCACTGGGGTCTAAGTTTGTTTTTTTGATAAGAGGCTTAATCACAGCCAGCTTAAAGGGTCCTGGGACATGGCCTAGATTAATTGACGAGTTGATAATGTTATAAATGGGCTCAATTGCAACAGGTAGTAACTCTTTTAGTAATTTAGTTGGAATGGGATCTAATAAGCATGTTGTCGGTTTGGATGTTGCAATAAGTTTAATTAAATCTTCCTGTTTTATAGGTGAAAAACACTGTAGCTTTTCTTTTTGGGTGGTGGTTGGTACTAATTCATCAGACACACTTGGAGGTTGGATTTTAACTACGTCGTCTCGTATTTTTTCAATTTTTTCTGTAAAAAATGTCATGAATTCATTGCTACCAAGGTGTGGCGGAATAGCCAGGTCAGGAGAAGTCTGTTTGTTTGTTAGTTTAGCAATTGTACTAAATAAAAACCTTGGATTGTTTTTATTAGTTTCTATGAGGTTACGGAGGTGCTCGGCTTTTGAGGCTTTTAGTGCCTTTTTATAACAGTTTGCACTCTCTATCCACGCAATTTTAAAGACCTCTAAATGGGTTTGTTTCCATTTTCGTTCCAGTTTACGCGTTTCTCTTTTTAGGCCGCGAGTGGTGCTATTGTACCATGGTGCTTTGATCTTCTCGTTAATCTTTTTTGACTTCATAGGCGCGACCGCTTCTAATGTATTAGAGAAAATAGTTCCCATGTTGCTGGTCATGTCATCGAGCGATTCTGTATTAATTGGCAAAGTTATTAAAGGAGTCAGATCTGGCAGATTCTTAACGAAACTATCTTTAGTAGATGAGGTGATTGTTCTACCCTGTCGATAACGAGCTATACGACTGATACGACTGACAGTGCGCAGTGTACAAGTTATAAGATGATGATCAGTGACATCGTCGCTTTGAGGTATAATATCGATATTGGTTAGATCGGCTCCGTGAGATATAATCAAGTCTAGAGTATGATTAAGTCTATGAGTGGGTCTGTTGATGTTTTGTGTTACACCAAAAGAGTGTAGAAGCTCTTTAAACGCCACTGCTAAAGCATCGTTAGCACTATCTACATGGATATTAAAATCTCCAACAATCAGTACTTTATCAACGTTAACCAATAGGTCCGATAAGAAGTCCGCGAACTCCTTCAGAAAATTAGTGTAAGGCCCAGGGGGTCTATAAACAGTAGCCAGTGTAAGAGAAAGCAATGGTTTTTTACTTTTGTTTGGAACAATTATGTTCAACACAAGTACTTCAAATGATTTAAATTTATGCTCTGTTCTCTGAGTTACGGTAAGAAAGTCTCTAAAGATTGTTGCTACACCACCACCTCGACCAACCGGCCGTGGCTCATGCATATAACCGTAGCTTGGTGGAGTAGACTCATTTATACCAAAATAATCATTTGGTTTAAGCCAGGTTTCAGTAAGGCAGAGTATATCAAAGCTGTTGTCTGTGATCATTTCATTTACAATAACTGCCTTTGAGTTTAGTGATCTAATATTAAGTAGCCCGAACTTTAGGAGTTGGTTTTGCTCAACAAATATATTGTCTTTAGGTTTAATCACAATAATGTTTTTTCTCTGACTTTTACATACATTTTTATGTTGTTGTATTATTCGGGGGACAGACACAGTCTCTATGTATTTGGATGCTGTAACATTTTTAACAGTTGAGTGAGAGACAGTTGGACCGTCTTTTGGGGAACGATCAAACGAGCGAGGTACGAGCGGTCCGTGAGCCAGTGGCTGGCGGATTAGCGCTTGCAATAATCCTCATGTCACCCTCGGTGCTTGCCGGAGCGGACAGCAGGGCCGTAGTCCTGCTGTCACGAAACGGGGAGCAACACAAGGTGGCGGCTGGTTCCCGGGGGAAGACAGCCGCCTGTGACGCAACGTCTGAATCGTCATCCGCCCGCAGCGCGGGCAGGACGTATCCACAACGGCTGCCTCAACGTGCTGGAAACCCAACACCCGAGGCAGACATCGTGTCCGTCCCCCTCCTCGATGAGTGTGTTGCACCTGAGAGAACAGCGGGACATGCCACGCTGGAGAAATTTGCTCTTTTAGAAGGAAATTGCTTCTTCTAGAAAGATCTCGGACACTTCTGGGACCGCCGAGACGCCCAGGGGAAAATCGCTGCAGGAAGGGACGATCCGCTTCACCACGTCGTGAGAATCCGGCGATGTAGATACGAGCAGTTGTAGTCAGGAGCGAAGGCTCTGAAGAACAAAAGGTAAGTGAATGAAGCACGCCGGCTTCCTTTTATACCGGACATCCGGAGGCGGAGCCCGGCATGCAAATTTCATTCGCCAATTTCATTGGCCTTTTCTAAAAGTAGTCAGAGTTGATAGGTTCCCAAGGGCGAACCCCATCTGTCGTCTTCGACACAACGTCGAGAGACCGACAGAAAGGGAACCTTACTTAACTCTTAAATCATTTTATGATTATTCACTCACCCTCGTGTCATCCAAGACGTCCATGTCGTTATTTCTTCTGTAGTAACTAATCCAAGGTTGTTGAGGAAAACAATTCCGGATCTTCCTCCATATAATGGATTTAATGGGGGACAACGTGATTTAAAATACAAATTTCAGTTTTTTCGCAGCTTTAAATGGCTAAACGTGACACCAGCCGGTGGATTAGGCTGTCTTCTAGCGAAACTATTAATCATTTTCTAAGGAAAAATCTACTTTTTTTACTTTTTAACCACAAATACACGTCCTGCACCCAACCGTGTTGCTCGTTCACAACTTCCGGTAATTCATAGTCACGTTGGAAAGGTTGAGGCGTTTAGCTATTTAAAGCTGCGAAGAAACTGAAAATTTGAACCTAAGTGAAAGTGACGTATTTGTCAGTTATGGGGACCCATAACCAAAATGCTTCCTCTGCATTTAACCAATCCAATGAGGAGTGAACACACGCACTGCAAGTCGTGAACACACACACCCGGAGCAGTGAGCAGCTACCACTGCAGCGCCGGGAGAGCAAACAGGGGTTAGGTGCCTTGCTCAAGAGCACGTTAGTCGCTACCTGCTGCTCCCGAGAACCAAACCGGTGACCTTCTGGTTACGAGTCCAAATCTCCAAGCCTCAACCGCCTTAAATCAGGTTGCCCTCCCGTTAAATCCATTATATGGAGGAAGATCCGGAAATGTTTTCCTCAGCAACCTTGGATTAGTTTCTACAGAAGAAATAACGACATGGACGTCTTGGACGACACGAGGGTGAGTGAATAATCATAACATTTTAATTCTAAAGTGAACTTCTCCTTTAAATGTTTGGTGAATAAAACCCAGGTAGGCCTATACTACAGCATTTTTAACTTACTAATAACTATAAACAGTTTAGTTATGCTTGTTTGTCTCCTAGAAGGTCCAAATTCTACAACAGCAACTTTTACTTATTGGTAACAACACTGAATATAAAACACTCACTAAAAAATGCAAATCGTGGGAAACTTTGTGAACATGGTCTCTCAAGCTGAGATTGAAAAACATATTGTTGAGAGATGATTTAAACAATAATGTGTCCTCTACTCGAAGCTTCAAAGCTTTTAGAGTGTTTGATGTTGTCAGTTGACTATAAAATGGCACATCTCTCAAACGCACTGGCCTCTTGATCAGAGAATTTTGAAGAGCAATATTACAATACAAGCGAAATAAACTTCATAAACCTATTTGCAGAGCTCTGTGATCTGCCTACCCGCTGTACACTGCCCCTTTAAAATTCTCCATCTGAAACCTTGAACATCTCGGACTCACTCAAGGCTATGAAGCCAGCCAATGAGCAGGCTTGATGGTGTCGTGATGACTCCATTATTAGGAATCGCGTTCAACGCTTGTGGAAGAGAGCCATGTGATCCAATTTTACCAAGAGACGGTTTTCTGCAGTTCTGGCAGCTCTGGTTTGAGTCTCAGCCAGTGGAGAATGTTCTCAGCGTGAGGGGAAAATGATGTTACACTAATAGTGATTCAGAGGCTGTCTGAATGAGGCTACAGATGCCAAACAGTCCACTCTGAAGAAGATTCAGGTGTGACTTGACTTGACACAGTAGACTGATCCTTAATAGGAAATTCATACTGAACATAACAAGACAGCAAATTCACCGGTAATGTTTATGTTTGGAATACAAGTAAAATGCCAGTGAATTTGCTGATTGACTCTTATAAGAATTAAAGGCGCCACAATACTTCCATGCAAATGCTCTCTGTTTTGTTTTGCTGAACTTGCATGTGGTATACATAAATAATAAAACGTGTTGCTGGTAGACAAAAAGCTGCAGCAAGCAGTTTTGGCCATTTTGCTAGCTTTAACAACAAGTCCTTTCTCAAAAAACCCATAGCAATGCAATACAGCACTAAAAGTGGTTCTAGTTCTTAACCATTGGGGAACCAGTTTTAGTGCTATATAGCACCACATTTTGGTACTTCAGAGGTTCTTCAGCGGTTCTTTGGGATGACTGAGGTGCTATATAGAACCGCTGAAGAACCATTAACAGGTTCTTTATACAGAAACGGTGATATATATCACCTAAGTCACTCTGAAGAACCACTGAAGCACCATGATATTGTGTTATATATCACTAAAAGTGGTTCCCCTATATGATTACGAGCAAAGAACCACTTTTAGTGCTACAACGACCAAAAACGTATCAGCCAACCCACCATGCAGTCCAATTGTTGTCTGCATTTACATCTGCAAGACATATTTTTTAGTCTTTGCTCAAAAACAGTAACATCATTTTGGAAATAAACTCTTAAATTATATGATGTTTACACATAGGTACAAACTATAATAGGTCTTTATTAGAGCTAATAACTATGGTAACTAGTTTTGCTTATGACACACTAGCTAGATGTGATATATATAAGTCTGTAGATATATATAAATATGCAAAATCTTTACTAGTACTTTATTTATGAAGAGGTTTAGTACTTTATTTATGAAGAGGTTTGCAGTACAGGTTGTGCTGAAATCACTTTCATGGAGAGGTTTTTGAATATGAAATGCTTTTACCAACTGTGGGCACTCGCTCCATAATTCACATTTATCAACATTAAACCAATCATGAGAACAAGGTTATGTGAGTCTGAACAGTTAGATCTGTTGGCTGGTTTAAAAAGGTGGTCAAGCTAGGAGACCAGCATGCCATACAGCTGAACCAGCTGAGCAACATTTGGCAATGCAGGATGCTATGAGCAAACCAGCACTGTAAAACTTTGCTGTAGTTTTGCAGCAGGTTTGCCAGTAACTTACTGTAGATTTCATTTACAATTTTGTTTTAAACATAAACTTACCTATTTCTTATATTTTCTTTCATGAAACATGACTAAATATCTTAGGTCACTTTTCTTGTTATGTAAATATATCGTAATTAAAGAAGTTTCAAATATTTTTTACCAAAAAAAAGACAAAAATGCTTAGGAAGAATATCCGTATCCTAAAGAATGCTCATTTTGAATCTCAAAAGTCAGAGTTTTCATTTTGGTTAGAGTAAAGTTTAACTCAAATTGAAAACAGTACTAATAGAAAAGTAATTAAATCTACAGTAAGTAACTGGCAAACCTGTTGCAAAACTACAGCAAAGTTTTACTGTGAGCCTTTACATTTATTTATTTGTTTACCTCGATACGAGTTATACAGTATATACACTGTGTGAAATAGTGAATATGATTCTGTCCTATCGCATATTACTTTAGTTTACATCACGTGAGTATGGTCACTTGTGCTAATAATATACATATCGGCTTTTGACTAGTTTGAATTTTACTGTTAAGGAAACTTCCACAACAATAGATTTCTTTTGTTTTAGCTTGCAATACATTGCACCTTTGGCAGCTTGGCTTCAAGGGAGCCGTCTTAAACTGTAACCCCAGGTTCAATGCCGTAGCTTTAAAAAAAAAAACTACAGTGTTTGGTGGATATTTTATTTTTAAGCCACAAGCACACTTGATATTACTGTCCTACTTGGGCATGAAATGTTCCTCTAGTAATGCATCCTCTAGTTCTTTCAAATAAATATTTGGAGTAACCAACAGCAGCACATGTTGTCTAGGGCCATATTCAATTCCGTCCTGTTTAACGGAGGGCAGTTAGTGCATCAGAGTTGTGCAGTAAACCTCACACCCCGACCTCAGGAGATGCTCTTAGGACAGTCACTAGGGATCGTGGCCTTTAGGCTTCTCGTAGTGCGCCCAACTCTCATGCTGGGCTAATCCCATTTTATGTGTATACATGTAGTAAAGGGCCGGTAACAGCTGCATTTCAAGTCATGTTATTGTTTGATATTAAAGACACTGACAAGTCCCTGACTCAAAAAAAAAAAAAATCCCTCATTGTGTGTGACAGTTCATTGTGCCTAATAAAAACTCTCTTGTCATGTACATTTTAAATACTAGCCTATCTTGAAAGCTGATTTCAAGCCCAAAATCTTTTCATGCAGAAATACATTTTGCAAAGCCAGTTGCATATCTGAATGAAGATTGATGGAAAGTAACATTGAGGTGTCACATTTCTATTCAAAAGATTTTGAGGTGGCGTAAATAAGTAATGAAAATTTAATTTATACGCAGATCTTGTATTGCTGAAGGTCTCCAACCATTAAAAAAACACAAGATTAAATCAATAGCCCCTGCAGCTAATGAGCCGCTGATATTGTAATTGCAAAGTTGAGGGAGAAGTTAAAATCAAAAGTAAATACAGAGCACTGCCAAGTCTGATATTACAGCTGCAGTGTATCTTTCCATCCCAAAATGCTCATAACTTAACAACACAGCGATACATTGGCAGACACTCCTGCTTTCACATTCAAAAGCTTCAAAACTTTCACAGACTTAATGCCACTTTATACCAAAGAAGTTGTGCTTCGTCCAGTTGAAGTGTCACACATGTTTACATAAAAATGGACCATTTTACATAATACATGTTCTTATTATGAACAATTATGTTATTCAAAGGATATTGGAACTGATGCTTCGTGATTACAACACATCAGTCACATCAAACCTGGCACGATGAGGCATTTAAATTCTTTTCAGAGTTTTGGCAAAGGGGGAATATTATCAGTAATGAATTACCCCAGATAGATATTATATGACTTCAAGGTTACTTTGATATTGGTTTTGTTGTGTCTTTTTGATTTGGCCACATGGTTCCTGTTTAATGATTAGCAAATGGTTAGTTTATCATTACCTAAATGCGTACAAAAGACTTAACAATTTAATAAATTGTTTCCATGAATGCCAAGAGCCAGCATTTATTTGGGATAACATGGAGGGAAAATTTAACTTGTGAATTCCTTTCGTTGCAGACTTTTCTTACAGGTAGGCTACAGTATGACAATAATATGAAAACGTTCCGGTTACGACTGTAACCTCCATTCCCTGATGGAGGGAACGAGACGTTGTGTTTAGAGACAGACTGGGGTTTGATCTTGAGAACCTATCATCTCCGAGAGGAATTTCTAAACGCCAATGGGCTTGGCGAATGGCACGCGCACGCCAGTCTCCGCCCCATACATACGGGTATAAAAGGAAGGTGGCGGGGGTCATTTACTCACCCTTTGGGCTGAGGAACCTGAGAGATATCTCCCAGGTGAAGCGTTGTGGCATGAAGACACAATGTCTCGTTCCCTCCATCAGGGAACGGAGGTTACAGTCATAACCGGGACGTTCCCCTTCAGTCGGTCTCTCGACGTTGTGTTGAGAGGCAGACTGGGGACCTATCTCTACACGCCACTGCGCTACACCGCATTATGACCTCCAGCGGAGCAACATTGACTAGACTAGCGAGTCATAACTGAGCGCTACCGCGAGACGTAATATTTCGAGTGGGATCAGTATTGGACATATTGCGAAGCCTCTACTGCCTTATCATGACGCGTCCTTCAGGTCGATTGCCACAAACCAATCTTGGTGACGAATCGAGCCCATGATGCGCTTCTGTGTCAACATCCTGAACGGCAGCTTGTTAAGGTGCCTGTTTAGGAGACGCAGATCCAAGACAGGGCGCAGCCCCCCTCCTTTTTTGGGAACTATGAAGTACGCTCCATCTGGGGGATGTCGACATAGCCTCGGGTCGCTCTGCCATCCAGGGAAGTCACAGCTGCTACAGAGCCCCGTCGGTCTGGAAAGCGCCGAAAAGGGGGCATTCCATGACCTTTTCACCGCGTCCCGACCCCAGAAACCGTTCATCCAGCCGCGACCAGGGCTAGCATGGCCGACATCTCCGCGTCGGTCTCATCTTGAGCTCTGCTCTGATAGCTGTCTGATGCTATGACAGAGATTTCGTCCTCCTCCCGCTTCCGAGTCTGCCCGCTACGGGACGGTACCATGTGAGCGTACTGGGGTATGGGTGGTCCGCGAAGCCGGAGCTGGCGGAACGACATCTGTAGCTCTCTGCCGAGACGCCCAGGGAAAGTCCGCTCGATGGAAGGGAGAATCCGCTGCTCCGCGTCCTAGATCCAGCAGTTAGAAAAACGCTCTTAGAGAAGATTTTATGCAACATAAGTCGCTAAGGTTCCGAAGAACAAAGGATGAGTGAATGACCGCCGCTATCTTCCTTTTATACCCGTTTGTAGGGGGCAGAGACCGGCGTTTAGAAATTCCTCTCGGAGATGATAGGTTCTCAAGATCATACCCCAGTCTGTGTCTCAACACAACGTTGAGAGACCGACTGAAGGGGAACTGAGATTTCAAGGGTGCACTGTGCCTTCACCCTTTATGTCCTGGTCCAGAAATCTCATGGTGTTTTATAGGAAGGGAGTTAGTCCTCCACAATTCACTAGAAAACTGCCTGACTCTATATTGGGGTGATATGGCAGTTTTTAAACTATCCAAAAAATTCCACTGAATAAAATCAAACACTGCCCTCCCATTATGTCTTGGTTGACTCTGAAATATGCCATAATATAGAAATCAAATGTAAATTTGTGAAACCAGTTTTGTGAGCTTTTTGTTGGAATGCTTCCAAGTCTCTGTTTGAAAATCTTAAATTCATTTACATAAGGATGCTATTTTTTATAAAGACATTTGTCTGTACTTTGACAAACAATCATGCACACGAAAGTATGTCCAATCATTGCTATGCATTCTTAAAGAATGATTTGACATTTCATTTGAATGCAAGAGAAGAGCAATTGAGTGCTGATTAAAGCTACAATGTTTCACCTCGTATGAAAATCAGCACGGAAACATGATATCAAAATCTGAGCACTGAACATAACCACTAGTTTTAGGATTATTTTTAAAGCAACAGATTGAAATACAACAACTCTTATTTCGCACTAGTTAGCATATGACGGTTTGACATGTACTATAACTTGGTCTTTATCTCATCTTCCTTGGTCAAATCAGATTCACTGAGTGCATTCACATGCATACTCATGTGGCGATGTGGACGAGCGTGCACACACGTGCATCAGCACACACTGTGCTACTTACTATAACCGACTACGCCACCTTGGAACTTTCACCCAAAGATTTTAACTAGAAGCTAAAGCTAAACTACTTGCAAGGACTAACACAGGTTCGAATCACTCGGGCAGAGACATAGATAGAAAAAGTACAAAATGTTTATTAATTTAATAAAACCTCACAAATATCTTTATCCCACTTATCACTATTTCAGACCAATTAATGGCAGGAGGATGGCGACACACCAAGGCAGAATTAAATCACTTCTAAATAAAAGAATCACCACATTCCATTGTGTGCGCACATATTTCACACAAAGTTGATATCAATGTTGAGCATTACACGCGGTGAGGAAATCACTACGACCAAGATCAAAGCAATCACACAATGCCTCCTGATGCCCAGGCCATACCAAGAACAGGGAGAGAAGCTGATTACATAGGGGAGGAAGAGTCTCACATAACTCGTTCACAAATCAAAACTCGGAAAATAAAATAGAAATGATAAATACAAACAAGAACCCAGAAAAAAGAGAACCACAGAGCTCGTCAGGCCAAAAACCAAGACAAAAAAAGGTCGACTGAGGTCGGGTTCTGAGCGGGAAACAAAACAGCAACGCGGTCCAAAAGATTTCAGCACAACCCCCGTTCCTTAAGGTGTGAGCAGCATCCATAAGCCTAAGGCAAAAAACAGGGTGTTACACTGTTTAATATTTCCTCTTACCTCATGTCCACCTGGAGCACGTACATACCCGTAAGAGGAAACATTAGAGAACAGTAACCCCGATATTTATGAAGAAACACAAAAAACCGCTTGAGCAGGAAGTAAAGCCAGAATCAACCGGATAACACGACGATCTAGATGGAATTAAAACAGGAAACAGTACAATAACAACCCCTCTTGCCACCCGGAAAGGAAATTTCGTCTATAAACAATAAATGTATAAACCACTGCACATGCGATCGGTCCCGCTCGACTAACAAATAAACGTTACCGTCCATGGTGTCCATATCCACTCACGGAGAGTCAGAACGAGTCAGAACGTATGCGAGCGATTACAGCATACATGAATGACTGGCTACCAGCGATCCCACCGCTAAAAAAGATAAGACATATGACAAGAATGATCCCCACCAAAACCCCACCAGACACACTATAACCTGAGCCTACCGTGGTGGGTACCGGCATCCAATTCAGACGGTGCGTATTGCTACTGCAGAGACTCACAGGAAGTGACGCACAACCGGTGACAATTTCACTTGCCCTATTATACTAAAGGGAAGCGCCGCTCATTGGCCCAGCCCAACATTACAAATGGGGAAGGGCCACGCCCTTACACCACACTCAGATGAAACGGCATATTAAATTGAACTGAGAACTGTATTCTCAAATTAATCTCTAGCTATTCCAAAGAGCAATGCCAGCTTTCAGACAAATGCGCATAACCGACATAGAAAATGTATAAGGAACGATTTTCATGCAAAGAAACGCTTCAAATTTATATTTTTTACCAGGGTGGTAATATAGTAAGTTATGGCTTGCTATCTGATTATGAGCTATTGCAACAACTTCCTGAAATGTTTCCAAAGCTACTGTGCATGATAATAACAACAGATATTTTATTTTACAGCAGGCTGATGTTACATCACATACGTGCTGAGACTTGATTTTCATGCATGCTGTTTATGAAGGCCTAAAACAAAACAAACAACAGAACCTGCACACAAGCAAGTCGGTCAATGCAATTTTGTATATGCATAACTGGTTGTGGATTTTAGTGTATTTATGTCTTTGAAAGTAAAATAAATATTTGTCAAACACTGGCTATGTTTTTCTTATTATGTGTTACTTTAACTTTATACTGTATCCCTTTCTTTAACCATATTTCTGTCAAATAGGCTTTATTAAGAGTGTGGGAATACACAAAAACAACTATACAGTAATCAATTAATTTATATGTCGATAATTTATAGGATGATTTGTCAAGATAGGCCAACTCACATTGAGTTCGATGAAATGTCCAACAACTCAGACAAACAGAGCAAGCTCCACAGATCTACAGGGATATCGACCTACAAATGGTACAATATAATCTGTCATCAAATGTATTGCCAAATATGAACGTGACACTGTACTTTTCTGAAGTTTCGGAATGATACCCGGCTGTCTTTGATAATTAGGTTGTCCTTCTTAAAAGCATCGGAGAAACGGCCCTTCTAAGCCTGCGAACAGCAACTAATAACAATGTAATCACTGTGCCTGGCCGAGAAAGAAATACCCCATCTCTTTTGCTCAATACCTGCTTTCTGACACCCCAAGGGAATACATGGGCTCTAAGTCACACCATCCTGCCAGGAGATTGCCTGTTAGCTTTGCTTTATTCATCTTATTTATTTTTGCACTCTCACAATATTTCTCTGGGGCTTGCATATGGCACCTTCCAGAAACATGAGCTTTCTCACAGGATTGTTTTTTTATGTGTCACAGGGCATCTTTCATGACAGATTTTTTGTTCAATTATAACATCCTCGAGAGTTTGACAGCCAAATTGCTTGCGGGAAATGCATAAAAACTACAGTATTCTTGTACTTTCAACCTTTCTGCATTTTCTTATTGGAACAATCCTCTATGCATTGCCTTTTATATAACCCCGGAATCAGATTGAGTGTATAAACATATCTGTAAACTAGTTTGCTCCAAAACATTGACAAAAATGTTAATTTTGAAGAAGCTCTAAAAATGTACGGTCTCTAACTTCTGCTAATATGGATCAGTGATTTTTATGACATTATTCTGCACTTCAGCATCTCATCAGATTTTTCTGAGAAATCCAATACTCACTAGAATCTTAAGCATTCCCTACATTATAAATATCTGAGGAACAGAAATTTCCATTATGGTTGTTCCAATAACCAAGTTGTATTCAGTTTTTCATGTTAGTTGATTAGGAATAAAATGGTATTGGCTTGAAAGAAATAGGTATTTGTGCTAGCTTTCAGCCTTGTGATCCTATGATTGCTTCACCAGATTTTGAGTTTGGCGAATTTGTGAGTTACCTACAATTCGTATACACAACCTTTATTTGATGTCTGGATTTACATCGTTTTTTTATATTTCTGAGAGACCAAATATACTAATTCTGTACACTCTCAAAATCCTGTCAACGTAGAGTGTAGATTTGTGAGGTGTTGTCACTGTTACCCACAGGACCCAGATGTGAGAAGAAAAGCTTCCGTTGCTTTATGTGAACGGCCTCAGTCGAGATCCAGAGTTGAAACCCGGCAGCATCGATCAAGAGGATCAAATCGTCAGACTTTTCAAAGCCACACCCCCTTCTCCAGCACATCAAGGTCCACTTTGAAAGGATTTGCTTGGATATGCTCGCAGTATAAAAACAGCATCACTAAAGTTGACAGATACATTGGGCTCACTGGTTTTGTTATACATTTGTTATAATTATTCGCTTTCGTTTCGTCAAGTTACCTGTGAAAACGTTTTCAATAACTACATCACTACTTGACATGTACTGTATTTTAGACACTATTACAATTTTTTTTATTGGATATTGGCAATGTTGTTGTGTTTTCAACAGAGAATAGCTTTAGCCATGGGCTATTCTTGAACACCTAAAATATGTCGTATCAACAGACCGACCTCAAGAACAATCCCTGACAGTGTCAAAGAGAAAAAGCGATAAAAATATGAGGTAGGCTCCCTCAAAATAAAGCCACTGCATTGACCTGCGTGCTCCTGTGCTACCAAAATATTGTTGTAAATTCAGTAGCACATTTGTTGCTTGGGGAGACTTGACAGGTTTTGCTTTGTTAGCTTCATAAAGCCGACAACAAATCATATTATTTTTACAGCATAGATCTGATCATCATGTTCGAGGTGCAAGCAGTGTGTACGTTTCTAGCCTAAAGTATAAGATTTGAGGTAAAGTTTTACAGTAAGGATGCATTTTTTACATTAGCCAGCTACATGAATGAACATATTTACATTTAAATGTATTCATTTGGCAAACGCTTTTATCCAAAGTGACTTAAAAGTAGCGCTTATAACATTTTGTCTACACTCTAAAGAGTAGCAATAGTTTACAAGGCCATGTTACCGGGAGGACTTAAGCTGACGTATGCAAGGGAGAGAATGAACAACATGAAAGACATTTTTTAATTAGACAAAACATGGACACGTATTTGTTAGTGAAATAAAGGCGGAAGAGGTATGTTTTGAGCTGTTATTTAAAGGGTGTAAAGGATGCTGCAGCTCGGGTGGAGGCTGGCAGTTCATTCCACCACAGAGGAACCGAATGTGTAAAGGTTTTTGCTAGCATTTTGGTGCCTCGCTGTGATGGAACAACGAGGCGTCACGTGTTTAAGTCGCGTTTGTTCTCGTGCTGGTTCGAGTGTTATCGGGTGATATTTGAAGGCGCGTCCATCGTCAGCTAAAGTATTTAAACTGTTGCATTCGGCCCAGTTGTGGGAGAAGCCGTTTGTAGCGCGTAAATGTAATTAATGAATCTTGTGTTATTGAGGTAAAACGCGTTTCCTTGCTTTGTTTACAACCGCTGTGTCACGTGTTGAAGTCGCGTTTGTTCTCGTGCTGGTTCGCGTGTTATTTGGTGATATTTGAAGGCGTGTCCTGCTGAATTCAATTGCGTGATTCAGACGGGTATTTAAGTGTGATTAACCACCGCGGTCGCGTGCAGCCCTCCTCGCGTGAAGACCGAAGAGAGTAAAGTCCATCGACTCTACCTGTGCGACTCCAGCGAGCAAGGACACTGACAACGACAAGGCACTTGAGTATTACTGGTTTGCGCTTCTATTTATTCTCTTCTTGTTATTTGTTTTCCTTGTTCCCCGTTTTTCACTATGTGTTTTCAAATCCCTACTGTCACTACAACTCGTAAATCACCGGTATCACGTAGAAGGCCACGCAAGGCTAATGCTAATAACCCTGCGCACTCTTTCAGCATCCAAAACTACCTCAATCACATTTCCCATTGGTTTATTGAACTGCCAATCTGCTGTAAACAAAGCAGATTTCATCACAGCTATTGCTAAGCATTCTGGTCTTTTTTAGCACTTACGGAAAACCTGGATCAAACCAGAGAACACTGCCACACCGGCTGCCCTCTTCTATAATGACACTTTCTCCCACAGGCCACGCATATCACGAAGGGGTGGAACCGGTCTACTTATTCCTAACGACCGGAAATTAAAACAGCTGGCACCCTCATGTGACAACATCTTCCCGTCATCCATCCTGTTAAAACTCACGTTGTAGTCATCTATCGTCCCCCAGGTCAGCTTGGGCTTTTTTTGGAGGAGTTTGATGCGCTTCTGTCATCCTTCCCCGAGTATGATACTCCTCTGGTGGTACTTGGAGACTTCAATATCCACCTTGAAAAACCACAGGCTGCTGACTTCAACTCATGCTCATGCTTTGTTGTACGAATTGCTTTGCTTGTTTTCCCCATCTGTAATATTACAGAACACAAACTAGTTTTCATTTATAAGGAATATGTCCCATTATGGATGTGAACATTCTTAAAACAGCAATTACCTGACTATTGAAATCAAGCTTTAAAAATATTTTAAAAAGCGCTTCAAAAACTTCTCATGGGTATTTAAACCACCAAATGTTCACCTCATCTGTGCCATCAGTATAGTAAGGTACCTATTTGGTAAAAACTTCATTTTATATTTTATTGTTCTTTAAATCAAAAGTTGTTTGTTAGCATTAGTTAATGCACAGTGACATGAACTAAAACTTTTTTTTGATTAGCATTCCCAAACATTACCAAAGTTCGATATGTGTTGTACTTCATTTACTTAATTTGTTATTTTTAACTTTTTTGGATTCTGAAAGTTTATTTACCCAATAATGAGGAACAAATCATTCATTAATTGGAAAACTGGATCTCTAGACATACCTGTAGCATCGCTGTGTGTTTGGGTGTTAAATAAAGGTTCCCGCACACATTCACAGCCAACAACATGCCTAATGCATTCCTAAACAGTTTATGAATTGCTAATGATGTGAATTCATTCAACCGAACTAAAGTCAATCCACGTAAAACGAACCCAATCATAATTGCTAATGCATTCTAACTCTCTGTATACATGCTTTGATACCCATTATGGGTGTGAAATAGAGTACATATTCCTCTTGCATTATAGGAGCATTTCACATGTGCCATTTCATTGTTATACTCATTTGAGGGCTGTACCTTTGAATAATTTGAAATGGAGAGTCCCCGACTGTGCCAATTGCTCAAAGCAATTTGTCTATGATGAAGAACTATTTAATGGGAGGATAAAAGATCCACAAAATAGCAGGGCCTAACTATATACACAATGACAGTGTTTGTTATCGGTGGGGGACTGTTTCAGCTCTTATCGAGCCTGTTGGGTTGCCATAGTTCCAACCTCCTGTGAAGATTCTCATCATCCTGGGTCAAAGCCATTTTCCGTCATTTTCTCATGGGGTTGAGAATTGAAAGTAATAAGGTAGCAGAGCAGAGGTACAAAAATGACGAGTACAACCATCATACAAATGCACTAGACCACATTTAAATAACCAATCTTTACCATTACCCTTCGGGGTTATGACACGGTCTTTGATTGCTTCAGAAAAAGACAGTATTGACTGTAAATTTCCTTTAATATTCCAAGAAAGATGGCGAATGTCAAACGACAACACAATATACAAAAGAAGCCTCATGATAGCAATTTTCAAAACAATGACACCAAAATATTGTTTAGGTCCAGCCTGTGTAACAGTATTGACCTGTGTTGATTGAACAATGTGGTTTATTAACAGTTGTGGCCAAAAGGATTGACCAACTGAAGTCTTTGACTTTTATTCAAATATATTTTTAAAGATGTATTCAAATGTTGTTTGCGTGCTGTGTAGTTGTGCTTGGAGTGTAAAGTGAAGCTCAGCTTTAAGAATTGGCAAAAAAAATACACGCAACACATGCACAAAGCTTACTGAGTCAAGACCCTGGAGAATGACTGCAGAGAAAATAAAAAAATATTAACAACTGATGAAATTATAGTCAATGTTTGCATTTCCTTTGAGCGTTTTGTATATATTTATATATCACTGGTGTCCTTTTGCCATAAACCATTAGTCTGTTTGTAACTGGGTTTTTCGAACCGATAAAAAGTATTAAAAAGTTCTTGACAACTTTGACAGCACAATGTGCAATGATTGAAAAAGCACAATGTTTTTTTTTTCCCATTTCCTAAAACCAGCGAATTTGGACATAAGGTTTCAGAAGGACAGCGACGGTTCGAAAAAAAACCCCATATTCTCTAATACAAGGCAGTTGTGCAGATGTTTAATCATAGTTCATTCCATGCATCATCTTAACATTTTTCTATGATTAAATTGACAGATCATTATTTAATAGACCATACAAATAACAATTTAGTAAGTATTAAAAAGTATTAACTTTTTTATTTTAATTGTCAGCCGGATATTTTTGGAGGGGCTCAAGAAAAATATGGGGGGAGAATGCACGCTTAGCTCCCCCCAGAACCATCCCTACTGTATACAAATATGCCCTTCAAATATCACATTCTGGATGTTGTTATTCAACTTCTGAAAGGTCAAAGGATTGTAGACTCTTTTAGAGTCGTTTTCACTCGGGGTATCTCCAGTGACGGTCCTCATGCCTTCAAATCGAAACAGACACACTTCTCGAAAACATTTTTCTGTCACACGTTTCTATCTGTTGCATTACTTTCTGCGTTTTAAAGGGCTACTTCAGGTGTTTGGAACATAGCGGTGGGCTATTGTTCATGTCAGTGTTGATGAAGTATGCCAAATTCTATTTGCTACATGTAGCACTTGAATCACCCAGCAAAATTGCACTTGCCAAATTCAAACTGTGTGCTGCACGATTTGTTAGCAAATTTGCATATTTACTATAGTGACTCAAATGGTAAAACAATGTAGACAGCATGTACAATACAGGTCTACTCAGTTTAAAAAAAACAAAGAGTGTTGCCATCTTTCTTTTGACACCTGTTATTGAGGAGTCAAACAGGTGCGAGCGGAATCTTGGGAAGCGTTGGCGACTCAGAAGTTAATGTAGCTCAAAGCAGTTAAAGAGTAATGAAGCAGCGCTCTACAGTATCGGGGGGCACACTCCTCATTTCTCGTATTTGAATAATCTGTCAGGCGCACATCGGTTCATTAACCCAAACGCGGAAACCTGTGTTCTACTTACGGCGATTCACTTTTCACCCCAAAAATGGTTCCCATGTGGCTCAGTGCCAGCGAACAACCTCTTTCCCCTTGAAAACTTTTTTTTGGCGTCTGTGTGTGTGTATCTATCTATGAAGTCATGCCTTATTGAGTCGTTCCAATTATTGAGGGTGATTTATTATTTTGACATATCTCTCTTTGAGTCGGGTCCATGCCGTCTGCTCATTTGAGTTTTAATTAAAACGCTGACTGGGAGAATGTTTCTGATTAACAGGACGACTTGCATCGAGCTGGAAATATTCCTTTCATATTGACCACCAACACCGAAGATCCATCAAGATCAAAGAAATTGTTGGACACATGCTGAGATATGTCAGTGATAGATTGTAGCTATGTCATGTTAACATGAAAACGTGTCGCGAATCCCAACGTGTTGGACATTGTTGACGTGCAGCATCTTTTGCTGGTTCTGGGATAACAGTCTTATTAACCTGTCATTGACAACAGATATTAAGGATAATATTAAGGCCTCAGAACATTATTTGTGTTTACCAATCACTGCCGTCTAGTTTGAGGAAGGGCAGGCTTAGGATGGAAGAAAGGTGCCTTGTAAAACACATGCTCTGGCAATCTTTCATTTAAAAGCCACCATGGGTCTAATTATCATCTTCATGGGTTAAAAATGTGTAGAGAGGATGCACATTTACTTTTTAAAAAGCATATTCCTTTTTGGATTGATAACTTCATAAAAACTAATGAGGGATAATAGATTTAATAATAGAGATTTAAAGAATATGAATCCTATGTGATATCTCTGTCAGGAAGACTCGTAGTCATAAACATCAGTGAAATAGTTTCATTTATTATGCGGTGTCCGCTTTAAGGGTCCTGCAACAGCCGCTATTCATTGCATCAGTACTGTTATTACAATGTACTTATATTCTAACAATCCTTTTTTTGGACAAGGGGGAAAACAATTCCATCATCCATCCATTTGTTGTTTTATTTCTGGATAATTAAGTCTGCTCAAAACAAAGTGGTCTTGGGAATTCATGTCTGTGGTTAAAATATATCTAGGTTAAGGTGCTTGTGGGATAATGTAAAACACTGTTTCTACAGTAAATAAAACCTGTTGTTTCAAGTGCCTCCGGTGTATAAATCTGTTGCCTTTTACAGATCTTGATTTGCTCTCTTGTCAAATGTTAGTTTAATGCATGCACTCTTTAAATTCTCAATGCAATGTTACATTAATGTCTATAAAGTGCTCTCTAAAAATTCTCTCTTACAATTCAAAGTGCTGCTTCAGTCGCTGCTAGGCTATTATTGTTTCCTCACTTTATAGCATTTTACAATAAAGACGTTCTACAGTATGCACACAACTACAGATTTCCTAGATTAGAAAAGAACCACGTGAGAGCCTCCTGGCTAAATATTTCATGCAAATATATGACTGATAAATCACAACTATGTGTATTAAATGTGACCATGGACAACAAAACCAGTCACAAGGGACAATTTTCAAAAATTAAGATTTATACAAAATCCCAATAAATAAGATCTCCATTTAGGCCGAGATACAACTATTTAAACTCTGGAATTTAAGGGGGGAAAAAAATCGAAATATTGAGAAAATAGCCTTTAAAGTTGTCCATCCGAGACGCTGCAGCAGGCCGTGTCTAAGAAAAAGGTTTGTTTTAACGCTCTCTATTGGCTTACTGCTGTAATGATGTTGTGAAGAGTAGATGAAATCAGAAATTCTAAGCCTACTATATATACCAAACTTGAATGGGTAATTCCAAATAGTGAGCAGCAGCGTGTTTGTGGGCATGTTTCCAGCCATTTTTGTTAACAATTTTGCTGCATCCACTGACAAAAGTAAAGCTCTTAAATAACTATGGTAGGAAATATACAAAATATCTTCACGGAACATGATCTTAACTTAATATCCTAATGAATTTTGACAATGTATTGTTGGCTATTGCTACAAATACACCCGTGTTCCTTATGACTGGTTTTGTGGTCCAGGGTCACAAATGTGATGAAATGTCAAATTTTGTTCTCCACATTTCCTTACACCCTCAATCTTCTTTCTGACCACTGATTTAATACTTCTGTTGAAGCGTTTTGTTTACCCTGGGCTGTGAAAGTCTCAGGAGCCTCTTCTCTTCTATATTATGTGGCATATGTGGAAACAAATATACTGAAATCTCATCATTCATTTGAGATTTGTTCAGGCTTTTTGTTGTGTGTTTAGGGTGAAAACTAGATTTACGTGAAAGTCGTGAGTGTGCATGATTTAACTTTCCACAGGCAAAGACTATCTTACACTTTTTCCATCTCAAAAAGGACTCCTCGAGCCGCTATCTTTGTGAGTTTTGTTTGACTGTAATATTTGTGTATTCAGTGTCTCTACAAAGTAGAAAATCTGGACTTGGTAACAAATTTAAATGTCATAATGCATCGTCTTTTTACTGGCTGAATAGCTATGTCAGTCAGACACGTTTTAATCCAGTAAACATTACGTTCAGGCTACGGTCAACTTTAGAGCTTGGTTTTGGCTAAACTCATAGCCTGGAACAACATTTTTCCAACCATTCATTTAGGTTTGTGTTGAGTTAGCAATGTGCTGATTTTTTAGCATTTTTGTCCACAAATGTTTGCGCTCTGATCACAGGTTTAGCTGGAGAAAATGTTACATCTTGCCATTGTAGATATAAATATTGTTAGAAGCAATAAAGCATGGCTTCATGTCTTACTTGCATGGCATTGTGCTGATTCACACACATTTACAAGGTAAAAGAACAAAAACTGAGCATTTTCAGTCTATTACAATACAGGGCAGACTGTCTGTTTTCAGCATTCATCTCGTTTATCTTCAGTCTTCGATGGCCGTTTGAATTGGACAGCCCCATCGCCTCCAACTGTTTGCTTTGTTGTTGACTCTCAGAGTGGTTCTCATCCACTGGAGTTTGTTCTCTGTGTGAGGTTTCTCTGGACTCTATCCTCCTCCTCTCTGTCTGTTCTTCTGAGGACTCCGTGACCCCTACACTTTATTCATAATTGCTTCACCTCTTAACTCGCTCGCTCTCTCCCTCTCTCACCTTTCCTTTGATCTACAGTATGTCAAGGCGAATTAAATTGCCTTTGCTTCACTCCACTCACAGCACGGGAACATTTAGCACTCCGATATTGTCATTTTGACATGGACTCCTTCAAAGACCGTGTTTATGTGTGCATGCGTTTGTTTTTTGTGTATTTATGTGATTGAATAACATGGATGCTATTCCCAGAGCTGAGATGAGACATAGTATGTCAATTCGAGCCGCACTTGATTGCTTACCAATTATGGGTGTGTTTGTTTTACAGACACCCAGGATACTTCATAGCTCACCATTGATGTCTTCCACACACATTGGATTGGAGCAAGAAGAGGCTTTCTTATTGAAATCACGAGAGCGGTGTGTCTTCCTTTTCAAATCCTTTTGTTATTGGATATAAATCCCAGTGGCTTAGCAGAATACACATGGCTGCCATTCACATCGTAATAACCATAGTTCTCTGACACATGAAATGTTATTTACAGGAACATTAATGCAGAGATTTTGTGACAGTTGTATCTTTGCCCCTGTGAAACCTATTCTCAGTGTGTTAGAACAGACAAATGCAAATTAAAATTGACCTTGAACAATTTTTTTTACATTTCGTAAAATTCAGTATATTCCCCAGTAGTACATTCCAATTACCAAGTTCCTCACATGTGTAACAATAGTACTAATTCCTGCCAAAGCATTTACTAGAAGATAAAAACGTGACAATCACTCAATCAAATATACAGTATGTCTGCCAAATACAAAACTTGAAACTTGTAAGTTATTACAGTGTATATTATATATAAAGATATTTAGTAAGAGGGCATTGTTTTCTCTCACAGCATACACATGTCCTGCCTATCAAAATGAAAGGGCCGCAATCCCAGAAAATGCACAATAGCAGTGTCTTTCTCGGTGAGTTCAGTGTTTTCTCATATGTCCTTAGTGCGACAATACTTAGAAACAGAGTGCACATTTGTAAGACAATGAGGTTACGCAGAAATTGCTACTCACAACGTAATAACACCTAGTTGCTGATCTTTACATACCCTGTCTGTCATATACAAGTACTCTGAATGCATGTTTTTGCCTATATCCGTGTTATGTCTGTTAGCAATATTCATGCACATGATTAATCATCAATGGCCAACATATCATACAGCAAATGGTCAGCATATGTTGTTCTATCTATGTTTTTACTATTGATAAAATTGGTGGATGCTAAAGAAGAACATGGTCTCTATTTGAACTGATTATTTTGTAGACATCTGATGAAAATAAAACAACATTAAACAATTGGGTGAGTGTGAGGCAAATAAAATAAATTGCTAAGTTAGAGTTGTGTTAATATATATAACATTTTGTTTAGAAAAATAAATACATTTGAGAAGTGCCATTTTTTCCACTTGAGCCCCTGCCCCTTGAAATGTTTGTGCACGTCCCTCTATACAATGGTATTTACATGTGAGTTAATGTTTTAACGTTTGTGAAATTTAACAGTAATACTGTAGTTCCATGCCTGTATTCAATATATGAATTCTGTTTCAAGCTGCCAATGCTAAACAATTCAGGCTAGTGAAGCTGAAGCTGGCCATATCTTGACAATCGTCTAACATCTAACATCTGATGTCTGAATCACCACAGTCAGAGAGAGGAAACCTTCTGCTTTGAAATTATATCAAGCATCATCATTTCCATGTATTGTCCCTGCACAATAAAATGTCCCATTGTGTTCTGTATTGTGCTGTATTATCCTCCATTGCTTTAATGCAGTATAAAAAGCTTGCTTGTCCATTCATTGAAGATTTCAGTTGTTGTCAATTGATTTTGACCAGATAATAGGCACATAATAGGTACAAAATAGGTACATCTTTTCACATGAAATATAGTCTATGAATTGCTTGTCATATCTGGGAACATGAAACAAAAATACCAGGCAATCATCAAATTAGAGTTTTAGAGAGTTATGGAATATAAAATATTCTTTGTTAGGTATGTTGTTAGACATAGTGTGTATGGGTACAATCATATAATGTTAATTGGATGAGCTGCAATGTAAAACAACATATGCAATGCACCTCTATGGTGGAGAATATAAAAGGATATGCAAGCACATGTATCAAAGTTAGCCCACAATGTAAGCCCAGCTTTTTCCATGAAGAGCAGTTTGCTTCAAGAAGTGAGTGTGACCAAAACTGAAGCAGGTGGATTACCAACAAATCCAAGAGGAATGTGTCAAAAATCTGATTATGCCGTCTGAATCTCCACCTGTCCATTCAGAAAACTGTCAAGAAAAATCAGGATTTAACTTCTACCAAAGGGTAAAAGTCAAGGTTTAATCGATGATTTTATATTCCAATAAAGATTAAGATTAATTTGAAAAGGACACATTTTTTAATGTTGTTTTCTCACCCTAGAGTTAAAACGCATACCCGAGAGTTTTAAGGTTTTCAGAATACACAGTTTATCTTTATCTTTTTTGGCCTTTTCATCCCATTTTACCCACTGAATCTCAAACCCAATTTCAGAGCCCAAGACTACAGATAGGTCTGGAGCAATTGGCTCGTTGGTCTAGGGCAGGGGTGTCAAACTCAGTTCCTGGAGGGCCGCAGCTCTGCACAGTTTAGCTCCAACCAGCTCTAAACCACACCCTGCTTGGAAGTTTCTAGTATCCTGAAGATGTTGATTAGCTGAATCAGGTGTGTTTGATTAGGGTTGGAGCTAAACTGTGCAGAGCTGCGGCCCTCCAGGAACTGAGTTTGACACCTGTGGTCTAGGGGTACGTTTTTTTTGTAATTTTAAGGAAGATTAACTGCAAATAACAAAAAATTAAGGAAGTCCTATAAGTCTACTGGTTATACAGATTACTGGATTCAAAGTACTAACCACTATTGAAGCCAGAGGTATTTTCAGATTGCTTAATCCCACCTATGGCTCCAATCTGGAATTAATTATTTGACAACATCAGTACCTACAAACAGGTTCCACCGAGATTTGAACTCGAATCGCTGGATTCAGAGTCCAGAATGCTAATCATTACACCATCGAACCCATAAAAGCAAAACATTTCTGTATACCAACTTGTACAAGGGGGGAGGAGTTTGTGGTTTGGCAACGGTATTGATGAACTTGTCCGAAACCAAACTTTTAAAGTTAAATGCATCAGTCTGGTGCATTTTGAGAACAAATATATTTTCAGACCGAAGATAACAGGACGGGGATGTAGACCTGAAGCAGTGAGTTAAGGTAAATGGGCAAATTTTCCGTTATCATTCTGAAGGCCAGTGTCAGAGAAACTTGATGCGGGCAGCAACTGGCAGCCATTGAAGTGAAATCAGGAGGGGTGTTACACGGGTTCTTTAAGGCTGATTGAACACTAGACGAGCAGCTGCATTCTGGATCATTTGCAAGGGCTTGACTGCATGCGAGCTGTGTGTCATCTGCATAAAAATGGTATGAGAACCCATGTGCCTTAATTATTGGACCCAGGGAGGTGGTATATATAGAAAAAGAGGAGCGGAGTAAGAACTGATCCCTGAGGAATTCCAGTTGTCAGCTGGTGAGATCTGGATGTCTCACCTCTCCAGGATACCTTAAAGGATCTGCCTGTGAGGTAAGAGTCAAACCAGTTGAGTGCAGTTCCAGAGATGCCCAGTTTGGAGAGAGTGGACAGCATGATCTGGTGGTTCACTGTCTCAAAAGCAACAGAGAGGTCAAGCAGAATAAGGACAGACGACAAGTATTTAGCCCTTGCCTGCCATAGGTTTTCGACGACTGACAGAAGAGCGGCCTCCATAGAATGTCCTTTCTTGAAGCTGGATTGCTGACTGTCCAGAAGGTCATGCTGTGAGAGATAGGCAGTGAGTTGGTTAAATATTAGCCTTTCGAGGGTCTTGGAAAGGAAAGGCAGGAGTATGATTGGTCTGTTGTTGTTGACCACTGAGGGGTCAAGTGTTGGTTTTATTGAGTAAAGGTGTTACCAGGGCTTGTTTAAATGAGGTGGGGACAGTGCCATTGGTGATGGAGGTGTTTATAAGGTGTGCGAGTTGATGCCGTAGAGATGGAGAGATAGCCTGGAGGAGGTGGGAAGGGATCAGGTCGAGGGGACAGGTAGTAGGCCGGGTGGAAAGGAGAATTTTTGAGACATCAGTCTCCGAGAGTGGAGAGAAAGAAGGGAGTTGTGGATAGTAAGGGGTAAGAATTGCCTTCATCAGTGAAGAAGTTTGCAAAGTCATCAGCAGTCAGCGAGGTATTGGCGGGAGGTGAAGGGGGACAGAGAAGAGAGGAGAAGGTTGAGAAAAGTTGACGGTTGGCGGTTTAGATGCAGTTTCGATTTTGTTTTGAAAGTACAGCAGGGTCTCTAGACTTGTGCCACTTCCTCTCCTGGGAGGCGTGTTGGCCCTTTGAAGGTCAAACGAGGAGAGGAGAGCTAAGAAGTCGGCTGCTTGTGGTTTGTCTAGATGGATGGAGAAGTCGCCTAGCATTGCCAGTGGAGTGTTGTCTTCAGGGATAGAGGACAGCACTGTGTCAAGCTCTTCTAAGAAGTTTCCCAGTTGACCTGGAGGGCGATAGATGACAACATTATATATTTTTGATGGATAAGTGATGGTGATTGCATGGTATTCGAACGAGGAGTTGCTGCAAGGAAAAGACAGAAGAGTGCATTTCAAGGTGTTGGAAACAAGCTAACCTGTTCCCCTCTCCTCTCCCAGAAGGACCAGGAGTGTGGGTGAAGTTTAAGTTATTGGAAAGGGCCAATGAAGTAGCAGTGTTTACATTTACATTTATGGACTTTTATCCAAAGCGACTTACATTGCATTGTATTATACATTTGTTTCTGACTATGTGCAATCCCCTGGCATCGAACCCATGACCTAGGCATTGCTAGTGCAATGCTCTAACCACTGAGCCACAGGAAAGCTTTTTTACAATGATCTCTATACAGATCCATGTTTCAGTCAGTGCCAGAACATTAAGATTAGACTGACTGGCGAAGGCCGGGATGAAGTTTGCCTTGTTGACAGATGACTGGCAGTTCCAGAGCCCTACGGCCAGACAAGCAGACTGTGGAGGGCTAGTGCAGGGTAACCGAAGATGGTGCTGAAGTCTCCGCTGTGTACATTTGTAAGTGCGTCCACAGTGGACAGTCTGAATGTACTGGAAACACATGGTAGTAGCAAAACAAAACAAAACAAAACAAAACAATAGACAGTAGGAAAGTAAGTGAAAGAAAAAATTAATGAAAGCTTAACGTGGCGTGCCTTGCCAGTGTCGCTGCTCGGTGGAGTCGCGCAGGTAGTATTGCAGGTCTTTTTGCTCATCGGCCTTCAAACCAGGAGGGCTGCACACTAGAGCTGCTGTAACCATAACCATAAATGGACAACCTAATGAGGCAAAACACAGGGCTTAAATACAAAATAGCAAACGCAATCAGGGAGTACAGAAACAGGTTTGAATGAAATTATTAACTATGGAACCACATGAGGGAACACAGGCAAAATGGCAACACAGAATTAAACCAAGACAAAACATAACATCAGGGCTCAGGAGGTTGAAGAGGGCCAGACAGGGGGCAGGCAAAAGGGAACAGTCCATGGATCCAGGGTGGTGATGACAGTGAAAGGAGCCAGAGAGGAGCATGGGCAGGAGGAGCCTGGTGGATGTCCAGAGATCAGCCAGGATGGTGGCGTTGCCGGAAGTTGGAGATAGGAGAGGCAACACTAGGGGGCTGACTGACGGGAACGGAGCTGGTGGAGGAGGATCCCAGGGTGGAGATGAGCAGACGAAGTGCTTGGGTGACACTGAGGATTCGTTGGGCCAAGGCGGAAACGGTGGCTCAGGCGACCAAGGCAGAGGACGGTATCCATAAGACTGCGGCGGAGCCAGAGCGACCAAGGATGAAGGTTGAGCTGGAGGGAAGGAGGAGCCTGACAGAGCTATAGGGGTGGAGTGACGAGGGGTAGCCAGTAGATTGGACTCCCGAGGCGGCAGATGGTCGATGGAAGCCTGGTGGAGCTGGTGGGATGATGGGCCAATGTGGGGATCAGGGAGACAGGAGCCAAGGTGTGGTGGATGGGTCGGATGGCCGAGATGGAGTCTGGGTCTCGGAGGCTAGAGGTGGAGAGATGGGATCATCCAACCCCGAGGTAGCTGGCGCCTGGAGATCCCGCGAAGCTCATCCGACCCAAAGGCGCTGGTATGCTGAGGGTGAGCTGAGGGGTCTTCAGGTCCCAGCGGACCTAGGGCTGATGGACTGGCTGGCAGAGACTGTGGTGTTGGGAGTGGAAGGATGGGCGGGACCTTGTTGGAGCCTGGACAGGACCTTGTTGGAGCCTGGACAGGAGGTTCCGGCGAACGGAGAGCGGGAACGGGACCAGCGGAGACTCGGGAGACAAAGGAGAGCTGGACGGGACCAGCTGGGAGGAGAGCAGCCATAATTCCTCTACATTAGCCCAGTCAACAATGGCAGAGTCCAGTAACAGCTCACCCTCAGCAGCGGGAGTGTGGGCGGGGTTTCCCTCTAGGCCCTCGATCTCCACGAGAACTCCCACGGCGATGCAGGGCTATTGCGTCTGTATGCCTGATGGATAAATGTTATAAGCTCTGGTCGTGATCAAAAGGATGAAAATCTCTATACGATGACGAGGGTGCAGCACATAAATTATAGAGTTTCTTCCTATAGAATCGCACAAATGATTTATAGACTGGTTTGGAGGTTGCAGGTAAAACTGACTTTGTTCAAAAATCTGCCCCCCTCTGTTTGAATAGGCATAATGCATCCGGATATAATAACACCTTCAATATAATATAATACCTTTAACAAATAAAACATATATGAAAATATATGTTGGTTTCATTTTATTGCTTTTATATCATTCTTATGTGTTACACAGGTGTGTGCCTACTGTCTTATAGGCCAAAAAGCACATTTTAGAAAATTTAACTAGGACATTTGTAACTGAAAAAAGTTTTCAGTACATTTCCCCTAAGTCTAGTCATGACCCCAAAACATGATGAAATCAACCTTATTATTCTTTATATTCAAAATACATTTCAAATTATGTTTTGAAAGGCAGAACAAATATGGAAACCTGATACTTGAAACCTGCTGTACAAGATTTTTGACAAAAACAAACTGTTTTCCTAACATTTTACATATTTATTAAAATAATTGATAAATCAGCTTCTTTCTATTAAGGTTGTTTGGAACATTTACATGGTCACTTTATACAAGTAAAAATAAATGTATTGCTGAAGTCCTCACGCGTACTACAGAATGCCTTTAATGCTAAAACAGGCGGATGGTGAAATCATGACTTTTTCATCTCTTAAATAGCCTGTGGGTTATACTAAGTAATGACCGATAGGGCTGATGACTCAGACAGAAAGAAATATCATGCAGGCCTTCAGGTAATAAAAGAAGGAGAGAGAGATCTGCTTATCCCCAAACAACCATCATTTTTCTAAACTCTGTGATTTTACTGCTTTATTTTCTCCCATCAGAAATGTCTCATAAATTTGTACAGATCCGAGCTAACAATCTATAATATGACATTTCTTTTTATAACCCACTGTGGAATGTAATTAGCCACTTCTTGCAAAATGAGATGAAATTATGAATAACAACAGGTACAAGTTGACAATAAACATGCAGACTTGCTCTATTCTGGCTGTAAAGCAATGACCAATTACCTGTAACGTGTAGACAAAAAAGATGTGTATAATGTAGCATTTAAAAAATGTGTAAAATACATCTCAGAACAAAATCACTTTTAATCACAGATAAGTAATATAACGTAATATTCATACATGTCTCTGCACATCTGCAGTGAAAGAGTGCAGATAATAAACAAAACTCTTGTCATCTCGTTTATTGCTGTGAGAAAGAACTCAAAGGTCATGACATATATGATATGACATATCATGACAGATATTTTTCTATGGCTTGATCATTTTAACTCCACATATTCCTGACTGCCCTTTTTCTAAAGTCACAGCAAGGACATATTGGTTTCATTCCGAAAACTATTTATCGTCACTCTTTAAAGATTATGTACAGGGGAATACAAATATATGTATATTTAAATTTAAACTAAGTGCACTGTATTCTAATGGGTTAATATGACTTACTGCAGGCCATCCAGCTTACATAAAGCAAATACCATTCATTAGACAAAATGTCAAAATATTCACCAGCCTGAAAAAGGACAATTTAACAGCTTACATATTGTAGAATATGAATAATGCTTCAATGACTAAACTTCAAGGAATAAATCCTTTACATATTACAGAGTATACAGTACTCTATGGTTTACTTGCCTTACAGACTTTAAAGGTTCACCCAAAAATCTAAAATCTGTCATAATTTACTCAGTTGTTCCAAACCTGTAAACATGACTTTGTTCTGCTGATCACAAATGAAGATATTTGGAGCAATTTTTAGTTTTGCGACATCCTTAACTATATAGCAGGGAAAATTGAAATGGTAGTCAAAGTTGCCCTATAATGTTTGCTTTCGTACATTTACAAAATATCTCATTTTGTGTTTAGCACAACAACAACAACAACAACAACAAAGTACATTCATTTCTTTCTTCTATGGTAGTGATTGATGTCGCTGAACTAAAACTATCTCTTTAAATATTGTGACTGTACTTTTTCACTGTACATGTTCAGAGAATCAAACATTTGTTTTAATACTTCCGAATTTATTCAAAACTGTCCTCCATGGGTTTATAAACTGTTCGACAGGGGTTTCTGCTTTTCTCTTTAACAAGGTTAAAGCTTTATGTTACATCCGCCCTCAGATTCTGCCTTTGTCATAGCCTGAAAAGCAGGATTGCTATGCCTACATACAACGTGATGAAAAGCGAAAGCTGCGAGATTATTCTGTAAGAGCTGAGAAGAGATTCAATGCACAGCCCTGAACACTTAATAATGACTTTATCAGTATGCCCCCTCATATCCACCGAGAGCAGACCTCTCTTAGAGGTCAATAATTCATTAGTGTTGCGGCTGAGCAGCTTTGATCCACTCAAATAAAGAGATGCTTTTGTGGAGGGACACTGAGGGTTTACCAAATTTGGGTTTGGATCTTTTGTCACATAAAGCCTTGCCTCATTAGGCCTCTCAGTGAGAGAAACTAATGCTTGTGGAAAACTGCTCAGCACATAATTGCCGGTCTCACTGCTTCAAATGAATGATTGTCAAATTGCAGGCCCAAGTCTAGTATTTATATGCGAAACATGCGAAAATCATGTGGTGTTTTTACAATGCATTTTCTGTATAAACAATGTACGGTGGCCGTCACGTGTCGCCGCGCGGCAACGGAAGAAAACACATGCAAACAGAAAAAACACCAGCAAATTCACAAGCCTCTTTATCAGTTTGGTGACACATGCGCTGCAAATACTCGCAACACAAACAAACACAAAAATGCTGCAAATTCTCGCAACACAAACAAATACAGAAACGCGCTGCAAATTGGCAACAACACAACGGAAGTGTTTCCGGGGGACTCAAATAATTGATGCACAATGGCTGGAACGAGCTTCATTTCACTGTGGCCATATTCGTAGGTGTAGTTATCAAGAAAACTTATATTGGGGTCCTATTTTCTTTGATGTCGATCATGTTAAATGTACTTAATAATTGATTAAACAATATTACACTTTTCGTTCTTCCACGTTAGTGATACTTGTGAAAGCATGTCGGGCAGCTAACAATATGTTACAAGGTTTCTTTTATTGGTTTTTAGGTTTTCTTAAATCATTAAATAGCTCAAATCGGTCGGCTAGAATAGAAAAATGCATAAAACTGAGTTTAAACCCACGCGCTGCAAAAGCATAAAACAGAAAGTTCAAAAAACGGACGAAACTGAATGTTTATTGACAGACTATTGTATATTGTTGACATGTTTTTGATGAGAAAACAAGCGTAATGCCTATTTTACTCTGGAAAGGCTGTACCTCAGCCAGTGACAGTAAAGCAGACAGCGGGGAAGACTGTTCTTCGTTTGCCCGGTAACAATAGCCGGAGTAGAATGTCTGTTTTTATCATTAAAATCTTCTTGATTAAATAAATAAAAAACAAACTTGATACCTGTCGATTGTATGAGTTAAGATCCTAACAAATGCCCCGCAACAAAGACGGAGGCCTTCGCTTGTTTTCCCGTTTATTAGTAACTGTCATCTGAGGAAGATATTTACTAATTCTACCGATCACCGCCGCATATTAACGTTGTTTTTTTCTCTCGCTTCATTGTCAGTGTCTGTCTTATTCAGCTCTGAAGTGTGTAAATAAATAAAATCAACTAAGGTCACAGGAACTGCAGCGCGTTTTAAAACTAAAAACATCCGTGCAAATCTCATACGAATGGATTTACAGGCTATAACTTAAAGACGATGACCCGAGTTCTTAGGAGGAAATACAGGTTTGCAATGGAAAAAGGGACCAATCTAATGCTAAAGCCAAATACATTTTCATGTTTTAAGCTTAAATTAGAATTAAGTTGATGTATTTTTAACAAACGAACATGCATTTAAAGAACAACAATTTTTAAGCTTTGATAGTAAATAAAATTATTTTAATAATTTAATTTGAGATTGGTGCTTTTATACATAATATTTTGAGAATAACGCTATCCAGGCGGACCGTGTGTAAATTTAATATATTTAAATTAACTATATATCTGAGTTAACAATGATAGGTGCATATAGCTTCAAATGATTATGTTTATTATAAAACAATTAAAGATGAAGCAATTAAAGTCATGCAAACCCCTATAATATATACGCAACATGCATTATCATTATAATCATAACTTGTTTGCTTGTATTTATTTGACTGCTAGGGCTTTTATTAGTAGCCTATATGAAGCTCTACTGTAACTCTAGCAATATGAAAAAATATATTAATTAGGTCAACCATGCGAACGTGAGGTGTGTAGGTTTCATCCCAGTTTTTTTCCACATATGAGCAGTATTAATTTCTGAGGTAAACCTAAAATAAATAAATAAAAATGTCTTCTCCGCTGTCGGCTTTACTGTCACTGGCTGAGGTACAGCCTTTCAAGAGTAAAATAGGCATTACGCTTGTTTTCTCATCAAAAACATGTCAACAATATACAATAGTCTGTCAATAAACATTCTGTTTCGTCCGTTTTTTGAACTTTCTGTTTTATGCTTTTGCAGCGCGTGGGTTTAAACTCAGTTTTATGCATTTTTCTATTCTATCCGACCGATTTGAGCTATTTAATGATTTAAGAAAACCTAAAAACCAATAAAAGAAACCTTGTAACATATTGTTAGCTGCCCGACATGCTTTCACAAGTATCACTAACGTGGAAGAACGAAAAGTGTAATATTGTTTAATCAATTATTAAGTACATTTAACATGATCGACATCAAAGAAAATAGGACCCCAATATAAGTTTTCTTGATAACTACACCTACGAATATGGCCACAGTGAAATGAAGCTCGTTCCAGCCATTGTGCATCAATTATTTGAGTCCCCCGGAAACACTTCCGTTGTGTTGTTGCCAATTTGCAGCGCGTTTCTGTATTTGTTTGTGTTGCGAGAATTTGGAGCGTGTTTTTGTATTTGTTTGTGTTGCGAGAATTTGCAGCATTTTTGTGTTTGTTTGTGTTGCGAGTATTTGCAGAGCATGTGTCACCAAAATAATAAAGAGGCTTTGTGAATTTGCTGGTGTTTTTTCTGTTGCATGTGTTTTCTTCCGTTGCAGCGCCGTGACACCTAGCGGCCACGGTAATAATGTGTCAAAATGAGACAAAAAAAAAGTCAATATACAGATCAAAGTGGATATTAATCCTTGTCCTTGAATCATATGTCATGGTATGCAGAAACAAGACTCACTAACAAATTTAGTCATGAAATGTAAAAAATGCAACATTAAAGTAAACAAAGAAAGGCGGAAAATCATAATTTGTTATAAGCGACCAAACATAAAACTCAGGTCCATTACATTGTATGTGCTCTGGACAAAAATAATACTTCTAATTTGGCTTTTTGAAGAGAGAAAAAGTTTTCTAAGCATCTGACTTTTGCTGAAAACAAATGATCTGGAATCCAAAAGGGAACAAATCAGATTTATTTTTTCTTTGTGTGTGTTTTCTTTCAAAATGTTCTATATTTCTTATTGTAACCTGCGATCTATGTCTACTTTGTATTCTTCGTTGTTCTGTCTTAAAAATAGAAAAGAAGCGTTAAAGATTTCTTTTTGACATCTTGACATAAGCCAAGCACTACATGCAGTAGTAACCACCCGAAACACACTCACGCTAACTTAAATAGAAACACTCTGGCAACCATCAACATCAGTGTAAAGGTTTTACATGTTCTTTAGAAACTGTGTAGAGTAAGGACAGATAGCATCACAGGACAGCAAACACTTTATTTAAAATGATTTGTAATAACGTATACACTGGAAGAACCTTTCTTCTTTCTTTTCTTCTGGTCAGCAAGACTTTTACATTCACATCCACAATATGCAACCCTGCAGTTTTCAGACGAAACAGAACCGCGGTGCCAAGAAGAGCCTTTGAGGAAAATAAATGAAATTTACTGTCACTTTGACCCAGCGTCACCTTGCTTATGTCCAACAGGTTCACACAAACACATGAAATGGCAGGTAAGTAAAAGCTAAAGGTTTTATCCTTTAAACTACAGTCTCACTACACAAAAGCATTTTATTGTATAACTGTTGATACCCCTTTGAGTGTAAAATGATGTCATCAGTATTTGGTGTATATATATATCACTCTCATATATTTGTTTTAAATGTTACAGTTTTATATATAACTATTACATATATTTTATATAAATAATATGTGTGTATATATATATATATAACTGATCCATTGAATGTTTAAAAGTGAGTAAGAACAAGTGAAAAAGAAAGTGCGAGTAAGGTCTAGAGTGAGTTAGGGACTGTGAGAGAGAGAATGGGAGAGTGTGCTGTATGAGAGAGAGAGAGAGAGAGAGAGAGAGAGCGCGAGAGTTACTGTGCTGTCAGGTGTATGTGGAGTTTGAGTCTTCAGTCAGTCTGTAGGTTGTGCTGCCTGCTGATGGAGACACTGATGTGAGAATGTCATGTTTCATTCGGCGAGCATCGCTTTAGTTCAGCTGGATGTGTTGATCGATCAGTTTGCGCACAGATCCGCTGGATAACGCGCAAGTGTTCATTTCCAGGCGGAATTACTATCACAGGCTGATCCAGTTTTACACCGCAGACTTTCAGGTAAGTGTAACGGGCTTTAGGTTAAGCAGCAGCGGTCGCATCATGTCAGAAAGACAATATTATTTACTGCTGTTGTAGTTAACGGTCATGTTTCAAAGCTCGAGAAAATTGCGCGATTTCATTGACGTGACTGTAACTCGATGCGTCTGTAGAGCAGCTTACTTTAACTGTCGTACAGAAATACAGCTTTCTTTCTTGCTTTCTTAATTCCTCTACCAAATACTACACTGTATATTATTTTAACTTACCCTACATTATGAAAACTATAATTATATCATTATGTCAAAACATTTTATTAAATGATCGAATAACCTACTTGCATTGTCGTAGTTTTTGAAGGTTGTATCATGTAGATTTTGCATTTTAAGGTAGGCGAACACTGCACATTGCCTTCTCACAGCGCATGACTCAACAGGTAGCTCATCCAGTCACTGCACTTGAGGCTTTCATAAAGATCATGCAAGTTAAGCAAGCTGCCTCTTAGTTACTAGTTTTGTTATTTACATTTGTACAATATAACAATAGTATATTTACGTCCTTTATAGGAGTAGTTCACCTTCAAAATGAAAATTCTGTCATCATTTACTCACCCTCTTGTCATTTCAAACCTATACGAGTTTCTTCTGCAGAACACAAAATAAGATATTTTGAAGATTGTTGTTAACAGTCCCCCATTCGTTTGCATTGGTTACAATAGAAGTGAACGGGGGCTGTGCTGTTCTTTTTTCAAAATATCTTCTTTTGTGTTCTGCAGAAGAAAGAAACTCACACAGTTTTGAAATGAAGAGAGGTTGTGTAAATGATGGCAGCATTTTAATCTCGAAGGTGGACCGCCTCTTTTAAATATTTGTGCCTTTAAATAACGTCATCGATTGTTCTCAATGTTAATTAAGTAGTAATATAATAGTTACTACATTGTAACGATAACGTATTTGACATCATTTCATAAAAAAACATCTAACAACCAAAATTGAATGAAGATTTTGTACACTGTTTGACAATCGTATAAATGTAATATGATTTATGGTACCTGAAAAACAAACTGTGTGGTTTCATCATTTATATTATTAATCATGTTATGACAATTAAGTCATTTTAACTTAATTTTAAAGTGTAGCACTAATACACTGTAATAATAATATAATGATGGTAGAAAATGTAAGAGTTTTAAAACATCAATGCTGAAAATTCTTAAAATAACTGCAATGGGATAACACATCACAAATGACTACTGCAGTATCACAAAACTGGCATGTCCTGCATTAGATTTAATGAGATACTATTAGTTTCTAGCTTTCAAATCAAATCTAAAATATATGTGTTGTTATTTGGATAATGTCACCAAAGATTCATGCCATTGTTTAAGCCGGTGTTGAAACAAACAGATTGCAGTGCGATTAATGGGTGCAGAAATAACAGAGTTCACATTAAGAGTGTTTAAACAGCTCCCGGACATCCAGCAGTTTGACTTCTTTTTGTTTGATTTCCCTCTCCCAAAGATGATGGCTCATTTTAGAGCGAGGTACGTTTGACGGTGGCGCACCTGACCACAGCCCCTAAGTTTGAGTCACCATGGCAGCTGGAGTTGCGGCATGGCTTCCCTTTGCCCGAGCAGCTGCCATTGGCTGGATGCCAGTGGCAAACTGCCCTATGCCCGTGGCACCCAGGGATCAAAGCAAGAGGCAAGATGAGCTCATCGTCCTGAACGTCAGCGGGCGCCGTTTTCAAACCTGGAGGACTACGCTGGACCGCTACCCGGACACTCTTCTCGGGAGTACCGAGAAAGAGTTCTTTTATAATGAGGAGACCAAGGAGTACTTTTTTGACAGAGACCCAGATGCCTTTCGAAGTGTCCTCAACTTTTACCGCACGGGGAAGCTGCACTATCCTCGATACGAGTGCATCTCAGCCTATGACGAGGAGCTTGCATTTTTCGGCATCATTCCTGAGATTATCGGCGACTGCTGTTACGAAGAATACAAGGACCGTAAGCGGGAAAATGCTGAGCGACTAATGGATGACCAGGAGGAGAACAAAGACATCAAATTGCCCAACATGAACTTTCGAGAGACCATGTGGCGAGCCTTCGAGAACCCCCACACCAGCACCATGGCACTGGTGTTCTACTACGTGACCGGTTTCTTCATCGCCATTTCAGTCATCACGAACGTGGTGGAGACGGTCCCGTGCGGTTCCACGCCCAACCAAAAAGATGTGCCGTGCGGCGAACGTTACACCGTGGCGTTCTTCTGCATGGACACAGCCTGCGTAATGATCTTCACCGTGGAGTACCTCATGCGCCTCTTCGCTGCACCCAGTCGCTACCGCTTCATGCGAAGTGTGATGAGCATCATTGACGTGGTGGCCATCCTGCCCTACTACATCGGCCTGGTGATGACCAACAACGAAGACGTGAGCGGTGCGTTCGTCACCCTGCGAGTCTTTCGTGTCTTTCGCATCTTCAAGTTTTCCCGCCATTCCCAAGGGCTGAGGATTCTGGGATACACGCTAAAGAGCTGCGCCTCTGAGCTCGGCTTTCTCCTCTTCTCGCTTACCATGGCCATCATCATCTTCGCCACCGTCATGTTTTATGCAGAAAAAGGATCCAGCTCCAGTAAATTCACTAGCATTCCAGCTTCCTTCTGGTATACCATTGTCACCATGACCACACTTGGGTAAGTGTCGCTCTTATTGCTTTGGCTGTGGGAATTTGTGACCCGTAGTGGGGGGTCAATGTCATTGGAGGCACAGTGTTTTCTTGGGCCTTGCTGTATGCCTACTCATTGGGCCTGAGGGAGCCCATCTATACATTTTTATCTGGGCCAAGTATATTTTTACCAGTGGTCCTGGCCAAGTTGGTGACATTTTTACTTTACGAATTAGCATAAGGCTGTGGTGTTAATGTACAGTGTATAGTGTTGTATACCCCAACACAATCTTGTGGTGATTCATGACTGCTTTACGAGGTGGCTAATTCATATCAATTCATAGTTCTTATCCCATTTGTAGGTTTTTGTACAATTAGCTTTAACGTCAGTGAAAGTCAGGTTTAGGGGTGGATTTTTTGTAAGATTCCAACCCGATCTCAAAGGATTTTTTTTACGAGGTGGCTATTTAATATGAATTTGCAAATATTACTTAAACGTCTGATAAGATTGTACACATTTATCCGAATTAGTCCCCTTGTAAAATAGTTTCCATGAGGAATTTCCATGAGATTGTGTTGAATTACTTTGCACAAATTCATACAAAATAGCAGCCTCTTAAAAAAGAAACAAATTCTCAAGATATCAAGCTTGTATGACTTGAATTGAACAAAATTCCCCTGCAGAAATCTGGAAACAAAAGTTTAGGAAAATTTGACCAAAATTAAATATGCCGTCTAAGTATTTTGTCTTGTTGTGGCTATAATAGTCATATCCTTAAGGAAAATACTGAATCACAATGAACTTATTGGTAGCTTTTGGGTAAAATGTACAAATGTGTATTCCTCCACAGTTTCAGTCAGCAAATATTCATGATGCGTAATGATGTTTTTGATAAAACCAAATTACAAGCAAGAAAAGATGTCATAATTATTTATCATTGACTGAAATGCTATTTTTAGAAACCCCATTGTCCACTTTCTGTGTTAACCCCATACTGCTCAAGTTCCTGGTGATGAAAAACAAAGTTACTTTAATTTGAAGTGATGTCCCAGTAACATGCTACAGTTTTCCTGTCTATGAGCAGTTGATTTACGTCCTTGCTTTATTGCATGTTTATTGTTCTGTGGTGCATAAGTGGAAAATGGACCACAGCCATAATGACAGTGTAGGACTGGCGTAAAGACAAACGCTGTGTCTCCTCAATAGCCCTGAAGGTATAAGTAGCTGTCACGGTGAGTAATAGCCTGTGAAGCTACATCTGCTAACAAACATAAACCTTCATGATATCTTTCGTTTACTGCACAGAGAACAGGCCGAATAAGGACAAAAGTGAGGTGGGGTGGACGGTGCTGACGTGGCCTGTATTTGTATGTCCTGGTGTTTAGCTCAAGCTCAAAAGACCTTGAGAAGCCCAGAGGGAAAAAAAAGAAACACTCCTGACCCATGAGGTGACGTCTGTCTTTTCGAGACTTTTGCTCAGTCAAGTTGTTTGATGTAAGGAGTAATGTTGTGTTATGTAGCCTTAAATCCCTGCTAATGGTTGATTTTTGTGTATTGTAAACAAAATGCCATCTGTAAAGAACTAAAAGCTATCAAAAGGATTAAGGATTTACAATTGAAGATAGATGTTGAATGTGATTTGTTTTGAGACAAACATGTTTACGGATTGAAAAAAGCATGTTTAGTTTTTTTGGGAAATTGTAAATACACTTTGATGACACAAAGCCAAAAAAATATTTGCATGTCTATTCATAGGAGTGTTTATCTCTCATGAGTCATAATGCTTACATATTTTTAATCTCACTGCATAATGAAATCTATTCTATTGCAAAACATTTGCATACATGTCCATATGGAACGACGTTCAACCAATTTAGTCATGCTGTCCTCTGCTTACATTGAAAAATATCTTGGCTGCAATAATGCTTTTCAGGTTCATAACGTTCTGATAAATTGATATTTTGAAAACATGTAATTTCTCCACACGCCTGTTTGCGATACTTGGCGAACACTAAGACATAAAACCTCCGACAGCTCATAGTCAAGAGGCCTCTAAACGGCGCCCCCCGTTGACCTTTCCCAGCTTAAAAAGGGTTTGTGAATGATCTCGGAAACACACGGATCTGTACTGAGTTCCCTGACGCACGCCGGTCTCTTGGAGGCCTGACCTCAATTTCTGTACTCAGCAGGAGCTGCATGGGTGAAGCAGGCTGAATTGAACACCATCTGGCCCAGAGTGCCTCAACATGTTTGTTGACCCAGAGCTTTCACACCCCTGGTTGTTGGTTTAAGTACGTGTAGGCCATCACTTGCCCCCTTCTTAGTTCAGGCCAGGCTCGCGGGCACAGCAAAACCAAGTGCCCGCGGGGAAAGCGCAGACATGAGTGTTATATGAGTTTCATTAGAGCGTTTCTTATCTGTAACATCAAGTAGCCCTCCAGACAAGTTGCTAACATTATTAAAATTCAGCATCTAATCACGCCTAATAGATTTTCTGTGATGTTTAGGATTTTTGTGCTCCATTGGCAATCATTGCGCTTTTTAATGGTAGCGAATTTGATGTTGATTCCATTGATAATTATGTCATGTCTCATCTAGAGAGGCTCAAATCATCCAAAAATATGGGAAATCTTTGCATACGTACTTTGCTCTTTATACGGATAGTTTAACAACCAAAAACATCTATATAAAAATAAAGGTTATATCATCATTTATGCATTCAAAACCTGTAAATGACTCTTTGTTCTTTGGAACACAAAAGAAGATATTTTGAGAAATGTGGGGCCATTGTTGTTTTACCAACATTCTTCAAAATATCTTCGTTTGTGTTCTACAGAAGTAAAATGTCATACAGGTTTGAAATTACATAAGTAGTCGAACAATCCCTTTAAAAGCAGGTTGTCATTTGTTGATGGAAAAGTATGGCAGATGGGATGTATATACAGTATATATAGATATACACAGTTGTTCATGTAGCGATTTTAGAGGGATAACTTGTGTTTGGATGTTGGAGTTAATAAATACTTATTTAATTAATTGTATTTTTCTGTATTCATAGATATTTTGCATTCATTTATATTTTAGTGTCTGCTAATCCTCCACTTCATGACCAAAACTATTTTTCTTTTTTTTAGTTTTTGAAGCATTTATGTCTGTTGATCTATAGACTTCCCAAAAGTGATGTTGACACACACTGTAGGTTTCCAATTTGCATTGGTGCCGAGCCTTTCGATTTCAATTTAGAATATTTCTGTGAATTTCATCAAGTAAGAAACCCGCGTGTATCCTCCTGCCATCTGCTGTGAAGAGGTTTTCCTGCAGTCTCTGTGTAAGACGGTCTCAGAACTGTCCCTAAATTGACAGCGCGTTGAGTGGGGACACCATGGGACTGTTTCTATTTTCCTCTAAGCAGCTGAGGAGATCATAGAGAAGCCCATCCAGTGAGACCTTAGCAGCACAACACAATTCATATAATTATGAATTCATATATTATTCATCTCCTCGCCGCTGCACTTGTTATTCCAGTCACAAAATCATGGCTATAGTGCTGCGTCTCAGCTGATGTTCATTAAAACAGGACCACAGTGTTTTAGAAATGTGTTGAGCTGAACAATTTCTCCGAAACTTACTTAGAGATAAATTCACTAAATAATCTCATGCATTTTTTATGATCAAAAATACCTATCAGAATACCACAAAAGTGGTCCGTATGAACTATAACAAACCTATAATAAACTACAACAAACACTGTTAAAAACTGTAGTTTTACAGAATTTTACCGTTATTACTTTTTTACAGATTTTTCATGTATAATGGAAAAAACTATACAAATACATAATTTTGCTCTTCTTTCTTTTTACAGATTTTACAGACATATTTTTAAATACTGTTCAAAAAAGTGTCAGATTACAAAATTTTATGATATTTTAAAATTACTGTTACATTTGTATTACAGTGAATTTATATTTGAGTCGTTGCTCAAATCATGTATTTTTATCATTATCCTATCACAATATAACATCCTTATGATGCCTGTTTTCTTATAATATATCTGTGTTCATTGCATTTTGATTGCTTTGGTTAATAATGCACAAAAAAAAATGTAATATCCTTTACTCTGGAAATAATAATATGTACATTTTTAATCAAAGGTTTTAAGGTCTGTTACCTGATTTGCCTAATTTCTTTTGTGATTTAGATTATACAATAATGCAGACAAGTGCAAAAAAAGTTTATTTTACCAAATATTTCTGCTATTCTTTAAAGATTTGCCGAACAATAATGTAAAAAACTGTAATATACAGAATTGTACTATTTTTTACAGATATTCACATATTTGTAAAATACAGTAAAAACTGTAAAATTACAGAAAAGACAATTTATTTTGGAAAAATTTAATTTTTCAATGGGAACTGTTATTAAACGTATTGTTTCCATATATTTGTACATGATTGTTTTTTACAGTGTGGACAATGCTATACAAGGATGAGAAATACATTTTTATAATTATTTTCCCAGATCCATGCTTATGAAGGCAGATTTGGACGTTTCTTTAATCTGACACACCTATTTCATATTTATGTACTCTGTAATATCAGGTGTGTTTTATAAAGGAGTGCAAAAACAAGGCCAGGAAATACACTCTTAGAGAATTCTGCCCAGAAGTCTGTATCAGGTAAAATTGAGTCTCTTATGCCTTACTAGATTTTCCTTGATCAGCTTCAAGCCACAGTCTACGCTGGGCATCTTCGTCTTTTTGACAGAGGAGAAGAGTCAAACACTGATATTTAATATTCTTGACAGATAATGCTGAGACATGTCTAATCAAATAATTTCCCCATCAGATGTACTAATAATGTTTATCGTTGAAAAAATGGGTGACTATTGTACCTTTAAGACATAAATATGCAAATTACCTCTTATAATTCCTAGGCTTTTGGAATATGAAAAAGTAATAATGATGATTCATGAGTTGCCGGATTGCTGCTAGATTAGTTGTTATTGATGATGAACAAACTTGAAGGTTAGACTGAAATAATCAGAGACCTTTGTCAAAAAAAAAATTCAATTCTTTCTGAAAGCTGGGTTTCTTCAGATGGGCACTCATTATTAGTTACATAAAAACTGGAATAACAGTGTTTTTTTTTTTTAAGTTTAGCAGAAGTATTATCTATCCCATTTTCTTTCTTGTTACCTCACAGCGACTGAAAGGCCAAGCGTCTGAACGCCAAAATGACATTATTAATCTAAAAACGTGTTGGTAATATGTTAAAATACATTTATCTATTTGTTGTCAGAACGTTTTTGAAGCTTAGTTTCAATTTGTAAAATGTGTGTTTTAATCGTACATCACACTTTTTTATATTATAAGATCAGTGAAATAATATTTTTCATGACATGACCCCAGTCCAACTCTTCTAATCTCTTTTAGTCACCTAAAGTAATAAATGTCAAGGTTTCTTTCCCATTTACTAATTTCAATTTAACCGAACCATAAAAGCTGAAACGAAAAGAAATGTCAGGGTTGGAAAGGTCTAAATTGAAAGTCAGAGCAGTGGCACAGTTTACAGTTAGCAATAATGAGACATAGAGTCATGGCCACACTTCTAGTACTGTCATGGGTGTTGTGGAGCAGAAAGATTGATGGTCGCTGCTTATATCTTTTGAAGGTTGATTGATGCTGAGGCTATGACTCTCTCAAATGTCCTGGAGACTATTTTGGGCTTCGCCCTGCTCTCACTCTAAAAGTATTACTAAATGATTTTTTCCCTCCATCTCTTAATTCTTTTGAGGAAAATATCTAGGGCATACAGATCTGTACAATCAGACCCAACACATGTACTCGCTGAGGTGAGCTGAAAGGCAGATTTTATTGTGAACATGTTCGACCCCTAAAGTGAAATGGTTTGTGAATAGTCTTTGTTGACGTTTAAGAGAAAACCAATATTTGATTTGCATCTCCGATTAAAATAAAGTTGACTAAAATGGTCTGTCACAGAGCAAGATCTTTCATCAGGTCCTTAATTTAGTATCAGCATTACAATAAGATTACATTGTAAAAAGCAGATTTGAAGTGTACAGAGGTGTAGTTTTCAGCTGGCAGTTTTCAGCTGGACTTTGATCATCTGCTGTGTCACAGTTTGCCGGCGTTATCAAGACAAATGGAAGCCAGTGATGGAACACACAACAAACCGACAGCACGATCCATGTGCATCCTGGGGGCTAATGGCTTTTATTAGCGACAGTGAGTTGATCCCTTATCTGCCTCTAGAAGAAAGACTGTGTGCTATTTTGGACCCTCTCTCTCTCTCTTGGCTTCTTTGTGGTCAGCACTGTAAGGATATTGCTTTGTTCTGTGGCAGTCATTGGGTCGGCATTTACAATGGCTCATGTGTGTAAATCAGACGGCGCGTCGGCCCTTTAAATGGCACGTCTATCTGCAATCGCTGCCCTCGCCTGCTCTCCGAGACCCCTCACAGCTCACAATTAAACTCTGATGAGATCCAGCCGCTCACAATAGAAGGCCGATATCACATTTATCAGGGCCTCAAACTGATGTTTCGGTGTCAAGTGCTGAACTGAAGAGAACGGCCCTTGACTTTTAATTTTCAAGGTCTCCCGATCCTGAAAAGCAGGGGAAAAATATGAAAGCACCGTGAGATACTGTAGCATGCCTGGAGGAAAGTATCCTTGCTCACAGGAGATATGATGGATTTCTCAGTAGTGTTTCATTTAAAGTGATAGTTCACCCAAAAATGAAAGTTCTGTCATCATTTATTCTCCTTCTTGTCATTTCAAACCTGTAGGACTTTCTTTCTTCTGCAGAACATATACAAATATATTTTGAAGAATGTTGTTAACCATTATTACTGAAATGTAGTAGTTTTTTCCAGGAATTGTACTTTTTAAAGTAGTTTAAAAAAAGTGTAGTTTTACTTCAGCTTGTACTTGGGTACATTTTTATTGCTGTATCGGTACTTTTACTGCACTATTTTTCCTCACATTGTCGTCGCTACTTTATATGTTTAATTCGTCCACTCAGATCGTGCATAGAAAACTTGCGTCATACAGATTTCAAGACATCTGCCGCCAATTTAGTTTAATCATGGAGGAGGACGAACGTGTGCGGCAGGGGGCGTATCAAACGGCGGTTCTGCGCACTTGAAGTCAATGCGGGAAAGAGACACAATACGAAGGCTCGTCCGAGATTTCGCCAAGTTTCATCAAAACGGCTATATCATGAGATAAAATTGTCCATCTCTCTCCAAAGTCTCTACATCAGGGCTCTGCCCTTGTAAGTGAGTAGGGAACATATACGGTTGGAGGCATGCAAAGCAGTTTCGCAAATTGTGCATTACCAGTTATAATGTTGTAAATAACGTTCAGTTTCTTGCATAGTTCTATCGATTCGCTTAAATAAGACGTCATTACATCGAAAGAAGCCGCTGGGAATACTTTAATGTTGCCTCTATCTGTATTTTGAAGTTTTAAAGACATGAACCATGAAAAACCATAGACCACAAGGTAAAAATCTTCAGACTGTCCTTGTGAAGTTTTAATGGTTGAAATATCCCCACTTTTTAACTAAAGCATCTCTCCCAGGTTCTGTGAAAAACGCTGCACAGACTTGAAATTCGGATTGTACTGTTCTGGAACAGTGTTTTAAATAAAATGTAACCATTCATTTTTAGTTGTCTCATCTTTTGTCAGGGCAAACAAAGAGGCTTTCTTTTCGCAACGAAACACAGCGTCTCCGCAACATGGCTGCAGCGGTGACGATACAATGAGATTTACAAGTACGCCCCCTTTACTTGCGTTTAGATTTGGGCGGTCTTAGTCAAGTCATGTTACGAAGTGACGTACATTCGCCGGGGTGTCGTTACACCAGGTGTTTCAGGCAGGTCTGGGTGAGCATTTGCTTTTAGATAGAATGCATCTTTTGTTCCCACACTTTAATTTTAGCAATTTTACGTGTTTAATAAATGCATGGGCAACTTATAACACACCAAAGACACAGAAAACATGTATTTGCGCCATATGTCTCCTTTAACATATTGGACTGATTGCTCTCTAACTTCATGTGGCGTGCTTGTGCTGGGGGTATTTGGACGCAGCCACTGTCTATCCATTGGCTGTCTGATGCACTGCACACAAAACTGGCAGGCGCTAGCAGAAAAGAATCAGTTCCAATCTGATTGAATGGCATAATGCAACCTCTGGGACCAACCCAACCTTGAAGCAAAGGTGCATTTACGAGGTGCAATCCGAAGATTTTTACATCAAATGTGTAAGTAAAGTAATAGTAAAAATATCAATGACAATTTGCCAAACAGTTACACTACGTATTTGAAACGTATTCATAAAGCTGGTGCAATTAATATATGGAATATGCAATTAGAGAAATGTTTTGTTTTTGGTTTGTTATTTTCTGTTAATGATGACAGCAATTATCCAACAAATAATAATATTATTACAAATTGGAGAAGAATTGGGAACATGTCCAACACACTTTGTCTGATGCATCCTTGAAACTGTGGAAAATAAACTGATTACAGCAGCACATCTAGGGCGTGTTTTCACTCATTTGCATAATAGAAATGCTATGCCAAAAGCATTATATATTTTCCTTTTATCGAAAGCAACTGAAATCTGATTTATATAGAATACTTGAACACGTTTATTAAGGAGAATAGAATGGGATGCAAGCCTCTGAGTTTTTGTGATCTTGTTAATAATTTCAGACAAAATGTTCACTATAAATGATGATGAGTAAGCGCTGGAAAAAGCCTTGAGAATCTTTGACTTTCTAATAAAACAACACAGCAGACAATGCTCATTAATTTTGTCCTTTCACTCGGTTGGAAAGCCTTTTGTTCCCGCGACAGGTTCTCTGAATGCGCCGTTATTTATCTGAATGAATGGAGAGTGAACTCAAACAAAAAAGACAATAGTGGAAAATGACATGCTGCCATGAAACGGCATTTTTTAAATGAACAAATAAGTGTAATTACTTCTCCGCGCTCCGTTGACATTGAAGAAGAATGCAATCTTTTATTCTGAAGTCTCTATTACCCCTGCAGAGACCTTTCAGCCGGAGCAGGAACGTTTAGAAGATTCATGCCTTTGGGCAAGAACGTGCACATCTATGATGGAGACACCCCCAAAAGACCCATTTGTCCTTGAGCCAATGAAAAGAGAGAATGTTAGAATACTCGAACTACACTTTAGACTCACTGACTGTCACAAAGAGCAAACTGAGAACAATGTATCGTTTCATGACAAAACTTTCAGATCAAGTCCCGCAATGAATTCTCGTTTGACACCGCATGAACGTTCCATAGGTAAGTTTAGGTGGTGGAAGGGCTCTGAGGATTTGTTGACGTGAGCATGGTGAAAAATTCTCATACGGTCCACGGAGAAAATGCCAAAGAACTTCAAAGGACTTCATTCATCACTGCCAGGTTCAATTAGAACAGGAATCTAATCTTAACACTATTCAGAGCAGTTTCCGGCTCCCACAGATTCTCTCTGCTCTGAATATAATTGGACATATTGGAGCAGGAGGTTAGGATGAGCTGACAGATCCGCCTTTTCTGGCCAGTTACAAAACACAGCCAAATGTTACACCATAATGATTCCCTTCCCATTAAAGTGGGAAATGCGAGCATGAGTGGATAGAGCCATGGGAAGTGCATGAGATGTGGAGTTTAAATGAATAGTGAAAATGAACATTTGGTCATTATTTAGTCACCCCTGTGTTATTCTAAATTCTGAAAAAGACAAAATTACGAAAGGCGCAAAAAGGTTCTTTAATTTAAAGGGGTCATATGGCGTGAATACGTGTTTTTCTGTGTCTTTGTGTGTTATAAGTTGCCCATGCATGTATTAGACACGTAAAATTGAAAAAAAATCTGGAACTGGAACCTGATGTTCCAAATATGGTAAGAGACGTTACATTTCCGTCACACGCTTGCAGTATTCCACCAATCACTATGCACTGGTTAACTGACCAATCATAGCACACCTCGCTTTTCAAAACGATGAGTTTTGTAAAATATCCGTGTGTTTCAGAAAAGCAGGGCAAAGAGGAGATAAAAACATGCACCGTATGTGGAAATAACAGCGTTTTTTACCTTAAATCATGTATAAAGATTGCATTAAATCTAAAACAAACCATAATATTTGTTTTAGCCATGTCATATGACCCCTTTAAACTTTTTTAGTGGTTCACAGACAAAAAACAGCAGTCTGGAATGACATGAAAGTGAGAGTAAACTATTCCATTGAATGCAACGATTTTATTCTATCTCTACATGCAATCCAATTTGTACAGGGAGGCTACATGTTAGTGATTTGTGTGTCAGTCCTGAAGAAATATTTTGGTTCCCTTTCTGTCGGTCTCTCGACAGATGGGGTTTGACTTCATAACCTATCATCTTCTGAACTGACTTTGAAAAGGCCAATGAAATTGCATGCCAGACTCCGCCCCGGATATTTGGGTATAAAAGGGAGACGGAACCTTTTCAAGCAGCAGCCAGCGGTCCCCCTGAAACTATTCAGAGGCTACTGGGGCACATGGCATCCTCGGCAGGGGTGATCCCTTTCGAGTTAATGCACATGAGACCACTCCAGCACTGGCTACACAGTTGGGTTCCCTGGAGAGCGTGGCACACCAGCAGCAGGCGTGTTGGCACACCTCTCTGCCGACGTACCCTAACCCCTTTGTCTTAAATGACCTTGTTATACACGTGAATCCCCCTTGGGCAGGGTTCGAGGCGTGTCGTGGTGACAACAGACGCTCCCTGCAGGGTTGTGGTGCCGAGTGCAACGGGCATGCAGTGTTGGGTCGATGGATGAGCCCCCACCTGCGTTGACATTTCAACTGCCTGGAATTGCTGGCTGTGCTGCTTGCACCAAAGAGGACGCAATCTCTCGTGAAGAAGAAGCACGTGCTGGTCCGGTCAGACAGCACAACTACCGTGAGTTATATCAACCATCAGGGTGGCATTCGCTCACGACAGTTACCACAACTCGCCCGACGCCTCCTCCAGAGTAAACGGGTGACGAAGTCCCTGCGAGCTGCACACATCCCGGGCGACCTGAACCAGACAGCTGACGCACTCTCTCGTCAGTCGATGCCTCGCGGAGAGTGGCGCAGCTCATTGGGTGCAGTTTGAGCAGGCACAGGTACACCTGTTCGCCTCACTGGACACCACCCATTGCCTGCTATGGTACTCCCTCCCGAGGCCCCCCCTTGGCACGGGTGCCCTAGCGCACAGCTGGCCGCGGGGCAAGCAGAAGTATGCCTTCCCCCCAGTGAGCCTGATTGCACAAATCCTGTGCAAGATCAGGGAAGAGGAGCATCAAGTGCTATTAGTTGCACCGTCCTGGCCCAACCGCACTTGGTTCTCGGAACCCCATCGTGTTGTGTCCAGTACACGCGCTGCGCCTCTACTTCGACCGCACGCAGAGCTTCAGCCCTGAGCAGCTCTTTGTCCGTTTTGGAGGTCAGCGGAAAGGGAGGGCTATCTCCAAACAGAGACCGGCGCACTCTATCATGGATGCCGTCGCTACGGAGTGTAGCCTCCTTGTGGGCACTGGCAGACATCTGCAGAGCTGCGGGTTGGGCTAAGCCAAATACCTATCGCGAGGTTCTAAAGCCTCCTTTGTGGAAACGGTGCCAGCCTGAGTCTTGCATGGTATCAACAAGTGAGACCGGCGGTGTAAGCTCTGTTCCCTGATGGAGGGAACAAGACGTTGTGTCCTTCATGCCACAACGCTTGCCGCACGCTTCAGCAGTCGAGAGATGGTCTCAGGCTCCTCAGCACAAAAGGTGAATGGATGCAGCACGCCGTCTCCCTTTAATACCCGGATATCCGGGCCGAGTCCGGCATGCAAATTTAATTCGCCAATTTCATTGGCCTTTTCAAAGTCAGTCAGAAGATGATAGGTTCTCAAGTCAAACCCCATCTGTCGGTTCGACACAACGTCATGTTCCTTCCATCGGAGAACAGAGGTTACATACGTAACCGAGACTTTAGGAGATTTGGTAAATTAACTTTAATAACCATTTCCTAGGACGTGAAGTGTGGACCCAAATGTTCATCCTGCAGAAATGAACCAAGGATGAAGGTTCAAGTTGTGCTGTCCGACTTCCTTATTTTTCAAAGAGTCAACAAAATGACAGAACAAATGTTTGTGACGATCAGGTTTTTATTCACATTTTCATTTTTAATCATGAACGAGAATATATGCATTTATTTATTAATGAAGAGAACAGAGAAAGAGGTCTTTTTGTCACCTCAACATCACACAAAACAAAAGAATGTTTGTTTTGCAGTTTAAGTGGAGGTTATAAAAGCACAACATTTGATTAAATATGATTAACGTGATATTACAAAATACACTATTAACAAACTATTAAAATATGATCAAAACACATAAACAATTACCTGAACTGAGGTGACTTTCTGTCTCTGTCTGAACTCAAAACTTCCTCTTGGTGAACATGGAGACTGATGCAGAGTTTGTGATTAGATTTTGTATCTTTGCCTTCGGACAGTCAGCTTCTCATGACAGTTTAAATTTTGTTCTGGAGGCTGAACCCGCACTCCTCTGCCGCACTGACACTAGATCAACACTTGAAAAACAAAAACCACTGGACAAAAACATAATGCACTGAGATCAAAGACCAGACAATATAATATTTCATAATATAATATGTGCACTTGCCACCAGCTAGGCAGGGTTGGAATTACAGTTACAAGTTGCAATAAATCACCCTCAGTATAATCTGTCAAAATGACAGACATCTTGAGAATTTTCACTTCTGAACAATTTTAGCCAGCGACGGCAAATATTCGGATAACGCGACCTCTGGTTGTAGCACTTCATACATTATGCAAATCAGATACGGTGCATGCACTCCTAAAATAATGTGTGCTGAATGAGATTTGCACGCTATAATTTCCCATCACGCAGGCCGATTCTGACTGTTGGTTATGAGCTGCAATACTATACTGGGACTGTACATCACACATTTGGATATTTATTCAGTTACAGTATAATGTCCTTTTCCATCATATACTGTAGATTAATTTAAATAATTACTCTAGCCATGGAAGTATCAAGATCTAAAATAATATTTAAAAAAACGGTATTTACATTTCATAAGCTACAGTATAAGAATACCGAACACAAATCATTTCAGTTTTTAGCATTGTTCATTTTTGTTTCTGAGTGATGTCACATAACCTAGCCATGCTTCAATCTGATGACAATTTCAGTAAAAAAAAAGTTTGGTTAGTTGTAGTCTTTAAAGGGATACTTGAAAATGAAAAGTCTGTCATCACTTACTCACCTTCGAGTTGTTTCAAATCTGTATGCAATTCTTTGTTCTGATGAACACAGAGAAAGATATTTGATAGAATGCGTATAACCAGACAGATTTTGCCCCCCATTGACTCCCATTGAAGGAAAAATTGCATCTTCGTTTTTTTTTGTTCTGTTGAACACAAAAGATATTTTGAAGAATGTAGAACAGCAAACAGTTCTGGGGCACTTTTGACTACCACTGTATTTTTTCCTACTATGGGAGTCAATGGGGGGCAAAATCTGTTTGGTTATAAGCATTCTTCCAAATATCTTTCTCTGTGCTCATCAGAACAAAGACATTTATACAGATTTGGAACAACTCGAAGGTGTGTAAATGATGACAGCGTTTTAATTTTTGGATGAAGATCACTTTAAAGTCAATAACAAGAGATGTAGAAGTTGTTTTCTGCCCACAGAGCGATGAGAACAGACAATGCCCCTTTTTTGGGTAACAACCAATCACTGGTGACTGGAGACGGTAGACCACGACTTCAATGACACAAACAAAATGGTTTCTGTTTTTTGCTTGATCCAATTAAAGCCTAATGCTCTTTTCGAGCATAAAGATCTAATGTTCCTCAAAAAAATGTCAAGACGATTGTTTTTTATCATGCATCAGCTCGATTCTCCTTCATCACAGGTCATGCAAAATCAGATCAGGATATTTTGTAAATTGCATTTGGGTGAGCGAGTCATCCATTTTAAAGGCGAATTCAACCCCAGTAACCAAGCCACTCGTCCTTGGCTAAATAAATTCGCTCTCACGTTTGTATGAACAGCAGCGCGACTTAGCTCTGCTAAATGTACCATATTGATCTCAATCTCCCGTATTCCTCCATTTGGAGTGTAATTGTCAGACAACAAGAATTCATTTTGACGTGACTGAGAAGGCCTTATGGGAACAATGCCTTTTGTATAGAGAGGCCTTAACAAATGAACGCTGATTTTCATAGGCCCTCCGTTGCCTTTGAAGGAGAATTGTTATGCAGGTCTCATTTCAAAAGAACCCGAAGATGCAATTGCTTTATGCAGAGAAGCTGCGCTCCGGAATACACAAATCGAAGCATTTTCTTTCACTTTCACCTCTTAGTGTTGCAGCTTTGGGGAAAAGTGAAAATCACTCATTACCCCACACAGGTTCACAGACATAAATTAGGTACAAGATGAAGTGCTAGGAGCTTTTATTTAGCTGAATGCTGTTTTCGTGACTCCTGCTGCAGACATCTAAGCAGGGCCATGTTGTGCGGCCAATTTACACAAAAATTATTCATAGAACATAAGTAAAACCAAAAAGTGTGTCAAAAGTGACTGTTTTTAACACTGTGGCACTGCCTGGCTCTTAATAACAGACATATCTGTCAACATCTGGGTTCCAAAATCTGTGATCACGTGCTCCCTTGGTCACGTTCTGGGCGTGAGTCTTCCACTGTCCGTTCACGATCCCGTTCCGGGAGTTTCGCGGAAGAAGTAACAAAACGGGAGGGTAGCGGCAGTTGCCTTATAGCACACGTACATCTGGGAGACGACTTTTTGATGTATGCATTCACATCTGCAAGACATCATTTTTCGATTGTTTGCTCATCTGCAATACTTCTCTGAGATGTCTCCTGTCAGATATTATATAGACATCTCAAAGATGTTTATGATTTAGAATGTATGTAAAACTGCCTTTTCTAAGACGTTTATCAGATGTTTCTTCACAGCATCTTACAGACGTACCTGTGCTATGTGAGATGGGTGCTACGAAAAGTCTTTTCAGCTTTTTGTTCAAAATGTATTTTCGAAGAAACCCAGCCACGTTCAAGGGGGTTTAAAGAATGAAGATACTGTATATATATTTTTTCTTTTATTTGATATCGTGTATGTTCATATATTCATGAAAGGAAAATGGGAAAAGAATATTTGATCAAAGTTATTTAAATATCTTTTGTGAAAATGATATAAAAACACACCTTGGTGGGAAAAGGGTTAATTTGGAAGAAACTATATATTCCTGAGTATATACAGTATACTGAATATGCACTGTAAATATATATATACATATTCCTGAGATTAAACAACAGCTGACACCCGTTGTATGGTAAAAACTGTGTAACATGAAATGGGATATATGTTTTATAAGTTAGTTATGTATAGTACCACTGTATATTTTGTTTTGTAGTACGGACAAAAGCAGTAATGTTTATGCCAGTGGTGCTGAGATATTGATCTTCCACATGGTGTGCCGAGGAAAGGTTTTCTATGTTTCTATTTTTGTCGGTTAAAAAAAGAAAACCCCCCTCCTCCTCACCTGCTGTAGAGACATATGTTCAGGTAATGAGGTCGCCAGCTTCCGTATGTTCTCAGTATGTAAACATCAACATTACAGCACCTCCCTGTTCGTCTGACGCTTCAAATTGATATTGGATAGATCTGAGGAAGGGTTTTCCCCCAAATGTGAACACAACACTTTATTAAAAGTGTGCCGATGTAAAACGCTCTCCCAATTTAAATGTTTTTTTAAAAACTATGGTCACTATGTAAGGGCTAGATATTTCCTTTGATGTTAGTCTGTGGGATTTTGCCAGATAAAATCTTTCTATAACTTCAAATTAGTTTTGTGTGGTTGTGTTCTAGCTCGATAAACTCAGGTGCTTGTGACGTACCCGTGCTATGTGAGGTCTCATGGTTGTTAGGGTGTTGCTATGCGGTTGCCTAGCATGCTTTGTAACTCATGCACGGAGGCGGTTGCTAGGTGGTTACTTACTGGATGAAAAGAGTCCACTCCAAAATCTCTATGATATTCTGGTCACTATATAGGCTACATACTTTGATGTTGGTCTTTGGGATTTTGTTCTTCTACTTTATCTTCTGCCAGATGAAAATCTTGAAGAAATTTTAAGTAAAAGCAACTTTCCTCAACAAAGCCACATACACTTTGAAGTAAAAGTCATGCGGGTTAGAAGTTTGTTTAAATATATTATGAACAGTGATGCTTGTCATAGCAAATATCCAGCTTTAAATCAGATAGAACTGATGTTGGTTAGAGATATTTACAGTGCTGTTATATTTATACATATAACAGCTGCTAATATTGTTGTTTATGGTTTTGTGAGGTTACTTGTTTCTTCTGTGTGTTGTTGTTGTCTTTAAAGTATAATGACTGCTTGCAAATTATGATATCGTCATCTTTTTTAAACCCTGAATTATCTTCTGAATCACCTTGTTCATTTTGATTTTACAAATATTCTTATGGCCTGATCTGATGTTAAAACAAAATGACAATAATATACCTTCATGTCTCCATTTAGGTGCATTCTCAACATATAAAGTTAAAGCATGTCACCAAAACAATTTTAGGTGATGCATTCTAAAACGCATCTTTCTTGATGTGACGGGTGCTGTTATTGCACTTCAGAAGAGCCAGTTGCACATCAATCATTTTATTAGGGCTTATTTCTCGTGTACATTATTAATCGATAGATGTATTCACTTTGAATGGATGCACCAAATGTTCGGCAATTGAAATAATTTGTCCGAGAATATATGTACTGTGCTCCGTGTAAAGGAGTGCACCCCCTTTGAAAAGTAACATTTTAAACAATGTCCAAAATGTTGACAATACTAAGTTTTAAAAGTTTGAAACATAACATTTGTTTAATTTATAACATGAAAGAAAGGTTAATAATATTACTTAGAGAACAACATTTTAAGTTTTACTCAAATTAGGGTGAGGCAAAAATGAGGAGACCCCACTGAAAGTCTGTGGAGCAAAGACTACAAATGTCTAATTTAACAAGAATTCAACCACAGGTGAGTCTAATTATTCATTACACAGGTGTCCAGCAGACAGGTGCCCAGAGGAAAGGAAAATCAAACAGAGATCTCCTTCTCCTCTCACATCTTTCTCCTAGACAGAAAATAGGTCAAGTGAACACACAAGGTTAAGTCTCAATCTTCTCACATGTTTCTCCTGAGACAAAAAAACTCATTCTCTCATGTTTGTCTTCAATGAAATTTAGAAGAGATCCCCATAACATCTCACACTGTGCTCAGATTATTCTCCTTCATTTTTTTACATTTTTACATTTTTAGGCATTTGGCAGACGCTTTTATCCAAAGCGACTTACATTGCTTTATCCTATACATTTATACATAGGTATTTGCAATCCCCTGGGATCGAACCCACAACCTTGCGTTGTTAGCGCAATGCTCTTACCACTGAGCTACAGGAAAGCTGCTTCAATAAAGACACTTACGTTCTCACATCTATCTCACCTAAAGTTTCATAAGAGATCTCAATAACATCTCACGCTGTGCTCAGATTATTCCCCTTAGCTAGAGACTCTAACATTCTCATCTTTATCTCTCGGGCACATACCGGGCCCGCGGCTCTCTCCCCGGACAAGGGGCGGGCGCTCCGAGTTCGGAGGAACTACCAAGCTGGGAGCCCTCTCCCCGGGACAGCACGCCAAATATGCCTACTATCCATCCCTTATCATCCGTAGTTATTATCTGCGAGGCGAACTCGTGAACCAGTTGAACTGTTGAATGTAAATTCATTCAGTTAGTCTTTCTGTTAGGTGAAGCAACCTCACCTGAAATTCATGCACTTACATTCTGAATTGTGCACAAACCAGTCGTCCACTTGCGTTCGTGTAAATAGCAGGTTCAAATGGAGCCACGCTCCTCAGAACACGAACTGTTGCATTGTTAACCTTCAGATCCCCTCTCAGAGCGCATCTCAGTACAGACTATCATCCATAATCGACCTGTTTGCTGACTTGTCGGAGCTCTCCAAATCAAAAATGATTGTACTTAACCCCCACATCTTCCTGCGTTCGGTCTATTTGCCCTCTCCTCCACCCCTGAGAAACTGCAGACGCTGCAGACGACTAGAGGTAATGGGACGTAGAGAGGCCGGAGACGGTCTGTAATCACAAGCGCGCTCCCAGGAAACAAGGGCGTTAAATCAGGCTCAGGTGGCTGATGAAGGGATTGCGGTTGTCGGCTGGATCTATTTTGTGTTGCCGGATGTCCACTCGCTGGGACAGCGGCCACAGGATTGATGAGCAGGCGGGTGCTTCTCGTTCCCTTGCCCCTCCGGGCGGCGCGTGATTATTTGCGGCACCTCAGGTGCAGGGTTTCAGTATGAATCGAAATTGGGCAGCTGGAGCCTCGTACTCTTATCTTTGACTCTCACGGGCACCTCGGTTTGATACTGTAACTGTCCATTCAGTCACCACAACTCATCCGGCCGCGAATAAGCGAAGCCTTGGCGCTTTTTACTCACAATGAAGTATGACATTGCGTTATAATTAGAGCAATTTCCCCAGCTGTAAAGCCCTGAACGTATTCAGTAGCAGACCGTAACGCCCGAGAAATGTTATGCATGTGGGTCATGTTCTCGTCTGCCTTAATCAGTGGCTATATATAATCTGCTTCAACGTGGCGTTTAGCGCTCTCTCCTGTGTGCTAATCATTTATTCGGAGATGGAAAGGGAGGTGAAGATATTCAGAAGGCGCATCTGTGGTGTAAATGTAGGCCTGCGCTGTTAGATCATTATATTGTAAGGAACGGAAACTTACACAACTGAAAGCTTTACATCTGGTTATAAGATAAGCATATGTAAGGTTCTGTTGAGGCTATTTCACACTGAAAAGAACAACCTGAGGTTGACTGTTGGATATAACCAAACATTTTCCAAATGGAAACTGAACGCAGTGGTGTGTGTGTGTGAAGGGATGCATTCACATAAACATACACATTTTGTCATTTTTTTTACTCTCACTCATGTCGTTCAAAACCTTTATATGACTCTTTCATCTGTTGAATTCAAAGGAAGATATTTTGTGAAACATCTCTGTGGTTTTGTGTCCATACCATTGAAGTCAATGGAGCCCAATGTTGTTTGGTTACCAACGTTCCTCAAAATATCTTCTTTTGTGTTCTGCATAAGAAAGAAAGTCAAACAGGTTCGGAATGACATAAAGGTTAAGCAAATTATGGATTCATTTTAATTTTGGGGTGAACAGTCCCTTTAAGTCATTGTGAACTGGCCTTTATACATAAAAAGACTTGCAAAGAGATCCATACCCATAATTGCTTTAAGTGGGCTCACCTCAAAATGACATCCAAACGCATGAACAAGATTAAAGAAGGACGTGTTCCTCAGACATCTTGAGTGGTAGGTCACAAGGTGGATTGGCATGCCGGTTCTTTTTGGCACCCCACTGCTCCTCCACGTCATTCCAGGAAAACATCAGAATGCAAATAAGGTTAATGTGTGAACCCAGTGTGACGGCAGCTATCACGGGCTGCCGATGGGTCCACATCGCTGAGCTGATTTGAAGCAAGAGCTGAAGCAGCGGGAGCGGTGAAAGGCGCCAGCATCAAGGTTATGTTTGATGCTGCAGTCACGGTCTGTCAAACTACTGTTGCAGTGATGCGATACGAGTCATTGGAGAACAAACTATCCCCGGTGGAAAAATATAGAAAAGCATAACTGCAAAGCATCACAGAAATTCTAATGTGGTTAGTGCTTGGCACATAGGAAAAAATGAAACATCTTTGAGCGACCTGTGGATCACTTGTTGAAAGTGTTATATCCCACTGGAATATGTGCAAATACTTATGTTGTCTTAAAACCATCTAAGAGCAGTTGTTTCTTCTAGTTTTGAGTAAAGAGGAAACTCTCTGTCTGTAGAGATTAATTTTAAACATTCAGGATTATCTACAGTAGTGCACTTGTCGTACATGTTCACAGACAGTCTACAGTGTAGACGTTGGAGTTGTTCTGTACCTTGAAACACCTTTTCTGCAAACGTCTCATGCAACGCTGTTAATGTTTTACAAGAAATGAGACGGCTTGTTCAAATTAGTTGAGGAGGGATAGCGCAGACCCACTAATGCCTGATAGCGTAACCTTGTCTCAGATGGAATTAATGCTGCGTTTTTACACCCTACAGACCTGTGGTTCAAAACGAGGAGGCAAATTAAAAATATCTCTCCTATCAGCGTGAGAACTAGGAGGCAATTTTCCATCACAGACCCCATTAATAGGGCCTTTTCTATTGATAGCTGTGAAATTTCATTTAGCTGTGTCAGTGGTTCATTTACGGCCTAAACTCATTGAAAAGGAATTATACTTACAGCGTTTGTTTCTTTCAGAGACGAGGAGCGTTCTGCAACTCACTGACTTCATTTAGCATTTGTGCCACTCAGCAAAAAACCTGCATCTGCCAATTTTTGAGTATTTCAATTAAGTGCAAAACTTGCCTTCATTCCCTGTAAGCTGGCTTACCCAAGATTATACCGCACTTCACTCACAAAAATGTTGTGTTATTACTGCCCGTGAAAGGCAGGGGCTAAAGTGTTTTAAAATTATTATTGATCCTGAAGCATTAATTCATCAAATGATGATCTAATGATGGAGCAGAGCATTATGACTGGGCATATATCCAGATTCACGCTATGATCTAGCATGCATTCTGCATTTTAAAGAGCCACTGTTGAGGTGGAGTGATGCTGTACAGTCTCAGTAATGTACTGTATGTCATGACTTGGTGTTTAAACAATAGCTTATGCAAATGAACAATGTTTGCTTCAAATGTAAAGAAACCGATGAAGCGAATGATTGTTCATCTCAAACATGTTGCCCATTTTACGAGGATGAGTATAGTGTATGTACAATTGTCCTGTAAAGCTGTATGACTGCTTTTACTGCTGTAATAAAAATGATGTTATATTTGTTGTTTGGTGAAGGGTGTGCATGCCTGCTGTGGTCTGATTTCACAGCATCTCTCTTGTTCGCGGCAAGGTTACTTGCAGAAATGATTATTTATCACGTCAGCACAGTCCTGTTGCTCAGATGAAGCTGTGGGGCAGGAAATGCTGCATTGAGAAGCCTCATAGATAGAAATCCAAATCTCATTTGTGATTAACCATTTGGAAACCATAACTTGTTAAACTTCAAGTTATCATAATTCAGGTAGTTATACTACAGTCAACTAGGGATGCACCGATACCAGTATCGATACTAAGCTAATACCAAAGGCCGATACCTCATGTGACATAACTGACTGACATTGGTTGTGTAATTTCCTTTGAACGTTTGTGACAAGCACATTCAATTATTTATTTTTTCATAATGTGTTAAAGGTGGAGTTGTTTGTTATTATGAAGCTATTCTATTCTATTACTCTCACAGTGTTTACAGGTATGGCTATCGGCGAATATCGGTCCTCGTACTCGGTCTCGAAAAATTGACATCGGTGCATCCCTACAGTCAACTACACTTGAATAAATTGAGGAGTGTACACTTTAAAAAATGTTGGGTTTAAAATAATTCAGTTTGCACTAGGAGCTGATTGTCGAACATATCTTGTGCTATTTCTATGCTGGGTTTTAATAACTCTGTGTGTACGAAAGTGTTTTTTCTGCAGGCATACTTTGCAATACTGCATATGGTATGTCATAGTTTCATAGTTGCTACATTTCTTGTTAGACATTATTAGTACAAAGAGTTCTTCAGATAGAAAGTAGTTTATCTTCAGTCATCCAATCTAGCCCTCTATGGCATGCTATGAGGGTAGAACAACGGCAAGGGTTTTCTATATAAATATAATATATACAGTATATTATACAATATACGTTAGAAATGATATATATTAGAAAATAAAATAAAAAGATTATATTGTTCACAAACCATTTACATACAAATAAACAAGCAAACTACTACTAATTTCGACTAACACATTGTGTATAAATCTTTCTCATGTTTCATATACAGTAACATTTATAGTAAACCAAGACTGCAGTGACTGTGTGTTAGGGTGACCACCCGTCCCGCTTTGCGTTGTATTCCAAATCATTTTCACCCCTTGTTCCGCATGTCGCATATTGAGAAAATGTCCCGCATGTCTGTTGGTTATTAGTTGTAACCCAAAACGCACATGAGATGCTTGTCTGCGCCAATCTGTACAGATCATCTTGATAGACAAAACGTGTAAACATCATGAACATTTGTTAAGCACAGGTCTTATTTTTTGCCATCTTCCAAAAGTCTATCGGAAAAATGCAAAGACTTTCGGTCGAGAGAACCAGCGAGGCGCTTACTTCCGGGTTTGCCTACAAAAAACGTCATCTCTGAGCCTCTCCATTCATTAAGAAGACATGTCAGGTGATATTATAAATACAATGTTCTTACAAAATGTAAAGGTGTGGTGTAAAATCCAAAAAGGTAGTTTGTTGCATGAGGGCAACACCAAGCCATAGAGGGCTAGGTTAACAAATCCTTAAAAAATACATGAATAACTTTTCAAAACTAAAGGTTCAGTGGATGAAATTTAGCGGCATCTAGCGTTGAGGCTGCAAATTGCAACCAACGGCTCACTCCACCCCTTTCCCATCCCATTCGAAGCACTATGGCGGCTGACACAGAACTAATGTGTCTTCAGGTTTTCACTTCTTTGACGAAGGAGATAATGTATTTTTGAAATGCGTTCTGTAGAGCAGTTTGTCTGTTCAGGGCTACTGTAGTGAGTAGTAGTTAGAACATGGCAAATTCCTTGTAAGGTGAACCGCGGTGTATGTTTAAAGAAATAGCCAATTCTGTCCAAAAAATACACACACCTGTAACATTACAACAACTCAGTGATTGTGTATGAAAATCAACTCAACATCTATTTAGAGTGTACCGCATTTAGAGAAGATATTCAAAGAAGCAATAGCCGTCAGCAATTTAAAATAAAGACAATAGAAGAGTTTGAGTTAGGTTGACAGCAGTTAGGTTGACAGCATTCAAATGGAATATAATAAAAAACTATAAAACACGTCCTAATTGATATTACTACTATCAGTAAGAAATGTGGGCTTATGAACTAATACTTTTTCTTTTTTGAACTGGTACTGCACAAGTTGATTATTGCGACAAGAGTTAATGCTGGTGGAAGAATGTGGCTAAATTGGTAGCATTGCTATTTTTACTTGGCTGTTCCCCAGCTGATGATTTGTACAGAACTTAAAGCACAGGCAACATCTGCTGCTGGTTAATGTTTTACATTTAGAGCTTAACACAATATAGTTTGATTGCTTTGATGTGTCTGTTAAGAGCTTTCGACATGTCAGATGTGCAGTGATAAAACTCTCTCAAATGGATCTGCAAAGGACCAGCGGAACACGTCATTATTAGTCTCTATCAGGACAGAGGACAAACTCAGCATGCAGGTGTGAGTGCGACCGAATGGATGTAATGATTTGGAGCTGGCAGCTTAAATTGGCACACAGCTGCAGGAGGTCAGGTCCTGCCCAGATGTACGGTGACAGCGAACCAAACCTACTCAAATACTTACCTCATTTAGACAGATTGGTTGGTTTTTAGGACTAGGCACCTCCTTCGGTGTCACAGGGGCTATCAACCGTTTTGCATATGCCTTGACTGGGACTTATTTAAAAGGGGATATTGAGCATTGGGGGATATTGTGGTCTTTTACTTTTGGCTTTTGTTTTAGAGAGAGTGGAATTGCGGATCTTTTTATGCTTAAACAGCAACATTACACACTAACTAATGTGTGTAAAGTAAAATAAACTAATATGATTTTGCCTCTTTTTTCAGTCGTTTGAAGCTGTTTGTAAAAGACACAATAAAAGACAATAGAACGCATCTGAAACCATTATAATTGAAAAAATATATTTCTCCACACTGGATTCGCGTTGCGCCGGTCATGTCCGCTATAGACACGGTGTTAGTATACTAGTTTATTACTTATTTACTTAAAATGTATTTTAGTCTTGCAGCTGTCATACAAATGAGGTGCAGCAAGTCGATGTGTTATGTTTGAATCTAACATGAATTAAACGGAAGAACTACGTACAAGATGAATATGATGATCACATTTCATAAAGTGTTTTTATGGTGTTTTTGTTCTTGTTCTTGTTGGAGCTTGGCGAAAATTATTCGGTCTGCACTTTATTTTAAGGTCCAATTCTCAGCATTAATAAACCATTAACTACGACTTTTGATTCAGTAATCTCAAAATGTGTTGCTTATTAATAGTTAGTAAGGTAGTTGTTAGGTTTAGGGAAGTAGAATCTCAACCGCTAGATGTCAGTGTACCATACGGTTTCTTAAAATGCGACGAACTACAAAATGTTTATTTAATCAAATGACTATACAACAAAATTCAACAAATCAACAATTATTATACAGTAAAATAATAATACAAATTAATATTAACAACATTTATTTTTTTATTATTAAATAAATTAAAAATAGTTATATTATTAGACACTAGCCAAACACAAACCGGAAGTTAATTGGGGGTCAGGAGCGCGCGTGTCCGATGAATGTTTCATAAGTCTGGCTCAAATGGCAGTTTTTACTTTTCTGCGATGTAATGTGTAAATGCTTTGTAATTCAGAATCCTGAGACATCAGACATTCAGCTGTGAGATGCAGTTCTGACCTGTTAGTATTCAACAAACGGATGCTGTGATTGGATCAGAAAGCGACCAGGCAAATTGCCATTATTTTGTTGTCTGACAGACTTAAGCTTTGTATTCACTCATTAAAATTTATAGACCCAGAAATAAATGAGTGCAACAAATTATGCCTTCTGCCAGTTGGCAGTGAGCACGTTCCTCAAATTCTTTGCGTTGGCAGCATGCAGTAATTCTTTTGCAGACCTGTCGCTCGCTATAGCAAATTAACCCAAAGCCATTGCGATTTAAAAGTAATAACTTGCGGTGTCGTATAAAGGTACTACAGTCTTAATCGCATCACAGGTAAAGATCAAACGATAAAGCAAGATTCTAGGAGGCTTGACAGGAATTCTTAAACGGGACAACACACACATAAATCTTTCTACTGCTTGCAAGCAAATACAATCTTGAGACCTTATGATTATCCTCGTCCTGGATCTGACTGTCCCGAGTCTGTTCCAAGTTACAAACAGCTGTGCCTGTGAACACGATTAAAATTGACCATAATTTGGATCAAATAATTACAATGTGAGTTTTTTTACAAAGCATTCGGACCAAGCACTCAAAAGAGAGATCTTGAGAAACCATGGAAACTTTTTTCCTTCATGATATATGCATGCACCCAGAATTTGCAGTTTTGGTTTAAGGAAAATCTCAAAGGTTACAAAAATGCTTCACAAGCTAGTGGTCAACAAACAATGTGGCTCTTAATAATTAATAATACATGCAATGTTTTCCCTACAGGTTATATCAAACATCTGCCTCTGTCGTTTTGGTGAATTCATTTCTATAGCCATTACAGGTATAGTCACATTACATATTAAATAACTGATTAAATATTTATTATCACTGGTCCAAATTCTAACAAGAATAGCTACTGTTTCAATGAGATATTGTTGATGCTGCATACCTTTGCAGTGATAAGGATGTGGTCATATTCTTTTTTCCAACACTTTATTCAACCACACACAAAAAAAGACTTACATAACTCCAGGCAGAGTGTTGATAACACCATATTATCCACCAGGATATGTGAAAAAGGTCAGTATGTGCTAATAGTAAGTGCCACTATTAGGATGCACACATATGTTTAATGCAACAAAAGCAACCAACCCAGTAGAGGAGAGAGATGTCTGTGGTTATTGATTCATATGTTCTCATGAAGGCTGATTGTTTGGTTATCTATGACATGAATAAACACACAGTGTGCTTTAAAATATTTTTATAATATTGTTTAGTAGCTGTATGTGTGACTAAACATGCCTTTTCAGCTTTGCCCTTCATACATATTGTTCAGGCAAAGAGTGAACAATATTCCAGGAACATTAAGAAAACACAGGAAACACTGAAGAGTACACAAACCAATAAGGGTTAACAGGACATCTGGATAGAATAGACTAAATGCACGCAGAGTGATGACGTACAGTACATAAAGGTGATATATGTTTACTAAAAAAAAAACTTCAAATTTCAGCACACCGACAGCACTACGTCTGAGCATTGTTGAGTGCCTCTGTGTGCACGGCTCGAGTATGTGCAAAAGTTTACTTAAAGCGACCGAGTGAAAAACGTCATTGTTCCCTATGGACGCTACGTGCGCCGGATGTAACCGAACCGATGGCTGAAACAAAACCCGAAAGTGATCATGCATAGAGTCTATTAGGGTGGGGAAATAATAAACTAAAAAAATAACTCCAAAGACCATGGACACAACTACAACAGGAAGTGACAACATAATTTAAAAGTTCACAAATTCAAAATTAAAGACATGCAAGGAATCAGCAGAACCCAAACCGTACAAGCACTGTATGTCATATCTGTCTATTATACTATCCAAATCAATACTTCATCTTATTTTTTGACTGTTCTTTGTAATGAGCAAAGTTGTATGAATCCACCTTAAACACACTTAGTCAAAGAGATTAATGAATCTTCATTTTAAAACAATGAAACTAAATTTAATTCATTTAAAAAAAACTGGAAGCTGTGAAGTTGTAAATGAGCATAGATACTGGCCAACTGACTCACATATCATACTTATAGGTAAATATTAGAGAATGGAACATGCTAAAATAAAACACCAAGAATTTAAAACCTTTAAAAAGGTAACATGCTATTTCATGCATTCTGACTTCTTTACACTGTTAAACGTGCTGGCTTCTCATGCTTAACATGGTGAACTTGCTAAAAAGCGAGCTTCTATGCATGATACACTCCCCCAGCACTCCAACTTGTTTTGGAAAGTTTTTCATAACTCTGGATCCCTGTTTCGTAACAGGGATGCTATTCCTTTTATTGCGCAATTCTCCGGGAAAAGCACACCCACGACAAGGCTAAAGACATAACCCGCCCACGTGCCAACCAATGTGCGATTGGAAGACTTGTATATTCAAATTGACTGCGCTGTGTAAAGATTGGCTGTGCTGTGGGCCTGCAGCTGCAGCACGTTACTCTTGCAATAGTGAGAGGAGTTTGTTCACGGCACTTCAGTGATGGATGTTATGTAAACAGTGGATATAACGCTAGATTTGGAGATCGTTTGAAACTAACAGATGGGGCGGTCCCAGTGCTAAAAGATGCCGGACATGAACTGCATGCGGTAAGTCAAACTAAGAATTTGAAAAAAATTTGAGAAAATGTATTGTGTGCTCATGCTGTAGTTCCGTCAGCCTGCCTGCCTCCAGCAGCTCGTCTTCACTGTACGCGACACGACGAAAGACAATAGAACATATTAGAACCCTTATAATTTCACTTTTTGTCCACACTGGATGCGGCGCGACAATCCCATTAGAACAAGCCGTGTGTCGGTCACGCCCTGTGTATACACGGTGTGAAACACTCTCTCACTCTGTTCATTATCACGGGATCATTCACAGAAGGATGCTATTACTGCAGTAACACTGGGGATGATGGGAAAGCCTCAGACTCGTCACGGGTGACCAAGAATTGATCGGATCCGTCTCCACCTGATGACTGGAAAATGTAACATTTACCTGCCCCTAACACATTCTTTATCTCAGCTGACATTGTTGTGTCTAATAAGATAAATAAGCTTGAGGCCTACAGAGACTTTGAAATGCAACGCAGAATCTGTCTTTCATTCATTGTTTTGCCTGCATCTCTTCCTTGAGGGCGGAAATGCCCATCTTTCATAGCTGCTTTTGGCTATAAACTAACACAGTTTAAATGTATCTTTCCCTTCGGGCCATTAGGGATTTTCATTTTCCTACATAACATGGTACGGGTTCCCTGCTAACATGATTTCCCTCTTTCCCAGCAAGTGCATCAATGCTGGTTATTTTACATGAACAGTTAGATTGACTTTTTTTGCAATGCAAACCAGATTTTGTCGAATAGCATTTTGCATGTTTGTTTCTATGACATGTGTATATTTATTTTACTCCCTATTTGTAACATAAACAATGTTCTAAATATTAAATTGGTTCCCGTAGCTTCTAGCATTCAATACTGCGTTTTGATTTAAAATGTGAATTTATTTAAAGAAATAATTTAAGTTGAAATATATAATTTATAGCCATAGTAAGATCAGTTTTTTCATCATTTAAGTGCAAACTGGATTGATGCATACTAAATACAAAGAATTCTACCTTGTTGTCATATAACCTGATCATGAAAGATGTGAGCAGCATTCAGTAATCTTCCCGTAAATAACAGTTCATTTGCATTCCTGTTTAGTGTAAATTGTCTTTTGGCAGTCTGATCACATAATGAGTTAAATAAGGTGTTAAAATCATGGCTTTAATTACTTCTTGCTCATTCGTCACACTGGAAATGGAAGGTCAAATTGAGTGCGTTGAATTGTGGGATACTGTCTGTTAAGTGTTCACGTTCTGGCATTTGCGTGCTCAATTTATTTCATTTATATAGCACTTTCACAGTTTTGCATTGTTGCAGAGCAGCTTTTTGTACATTTATGCAAAAGTTACTGAACTAAAGAGATATAATTGTTAAAATTACAATACAACACAATACCACCACGGAAAGCCGTTGTCCCGGTTAAGAAACACCATCAAGCAAGCCAATATCGCCGGTAACTGCTTCCTGGGTCAAACGCTTTGCAAATGGCAATATAACAAATCACTCACCTTTCCCCGTCCTCTGTTCTTGTCGTGTGCTGGTCTGCTGGGCTGTTGAAAAGAGTCATCGCTCTTAGCTAACATGTCGAAATCAGGTGGAATGATCGCTAGTGTTTCAAGAGGGTGATTGATGAAAACGCCGACCCACAGAAGCCAAGCTGACATTTGCGGGCAATTACGTTTGTTAATCACAGTCTGTTTATGTAGATGACTAAATTCAATCAAACTCTACTCGCTCTGTCTGATGCCTGACAAGCAACAGTTAACACAATCACAATCTGGCCTCTGGATGTACAGGCGTGTCTGATGTAATGCACGATGTTGTCGAAATCGCTTAAAGGTAAGAAGATAAGTGCATGACGTTCGCATGTCCTTTATTGTTTGTCCCAGACATCAGTAAGTTTCTGAATGGATAGCACAGGGTACTCGGTAGCTCAGCCGAACGATGGATCTGATGCAATTTTACCAGTGGTGCGATTACAAAGCCCTGGCATGTAATCTAGTTAGGCTGGGCTGCTGGCTTCGGACAGGGCCCGCAGTCATCATCTGCTTGGTGGATGCAGAGCCCGGACCAACTATTCCTGTCTTGGATGCCTGGACAGTCCTTGCCATTCCAGATGTCCATCTGTGTGCCGATTAGTCCCTTGTCCAGAATGTTCTCTGTGCGTATGCTAAAATTGAATTGTGGGAGAATCAATTCATTATGACATGAAGGGTTGAGTCTGGATCCTGAATCATAGGATGAGAATGCTTTTAGGATCAAATTCACCACAGTGCCAGAAAGCCGGCCTCTGTACGAGCAAAAACGTAGATGTTGTTGAATGAAACATCTGTTGTTGCTTTGGTGCATCACTACAACAGCCATCGGGTTTTGACATTTTCAAGAGTGTTAATGCATGGCACATTAGAAAGTGGAGAAACCCAACCAAGGCTCTTGGAGAACCGAAAACATTCCATTACTTTCAATAGCAGAACACTCACATTGACTTGCTATTTCATTAGAGTTACTGTAGAGCTATTTTCTGCAGTACAATGGGTCTCCATTGTCTTAAACCCCTGATACGAGCCGTCACACTTTGTTTGGATGCTGTATAGTTGGGATTTTGGGGCAAAAATGCTGCAGAGAAATAAATATTGCATTCGGTCAATCAACAGGTAAACAGATAGAGTAACCCACTGAGCTGGGGTGGGTCAAGCTCATCGGCCCATTGAGTGCAATAGAGAGAAACCGCCTGTTTCTTCACAGTAGGCCTTCTTCTGTGCCAATGTAATGTCGCAGACATGTATTCTATGATTCATTCTCTCAATACTGCTCTAACAACATACACATTGTGTGTGAGGGGGGGTTCAAACTGTTGCTCTATATTGTTTTATGAAATGCAAACAGTGTCAAACACATTTTCTCACCTCTTTGGAGAGAAGCATTGTTTGCTTTCGATGAAAGTGTTTGTCTGTGCCGTATTTAGCACATTTTAATTGTGGCTGCATCTGTTCTCTCTTAAAATAGCAGCAGAAGTGTTCACAGGGGAGATGGGCATTAGTATTCATGCTCCACCGACTTACTTCTGAGTGGGCTATAGCGTGCACTTGTTTATAGTCACTGTAGCGTGCTGAAATGAGCCTTTCGATGGAAAATATGTATTTGTGTGTTTAGTCTGTGTTAAGTGGTACTTTGGATCAATTAGGTTCCTCTATATTTATGTGTCGAACATCACATTTCGTTGATTGCTTCCAATTCTTTTTTTTCCTGTTTTAAAAATGCAACACAAAAGTTGTGCTATTGTGCAAGTACATAACATCAGTGTTGAAACTGTCTCATCACTTTACCCTGATGGCACCCTGACTGGCAAGGGTAAGCTTATAGTCTAACAATGATTTATGTTTTGAGCTGTTGGGTTGTATTTTGTGGAAAATGTCAGTTTAATGCCATTTGGCTTCTTAACCCAAGTAAAGATGAGTTTGCAAAATAACCTGCAATTTTATGTTTTATACAGACGTGGTGATATGTAGAGGCACAAGTGCATATTTAAAGGGACAGTTCACCCAATCATGATGTGATTATTTACTTTTGTCTTTTCAAACCTGTATGACAGAAGATATTTTGAAAAATGTTGGTAACCGTACAACATACTGTAGGTACCCATTGACTTGAGGAAATATAACTTGCATCCGTCAAAATATCTTCTTTTGTGTTCCTCTGACAAAGTTTGAAATAATAAGAGGGTGAGTAAATTATGACAGAATTTCCATTTTTGGGTGAACTTTCGAGACATCTCCAAAGTCTCCTTCATTACTGAGACTTGATAGAAGTCGTTGCTAATACCCTGTTATATTTTGTTGAACAAAACAACACTAGTTTAGTTGTTTTATGACCAATTCTACCATGTCTTTAGATGGTCGGTTTATAGCTGCTGTGACTTTAGAAAGTGCCTTTGCATGCGAAAAAGACTCTTTTCTGTTTTATGTGTCCAGTATCATTTTTAACAGGCCTGTCGTTCACATTGTGACAGATTTATAAAACAAACAGTGCCAAAACGGCTAAGATCAGACTGAAATAATGAGGGACCTTAAAATCCCTTCAGATAAGCGGTGGGGGAAGAAACCACACATGGCTGGTTTGCCAATTTGCTTTTATCATCGGTTCCTTTTGTTTTAGGAAAGAATAATAAAAAACTGTCTTGAAGACAGTAAGAACCTCAGGGGTGTGTTTCTACGGCATGATTAGCCATGTTACATTACATTTACATTTATGCATTTGGCGATTTTATCCAAAGCAACTTACATTGCATTATCCTATACATTTATACATAGGTATTTGCAATCCCCTGGAATCGAACCCACAACCTTGATTTGTTAACGCAATGCTCTTACCACTGAGCTACAGGAAAGCTTACTTGCATTTGTCTGCTGTGTGGTTCACCTGCAAAAATATCTTGTTTCTTACAGTATCTGGACACATGGCCAGACTGTTCTGATGACTCGCTGGAGGAAGATAAACCACTCAGTGACTCAGCAGGAGCAAAGTTTTGGCAATATTTGTCACTCCGGGGCAATATGATTATAGCAGTAAGACTTATGAAGAGAATAGCCAAACGGAAAGATGAAAACCAAAACAGCAATAATAAATACAACATCAGAAGATTCGCATACGGATTCCTCCAGCTAATGTACATACATTCATGTAAGGACAGTCTTGGGTGGCAGCTGCTGGATTGCCGATGTTGCCTGGAAAATTACCCTCTTCTTCAGGTCTATATCTAATTCAGGAAAAGTAGGAGCAGGTGCAATTGGATTTCGAGCTAATGAAGATGAATTAAAGTGTAATATTTCCCAGAGGCGTGAGGTTATTTTGTAAAACTGGACATTGGACATTCAGGTAAAAAAATGGACGTGACATTTATCTTCTTGTTTTTGATGTAATAACCTTTCTTTGCACCAAAACAAGCGAATATACGAATGTGATATAAGAAAAAAAAATCCTAGGAAGAACCACAAAGAAATATATTTAGTGCTGAATTTAAAAGCTGAATATTTAGAATAATGTAGGCAGCAACTTCAAGGGGTAAACCAATTGCAAAAGTGAAATGTTCATCGTACGTACTCACGTCTGTTTTCTTTCATGTCAGTGTGCGCTTATTTGCGTGTGGTTTAGAACAATTTGCATTCGGCGTTGCAGAAGCCGTCTGAAATGAAGCCTTAAGCCGAGCTACAATAAAGACGTTCACTTCCTTTGATCTCCTGTCCTTAAAATGTGATGGTCTGCCTTTGAGTTTGACAATTAACAGCACCGGCCTCGCTACAAAAATAAATATATTCATACTCTCAAGGATTCTACCCAGTTTTGTCTGTTTACAGCAACGTGTGTGAACTGCGGCCATCAATAGCGTCCGTAAAAATGCATTTGATTGGCCGTCTCATTCAATGCCAGCAATACATCTCAGACACTCGGCTGATGGTTGACGTTACCATTTGTTTTCATCAAGATGGATGATGAATGATGAATAACCCACACGACAACCCATATATTTTCATGGAACGTGCCAATATGAGTGCACAATGCAGACATGTCACCTTAAACATGATACATGATGCGCAGTACATTTTACAGTTTTTACAGTTAGCACATGTATGTTAAGACGGCATCATATGGAACCCAGTCTTATATATAACAATTTATTAGAATAAACATGTCAGAAACCAACTGTCAATCTTGACAAATTGTCTTCATATCTCTCACTTTGGCACTTTTGAACCTGACTAGATCTGGAAACACGTCTACATGACACCAAAGAGAAGACTTTTGTTTCTCACATGCCGAGTGATGACAATTAAAACATGCTGTTTTGAAATCAGTTACACCTCAATTGTTAATATCCTCATGATTTTCCACCTCTATGGAATTGGTATTGGTCCACAAATTCGATGTCCTTCCCCATCTCTTCAATTATTAGCAAGAGGTGTTCCCATAGTAACTCCAAATTAAATAAAAAGTACACAGTGACTGGAAACAAATGGGATGGATGCAGAAAATCATCCAATTTGAAACAATCTTTCACAGAAAAGCCAAGTGTTGATACACCTTTAAATCCAATGATATGAGTAAAACTCGCAATTGGCTGACATAATAGAACAGATGGAGTTACATTTTGTATATATATTTTTTTCTTTAAGTCTATTTCCCATTTCTGTTTATTATTTGGACTCATTTCACACAGATTTACTCCGGAGTCTCTGGGTTTGATGAATGCAATTAGGCTGCATACTAAAGTGTAAACTAGGAAACAGTGTGACCTATTTATTACAACTAAAGGTTGCTTCCTGCCGTATTTATTTTTTGTTTGGTTTTTTTATGTCATGTAGGATAGGTCTGTGTTTCCTCGTGGTGAAGGCACGCGTGAATTACAGTGAAGCGTGTACGTTAAAATGAATAATTTTGGTTTATCAATAGCATCACTAATTACGTGAAGTAGGTCTAAAATTTCAGGAAAGAAACATAACAAATAAGATTGCATTGGTTTGGCGATTGTTTGTCCTAGACAGCAATGGGATCAAATTTATTGTTTTTTGTTTTCATTTACCTGCCTGCAAAAAATGTCTAGTAATCTCGCATGTGTCTCAACTGCAGTTTTAGAAGAATTCTCAACGATGTCTTAACTGTGCTTAGATTTGCCAAGATATGAAACTCTGTAATTAGATGCCATAAGTTTCTTTATGAATTCAGACATGAATATCAAATGCCTGAGTTTCACTACAGTATGCACACTCATTTCATAAGTCAGGGCCCTTATTTATCAAGCTTCTCAAAATGCCATTTTAGTCGTAAGTGCTGATAATTCATGAAATTTACGCCTACTTCCAAACTTAAGTATAAAAGCAACTTATCAAATGTCTTAAAGTTAAGAATCACTTTTAGCTCGAGAGGTCTCTCAAGTGATCAGGAGTTGCCACTAGGGGCTTGTGATGGCGATGAGGAGACAGAGACGTGGTGGACAGAGGGATTGACCAATGAAACCGTAGATTCCACCTTATACACACATAAATTTGGTATGCCCCTCCATAGGCGTGATTGCGGGTGGGACAGGAAGTTCATTGTGTCCCCACCACTTCATGAAAGGCATTTATCAATAAAACAACATCTACACATCATTTTTTCATAACCTAGTTTATACATTCAACAAACTTTTTTTGTGGGCAAGATAAAAGGCACACAGTCCGTACATGTCATTAATGCTATGCGCATTCGAGTTATGCCCAATGACTCATCGGTACTGTTGTGTGTTCTAGTTACACTCTGTTGCTATGGATCGTCATCTTGTTATGCTCTATTGCAATGGATTTGCATTATTTTTCTCATTATACTTTTCATTCTGTATTGTTCTCAATGGTACGTTTCATTTAGCATGCAAGATAAGATTTTATGCCAAAAACATCATTGTATTTAAAGCAAAACTAAATAAAAACACATTTCTGCACCAGTTTATAATGTGTAATCAAGACATGATAGAATACGTTTTTATCTTTCATTTTTCGATGCGTACATCAATGTAATATCTTTTTTTTAATGTAAACTCCTTTTAGGAATTTCATCACTCAACGTGAATGTATCGAAAAATATCCTTAAATAAGGAAACCTATTCAGTGATTGGTCCATGTTCATCATCCAAAATCCTGTTTGCGCCACATATTCAGTAAATCCTCTCTAAGCCGGAAATTATTCCAACACTTCACTTAAATTACGACTGAGCTGCTTCATAACTAACTTTTAAGCGCACCTTTGAACCGAGAGTCTTTTTACTCTTAAAGGGCCGCTATCCCAGAAAATGCACTTGTTACATGTTTATCTCCCAGAAATTGAGTCGCCAGCGTGTGTGCAGAAACACTCTGCAATTATAAAAAACCATCTGTTCTTCTTTTTGTAATCTCCATTAAACCACAACAGTTTTTTTCGGATCGACAAACCAACATTAAGGTGATTTTTATTGCAGTTAGTGTATGGTTTTGGTTGGAAAGGGCATTACAGACGTAATGGCGCTTTCCGCTATATTGCTTGTCTTGCTTTCATCCAAACCACTCGGTAAGCGCTCTACCTCCTATTTTGCATACAGGGAGGGGAGCAGAAGCTCATTTGCATTTAAAGAGACACACACAAAAACGGCGCGTTTCCATGGCAGCCACAAATGGTCATGTTCAACATCTTGTAATGAAAGATATGTGATGTATTTTGAGCTGAAACTTGAAAGACACATTCTGGGGATACCACTGACTATTTATACATTGCAGAAAACACCTGGGATTGCGGCCCTTTAAGTCAATTCTTAGCAGTGTTCTTGTGAGTAATTCTCAGAAGCTTGATAAATACGGGCCCTGGTCTATTTATGTCAACCTGAAAAAAAAATGCACCGCTCAGAGATGAGATATAATAATGTAAAAACCTAGAAAATCTGGCATTAAATATCTCCTCCGATGGTCCTCTTTAGCCATCCGCTCTGAGTGAAGCTTACCTTGAGCCTGAAAGATCATATACCTGACAAAAGTAGAAAATAGATTTTTCAGTCATGCTGGGGAAGTTGGCAGACCCTCAGCATGGGGTCGTCATGGACACATCAGGAGCTCGGCTAAATCGTCTTGGCCTTTCCCCTACCTCCCAGGCACATTTACAAAACCTGCGTCTGATACACGCTCTTAACTCACCACTGTTTTTTCTTCACTATAGGTTTTTTAGTATTTCAAAGGATCCCATGGCACCTTTGTTATTGTGTGCTTTTAACACACTCATGCTAATCACGGCACTTAGAGCTCTTTTTTTCCATGTTAGCCCAAGCAGCGATGCCCATCAATAGAACTGGATCTGCATCCATCTGTTTACTATCAAAACACTGCACACTCACCGATACAAGTGCCCTTGGTAATGTAGATGTGTGTCCTTCTGAAGCAAATTGTAGTTTATGATTCTGATAATGGGGCAGGTCTGTTCCAATCTCTGTTTAGCATAAAACTGAAAAGTGTTTAGCGAAACACGAGTTGATTCTGCGCCAACATTATACACCTTTGATTTCTGATGAGCACGCGGACCACATGCGGGCCGTAATTTCAGCAGTCATAACAATAATCTCTCACTTTTCCTTTCTAGGGAAAATATGAATAATTTCTCTCCAGCTGTCTTAAATAATTGGGAGAGTAAGAGTGATTCTTAGCTTTAAGAAATTTGATAAAGTTTGGAAGTAGGAGTAAATCTCATGAATTCTCAGCACTTACGACTAAAGTGGCACTTTGAGAAGCTTGATAAATACGGGCCCTGATGCATAAAACACACTTTTCTGGAAACACTTCAGCATGTTCGAAGTCGTCACCTGATTGGTTGAATTTCAGAGGATTTCCGGGAGACCTGCGTGTCGCATTCACGAGTTCACCTACACAGATAATAGAGTAGTTTGAGGGTATGCGTATTTGGCGTGCTGTCGGGGAGAGGGCTCCGAGCTCGTTCATTCTTCCGAGCTCAGAGCACTCCCCCCTGTCCGGGGTGAGGGCTCCGAATCCGGCATTAGCCTGAACCCGGAAGACTCCCCCCCCCCTTTGTGTCCTGCTGGAGACGAGGGGCTCCAGGTGAGGAGCCGGGGTGGTGGTGGGATGCTTGAGACTGAAGAGAGAGTGCAGGTAAGACGTCTTGACTATTTATAGAGACACTCTCTCTCTCTCTCTTTGAAGTGATAGGTTGATTGTTGTGATTGCTGACAGCCGACCAGCCGAGTTAATTATCTGCTCCTGCTCCTCCCGAACTTAGTTTAGTAAAACACCATTTCACGAGTTCACCTACACAGATAATAGAGTAGTTTGAGGGTATGCGTATTTGGCGTGCTGTCGGGGAGAGGGCTCCGAGCTCGTTCATTCTTCCGAGCTCAGAGCACTCCCCCCTGTCCGGGGTGAGGGCTCCGAATCCGGCATTAGCCTGAACCCGGAAGACTCCCCCCCAAGAGATGCAACCGATGCAAGACAGCAGCCGCATATGCACACCCCCCAAAAACGAGGCTGGTATTGGCTGCTGGTGACCCCGGCCTTGCTTGGTATGAAAGCCGATATTGTGGAGTCTTGAAGAGACTTCGGGTGTTACTGAAGCGGGGAATTTGAGGTTTTCCTGGAGAAAGATGCCGGCTGATCGGAGGGATGAATGAAGCAAGGGATGTAGATTGAGGCATGGGCCCTTGGGGGGCGGTCTCTGCTGCGATGTAAGAGAGTGATGTCTGCTGCTACGGGACATTGATGGAGGGGCGCGGCCCTGTGGGCTCTAAGTGAAATATGACTGCTGCTGCAGAAAATAGATGTATGCACGGGGCCTTGTGAGGTCGCTGCTGTGATGCTGGCCTCTCAGGGAGTGATGTCTGCTGCTGTAGGACGTAGCTGAAAGCACGGGCCCTTGTGGGTGGTCGCTGCTGCGATGCTGTCCTCTAAGTTAATGGTGATTGCTGCTGAAGGGCGTAGATGAGGCACGGACCCTTGTGGGGCGGTCTCTGCTGCGATGCTGGCCTCTAGGGGAGTGATGTTTGCTGCTGCAGAACATAGATGGAGGCACGGGCCCTTGAGGGGCGGTCGTTGCTGCGATGCTGGCCTCTGAATGTAGGATGTCTGCTGCTGTGGAACGTAGATGGAGGCACGGGCCCTGGTGGGGCGATTGCTGCCGCGATGCGGGCCTCTGAGTGGATGATGTCTAATGCTGCAGCACGTAGATGGAGGCACAGGCCCTGGTGGGGCGATTGCTGCCGCGATTCTGGCCTCGAAGTGAATGATGCCTGTTGCTGCTGAACATAGATGGAGGCGCGCCTTTGTGGGCGATCGCTGCTGCGATGCCCTCTGAAATGATGTCTAATGCTGTAGACCATAGATGGAGGCACGGGCCCTTGTGGGCGGTCGCTTCTGCGATGCTGGCCTCTGTGTGTAGGATGCCTGCTGCTGCAGAAACATGGATGGAGGCACGGGCCCTTGAGGGGCGTTCGCTGCTGCGATGCTGGCCTATGTGTTTGTAGGATGTCTGCTGCTGCAAGACATTGATGAAGGCACGGGCCCTTATGGGGCGGTCGCTTGCTGCGGTGCTGGCCTCTATGTGTATGATGTATGCTGCTGCAGAAAAGATGGATGGAGGCGCGGGCCCTTGAGGGGCAGTCGCTGCTGCGATGCTGGCCTCTGTGTGTAAGATGTCTGCTGCTGAAAGACATTGATGAAGGCGCGGGCCCTTATGGGGCGGTCGCTTGCTGCGATGCTGGCCTCTATATAATTGGTGATTGCTGCTGAAGGAAGTAGATGAAGGCACGGGCCCTTGAGGGGCGGTCGCTTCTGCGATGCTGGCCTCTGTGTGTAGGATGCCTGCTTCTGCAGAAACATGGATGGAGCACGGGCCCTTGAGGGGCGGTCGCTGCTGTGATGCTGGCCTATGTGTGTGTAGGATGTCCGCTTGCTGCAAGACATTGATGAAGGCACGGCCCCTTATGGGGCGGTCGCTAGCTGCGATGCTGGCCTCTATGTGAATGATGTATGCTGCTGCAGAAATGGATGGAGGCGCGGGCCCTTGAGGGGCGGTCGCTGCTGTGATGCTGGCCTATGTGTGTGTAGGATGTCCGCTTGCTGCAAGACATTGATGAAGGCACGGGCCCTTATGGGGCGGTCGCTAGCTGCGATGCTGGCCTCTATGTGAATGATGTATGCCGCTGCAGAAACATGGATGGAGGCGGGGCCCTTGAGGGGCGGTCGCATGCTGCGATGCTGTCCTCTATGTAATTGGTGATTGCTGCTGAAGGAAGTAGATGAAGGCACGGGCCGTTGAGGGGCGGTCGCTTCTGCGATGCTGGCCTCTTTGTGTAGGATGCCTGCTTCTGCAGAACATGGATGGAGGCACGGGCCCTTGAGGGGCGGTCGCTGCTGTGATGCTGGCCTATGTGTGTGTAGGAAGTCCGCTTGCTGCAAGACATTGATGAAGGCACGGGCCCTTATGGGGCGGTCGCTAGCTGCGATGCTGGCCTCTATGTGAATGATGTATGCTGCTGCAGAAACAAGGATGGAGGCGGGGCCCTTGAGGGGCGGTCGCTGCTGTGATGCTGGCCTATGTGTGTGTAGGATCCGCTTGCTGCAAGACATTGATGAAGGCACGGGCCCTTATGGGGCGGTCGCTAGCTGCGATGCTGGCCTCTATGTGAATGATGTATGCTGCTGCAGAAACATGGATGGAGGCGCGGGCCCTTGAGGGGCGGTCGCTGCTGCGATGCCTGCAGGAAATAGATGAAGGCACGGCCCTTATGGGGCGGTCGCTTGCTGCGATGCTGGCCTTTAAGGGAGTGAAGTCTGCTGCTGCAGAACGTGGATGGAGATACGGGCCGGTGTGGGGCGGATGCTGCCGCTATGCTGTGGTAGGTTGATGCTAGATGATCTGGGAGATTAGTGTCCGATGGGCTTCTTTGATGAGCGAGCGGTCCGTCCGAATGTAGCTTTTGAAAGCCTCTGATGTCCAGCGACCGAGAGCTTGGATTTGCGGCTGGGAGAGACCTTTCTGGGCGGCTGTGGTAGCTGCGCCGATGCGAAAGGAATGACTCGAGAAATGTTCTTCGGGGATGCTGGATTGGCGCAATACTGATTTAAGATGCTTTTGGAACCAGAAACGTGAGGCTGGACGACCGGAGTCATCTATGAAGAGAGGTTCCGATGGTAATTTTGCCTGTGATCTCCTGAACTGTAGGTAGGCCAGGAGGGTTTGGTACGGCTGGATGGGGGATTGAAGATTGAATATGAAGATGAAATGGCCTCTTTTGAATTGATCCGTCTTACTTTGCTTGATGTGGAAGGAGATTGTTTCTGCGTCGAGCACTGCCAAGTCGGAGATGGTGGGGTGGACCGAAGGGTTGAAGCTAGATGTAGTTGTCATTTCGGAGCATCTGAGAAATCCGAAAAAAGCCAGAGTGAACATGGCGTCGAGTGTGCGGGCGGTGTGCGTGGAGTGGTAACCTCTGCGGAGGGTAGAAATGCATTTGGTTAATATATCCAAAGTTATGGGTTGTCTTTTGTCCGGGGAGGCGGGTTGAGCTCTTTGAATTCCTTTGATGAGCATGGAGGTTTGAGGACTGGATATAGCTGTGCAGGTTGAGTTAAAAATAAGTTTGTGGAAGAATTGAATTCCGCTTAGGTACCCTTTAATTGAGCTGGCTTGCAGGTTTTGTTGATATTTAGGAAGGATATGAAAGAGGTGATGGTTAGCAGAGAACTCGGGAAAAGGCATGTTGTATGTTTGGTGGAATGACTTGAAACTCTTCCACGCGGTAAGGTAAGACTGAAGGGTCCTGAGTGAGACGGCTTGGATGATAGAATTGAATGAAGAATCTAGAAGAGATCTTAGCGGGTGATTTATGGGAATATCAGTTCCGAATAGGGAGGTACTGGTGTTGGGAGGGGGTCCGCCTCTGGTGCTAGCCGCCTGGAATCGGGGGTTTCCAGAACCGGGAACATGCTTAGCCGTAACGATAAACTGATCGCTAGCCGATATCCATGTGAGACGTCTAAGGAAAGGCATTAGTGCGGAAGAATGTGAACGGCCTTTATTGATGCAGTGCACTGTCGCTTCGTTGTCGCAATGAACGGTAATGCTTAAGGCTGACCATTCCTTCCCCATAAATATGGGCAGCTACGAGAGGGTACAGCTCGAAAAGCTGAGGACAATAGTGACTGAGGTAATTCTAGGAGCTGCGGGGGCCAGGTGGAGGCGAACCAGCGTCCTTGGTAATATCCTCCGAAACCAACGGAGGGTGCGGCGTCGGTGAACAATTGAATGTCGACGGGGAGATCGCGCATGTCCTTGTAAAAGAAGGACAAGCCGTTCCATTGATTAAGGAATTTAATCCATAAACCGAGCTCGTCGAGGCATGCGCTGGTTAAGGTTATTGAGTCCTCTAGGGCGTGAGCTGAGGAAGCGAGGGATAGGAGGTGCGAAACGAACGATCTTCCTTGGGGAATGATACGCATCGCGAAATTGAGGTGACCGAGAACGGATAATAATTCGCGTTTGGAACAATGGGGTTTGTTTAGGAGAGTGGAAGCGATCAGAATTGATCTGTCGATTTTCTCTTTGGGTAAGGAAGCCTGAAAGTTCAGCGAGTCCAGATTGATGCCCAGGAATTCGATTGATGTGCTCGGACCCGAAGTTTTTTCTTGGGCTAGTGGGATGCCGAGCTTGGCGAAGACTTTTTGGACTATCGAGAGATGCGCGGCTGGGATTGAGTCTGGACGTGAGATAACTAGAAAATCGTCGAGAAGGTGAATGAGGTATGGAATGGCGTAGTTGTTAGAGAGAATCCAACAGATTGCCTCTGACAGCATGTCGAAAATCTTTGGACTGCTTCTGCAACCAAAAGTGAGGCGAACGGAAAAATAGTATTGATTTCGCCAGCGAATGCCGAACAGATGCCAAAAGTCTGGGTTAATGGGCATTACTTTGAAAGCGGAGGTGATGTCGACTTTAGCGAGCCAGGCGCCGCGTCCGGCGGTTTTGATGAGTTTAATCGCTTGGTCGATGTCGTGGTATAGAAGGGAAAACTCTTCTAGCGGAATGAGGCTGTTAATGCTTGGGTACGGGGAATTATGGGGGGACGACAGGTCGAATATGAGTCGTTTTTTACCTGAGAATTTTCTTGTAGCTACACCGATGGGGCTGATGCGGAAGGTTTTAAACGGGGGAGCGGCGAAGGGGCCGATCATGAAATTTGAGTCGATTTCATTTTTGATTGATTAGAAGATCGACCGTTTCGGGTTCGGCAAGCGCGGACTGCAGGTTGGGGCAGACTAGGCTTACGGACGGTAGACTCTCGATACCGGGGTTGAATCCGTTTGAGAGACCGGACAGGACGTAATCAGTAAAGCTTGTGTCGGGGTGAAGAGATAGTTCAATGGCCAAAATTGAAACATTCACTGGAGTCGATAAATACTGTTTACGGTTTTTATTAGAAGCTTTGTAAACTTGGCACACGATGTATGCATGCGCACCTCCGCAGAAGCTGCAAACGTGCAGGTAGCGGCACCGCTGGCGTGAGCAGGCGCCAATGTTAAATTTTCTGCATGGTTCGCCTCCTGAAGCATGTCGGCGATCGTAATCGGGCAGAGGTGGATTGGCATGGTGTGATGGGAAGCGTGGGACGTAGCCTGTGGATTTGGTGCGAGGTGAGTCCGGGCATGGGGAAGATGAGTGAACCAACGGGCAAGAAGTGGTGTTGTGGGCGACGGAACTGCAGACCGCACATGAAAAATTTTTGCAACCTTGAAAAACTCGGTTGTGTAGCTCAGTGTCCAGTGCCCCCCAGTAAGGACACTGGTTCCACTGAGCTACGCGGATGGCACATTTGGCAGAAAATAAACGATGGTAAGTATAAAAAAGGGTTCCCCCGTAAGAAAGCGCGAGCTCCGCGACTATAGCGAGGTAGTCGGTGAGCTCGCGCCTCCTATGAGGGAATGCCGTGCTGATTATCTCTAGATAGCGAGAAAAGGCTACAGTGAATTCTGGGAATGTTAAAGTGCGTGAACTGCTGTGTGTGTGTGTTTTTTAGAGTGAGAGAGAGGTCGCCGTAGGTGATTTGGCGATCTGTTGACGGAGGTGAGAGTGGAGATAAGAGAGTGTAGGGTCTACGTCCGCACCTGCCAGAATCTGAGCTTTTATGTTTGCCGTCACTGGGGGCGGTTCCAGGGCTGGGGCGTTGGGCGGGACTGGCATCGGTGCTGCTGATGCCAGTGTGAAGGAGGGGCGAGTCTGAGGAAGTGCCATTAGAGTGGGGATGGCGTCCGCTGGGACCATTTGCGAGGCCGGTCTTGCGCTGTTTACATTGCCTGTGCCTGAGACCTGAGGGAAGGCGGAGAAGTCGTAAACCTGCGCCTGTGACGTCAGTGGAGGGAGCCTCGCACTGGGAAACGAAGGCGGGGCCGCAGGCCATTGGCTGGAAAAAGGATTGGAGGAGAGAGCGAGGATGTGTGGGTGAGCTGGGGCTTGCGGAGCCATGCTCGCGCTGCCAGGGCGGCTCGTTGTGTGGCGGGCTTGAATGTTGCCTGGGGATGCTGCGTGCTGGAGCTCAGCTGAGCGGGGAAGAGACTGGGGGGGGGGGGGGAAAGCTTGCAGAGGGAACGCTCCGGCGGTTTTCGGACCTGAGGCCGCTCCTCGTTGGAGTCTGACCCGGCCGTAGATACGGGGAATCGCGAACCTGCCTCGGCTTTCCTGTTGCCCTCGTCTGGGTGACATTTGGCGTATTCCGGGAATCCGGCTGGAGGGAGGAGTACATACCATATAGTTCGGCTTTGTTCAATCGCCGTGAAAAATGGACGTTTGCTTTGAGTAGCGCTTGTCGTAATCCTACGACCGTCCACATCTCGATAGGCGGGAGGTCGGGAAGGATGGAAGCATATGAGGAAGCTGGGGACGTCGTTGCCAGCCTGGAAGGCGGCGGTGACTGTGTGCCACTGCGTCTAGGGGTAGAGGAGGAAGCGCGGGAAAGCCGACGGCCTCTTGGAGTAGCCGCGGGTTTTTGTGATTTTTCCCTGCGTGCGCTGCTGGGCTGGCCGTCGCTTGTGGACGCCGAAGGACCTGGATCTTCGATGGAGTTGTCCATTTGGGCTGTTTCGTTCTCTGACATTTCTGTAATTGGATATACCAATGCTTGAGACTGAAGAGAGAGTGCAGGTAAGACGTCTTGACTATTTATAGAGACACTCTCTCTCTCTCTCTTTGAAGTGATAGGTTGATTGTTGTGATTGCTGACAGCCGACCAGCCGAGTTAATTATCTGCTCCTGCTCCTCCCGAACTTAGTTTAGTAAAACACCATTTCTTTAACGGTCAGCCTGGAAACAACACGAAGCGGTTGTGTTTACAACGGTTGCTATAAGAATTGATCACGATCGACTAAACGCTTAATTCTTAAACGTTTGTGAGGTTCACAGCATAAATTTATAATCATTTTGTAGCTGTTAACTTATGACACGTTCGTGAATGTACACAGGTCTGTCACTGCGGGGACATTTCCACGGCCCTAATGAAACATGATTGGTTGCTTTCCCTGTCAGTCATATGGCCTCTTGGACGGGCCTTGGTCTGGCTATGTGAGACTAAGTAGTTTTCAGCAAAATCAACAGCTGAGTTATATTTTAACCAATGTTGGGCTGTTTTAATCCATGATTGAAAACAACCCAGTCATTTTTTAGAATTTATACCACCTAAACTATAGCTCAGATGGTAAAGCTAGCATGGTGATAGCAATGCAGTGTACATTACTTTTGCACCTGAAACATAAAAATAAGATTTGCTTTGATGTTTCTGTAACTGTCAATATCTGTATGCTATGTCCATTGTTGGTGTCCTGTTTAAATTACGCCCGGTACGTGTTCTTCACCTTAGGATATGAACCAGTTAAAATTCACCGCAGCATCCCTGAGACACTAACGTTTCATGAAGCCATGTTCAGTCAGTCCTCTGTTCTTTGTGCGATGTTTCAAAGCAACCCCAGTACTTTTTTCCACTCAAGCTCAAATATATGTTCTCACTGTTGACCTAGTAAACTTTATACAAACGCGATGTAGTGATGCAGTCTGTGAGGCTTTTCATGTGAAGATCAAAGCGATTGTCTGTTAGCAAGGCTGGAGGAAGTTGGTGGACGTTGAATATGAAGGTCACAAAGGATGCGCGGGACTCTTGATTAAAAACCTCTGAATGAAAATTTCACACATTCAGATCAAGCGAGAGCTCCAGCTATTTATTTGTCCATCTCGCTCATCATTACAGTTTGGAGTGTCTTCGGCTGGATTATCATGATGTGTTTCATCTGCGGTACTGATTAGCATTCATCTGCGCTGAGGGCTTTGGGTCCCCTGGTGTAAAATCATATTCAGATTGAACACAAGTATGCACCACTCCACATTGTTCGCAGTGAATTATCAGAGCAGCGCACATGTTGCCCGTACAGTCAGTCACGTAGACAGTTGGGTTGTTTGGCAGTCGTGACTTAAATTGGAATCACGCGAGGTTGCTATGAACTCTAACAAGCTCTCATTTAGAGATGTTTTACTAGACTCACCTCAAAAAGATATTCAGTTAAGAGTTAAAGGGATAGTTTGGAAAACACTTCATTATCGATTGTATTTCTAAACATTACATTAGCTAACATGAACTAACAATAAACAAAACTTCTACAGCATTTATTCATTTTTATAAAAAGTAGTATCTGTCAGCATTGGTTAAGGTAAAGTCAAGGGTCGTGGCTGAACGTTTGGTGCAGAAGGCACACTTTTATGAAAACACTTCAGCACGTTCGAAGTCGTCACCTGATTGGTTGAAATTTACAGGATGTCTGGGAGACGTGTGTGTCACGTTCTTTAACGCTCCGCCTGGAAACAACATGAAGCCATTGATTGGTAAATCTTTTGAAACAAGTTGTGTTTGGTAAATGTACTTTTGTCTGCCTCAGGTGCCACACCCACAGATTTCTCACAGTCCGTTTGCTGACCTCCTGATGCATGTTGCCCACAAAAATGGCAAGAACTGGCAAAAATCCAATCAGACCGACTGCCTTTATGCAACTATTGGGAGTAAAAACACATTTTATCAGACCACCTTAGAGTACTTTTAAAGAAAAACAACTAAAAGTTTCAGGGCCCTATCATACACCTGGCGCAAAGTGGCGCAAGTGTTTTTGCTAGTTTCAGCCCGAAGTTCTCATTTCCCGTCCTGCTCTGCGTTATTTAAATAGAAAATGCATTTGCGCTCATTTGTGCGCCGATGGGCGTCTTGGACTAAAAAAAGAGGTGTTTCAGGCACTTTATTGGCGTCAAAGTCAATGGCGCAATATTTTTTGTCATTTAAATAGTGCGTTAGTAGAAAATGCGCCTCTGGGCGGGTCCACAATAGGCTTTCACTTTACTTATTACACAGAGGGAAGCGCAGCAGCACACAAACATGCCAAATATAAAAATAAATGGAGTATAATGTAAAAGATGATTATTGTGGACATAAAGATAAAAATCCTGTAGATGCCTGTCCTCTCTGGAGAAGCATCCAGTCTTTGCTCTTGCAAAGTCCGCCATGTAAACAGCGAATCCGCCATGGAGCGAGCGCAACTGGCTCTTAATGGGGATGAGAAATGAGACTCTGATTGGTTTATTGCACGTTACGCCCATAAAACTCCCATTACTCATTAAGAGAATCAGGACCACCCGTTTAGATCATGCTCCCTGCACACTTACCGGTTTCCCGTCCTTAAACTAGCAAAAGTGGATAAGGACACACCCTGAGTGCACTTGCGCCCTACGCTTTAGACCATGTGCTTAGATCGTGAAAATTGGACCCAGAGAGTTTGCACAGTTTGTTGCGTACAGTTGTCTTTGAGGAACTTATCCAGCACGTAAACTATAGATATCCAGGAACAGAACTAAGTATATTCTGCTTTTGTCACCTGTATATCCGCAGGTAATGTCCTAAAGTGGTTCTCACACAATGCCATATTGAACGACCTCAGAAGACCTATATAGCTCACAAGTTACTACTTTTATTGTGTTTTTGAGTGACTTGAGGGCGAATAAATATGCACAGTGCTATATTTTGTGCATTCTTTTAAGAGGTGGCCCTTGTGACCTAAGTTGATTTAAAAAGCTAAAAGTAGTGTTTTATGTTTTCTTTATCAGTATTTTTTGGACTTGGCAAGCTGTTGAAGCAAACACAGCGGGGTAATTAATGCAACCTCAGAACTCTATACTCTGAAAAGTCTCAGCTCACACAAATTGGACTTGGTTGCTCCAGGGAAATCAACATGGTTGCATTTGTTACTACAGTAACATGTTTCGACATAATGTCAAATGAACATGTGTTTTAATGGGCCTGCAATGTCAATGGCTCTTTCTGTGCTAATGCAAAATGACAAGGTCCTATAATCCACTTCTCATGCCTGAGAGGTAAAACCACAATGATGGCCACACAGTGAAGTAACCAGCCTATCCCAGTTCCTTGTTTCAGATGAGAAATTCAACCATAACTTTAACATTGTTAAAAGTCCAGTGTATGAAAATTAGTGGCATCTAGTGGTGAGGTCTCGAAGTGCAACCAACGGCTCACTCCACCCCTCCCTTTTAAAGCACTACGGCGGCTGACCAAGAACTATGATGTCGTCACATTTTCACTTCTTTGTCGAATGAGACGAAATATTTGTAGATATTTACGAAACACACTCTGTAGAGCAGTTTGTCTATTTAGGGCTACTGTAGAAACAACATGGTGAATATAATTTGAGGGAACTCGCAGTGTAGAGATAGAAATAGCTCATTCTGAGCTAATGAAACATAACGCTTCATTATGTAAGGTCTTTATACACCTCTGTAGACATAGTTATGTATATTATATTGCATTTCTGTCAGTAGATCCTCCAAAAAAATACACATACCACCTATACTGCCATTTATGTACAATGTGCAAAGCTAGCAGACGTTTTTTTTTAAAGAATGTTTATGTTTAAAGCTTATATTGAAATGTCCAACCTATTTAATCTCACAGGGGAAAGAATTACAAGGTGATTTTGTATGAATTTGTACGATGTGAATTGAACAAAAACGTAAGATTGCTGAGGTGTGTTTCTCAAAAGTGTCCATTTGCCCTTAGTTTAATCTCTCTGTCTAAAAGATACTACAGATATTACAAAGAACTCATCAGTCATTTCCCTTTTCCTATTAGAAAAACTGGCACGGTTTATCTGAGAAAGCGCACAATTACAATGTGCAAAAATGAAGAATATCCACACCTGTTCAGCACTTTCATTCTGCTGAAAAATGCTTTTTCTACGATCAGATTCCAGAAAGTAATTTAAGCCTAAAAGTCTAGGTTGTAAAAATGGCCAGAAACTAATCCGTCTGTTCTTTTTGACCTTTCGCTGTAGAAATCTTCTGTCATCAGGCGTGCTGGGATTCAAAGGACACTTTTCCGGGGCCTCCAGCTGAGCTAAAATCTACCCATTCCTGGGTGAATCCAGATCCCTGAGGGATGTACTGTATATAGTTAACCTCTCTCGCTTTTTCCATTTTATGAAATCAGAATGAAACATATGCAGATTAAGGTTCCAGTGCTGCTATTATACTTGATGTACTGTGATACAGTAAGCAGCCCTTACAGAGAGATGATGTATGCGTTTACTCTGTCCAGCTATATGTGCAAAAATCCTCTCCTGTCTAGTGCCCATTTTTGCATAATTCGCTCACTTCTGTGGTGTACTTTAACGTCAGGATGGTCTCGGAATGCTTCAGTTTCCAGGTGAACCGAGAACTCTGCAATTACAATAATGTGCAGCTACAGTATTCAACAACAGTGATGACGGTTCGGCTCTGTTATGAAACTCATACTAATGTGCATACAACAACACACACATTCAAATATGTTGTAAGCATATTAGGTAACCTAAAAATAGACTTTTGCATTTTTGTAAGTGATGTTTGCAAACTTTAAGCCACACTGCTAGGGTATTCTGGGCAGTTGTTGAGTCACTAGGGTGTTGTGGGTAGATGTTTTTGCATTGTCATAAGCTTTCCAGGGTGTTTTTAGGGAATTTCTAGCAGGTTTCTAGGGTGCTCTGAATGGTTGCTAGGTGGTTACATTCATATTTTCCTCAATCCTTTTTTGCCTGAGCACTCAAGAAAAGAAATGCTGTGAATGGAACTACAGCGAATCAATACTTGCCATCCAGCACATGCTTCGATTGATTCACACATTAGTTCCTTTCATGTTTGTTCAGTAGATATGACGCGTATTTATGTCTTTTGTCTGCCGTGATATCATTGAACTCTCGTAATGTAGTTGAAAGAAAGCGCAGTATGAAGAAACCCTCACCATTTAATAATGGAAAGCAACAAGGTCTTTATTTCCAGACGAATGGATTTTTTGTTGTTGTTGAAGGTTTGTATTATTAATTACACAGCTCATTGGATTTTTACGCCTGCAGTGGAAAACACTGGTTAAATAAAGCCAACTGTCAGATATGATTTTCAACTCATACAGAATATTTCAAACCAGTCTCAAGGCAGTTCGTGGTTTTGGCACGAAATTTGGAATCTATTGATTTGTGTTCATGGACACGAATTTCCCCCATTTTCGTGTCAGTCAGCACAACAGGGACCAATTCTCATTAACAAGTTGCTTATTAGCATGGATATTATTAGAATATTGGCTGTTTATTAGCACTTAAGCACATATTCTGCATGACCATATTCTACATCCCTAATCCTACCCAATACCCAAAACCAACAACTATTATACTAACTATTAATAACTACCAAATTAGGAGTTTATTGAGGGAAAAGTCATAGTTAATGGTTGGTTAATGGCGAGAATTGGACCTTAAAATAAAGTGTGACCGTACATCTATATATTTAGAACATGATATCGTACATATTTTAGGAGGTGGCTAACTAACACATTACTTCACCTAAACTCTAAAATCACAGCCGCAAAGGCTAATTTACCTAAAAACGCGAGTTTCATGAGGTGGCAAAGCAACCCCGCCCCCAAACCTCTCCGGGGCAAAGTCAAATCATTACAAAACATACCAATGAGATCGGAGGAAATAGGAATTCACATTATTGACCTTGTAAAATAGGTATGAACATTGACATCAGATTACGTTGATATAAACTGTATTCATACAGCACTTGTGAAAGAGACAGCACATTCAAATACGTTAGATTGAAAGTTGTGCTGGATGCATGACACGATAAAGGGGAAATTCTTGTCCATGAACACGAATTAAAAGATTACAGTTTGTGACAGTGGCACGAATTCCCATGAGACTGTGTTGGAATCTATACATACCTCAGGCTTTGATCTTAGTGAGCTTGCTTTGGTAGGCCTATATCTCTCATTTTTGGTTTTATTGCTGATTCACAGCACCTCAAACTTATTGAATCACTGTAATCAGCATCCGACCAATGAAGGTAAAGCGTATGGTTTTAAGGTGACTTAAATGACTGCAACGGGGCCTCACTCGATACAAAAGAAACAAAAAGTTTTGAAAGAAAATAACTATCACATGCTGTGAGTATTCATTTGTAACTGGCCTTCGGGGAACTGCATTGTGCATTGTCTTCATTTTAATGGTCAGTCTACGACCCAGGTTGTAAATATGCTTTGTAATTTTAGTTGTTAGTTCATTTTAAATGCAGAACATAAGCTCCGACATACAGGATTATTTTTTATCACCACCTGCATGCGTTTTCTCTGACAACGTGTAAATGAGTTTTTTTGACACATGTCCCTCATGTCCTTTATTTAGCTTTTGTTTCATTGACTCTTTGTTGTTTCTATCTATAGGCTCCAGTGAGAGTGTGGCGGGAGTGATTTTTAATGAAAGTGGTCTTTCCCGTGAAGGTCAGCATAGGTGAAGGTCACACTGTAGCTCTGGCGAGATGAGAGGAGCACTCAAAGCAGTGGGCAGACATGCACCAGACGTCCCCCGCTGAGAGGGCCGTGATTGGCGCGGGATGTCAGCAGATGACCCATGAGCCAATGAGAATGGCTGTTCGGTCCTTGTTGCTGTTTTTATTCCAGGGGTTGGGCTGGACTGTCAACTCTGCCTGAAAAAGTCATTTTGCAACTGTTGCCAGATTAAGCTTCGTCATGAATCTGGTCAGAAATGTAACTGCTTTACATAGTAGGTCTCAGAAACATTTTATAAATGAGAAATTCTCATTCATGCTGGAAAACCTCTTCTGGAAGTCATCTTACATTTTTTAAATGACTTAAATGTGTCCAGCTAATTGTCCTGTTTGATAGATCAATCCATAAAGTTTTGACCCAGTTCGTCTTTATTGCTCGATTGTTGACTCAATGATGTTAATTTACATTCTTTTTATTGCTTACTATACACCTAATCTGTATAGATTATTATCCTAGTTTGCACAAGGTCAGAATCTATACAACTTCTCGAGGACTTCCCGTAAATTCAGCCAGACGTTCTGCCCTTTCTGACTTCACTTTGTTGCATTGATCAGTAAAGATGTGAGTTTTCATTGAGGTAAAGACGAGCTCTCATCAGGTGGTTCCACCGCACCGAGCCTGAATCACTCGAACAGCTGGATGTCTGTGGTTTTGTGACACCGCCGTCTGAATAGAAGAATCAACAGAATGCATTATATTCACTCTGTCTTTGAAAACCTCAAACAAGCTGCCAACATGGGGTCGGCAGCAACAGAAAGCACAAAAAAACTTCTCTGTACGCGCAAACATAACCCTGGTCATGCATTTTCACGGTGACGTCGTGAAAGCAATCAGGCCAATTATTCCTTCACCTCAGCCTGTAGATTTTTCTCAGCGTGCGCAAATACATTGATTTGACTTTGGTTAGATTTGGCAGTGATTTAAAGCCTCATATGGGTGTGTGATTGGAGGCCATTGCTGTGAACAGATTCCCCCCGGGGAGCGGAAGACAAGTCCCTTCCATCTTCTTCTCCTTCTGCAATCCCTCCATGCTTTCTCATATCGTGATGGAGTGCCCCTGTCCACGTTTCCATTCTTCATGTTCTGGAGCCTGTCAAAACTCATTCGGCCACCCGAGATATGTGCGTTTATTTCATCACGAAAGGGTCCCACAGTGGGAGAGTCTTTATGACATCAGAGATAATCAAACACTGATTATACATTTGGAAATATGTTGGCATGTTTTGCTCATCCCAAACTCTGGAGAGGTTACTTTCTGTTTCGCACAATCCAGTCGAACATTTATGGATTCGGTCGCCACTGTCATTCAGCCTCACTTCTCCGGTGACATCGTTCCGACAGCTTTTCTTCTGTTTTGACATTGTTTTTGATCAAGCTCAAGTCCAGATCACGTACTGTATGTGGTTTTCGCGCGTGGTTGCAAGAAACTGGGTGATCTTTGCATCAGATTCACACCCCCTCCTTGTCCACCAAATCCCCAGAATTTGATGAAATTCTTGCGTTTGGTTTCAACTGCTCTTGGTAAGAAGGTTTTGGTGTTGATTTAATCAAAATAACATCCACAACCATACACAAGCAACCGTACACAAGATGAAGGAATAAAAGAGTTCAGAATTATCATTGTTGATTCAGGCACTGTAGTACCAAATTCAATCCAAAGACATGCTACAACAAAGGCTTATGGTCTGTGTGGAACATAGTCTTCTTTTGTAATGCCCAACAGTATCTTTTCAAGATTTACAAACTCATATTTAATAGAAGGACATGCTGGTCTGAAAAGAGATATCGCTGTGATAATACAGTGTCAATACTCACGGTATGTGTTTTCTTCTGAAAATTGAAATATGAAGTAAGGCAAATATCTTTTATGAAGACATATTCCTGTCCTCAGCCACACCTTGTTTATTATGACATCACTGCCTAGAACATGTCAGGCATTTTGTCAATCATTTAATATCAAGCAGGTTCTGAACCTAAAACTTACATTTTTGGCTTCCTACACCCTACTAAGGCATTATACTCATTTGCTTCACTGTATGTTTTCCATAGGCAACAACTACATACACTATATACTACATAAATAGTGCTTAGAATGGGAAATTAGAGTATATGTACAGTAGATGATATAACCTTTGTAAGGTGTTACCCAATGTTGTGTGGTTATTTTAAGCCACTTAAAATGCAACTTTTTATTTACACTTTGCTGAAATGAAATACATTGTGTTTATAACTGACAACTTCTGCCTTCGACAATTTTCCACTTTTCACCGGGCTTGCAGCAGTGCATCACTCCTGCAAAGGTCACCAAATGCCATAGCCTGCAATCAGAAGCCATTGATTTCAATATTACAGTGACTCGTTTCTCATCAAATTCTTTCTGGAGCAAATTACCTGAGCTATGCTACGCACATTATTCCTTTTGTAGGGCAAAAATGGACTCATTTGTGTCTATTTTCATGAGACACCTCATCACTGAGAACTCCATTAGAAGTCCCAATCTATGAAATGGCAACTCCTGCGCAACGCATTTATTTTTGAGATGCTTTCTTTTTAAAAAATGTTGAGGTAGGCAGCTCACAATGTTCTGAGTTTTAAAATGAAGCAATGCTAAGAATGTACCCAATCCCAAGAATTTCTCATTAAGGATTTATTAAAAAGTTTTACCCTGAAATTCATTGCAGTGAAAGTTTAATCAGTTTGATTTATTTTATACTGTTTGGATAATTTTTACTTAAAACTCCTGCAGTTGAAAAATCCTTTCAGCAGCCAAGAGTTTGAGAACCCTATTTACTTTCATTGTCCCTCAGAGCACCATAGCTCAAGACAGGCAAGGAGAAACAAATACAGAGGAAAGAAGCGGCTTATAGGAAGAAGAATAGACATTGCTAAGGTAGCTCTATCTATAATGCATGGCTCTGCTGTTATTGCAGTGACATTTCAAAGTCTGTTGTTTTGGAAATTTCCTTTCTTCTGTCTGTGACAAAAACAGTGGGGTGCTCTTCCTCAACGACTGTTTCGCCATCGAGATAATCAGCATCCATTTGCAAAGGTTCAGCATCAGACCCGGTGGTGATGCTACATGCTTATTTGCACTAAAAGATGAGCTCAGCGCAATTGCATGGAACTAAGTGATAAGTCTTACCCTTTGAAACGACGTTTGGCATTCGCCCGCTTTGTGGACCATTTCTGCAATTTGTATGTGCTGTTTGTATAATGCACTTCGAAATTGCCTCGGTATGAACCTTGCCATTCTGCCAAGAATACCAAATTCGTAAAACAACCATGACAAGGTGGCATAGAAAGTAGCGGCAGTTGAATAATGAAGCATTCACAGTTTCACGCTCGGTGTAGAATCAGGCCAGAGGCCAGATGTGTAAGAGGCTGCCCTTTCTGGCTGAAAGATAAAAAATATGTGCTGGGTCTCTCCAGCCGGCTGGTGTAAGTTTGGCACCGGTCTGCTCGCTGCAATATTCCAGAGCGCCCCTTAAGTCCTAGCTTCCTATGCTGCATTACAAGCACCAGCTGTTGGCCAAAACTTCCACAGCTCCAGGATGGCACGATCACATGCCAGCCGAATGGCCCTGCCAGGAAGATACGCTTTAAAAGGTTTAATTAACCAAAAATGTAAATCTTTCCCTTCTAAACCTTATATGACTCTCTGTCCTCTGTGGAGCACAAGGAGTTGTCACTAAAAATCTGGCAAACATCTTATCTAGGCAAAAAAAGAATTACACCATTATGCTTTTCTATTATTATTTGCAAGACACTTTTTGCGTTTGGCACATTTTGTCATCAGACTGCTCTGGGGTATGTTTCCCGAACAACGACATATCTTGCTGGTTAACCACCATACAATGCATCGTTTGAAAAAAGAACTATCTACTCATGACTGTTTCCCGAAAACATAGTAACTTTGTCGCTCCATCTGTCGTTTGAACCACATTGGTTCAACAATATAGTTGATGACGTCACATAGGTGGTCGAGTAACACCATCTTCTAATGAATCTATTCAAAACGATTTAATATCATATTATTGCTGTAAATAACGTACGCTGCATCTTAAAACTATTTTTGTTGTTATTGATTTTTTGCTCTCTGTTGTTTCATTTTACAATATAATTCATTCATAAGTATCTCCTACGTCACTCCGCCCAGGGATTCCCCAGGGTCCTAGAGCTCGTGAGCTCATGCGAGCACAGCGCTTCTGTTTTCTTGACAAAATAAAAGATGTCAAATCCACCCTTTGAATTGGCAGCTTCTGGCTGTGGAACACAGCTCAACGCAACTCGTCAGCGGTCCCGTCTGGTGCACACACAGGCTAAAGACTGCGTCAGAAACTGTCAGACAGCACACCAGTATTAACTTCTCTTTCATGCTTGAATGAACAAAAACACACAAGATTATGCCAGAAAGCACATTTTGTCTAGTATTTTCGCGAGCACAGTCTTCAACGAGTTAAATAAAGTCTAAGATGAATGCAAAGAGTAGTTAATCGCAGTTAATTGCACGAAAAGGATGTGATTAATCGCGATTAAAATGTTTAATCTATTGACAGCCCTAATTTAAATTGATGGATATAGAATGCACTGCATGTCTCTTGCTAACTTTGGTCAAAAGATTGATGCATGTAAGTCTACATAATAATAAAAAAGGAAGATACTTCTAACCACAGCTCTAGACCTGTAGTTCCAACCACGCAACTTTGTGATACTGCTTGCCATTGATCGTTGGAACGATGGTTTCGGGAAACATTTAAATCTTTGAACTGTGCTGGGATGACGAAAGTTGCGACTTTAGTCTAACAATGCTTTTGGAAACACACCCCTGGGTGTTGTTAGATAGTTAACACACAATCATCATTTACAGCAGTGAGTGACTGAGAAGAGGTAATGGAATGCAAAGGGACAGACCAAATAAGACTTTGATTCTAATAATCTTTCACCCTTTAATTATTTGTGCGAACAGGAAAATAAAACATCAAAAAGCTTGACAGTTTCCAGAAATGAGCAACAAAACAAAACATTGGTTCAAAAGGAGATTAATAACTAATGAGATTCCTATGATGCTGTAAACTGTGTTACAATCATTTCTCTTCAGATATTGGATTTGGTCCTGATTGCTTCTGTAAGTGTAAACCTCCTGTCAACAATAAATCCATTACTACCATAACGTATTCAAACCATCAGTTTGTATTTACATTGTAAATGTATTCTTGTGTCGCCTATGTCCTTGAAATATTTATAAATATATATTCACGCTAACACTGTAAGGATTGTTTAGAAATGATTAGCATGACACAAAAGACTGTCGTCTTCGAGAGGAACAACAAAACGGCTCTAAAGAAGCCCATTCAGTTTGGGTGTGTGTCAGGACAGAAAGGCATTGGAGACAGATAAATATTGGGGCTGCTGTGAGCATTTCTTTTGGAGAATTCATTAGCTGTGCCAGCTGCTACATTTATCTTGCATGTCCTCTGCTCTGAATAAAGCCACGGGGGACTAATGTCAACAGCTTTGTTTCACTTTTCATCTTAATCTAATATTAAAACCCATCTTCTCATGCTTTCAGCAAGAAAAACACTGGCGCTGCCGATGGAATACAAATAGCCTGCCGTCTTGGGAGTGTTGGCATATGGATTTTTACTTAAACATTCTTAAAACACAGATTTACATAATTCAAGCAAAACATTTGGTCCCTAATTGGTCCTTTTTATGTCATCAAAATCACCTCGGGTGAAATAGTTTGCGCTGCGTAAGGCAAAAGAAATATTCTGCGCAGACAGCCACACTAATGGCCAGTATCTCCTCATGAGTGTTTACGTTTCCAGTCGAGCTGTCTACTGATTCAATCAAATAGAAGAAATAAAGTATGAAACAAATAATACAATTGTTAAAATGCATCAAGAGTATTTAGGTCTAAAATGAATGAACTGGGCTCAGAGGGACAGTTTTATAATAATTTAAATAGCGCTTTTCTGGGTACTCAAAGCGCTTTACATTGAAGGGGGGTCTCTCGGCGACGACAGCCATATTGCGCCAGAACGCTCACCCAGGATAAGGAGAGGGTTTAATAGTGAGGAGTCAGGGTGGAGTTGTGTTATTGCAAAAATGTACAGTGAAGGAGGTAAGGCGATTTAACTATTTATAGAGTTTGCTCTTGATTTGGTAGGACGGGAGACGTCATGGCTGGCAGCTGCATAATTGTCTGCACGTGCTCCTCCCAAACTTTGTTAATAACACATAATTTAGTACCTCAGTTTAACGTTGAACACCCCCTGCTGGCCTCACTAACAACACTTCCAGCAGCAACCTAGTTTTTCAGGAGGTCTCTCATCCAGGTACTGGCCAGGCTCAGCACTGTTTAGCTCCAGTGGGCAACCAGTCTTGGGCTACAGGGTGATATGGCTGCCGGCCATTAACTCTACTGAAATGTAGACATTTGTGAGATTTCTGGATCTTTTTCTCAGGAGAAATGTCGGAGACGCAGAAGACTTTAGCAAAATTTAGCATTTGCTCTTCATTTAATCTCATTGATGTCAAACAGATGAGACTTTTGAGATATTGAGATTCCGGCATCAGTATCATACACTTAAATATAAAGGTGCTGAAAAGGTTCTTCACAGTGATGCCACAAAGAACCATCTCTTTCTTACTTTTTCATAATCTGAAGATGTTCAAGGTTCTTTATGGAACCAAAAGGTACCTTTGTAAGCACCTTTTTTAAGAGAATACATGTCTTGTTTCTTACTTTTCAAAAACAGTCTGAGCCAAATCCTGGTATTTGCTAGATTGTCCGATGTTTCTCAAACTTGTAAAACTTGCATTGCCAGGTCCTGCATCTGTTGCTTAAGTTGTTTCTTATACTTCTTCTTCTAGGATTTTGCTTCTTTTAACTTGCTTATTCACGTATAATCTTAAAAGTAAAGGTGCTACAAAAGGTTCTTCACAGGGATTCCATAGAAGAACCATTTATGGTTCCACTAAGAACCATTCAGTCAAAGGTTCTTTAAAGAACCATCTCTTTCTTACCTTTTCATAATCTGAAGAACCCTTTTCTTGCCACAAAGAATCTTCTGTGAGACCGAAACATTATTCACATGTTAAAAGTTAAATATGGAATCATTTAGACAAAGAAAGGTTCTTCTATGGCATCGTGAAGCACCTTTATTTTTAAGAGCGTTGTTTCCTTTCTCTATTGAATTCTTGTATAAAACCAGTATCACACCTGCAGTTGTGCTTTTATGGCCTATATCAGCATGCTGTTATTCAGCTATAGGTACAAGGCCACAGTATGAATTTGATAATTATCAAATTGAGTAAATACGTTGATCCATTAACTTTGACAACCCCAATTTCCAGGCTGTTTTGGTAAAAGAACAGGCTCAGAAATGATGTGCTGCATCATAAAACCTTAAGCATTAATTTCCCACAGTACAGGAATGTAGCTGCTGGCGAATGCTGAAGCATGCCTCACTTTCCCAAGTCTCACCAGCAGCCTACTTATCTCTCTCGCTCATTCTCTCGCTCTCTCTTTTGCCTGTAACCTACTTAGAGGCTTTTTTAAAGTTGCCAGGGTGGGAACCCAGGGAAAGTGCTCATTTCTGTCTTCAGAGCTGGAGTTTGGAGGGAGTGCTGCTTTATTAAATAGAGTTGGACTGCATCGAAATAGAGTGAACAGGTCCGGGGAGAGCGAGTCAGGTCGGTAGATATGCTGGTCACCTGTGCAGCAGTGGATGTGGTTGACTTCTGGAATAAGGTGATGAAGTTTCCTCTCTGCTTTTGGGTTTAGTCCGATGCAGAATCATGTTCCAGTTTTTTCTGATGCTAATACTGAGTTTCAAGAGTAAGCAACCTTGGCCTGGGTAAACTAGTTAAATAAAGGAAAATTGTCATTATTAAACTTTGTGATGTTATTTTTAGCAGAAGAAGTACATGCAGGTGTTTTCCATACAAAAAACATAGGTTATAGACTTTACAAAGGTTGGAAGGTGCCAATATAATAGCACCATAAAATGTTTGCAGACCTGATATATACCATTAAAGGGATATTTCACCCAAAAATGAAAATTCTCTCAAAATACAGTATCAGACTTTATTTTCCCTAATGTCCTTACAAACATGTATGACTTTCTTTCTTCTGCAGAACACAAAAGATGATATTTTGAAGTATGTTGTTAAAGGCCCGGTGTCCGATTTCTCTTAGCCGTTGATGTTCAAATCACCAAAACAAACACACCCCTACCCCCATCTTTCGCTCTCGTCAGCACTCGGCTCAGCTAATGTCCGTCCTGTGCACTGTACACCTTGGCTACAAGGTTGTTTTGACACTCGGCCCGACTTGTCTAAAGCGTAAATCGTAAATCGGTTACCCCGCCTTTAACCAAAGAACACTGGTCCCTATTGACTTCCATTATATGAACACAATTCCACTGAGACATTTCTCAAAATATCTTCTTTTGTGTTCCACAGAGGCAGTGCCGATCCTAGATGTCTGGGGGCCTTAAGAAAACTTGTGAGGGGCCCTTGTACAAATAATTCAAATTAGATGTAGACCTAAACATAACTGTAAACTCTAAGAAATAAAAAATAAATACTCAAATAACACATTTAAACGAATTAAGACTGAAAGAAAAAAACATTAAACTACAATTAAGTATAAAGTTAAATTCAAATTTTGATTTCCCTTATGCTTGGCTCTGGAAACATTTAGTTGTTTAAAAAACTATTTGTCACACACTACACTGTGTTTTCGCTGCCAATTGAGTGATTTACTAACAAAAATAAAGCATGACAAATTCAGTTTTCTCAAAAAAGCTAGGCATACAAAAACACTTTCCTAATTCTCTCTAAATGTGATGGCACAAACAAAAAAATATATATTAGCCGATCATGGGCAAACGAAATATAGTGGACAAATACTGAATTTGTAAATCTGTACTGGAGAATTGTTTTGCAAATTATTCAATGCATCATTTGGCAAAACTAAATAAGACTTTAAAATTGTACAAAAACAAATGCCTTCTTGTTCTTTTGCTTCCCGTTGTTTCCACTTTTTTCTCCACCTAGACGGGTAGCTCTGTTTTAAAGCTATGGTCATTTGTAAAGATGCATCAGCACATTACTGTACACGCATGTCATTACTTGCCGCCCACTGCATGATATCTGAATATGTAACTGTAATTAAATAAATTAAGCATTGAAAGGAAATTTCCAAAGCATTCCTCTAAAGTTGAATCCACAAGTTTTAAAAATATGGTCTTGTTTACAATAGTTTTTTATTCGGTACTCTAGAGGGCCCCCTGGTGGTGTAGGGGCCCTATGCAACCTGCGTGGTCTGAGTCAAATCAGGTTTTCTCCCACAATGTAGATAGAATTTTCCATTTTTGGTAAACTATCCATTTAAGAATCTTAATGTCTAAATCCAGCATCCAAAACAAGTCAAAATGGCCATATTTGCAAACTAATAAGATGTTTCCATTTCTTTCAATCACTTAAACGTGTTAGCTTTTAAAATGTATTAATAGTTTATTAAGATTTCATTAAGCTTTTACAAGCAATACAAGAACATGCTACATAATTTGCAGGTTTTATTGCAAGTACATTAGCATTGCTGTGCCACATTGTAGCAGTTCTTCGTAATTACTTGGCATTCACTATTTTATCAAGAGTCTGACAGACTCAGACGCTATTGATCGCTTAGCAAGCATAGTGTTAGGAACAGAGATTAGCTCAGGAGACAGACACCCAATTAAGTGGCAGCAGATTTATTTGCTGAAACTTCCGTCGCTGGTGCAATTACGTCTTCCATTATAAAGCAGTTAGACATGATGCTTAATAACAGCCTTTCCACAGCATTTCTAATTAGATGTGAGCAGATACATCTGCACAACGTTTGTTTCCTTTTGATGTTATGTAAGGTTTTCAAACTGCTGATTTGTGGTAATGCAGTACCTTTATTTAGTCAGGCTGGGGTGAAACATTGCTAAACAAAGCACATATTCCATGTAGTGTCGGGAACTAAAGATCCAGCTAATAGCGGATAGATCTGAGACTATATATAAAATCTATGTTGTATCTAATGCCTCTAGAATCGTTGAATAAGAAAATATTAATATCAACGCAGGAAAGTGAAATTAATTTCCTTGAAGAAAAATTTATCTTACTTTAAGCTAAGATTTTATAAATCACCTCCAATATCACTTACAATAAATTACACAAATTTATTCTACATTTAAGATCGAACAACTGGCTGTCTTCCTATATGATGGGTGCAGATTATAAGGGGTTAAATGTCTCTGTATAGTATTTTTTGGACACACTAAGCTCAGTTCACACATTAGCATTAATAAACCCGAGTAGATTGAGAACACACGGATGCTATGCTTTGCGACAGTTTCAGAATTGACCGCTGCCTCTAAAGTATTGCCATGTGTAAAGGAGGAATTTTCATTTTCACTGCATTTTCAAGCTGCAGTGGTTCATTATTCCTGGCTACGGTTCCCCTGAAACAGTCTGGGCCTGCCTAACAATTCAGAGGCAAGGTGTAAACTCGGTCATGAATCTTGAGTAGTGCCGCTTGAAAAAATAAACAAGAGATAATGAATGCTAATAAGGTAAAGATATGTGTAAATAGCTTCAGAGAATGAGTGGACGCCTGAAGAAATTAGATCTGAATATCGCAGACATGGGTGACGTGTGAAAACATGCCCTTCTTCTTTAGAATGGGATTTCAATGCATTTTTATTAAATGCATTTCTTGCTGTTCAGTTTTTAGTCCTGTATCTGAAAGTTTGTTCTTGTATCTGAGTTTTTAACTTGTTTAAGTCGCTTTTAGAAAAATGCATTAAAAAAAACATTGCTGTTGTGCATCTTGAGACAATGCAAAGGCACTGACTTATTTAAAGATATGTCAGGGCAAGCTATTTTCAGTTAAGTTTAAGTTCAAACGTTCATTTTAGTCTGTGACTAGCCTTAAGCCATGTCTGTGAAACCGGGCAATAGGGTTTCAGTTACACACCCAGTGCTTGAATAGGGCCGGTAAGCAACGGTATTTAACACACTACAGGGAGGGAGCACTTGTGCTGCATTTCTGATATTTCTGCCTCAAATGGCACTCGAAGTCGGACATGGGACCTCTGAACTTGGGTCAGATCCATCAACCCCGACCTCATGTAGAAGCGTCATTTTAAGTCACGCCCAAGATGCTTCCAGTGAGACTAGCACAACCCTACCTCAATTGAGAATTTGAATACAATTTTTCAAAGTGACACAGGTTTTCCTGTAGGTTTTATTAATAAATTCAAAAAATAAAAGATTTTTTGACGCTCTTTAATATGCTGTGACGTGTGATTGACTGGAACGCATTGAGGACGGAGGGAAAACATGCTCACACATAAGCATACACACAGACACAGCAGTATCAAATCTGTTGTTTTGCAATTGGTGCTTTAGTAAATAAATATGGTGTACCAGCAATATCTCCAAATACGTTTTTTTTCGTATAGAAATTTCAGTGTTAATAATTTGCTTTTACAAAATAATTTACATAGATTACATAGATTACAAAGATTCATGTCAATACCAGAATAATGTTACACATATTTTATTTTTGCTACCCTAACTGTTTACAATTATATATATATATATATATATGAAGTTTGGTTCCAAAATGAGTTTTTACTGTGTTTTGTTGTGTAAGCTGTTTTCTTTTTCAAACTGCAGTTTGATTGATATTAATTGGAAAGCACAATAAAAAAACGTGATTTTTATCTTCATATATATATACACACACACACACGCACACACACACAACACACACACACACACACATACATATATACACACATACATACATGCTTACATACATATATCATCAGATTACTTTTTTGATCAGGCTCCTACATTTACTTTTAGCAATAGCTGATATTTCAGACTTGGCAGAATGGGGTATTTGATTAATGTATACCATGTGTGGAGAGCATTCACTCAGCATTGCAATCTCATTTTTGATATGTATAGATAGATATATACAGTATATAACATTTTTCATCCATCATCAGGCTCCTATATACACAATTATATAAGGAGCTGTCCAGAGTGCTGAATCACACACACAATATCTCCAGTTCTTTAGAAGTATGTGTTTGCATGTGCTTTGCTTTCGTCAATGATGATGAATGACTGTGCGTCCCTTAGGTGAATGTATCACGCCTAGATCATTCAGCTACCTTGGCTCCTCACCAGCCAGCACAATGACGTTAAATTCGTCCTCAGTAAAGTCCTTTGTTTCCTTTACAGCTGGGACACAAACATGTGTTTTTTCCTCAACAGACGTGCACCATCTGAAAAGATAAACCGAGCAGATGTTTTCCTGTCCTCGGCTGTACATTCCTGCTCCATCAAGTGCGATTTTTCAGTTAAAATGCTCCATTGGCCATAGGGAAAGCACCTGAAGTAGAACCGAAGGGATTTGTTACCACACAGTGTCTATCTGTATTGTTGTGAATTGTGCCCAAGGCTTTGCAACGCAACACTACTTTGTATATTATTATTTTTCTCTCTTGTATCTCTCTTTTGTTTAAGACAATTAGATTAACTTAGACAAAATAAGTAAAATAAGGCAAACATGTATATATTAATGTCTCTATTAAGCTGTTCTTGCCTCTTGCTGTGAGAATAAAAAGCTGGAATGAAAGATATGGGAAATTAAGATTAAAGATCACCTCGTGCCTTTACAGTAATTTTAAGCAGAAATGATCAGAGCACATTCATGAATACATTCATTTGAAACCAGAATTTGGCTCTATCATTGAACATTTGGAACAGACTGAGAATCGTCCCAGAGCGCCGTGAATCTTGGCCTCACGCTGGATGTACTAGACTTTCAATTAGCGAACTGTTACAGGAGACGGCTTAGATCCCAGCTGTAGAGTCCTGCTCATCCCGCCTTAATGCCCGCACGCATCAACCGCATTACAGCATTTCACGCCGCGCTTTGCCGATGTCAAACGGAGGCCTTAGACAAGCCTTCCCTTCCCTGCTGGTGATATTTCATGTTCATCTCTTTATATCAGGTTTTTATGTAAAGGCCCGATTGGCTCCCTCAAGGCACAGGCAGAAATTAGGCAGCTCCCTTGATTCTATCTTACCATGAATAGATCCATTTTTATTTCACCTCTCTCATTAGCTTCTCCCCTCAACAGCCTGTGGAGCCGCATGTTGATTAGACACGGCTTTCAAACTTCTGGAACAAGTGTGTGCGACACCGAAACGGGGACTGTCAGCCGATACAATTAGAGACCTGGTGTTGGAGGTCACGGATCCGGATTGCAAAAGTAAAACCTGCACTCTTCTGTAACAGTCTTAAGGTAGTCGGCTTGTACTGTAGAGTAACTGAAAGCAGTGATGACTTTGATCATTTATAAGCAAACGTTTTACTTCTCAATTCACGTAAACATGGAAATCGGATATTTGCGAAAATATGTCCGACTCGTCTTTAGTGCTTGGCCATGAAGGATGATCTAAACACAAGAATCCTCTTTGAATGCCAAAAGTGTGCTTGTCACATGGGTTGATGAACCACTCCTGCCATGGAACATGTACACAAACATCTCTTTACATAAACTTCCATTTGCATTTTTATTTAATTTATTCATTTTTATTGGAGAAGTCAAATAGCGTTCAGTTTTGTAAATAAGATGCATTCTAAAACGTGTCTTAGTTACACATCTGCTTTGAAAATGGTTAATGAGGCTAAATTCGTTATGAATTTTGTTGATGTCTTTGCTGGTGCTCGAGAGCTGGATCATTAAACCCTTTTCGGCTTTTGTCACGTTTTATGACAAAAGGATTTTCGTTTTGTTTTTCCAGCACCTACTGAATTTCTCCGCCATCCAATCCAATCTCGCTTATTTCATTTGATGCCCATCAGGACCCGAGGAATTCACTCTTGTCCTGGAAGCAATTGCACAGGGTGTTTAATGAAGACCCGAGCAATCAGAGAACCAAGGGGTGACAATAGGAATAAATTTGCCCCACATTGATTTTTCTTTATGTTTCATCCTCCCCTGGTTGTAAGAGACCTAGAAGAAATCGCAGGACTTATTCTGATCTCCCACAATAACAATCAGCAGAAGACTGTCATTATCAGGATAAATATCAGCTGCTGTCTCAGGCCTAATTTCTTTCAGAGTGCAGTAATCTGTCATAGGCTCATGGATCACTTCATAACTCTTATTAAAGATAAACATTATGAGATTTTACATCAGTGTTCTTGGCACAGGGGCCACATTAAAGTTTACTTTTAGCCCCATGTACTGATTTCCTTTGAGATTCAATGTTCTGATTTAATAAATGTAATGTATGCCACAGAAAACAATATTATTTGTACACAACTGACAAAAGATGCATGCCTGTTGCCATGACAATAGCAAGGTTTAAGATATAGCCAACAAGCCTCATTTAGGCGAGATCTGTGGCTGGACGTGTTGAATTTGAGATAGTTTGCTTGCAGATTTATCATCAGATAGAGCAAACTGCATCATGAATCCCACATCAGAGTGATTGTAATTCTTGCTTTTGTCTTATCACTGGTTTTCGTTTATATATCATACAGATCCTCATAATGACTAAGGTGTATTGTTTTCTCTGTATCGTGTACACATTTTGCAGGCAAAGTACTTTTATTTTTTAAGCTGTGAATTGTCCATTGTTTTAAGGGGTTTGAAAGAGCTTGTTAGACATCAGATTAAAGGCAAACCGATAAGAAACATTTATTGCTGTTTGAGCAGCACTTTTAGATTAACCGTGTACACAGGGTCAAGGACACAATCACGGTGTGGAATGAAGACGCTAATATACAACAACAATATATAAAGGAGCTACTTCTCCTGTATTTGTAAAACGGTTAGTTACAGTCCTTGATTCTAATTGGTCAACAATTCTACATCATGTTTTTATTTTTAAATGTTAAATCTCAGATATTAAATATGTATCTGAAGTCATTCCAAGCACAGATGGTCATCGCCTTGCAACCTCACACTGAAAAACAGCTTGTGATTATTCTGTCTCTAACTCGCCACCCACCCCATCTCTCTGAATGCTACCGAAGATCTATAACTGTTGCCAACTCTTAAAAATATCATTATTGAAAACCGCAGGCTGTATAAAGCCCAATACACAGAGTGGTATTTTTCACATCTGCGTCTCTCTTTCACACAGGACAAAATGTCAGGGGTGCAATGGCTGGGGGCAGTGGTGTAGTGGTGTCTGAAGAAGTGGGTATACTCTTAAATTATGCCGCCTTTTTTAAAGCGGCCCAGCAAAGGATGAATGTTATAATGTAGCCGGGTTTCCACCATCCTGTGAAATGAGTGATGGCCACAGAAGAGATGCAGATTCTGCCATCGAACCTGACCTACACACTACATGAAGATATACAGAGGATTTTAGAAGTACAGAGGTCCAAAAACAACAAAAATGTTAACTTCCTTGATCTACATACTGTATGTGCATTGAAGGACTTTTTAAGACAAATTAGATAACAATAGCTACAATGATATATGTCTGTTCATCATTGTCAGCATCAGTAAAAAAAGTAAACACAATATTTTTATGCAAATATTACCAGATTGATATAATCTATGTTTCATAAAATAGATTTGGGTTGAAATGACATGAAGGTAAATGAGTGATAACAGAATTTCTTTAAACTTTTTGAAGTTTTTACAAAAGTTGAAGATACTTGGGTTTTTTATTTAAAATAGGTCAAATTAAAATAATTTAGAAACAGGTTTAAAAGTTATGCATTTCTAACATTACATGAAATGTGTAAATGATATGCTTACGGCGTTACATGTTAGGGATAATGTTCAAGCAGCCGGTTGTTATCACAGAAATAAGCCCAGGTATCACACGGAAGGGGCTTATTTCGCTATAACAGCCAGGTGCTTGTACATTATCCTGCTTATTACACAGCTACTTGCCACATGAGAAAAAACTGCACGTGAAATGTGAATTTGAAATATTTATTAGCTAATTTTGGACTGTTATTACATTCGGTCGTTTACCATGTTGACGCACGGGTGCACAAACTCCCAAAAGCAGGGAAAAGAGGTGGAAAGCGACGCAGCAAGCGTTTTGCACGCGTTTTTAGACGCGACATGTGAACAGCCCCTAACATTTCTATGATACAACAGTTGTCAAACATTAAACATTTAGTTACTTACATCGCGCACAATCACAGTTAAAACTGACCTTGAGCTGAGCTTCTGTCAAAAGCAACTTCCGCCTTCTTTCATTTGATTGGACAATATTCCTCGCCTTCCTTCATTTGATTGGCCTGCTCAATTAGATTGCGTGCGATATTATAACGCTGAGGTAGATCAGATCTGAGATCAGTCATAGGCGTTTTCTACAATATTGGCAGCACTTCATTCAGTTTGCCCTGTTATTCACAACTTTTTTACACACCATGGAAAAAATAGCGAGGGGATACGCCTTGTACCCACGCATACCCTGCCCTTCACAACTGGGTATACGCATTGCCGTCTGATAAAGTAGTGGGTATACGCCGTATACCCTCGACTACACCACTGCCAGGGGGAATGACATCATTAACAGTATGACAGGCAGCTGTAGCTGTGGAAGTCTTTTGGCATTGCAGCCAGACGGCCACTTTAAAGCCATCTGATTGCTGTTGTGTCAGTCAGAAGTTATGTTTCCCCATTATAACGGTGAACTGAAAATATAATGACTGTTTTCAAAGAGGCTTCTGAACCATTCCCAGTGTCATAGTGGTACATTAAACAAAGAGAGGAGAAAATGTACACACTTTACATTTTTGCCCAATGGTTAGATGTCTAGAGGTTGCCGTGAGTCAGTGATTTGATAGGTGCAATTGTGTGAGACTTGTTTTTCATTCCTTTTTGAATTATTATCATCTATGTTAAGTAATTAAACACATTTCACTGCGATTAATGTGTGTTTATGTACTGTGAATGATTAAGTACCCATCCCTGTTGAAAAAAACAGCATATGCTGGTTTGGTATGTTTTGATGCTGGTTTAAGCTGGTCATGTGCTGGTCCTTGGCTGGTTTAAGCTGGTCAAACAAGCATCAAAACATACCTAACCCAGCATATATGTTTTTTTTTCAACAGGGACATACATGTTAAAGCATAAACTTCAAACTAACTGCACAGTAACACAGTCATTGAAGTGTTGTCCTTAAATATCTTTGGTCAAAATTGTTCATCATGTTAAACCATTTTACAAATTTATTTCCTAGCCACTTATTATTCTATTGGGACAATAAGAATTCATCACGATCGACTAAACGCTTCTCGGAGGTATGCGAGGATCAAGGCATAAACTTATAATCATTTCATTGCTGTTAACTCTGTTAACATTTCCATGCCTCTAAACATGACGCGGCACAAAACGAAACGTTATTGCTTGATTTACCTGTCAGTCATATGGCCTCTTGGGTGGGCCTTGGCAAAAGAAAGCGGCGAGACTACCCTTCTGACAATGGCAGCTCTTTCTCTAAAGGTAATCTCTTTTCTGGGTAATAGAAACCACTTTAGTCTCCCATTTAAAATGATTGGTAAATCAAACTGCTGTAAAGTTTGTGTGTTTTCTATAGACTGCACCTGCCCGGTTTATTTTGTAGTCTGTGTTTCAGGCTGTTGTGCTTTCATGTGGGTGTTCCAATGAACTGGAAAGTTGTTAAATAAATGTTATTAACTTGATACGTTTTGGGGATAACTTTTTTTTGTCTTCGAATAGAAAGTTCTAGGACTAAATACAAATTAGGCTTTCTGAAATCGATCCAGGAGAAAGAGAAAAATTACCTTTTAGCCCAATTTTACAAACAGCTGTTATACAGTATATTAAACAAATGTAAAACAATTTTACAAATGCTTATTGTGTGGACCAAAGATATGTTTATATGAAACATCTTGCAGGTTGTCTATCGCATTGGCTGATGAATAAACCAAATATACTGTATATTGTGTAGTGCAATGTAATTTTGTTTCTCCATCAGTATGTGTGACCTACACATATTGTGACATAGGACTGTATTGGCTGGTGGTGTGTGTTAATTCCAAACCCCGCATAAGACAATTTGAAACATTTTGTTTCATCTTTCAGATATCCTTTGGTCAGTACGTGAGGCCGGCATTATTTTGGCAGGGGCATTCTTTGTGGTCTAAGAATTTGTCTGAACAGTGGCCATGGGGATGGTGGAAAGCCGCCAAGACCTCTCCCTTGGGCTCTGATGCCGGCGGCATATGGTCAGCCTGTTACCATCTTATGTAGCACTCAGCTCAAAAAATCAATGCAGAATATGAACGTACGTGTGGAGGGAGACTTCTGGATTTTATACTACAAGAATCATCTACTGTGAGACTGTGCAAACAGATGAGTTTAGGTTTGAGGATTGGGTCACCTTCAGGATTTTTTAAAATATTTTTTCTAATAAAAATAAAAAACATATTTTAGGGAACTAAAATTGGGGTGTCACAATATACAGATTGACTAAGATGTTATCAACGTTGTGTTAATACTGCACATAATATTGTGAATTATTTAGCACCCGTTAACATTTCCATTAAGGCCCAATGGTTACTCTCTCTCTCAACCTGCCTAAACTTGCACACAAAATAGGCCTACAGCACAAAATAAACCAAATTTAAGATGAACTGAAACATACAAGTTTTAATCAAAAGACAAGAATAATGTTATTTGGTGATGTATGATACGAGCGATATAAATCAAACCATTAAAGAATTCATCTGTCAGTTTCCAAATTTTGCTACTAAAGTTGACCAAGTATATCAAGTTTTTTTTCCTACAGAATTCATTGTGGCAACACATAGCTGAAATATTTAGCCACCATATACAAATATGAAGATGAACAATGATCAAATATTTACGATTGGTTACTTGCATCATTACTGGCGAACACGTCCCCCTCAACAAAGCCTCCAAAACGTGGTATAATCGCCAGGACAGCATAGGTAACCAAGCATGATCAGAACTGACCCTGACCTCAAATGAATTAGCGTCATCAACCCTGTAATGTATTTGGTAAATGTGACAGGTCACGGGAGACATTCAGATTTAGCCAAAACCCATCCCTAAATTCTCTGAATCCACTTGTTTTTTGAAGCTCTGTGAGGTTTTACAGCATTAGCAAATGTGACTAAGCCAACCCCTTTGGCCCCCTCATGCACTGATGCCTCCGTCGTGCGTTCCCTTTAGTTTCTTTGTCTTGTCTTCACTTCGTTGAAAGTTTGGGTTGCAGAGGCAAATCTATAATTAATCTGCAGCAGACCTGTCACATCTCTGTGTCCTCTCTTGCAAATAATCGAGAATATTTTGAAATGCAGACAACTGCTCGTGGAGTAATGGGACACCATTACTTTTGTGCAGTAAGCGTGAAGACAGCGTGAAGGTATCAGACGACAGTTTTAGTGTGTTGATAAATTCACATGCTGCTGTAAAATCTTTATAACATTAAAATGTGTTCTGGTGTGTAGAGGCCGGTCTGGCTTGTTGAAGTCTATTTCAGTCTGACAGGGGGTCAGTATGAAAAGAGGCATAGTTGAACGACTGAATGGGAACTAGAGCTTTTGGTTTTGTAAATTGTGTGAATGAAAAAGCTTGCGAAACAATTGCTGTATGAGTCCTGTGAAATCAAGTAGTAAGTCTGTCTGGATTGTTCCTAGTCTTGAATTTGAAGCACATTGTTATGGCGCTGTACAACTTGATTTAATGTTCATCTATTGGTCAAAGCTAATGACTTCAGGTACCTCAGCGAGTGGCGTCTTGGCACCTCTCCACGCCAGCTTGTACCTGACGAGTCAGATAAAGCCGTGGGTTCTCTGGAGCCTGTTATACACCTTTACAGTCCCCAGACACAGGCTGGCGTAGGAGTGGGCTGGCAGGTTTTAAGCTGGACTGGCTTTGCAGATAGCGCCCTATCTCTCTGCCTCTCCGCCACGTGTCCTTTCTCAACCTTTGGTTCCTGCGTAAATGAATTACAATAACGTCACAAGGCCACAATGGCCTCCATATGGAGCACAGAGGGAAGTTTGCTGCAGTTCATGCGACAATAAATGTAATATTTATGAAGCGGCAAAACAGCAATTTACCTCAACAAAATGTGATTTGAATGTTTGTTTGCTAATTTTTATCCCCATTTGTTTATCATTTTCCGTCTGATTTTGTTTTTCCTCTCTACCGTCTCATATTCTCCGGCTCACTCTTTCTTCCAGTTACGGAGACATGGTGCCCAAGACGATCGCCGGGAAGATTTTCGGTTCCATCTGCTCGCTGAGCGGGGTGCTGGTAATAGCTCTGCCCGTTCCCGTCATCGTGTCCAACTTTAGCCGAATCTATCATCAGAACCAGAGGGCAGATAAGCGGCGTGCTCAGAAGGTACAGGTGAACACCTTTAACTAGTCGCCGAGCTTTGCCAAACTGACGCGGGGTAAAGGGTGAGCAGTATGCTTGTGAGTGCGATTGTGAGAGCGTGTGTGCCCCGCCTGCCCATCGCAGATCACCTACTAACGTCGGCTAAGCCTACGCAGAAGAGCTGTGAATGACCCGGTGGGCCACGGCTGGAAGCATGACCTCAGGCCAGCCCGCTACACACCTTAACACACTGCGCTGCAGGCTTTACTTCTAACCCTGATCAAATCTGAACCTGATCAAGGTCTTCAGGATTACTTGAACATTACAGGATGGGTTGGAATTAAACACTGCAGTACAATGACCATCCAGGAAAAGACCTGAATAGACCTAACACATGACCATTAATGCAAAAAGATCATCAGTTTAATGATGGTTAAAGAGTGTTGATCATGCAAAGCCAGGACAGGTGAGACAACAGGTGAGGAATTGCCATCTAGGCTCAGTGTCTGTCTAGATGTAAAGAAGCTGATATGCATTATTTTTCTTCTAAAATTGAAAACCTCTGCTGCTTATGTGACAGCTTGAGTCTTCACATTTATCCGAAAATCAGATTCCAGTGCATATTTCCATCCATCTCATCTATATTGCGTAGAACTTTTTCAGAGGTTTTTGTTTTAAATCCATTGCGATGACATCCTCAATGCTATATTAGTCAAATTAAGCAATTCATCCTCAAGTGGTGTAATGATCCAGTATGTGTCTTTTCTTGCCTATTCATAAATACACTTTTTGTTTTTCTCTGTTGATTCAAATAACACATAATAGACAGTCTTAAGTAGCATTAAATGGTTACTGCAGCCAGGACTATACAGTAGCTCCAGTGGACATGAGTATTAAAGTGGTCGGAAAACATTTAGACACAGTAAAAGAAAGAGAGACCAACACGATTTAAAGAGCTGTAAGAGACCTTTGTGTTTGCCTGTGCACTTTACCAACACAGAGAGTCATTCAACAAGTATTTGCAGGATAAGGGGACTACCTATAAATGTTGCTGCAAGTGGTTATACAAAAGAAAAAAACTGTATGGTAATTCATAGTGGATAGTTCATCCAAAAATGAAAATTCTGACATCATTTACTCACCCTCATCTGATGAACACAGAGAAAGATATTTGGAAGAATGCCAGAAATTTCCAGTTCTGGGACATCATCCTCAACCATAGTAGGAATTTTTTTTTTATGAATTTGTTCAGTTGAAAAAGGAAAACAAACAGTTATGTGGCACATTTGACTACAATTGAATTTTTCCTTATATGGTGGTCAATAGTGATGCGTAGGTCGTCTCACAACCCGCGGGTCGGGCTGGGGCGGGGTAAAGAAATTGTCACTTGTACGTTGCATGCAATTCCCTATAGCCTATATTTAATATTTTGGAATATATATTTTCATATTTGATTAGGTTCTTTGACAAACAAAACGTAGTCCTACGTAGCAACGTAACTTGCGGGATGTTCCCAAACCGAACACGTCACGAAAGCGCCAAGCAGCTCCCGCCACAACAACAAAACAAACTAAGAAATAAAAGTGAATATGGAAGACGAGATGAGGGAGATATTAAGGTTGGACATTTACATAATTAAAAGAAAAGAAGGTCCAGCGGTTCTCAGAGATAATTGCAGCAGGAGACAACAGCAGTATCGACTACGTGAAGTGCCAGTTTCTGTGGTCCATAAGCGTATGTTGTTGCCAGTTTTACAGGGCGTTTAATCTAATGGCTGTTTCCAAGCACTTTTAGGCTGAAATAAAGCCTGTTTTTACAATGCCTAGTATGTCTATTTAATGGTCGTGGGTGCGTGGCGGGTTGTAATAATAGATACAGTGGTGCGGTGCGAGCTGGGGCGGGCCAAATAATTTCATAAAAGCGGGATTGGAAAAAACCCAGACCGCGCATGTGGTCCATGATGTCCCAGAACTGAAAATGACTAACATTCTTCTGAATATTTGTGAATATGATCAAATGTTCTGGCGATGGAAAAAAGCATGGGTGTTTCTTTTTGTGTGTTTTAATTTTATTATGGTCAAAATATAAAAAAATATGAAGGTTAAACGTGCGTAGCTAAAGTTATATTCTAATAATAAACTGTGTTTCAACATTATCATTAATATATAACCCAATTAAAAAAAATATCAAATGAATATAATTAATCTGTTAAGATTTTTAAATATACCATGGTCTGCTTGGATACTCGATTCTGATTGGCTGGAAGGTGTGCGTTAAAACAGTTTAATGCAGAGGTAGTTGCAGTCAGTTTGATCAACATTTGAAATTAACTGACAAAAATAACTGTCATTTTTACCTGTCTGATCAAAAATGACACTGTAGACATCAATAACTTGGCAAATGACCATGGTATAAACGGGATAATCCATGGCTAGCCGTGCATTAAAGGACACTTCGCGTCAGGTTGTTCTTGGCCTCCACATTGTGCATTAATATACTTTATATGCACGGCTAGCTGTGGACTGTCCCTTTCTTAAGCACTGTGGTATTAAATTCGGAGGATTGTGTGGAGAAAGTTATAAAATGGTACAGTAACAACCCTAGAAAAGGAATAACAGATGCTTAATAAACCCCAGGCTTGAGACAGCCTATTGCTACACTATATAAAAAATGTATTAAAAGTTTGATATGATGTTCAATGTCAAACCAGTTTGACCTTCAGGTGAGCAAGACTCCAATGTCCGCTGTTATTTTTTACTCCTATGACCCGTTGACCTATAAGCGCTTTTCGTAAGACTGCTCTTCAGTCTCGCTCTGATCAATAATGATCTCCCTCATCATCCTCCTCCCACCAGACACCTCCTGCTCTCATTCCTTCAGGCCTCCTCATTCAAAACATCCAAAGCCTCAATCGACTCATTAAAGAAAGACGAGCGGATATTGCCAGGATGAACCTCCGTGCCTCGGCCCTTCTCTCATCTGTCTTCATTCCAGTCTAATACTGGCCTGCTCCAGGCTGAACATTACAATTAGTAGGCCCATCTGGGGCTTCATCTCGCCGTGATATCTCTCACACCCAAACAAAGCTCAATATCAACAGAGGTGTCTCATTCACAGAGAAATCGCTCTGCCTTTTTTATTTGAGTCTGCCGTGGTTCCCTCTGTCGTTCCGCCTCATGTGACGGTTTCCTCCGCTCGACCACTGATCCGGAACGGTGACCCTGAGGTTGACTGGAGGCAAATGGCTTTCTATTCTTTCAGCCCAAATCACAGAGCCAATTAACTGGACCGACAGGGAGGCCGCATGCATAGCTCCACCCCATCTTGGTGGCTGCCGTAAATGGAAGGGGCGGTGTCACAGCAGTAAGGAGGCGGCAAAGTCGAGTCCGTGGCATGGGGAGAAATCAGGGAGCAAGAAATATGTCAAGCAAAAAACTAAGAGGAAGGTAGGACACAGAGGCATTTCAAGGGCCACTTCATTTAAAGTCAGAGGACACAGATTTGAAGGACCACCAGAGCAGAGCAATCATAGAAGCTGAGGGGACAGGGACCAGTAGTTCTTATAGCGTCTGACAGCTGAGATGTCCAACTGAGGACATGCGAAAGCTAAGATTAAAGGTTATGTAGAAAGAAAAGGTTTGAAGACACGATAGGAGTGAATTTTATTTGGGGCTTTGTGAACATGATGGATGGAGCAGGTCCATATTGGGCGGACAAAATTTGTCATTAAGGATAGGAAATTCAGAAATGGGAAGGTTGTAGCAGTCGTAATGCTCATAAATATTTTTGTGACATTTTTCAATGCGAGAATACCATTTCTCTGTCTTTTATTGCCATTTCTCTGTCAAGACGCAACGCGACCCAACAGGCGTATCCTATTACTTGTCAGAACAACAATATATATTCTGCTCATTTCGCTTTCATCAATACGCACGGAAACCCACGGACATAAAAAAGAATTGCAAACAATTTCCAGGTTGTCCATCATCTCTGCAATTTTAAACTTTTGATCTCTGCTATTTCAACTTTTGAAATTGTGAATAATTGAAAGTGCACGCAGCTCCGAGCAAATCGCAGATGCTCTGCCTCGCCTCTTGAAGAATGATTGTTGAACAGTCATTTACTCAATTGAGCTTAGATTAGTGTGGGGACTCTATTCCATTACCTCCCCATGGCTATTTTCATAAGCAAAGACATCCAGCGCAGGTCTCCAGAGCTTCATATGACACATGGCCTTACCTGTGAGCAATGGGCTTCTATTTTCAACTGTTTATTCTATTAGCACAATTGGTTTAGCTGTTATATTCGTGACAGAAGTTCTGGATAGCTCTGTGAAGTCTTTCGCGAACACCGTATGTTGTTTTGGAAGTTCATTACTTAATTTAACTTCAACTCAGTCTCTGGCCTGCACGTGTGGAAAATCCTTAAAATGTCTGAATGACATTATATTCGAAAGCGTCGTAGGCCAGCGTCTTTAGAAAACAAACTATTTTGCCGCACCAAATGGCCTCTCTTAAATCGAAGCCATCTCCTTAAGCTCTGCTCTTCATGGGTCCCTGGGGAGCATCTGCCAACAAGTTGGTGACGGACTCTTCAGAATTGATACTCACCTTGAATAGGAGAAAAGCACTTAGGACTGATATCTGCAATTTCCTAGATATATCGCCTCTATTCCCCATCCGTTTTACCCACCTCACCTCATTCTCTTTTCATTTCTCACCCCAGATGATCCAATCCAGATACTGTTACGTGAAACGTGTAGGGCGTCATACCTGAAAGCAAAGCGGCTTGGATCCTCTTTGATTTGCACAAAGCGTAACACTCATGAATTATTCACCTTTTAAAACATTTAACATTTCAATCAAACATTTTTTTTATAAAATTTCCAATCAAACGTTGTTGCACAAACAACATAAGTATAATCAGTGTTGATCATACAACTAAAATACTGTTGAAAAGGTCCTTTGACAATGGTTTTCTGATTGTTGATGATTATAAACAATTCATTTAATAATGAAGAGAAATGATGAATCACAACATTGATTAAACCGGTAAAATTTAAGCACACTGATGACAGAAATATGACGAAAAAATAAAACTGCAAGAAATTGTCAGTTGTTGTTCTGTAGCTTTGCCTGGACTGGTTGAATTGGAGAAATCCTCTCTAGAGTCAACACTTTCTCAATGTTGGGGCCTGTCTTCATTTTCTGACACCCAATTCGAGCGATGGAGTCTCTACTAAAGAGTCGAGATGATGAACTGAATCAGGTGTGTTGTATTTGGAGGCATCCAGACTGTGCTGTGGTGATTGGCAAAACTGATCTGAGTCAGAACAAATGCACTACACATCAACTTAAAAAAGTGGCTGCTTTAGTTAACCCATAATACTTTGTTTCGGGATTTTAATTTTTTCTTCAAAGTAGAAGCGTTGTATTACTTAAAAATGTTACTGCTTGACATATAGGCCTATGTGTTTAATTTTGCACCCTGTTCAATCTAAATACTATATTTATTTAGTGAGAATATGTACAATTTTAGTCAGGGGTAAATGGGAAATGGAAAAAAGATTGAGTTCAATTTTAAAGGCCCTTTCTTGGTCAAAAAGACTAAAAGTGAACACTAAAACGAACTGTACAGACTTGTATTCCAATCTAATCTGTCTATACAATATTTGCTCAATGACAGTCCTCATAATCCCCGTACATTTTATATATAGATAAATTAAGCTCTCTCTGTGACTCATGTACACTTGGTCCTTAATTGAACAATGATGTTTCTCTGGTTTGGCATGGATGAATGGGATGACTGATTGGATCCTGGTAGATAATTCATTACATTACACCCCGTCCCTCTGACTCTGGTCCTCTCTGCCCTCACAGAAAGCACGTTTGTCCCGGATAAGAATAGCCAAGTTGGGCAGCTCCAATGCCTACCTGCAGAGCAAACGCAACGGACTCTTCAATGAGCTGTTGTATCTGACGGTAAGTGAAGCTTTCTTATCACTACATTTACATTTACTGTGGTGTGAAAAAGTATTTGATTCTTATTTTCTTTTGCCTATTTTGTCATGCTTAAATGATTCAGATCATCAAACTAATTTTTATATTACTCAAAAAAAATACAAGACCAGTAACCACAAGACCAGTAAATACAAAATGCAGTTTTAAATGATGGTTTTATATATTAAGGGAAAAAACAATCGAAACATTTCTGACCCTATGTGAAAAATGAATTGCCCCCCTTGGTAAATCATGAATTAACTGTGATGAATTGAATAACCGATTTAAATTTCACTAGCCCCCCTTAAGCCTAAATACTGCCACACCTGTTGAATCAAGAAATCACTTAAGTAGAACCTGTCTGACAAACTGAAGTAGTCTAAAATATCTCAAATAGCAACACATTATGGTGCGATCTAAAGAAATTCAAGAACAGATGAGAAACAAAGTAATTGAAATGTATCAGTCTAGAAAGGGTTACAAAGCCATTTCTAAGGCTTTGGGACTCCAGTGAACCACAGTGAGAGCCATTGTCCACACTGCAAAAAATTACTTTCTTATTTAGTCATTTTTTCTTGTTTTCCAGTAAAATTGTCTACAAATTCTTAAAATCAAGATGGATTGTCTTTGATGAGCAAAATGACCTAAGAAAATAAGTCTTGTTTTAGGTAAAAAAATATGAAATTTCAGTGAATTTGTGCTTAAAACAAGCAAAAAAATCAGCCAATGGGGTAAGAAAAATAAACTTGAATTAAGGTTTACCTTTTTCTTAGTCACTCAATTCAAGATTATTTTTCTTACCCCATTGGCAGATTTCTTTGCTTGTTTTAAGCACAAATTCACAGAAATTTCATATTTTTTTACTTAAAACAAGACTTAGTTCTTAGGTCAGTTTGCTCATCAAGAAAATGCTTCTCGATTCAAGAATGTTAAGATATTTTTACTGGAAAACAAGAAAAAAAGACTAAGTAAGAAAGTAATTTTTTGCAGTGCACAAATGGAGAAAGCATGGAACAGTGGTAAACCGTCCCAGGAGTGGCCGGCCTACCAAAATTACTCCAAGAGCACAACGATGACTCGTCCAGGAGGTCATAAAAGATCCCAGAACAACATCTAAAGAACTGCAGCCTCTCTTGCTTCAGTTAAGATCAGTGTTCATGATTCTGCAATAAAAAAATCTGAAAAACACAGAAAGGTAAAACACAGAAAGGTAAAACCCAGCACAGTGCATGGTTTATAGACCAAGAAAGATCCTTCTAATAACTAATTAAATAAATGAATAAATGCAGTCTCCCGGTGAGCAAGCCAACACTGCCCTGCTGTGGGGAAGAACCCAAACTCCAATGATGAATAAATGGAGAAAAAAAAACCTTGGGAGAAACCAGGCTCAGCCGGGAGGGCCAGATCCCCACTGACGTGTCATAGCTGCACTCAATGATTCCAACCAAAAGCCACAGTCCACAGAAGAACAGGGAGAGCCCACAAGTCGCGACCCAGGAATCCCCACCCGCCAAAACCGTGTAGGTCCAACCTGGTCCCATTCTGCGATAGACACAAAACAACAGAGGTGCAACCAGGGAAAAATAGTAATGACATATTGTAACTTTATTCCTCTGCTGTCCTACATCGACCACAAAACAAGACCAAACCAGACCCACACAGCCCCAACAAATGAAACCACAATCAACAAGTAATCTCTAGTTGGGGATGGGCATATGACGTTCATCTGGACATCTGGACCTGACGGAATCTGGGCATCCCGAGGTGGGGGCAGAGAATAATTAGCGTACCGGGCGTAACAAGGATCTAAGACAGCATGATGGGTTTTAATGTGATAGAAGCTCTGTTATGTAGGCAGGGGCTAAACCGTTTAAGGCTTGATAAGTAATTAAAATAACTTTTAAGTCAATACGATACTAAATGGGTAACCAGTGAAGGGAGGATAACATTGGGGTTATGTGGTCGTATTTTCTTGACCTGGTTAGAACTCTGGCAGCTGCATTCTGAACTAATTGTAGTTTGTTTATAGATGATGCAGGACAACCACTAAGAAGAGCATTACAGTAGTCAAGTCTTGAGGTCACAAACGCATGAATAAGCTTTTCTGCGTCAGCAACACATAAAATATTTCGTAATTTGGCAACATTTCTAAGGTGGAAGAAGGCCGTTTTTGTTGCTTTCTAATTTAACGCAGAGATCTTTAACTTTATTTGTTGGAGTAACAGTGCAGCCTTCAATTTGCAGGTTATAATCCGAGATATTCTGTTTATGTGTTTTTGGTGTAATAAGTAATATTTAAGTTTTGTAAGAGTTTAAAAGAAGGAAATTAGTAGTCATCCAATGTTTTATATCTTCAATGCTCTCTGCCTATTTGTTTACCTGGAGGGAATCATCTGGTCTTGATGAGATATATATAGCTGAGTACAGTGGCGGCTGCTGATCTTTTAAAGAGGGGAAGCTCATTTTCGGCCTAAATCATAAAAATTGTCCATTTATTTATATGTAAATTCTGCCCTACGTTCCTTTTCAAGAAAATGCTCTGTAACCCTGTCGTACCAACTAGGCGTCTTTTCCAGTGACTTGACCAGTGTGATGAGATGGTTTCATCAAGAGACATGGCCAGCAGTACATTTTCTTTTTCACAGCACTTCCAGTCAGCCAGCTAACTTTGTCATACCAGGAGAGCTGAAAAGACCTGTTACTTTTCCCTATCTTTTGCACTAAATCAATCTTAGGTGTTGATCTGCCCTGCTGTTTAATTCTAAGTTTCTCCTCGTAAGGAAGACTTTCTAATGGCTTTGCCAAAATCAGGTCGACAATATTAGCACTGTCTGCCATCGTGTGCAGTTTGCTAGCTGGCTAGTTCAGACTATATGAATTAATGAACAAACGATCTAATATATATATATATATTTAACTCAACGGGAGGAAATGTGGGAATTATGTTAAACTGAAACAATGAATGTGGTGTGAAATTGTGTGAAATATACGATGAAGGTTGCAGCAGTTTGTCTTTCGACTACACATGCAAAACCCGCGATGGGACTGAGTTGGAAATGGAGACACAGAGTGATACGCGTCATAATCTGAAGACCACGCCCACGCCCACACCAACCGTCTCTTTGCATTGCGAGAAGCTGCCGCCTCCTTGTCATTTATGATTTATAACAAAACAAAAAAAAACATGTCTAAAAGCTGATATGTGACAATGTGTATAGCAAACAAGCTAAAAAAAAAACAAGAAATACGTTTTTATAAGTTGTCGACCCCAAAAAACGAGCGTTTTAGGACATAAAAGTGGATTAAAAAGAGATGACAGACCCTCCAATCATCACGCAGACGCTCGGAGTCCGGGCCAGCCCACTCCTCCATTCATCCCAGAGACGCTGAGCGTCCGTGGGCGGGACATAATCGCAGCATTATCCAATGACCGTCTTGTTTCTAAGCACTGAAAAAAACTGTTTAAAGCAGCCCCATTGAAGTCAATGGACGCTGGGCTTCAACAGAGTAATGCACTGTACGCTACGGGAATGAATGAGAAGGAAATCGAGTCAGCCGACCTAAGTAGCTGATTCTGAACGAAATTGTTTTCGTTCGAGATGAACGTGTTTAACGCATTTTTAGTCAATAAAATGTTAACATAATAGTACATATATTTGACCATTCATTTTTTGACAATTATAGGGGAAGCTGAGCTTCCCTTGCAGTCTTAAAGAAATCGCGACTGGCTGAGTATCATCTGCATAACAGTGTAGGCTAATTCCATGTTTTCTAACAATGTTGCCCAGGGGCAACATGTATATGGAGAATAGCAAGGGTCCTAAAACCGATCCCTGAGGTAATCCATAATTTACTTGTGTTAGATTTGACGATTCCTCATTTAAATGGACATATTGATATCTTTCTGATAAGTAAGATCCCTGAATACCGGTATAATTGTGTAAACGATCTAAAAGTATTTTATGGTCTACAGTATCAAACGCAGCACTAAGGTCAAGCAGGACTAGGAGTGGGCTGTTACCTTTATCTGATGCTATAAGCAGGTCGTTTGTAATTTTAACGCGCTCAGTTTCAGTGCTATGATGCGGTCTAAAGCCTGACTGAAATTTTTTGTGTATGTCATTATTTTGTAAGAAAGAGCACAACTGAGTTGGCAATACTTTTTCTAGTATTTTTGACAAGTAAGGGAGATTTGGGGAGGCCAAAATTCCTCCACAGCGATGTGAAAGACTCATTGAGAGCTATCGCAAACGCTTCATGGCAGCTGTTGCTGCCAAGGGTGGAACAACTAGTTATTGGGTTTAGGGGGCAATTACCTTTTCACACAGGGTCAGAAATGTTTGGATTGTTTTTTCTCTTAATAAATTAAACCATCATTTAAAAACTGCATTGTGTATTTACTCTGGTTTTCTTTTTAAGAGATGAGGAATTTGGGGTGGGGTACACTGTAAAAAATGATTTTGCAGTTTAGTTGTTTATACTTCATTTTCTTAAGTTGACACTACTTTGTTCATTGAATTTAACATTTAAAATTTTACTGTCTCAACTAGTTTGTAAGTTGGCTTGACTGGAGTATTTGTGCCTTGTTGAGTCAACATTTTTTTATAAAGTCTGTGTTGTAGTATTTGAAACCAGCTTTGGATAAGAATGCGTAGAATGCATGATTCTGTAATTATGACTTTTCAGTTGTATGTTGATCTTTTATGTGGATCTTTGCTGGTCTTGACTCAGTCTCGGCCTGCCTTGGTCTTGTCTTGGTTTCGGTTTAGGTGGTCTTAACAACAACACTAGTGTGGCTGATGGTCCCACCAGACCACACGTGATGAAAACATAAAACTGTGAAAGATAAATATCTCTTATGCTAATTTATATTATACAAATAAACAATATATCATTAAATGTTTTTTGTTCTACTGTATGTCACACCAAAGGACACATGTATGGTATATTTGTCAACCACCCATATATGTATGCATGCACTGTATGTATAGCCAATTCAAATATCTGAAGTCAATAAGACTCAAGGTCAGTGACAAGCTTCTAATGAATGATATGGAAATACTGTATATTGATTTCTAAAGCCATATTTCTTGTGTCTAGTCAACGATTTTCTTTGCTGCCAGAATATTGCAATGTAAGTCGGGGCCTTTTTTATAAAAAAATGTATAAATTGCTATGGATTTGAATAATTAATCTGCATATCATACTATACTTAAATTATAATAGGTACATGCAGATGTTAAGTTCTTTGACGATGCCAATATCTTGTCCGATTCTTTCACCTGCGTTGGCCAGATCTTCTCCGTCAAATCCCAGTGCCTTTGACACCATTTTTTATTTTGCACTGTTGATGTTCTCATCCTGTGCTAATGAAATCAGGCCAGATTAAATTTACTCTCATTCCATCCTAATTAGAAGTTGTGCTGACTTAAAAAGGGACCTGGAATGTGTCTAAATGGAGAGCTTCTCTCGCTGACCTGCCCCTCCCTTTTTATTTCCACGAATGTCACACAAGATTAAATGGAAGATCTGAAAATAATACCTCTAATTAAAACTCATTTGCATTCATGAAAAAAATACCCGCTGCAATTCGGCAGACCTCGACAGTAGTCTTGTGATATTTGCAGGGGAAAGAGACACGCAAAAAAATCGCCAGACGCCTATGTAGACCGTCAAGCGTTATTTCTTTGAGCAGTGTCTCATTTTTTGCAGATGAAGAGATGCTTGTCATAAAGTGAGGACATTCATATTCTGTCCTGTCTATGCATATTTTGGCTTTATTTAGTGGAGGATTTCTTGAACAAAAGCTTGTGATGAAGCCGTCATTGGGTTGGCACTTTGAATTACAGGCATGTCACCATTATGTTGCAGAACTGCGTGGGATCTCGATGTCAAACAGAATAGAACGCGAGACCTTGTGAAACCAAATGAAGAGCTGTTGTGCTGTGTATATATATGCTTTATACATGCGGTGCTGTATATTGGATTGCTTGTTATTCTCTCTCATAAAGGCGTACACAAAATACATTCCCTCAATTATACTAATAACACACACACACAATATAAATAATGCCCAGAGACCACCATTAAACTTCACAGACTCAATAATACATTGAACTTAGACTTGGAAACATCAAATAGAAGAGTTCCAGCTTGTGCGCTCTGCATCAATACTCATGCGGTGTCTGGATTTCGAAGTGGTATTGACGGATAGCACAGGTAGTGTGAGGCAGTACATTTTTCTGAGAATATAAAAGCAGAAATTGCAAACAATACAGTAGACATCTAGTTTTCTTGTGGAGGGATCTTTGAGAGATTACAGTTTAAAGTGTTTTTGCTGGTATAGGGGTAGGCGGATGTTTCAGTGATGGAATATACAGTCTGTCCATTAAAAAAATAAATAACCTTTTCTTAACAATTTATAAAAACAAATGTGTGTGTATGGCAGGGTTCAGAAGGAGAGGAACTGCACCGGAATAAGACGACATCTCTACTGGAGAGTCAACACCACCACCTCTTGCACTGCTTAGAAAAAACCACTGTGAGTATACTGTAGTCACAGCATTACACACAGTCTACTGAAAGTCCAGTTTCATTTAAAGGCAAAGTGTTAAGTGTCTCTTCCACTAATGGCACCAAAACAGAATGGCAAATTAGATTTTTTAAAGCAAGTTTTAAACCTTCCCCCATACCCTACACAAAATGATGATATGGCCATATATGCGCAAATTCTGTGAATTATAGTTTTCATACCTTATGTGGAAGTACATGTACTGTATATAATTATAATCCAAATATTAATTTGAGACATATACGGCACAGTGCGGTTCTTTTCTATTTTCTATATAGACCATTGTGCAATATGTAAACTGCTTATCCAAGCAACGCTTATCCAACGCTGGTCCAGAAGAAATTCAGTTTTTTTGTTGAACAAAATACAACGAACAGAACATGTATAAGCAAAGCAAAGAAAAGGAAAGAAGTAAATAATTAGGAGAAAACACAAATTATTTAGGAATCTGTCAAAAACTTAAAAATATATTGTAATTTATTGTGCAAATAACAAAGTGAAATAACTAAATAGTCTTTATACACACATAATCCAAAAATCTAATGTCTTTATTTGGCTTGCATTCTTGCTGGCAATGTTTTTATTAATAATAACAATTTTTCTGTCAGAAACAGGGAGTGCTTAAATGTGCTCATTTGAATGCTTGATTCTGATTGGCCAGTCTTGCCATTCCAAGGGTTGTTCTTTCAAATAACAACCTCTCAAAACTAATACAACTCTGTAACCTGGATGCTGCAAATCATTTTGAGAGGGGCAGTTTCATTTTACACAAAAATGAATTATAATTCATAACATATATGACATTATATTTACAAATGATTAAACCATTTTGCCTGTTCTTGACGTTTGAAGGTCGTTTCTCACTTTAAAACCAAAACTAAACTTCTCGCTAAACTGCATTCGGTAAAAATTCACATTTTATGTCCAGTTCAGGCCCCAATTTTCAAAGAAATAAGCTCCTTCAGTGTGATACAAGTCGGGGTCACACTGTCGGGGCTTATTTCTGTGATAACAACCGGCTGCCTGTACATTATCCCTTACATAATTTATTTCTTGCAAAATGGTCTATATCAGATTTCAGCCTAAAGACATAATAACTGGAGAAATCTAGCTTTCCCATTCAGCTATAATGGCACTCAGTTTTGGTTAATGTCATGTGACTAATTCTAATGCTTAGTTATGTCATCAAAACTGTGAAATGTCATTTATGTAAGTATTAAGAAACCAGACTGCATTATCGCTCTTGGTCTGCATCAATATCTTAGTACACTAAGTAGTAAATAATACCAAAACTCTATTGTACTGTTAGTAGCTGTAGGTTGTTCAGTGCAGAGCACATATGTGTGCCATTGATTTAAATGAGGTGAAGATCAATGTTCTTTGAATGATGCTGTCAACATGGTATTGTGGTTTCTGCAGTAAGAAACTGTTTCACTGGGGTCTGTGAGAGAAGAGTAAAAAAAACTGATTACATTTTTTAAAGCTGTATTTTGTCCTTTCTGTGACCTCGCTTTATGACGATGAATGACATAGTACTCATTGAAACACACAGCTACTTTTAAATAGCTGTCAGTGGAGAAACTTGTTTTGCCCAGATAATGGCAATTTTGAAAATAAACCTAAACCTTGTTTCAGACAAACAGATCAGGCCCAAATTTTCAAGAAACTAAAACACACAGATTAAATTTCCATTGGTGCTGCTGGTGTCTGAGATATGACACGCACTACACTTAATGTGCAGCTCATGAATTTCAAATGTAACTCTCTAAGTGTGGAAATCAGTATCCCCCTCTCTCTCTCTCTATCTCTCTCTCTCTATCTCTCTCTCTCTCTGGTTGTGCCCGCTGTGGCAAAAAAAACAGTTTTCTTTTTATTTTCTTCTCTTGCTATTAATCCTGGTTGTGTAGTTCTTAAGCATAAGCAATATTAGTTATAGAATTGACCAGAACCAGCGAGTTACTGGGAATCATGGCGGCCCAGAGTCCACGTGGATGCCCTGAGAATAGAGCTCTTAACACTCAAGGAAATGTTAATGGGAACGAGACTGCAGTGGAAGCTGAAAATGAAGGATTTGTTAATGCTGTTAATGTGATAAACAGTGATCCAGCCCCTAGCACATCTGATCAGGGAGTAGATGATAAGAGGATGTCAAATCTCACTAGTGACGATCTAAACTTGATTAAATTGGACGTTGTACCAAGTGAGATCAATGAAATCCTCATTGATAATGTGAATAACAGGGGTGGTGCTGAGAGTGAGGAGCTGACTGATACACAGGCAAGTTTGAGTCAACGTTCTGATATGGAGTAAGTTGTTGAAGGTATGAACCAAGATGAAAGTTCTTTAATGGACATGGATCAGGCTGTGTGTAAATCACATCTAAAGAGGAAAGAAGGGTATTGCTTTAAAACAAGCAATGAAGGTAGAAAAAGGGGAAGATACTTTGACATGAGTGAATGTTCTGACTCCATTGCTTCTGTTTGTTCTCAAACTACTGGAACATGTGGTGATTATGGAGTTTCATTAAGAGTTGACATTAAGAGTTTCCTAAAATTGACAAAGATTGTAAGAGGTGTACAAATCAGTAAATATTTTCCAGATCTCATACGACTTGTTGAGAGTATGAAATGTTTGAAGGGTGAGGGTCGATTTAGTGATCAAGAAGTCTATCGTCTACGGAAAATTGTTAGAAAAATTCCAAAAGAAATTGGGGGGTGCTTTGTTCTCTGTGCTGTGGTTTCTTCTTCTTTATAAAAAATGACAGACATTCGCATTGCCTCATTAAATGTGAATGGAGCTAGGGACTACAGAAAAAGAGCAGAGTTATATGAAGTGATGAAACAAAATAAAGAAACACAGTGATGAAAATAATGCTATTGAGTTGGCCAAAGAACATGGTGGCCTCTCTTTCTTAAGCCATAAAACTACTTTAAGTGGAGGAGTTGCTATTCTATTCAATAGAAATGTTTGTGGCAGAAGAAATTGTTAAATTGAGATTGTTAAAGATTAGAGCTGAATTTGAAAGTCATGTCTTTGTTCTTTGTTGTGTATACTTCCCAAATAGCTGGAATGCTGTTTTTAGATTAGAAAATAGAAAAATGTAATGGTGATGATTTTAAAATTTAATTTTAAGACTTTAATTGTGTGGAAAAAAATCTAGATATAGCTACCTTCCCAATACAGTTCATTCAACGCTTTTTGACAGGACCTGAAACTAGAAATTGGAGACCGGTGGCCTCTGCTATTTTAAAGACTATTGGTGGATTCAATTTTGATCTTTTTAAAGTTCGGAATATTTTATTGTGCGAAGAGAAAGCAACAAATGTCCTTATACTGGCTTCTTCGAGAGTCTTTGGTTTATGGTGCTGTCCAATTTAACTAAGTTTCCATGTCTGATGTTTTTGTCAATGCTAAGGTAATAACACTTGGACATTCAATTGGTTTAACAGGTCCACATTTTATAGAAGGAGAAAATAGTAGGGGTTATGGGTTTTAGATCAACACAAGTTATTGGTAAAGTCTTACAAGATTTAAGGTCTATTCTTACAACAGATGAGACTGAAATGGTTAAAAAGTATTGTGCTGATGAAATTTTTCCTGACAGTAAAGATGAATTTCCAAAGGAACATGATGAATATTCTGGAACCTTTTTGGAGTAAGAATTGTTTTTAGGTATGGAGTTGAAGGAAGTGAATGGTAGGAAAATATAGAAAGCTTGTGTCAAATATTTTGATAAGAAAGCTTTGAATAAAAAAGTGTGCGTTCTGTTCTAAGCATTGAAGAGAATGTAAAGCCACAGTGGAGATCTTTTTATAAGCCACCATTAACTAAAAAGACAGTTGCAGTTAATGCTTTTATTTCTGTGTTGTACCCAGATGTTGGTCAGGAGTGTCCCTTTTGTTTTCAGAGGGAGTCCATTTTACACGCTTTTGCATTGTGAAAGAATTAAAGATCTGTTTGTCGTTTTAAGTCATTTCATTAGTTGTTTTAATGATGCAACTTCTTTTTTTCTTTTTAAGTATACACAGACACAACAGAGGAGTGTCAATGAATAAATACTATACCGGGAAAAGCAAAATTGACAAAATTTTAATCGATTTTAATGTTGTTTTCGTTTGTTGTGCCGTAGTGAAGTCAAGGTTATTAATTGATTTTGGAGATATATGGTGTCAAAGGGAGGCCCTGGGTTCTGTTATTGATGACAAACTTTATTTTGCTCATTTTTATTATCATTTTCTGACGTTGTAGTTATGTGATGTGTAAGCGCTGAAAGATTGTATTAAAAGTCTTTGTGAAAAAAAAAATCTTTCTCTCTCTCTCTCCCCCTTCTTCTCTCAAGGCCCACGAGTTTGTAGATGAGCAGATGTATGATCAGAACTGTACAGAGAACGCTCTACATAGTTTCCCATCCCGGAGTCCATCTCTCTCCAGTCACGAGGGCTTCACCAGCACGTGCTGCTCACGACGCTCCCACAAGAGTATCCCGCTGCCCAATTCCAGCATGTCCACCACACACACGCACATGCACTCGCAAGGCCTGCAGGAGCTAAGCGCTATTGACATCCAGTGTGTGGAGCAGCCCTGCCACGGCACAAGGTCAGCAAAACATTATGTAGTTAGTCATTTTTTTATAGTTGGACACTAGAGGGTGCTGCAGATTTAGGAGACTGGAGAGTGTCATCAAAAAGGGTTAGTGGTTGCCAAATGCATAGTATTTAAAAGTGCATGTTTTCTAAAGTTCCCTATTTATGTAATACAAAAAATAAAAAGTATAACGACAGAATTTGTGGGTGATGTTCTTCTTAATAAGATGACATTCATCTCTTGATTTGCCAGCCGTTCCAGCCTCAACTTGAACCCAAATGAGAAGAGTCAACTGAACAATAGAGGTCAACAGATTACCACAGCCATCATCAGCCTGCCCTCACCACCCCCGCTGACCTCCGATGGGATCGGACATGGACCACCCAACCCTCCCACCACCATCAGCACCACCGTTAGTTCGAACATCGTCAAGGTGTCCGCCCTGTGACCCCTCTGACCGGGGATGAACTTCAGCATGACAGCGTGTGGCAGAACTGTTACGACAGAGGGCTCTGACACAAGCAGATCCACTGGACATCGTAGGGTAGAACCGTAGATGCCAAATGGGGGGTGGGTGGCGTATGAAAAGAGGCCAGTGCAGTTTTACAAGTTACTTTTTCATGAGCCAATAACAGAAGAAATGTGTCTCAGTTTTGGTAATTCACTTCCAAGAAAGGCCGGCGGTATTTACACCAAAATGTTAGCACAGAGATTACGTGACTGGGGAAAGGATGGTACCGTGCGAAGTCTCAACGAGTGAAAGTGATGTTGTGTTAAACATTTCATTACAGTTTGGTTGTCCGTCAGTCTTTACGATAGGCACACGAGATGTGCGACAATCGAAGTGATTTGATAGTGTGTGATATTCACAAGGTCCTGTGGAGATCTGTGTTAGTAAGTTTAAATAGGGCTCTGTTCCCGAACCAAGTGAGTTGCCTGTGTGGACAGCAGTGAACTCTGTTTAAAAAAGCAACATCGCATGTATCTTTCGTGGATTAGGCAATTCCTTTGTGCCTTGTGATGAGCTCCTCAAAAATAAATGGACAAATTGCAAATCGAGATTAAGAGAAATGCTAATTGTATTTTTCAACAATAGAAAATATCCAGGAAAATAATCAGTATCATTAAAAATGGACTGTTTAACTTAATATTTGTGAGCTTTGTGCATGTTTTTGTTCATATCATTAGTTTAGCATTATCATTAACATACTATTGACATTAAACTACATTATAAAATTATAACAAAATGAACGGATTAGAAGGATCTGTAACAAGGTGGTTCAAGAAAAAAATATAAAGCTACCAATCTAATACAAACAAGATCTTCTTATATGAAAACTAAATACAATTGTAATGAACAAATTTAAATAGGTTTCTAAAATAAATACTTTACTTTAGACAAAATAATTTACCTTTACATACTATCTAATTCTTTTTTTCATTGAATAATGCATTTTGTATCAATTTCCATATCCATTGAAACATATAAAAAAATGAGTCTTGGGGGCTCCCTGGTGGCCACGGGTTCGCTTATGCCTTGGGCCGGCTCTGCATACAAACGTGTGACCATTACTGTTTGCTCTTTAAGAGACATGAACTTGGACAAATGAGACCATGAGCAGTTAATCACTGCGGTCAAGTCAGCCGCCGTTTAGATTCGGACGCGCGGATATTGAGGGCTTTACGGTAAATTCCAGCAACGCCGCTTTTAAAGCTTTATTTAAATGTAGAGGATCTGTTTCTCTTGTCAATAACATATTTATTGTCTTACGTTAAGAATGTCTCGTTTCTGTCGTAATTGGGGCAAGAATTATTATTGCTGTATATTGTGAAACAATGTCTCCGTCTATAAGTTTTAATTATTATTTTAATGCCTTTTAGACCTTTTTCCTGCAAATAAAACGGTTTACAGCTACGTAGTTTGTCTATAAAGTGTAGTTTTACGAAGATTGACCAAGTTTTTGTTTGTGGAAAAAGTGTAGCAAACATGTATTGATGACTATAGGCAAACCACAATTTTAATACAGTACCCATGGATTAGTATGGTTTTTGAAAATATTTTTTCCACTATAATGGACTATGGAAACATTATGTGTAATAATAAGACAAAATGGATGGTGGCTTTCAGTAGGGGCCATCCCGCACTATATGCACACCATATATGATTTATTTACTGTAGCATTTTGGAGAAATACACAGTTTTCCATTTTAAAAGCCAATAGAAACATTTGACATCTTCCGATTCCGAATCTGCCGCGGCCGCCGTGCCTTGCTCCATCCTGGACGGATGTGTGTGTTGAGTTTACTTCGGCACATTCACGTAATCATCAGACGCTCTCAGAGTACTGTGTGCAAGCTGCAAGATGCGTTACAGAATAATAGATGGCAGTAACGCATTTTTTTTTGTTGCAAATTTTAGTTTGTGATCTTCAGTAGTAAGTACGATGAAGACGCTTTGCTCAGTCAGAATGGCATGTAGCGTTTGGACACCTACACCGCTACTTGCTTGTGGAAGTAATGAACTACCAGAAAGCTACACCGTTTTAAAAGTAACTTAACTACCTTCAAGCTACAGAAAAATGTAGTGAAGTTAGTAGCGTCCCCAACGCTGTTCCCAGCCCGCTCATAAGGTCTAAAACAATGAACTTGAGGGTCCCCTGGTTTTTATTAAAACTAGACTATTAAAAACACCCAATATTTTTTTTGTCAAATTATCACGCTGTCCATTATTTGTCCAAATTTCATAAGACGCAAATTAAAATGACATTTTTATCTGAAAAATCCATGCATGCTCAAGCGAGCGTGCCACGTGTGTTCAATGAAGACAGAGATGTCACACCGAGACACTGGCCGCGTACAAATCCTCTCATGTTGAAAGCATTCATCTGAAAACTCAACAGTTCCTATAATTTTGATATGCAATTCTTTCTTAACATTAATTATTTTACATTGTCAAAACGGATGCGAAGCGGTACTGAGCCACTAAAGGGACACACAGGTTGTGGAAAGGGTGACAAAATATATTCAATCTTTTGCTCTCCCCGAGAACATTGCGCTCCTTTGCAAAGAAAAAACTCAGAACACATATCAATTCCCCAGAGATTATTTTGCACTCCGTTCTGCAAACATGAGCTCCGACTTTGGGCGAAAGCAGAAGGGTAGCCTTCTCGTCAAAGGAATGACATTAGTTTTTCTTATTCTGCATAGTTTCATATGGATTATTTCCATAGCCTTTATCTGCGTATAAATCACATTTAAAATGCTCATACGCTCCTGCATACAGTGACTGGCTGTTCGGCAGCACTGTACAAACCGCCACTACTGACTTTGACCCGTCATCGCTCGCTCCAGGGCATTTTTTTATTAATATTCCAAAAAAGGGAACAGCACTGCATTACAATAATATAAAAAAGAAGAATCAAAGAACAATGACAGAAATCAATAACATGGAAAATAAAAGTAATATCTCTTAAAGGATTATTAAGTAATGCGGTAAAATTACTGGGATCCAAACGATCATGTGATTGATTCTTGAACTGGCAGCACCATGTTTTTTTTTTTTTGGGCTGGTTAGGGGACCCCCAAGAGCTTTGATACAATTCGAACACTGGAACATTCTAAAGTCACATTTATTAAGACTGTTATAATTAGGATGCTTCCTTAAACGGCAGTGGACAAGGTAACTCACTAGGTTTGGAACAAGGCCTTGTGTGTGTTTGGAAAATACTTTTATGTACCACAATCAGACAGATTAACTTTATAGAAGCACGACAGATATTCACAACAATATTTCTTCTATCAATTCTATGATTGTGTTTTTGTGTGTGTGTAGAGTATGTGGTCTAGCCCAACCCGTTCTTACTCCCGACTCCGTAATCGGTCAGCGCCCCTTGGTGTCACTTTTAATGCACAGGATACCCCTTTGGAGTGGTTTTTCAACGAGCAGGGAACTGCGTTGCTGTCGCGAACTCGCGGGAGCCAATACCATTTTGTGTTCAAAGCCAACGAAACGACGCGAACAGTCACAAGACACGGGAGAGCCGATGGCATCATTCTTCTGGTGGCGATTTTGAACGTTTGTTTCGGCTCACCGGATGAGTCCCTGCGTTCCAACTGGGATATATCGCCCTCCGGAGTGACAACAATCATGGCTGCCATCCTGAAAAGTCGTTCCAAACTGAAGTGCTCATAACTGGCCACTTTAAAGGGCTCTTCAGAATGAAGGATTTCGAAGGGTACAACTGATGGTCACTTCAGGCTCCCATGATTCTTTGCACAGATTCTTTGCGTGGTGACACTTCCTTCTTAAGGGCGCGGGATGATGATGCAGAAGGGCACTTCAAGAAAGTTTGGTCTCCTACACCCTTTAACCCTTGAAAACTCTCACTCCGGAGGGTAAACCATTCGAGGGGCTTAGGGCATAGGGATGAGCCCTTCGAAATGGAACGCAGGGTGAGATTCACAATCACGGCGCACGGCGGTGATCGTTTCCGCATCTGTTCCTCATACATATCGATCGTTTGGCGTGAGTACCCATGGAATGACAGTATTTTTGAACAACATTATGACTGCTTGTATCTTGTGTTTTATATTACGATAAATAAACTGTATTATTTCTTGCTCAAACTGCCTGAATAACGTCATGTAAACACAATTTTTCTGTCTGTTAAACTTAAATCAAACCCTAAAACATCATCATTGCAAATTTTATCCAATATACAATTTAATAACGACGGTAAATTGAAAACGACGCCAAAGGGGTAGGCCTACCCTGCGCGTTAAAAAGTGACCGCAGAGGGGCGCTGACCGAGCGTTAATATGTGACGAGTCGGGAGTGAGAATGTGTTGGTCTAGTCTAATGTCCATTCCTCACTCTCATTTCAAAATTGATCTTTCCCGTTCAGTTTTCTTTCACACGTTCAGGTGTTTTTCTTGCTGAATATGGAAAAACTGTGATTTGAATGGCTTAATTTTTTTGCAGTTCCTTGGCACCGGCTCTCAATAGATCTATTCCTTAATTGCAGTATGTTGATGTTGCAATTTTAACAGATCCTTCAGCTTATATGAACACTATACAGCACTTTAGAGATATGAGAGTATTGAGCTGGAAATGTTCAACTTGTTTTTGTCAGTTCATTGTGTCTGTATTAATTTCCTATTGGGAGATTCTACCAAATTATTGTTTAATATAAAGATCTTGTAAAAAAATGATCCGGTGATGTACACCATTTCAGAGGTATTTTTAAGTATGGTTTACTTACAGATCACATGGTATTGATCAGTGATATAGAGTACATGTATTATCAGGCACGTTTTCTTCAAACAGGGTACACTGCGGTGTTCAATTAAACAAATTACTTTGAAAAACGATTAGTTAAGCCAGATAAACTATCATCCAACAATAAATATTTCCTAACACGAAACCTCATGCTCCCAATAAAACTGATTTAGGAATGTGCCAATTCACAGGTCTTGGCCTTCTTACAGAACCTTTCTCCAGCTATTAAAACCAGACAATAACACCGTAAGAAATTAGACATTTCAGCTGCCTTCAATTTTTACGATAAATAAAATTAGTTTTATGAGCCGATTGAACTAGATTTTTTAAGTCAGTTCAATATAATTGAAGTTTATTCCACTCATTAAGATAATTTTATGTATTTAAAAATCTTAAATTAATGAGCTTCATTCAATTTTGAAGTTGTTTTTTTACAGTGAATGCCAACTGTGATGCAGGCCATGGTACACATTATTTGTACCTCAGTATGTACATTTGAGGTACTATTTTGTAGGTGCCAAGTGCAAAAGTGTATTTTTAAAGGGTACAGCCCCAGTGAGAGATTAGGCTACAATTTTTCTGAGAGTGCATTACATAAAATATGACTTAACTCAAAATAATGTACTCCTTCACCCGGTTAGGAAAAAGTGATCAAACAAATACTGTATTGTTATCTAGTCACGTTATATGTACTGTATTACCTGTTTGACTCAAGTATTGAGTTTTCTATTTAATTTAACATTTGTTTAATTTAAAATGCCAGAATTTGTATTCTTGTAAAAGGGTTGCAAACCTCATCTATTTTCTACCCTGTGTGGAGTAAATACTTATTCTGCCTTCACGTGCTCTTTGAAATGTGATAATTCCTTTCTTCTGGGTCCAGTTGCATAAACATAGCCGCCAATTTCAGACTGTGTCTTAACAACGCGTCTCACTGACTGGTAGTTAGTTAGGACTAATCAGTCTTACTTTTCAGATTTTAACTAGTCCAATCTACCTTTTTATGTTACTGATATGAAGGAGTTATGAGATGGCAACCGGCCCCTGAAGTTGTGATTCCGAGCTTGTTGTATTCAATTGCTTTGTTGTCGGTAAGAATGGAGGACGCCTGATCAATGCTTGCGTGTGTCTTGGAAAAATGTTATATGGTTTTCAACCATACACAGCTATTTTCGCTGTGTATAAAACATACAAAATGCTTCAAATGATTATTCATATATGTAAATATGTATTAAATTAACATCAAGAAAAGGCAATGGAGCTGTTGCAGACAAACTAATAAAGCAGATCTGTCACAGCAGAAATCCTTCTTCCATCTGCCATATTTAAAGTTTAAGGCGATCCATCTCCGGAATTTGATTATCAAAATTTCTCAACTTCCCAGTGGAAAACAATAATTTCCAGTAATTCCGAGAGCATGTGAAGGCATCATTATTCTGTGAGATGATGACATCACCAACCAGGAAGTGGAACAGTTGGTTGAGGCCATTGTGTGTTTACTTTTGTTTGGGTTCTTTTTTTAGTCATGTTCGCTTTTTTTGGGGGGGGGGGTCTGTATTACTGTGTCTGGTTAAAATTGGAAATCTCTTTAGATATCTGAATTTGTCTGTTCTCGATGCAGCGGGAAAACAGAAAGTGTAGATCAAAGTTGTGTTTGTAAGTCTTTTCCTTGCCATAAATCAATCCTCATAGCTCCTACTTTTGCCTGTTTATCAGTTCTGTTACATCTGTTTTGATGTCTGTTGTGTATATTATGTAAGTTGTTGTTTCTAATTTATGACTTTGTCTTGTGATTTCTTCAAAGGATCTGATAAAAGCTTCAAACTGCAACCAAAAATTAATGTCCAGTTGTTTCTACAACGAATGAAAGAGACTGAGTGGGTTTTTTTATAGCTGGAGCGAAAGAAATGTATTGCTCAGAGAATTAAAGGTCCGGTGTGATGCAGCGGCATCTAGTGGTGAGATTGTGAAATGCAACGAACAGCTCACTCCAATACAATGCTGACACAGACCATGGCATTCATCCAGTGCTTTTGGACACATAACCTTTTTTATTTAACTGTTACGGAAACACACATCTGTAAATGGACCTTTTTGGCCTATTTTTATAAATATGTTCAGAGTGAACTGATCACTTGAGAAAAGCAAACAGATTGTTTATTACCACAAAAAGACTGATTTACATGTTCTTGTAGGCAGAACGTTTGGCCCAGCAGCATAATTGCTTTTATCAACACAGTTCTCATAAACAGTCTTTATTCAAGAGTTCAACAGATTTAGTCATCAATAACAGAAGCACAATGCCAACAGGCATCATTCACTCAGTCACATATCATGTTGCCCTGATGTTTGGTGTTGGAATAGGTAATTGGACACAATGTATAGATAACAAACCAAATATGAACTGTTAACAAATACTTATCCTAATCTCTACCAACTCCCAGTTTCCTAGTTCCCTGAAATTACAATATAAATACACGATAGACGTGGTTTCCTGGACATGGATTAGTTCTAGACCCTGTCCACACTGGTGCGTTTTCATTTGACGTTTCCATTAGACTTAAATAAATGATAGAGCTGTCCAAACCGAAAACAACGTGCACTGACATATCTTAAAATACAGCAGTGCCGTTATTTTGTCTCAAAATGCACACAAGTAATGTTCTTTAAAGGGCAAGTTTGTTAAAAAATGATTTAAATGTCCCAATCAAACTAAATCCTAGTCCTGTTTGAATCTTATCCCTGTCTGGGAAACCACCCCTAATTGTTTATAAATCGTTATAATTGAAATCGTTTTCTAATTGAAAGCATTTTTACTAATTTACTAATAATATATTTCTTCTGAAAGAAATTAATGATGTTAAGAAAAAATCTAATATCTTTGCGCACTAGTGCCCCCCCTTGCATCAATTTGTTTGCCATATCAGCATGATGTTATGTGTAGAATATAATTTTAAATCCTACATGGATGATTGCCCATATTTTACATTTTAAGATGTTTTTAGATATTAATACATACAATTGTTTGCACTAGGCACTTTTAAAGCAACTAGTTGGCTCTCGTTTGTACGGTGTCTCTGAAATGTTATAAAAGGCCACTAAAAATGCTTGAACGCGAAAACGCAGAAAATCGAACCTGGTCTGAATTTTTTTATGACAAACGAAAATATTGGAGGCAGTGTGTAAATGTGAGTGATACAATGTGAGGTCGTATTTATTTTTTAATGCGGGGAAATTTCAAACACAAATTTTGGACTCAATGTGCAATGGGCACATTTTGTTGGTGGTGAGCTGCTGTAACTTAAAACATAAAAAAAAATATATAGTTTTAGTAAAATTGGTGAAACATTCCAATGCAGTTCATCTACTCGTGTAATACTAAAGGTTAGTTGTAATGTTGTACTTTTAACACTAGATGGCAATATTTCATAATTTAATCATGAATTAAAAACGTTCAAAACAATAATACCAATAAAAATCAGCTCCATTCTGATTATGAATGATCTCCTTAGAATAATAATTAAATATTTCATTAGATAAATCTGATTTCAATGTTTAACATGCATAAAGCAATCTTTTTGTTAAATGGATTCTTCTTGCACTGAATTACAGTTTACAGTTTTTTGTTTGACAGATGTAATGTATCCTAAATGGGCTGTTCATGTATTAACAGATACTGCACCTGATCTGCTTATTCTTTCATTTTGCCTAAATTAACTTTAGACAGTCATTTCCTGTAGATACTCTTTGTGCTGTCAATCATCTGAATGCACCTGTCATGTATCTGTCTTGACAGCTTAATTTCCTGCAGATAACATCACAACAGTATTAAAAACATCTGTCTCACACATCAGTAAGCAGACAGCAGCTCAAAGATGCAAATCACTTTAAGGTCTTTCATCGTGAAACATTACAAAATGAAATAATCTGAATGTGAATCAAAGTTCCAACGTTAGAGTTCAAGTTACTTTCACCTACAGTATGATACAAGCTTTAGGATCAAAAATGTTGGTTGGACAGCACATTGTTACATGAAATGGAAAAAATAAACCTAATCTAAAACTTAATACCATATTTTATGAGCATATTATATACATAAATGTGCATGTGTCATAGTCAAGTGTTTTTTCATCATTGTTTTCCTGATGTGTTCTCTGCAGAAATGTTAAAAACACTATTTCTTGAATAAGTTTTTTGCATCCCTTTCCATAGTTTTTTTGCTTTTGAACTGACCCAACATTTATTAATACATCATTAATAGACACCAATGCAAAAGATTAAAGCTTGGTTTTGATGGTTGACTGAACATGTTTGAAGAGGTTCCCCTTAGGAACTTGGTCATGCTTCAAATTCTTCTTCTGTATATTCTATTCATCCTCATCCTCTTACAAAAGAATAGCACTTTCCTTTATTCCTGAACGTTTTATTTCCCACAGTCCTTTGCTGCTCCTTGAGTTCCATGTGAGTGGTAATTACTGCCTAATTTGTCCCGTCGACTGTTTTATGGCTCTACATTCACTGTCTGTGCCTTTGGGTTCTGCTTTACTGTACCTCAGTACTCTGTAGATCAGTTTTATTCTGCCATATAGATAACGTTTTCAGAAAAAAAGATGTTGTATTGTCAAGGCTACAGTAGCTCATTGTGTACAATATCAATCACATACCGGAATATGTCTCTAATGAAATATGCATGGAAATGTCCATGTGAGGACCTGACAAAGTTTAGCTTTGTGGTCTCCGAGGTTTCCTTTTTTTGCTGAACCGTGACTGAACTGTTTATAACTTGCTTTCTCATTATAGGTTATACGATTTGGCTGGGAGAGACATGTTCTACATCAGCACAAAAGTCTGTTTCCCTTGTCAGGGTAGTTTGGTCCTGTTGGGTTGGTTGGACTGGCAGCTGAAAGGAAGTGAGCACATGCGGACAGCTGCAGAACAGGAAGAGGATCCGGTCAGGGATTTACACACAACGCTTGTAGTTCTGACTTAGTAATAACATGTGGTGCTTTCTGTGAATAGCGAACAAGGTTTGAAACCTAAAGATTATATCGAGCGTTATGTTTGACGTTTATTTTATATGATTTTTAAAAATTATTTTGAAGTATGGTTTGATCGCATATTCCAAATGTTTTTTTGCAGTTTGTACACAATTAATAATATATTTCCTTTCTTGCAACACAAAATCGAACGCATTCCCGACGGTTAAGATCTCTCTTCTCACTGCTCGTTGAATTTTTGATCAGGCACCCAAATTATTACACAAAAAGCTCTTAAAATAACTTCGACAACAGGGAGTGTAGGCAGAGTAATGCCAGCCATCAGAAGCGCTCTCTCTCCATCTCCCCAAAGTGCTTGGCACTGTTTTGCACATGATTTATTCATGCCTTACTTTTAGCTTTAGGAGCCTGAAACTGAACCCTATCTGCTCTCTTCTGCTCATCAGGCATATACAAGCATGTGATAAGACTGGCAATTATTTGAATGAAATCAGGTCAATAAACAGTTGCTGGGGAATTTGTATATGTGTCCTGAAAAGACAAGACTGGAGCATTTATCCTGAGAATCAACATTATATGCAATTTAATATATAATTTATATGCAATATATATTTTAATATATGCAATATGCAATCGAGTTTGATTTCTGGTATATTGTGACTTGATTCGACCTGTATAAAGTTGATAGAAATCTATAATTAACACACTGTAAATGTGATATGAGGGCAAATTGGGTAATGTTTCTCTGGTTCCACTGATCGCTGATGATCTCTTATTTATGAATAGGATTTGCATCCCTCACAAGTCAAACATTTACCCTGAAAACTAAATTTCAACAGCAAGTTCTTTCTACATTGAACGAAAATAAAATATCCTATATATAAACATCTTGATATCCACCTGATGCTGGAAAGTGTCTGTTTCTTTCATTTCCTTAAGCCTTATTTTGTCTTTTTAGTTTAAAAGTCCAACGTGTATTTATTGACAGAAATGTAATATATACATAACGTGAAGACATGTTTAAAATAACAATTTCTTCCTCGTCGGTACCTTCTTCCACTATAAAGAATGTTTTGTGCAACAAAAAGGCACTTAATGGCATATACATCATACAAACACACTTTTATTTTTGGGAGTTGGAGGAAAATTAGCTAAGTGGCCAGCATACAGTATATCGTATTGTATGGGATCTGTAGTACTACATGTTTGGATTTTTTATCCATACAGTATGTTTGTTTAGTTTATAGTTTGTGTGACTAATATTATTCACGTGGATGGTCATTATTAAGAAGGTGTGTCATTACGTAGCCTAATCATTTTCCAATAACAATTTCTAATTCAACTAATGCAATGGACCTCATCATATCATACATCAACAGATTATGTGCTTCAGCACAGCTACACGACTCCCCAAACATGCCCATCGTTCAGAGTCATAAATCGAAACTGCTGTTTGCTGACTGCGCGTCTGTGTTATTTGATCAGCCTGTAAAGCGCATGAAGAGCGCACAGAGGACGCGCGACAGGACATCGACGGAACAAAGATGACCATGAACATTATTTAAATTAATCTGAATGTTTGTTTGCTCAGAACACCTTTTGCTGTGATTTATCTGTTCTTGATGTGGCGCTGCGCTGGCTTATTTTGGCTCGCTCACAGCTGAAGATCAGACACTTCAGCGCGCATCTCCAAGGATGAAAGCTATAAAATAAGAAACGGAAGAAACTTAGGTCTGAAAGCTGATCTATTTATTGCATGCAGACTGCAGACATGGATCGATCTCGCAGAAGCATGGACACGTGTCTGAGGAGGTTAAGACAAGAACTGGTATGTTTACCGTATCAACACATCCACGTTATGATCCATGCAGCTCATGCATTTTAAGGATCCGCTACCGTAGGTCGGCTTTCTTTTTTATTGTTGACCGATCTGGGTTATTATGGAGATTTTTCAGTTATTAATAATGATAAAGATTGTACATATTTGCATATAGGTTAATTCACTTCAGTAAATTTTTTAATGTTTAAAATGTTTAAAACACTTTTTCATTGCGTTCTTCAATGATTAATCGAGTGTGCCTTGTTTTAGATGTTTACAATTTACTGATTTCTATTTATGTTATGCTTCATGCTTTTAGTTTCAATTGCTTGGAAAACATGAAATAGGATCACAATAACCCATTAATGTAATCAGAACTATCCATGTAGTCTCTCAGGTCTCTAGATATTTTGAAGTCACATCACTGTTATTGCCCAGATGTTGCTCTTTCATAGCTCAGGAAATTTGATTGAGTTCTCAGTGGTGTTTCATTTATGTATCAATAGAACAGAAACAAATGAGACAGTTGTTTAAATACATACAAAGTATGGTGGTGAAAATGAGCAGATTCGTGTCAATTTGATGTGAAATGTTTTGAGTTCGTATTGAGATCTTCAATCATATTGGCTTTTGATTGCAGACTTGACAAATATGAGCTCAGTTTGACACATTGACCTCTTGTGAAACTCTGTTGAGACATTTGTGAGATTTCAGGAGCTCAGGAAAAGTATCTGAGACAAAAGTATCAAAAGTTTGCTCTCCATTTAATCTCATGGATGTCTTGAAGAAGTACCTGAGATGTTAGATATCCCATCTGTGATCTTTCTTTCTCATGGGCTTCATTGTTATCAGGAAGTGTGACCGCATGTTTTCACGCATTTCACCCAGGCTTCAAAACTCAGTCCACACATGTGCAGATCCCACAGGTTTTCTGTGTCCTCAGATTGTTGGTATGTGCAGGTGTGATTTCTGCTGACTCTCGGCTTTGATCTTCTCATTTTACATTAGATGTGTGAGTTCTTGGCGTTTCTACAAAGACCTATGATGTATCTGTGATCTTTAAAAGTAATACAAATCCTTTCTCAAGGAATTTGTATGCATACTTGGCTTGGAGCGTTGATTTAATATGCAGTGAGTCATGAAACACATCTGACATGTTGAGCTTAATTACATGTCGTACCAAGTTTACTGCAAATATGCATAATATTACATGGTATCCCACGTTTCCTTTCTCATTGTTTCTATGTAAATTTGCTGACAAAATTATGAATAAATAGACAATTTCCCCCTTTGTCAGGAAAGAATTGCTGATTAAAAAACTGTCACTGGCTGTGATTCAAAGGATTTTTTCTGAAAGCAGTAAACACTTTTCAACATTTTCTGGATCAGTCTTCAAACAGGAGGTAGCGGCCTTAGCCTCAGGCCTCCAGACACGGCTCTCAGCTCAACACAAGGTGTCCGGGGCTTCTGGAGAGCCAAATTAGCCACACGTCTGTCAAATGGCCTGAGATCAGGGGACTGCGGATGAGCCGTGGTGTTACATGACTGTTGAACCCCAGTGTGCTTACACAGACAGGGGTTTATGTGAATCTTGCGCATGGTCACATATGTAAATAGACGAGAACACACAACCCCCTGTTCAGCACAGACTGTCTGTGTGGCTTACGATCTGGTGTCCGTGCCAGAGACACCACATGCCTGTCTGCTGCCATTTGGGCAAAGAGATTTCTTTGAAACGCATAAAAAGGTCTAATAAAAAAGTCAAATTTAAAGACTATGGTTGGACCATTTTTTAATAATCTCAGAGTGGAAGCAGATACTTTCTTTTAAAATTTTTTTTTTTTCTGAAGTCCGCTTATAATATAAGTAGTAAAGTAGTTTTTCGTGCCATAGTTTTGTTGTCCGGTCTCTTTTGCTGATAAGATTGTATTCCAATATTTGATTCCTCAAGATGTGACCACTTGAAATTATTGTATTTTCTATTATTTGGCCTAAATTGTGTAGTTAGGTGGGCCATAAATATTTTCTATCAAAGCAACCCTATTGCTAAATACTGCGATTCTTCATACGATTTACATTTGGTCACAATTAAGTTTCATGCTTTTAGTGTAATTTGTAATTATTCCATATAAAATGCACATATTTTCTAAAAAACATATAGAGTAGATATACTAAAGGCCAACATTTGATGGGAGGGACAAGCAGATGTATCCACATCGGAAGTAGATTGAAGTTCATGAGAAGTTGTAAAACTAGAATGTATTCCATAATTATGATGTATTGGATTTTATTGCCATGTTGATGCTTCTCAATCACCTACAAGCATGTTACATAATGCTGATGTCTAGAACGATACATTCACCTGCCGAGACGGCAACTGTAATGAGGTGTTAATTGAATATTGTCATCCAGACACAAGTTTGAACTCGACTGGGGGTCAGAAGGGTCATTATGTGTGTGTGTGGCTTTGAGAGGTCATGAACTAGGGTGAACTCTGACCTGATGTGGTTCTTTGGCTATTTAAGGAACTGCTGAATGTTGATGGATAAAGCAATGAACAGTATTGCCAATTTCTTTCTTACTGTTGCTCAAAATCTTTGGTTAGATTTAGTTGGATAAACTAGACTTATACCAAACATTTGTGTGCTGCACGAAACATGTTTTATTATGTAATGATTGTGAAGGCACTCAGTTCTGTCATATTATAAATATTATCATCAGCTATGACTATATTCACAATATTGCCATGCCTCCATTACCTTCTGGTTGTTCTTCTGCTCGAATAGAACAATCGTACAGCTTCTAAAAAACCTCACCTCAGTTTTCACAAAACATGGACTTGTCCTAAAATATTCAATAGATATATATTTCAAGAATATATTTTGAAGAAAGTTGGTCACTGAACAGCTCTCGCCTATTCACTTCTACTGTATGGACACAAAACCAATGCAAGTGAATGGGGGCCAGTTAACAAAAACATTGTATTTTTTGGTCCGATCACAGGGGATTGGACAATCCTATGTATAAATGTATAGGATAATGCAATGTAAGTCGCTTTGGATAAAAGCGTCTGCAACATGCATAAATGTAAATGTAACAACATTCTTCAAAATATCTTCTTTTGTGTTTTGCTGAAGAAATAAAGTCATACAGGTTTGAAATGACAACAGGGTCATTTTCATTTTTGGGTATACTATCACTTTAACGCTTTAATGTGAAGTCCAGCTCGGTTTAAATAAACAATCGAGAGGTGGAGGTTTTTGAGAAGCTGTACGTTTGTTCTATTCGAGCAGAAGAATAGGGCAGATCTCGGGTCATTCATTCTTGAGTCAGCCCTTCCTTCCCCTCGGCTAAAATTGGCCCGGGACCTGGTGGCAGCTGCAGGGCTGACGCGGGTGATCGTAGCGCTGATGGCGTGCATCAGTGTTGCAGATTGCTGATTCTGTGTCCAAACTCATACGAAAGTGATTTGAAAGCAACTGTTGTGCGTGGTTTTGGACAGATCAGTTGCTCTTTCTATTTTGGTGTAAAGCTTATCTGACAGATTTGCATCCAAATGAATCCACAGATAGAGAACAGACAGATTAAAAAGGAATGAGTACTTACTTTGGTTGTTGCTGAGATTTCCTGAGCTTTTTTGACCGATTTTGGATTGAGGAAAAGATTTTAATGTTCGTTATATAGAGTTTAGTGTCCTGCATTTAAATAAAACCAACACGTACACATGTAGAATAATAAAAATATATGCCATGCTAATGCTCGATAAGCTGACGTGTTTTAGTGACAACATTATTTGGTAAAAGTGATGTAGGCACTAGGCAGGTTAATAAAGTTTACAAATAAAACATATTCTACATGACAGAATTGTATTTTATTCTGTTATGTAAAATCTGCCACAAGCACCTTTATAAAACTCAGTGTCGCCTGCATTTGATATCATCTATCTGGGTCAAAAGGAAACGCCTTTATCGCATCCGCATGTTAATGGATGTACATTGATTTTGTTAAGGTTTTGGCAGTTTGTTGGTTATATGGGCCATTGTATGAGAAAGCAGGTTTATATGCATCATCTAATGTTTTCAAGTGATGTCTGTGGAGCAGTGCAATGTTTTAACTACAGTTGACTAACAATTGTAATTTAATCATATGATATGTCAAATGATTAAATTCATTGCACATACATTAATATTTGCTGAGAAAAATCTTAAAGGAGGTACGGATACACATTAAAAAAATTGTATTGCCTATTTATTGGGCAACTGAACATAAATTATTTTTAGACTCACCACAGCAAGGTGCGAAACGATAAAAAATAGCATGACGATGAAAAGTGTGTGGCCAGCACATTCATGCTGACAAAATTGAATGTGTGAATGTTAAACTTGTGTTGAGACCCCTACTTTCTGTGTTGAACACAGAAACGCACCTGTGCCAATGCTCCCATACCCACTGAGCCTTTTGGCAAGACACGTTGCCTATTTCTGGCTGGCCGATTGTCCATTTTTCAACTGTATTTTCACGTTTACAAATGTGTGTATCAGGCCGGTCAGTGCTAGAAATCTAAGTGCCCTGACAGGAAAGTGTCAATTAGAGCGACTCACTATGTCAAGGTCTCATGTGTAGACCTCTGAACTGACACGCACACATACAGGCCACAGAGACACTCTCTGTATCCTAGATCACATTACTACTCCTGCACTACACAGCACTGCATTCATATTTAATGGCACTTCTGGGAATGAAATGCACTAGTCACAAAGTTTGACAATCTCTGCTGCATCACTTCCTGTTCCCAGAATGCACTGCTTGAAAGCGTCTATTCTAGGCTACAGGACTGTGACCCCACAGTGTCTCTTATAAATGGTCTTATTGGCCAAAGTTGTTTGGATGTTTTTGAGACCTGCAGGTGTTTGTGTATCTACACGTGGGTCTTTAAGACTTGATGAAAGACACTGGAATTTGCATTCATGCACATGCATGTGTGCTATAATGCCTGCATCGTATTATGTTTGCAAACATTTGTATTGCTGGTATTTAAATCTGATGGAAGCAAACAGAAATCAAGCAGGTCTGCACAAAATACTTTCTCTGTCTGTGGTCCATCTGAGGGACTTTATTTTGAGATGTTGCGTGTCAACAGGATATAAGGCATTTCTTTACCTTATAACTTGAGGAAGGGTCATTACAAATAGAGCAGATTAAAGAAAATGTTATCAAATATACCTATTGAGATCGTAATTATATATATCAGGTGTATTCCAAGTTCCAAAAGGTCTACTACAAATGCCAGCTACATACAGTATTTGTTTAAATAAATAATATTTATCAGTGGAGCCCAATTTGGGTATACAGTATTTAAGATCTGTTGTTTTATTGAGTCATTTTTTTTTCATTTAGATGAAGAAAATTACTATTTTATATTATTTTCTTCTTCTAAAGATGTAGAAGAAAATTATTTACTTTACTGTATGAATGACTGATGATTAGGTGACCACTACATCAAACCTATGACAATACCTAGTTTTTACCTGAACATAGTCGTGAAGGGGAAAATAGTCTGTAAATAAAGTCTTTTTTAGGCAAAAAAAAAATGGTATGATCCATACACAAAGCTTTTGTATGATTTCAGAAAGACTTCAGACACATACTTTATTATAAAGTTTGTGTCGAACAGAAAATATATGTGCATAAGGTTTTGGAGTGACGTGAGTAAATAATGATTTTAAGATGATTATGGTATCTTGAGGCAAGTACTCCATAAACGCTGTTCCCATTTGCTGGTACATGTGTGTTTCTTGTAAACCTGCTTTGATGCATTTTCCTAGCCAGTGGCTAACATTCAGATCTCAGTTAGTGGGCTTTTTGAAGCCTGTTTGGAGTTTAATGATGTGTTCAGTCCATATATTAACACTTTAAGTCCGATTTTCTCAGAACACTGAAGCTCATGAGCTGTGAGAAGCAAACATCCGGAGGGTGCAGAACGTGGCCGTGGTTAAGGCCATTATCTAAGCCTGGAGTCTGTGGTGGTGCTGCCAATTATTGTTTGATATTTTGTGGGACAATTGCAGTTATAGGCTTTAGGAATGAATATAAGCAATAACAGGCTTAGCAATATAAGCATCATTATTATAATGTTCTGAAGAATTTACATAGCCTAGTGGCCCAAAGTGACATTCATGTGACATATTTGCATAATATTTGCTTTTAATGCCCCGTCAGGTTTAATTAAACCATTAACATATGAGGTGTATGGTACAAAATTGGCTTTTAGATATTTATTAAGCTAAATCATTTGGTGAAAAAAAGCAAACTACAGCATATCAGGGAATATGGAAACAACTCAAAGCTGACTGGAAAAAAAATCACACTTGGACTGAAGTTTTATCTGTTATTAATATTTATTGATCCTCTCTTGTAATTATACAATGGAGGCATTCTCTTGGGTCATAACTCGTGCATGCCTACCATAATTCTTTTCAGATCTGAGCACAACTACACAACATAAATAGAAAACTTTAAATACATCTTTATATACTATACATGATTTATAAAAAAATTCAAGTTGGACATCACGTTCGGTCAATACCATAATGTAGCCTACTGTGTTATTACAGGCAATACAAAAATGCAAGCTGTGGTTTTTATTTTACAATACAGCATCTGAGCTAGATTAGAGGGTTCGACCCAGATCTAGTTGCAACATGTCAACAAAATCTGAAATTCTTCATTTTAAATATGTATCAGAGACACCTGCGATTCATGAGCAGTGATTTTCTTTAATATAACGATTGTTAGAGAATGAGATGGTCTTTAGTGAATGCGTTGGAGAAACTTTTCAGTCAACATGTATTCTATTTGATAAGCGTAATGCTAGGTTTCGGAATGCTAATGAAGTTGAAATAAAAATGAGTCTTATAAGAGAGAAAGTTAAAACCTGAAAACTATTACACTAAAGAATATCCAGATTTGGATATTGTGAGTTTATCTCAAACCTCCATGTGCAGCAGACAATAAATCATTGAATTATTGAAGAGCAATCATTCTAAAAGCCTGTTGGAGGTGTTATGGCAGACTGAAACAGTTCATGTGTTAATACCTTCGGGACTTTCTAAGCAAATGGTAATGATGTCTCGTTGCACGGCTCATAAAGATGTCCCATTATTCCAAATGACTAGACTATACATACTGTACATGATGCATGTACCAGATGCCAGATGCATGTAATTAAACGAACAGCTCATCCAAAAATAAAGTTCTCTCATTGTTTATTGACTCTCATGCTGTTGCATATGTTGACAATATCTAAGAGTTTGGAGTCAGAGTTTGAGTTTGAGGGCCAAACAACATTGGCACCTATATTTTGCTCACTTTCTCAACTATCAAAACACTTTCAATATTGAACAAAATTAATTCCGAACACTTACGATGCTTACGTGGTACTTTTGTTCTGGGTGCTTTTACAGCTTGGCACCAGCCAATTTTATTTTGAGTGTTCTGCTGTATACTAGCCAGCATATGTGGAGTAAGAACAGTGCACTTGTCATGTGGCTTATCAAAGATCCCCAAAATGATATCCAGTGTAAGTGAAACGTTGTCATATAAACATATGGCAGCGGCCCCTCCCTGCTGTTACGACTCTCGCCCGTTCTTTGACAATCAATCACGCTTGAATAAAGCGGCCCCTCTGTTAGGGATTAAAGTCTAGTCCCGTCTGATTGGGTGCCAGGGCTTCAGTGGGTCTCTCATTGGCAGAGAGTTAAATATGGGGTGGCGGGCATGCCTTTTGAAAGGTGAGAGGAGTGAGAGAAGAGAAGAGAGGCACTCGGGTTGCAAAGGGCAGGGAAACCCCTCTGTGAAAGAGGATGCCAGGTAAGACGATAGCTCCTAATGTTTGTGTGGTTATGAGGACAGATGATCTGCATTAGTAATGATATCCTTTGTAAATTTGTATGTGGCAAATTGATTGTTAACTATTGTGAAGTTTTGACGGAAGTGATTATATAAAACTAAAATCATTTAAAATCATTAGGTCTCTAAGCTTTGTTTGCACCGTGTGCAATTCAGAGACTGCAAACATTTCTATTTGTTTTTTTTCAACAATATTATCTTAGCCATGCTACATTTATTTTCTTATTTTTTGTTTATTTATGTTTATCAGAAGAGAAGTTTTGGAAAAACATAATTGATAAATAGCCAGTTTAAAATATTTGACATCGAACTTTAGAAGTTTAAATGCATCCTTTCATAAAATTGCATCCAGCAGTTTGTGCCAGTGTACAGTACATGTCTGGGCAAGAGTCAGGTTTATTGTTCTGGGACTGTTACACCAGAAGGGGAAATGGTGAGGTCACATGACTGCAGCTTTCAGTGTCATGTGGGAATGCGACAGGCTCGGTCCACAGCTGCCAAGAGTGCATTCCACCCTGAGACGCAGGCCATATGGAGTCCCCAGCTCCCCACCTCTTACTTTATTAGATATCGTCTGGTAGACACTGAGAAATCTACATATTTTATTAATTTACAGTATATAAATGACTTTTCCACAATTTGTGATGTGTTGCTATAGAACATTTCTGTGAATGCATGTACCTTGTAGGTGCCTGGGGTCTTGATCAAGGGCAAGTGTAGAACATAATGTGGATAGAAACCAAAAAAGTGAGGAGTTACAAAAATGGCAAAATGGAACATGTTTATCAGTTTATCAGAATATCAGTTTAAAGGTTCAATGTGTAATTTTTTGGATGATCTATTGACAGAAATGCAATATAATATACATAACTATGTTTTCAGAGGTGTATTAAGACCTTACATTATGAAGCGTTATATTTTTATAACCTCAGAAGGAGCTATTTCTATCTACCAGTCGCGATTTCTTTAAGACTGCAAGGGAAGCTCAGCTTCCCTTATAATTGTCAAAAAATGAATGGTCAAATATATCTACTATTATGTTAACATTTTATTGACTAAAAATGCGTTAAACACGTTCATCTCGAACGAAAACAATTTCGTTCAGAATCAGCTACTTAGGTCGGCTGACTCGATTTCCTTCTCATTCATTCCCGTAGCGTACAGTGCATTACTCTGTTGAAGCCCAGCGTCCATTGACTTCAATGGGGCTGCTTTAAACAGTTTTTTTCAGTGCTTAGAAACAAGACGGTCATTGGATAATGCTGCGATTATGTCCCGCCCACGGACGCTCAGCGTCTCTGGGATGAATGGAGGAGTGGGCTGGCCCGGACTCCGAGCGTCTGCGTGATGATTGGAGGGTCTGTCATCTCTTTTTAATCCACTTTTATGTCCTAAAACGCTCGTTTTTTGGGGTCGACAGCTTATAAAAACGTATTTCTTGTTTTTTTTTAGCTTGTTTGCTATACACATTGTCACATATCAGCTTTTAGACATTGTTTTTTTTTTGTTTTGTTATAAATCATAAATGACAAGGAGGCGGCAGATTCTCGCAATGCAAAGAGACGGTTGGTGTGGGCGTGGGCGTGGTCTTCAGATTATGACGCGTATCACTCTGTGTCTCCATTTCCAACTCAGTCCCATCGCGAATTTTGCATGTGTAGTCGAAAGACAAACTGCTGCAACCTTCATCGTATATTTCACACAATTCACACCACATTCATTGTTTCAGTTTAACATAATTCCCACATTTCCTCCCGTTGAGTTAAATATATATATATATATATATTAGATCGTTTGTTCATTAATTCATATAGTCTGAACTAGCCAGCTAGCAAACTGCACACGATGGCAGACAGTGCTAATATTGTCGACCTGATTTTGGCAAAGCCATTAGAAAGTCTTCCTTACGAGGAGTAACTTAGAATTAAACAGCAGGGCAGATCAACACCTAAGATTGATTTAGTGCAAAAGATAGGGAAAAGTAACAGGTCTTTTCAGCTCTCCTGGTATGACAAAGTTAGCTGGCTGACTGGAAGTGCTGTGAAAAAGAAAATGTACTGCTGGCCATGTCTCTTGATGAAACCATCTCATGGATGTGTTGTTTGGTCAAAATTGGGGTTTGGAGATCTGTCAAACTTTGACAGGGCATATAAAAGGCATGAAAATAGCAATGAACATGTGAGTGCATGTGCAAGATTAAGTTGCATGGGCAGGATCAGGGTTGAGCATGCAATCAATGAAGGTGCTCGCATTCAAGTGGCTAAACATAATGAAACTGTTAAAAAAAACAGGGCCTTCCTAAACCGCCTTATTGATGTGACATCCTTGCTTGGCCGGCAGGAGCTGTCATTTAGGGGACATGATGAGAGTAGTGAATCATCCAACAAGGGGAATTACAGAGAGTTCACAGAAACATTAGCTAAATGACTCTGTCCTGTCCACACAATTCGAGTCCTCAACTGTGTTTTCTGGTATGTCACACACTATTCAAAATGACTTGATCTCTGCTCTTGCAGCCACCATTTCTGATCAGATCAGAGATGAAATTCAGGATGCTCCCTTTTTTGGATGGCAGGTGGATGAAACCACTGATATATCCTGCCGTGCCCAACTCTCTGTCATTGTTCGCTATGTGGATAGTGCAGGTAAAATTCAGGAGCGCTTCATTGGATTTTTTGATGTTTCTGGGGGACGAGATGCTCAGTCCGTTTTTGATGTTTTAAATGAGAACATGCAGGGCTACAATTTTAAGGATAAGCTTGTGGCACAGACCTATGATGGGGCTGCTGTCATGGCTTCAGCTCTCAATGGTCTGCAGGCCAAAGTGAAAGCAATAGCCCCCAGTGCAATGTTTGTGCATTGCTATGCACACAGACTGAATCTGGTGCTGTCACAGGGGGCCAAATGCTTGCCTGAGTGCAGAATTTTTCTTGCATCATTCTCTGGGTTTGCCACATTTTTCTCAAAATCCACAAAGAGGACGTCTTTTCTGGAGTCTGCAGGCTGCTCAAGGTTGCCCAGAAACGCTCCTACTCGATGGAATTTCACATCACGGATAGTGAGCACTGTGGCAAACAATTATGATGGCCTCCTGCAGACATTTGATAACATCATTGCAGATACGACAATGGATGATAATACACTGGATTGTGCCAAAGGCTTCGTGAGGAAACTGGAGGATTTTGAGTTTGTGTTCATGTTGTACACATATGAACAAATCTTCTCTGAGACTGATGTGGTCTTTGATATTGTCCAGCAGAGAGCGATGGATGTTCTTTACTGCAAGAAAAGAATTGAGTCTCTTCTTGCATTTGTCAAAGAGAAGAGGTCAGAGGGGGCTTTCCAAGCTTTTATGCCAAAGCAGCAGATCTCACATCAGACCCAAGAGATGAGCCCATGAGAAAGCGCCGTCTGACCCAATTGCAGGATCCCCAAGAGCGCTACAGAAATCTGTACATGGCCATCCTTGATAACATCTTGGAGCAGATTCCTCGACGTTTTTCAAATTTGGAAAGTATGCTTTTCTTAGAATTAGTCAATCCAGGGAAATTTGATGACATGAGACAAGCATTTCCAGAGGAGGCCTTCCAAAGTGTCCTGAAAAGTTATGGCCATCACTTTGATTCAGGGAGACTGAGGTCTGAACTTCAAGTCCTGTATTCAGATCAGGACTTGCAGAGTAACAGGGGAAAGCTGTGTGATTACTTGGTGTTCCTTAAAGACATGGAGTTGGACCTCAGCTTTACAAACTGTTCTCATTAGTGGCAACAATTGGAGCTACATCTGCAGATGTAGAAAGGAGCTTCTCCTGTTTAAAGCGGCTCAAGTCCTACACCCGTAACACAATGGGCCAAGGCCATTTAAGCAGCCTAGCTCTGCTGGCCATTGAGAGGACACTGGTCAAGTCACTGGAAAAGACGCCTAGTTGGTACGACAGGGTTACAGAGCATTTTCTTGAAAAGGAACGTAGGGCAGAATTTACATATAAATAAATGGACAATTTTTATGATTTAGGCCGAAAATGAGCTTCCCCTCTTTAAAATTTAGCAGCCGCCACTGCTATCTACTTACACCTACTTTCATGGACTTCACAATGTTGTTTCCACAGTAGACCTAAACGGACACACTGCTCTAAAGACCACGTTTCGTAAATATTATCTCCTTCGGTAATGAAGTGAAAACGTGACAGGATCTTAGTCCTGTGTAAGCCACCGAAAAGCTTCGAAAGGGAGAGGTGGACTGAGCCGTTCATGCACTGGACCTGTAAAGCATCAGTCAGGTTAAGAATGTTGGTATCAATAAAGTAACTGGACCAAAAAAGGAAATTCTTAGTACTTCTAGTGCAAATCTTAAGTGTCAAATGGATAAATGTAAATGTAGACAAACAAATAAATATTCATGTAATGCATCACTGCTCTGAGATCCACGATATAGTATGTAGTTTTTATGTTTTTTTGCAATAAATCAAAAACTAAGATAGGGACTTTTAAGTGGAATCGGAATTTGAATCGGAATTGCTAAAATTCTAACAAAACCCTACCCTAGTCCTTTTACAGTTCTCCAAAACTACCAGTTAAGGTAGTACTTGGGGCTCAAAGATTCAAGAACCACATCCCTACACAACAGTGATCATTTGCTGTTCGCTGTACCTTTATCTTCTGTTTTTGGTCCTGTAATGCTTACTTAAATGTATTTTCTTGTGCTTTCAGCTCTCCATGAAGGATGCCGGTGATGGACTACATGCTCAGATGGACAGTATGATGGGAGCTCTGCAAGAACTGAAACTTCTTCAGGTTCAAACTGCCCTTGAGCAACTAGAGATCTCAGGAAATACTGTATGTTTGACTCAAGGAGCTGTACAAAGTTCCAGCACCATCCCCGATCTAGACAACCAGACACCCCAGTCTATAAGGACCTTAATTATAGAAGATCAGCACCCATCCCAGCATCCCCAATGCAAAAGCTTGGGGACTTCGCCCTCGTCGTCCAGCCTGGAAAGCGAGAGCACACTGCTGCCTAGACGGATATCAGGTTACACAGCCCCACAAGTGGAGTACTGTGGTCCAAAGTTGGGCCAATTTCCCGTTACATACCCCAGCAACCAGCAGGATTTGTCAGTACCAAAACAACAGGCACCTCCAGCCCATGAGGTAGACCTACCAGGGATCCTGCATAGCTTGTCTCGTGAGGGGACCGTCGCTTGACATTAAATACGGCGAGGACAGTATGGATGACTCCAGTGATTGGACGTCCTCTCTCATGAGTCAAAGTCGCAATCGCCAGCCTCTTGTGCTCGGAGACAATGTCTTCGCTGACTTGGTGGGCAACTGGTTGGATCTTCCTGAACTTGAAAAGGATCTCAACAGACCCGATTCTCCAGCCCACCCGCTCAGACTCACTCGCTCCCAAGAGCTCTGTAAAAGGTTCTCGTTGACCACCAACATCTTTAAGAAGTTCTTGCGTGGCGTTCGACCTGATCGTGATAAACTGCTCAAGGAAAAGCCCGGCTGGATGTCACCAGATCACAACCCAGAGAAGGAACTCTTCAAGAGACCCAAGAAGGCGACAAAGTCCCGGGGTGGCTTTTACTTACCATTCTGGACAGGAGGACAAATGGGAAAGGGACAGTCATGTCCTCAGCCGACAGAAGAGAGGGGTCAGTTTCTTGAACTGAATATTGAAAGTCGAACAGATCCTGTGGACAAAATCCATCCCCTGTTTGACTATAATACAGCTGTTTGGGTCTAGCACTGAACAAGACATTTTGTATAAAATCTGGCAGTTAATGACATTTTTTATAAAAACAAATCTCAACATGACAATCATTGAGGACTTTCAGGGTATGTGTATGAAGGTCTTCCTTTACAAATACAAATTTCAGCTGCACTTCTAACCTAGTAAGAGTTTGAAAACTTAAAGTGAGTTCTACAACTACAGCATATGTATTTTTCAATTTGTTTTACGTCAAATCGGTTTCTGTCCATTTGCTGATTCCACCTTGTTCTGTCACTTGACGTTGTTATGATTTCCACTTGTCTAGGTCAATGAGCATGTTTATTGCTGTCTCTGTAACTTTGTGGTCAAGTCGGTTTCCAGTCACAAACAAATTTCACTTTTTGTCTAAGCACATACGCTTCTGATGCCACACTGTTGTACTTTCAGGAACTTCATTAATCTAAGGATTCTTGGTTAAAATGCCTGGGACATTTGAATGGGCCCCATAGTCTATCGCCCAAAGAGAAGTTATACCATAGAGTATCTTTGGCAATCTTTCTCATCAGGGGCTTAGGAAATATTGAACACTGGAACACAAAAAGAAGTTTGGAACTTTCCTCACAATGAAACTTCATGCTTCAGTGATGGTTGAGCATTTTATATCTACCCTAAACTCCACACTCCACTACCGATGTCAAACCATACATATTCTCATCAGTCATGTCCATATCTGAGTCTTCTTTTGTACAATGAGATTACAGAGCATATCAGATGATTATAACACTTAGATTGATGTCTCGCTGGGTATAAACCCACATACACATAATCTGTGGTCAAGAGACGAGTGAGATATCATGAATATTTTGTGATTGGTATACTGTAGCTTGAATGATGATGGGAGAGGAAAACAAATCGAAGAGGATTTTCAACTTACCAATTAACTTAAAAACAGCGCGATTGAACAGAATAAATTATGGCAGCAATAATGTTACAATATTTATCTGTTTGTGTGTCATAAAGTGAGGAAGAGGTGGAGGAAATTGGTTTTTGGTTTGAAATTATGCATTATGAAAAAATACAAAATTGTACTGTTTTGTTACTCAAATTTTTACTCATTTCATAGTTAATGAGAAGTTAACAGATGTTTCTTTTTGCTGTTTCTTCATACTAACAGACTTCAGGAATGGAGAACTTGTCATAAGCACAAAACTTTGATTATACAGTTTACATTTTCTAGCACAAATAGCAATACTCAGAACACTCAACACACTACAGTGACCATACTGTCAGACACAGAAACTGCACAAAACTATACAAATCTATTCAATGAGTGTTTTGTATATGGCCAAAAGTTTCATAATGTTGAAATATAAAATATAATTTTGCAGAGTAGATTGTAGAGTAAAGTCTCTTTAAGAGAGCACCATACATTTTGTACAGAAAAGGTATGTATTTTGTATGTTTGTTTTTTATTGTATTGTATAGTTTGCAATGAAGGTTAGCCTTGTAACCTGCTGTATGTGTTAACTCTGTTTGTTTTGGAAAAGAAAAGGATCAGTCTTCCGTACATAAAATTATAGTAATAAATTGCACTGACATGAAACATTATAGATGCCGTTGTTTGTTTATCTGTCTAATAAAGTCATAGTAGCATCCCCTATAGTTGTGATTCAATATGAAATCTTCATAAATGCCATTAATGTGATTGGTTTCTTTAAAAACTCACAATCCTCTTTTGACCTTTTTTTGTCTTGCTACTGGATCAATGTTGATAAAAGCTTTTACATGTTATGAAAATGCAATACATTTTCTGCCTTCCTAGATTTATTGTGCACTGGAGAAATGATCAGATCACGATTTAATCATGAAGATCACTCAATAACAAACAAGATGCTTACGTAAATGTAAATGTGCAAGAGAAAGATATTGCAGGTTTGCAGCAAACTACTTGATGCTGAAGCTGATTTTGTATTTGGGTAGCCTGTGGGAGCTCATCCATGGCTGAGTCGGTGTGCATGAATCAGATTAAAATCAATGCACATAGTGTGAGCTTTTCCCGGTTGCAAAAAAATCTCAGACAAAATGAATCGTGTAATTACAATGTGTCTGTCTATCTGGTCTTCAGCGAGTAATCCAGGTGCACGGCTGGATGGGAACCGAGAGGTTGTTGCTAAAGTGTTTGAGAGTTGCAGCTGTTGACTTCCTATCAGCCTCATTTCTCCTGTTTCTTTCCCTCGGGAGTGTAATGCAGGGCATGGGGGTAGGGTGGGCTTTGGATATTAGCTCGCTGGCTGGTCACGGCCCCTTCCAGTGTCTCCTCCCCCTTCCTGTCTGTTAGCTCTGGCAGCTGTCATTCTCTCACTGGAACTAGGACACAATGCTTGCCCGTGTTTGCATCCTCAGTCACAAGCCATTACCAACATGTGCAACGCTGTTTTCTTGTTGTGGAAGGGTCCTTTCTTGCATGCAAAATTCATGTACCCATCATAGATGTCTAAAATTTGTCAGATAAAATATGCAGCTTAATTTATGGTTGTCAGGCAGTTTCATCATAGTTTGACAATTAAAGCAATCGTTAACCTTTTTAAAGCAAACAAATATTAGTTGCTGAGTACATAAACATCTCCATAGCAAAACTTAACACATACGTTTCTATCGTAATAATGATTGATTCATCATTTGAACTTTTGGGTAAGATTTCAGGTCAGAAGTTGTTTTTTAACTTGTAAAGATGTGTAAAGTAACCTTCAATTTAATTTTTCAAACAGGGTTGGCGGGAGAGAGGCAGAAGTTACGGTTTCAGCTTTTAGTTAAATACAGGTGAATTTGAAAACAAACAAACAAGTTTTCTACTTTAGCTTACACTTTTTACCAATGTATGTTGACGTTAAAGAGATCACCCAAAATAACAATTTTGTCATCATTCGTGTCTTCATTTATTCACTGTTGTGTCCTTCAAATTTTGCATTTGACTCTTTCTTCTGTGGAACCCAAAAGAAGATATTTTGAGAAATGTCTTTTTTGTGTCCATACAATGGAAGTCAATGCGGGTCAATGTTGTTTGGTATCAACAATCTTCCAAACATCGTCTTTAGTGTTCTGTTAAAGAAAGAAAATCATACAGGTTTGGAAAGACATGTCAGTGCATAAATGATGAAATATTTGTCAAAGGTTGAGTAAATAAAGACTACATTTTAATTTTGGGGTGAACTAATCCTTTAACTTTTCATCACCCACTGAGCACTTAGGCCTTAGGGGATAGTTCATGCAAAAATGATAATATTGTCATTATAATACTAACCCTCTTGTCCTATAATGCCATCGTGGCTTTCTCTCTTGGAAAAGTCTCGTGTCAGATCTCAGGTCAGGCTCTGAACTTTTTTTCATTGTACCGTAAGCTCTTAAGCCCTGAGCTCTACGCAGGCTTAAGGAATTGGCTCATATTGCACATTTTATATGTATAGTCCAAACAGGAGAAAGTGAGACATTAGCTAAAAGCCTAAATAGTATACCAGAAGCACCAACTAACCCCTTTTCCAGTTCCCACGCAAGATAAATTATTATGCGTGAGCAAGGTTCATGTATAATGGGACTGAAACAACGGCTTGAACATTGAATGCAAGCTGGGGTTACATAGGCAGATTTCAGGTGATAAGACACAAGCATTAAGATGGGTTATATTCATTTTGGATTTGGCAGCTGAAAGTTGACAGTGCAAAGAATATCCTAGAAGATTAAACATCATTTGGACTACAGCAAACAGACGTATACAGAGGCTGACATGGATAAATACAAATAAATTCAATTCGGATCAATGTACCTTGACAGCATTCTTTCTTAAAGGGTCAATAGGTTGTGTTTTTGTTCTGGCCAAAAGTGATGCATGATAATATGTAGGTGCAGAAATGAGAATCGAGTATTGACTGTATACACAATTTTCAGTGTGACAACCAGCCCCTGTCTCGTCTATCATACAGTTTATACATTACATATTGGACATTTTTTTCTGCTGAGAATCCTGTGTGGATCCACTTTTTCAAACTGTGTGCAGTTACACATATTTTGAGCCGTCAGTGCTGAATTGTCATCACTTGTGTTGCTGTATTGACTTCTGTTCATCAGACGAAGGGCACATGCCAGACGGATCTCATGGGGAGGGTGAGCTGAGCTTCAGAGAGCTGAGAGGAAACTTCAACAGGTGCATGTGTTTTAACAGGCCTATGAGAAAACAGATCAGGAATAGAAGCTTTTAAATGACAGCACTGTCTGATTCTGTTAATGACGATTTCACAGAGGAGTTGAAAGACATTTGGCATAAAAAACCTTGTCATTTAGGCAAGAATTATATATATATATATATATATATATATATATGCACAGCCATCAGTACACTCAATGCAGCAAGTGAACATGACAGGCGCACAGCCTGTCTTTCATGGCACTTTTATACTCGCATGAGTGTCCACCGGTACGGTCTTTGCTGACGCATCTCTCATATCCGCTGACTGTACGCGCGCACACACGCAACTGTACAGACAAAAAGGTGCACTGTAGTCCATCTCTCGTTGCTTCGTCTACTAGGGGTATGTATGCAAACAGCGATTCTTAACTCTGACACATGCTAAACTCATGTTGAAGTCGTAAATTCCATTCAACCTGAGTGCTTTTCCTACGTTAAAACTATGGTAAAACTACATTCAACACAACTCCTACTTGTTTTTGAAATCCAAAATATAAAAATCATAAAAAAAATAAATCAACCTATATAGGGTATCTGAATATCTGATTCAGTTCTTAATTTACACAAGAAATTAGATTAATTTGTAAGATCTTTAACTTTTTATTGAAGTTGCAGCTAAAAGGAACGAACCCACTTCTTTTAATACTACAGACTCAAGATAAAGACAATTTATTTTACATTTCAGAAAACAAAGCAATGTTAGTTTCATGCACAGGAACAGACAAGAATAAAATTAAAGTATTTTATTCATAGGCTTGTAATCTTAGACTTTTGTAAAATGAGTACAAAAGGGTCAATTAAGTGAGTTTTTTGTTATATTTATTATTTCTACTTGCTTTCAGTCACAGAGTTCTTAAATGTAAGAGTTGTTTGAGTGAGAGAAGATCCTGTAATTTAATGAAGCTTTGAGAACTGCAGTTTGGGGAGATTATAATGTTCAATCATTTGTCTTATGAAAATAAAATTTGTTATTATGAAAAAATGTGCATTGAAAAAAAGGGGTTTTATATATACTGTCAATTATAGTTTGTGGATATACATTTATGTATCATGATGTAGGCTACCATAAGATAATACAAAGTTTTTGTATCCATACCATGAAAGTAGTGGCCATAGTTAACCAACATTCTTCAAATTATCTTCTTTTGTATTCTGCCGAAGAATTTTGGTCCCCATGGTATAATTTTTGACAAAAATAGTATTTAGAAGATATAAGCATTGAAAACAAAGTATCTAACTTCCACCAACATAGATGAATGATTTTTGTGACATCACTCTGCACTTTTGCTTCTCATATAATTTTCTGACAAAAGCTCTTAAGAATTTAGAGCCTGAAACAAGCAGATTTCAAGGCACTTCAAAGAGGTCACACCTGCATTTTGAAAATGAGTTTGGTGCATTGTGAATGGAACCACCATGAAGATTTATTTGTCTGTCAGCACTGAAAGCTCTCACCAATGAAGAATAAATAGTTAAATAAAGCTATTTTATAACAAATCATTTATTAAATAAAGTTGTTGTAGGTGGAATCATTTCATGATGTTATTAAGCACTGATAACAGCAGTAAACCTGAAGTTATATCGGTAACTATAGACAATATAACTATCGTCTAAACAGGACCTTCCTATTTGGAGTTCACAAAATGATTGACTTCTGCAATGTCAGCATGACACCTCTCACATTCCACAAAGTTACTTATACAGTACCATCATCTCCACAGAGACCCCTTTAAAGCTATTAAACACCCAAATCTGTACAATTGAGCCTCCAATTGAGCTCGCTTTATCTCTACAGGGTGTCTTTCTGAGCTATATCAGAGGTTCACGTCCCCCTTCTGTGACTGTTTCCTGTTTATTTAATCAGACCGACTGAAGCACACTGGCAGCTCCCCACGGCTCCTTTAATCCAGATTAAATTAAACACAACTCACCAAAATAAAGCTCCACGCTGGGTTCATTTATCAGCACTGATGCTCAACCAACAGACATACATAAACTCAATGATGCTAAAATATAATCTTGTATTTAGTATATTGATATATAGTTTTTATTAATATTTAGTGTAGACCATCAATAAAATGCATTTTTATACATTTTATGGCGTAAGCATTTGTTTTTACTAAGTGATACAGGAAGAGAGAGGGAGGGTGCAGATCTGTATACCAATACTGTCACAAAATCATTGTGGAAAATATTGTATGATACAATTTACTAGCATTTTTAAGTAAATACTTTATAGGTATAATGTATAAAGTCTGCATTTCACTGTTTCATTTGTAAAATGGATTGAACTTTACACAATACTAGGTCCATGTGCTATGTTAGTTTATGGATGTAAATGTTACTCAATCCACTTTAAATACAGGCGTATGAATGAGAAATGAATCTGAGTTTGCATAACTGCGGGATTTGCTCACAATTAAATCACTGGGATGGGCAAAAAGTGTTTTGAATGTGAGTGAAATTGCACAGTATCATTAAATTGATCATAAACCACTGAGGCTATTTTAAACCTATGAAGCTTAATAATAATGTAGCTTGTTTAATCTTCACAGAACAGAAGACACTTTACACTTTAAACCCCAAACATTTCAAGGAAAATGGAAGTTCCAACTTCATAAGTTATGTAATGAAATTGTATGTTATTGTTTTTCGTTTGGTGTACTGTCACATTTCTGGATGTCAAGCTTTACAAGAAGGTTCTGACGCACATGACGCACATGAAAGAGTTTATTCAGTCATATCTTCCCGAGGCGTGGTGAACCCTTCTGCATCTGAGAACAGTGGTCACGCTTCGATGAATCTCTCGTGGGGTGGGGGGGAAACAGAAATAGATCACCTTTTTTACATTTTTACTTAACTAGTGCAGCATATGGTACAACAACATGATGGACACATACCGTAGTTGACCTGACAGTTTAACTGAGATCTAAAAAAATTGAAACGCATACAGAAACACATAACATTTCACAAATATTTCCAGCAGCTAATCTTAAATTATCATATACAGTCCACCACACAATCCTGACAAACTCCTCTCTCTTTAAAATCCTCAACAGGGGCACTTGCTAGTCATTTCAGGTGCACTGAATTTAGTCAGACATTGTCCTCATAACAGTCAACTGAAGGGTGCCATGTTAACTTGCCTGACCCCTCTTTCTGTCAGTTTCCTTCATCAACATTCATTTTCTTTTCAAAATATGAGTAGCCTCACTGTGTACAGGTCCTGATTAAACCTGAGCCTTATAAAAATCTATTTGGATTGCTCTAATCCAATAAATGATACAAGTATGCCCAAATAACCTGTAAATGTCAAAGACTATATTATGTATTTACTTATTTGCTAAAATTGATATACAGCATATCGATTTAGTCATATGGTGGTTCTAAATTTTGCTTTTTAAATTTTTTTATCTCCATAAATATCCATAATTATCAATGTAGAATTAATAAAAAGCAAGTAAATAAATAACCATACATCATTTTGCACTCTGGAATACTTGATTCTGATTGGCCAGTCGCTCAAAATGAATAACAAGTTCATCAGTGTACTGCAAGTCATCCTAACTTCACAAATATTACACTTGCAAATAACTTCACGAATACTAGCTAATTGAACATACCTTATTAATAACATATATGAAAGTTGATTTACAAATTACACAAACAAATTGCATGTTCATCTTGTTTGAACGTCGTATCTTGGTTTAAAGGTGATAAGACATAAGTTTGCAAGTTACAAATGAGTTTAGTCGTAGTTAAATCATACTAGTTAATTATATTTATATCAGTAAATATATATTGTATATAGAATTATATTTTAATTATGAGGTAAGTGGCTGTGTTATATGTGGGACACTGTACAGCCAGTCAGCTGCAAAATAAACCCCTTTAGTGTCATACAATTTATTTATTCTGGTTGGATGTACATTTTCGCTTACATAAGATGGAAATAAAAGGTACTCCCTGGTATTTTATTCATATAAAGGCGATGCATTGAGGGCTTTGAGATTCATACCTGAGCATCACTCTGTCCAGGCGTACGTTTGCAGAAAGCAGTTCATAAGCAGCAGATTTCAGCTCTGGAGGCGAGCAGTGATGCGATGGATGTGGGCATGTTCCACTGGCCCGGAGCAGTGGATCGGGGGTGGATGCTCATGCTAATGAATGGCCGTCAGTGTGCATCAGCGTTCGCCGGCCTGTGATTACGGTGCTTGTTCTCCACCGATATAGCACAAATTAAAGAAGAGGGTTACAACTTTAACCTCTGTGGCTCTGTGTTCCAGCCAGTCAAACAGCTGCTGAAGATGATGATTACAGACCGCCGCAGTCCTCCGCCTCTCTCCAAGGCCGTCGACTGAATTAAATGTGGCCAAACTCCAAATGTGTACACGCATCTCTAAAAACTAACCTCAAAGCTCTAATGGGGTTTAAGGCCCATTTGAAAAGAAACCAGGTTATTCGTTTTAAAATAAATATGTGCAACACGAGTTTCTCATACACTTTTCATATCATGCAAAAAGCCACAGATATAACCTCCATGTTGTCCATTTGTACACTAATTGTAATGTAAACTGCATTCAGAAATATTTTAAGGAAAAATTAAACAAAAGTTCCCGTTGAGAATATTTTACGTTTATTTTACATTCAACTCTCATCCTGTAGGGCTCCAGAAAGCATGGCATATCTCCACAGAAGTCAAGGGCACGTTTACATTTATTTGAGCCCTTGGGGATAAAAAGACACACATGGATAATGCATTTAAGAGCAGCATCAGTTCCTCTTGTTTAACTTGTAAAAGACCAAGAATCCCAGATCATTTTCAGTGGTTAATATAGATATCCAAGTTTTGACCACAGGTTTGCCCTTTATTAATAGCATCAGTGCTATCTGTTAAACCTCATACCCTCCTCCCTGTTGTCTAAAACAACTTTCACTTCTTTGAAAGTTCACATACAAGTCGTCCATAAAAGATTTATTGTAATGCCCGACTTTTACGAGTGACTTTCTGAAGACACAAATCCCATTTCCCCTCACATGTGAGTGTGTGAGAAAACGGTTCATGCAGAACAATTGCTCTTTGAATGCTTAATGACTTGAAAATCCTCAGGCGGACGTATGCCACCAGCCGGAAGAGACATTTTGTGTGATTTTAATGTCAGGCTACTGTCTGCTCCCAGACATTCACTGTAAATAATCCTCAATTATTTTATTAGTTTTGTTCTAAAATGATTTGTTTTAATTCTGTGTCTTGTTTATATTAATCATATTGTAACGAGGAAGGCGGGGACGATAGCCGTGAGGGAACGTGGCGGGGCCGGTGGCGTGAGTGATAGTGTGAATTAGCTGTGCGCACACCGGTCCCGCATATCTCACGGAGGAGATCGGGAGCATAAGAGGACGAGCGATAGGACTGGTGACAAGAGAGGACCGGGCCCGGACATGTGTTAAGTTTGTGTTTACGTTCTTGTGGCCGGCAGTCGACTGTGAGGTGGCTGCTGGCCCTTTTACTTCTGTGATATTGTTTGTTTATTTTGATTAAAGTTTGTTGAATGTCCGCCGGTTCCCGCCTCCTTCCTTCCTTTTATTGAACCTCGTTACACATATGTTTTTTTATTTTTTTAATATATTTTAAAATTGTAATTTGGCAGTGGTTCCAATCCCTTGCCTTCGGGTCCCCCTGCCAGAATGTTTTAGATGTCTCCCTAAATAGAACATCTGATTCTACTCATCAGACACACTAACCAGCTGATGGTTTGAATCCGGTCTTCTATATAGGGAGACATCTTGGGAAAAAACGCGTTATAAAGCGCTGTCAAGAGAATTACAAACCAACAGGTGGCAATATAACCCTAAACCCTACCATAAAGCCACGATGGCCTATCAGAAGGCTGGAATGTCAAACAAAGGAGATAGCTCATTCCAAGGTCATACACCAACAATGCATTCCAAACGGGATATATATCGCCCTCCGAAGGGAACTTCGGTGTGAATACAATCATAGCGGCCATTTTGAAGGGTCGTTCCAACTCGAAGTGCTCATCGAAGTACTACATTTACTTCTTTACAATTACAAATATGTACTTTTGAAGTAAAATTAAAAGTGGTACTTTTACTCTTGAGCATATTAGTAATAGAAAATCTGTACTTTTAATTCATTACACTGAGTGAAGTTCCTTCATTTAAAATATGCACTATAAAATGTGTCGTTTTTTCAAGGTTGTCGTCTCTTTTTAGTGGGGCATTCCCGAGTGACTCTTTTAATGGCTTTAATTGAACAATGGGCCAAATTTTCTGAATAGGTTCACGATTGATCATCTTAGGAAATGCTCTGAGTTTAGTTAAATGCAATGTAAATGCAAAAGTCTGCAGGTTCACTTTAGTTTGACATGGTCCGTTGTTTTAAACAAGTTGGGTAGGCTACATTCATGGGGACTAGAGGAAATTTACAGAAATGCTTGTCCCTTCTGTGTTTGTCTATTCCTCAGTCTCTGTGTGTATATTGATATCGCCTTATGATAAGAATAAAAATACATTGATTTAAATACAGGCACTAATATTAATTGTATAAATATATAATCAGATACAACGTAACTAGTGACTAGCTAATTGAGTAGTTTTTTCATTGCATACTTTTTTAAAATAGTGACTTTTACTTTTATTTGAGTAACAATTTCTCTAGTTACTTGTACTTTTACTTGAGTAAAGATTCTGGCTACTCTTCCCACCTCTGCTGACGGACAGAAGGCCACTGTTGCCAAACCGCATAGAAAAAGCTGCGGTTTTCATGTGGACAGTGCATTAAACATTCTGGAGGGGGGGCTGCTTTGAATGTTGTTATGCCATTAGAGACCTTTATCATGAAAGGCTGCTTGCAAATGTGCAGATATCGAATAGGAACGGAGGCAAGATGATATGCGGTCATGGAGCCACAGAGTTGGAATAAGGCATTAAAGTATTAAAGGTTTTTAGGGCACTTTCAAAGTAATTTAACGGCCAAATATATATTTATATATCGTCCTTTTCCGAGTACCTGGTTGAGAGATGCACAAGCTCTTTCTGTGTGATGTTGTGGATTCAAAGGAAAATCAATGCAAAAGGCTGGACACAAACATCAGTGGAAGAGTCAGTCACCTTTATTTCAACTGGGCTACTACATTCATAGTTAAAATATTATTCCACCCTATAAATATTCACAGACAAGTATTTTAAGCTATTTGTAAGGTAGATTCCCCCAAAATAAGAAAGTTTTGTGTCTTTTTGCATAATTCAGAATAAAACTTTGCATCCTTCATCGTTCACATTATACATAATGTTTAAACGTACTGTTTTAAATGGATAATTGCACCAAAACCCACAATAGAATAAAAGCTATGGCAAGAAAAACTGCAAAAAAATCCCCAGAAAAATAATATAAAATAATTTTTCTATGTAAATTAGATTTTTTTTATGTAATTTAATGCTTTTTTAAAATATATTTCAAAAACACGAGACAAATCTGTAAAATTACAGTTTTTTACATAAAAAATCTAGGCTTTCAGTTAAGTGTGTTCAGATGTTTCAATGTTTAGGGTACATACACAGTACTTTCATTATCTGCATTCAGCCTAGATTTAATTTATCCAGATGATGAAAACCAAAATGGATGTGTGTAAACACATCTATAGGCTTGAATGGGGTTATTTAATTGGTTAAAATGACTCTATACATGATGCTGTAGAGACTTAGCAGGTCAGCAATGTAAACTCTCTGAAGGGGGCTGGTGATAGAAAAACACCCACTACAGCATTACAAACACACTGGTGACATGAGGACAGAACAGATACAGACGTATTTTTATCAAGATCTTTTTTGCATTCGAAGACAAACTGAGGCTTGATACATGCCTTCATTTGTTCTACTAGAAGAAATGAGGTCAAGTTTTACACAAATCATTTTAAATCATATTCTAAAGGTCAACATTGTGGACACAAACCCTTTGACCTCAGTGTATGATGACCCTGCTATTTTTTCATGGTAGTCAATAGTGCCCCAATAGTAGTTTTTTTTATATTCTTCAAAATGACAGAATTGTAATTTTTGTGTGAACTATCCCTACTTTAAGACATATCTGCTCCTCTGCTCCCAGCGTCTCTACTTCAATGATTTATAAATGAAGGATGCTGGGAGAGTCAGCCGAGGTCTCTGTGACGTCTGAGAAGAGATGACTTCATTGCAGTGGTCACATGTGGGATGAAGCAGTTAAATCAGTTATGATGTCTCAGATTTCTCCTCCAAATCCCTTGAGCATCCACACACACACTTTTGATGAACATGTTTTTTAACCTTTTAACCACACACAGTAGAACAGAACACTGAGTGAATGTGCTTCTTTGTTCTACATCTGAATTCTTAAATCATGTTGCAAACTTTGAATAAATATTTGGTGTTTATTTTATTAACAGACCCTTCAAAATCAGAAATGTATGCTTTTAGTCAACGTTCTTTACATTTGAGTCCATCTAGTGCCTGTGTTATCCTAAATGTAGACAATGTCAACTTTTTGCAGATACGCAGATTGACAGTTTCCTAAATATTTTTTCTGACAACTTGAAAGCTGTGTTGTATTGTAAATGTTTGTTAATCTAATAAATAATCTTCACAAAGTGCTTTAAACAAACTTTGATAGACTCTCGTTCCATTTGAGTCAAAGTAGGTATTCTGCTGTAACACACATAAATATTCAATGGATCTCATGGACTAAAAAACATCACTTTAAGATCATCTTGCTGAGCTGCACGGCACACGATAGAATAGGATATCTGTTTTTAAACCCCCATTCACGATTCATTCAACTGCTTTCTCATGAACCTTTCAATCATAATTTAATTCACAGGATCTTTTAATTGATCATAGATTTTTTTCAGTACTGTATGATTATTAAGGTGTTCTTCTCGTTTTCTTGAGCAGCCTATTTAATGCAAATTGCAATGAGTTCAGCGGTGCATGAAATGAAATAGTCTATCATTGCTATTCACCAAGAGTAAACGCAGCATGATGTTGAAGATAGGGTGATGCCAAAAGCAATACAAATGTATGCAAAAGTCAATAATATTAGTACATTAATAAAATAAAATAAAATAATATTAAAGTTTTGGCTAGAGGATGGCGAACGCTTGTGACCTTGTTTTATAATATGTTTAGGGTATGAACATGCTGTGTTTAGCATGCATTTGTTGCCGCTGACTGAAAACAGGGAGGAAGAACAAATGTGCCATAGACATTTGTTTTAGTTGTTGCAAAACAATGTAAAAGTATATCACAGAAAGGGTCATCCTGCATTGAAAAGTTTACCAACATTTACATTTAGTCATTTAGCAGACGCTTTTATCCAAAGCGACTTACAGGCAGGGTAATCAATGTAAGCAATTGGGACAGCATAAGGACAACAACAAAAAAAAGCTGGTCTAATATAACCTACCACAGTATATAGAGCTAAACTGACATGGTTTACAGACTCTGATTGTTTCACATCAGGCCAATAATATTATTCTAATCCCTAACTTTTAAACAAACATGTTAAAATGAATCAATTTAAAGTAAGTATAAAGTTTTAAATGAAGGAAAATGTCAGGAAAATGACCGGATTCAGATGCAGGGTAACAGAGAGCTTTTTCTAAAACAAAAGACAAGCAGTGACAAGGCAAATATATAACAAAAAGTACAACAGTCACCAAGGGCCAGACAAGGGAGAGAGTCTGTGGGGTGCAGTAGGTTTGAGCACTCGGCCGGGGAGAGGGGGTTGTGAGGGGATGGCCGGTGGCCGGACGGGCTGGGGCGGCCAGGAGAGAGCAGCGGTTACCAGACGGCAAGCTCCCGGCAGGGAGGCGCACCCACACCGGGGAGAGATGAATCCATACAGGAGAGATGAGATGCACTCGCTCAGGAGACATGATGCTCACAAGGTGGCAGGGTAGTGAGAGGTAGGCACAAAGTTCCATTGCTGAGCTGACACTGTAACTCGAAAGGCCATGGGGAAGCAAAAGTGAACACAGTGGGTTCTAAGACAAGGCCTAAGATTAATATTACACTTACAAGACTTAGAGAGTCAGCGTGAGAGAACTATCAAAAAATGGTCTGACACAGGACAAGAGAAATGCAGGGAATAAAAAGGCAGAAAATCGGAACACAAAAGAGGAACAGGCGGGGAGAGAAAGAAAACGGTGGCCAAATCCAGGTGAGAGGAGTTAACTTAAAATTAGATAATGAATGGAGTAATAAGAGGTCGGGGTCACAGCATGATAACAAGAGAGCACATGGCTGACTGTCAAACAGGCCATGTGCTCACAACAAAAGAAAACATCAACACAGAAAAACAAAGACGCGCTAAACAGGAACCCTGACAGGAAATATGTCAGTCTATCTCAAAGCAGATTCCACTGCAGATACAGTTGAGCTCACACTTATTCATACCCTGGATAAATATGATCAAAGAAGGCTGTGCAAATCTGCATCATTAAGCTTTGGGTCTTTTATTTTAAAAATCTCATTATGAAAAAAAGAAATTTCTCTAATACACATTGCTCATAATTAATCATACCCTTTTATTCAGTTTTTTTTTGCAACCTTCTTTTTGCGAAGATAACAGCTCTGAGTCTTCACCTATAATGCCTAATGAGTTTAGAGAACACCTGACAAGATCAGAGACAATTCCTTCATACAGAATCACTCCAGATCCTTCAGATTTCCAGCTCCATGTTGGTGCTTCTCCTCATCAGTTCTCCCCACTCATTGTCTATAGGGTTCAGGTCAGGGAACATGTCCATAGCAGAAGCTTTGTCTTGTGCTCAGTGAACCATTTTGTTTTGATTTTGATGTTTGTTTTTAGACCATTGTCCTGTAAGAAGATCCAAACTTGGCCTATTATGTGACTCCTAGCAGGGACAGTCAGCTTTTAATTTTTTATCTGTTCATATTTGCTAGAATCCATAATGCCTATAAAATACATTGATACAAATTCAAGTTTATTTTTTTTATTCGAGTTAATTTCAGTTCCCTTTCTGTCGGTCTCTCGACGTTGTGTCGAGAACGACAGATGGGGTTCGCCGTTGAGAACCAATCAACTCTGACTACTATAGAAAAGGCGAATGAAATTTGGCGAATGAAATTTGCATGCCGGTCTCCGCCCCCGGATGTCCGGTATAAAAGGAAGCCGGCGTGCAGCATTCATTTACCTTTTTTTCTTCAGAGCCTTCGCTCATGACTACGAACAAAAATAATTCAACGAATTCTTCTTCTACATTGCCGGATCTACGACGTAGAGCAGCGGATCGTCCCTACCTGCAGCGACCTTCCCCTGGGTTCCGGAGGTGTTAGAGATTTTTTCTAAAAAGGTCCTTTTCAGGACTGAGCAATCTCCAGCGCGGAATGTCCCGCTGTTCTCTTGGGTGCGGCACCCTCATCGAGGAGGGGGATGGACACGATCGCTGCGTTAGGTGTCTGGGCGTCCAGCACGCGCTGAAGCAGCGTTCGTTGACACATCTTGCCCGCACTGCACCGTCGAGGACTGCGCCCGGCATGTGCGTAAAGTCAATTTGCCATACTTGGAAAGGCAACTCAGGTCTCGGGAGGTGCTGATGCTGCGCTGGTGCTTTTGACTGATTATTTTTCGCACAGACCAGACATCTCCCGAGAATGTCGTCCACGATTTTAGGCAAGTTATTCGCGCAGAATATTGGGCGCATGATATCGAGTACCCCTCTTCGACCGCGATGTGTAACACCGTGAAACTCGCGGACGAGGAACGGTAAGGCCGATTCAGGAATGCAAATGCGTTGGTCGCGATCAGACCAGAGACCGGAGTTATCTTGTACAGCAGCGAATGAGGACCAAAAAGACAAATCACTGGGGGTCGCGAAAGACTGGACAACAGTCAGGTCGAGATCAGGAATAAGACCCGAGGCTAGCGGGCCATGTGATACCATGGCTACATTCAGCCACGGAGGGGGCAACCCCTCTTTGGCAGCACGTTTGGCATGTAAATCCGCCAGGGAAATTACCACGGGCCTCACTGGTAGATAAAGTACTATGGGCCTGTGTCTTCACTATGGCTAAGGAAGAGGGCAGATGCGAGGCCGCAATGAGGTCTTCGACCAGGGACTGGTGCGAAATAGGCTTGCCGTCTGCACCAATGAAGCCCCTGGCGCGCCAAATAGACCCGAAATCATGTGCTACACCAAAAGCGTAGCGAGAGTCGGTGTAAATGGTAACCGGTTGGTCAGCATAAAGCTGGCATGCTCTAGTCAAGGCATATAACTCAGCAGCTTGTGCTGACTTGAAAGGTAACGAAAAGGCCTCTATAACTACGTCAGGTAGTTGACATACAGCGTAACCCGAAAGGTAAACACCGTCCTGTGGTTTGGAACAGCTGCCATCAACATAAACTGCTGCACCGCATGATAAAGGTGTTTCAGATAAATCAGGCCGAAATCGGCGCCACTGAGTTGCTGGTGTCGTGTTGATTTTATTAACATATCAACAAATGTCAATGGCTGGTCCAAGGCCGGCAGCATGGAGATAACGTCCTTTAAAGCTGCCACTGAAGGAGGCTGTATTTCAACATGCCTCTGCCTCTTGGTTATCCACATAAACGCTTCATTTGATGGACCCTCAGGTCCATAAGGCATAACCCCAGGGGGTTCCGGGACCGGTGTTATAGGGGGTTCGGGCGCAGTTTTTTTTCGAGCTCCTAGCATGGAGTACGGGGGCACGGGCGGCATATAAGAAGCAAGCGCGGGGGTACAACGGTGGAGGGGGTGCCTGAGTATACACCTCTGGAGGTAAAGGAGGTGGTAATTTGGATAACTGTTGCGCAATTGTTTTTTGTAATTTCGCCGTTGCCTCCATTTAACTGCCTCTTTGCCTTTAGGTGGTTTAGGTATCATTTTAAGGAGTTTTCCCAGTGTCCGTTATCCCAAATTTTCTTCATTTCTACCCATGCTCTATAACCATCTTTCATGTACTGATAATCCCAACCGGGATCCCCAGCCCCTTTATAAATCATTCGAAAAGCGCTGGCCAAATGGTAGGGGTCAAAACTCCCCGTCCGTGGAAACGTAGGACATCGCTCGATTCCCCTCAGTCCAACCAGCTAAATTATCTACCCATGGATTGGCGTAGAAAGCCTGATTACAGCGAACCATCCAATCTAATGGCGACTCCCCCATTTGGGGTTTTGGATATGATCCCCCCATTTGTGCGGAACCTTCTCAAGAATCCAGCGATTTAAAATGAATTGTTTCTCAACTAATGTGTATAAATGTGTATAGCGCGCTCTGCTCCTCACTTTACCGTGGGAGGATGTCTCTTGCGGGAGGACTCAAACCCCCCGCTCAACGCTTGCAGGAGGACTCAAACCCCCTGCTCAAAACACACAACAGATTTCACCAATCAGGTAGTCATACAAACTCATGTCTTACCTGATCGGAGAAATCACGTCGGGGTCACCAAGAACTGTAAGAAATGTTCTACTCTGTCTGTGTTGTGCGATCGTCTGGATGGATGAGAAGAAGTCCCGCGGAGCTCCGGAGCAGTCAAAACAAGAAGCCAAGTGAGTTAACAGATGGTTTATTGCTGAATGCTCAAAGAATAGAGGGGCAGTCCCTCTATTTATACAATAGGTTAGAAACGGTGTACGTGGCATATATCGCAGACAAAACAAGTGTAACATAACAATTCCATTTTTAGGATAGTGGTCTACCGGCTTACTGCCAACAATTGAAACTCTTCAGGATAACTCCGCTGCCCACTCTCAAACTGGTGTGAAAATGCCTTCTTTTGGATCAACAACCACCTGCTGCTCAAACTGCCACAAACTTCTACAAAAGATTGCAGTTCCCAAAACAACACACAGCTGATACTCGCCGTGGACCCCCTCAGCATATAGCCGGTAAGTTCTGTGAACCCAGCACTTCTCATCAGATTATAGTGAGCTCAGACAAACCTGTACAGATGCAAACAAAGGTAGCTGAGGACACAAACCGTTGGCAAAAAAAGGGCGCAAGACCTAAAGATGCTCGTAATATCAGACTGTCAAGAGTTTCACAAATTGCTGCATTAGCTTCATCTACCAGATATGGCTAAGACTCGACAAGACAATGTTGGTACTCTGCCACCTCTTGTACATCTTGAAAATAGATTTGAGGCACTAATGAATATGGGTGAAGAATCCCCAAACGTGGTCAGGGAAAAATCAAAAGTGGACACTGCAGTTGGCAGACGCTCTGTGTCAATGACAACGCCCCTGTTTTTCAGCGTCAGACATACACGGCATATATAATGGAAAATAATTCACCCGGAGTCTCTGTTTTATCTGTTAAAGCGCATGACAAAGATTATGGTAATTATGCGCGCGTTTCGTATTTTCTAGAGGATATTCTTGTGCATGGTGTCTCTGCTTCAACGTATATTTCAGTGAATGCTGAGAGCGGCGAAATTATTGCTGTACGTTCTTTCGATTACGAGCAAACAAAAGAATTTTACATCCGCGTAAAAGCGCAAGACGGAGGAAACCCTCCTCTCAGCTGCAGTGTGAGTGTAAAAATTATAATTCAGGATCAGAATGACAACGCGCCTCAGGTTCTGTATCCGGTCCAGTCTGGTGGTTCTGTGGTGGCTGAAATAGTGCCTCGTTCTGCAGATGTGGGTTATCTGGTCACTAAAGTGGTCGCTGTTGATGTGGACTCTGGACAGAATGCCTGGCTCTCATATAAACTGCAGAAAGCCACAGACAGGGCGCTGTTTGAAGTGGGCTTACAGAATGGAGAAATAAGAACTGTGCGCCAGGTGACAGATAAAGATGCTGTGAAACAAAGACTCACTGTTGTAGTGGAGGACAACGGACAGCCCTCTCGTTCAGCTACAGTCAATGTTAACGTGGCGCTCGCGGACAGCTTCCCTGAAGTGCTTTCGGAGTTCACTGACTTTACGCACGACAAGGAATACAACGACAGCCTGACATTTTATCTAGTCTTGGCTTTAGCCGTTGTTTCGTTTCTCTTTATCGTGTCTATCATCGCCATACTGTCGGTCAAGTGCTACAGATGGAGACGCGAACAGATGTTTTATAAATCTGGATCAAATCTTCCAGTTATTCCGTATTATCCGCCCCTTTACGCAGACGTAGGGGGCACAGGAACTTTACAGCACGTGTACAATTATGATGCTTGCAGAACCACTGACTCCAGAAAGAGTGATCTGAAATTCGTCAGACCTTACAGTGAGAGCATTATTAGCCTGGACACCAGTGGAACACAGACACTCACACACACTCAGAGAGAGAAACTGGTCAATGACGAACCCTTTGATCAGCAAAAGCCACCCAACGCTGACTGGCGATTTACTCAGAACCAGAGACCGGGACCCAGCGGGGCTGCTGCCACTCCTGAGGTTGCCATGGGAACAGGACCCTGGCCCAACCCCCCCACTGAGGCCGAGCAACTCCAGGCATTGATGGGCGCTGCTAATGAGGTCAGCGAGGCGACCAACACTCTGACTCCGGGCACCATGGGTCTGAGCACCCGCTACAGCCCGCAGTTCACCCTGCAGCAGGTCCCTGATTACCGACAGAACGTCTACATCCCCGGCAGCACGGCTACGCTCACCCCCAACCCTCAGCAGCCCCAGCAGGCCCTGCCCCCTACGCAGGCTTCCGCCGCACAACCCGAACCGCCCAAGGCTGCCCAGACCCCAGCCAGCAAGAAGAAATCCACCAAGAAAGACAAGAAGTAGAGAGGAGATGTGAAGGAGGGTGAGATTAGGGAGAGGAGATCTTCAGTAACTAGTCAGATTAAGATTATTAGAACTATAAGGGTTAAAACACATTATGTCAAAGTGAACCGAACACACAGATGCAGTTTTCTGTAGCGATCCGTGCACCTGTTTCACGCCTGCGTTTTTTACCTTGTGTATCCTCGGTAGTGTGTGTACAGCACACGTACTGTAAAATCACTTTCGCACATTCAGTTTCCTTCATTTTAGCTTTATGGATCTTTTGGAGAGAAACGTTTTTTTTTTACTCTCACTTTTTTGCCAACTTTCAAGTGACACTATATTTCCACAATATATTTCCACAATTACTATCCTCCGACCTTGCACAATCCATACTTTCCTCCTGGTGCGCAGAAGCGTGGCAGCAACACCTTCATGGTTCTCGGCATGAGCTTCTCTTGCCAGTAGTGTTGCGAGCCATGAACGAAATGGAATTAAAGGAACAGCTGTTCCATCTTCTTTCCAGGACTGGATTCGTCCTCCACAGAGAAGGATTCCTGTGCTCCCGTCCTTGTGGACCACCAAGCGGTTCAGTGTTGAGTCCAGGAACTGACTGCCATCTTGGGCTGCGAGGACCAGGTCTCGGAAAGCTTGCGCTCTCTCCTCAGTAGACAGAATAAAGCGGTTTGCCTCCCACTTTAGGAGTCTAGTGCCTGGCGTTTTCTCAGCCAGGTTTCTGCAGCCCGTCGAGTCCAGGCTATGGAACCACACAGCTTAGACAGAGAACTGAAGCGTTGAGGTTCCACAAGGCGTACCAGACTAATTGCCCAGGGCCTTCTCTGCCTGTCCGTCGCTGATTTTGCACCCGGGACAGCTGGTGATGTCGGTCTACCTGGTTCTCCATACCTGAGGTCCGCCTTGATGTCAGGCCCGTTAAGGTCAGTTCTTTCTTTTGACTGAGCCCTGGTGACCACTGCTGAGAAGGCTTTCCGCTGAAGTTTTCCCACATCTTCAGCAGTAGAGGATGTAATCTCACTGGCCATCTTCATAGCCCAGTCGGTCTTAGGCCATTTCAGGAACTCAGGGCCTTGCTGCCACTCTGACCCTTCATTAAGTTCCTCAGGAGTTGCACCTCTGGTAAGTATGTCAGCAATGTTTCGTTTGCCTTCAATCCACCTCCAATCTTCCACATGTCCGGCTTTCTGAATCTCACCGATTCGATTTGCGAAAAAGGTCTGGAAGCTGTAGCTATCCTTTTGGATGGCTGCCAGGATTGTTTGGCTATCCACAAAGTGAATCCATTGCTTGACTTTAATGAGGCAGTGCCTCTCAAAATACTTTTTTAGGCGGGTAGCGAAGACTGCGCCACAGAGTTCTGCTTTGATCACATCTCCCTTTTGGTCGAGAGGGTTGGTTTAGCCTTGGATTCCACCAACTTTATTTCAACTTTGTCTCGGGTTTCCCACCGCAGGTAGAGTACGGCTCCATAGGAGTATTCGCTTCCATCTGAGAACGTGATCCCTGTTGGTGGGCCTATGGCTCCAGGCGGTGTAAGGCTTCTCTCAAACTTTACCTGGCCAAGTCTCACAAATTCTTCAAAAAGCGTTATTGCGCCTTCTCGAAGTTTTAGTGAGAGAGGGGCATCCAAAGTGTCTTTAGATGGGTTGTCCTTGCCAGCTTCCTGAAATGATTCTCGTACCAAAATCACTCCCTTCTGTTTGGCTGGTGAAGCAAGACCAACCGGGTCGTATAATGTGGCAATCTGGCTAAGAAGTATGCATCGGGTAAGGGGATTTGGGGTTCCTTCCCTGACATGCCCCATGCTCAGATTAAATCCTGTCCTCATTTTCCCTCTTTTCTTAGAAAAGTTGATAGAAGTCAGCAACCGAAGCTTGTCTGTCTCAGGTTCGTAGCCAACCCCAAGCGCTTTGTTCTCCCCATCATGCATTTGGTTGGGCAGTACCAGGGTCCTGCGTACAGTTGTTTCAGCAGGGGCTCCACTCCTCCCACTTTGGCGTGACAGAACCCACGGTTTGAGGAAGAAGCCTCCCGCTCTCAAAATCTCCTCAACCCCTTTGGTTATCCTTTCAAGCGTTTTGAGGTCATCGTGTGATGTCAGGATGTCATCCACATAGCTGTCCTCAGTCAGTGCTTGCCGTTCTTCAATCATATCAGCAAACTGAGGAAGGTTAGCTGTCTCCTTCATTGCAACTTGGGCGATACATCCTGCGGGTTTATCACCGATATTTACTCTGACGACTGCAAACACCTCAATGTCGTCCTCAGGGTTGTCTCTCCAGAGAAAGTGGTGGAGGTGAACTTCATCATCTTTTAGCCACACTGAGTTATACATCTTTTTTACGTCACCCAGTGCAGCATGGAGTCCACTCCTGAATCTCAGAATGACACCTCTGATTGGATTGAGTACATCGGGACCCTTGTGAAGGAGATCATTTAGACTTATGCCTCTGAACTCTTGGCTACTATTCCACACAATTCTCACAGGAGTTGAGGAGGAGTGAGGGTTTGGTGCAACCAGATGGCTAATGTACCATGTAGGTCCTTCCCAGTTGTTAATTTCCTCCCTTGTGAGTTTTGCAGCAGCCCCTTTTGAAACCATTTCATCTATTTGTTCTTTGTATGCAGCCTTCCACACAGGTTCCTTCTCCAGACGTTTCTCTGTGTTTCTGAAGGTCGCCTCCACTGCCTGCCGATTGTTTGGCAGTGTTTTGAGGTCTGTCTTCCAGGGATAAGCTGCGTCCCAGTGGGGAGAGTTGCTGTGTTTGTCCGCCAGCACGTATGTTAGGCATTCTTTTATCTTTTCCAGGTCCCGCTCTTCCATAAGCGTCATTTATTTTCCACCAGGGGGGCACCTACCACACTTGCAGCCGCCACATTGAGGACTGAGCGCAGCTCCGATGCTGTCCCACCTGAACCACTCGAAGACCTCTTTGTTGGCGGTTGCGGTGCTCCGGACAGGCGCATTTCCTTCCCCTTCTTGAGGTATGATGGTCTCTTTATATGCCATCGAGGCTGATCTCATGGTTCTTGCAAGGTGAGCTTCAGAGCAGTACACGGCCAGGTCGACTGTCTCAATGAGATCGGGATGGGTTCCCCCAACAGTCTTTCCTAGCGGACCGTCCCAGAGAACCAGGTCTTCCACAATCCTGATTGGCTGGGGAACAAGACGACCTTCCCGATGACTGATAAGGATGTCAATCTTTGTGGGACGGACTAGTACGTATCTGGGTACATTTGGGAAAAACTTCTGTAGTTGCTCGGCAGTGACTGATTGAGTCACCTCCGCAATATTTTCCAGGCCATAGCAGAGAATTCTATGCTCTGCCACTTTTCCCTTCGATGTCTTCACCTTCAGCCGCAGGGAATATCTTTTGGTCAGGACAGTCTTCTTCATCCCCCCGATTCCATGGACTATAAGCCTGAGATCCACCGCACGCAGAGCTCAGAAGCTCTGACCAGCTCTTTGTCTGTGTTGGAGGACAGCAGAAGGGGAAGGCTGTCTCCAAGCAGAGGCTGGCGCACTGGGTCGTGCATGCCGTAAGACGGCATTCCGATCTCAGAATCTCCCATGCCCATTGGCAGTGAGGGCTCACTCCGCACGGGGTATAGCCACCTCCTGGGCACTGGCCAGGAGCGCCTCCCTAGCAGACATTTGTTGAGCTGCGGGTTGGGCTATGCCCAAACACCTTCGCAAGGGTTAACAACCTTCGCGTAAACCCGGTGTCTGCGAAAGCACCTTTCCACCCTCCAGTAGGTTGGGTCAGTGTGCTATCTACCTCTATTCTTACCCAAACATATGGCTAAGAACAGGTATCTCACCAACCTCCCTTCTTACCCAAACACTGGTTAAGAACAGGCATTCCATCCATCACTAAGCAAGCACCCCCTGGGGGCTGGCTGGGCAGAGCAGCTTTCCCACTTAGGCAGGGATACCATATGAACTATCACAGATAGCTCTAACCGGACCTAGTGCTACCGGACGTCTGTAGCACCCCCTCCGTGGGCTGTTCCGTCTGATGTATCCTCATGAGAATGGTTCCCACTCCTGGTAACCCATGAGCTTCCCCAGGTGGACCTCCACCTCGCGGTTAACTACTCAGTCCGCACGTTCCATGCGGGAATAAATCCCCTAAATTATTGTTCCATGTGTGTACGGTGATGTCATCAACTGAGTTTTTCCGAATAGATTTTTTTGTTCACGTTGTTGTGACAGAGAATTGTTGCGTTGTTACAGTTATGTGAAAACTCTTGTGACAGTTTGTAACTTAATGGATTTGTTATTGGTATGAATTGTAGGTTTTTTATTGCAGTTGTTTGTTTTTTTTCTTTTTCTGTGAGACCCAGCTGAAGACATCAAGAGGCCTGGACAGATGTTGGCCTGCAGAACACCACACTGACATCTCTGCTGTTCCGTGGATAACTGACTACCATGTTATTACAGGGACAGTTCACCCAAAAACGAAAATGGTGTCATCATTTACTCATGAAGAACACTGAACTTTTGTTCAGGTGTGCATTATTATGATAAGAAGGATTTATTTCACATGAAGACAGATAGTTTGAGAGTGACTCTAGAGTGACCAGCACCACTTCCACTTGTAACATTGTTTGGAGAATTTATCTTCCAGAATCTGATAGTAAGTTTTGGGAGTTCCTTTTAAGTTTATCTTTAACCCTGAAACGTCTTTGACTGGTCCCTCAAAGTCACCTAAAGAAATATTTTCTTGTGTTTGTTTTTGTGGAACAAAAAGGACAGTCACAGAGTATAATCCGGTTAGATTATTTTATAGTAAAGAAGCAATAATAATAGTGAATCATGTCAAATGCTGTCAGTCTCTTAATGTTCTGTCTTACATCTCCTTTTGTGTCCCACTGAATAGACAAACAGTCGAGTACAAAATATTTATTCTTGATGAAAGATTGCACTTCATTTGTAAATTGAGACTATTTGTAGTAGCATATACTTACTTTTATACCTCTTGGTGTGTATTTGGGAGTATATGTCTTTAATATAAATCTTGTAAAGACATTTTCATTACATTTAGTCATTTAGCAGACGCTTTAATCCAAAGCGATTTACAAATGAGGTAAACAATAGAAGCAATTGGAACAACACAAGGACAACAAAAAGCATAAGCGCAGTAAAACTGGTCTCATGTAGCCTTCCACAGTATACAAAGCGAATTATTTTTTTAAGGATAGAAAAAGTAAAAGAAATAGAAGTTAGTACTAATGAGTCAGGTGTTGACGGAAGATATGTGTTTTCAGCCGATTATTAAAGATGGCTAGAGAATCTGCTGATCTTCTAGCAGCGGGCAGATCATTCCACAAATGTGGAACAGATCCAGAGAAGGTACGTGAGAGAGTTTTTTTTATCTTTTTGGGATGGCACTACGTGACGTTTGCAGAGCGCAATGATCTGGCATGTACATAGTCTGTACTTATGTACCCAAAGAAGATTTGTATGCTTTTGTTACGGTTGCACAGACATGGAGGTGAGGATCCAAATTATTTTTTTGGTGAAGAGGGACCTCTAGAGGAGCATGAAGAGCCCTCCAGCTGGTGACTGTGACAGCTTTAAAACATGCATTTGTGAATGTATATATTTTCATAAATAATGAAGCAATGTAACTGAATATCATGTTGAAAAATTGATTACAGGCTAGTGTAGCCTATCTTTTATCTATCATTTTCCAAAATGTTTTGATTGTTAATGTTAATTTGAATGTTTATTATGTTAAATGTTAACTTAAATCAACATCGTTTCAATGTTAGGCAAGCAAACCAATTGCGTTGATTTCATATTGAAAATATGTTGATTTTCTAACATCGTTTCACCCAACTGAAATCAACATCGATCAAATAGTAGGTAAGTGAAACAATTGTATTGATTTCTGGGTTTAGTTTTACCCCAATGAGCAAAACGATGCCGCAAAACGAGTACTTTTCATTGATTCTACCTCGGTTTGCTATCTGGGATGTTTATAATATTTTTATTTTATGTTATAATATTATGTGATAGTAATTTATATTATATTTATATTATAAATAATAAGTATTTTATTACATTTTAGTAAGAAAGACGTTTACAATATTTATATTTTATTAATATGTTCACTGTAATGCATTCTACGGCTTGGATTCTCATCTTGATATGCTTATGAAGTTATAAAGCCCGTTCCATCTGGCTTTACATAATCCGCTGCCTAACAGCAGTCGTCGTGGGTTTGAGTTCGACTAGCACGGAGATTACTTTTTGAGTGTGTGTGCTTTTCCCTGCGATTCATACTTGTTTTCTGTTGGTGTGTTGTTCTTGTGTGAAGGAAGTGAGACCGAACAGTTGCCAAAAGCTAACTAACTAATTTGTTGACTCCACACTGATCGTAGAGCAGCGCCACAGTTCACCTGTATCGACTCATTTGGATGCACACCGCTGTGAACCATCTCACGGTGTATCCAACATTGTTCTTCAGTCTTCCAAAACTTTTGTGGACTTCGGCGATATCCAGCCTTAAACATCATGGCCAGATAGTCGAAGAAAAGGAAGTTGAGGTGTCTGACGTGGACATTCCCTCCTAGGCTGTTTTGGATTTAACAGTGAAAGCTGCGTATCATGAGCCCTTATTCCCAGTCCAGAAGAGAGTTGAGAATATTAAGTTATATATTTTTTGCCGGAGTGCACTGTTGTAGAATCTTTGCCTCAGTTATTCAAAAAAATTATTAGTTTATAATGTAAGCTCAAAAGTTTGCAGACACAGTACTTAATGTACTTTTCTTTGTATTTTTAGAAATATATCTCTGTCCTGTGGGTCATTGAAAAAGTTGAGGCCCTCTCGCACACTATATTCACCAAGAAATTGTTTCAGTTTATAAATGTTTCTTGAAACGGGACTTGATATACATTCTGTGTTTCTAGGCGTAGATCTTCTCCTTCTGGCTTTTTAAAAGGCCGGAGCCCTCCGTCCCCAAAGCTTCACCTCAGTGAGTTTATAAATGTTTGAATGTTTGCTGAAACTGTACTTAATATACGTTTAATTGTGTTTTTAGGCATTCCTGCCACATGCTCCCCGGGAAATGGAGTGTGCCCAAAGGACAGCCAGAACACAACTCCAGCAAAGAGTACATTATCAATGCTCTTTAGTTTTCAAAACCCTAATTGGCAATGAACATGTTTGTCATATATCTACTCTGATTTGTTCTCAACAGCTGTTGCACAAAAGCAGGAGATGGGTGGGCCAAAAATTCCACCAAGGCCCCCCACCACACGTACACCAGCGTAGGGGTAATGGGTAGAAATGAGATTGGCCCTTACTCTAAGGGAGTTGTTTATCCATCTAAGCGCATGGATTCATAACCAATGACAAACAGTTAATTCATAGAGAAATAAAATGCACAGCAAAAATATATAAAAACTGAAAAAAACTGAAAACTCACAATTCACAAATGCGTATTAAACGATGAATTATATAATATTAAACAGTTCAATATCATATTGAGAATTCCATAGTAGTTTTCGTCAAACTGTATGACTGTATGACTGTATGAAGGAAAGAAGTGTCCATAAACACTTAACCTGCTAAGCAGCCAGGAAACTAACTGTCTACACATGTTTTTGCAGCATTGGTCGGCCTGAACATTTGTCATATTGTGTCATTTTTGCATAACATAAGTGGCCTCTTAATAAGTTTGTATTGTTTTCTTGTCTCATTCTTGTCTCATGTGCGTCTGACAGAGCCAGGTCCGGCTCGACTGAATGCTCAACCTCATGATACGTTTAGGAGAAACAATGCCCAATTATGGACACGAGAAATTCAGATTGGAATCAGTAAAATACCTTAAATTGGTACACAGAGGATTAAAGAAAATAAAATAAAATAAAAACAATACTCTCAGTCTGTTCAGTAGCTTAATTACAATAGCTCTTTTTTTTAACCACCCCAAATAAACAATGGTAGTGACTCTAGAGAAAAGGAAACCGGAAAAATATATATCATGGAACAATCCACATTATCAAATGCAACACATATAAGCACATGCAGCACATATACATTTACATTTAGTCATTTAGCAGACACTTTTATCCAAAGCGACTTATATAGAGTTCAGGGAGCAATAAGCGATATGTCATACATGAGCAATAATACAACAGGTGCTAACACAAAGTTACTAGTTTAAACAAAATTACCTGTTGTTACCTGCTACCTGTTGAAATATATTTTTTTAAATAATTTGTCTGTCAAGTATTCACAGAAGAAATTGTTTTTTTAATGTTATGAGAGATGTGGTTGACCGGACTGAGTTAGGAAGACTGCTCCACCAGGAAGGAGTTGTGAAGCAGAATGAGCGGGAAAGCGATTTACTGCCTTTTTGAGAAGGCAATACAAGATGCCGCTGGTTTGCTGAATGCAGGGTTCTTGATGGGGTGTAGGAGTGAAGGAGGGTGTGAAAGTATGCCGGTGCAGATCCAGTGATAGTCCTATAGGCAAGCATTAGTGACTTGAATCTGATACAGGCTTCAACCGGTAGCGGTGGAGAGAGATGAAAAGAGATGTCACATGAGCCCTTTTGGGCTGTTGGAAGATGAGGCGTGCTTCTGCGATCTGAACCAGCTGGAGTGGTTTGATAGCCTTTGCAGGAAGACCAGCAAAGAGAGCATTGCAGTAGTCCAACCTTGAGATTACCAGGGCCTGGACAAGGAGTTGTGCCGCATACTCAGTGAGATAGGGTCTAACCTCTCTAATCATTGAAGGACAGCTGTTCATCAAATATGAAAAAATAAAATAAAGACAGTCTTTCTTGAGTTCACTTAGCATAAAATAGTTAATTTTTATAAAAAATAAAATAAAGACAGTCTTTCTTGACTTTACTTAACATAAATACTTGGTTTTCTAAAATATAAAATAAAGACAGTCTTTCTTGACCTGACACACTTAACTGTTAACACTGTAATAATGGCAAACTTACTATTTATAATCTACATTATTTATAAATGTAACTATTAAATTATTTTAACATGTTTTATGGACATTGAACCTGTTGTTCACAGCATTAGAGAAGCAAGGAGTGGTTTTTAAAACAAAAGAAGTGTAGGCTCACACATGTAGGCTGATATCACATGTCCACTTTTGTTACTTTGGCCTATTCTTCTGTTATGAGTGAAACAGAGGAGTGGGGCGAGTAAACCAGTGGTTGTACCTCATTAACAGAAGCTTCTCAAACCTCTTCTCAGAAAGTCTATTTCTTATAGGCGTGAGCACCAAACCTCCCAGACTGAAAAGCTGCTCCACAGGAGCACTTGATGGGGTTGGAGTGTTATACTTCAAGAAAATGCTCTTTATGTTTGAAAACTGATGCAGAATCTGAAGGTCATTGGCTGACCTCAGGTAGTCCATGGCTTCATTTTCTGCAGAGTAGGTCTCCTCTGGCTCTGCCTCAAAAGTGAAAAAGTCCATCTCACCAAGGCTGGAAGATGTGGTGGGCACACTGGCAGGGCTCTGTGCTGCAGGAGCAGTTGTGCGGCGGCACTCTGCTGTCAGAAACTCTTCAGCATCTCTCAGCCATCTGAGATTAAATTTTGGACAATTTACAGCTGCGAGAAGGACATCTTTGTCATCCAGAACACCAGCAAAACGAGTCTGGATAGCCTGAAAAATATCATTGATATGTTTATGCCTACAAGGCCTACTATTTATTATGTCATTGAATTACTTGCAAACCTTGCCTAATGTGGGATCAATATTATGGATTTAATTTTGATGTAGGTTACTTACTGACAATTGTATTTGTTTTACATTTAGTCATTTAGCAGATGCTTTTATCCAAAGCGACTTCCAAGTTGGGTAAACAATGGAAGCAATTGGGTCAACATTAGAAAAACAAAAAGCATAAGTGCAATAAAAACATGCCTCAAAGCCTACTACAGTGTACAGCGCCAAGTTTAAAGTTAAAACATTTTTTTTAAGAAGTTTTAATCTTCTTTTGCAGTGATAATAAATATTGTGTTCCATGTTCATGAATGTTGTGATGCAAGAAATTGTAAGGAAAGGTATATAAAGGTTTTAGAGCAACATATGCTTCCCTCCAAACGACGTCTATTTCAGGGAAGGCCTTGTATACTTCAGCAGGACAATGCAAAACCACATACTGCAGCTATTACAACAGCATGGCTTCGTCGTAGAAGAGTCTGGGTACCGAATCGGCCTGCCTGCAGTCCAGATCTTTCACCTATAGAGAACATTTGGCGCATCATTAAACGAAAAATACGTCAAAGACGACCACGAACTCTTCAGCAGCTGGAAACCTATATAAGGCAAGAATGGGACCAAATTCCAACACCAAAACTCCAGCAACTTATAGCCTCAATGCCCAGACGTCCTAAACTGTTTTAAAAAGAAAAGGAGATGCTACACCATGGTAAACATGACCCGGTCCTAACTATTTTGAGACCTGAAGCAGGCATAACATTTCAAATGAGCTAATTTAGTGGATAAAAGTGTAAAATTTCTCAGTTTAAACATTTGCTATGTTATCTATGTTTTATTGTGAATAAAAAATTGGCTAATGTGATTTGAAATTCCTTTAGTTTTACAAATAACTAATAGCAGACTGGACTAGAATAATAAACTAAAACAAAACTTGACTTAACTGAGAATAACTAGACTTCAGATGAATACTTCAGACTTTACAGGAAGAGAAAAGGTAAGAGTCATATGGAGGTTAACATTTTTACAAAGCTAACCGGCACAAAACAGCAAACACAAAGGCAATAAATAAGGAGCAAATAATGAGGGCAACAGGTGAGAGGCATGAAACAATGACAAGATAATTAATGAGGAAACAAGGGGGCGGGGTCAGGAACCAAGACAGGAGAGCACATGGCACACCAAAAACAAACAATGGCAAAACACGTGGGTCTGCCATGATGCTGCCACAAGGCTAGAAAAGCAAGACTGGGAGAAGCAGGATCGTGACAACATATATAAATTACTCACATATATAGGTATACTATCGGATATTCAAGCAAATACATGTGAAATGCATGTGCATACTAATATGAGATCCATACCAACACATCTTATGTTAGTAATGCATGCATATACACTTGTGAATAACTTGAGTTTGCATATAAACCCTGTAGAAAAAATCAGCATATGCTGGGTTAGGTATGTTTTGAGCTGGTTTGTGCTGGTTTAAGCTGGTCATGTGCTGGTCCTTAGCTGGTCATGTGCTGGTCTTAGCTGGTCATGTGCCGGTTCCTCACCATCTTACACCAGGGCTGCATTTAGCCCCGACAAGATGTTACAAAACTTTTTTAAACGGAAACGGTGGTGCGGTTGAACACCCTGTTGTTATGATGCAAGAGTTGAACTGTGGCAGCTGAGAAGGCCATTCTTTGTGTTCTTTTTGAAGAATTTTCGGAGCCTTAAAGACACTCGCGAATACATATAAACTCGATACATACATATACATCTAAAAACATTTGCATATACATATAAACTTCATGCATACATACATATTTTAATTCTAGCGTTAACATATAAACTTGTTTTATGCATACACGCTTGTGAAATAGCATTAAATCACTGACACAAACATACAAACTCGATGCATGCAGGGTCACTTATAATTCTAAAACATGCACGCACATACTTGAAAATACTTAACAAGAACACACTTTTTGTTTGTATAAATCTGCAAGTGATTCTTATGTGTACAGTTTATAAATTTGTCCATAGAGATTTAAAAAATGTAGGGTAGCCTACAGGGACAGGGTCACAGATTTGGTGTATTGCAGTTTATTAATCCGTGAGCATGATTTGGTAATGAGAGAACCGTTTTAACATCCGTGAGTACGGTTTTCGAACTGAGGGGACGAATTACATAACTGTGGCCAGATTTTCGGGTCTAGCTTTTTTATCAGACAGTTGATGTTGCGGACTTACTTTAACTTGAATGTGTGGGTCTACATGAAAAACTTAATTCTGGTTGAATACGTACAATTTTTATGAACACAGTGCTCTTTTTGCGAATGGACGGAGGAAGACCTGCTGGAACGCGAGCGCATGCAACCACGGAGAGTCATCAGAAATTCTTGAGCTTCAAAGGTCTCTGCACAGAACTGGATTTTTTGTCATTGGCAGCTGCAACAAGCCCTTAGATCCAGCCCTGGACACAGACTTCCTTTTACAAATGCCTTGAACTGAAAAGTTCACGCACATACACATATGAATCACTTGCAGATTTATACAAACAAAAGACGCGTTCTTGATATGTTTGTGTGAGTGATTTAAAGGTGTATATGCAAGGATCATGTTTATGTATATGCACATTTTTATAGATGTACAGAGCTGGGTAGATTCCTTATGAATTGTAATCAGTTACTGATTACAGATTAAATGACAACAAAAAGTGTCAGTAACGTAATCTCTTAGATTACACATTTTTGGTAACATAATATGACTACTTTTGGATTACATTTTATTTGATGCTACACATATTGAACCAGGATCATTCAGTACTATTTTGACAGATACAACGAGGAAAAATACTCCATTTTTTATCACCAACAAGAGCCTCAACATCTTTTTGAAGTACAGTAAGGACAAAATACTAACACTCATATAACTTGTTGATAGTGTTTACTGATAGTAACACTGAATAATTTTCCCATGAGTTTCCTTAGGCATGCCAGGCCATTTTACTTGTGGGGGCTAGTTGTTCTCCAAGAGCTTTGAGTGCATCATTTGTGTAGTTAATAAACCTCTGCTGATTATAATACAGATAATTTATCCATTCTGTGTTCTTATTTGGGGTAATCCATACAAAAATAGACTCAAATCCAGATTTAACTTCATCTCTTGCTTTAAACTGGTGTGGGATATTCCTAGGTTGACCAATGTCATCTACATATACATTTGGGTCACTTTGGTAAGCCCTTTTCACTATTTCCTGTTTCGGTTCACTTTGTACATTCCCATTCGGATCCCAGGTGATCATGGTGACATCTTGTATTAGCTTTACTCTTGCACATAAGCCTCTCCAGTTTTTTGGTAGTGTTGGCCTTAGTTTGCTTCCCCCACCCCAAACAGCCACAGCATTAGAGTTTCGTAGGATTCAATCAAGGGCCATCCTATGTCATGTTTGGGCAATCTTCCCAATTTAAAGTTATATGTACATTGTCCCAATGTCTTTTTACCCCCGTCTTACTTCGCATATTTTTATCTAAATGCCAAATGGTTATGCAATTCCCTTCAAACATTCCCATATTATTTCCCTTCTTTTCGTTTGTACTATTGTAGCACTCATATTGTAATGCATAATCTATTTCATAAACAGCCGGAATTTCAATCATATTCGTTGGAAGCTTCACATCAATGTTCATACACTCCTCTCCCCATAATGAATGAGTGTAGTAACGTTCCCTGTTTTCACATCCTGCCAGGGCTAAGCATTCTGCATGGCAAAAAGGAACACTGTTTCTGTTTGTATTACACTGCTTTGCATAATGTCCAGCGCAATGTCTGTAATCATATGGGTTTGGCACAACAGTCAGTTTGCTCAATGGTGACGGGGTGCAAAACACACAACTGTCCATGTGTGATTGATCCACTGTGAAATGTGCCCACCTGTACCATTCATTTTGAACAGCAATGTCCCAAAGTCTCTCATATTGGGGCACTTCCTCACATGTTGAAATCGTAGGGTGTCCACTCAAGTGTTGACAAGTCGATTGTTGGGAATTCTTCTGCCAGTAGTTGTTCAGCGGATAATTCTGGGCTGGGATGCTCTGGGTCTGTGGTAGGGTCTGCACCAGGCTCATCAAGAGTAGTACTGTGACCACGAGGACCTGCATCTCCCTCCCGACTTGGGCCCGGCCGTGGTTCACCGGCGCTTGTTGGGGCTGGGGTGGTGTGTGGTTCTGGTCTATGGCGGCTATCTTGAGCTGCACTATGTTCTCCATGTATGTCAGGATCGTATACAGTCCTGATAGCATGTTCCGCCGGTAGTCTCTGTTCTGTGCTCTGTCTTGACTCATCGCGCTCCTGATCCGGCTGTGATTCGTGCTCCGACTGTGCCGGCTCCGGCTCCTGGTCTGACTCCTCCTGCTGTGTCCCCTGCTCTGGCTCGTGCTGTGGGAGCTGCTCCTGTTGTCCCTCAGCTGCCCTAGGTGTCTCTGGCGTGGACTCTGGAATCCCCTCAAGAGTTCTCTGGTTATCATCTCGGATCTGACCTTCGTCCGAAGTTTCTGATAGGTCCTCAGCTTCCTCGTCAGCTTGATCTGTCGCAGGTGGTGTGCTGGGTTCTCCGGCTAACTTTGTGCTGATGTGTAAGGCCCTCTCGCCGTGGTCAGCTTCTGAAGACTCTTAAGTTATCCCCTGGAACGATGGGTTCTTCGTCCTGGGATCCCTTCGTACTGTTGTCTGATTAAGCTGTGCAGTGTCATGATGGTTACACATGGGGTTAATAGACTACTTTTGGAGACATTTTATTTGATGCTACACCCAGGGCGGATGTGGTGGATACAACGAGGAAATACTCAATTTTTATCACCAACAAGAGCCTCAACATCTTTTTGAAGTACAGTAAGGACAAAATACTAACACTCATATAACTGTATAACTGCTGTGTCCCCTGCTCTGGCTCGTGCTGTGGGAGCTGCTCCTGTCCCTCGCTGCCCTAGGTGTTTCTGGCGGACTCTGGAATCCCCTCAGGAGTTCTTGGTTATCATCTCGGCTCTGACCTTCGTCCGAAGTTTCTGATAGGTCCTCAGCTTCCTCGTCAGCTTGCTCAGGATCTCGTCGCAGGTGTGGTACTCTGGTGCAGTGATTCAAATGGTACCAGGTAGTGGTCCCCTCCACTTGTACTGCTGTTGGTGTTGCTCGTGTGATGGTGTAAGGCCCCTCTCGCCGTGGTTCATTCCATCTCCTTCTGAAGACTCTTAAGTACACTTTATCCCCTGGAACGATTGCACATGGAACTTCTTCGTCCTCTCCCTCGGCGCTGCTCCTGTGAAGATATAGCTTCATGTATAGCAGTTAATTGTCTCATATAAGGTCGCAACTCAACTTGCAATTGTTCCAAAGGCGGTCCATCATATGGGCCTCTTAAAAAAGGCACTGGCATAGGCCTACCCGTGAGCATTTCATGTGGAGTCAAATTTGTAGTCCTGTTAGTTTGCATGCGATAGTTCATTAGTGCCAGTGGTAGGGCATCTACCCAGTTCAACTTGGTGTCTGCACAGATTTAGTTAATCTTTGCTTTTAGGGTCCTGTTTGCTTTCTCCACCATTCCTTGAGGATTGGGATGTAGACGCAGCCTAGCCGCTGTTTTATTCGCAACTGTTGCAAGACTGTTTTTACAGTTCTTTGAATAAATGAGGAGCCGTTACCCGAACTGATCTCCGATGGAATTCCAAACCTGGGAATTATTTCTCTTGTCAAAAACTTAATCACAGTCCCAGAGCCCTGGTCCGATGATGGCACAGCTTCCACCCATCTGCTGAATCTATCTATAACCACCAGCATGTATCTTTTGCCTCTTACTGACTTGATCATGTCGACATAATCCATTACCAAGTGTTTAAAAGGTCCCTCTGGTACAGGGATGTGTCCTATAGGTGCACATTGTTCTGAGCACAAATGTCACACCCTGTCAGGAAATCATCCACTGTCACTTGCAAATAAGGCGACCAATATCCTTGTTGCTTGATTTTTCTCAGTATCTCATTTCGACCGCAATGATCAAATCCATGTGTCTCGGAAATTAACACAGTCAATAAAGTATGCGGTGCAATTATTAGTCCTTCATGAGATCGCCATACTCCATTTACATCCCTTACATCCCTAGCCCCTTTGCTGCCATACTGACTGTTCGAACGCACTTGCCTGCTCTTGTATGCGAGCAAGGTCTGTAATTCGGGGCTCAGGGTGCCATTATAGCAGCTTGGCATCCTGCGGCTTTTCTAGCCTCCGCATCTGCAGCATTATTTCCTTGTATTACATTATTCCTTTTTGTGCGCTTGGCACTTAATGATACCCAGTAGCTTAGGTTGCATCATAGCAGAGATTAACTGTACAATCTGTTTGGCATGCTTTATTGGGGAACCATCACTTTTTCTGAACCCTCTTTGTTTCCAAACTGCTCCATAAAAATGACAAACTCCATGTGCATATGCAGAGTCTGTATAAATATTTACAATTTGCCCCTTTGCCAGCTGGCAAGCTGTGGTCAGAGCTTTCAACTCAGCCAACTGTGCTGAACAAGGCTGCACACAGTGCTGAGAAATTACAGGAGTGAATTAATTTCCTTCTCGTTTAATTACAGCAAAACCAGCATGGTTTCCTAAGTGGTCTCTGAAGCAAGAGCCGTCTACGAAATAATCAGCCACTGCATTTAGTATGGGCGTGGACTCTAAGTCTGGTCTAAGACGGGTAAAAGCAAGTGATTCTGAAACACAATCATGCGGTGTGCCCTCATTGTCCAGCGGTATATAATTCGCTGGATTTAGAGTAGCACAGTGTTTCAATGTTACATCAGGATATGTTAAAAGAGTTGAATATGCCAAGCTTCTGGCCTGTGTTAAATCAAATCTGCCTTGTTCCAACATTTCCACCACCTTGTGATGTGCATATATAATCACAGGGTATCCCATAGTTAAAGTAGAAGCCTTCTCATAAGCATAATATACAGCTGCGAGTCCTTGATAGCAAGGGGGATACCCCTGTGCCACACTGTCCAATTTTGTACTATAAAAGGCAATGGGTTGTTTTCCCCTTCCCTTACATGCCTTCTGCATCAATACTGCAGAGGCATATCGCTCTTTTCTGTTGGCTACGTACAGGTGAAAGGGCTTTGTATAGTCAGGACTTATCAGAGCTGGAGCACTTTGCAGTTCTCTTTTAATTGATTCAAATGCTATTGTTGCATCATTATTCCATGTGAGTGTGGCTCTTAAATTTTGCTGCCCTGCCTCTTTCATTAAGGCTCTAGTGGGGAAGTCTTGATTGCATAATCCTCTATCCAATCTGAGCTTAATCCAGTCATGCCCAGGAATGTCATCATATGACCAACAGTCTGTGGGAGCGGCACTTTGCTAATTCCTTCTAATTGGCTTTGTGATATTGCTTTGGTTTTATATGCAGTTATTCTTCCCAAGTACTCTACTTGGGGAAGGCAATACTGTAACTTTGCCTTTGAGGATTTATGTCCTGATATCTGCTTCCCCTCATAAGTAAAAGCAAACAGATGTCTGCTACTTTCTGCCAGTGGAATGCTGAAAAAGGCAGAGCAAAGATCAATCACTGTAAAATACTTAGCGTCAGGCGGCACATTTGTAAGCAGGGTGTGAGGATTCGGAACTTCTGCTGGCCAATCTTCTACTATTTCATTAATTGCCCTTAAATCATGTACCAAGCGCCATTTTGCTTTGTCTGCTTTGGTAACTGGCAATATAGGAGTGTTGCAAGGACTGGATGTCTTGCACAGCACTCCTGCTGTGATTAGTTCCTGTATAGATTAGATTAGATTAGATTAGATTCAACTTTATTGTCATTACACATATACAAGTACAGTGTAACGAAATGTAGTTTAGGTCTAACCAGAAGTGCAATTAGCAAGTGCAGGATATACAGTGTTAATAAATACAGAATACAATATTAGGAAAATACTTTACAATGGGCATGTACTATGAAAATATGACAGTCGGTATGTACTAGAACAATATAAACAGAAGGCTATATACTGTGAACATTAATGTACAGGTGGTTATGAACAGATAACAATATAGACTATACAATAATGCAAGTGACTTGAGTGTGCATTAGTTACAGAGAGATTAGCTATTAAAGTTACAGTGCAGTAGATGAGTTGATGCGGTTATTAAAGGTACGGTGCAGTACATGAGTTAATGCAGTTATTGAAGTTATAGTGCAATACATGAGTAGATGCAGTTATACAGTTACAGTGCAGTAGATGAGTTAGTGCAGTTATGGAAGTTATAGTGCAGTAGATGCGTTAATGCGGTTATTAAGGTTACAGTGCAGTAGATGAGTTAATGCAGTTATTGAAGTTACAGTGCAGTAGATGCGTTAATGCAGTTATTGAAGTTATAGTGCAATAGATGAGTAGATGCAGTTAGTTATGCAATATATGCAGTAATGCAATGGATGAGTTACAGTGCAGCAGTAGAGAAGTTGGTGCCGTTATTGAAGTTACAGTGCAGTAGATGAGGTAATGCAGTTATGAAAGTTACAGTACAGTAGATGAGGTAATGCAGTTATGAGAGGTAGCGGGATCGATGCCGGCATTCTTCAGTGACGCGTGTTGTATTTAGCCTCTGTCCGACGCCGACATGTAGCTTCACAAGCGAGAATCATTCCCCCAGACCAACGAGCTTCAGGCAAATACGCAGCCTTGGGCGCAGGGCAAAGACAAGTAGGTCGGGCACCAGATGAGACCATAAATCTTGTTTTGGACAAGTTCATCAACACAGTTGCAAACCACAAACTCCTCACCCCCTGTACAAGTTGGTATACAGACATGTGTTATTTTAATCCAGAAACATTCTTCCGTCATGGGTTCCATGGTGTAATGGTAAGCACTCTGGGCTTTGAATCCGGCAATCCGAGTCCAAATATCGGTGGGTCGTGATGTTTGTCAAATAGTTGACTGCAGGCTGTAGGGGAAGGTTGGAGTCTACAATACGAAGAAACCTGTGTGTCTGAATTTATAATGGCTAGCACTTTGAATTCAATCGTCTGAACAAGCAGTGCACTGTAAAACACTACGAATTGGATGGACGTGCTTTTTGTATGTTGTTTGCGCAATGATTCTTTTTTCAAAGTATTTCAAAGAACATTTGAACTAAGATGGCTAAAAAACAGACCACTAGACCAACAAGCCAACAGCTCCAGACCAAACTGAAGTCTTGGGCGTTGGGCAAAGATAAGCAGGTCAGTGTCCTCATCAGACAATAAGTTTGGATTTGGACAAGTTTGTTAATACAGTTGCAAAGCCACAGACTGCTTACCCCTTGTAAAAGCTGATATACAGAAACATACACCTACACCAGCAAGCCAAAAATATCAGGGGACTTTGAAGTGTGAGGCACTGCACAAACAAAGGACGGTAAGGGCTTGTCTATGAAAAATCTCCTATTGTTCAAAAACTCCCATTCCACCTCCAAGAGAAATGGATTACTTCAGCATCATACTACAAAGAGCAACACCATGCTTCGTACCCGCCATTCCCTGTGTTCGTGAAGTTTGTGTGCGACAAAGCTAAAACTCTCAATGACCCAAGCTTTGCCCCCTTGCTCTCTGCTGGTTGCCAAAGTGTTTATAGGCCTGAAAGACTGAATAACCCTGACTTCGAAACTGCAGTATCTGTTCGAAAAACTGAACTAACTACTCCGAAGGGCTATCGTGACTCCTCTGATCAAAAGGTGGTCGACCCAGATAAACTGTGCCCGATCCACAACAAACCCCACTCTCTCCGCAAGTGTCGGGGTTTTAGAGCAAAGACCGTGGATGAGAGAAAAGCCATTCTGAAAGAAAAGAACATTTGCTACAAGTGCTGTTCCTCCGTCAATCACATGGCAAAAGACTGCGACATGAGTGTACATTGCAACGAGTGTAAAAGTGACCACCACACCACCGCGCTGCATCCTGGACCAGCACCCTGGAAAACGGAAGCTCCAGGCTTCGCAGCCCCAGGCAGGCATGGCGGGGAGCAGCCAGAAAGCCCTATCCAAGCCATTGTGTCAAAATGCACAGAGATCTGTGGCAAAGGTAACAGCTCACGCTCAAGCTCCAAAATCTGTCTAGTAAACATTTATCCTGCTGGACACAAAGAAAAGACAGTGAGAGCCTATGCTGTGTTTGACGAGCAAAGCAATAGGTCTTTAGCAAAGACAGAATTCTTTGAGATCTTTAACGTTAACTCAGGCACCAAAGTATACACTTTGACAACCTGCTCAGGTGTAAGTGAGACAAGGGCACGCCAAGCTGACGGGTACATAGTAGAGCAACATTAACGTTCGGCTTCCCACATTAATCGAGTGCAACATCCCAGCTAACAATTTTACGTTATAAAAACGTTCCTGTAACGTTTCGATTAAGTTTTAAAAACGTTTATGTTTTAACGTTCTTAGAACGTTCAAAACGTCCAGTTTTTTAGACGTTGTATTAACGTAATTGTTTGGTTATAAGAACGTTATTCAAAACGTTTTTTGAACGGTTCCATTTGTTGTTATATTAATGTTCTAAGAACGTTTTTAAAAACGTTATAAAAACATTCCATTTGCCATTATAACAATGTTCTAAGAACGTTTTTAAAACGTTTCATTTGCCATTATATGAATGTTCCAAGAACGTTTTCCTAACGTTCACATTAAGTTTTAAAAACGTTTATGTTTTAACGTTCTTAGAACGTTCAAAACATCCAGTTTTTTAGACATTGTATTAACGTTATTGTTTGGTTATAAGAACGTTATTCAAAACGTTTTTAGAACGGTTCCATTTGTTGTTATATTAATGTTCTAAGAACGTTTTTAAAAACGTTATAAAAACATTCCATTTGCCATTATATGAATGTTCTAAGAACGTCTTCCTAACGTTCACATTAAGTTTTAAAAACGTTTATGTTTTAACGTTCTTAGAACGTTCAAAACGTCCAGTTTTTTAGACGTCGTATTAACGTAATTGTTTGGTTATAAGAACGTTATTCAAAACGTTTTTAGAACGGTTTCATTTGTTGTTATATGAATGTTCTTAAAACGTTTTCCTACCATTCACAGTAAGTTATAAAAACAATATGTTTAAACATTCTTAGAACGTTCAAAACTACCAGTTTTTAAACATTGTATTAACGTTATTGTTTGGTTATAAGAAAGTTATTAAAATCTTTTAAGAACGTTCCAGTCTCTTGTTATAAAAATGTTCTAAGAACGTTATATAAAACATTAGGAAATTAAAAATACTATTCCGGTTCTTTTGTAGCAACAGCCAACAATACATTGTATGGGTCAAATGTATAGATAGTATGGATACAAAATCAGTGACATGTACAAAGAATCAATTAAATGTATACTTTATATTTTAGTTATATTCAGTTTATTTTATAATTAACTTGCAGATCAAACAGTATTTCCAGTTCACATCAATATAAAACATGAAAAACAAAACAATCAGAAAAAAATTATAACTTTAAGATTTTTAAATGGATTGAAATTATTCAAAATATTTAGAACATTCATGAAAAATGTAGACATGGCAATATTTTTTCATGAAAACCGCTTAAACAATTAAATCTTAAAACATAGACAAAAAATAAAAAAAACAAATATTTAAAGATGCAGAGATATATTATACATGACAACTGTTTTTAAGGATGTCACTGTGACTCCATGTCAGCTTCAATCACCGGGACATCTGAGTGGACCTAAGCTTCAGAGAATGTCGGGAGATACTGGAACGACAAAAAGACAACAGTATTGTATTTAAAGTGGAAGTTCACCCACAAATCAATTTTGTGTGATTTTTTTACTCACCCAGATGACGTTAAACAGGTTTAGAGAACTTCCGGCGTCTTTAGAGCACAAATTAAGATATTTAGGTGACATCCGAGAGACTTCCAGGTCTCCTCATAGACATCATGGTGTCAGTTTTGGCCAAGGTCCAGGAAAGTACTAAATACATTGTTAAATTGGTCCACCCGTGCATAGTGGCTCAGTTGAATTTTTTTGAAGCGACGAGAACGCTTTATGTTTGAAAAACAAACCAAACTACCGTTTTGTGTCAGTGTCTGACGAATGTCAGTGTATGCCACGCGTTCACAAGAGCACTTCTTCTGAATGAAGAAACACAGAGTTGCGGTTCCGCGTTATGAGTCAGAATGCCCAATAGGGGCAATCCCCATGCGTTGTGCCAAGTGCTCTCATCCAAGAAGAAGATGAAGAAGTGCTCTTGTGAATACACTGAAAAGACAGAGGAGAATGTATTGATTAAAGTCTGTATTTTGGTGTGTTGTTCGCACATAAAGCATTCTCGTCGCTTCAAAAAAATTCAACTGAGCCACTATGCACGGGTGGACCAATTTAACGATGTCTTTAGTACTTTTCTGGACCTTAGCAAAAACTGACACCATGATGTCTATGCGGAGGCCTGGAAATTTCTCGGATGTCACCTAAATATCTTTATTGTGCTCCGAAGATGCCGGAAGTTGTCTAAACATGTTTAACGTCATGTTCACACAAAGTAGAATTTTGGGTGAACTTCCCCTTTAAGTGAGGTGAGATTTAGTATAAAATAACTGGAACGCTGTACTTGCTCATGCAGAAGATCTTATAAAAAAAAGGAGCGAATATTTTTTTTTAATGCTTAAGTATGATGAACTAATGATTAGTCAGAGTTATGGACAGGTGTTCCTTTAAGTTAGTATTTGAAGAGTATGGTTCCAAAATGAGATCACAATAATTCCCAAATAAAGTTATGTTTAAAAAAATGTATTGTTCATTCCAATTGAGTGATATCAATCAAACTGCAGCTGGTTTGTTTTGATTTGAGACATACTAACTCAAAAAATACAGCTAACTAACACAATGAAACATAATAAAAAAAAATGATTTTTGAAAATTGAAAACTGAGTTCTCTCATCTGGGAACCAAACACTTCATTTGTATTTACTACTAATATTCTAACACTGAGTATTACTGCATCAAAATAGTCTTGCTATTGTATCGTTTAAAATATGATTTATTTACAAGAGTTTCAAAAAATATTTTCTACCTTGCGCAAAATAGTATTTTAAAGATATATTTTTTAACATGGCAAATATTGAAAATAATTTAATTTATATATAAAAAATAATTAAAATATAAACCAGCATGCTCTAAAAGGGGGAACAAAATGGTCATACCCAGTCCCGGTCAGACTCCATGAGGGATATAGTTTTGTGAAATTACCACTGTCAAAGAAATGAGAAAAAAACAGACAAATGAATTAATCTTAAAAAAAACAAGCCTGATGCGTTATAGGGAATAATATTCTGATAATTTTACAGTTGGTTTGATAACTTTATCTGAAACGGTGACAGAGTTAAATGAATTTAAGTACAGTATATTAAACATAAAAATATGGATTCAGTACCGTATATGAAAACATAACACGCACAAAGACCTAAATGTCTAATGAATATCAAACGTCAAACTAACTTGAACGCTTTGGGGAAAAATGCGGGCTTGTCCCTCCGGTCATCTAATCTTAGCCCAGTGCCAGGCGACGTCGGTACTGAGGGCCGCGCTAGCAGAGTTTAACTCGATCCAACCTTATCAAACACAAGTCTTGCTATCTGGGTTAATAACGTCAATCCCGAATACACTGATGAGCTTGTTAGGATGTGTTTTATTAAGGTTATAAACTCTGCTGCGGCTCTCCAGGGCCGACGTTGCTCTTAGCCGATTTGGGTTGAATATCAAGAAAGTGCTCCAACGAAAACATTTCGATAAATCGAAAGAGTGAAACTAAATGGTCCGGAAAACATCGCCTTAAAAACATTTATCAACGACATTCGACTGTATTCCTTAGTAGTAAATAACGTTAGCCTAGCTAACAGCTCTGTGAATAACGGCCGCAGTTTTCGAGAAAATTCAATCCTACGGTTAACCCAATCATAACCTCAATAAAACAATAGTAACTGCTGCAAAACTAAGATAATCAACATTGTTATTAATGTATTTTTCATAGAATCAGCAAATTTCTCTATGCTTACCTGAAAGTCGAAGTAGCTCTGAACCAGTCGTCCGTCCGTTAGTCCCGCTGTTTGAATACGCACGTGGCGTGCTCTCTAAAACCACGCCCATACTATTACGGTCATCAGCATCGTAAATCCTTGAAAGTTTTTCAATGTATTTATATATTTTTAAATGAATGTACATTTATAATACTATTTTTGGTATTATACTACCTTTGTATCAAATTACAAAAAAAAACTAGTTAATGCTAATGTGGGGGTGTTTCTAATGCAGCTTCTGTAAATTTTGTGGCTATTTTTGGCTATTTGAGCAAATGGGAATGAAAAATATATTTGTGGTACTCTCCCATTCACTACAACTTCCGCTGCTGAGAAATGTTGTGGAGTTTGAATAAGTAGTTTTGAGAAATGTATTTCGGATCTGAAATATGAGCAAGCGACTGAGGGAAAAAATCTCCTGACAGATTCGCTTAATAGGACTAGTTGTTATAATCGCACTATTACAGCACAGTTGAATTGCCCAATAAGACATTTCCCATGCCTTATACAGGGGGAAGCAGTCAAGAATAGGAAGGATGTCTGAGGTTGCAATGGTTCGTCGGTAGGCATCCTCTGTGTTTGGGCATAAATGATTATAATACATAGCATACTTACCTTTCCTTGCCATTATCAGAGAGACATCTCATGAGTTGTGTGTCCCAATTTCATCACAATACCATGCCTTTTGGTGAGATGCTGCTGATAGTGCCCTTTGTATGGTTCCCATCAATGCGACACATCGTCAGTTGTGCACCTCAGCCTCATTGGGTGTTTCAGCCCTTTATCACTAGACACCCTCAGCCAAGGTAGGCCCACAGCAGATTAATCAGACCTGGGTGTGTGTCGCATTGTTACAAGGTCATCTGGCAGAAGCAGTGGGCAGCTATCACAGCAGCTCAAAGGCATCACAGTCGTTACCTGCCGGCCCTGAGAAATCGAACCGGCAACCTTCTGGTCACGATTCCGACTCTCTAACCATTAGGCCATGACTACCCAAACCGTTAATGCGCGCTCAGTCCCCCCACAGTCCTGTATGGCATACCATTACAACACATTACCAAAATCAACGCAACCATATGCACCAACCCATTGGCTAAGGCTGTTATAGCCCCACTGGCTCCGTTAGTGTTAGCTCAGAGCCCCTGGTCCCATATGGCATCACAAAACAACACTATTTTATTACGTGGTCACTTGGCAGCCCATATTCCGTCATTCTGTTTCAACCACAGCCAGTGGCTTCTACTCTCAACGACAGTGGCAAGTTCTTTGACTAGTGTTCGTTTGGTGTGTCCTCTGATCCCCACTTTCTTAAGCAGCCTTATAGTGGAATTGGAAACACAGCCCCTGCAGCCTACTTCCACCAGGAACACTTTCGATGTCCATCTCTGATCTTCAGCCTTCGCTGACAAGTTGGCATTACCGTAGATTCTTTCTTTCAAATGCTTTGTTAATGACCTCATCCCAAGGTACAGTCAACTCAACTATGAGGAATGTCCTACTGCCGCTGGACCACAGAACCATGTCCGGCTGATTGATGGCACTCATTGCTAATGTTTTTTGAATGTCCCCCTAACAATGCAATTATACCTTTTGTAATGCTTAACCCACCCGGCAAAAAGTCGTTTGAAAAGACGTCTGGTGTGTGGGTGGGAAGTTTTTAGAACATTACATTAAAAAACTCAATGGTAACGTTTTCAATGCTAATGTTTTAAGAACGTCCTGCTAACAATGCATTCATAACGTTTGTGATGCTAACGTTTTTAAAACGTTTCTCTAACAACGGAATGGAAATGTTTTTAATGCCAATGTTTTTAGAATGTTACATTAACAACGCAATGGTAACGTTTTCAATGCTAATGTTTTAAGAACGTTCCGCTAACAATGCAACTGTAACGTTTGTAATGATAACATTTTTAAAAACGTTACATTAACAACGCAATGGTAATGTTTTCAATGCTAATCTTTTTAGAACGTTCCTTGAACATCGCAATTATAACGTTTGTAATGCTAACGTTTTAAGAACATTACATAACCAACGCAAGGTAACGTTTTCATCGCTATTGTTTTTGAATGTTCTGCTAACAATGCAATTATAACGTTTGTAATGCTAACGTTTTAAGAACATTACATTACCAACGCAAAGGTAACGTTTTCAATGCAAATGTTTTTAAAACATTCCGCTAACAATGCAATTTTAACGTTTGTAATGCTAACGTTTTAAGAACATTACATTAACAACGCAATGGTAACGTTTTCGATGCTAATGTTTATAGAACGTTCCGCTAACAATGCAATTATAACGTTTGTATGCTAACGTTTTAAGAACATTACATTACCAACGCAAAGGTAACGTTTTCAATGCAAATGTTTTTAAAACGTTCCGCTAACAATGCAATTATAACGTTATTAATGCTAACGTTTTAAGAACATTACATTAACAACGCAATGGTAACGTTTTCGATGCTAATGTTTATAGAACGTTCCGCTAACAATGCAATTATAACGTTTGTAATGCTAACGTTTTTAAGAACATTACATACCAACGCAAAGGTAACGTTTTCAAAACAAATGTTTTTAGAACGTTCCGCTAACAATGCAATTGTAACGTTTGTAATGTTAACGTTTTAAGAACATTACATTACCTATGCAAAGGTAACGTTTTCAATGCTAATGTTTTTAGAACGTTTTGCTAACAATGCAATTATAACGTTATTAATGCTAACGTTTTAAGAACATTACATTAACAACGCAAAGGTAACGTTTTCATGGCAAATGTTTTTAAAACGTTCCGCTAACAATGCAATTTTAACGTTTGTAATGCTAACGTTTTAAGAACATTACATTACCAACGCAAAGGTAACGTTTTCAAAGCAAATGTTTTTAGAACGTTCCTCTAACAATGCAATTGTAACGTTTGTAATGTTAACGTTTTAAGAGCATTACATTACCTACGCAAAGGTAACGTTTTCAATGCTAATGTTTTTAGAACGTTTTGCTAACAATGCAATTATAACGTTATTAATGCTAACGTTTTAAGAAACATTACATTACCAACGCAAAGGTAACGTTTTTTCAAGGCAAATGTTTTTTAAATGTTCCGCTAACAATGCAATTTTAACGTTTGTAATGCTAACGTTTTAAGAACGTTACATTACCAACGCAAAGGTAACATTTTCAAAGCAAATGTTTTTAGAACGTTCCGCTAACAATGCAATTATAACGTTTGTAATGCTAACGTTTTAAGAACATGTCATTACCAACGCAAAGGCAACGTTTTCAAAGCAAATGTTTTTAGAACGTTCCGCTAACAATGGTATTGTAACGTTTGTAATGTTAACGTTTCAAGAACATTACATTACCTACGCAAAGGTAACGTTTTCAATGCTAATGTTTTTAGAACGTTTTGCTAACAATGCAACTATAACGTTTTTAATGCTAATGTTTTAAGAACGTTACATTAACAACGCAGTAGTAACGTTTTCAATGCTAATGTTTTTAGAACGTTTTGCTAACAATGCAACTATAACGTTTTAAATGCTTACGTTTTAAGAACGTTACATTAACAACGCAATAGTAACGTTTTCAATGCTTATGTTTTTCGAACGTTCCACCAACAATGCAATAATAACGTTTGTAATGTTAACCATTTTAGAACGTTTATAAATTGCAGATAACGTTAACAAAACGTTCTACAAACGTTATTGCAAGAACGTTTTTGAAAACTTTGAGAGAACCTTCAGAGAACGTTAGCCAAAGTTACGGGAACGTTCCCTGTTAGCTGGGATGCTCCCAGATGATCGATCTGAAATCCCGACACCGGAGGCCGCAATACACTAAAATCACCTCAGGCATTCGGCGGACAAGATTCCAGATTTGGACCCTAATGCTTCAATACTGGTCCTCCTCGGTCGGGACATACCAAGAGTGCACAAGGTAAGAGAACACTACAACGGCCCCCATGATGCTCCGTACGCCCAGCGCCTCGACCTTGGCTGGGTCATAATAGGTGAGGTCTGCCTTGGGGGTGCTCACATGCCAAGCAAAGTCAGTGTTTACCGCACAACAGTGTTGAACAACGGACGTACAACTCATTCCATGTCAAAGAAAAGGTCCTGAGTGCGGACACTCCATTTAACTCTTTGAACATGACCAGCTTGATTGGCATGGATGAAAACGACTGTCTTACCAACAAATTGTTCATGAGAACCCCACATGACGACAAACCCGCCATGTCTGTGGATGATGAACTCTTCCTGGAGATTATGGATGAACAAATGTTTATGGACGAGTCCAACAGCTGGGTGGTGCCATTACCCTTCAAAACAAACAGGCGCAGACTACCCAACAACCGAGACCAAGCGGTCAAACGTCTCAATTCCCTGCGTCGCATGCTTGACAAAAAAACCCACATGAAAGAACATTTCATGAACTTTATGCAGAAAATGTTTGAGTCAGGACATGCAGAACCCGTCCTGCCGCTCGACAAAGACCAAGGGCCCTATTTTAACGATCTGAAACGCAAGTGTCAAAGCGCGAAGCGCAAGTAACTTTGTGGGCGGGTCTCGGCGCTGTTGCTATTTTCCCGGCGGGATAAATGGCTCTTGCGCCCGGCGCAAAATCTAAAATGGGTTGGTCTGAAGTAGCTTCATTATTCATAGGTGTGGTTTGGGCGTAACGTGAAATAAACCAATCAGAGCGTCATCCAACATTCCCTTTAAAAGCAGGTGCGCAAGTTCCATTATGGATTGCTATTATTATGGCGTATTTACCAGGCGCACGCCAGGAGCGGTTCACAGCCGAGGAGACTTATGTTCTTGTAAGAGCAGTGAAAGACAGAGAAGTTGTGTTGTATGGGGATGGGAGAAACCCACCCAAAATAGCGTCGGTTAAACAGGCGTGGGAGGAAATAGCCACAAATAAATACTTTTGAATGTTTTGGACTCGTTCTCTCTGAATCACGAGTATGGTTATATTTTTGCAATGTAGTATAACATTAGACCGAGATAAATTTGCTTACCTCACTATAGACGATGCAGCAGTTCTTCTGTCAAATAAGCTCTCCTCTCCCGTGCTGCTGCTGGGGCATTTGGGTTAAGTGGCATCGGCACAATGATTTCCGTCATCTCATGTGTTAATATTTTTTTAGTGTAACAATTTATGATTTGCAAAAATAACTGTTGCATCTGTGTAGATTACATGAGCAAAGTGTATGCGCGTTGTGCACGCTATACATTATGGTCAAGCATGCGCCCTTAAAATAGCATAATGAACAAAGCGCAACGCGCCACTGACTTTAGACTAGGTTTTTTCTGGTCAGTGGCGCAATTGTTTAATGGAACAGCAAAATAGCACCAGGGATTGTTTGCGCCGGAACACGCCTCCTTTTTTGCGCTGAACCGCCCAGGGAGCGCAAGTTCATTCACTAGTTTAGCGACGTGCTTCTGTGGAGGGAAAGCGCGCTTTGCGCGGGTGCAAAATA